>OX637664.1:3520463-5920463 GCA_951802225.1 Euspilapteryx auroguttella | reverse complement strand
CAACTTAAAATTTGAATGGAAAATATCAATACCTACAGGTATGTATAGATAAAAAGAAAAGATCTAAAAAATACACAGGTTAGTAACCAACTAACTCTCATGAATCCAAAAAAAAAAAAAGTGAAAAAAAAAAAGTATTTCTAAAAGATCTCTTAGTATTTTCAACTTTCTACCTAACTTCACCATCATCATCGTAATTTCAGCCGAAAGATGTCCACTGCTAAACGTGGGCCTCCCCCATAAATCGCCATAACGACCTGTTTTGAGTGACCCCATCCAGTGGACTCCTGCTTTGGCTTACACGTGAGTGCGTGATTTTAATTAAACTAAAACTAGCTGTCCCGGCGAACTTCGTATCGCCTCAATAAAATAAAATGATCATGAATCACAAAATACCGGGATTTTCCCGTTACACCTAACGCCACCTAGTGGTGAAATGCAAGACCAAAATGAGGATTATAAACGATTTGACTTTCATAATTTTGCCACAAGTTTTGGCTACATATCAATATTTTAAAAATTATTTTTAACTTTATTTTTATATTCTATTCTATCCTAACAAACTTATTTTAAGGCCCTCCCTATAATTTATAATTAAAATGAACGCATCTAAAGAGGTTGAAACGTTGACCACGTCAGTCACCACGGTTACACGGTTTAAGCAAACGTCATTTATATTTCGATTTCGAAAAAAGTGCAACCACGGTCAATCGAAATTCTAATAATTTTTGTTTTATCATATTTTCGGTTAATTTATATGAAGAAAAAATTCTGCTAGTACTTACTTGTGAACACTTAACCGCTACACCATGTCGCGAAAATACAAAGATGCGGCTGCAAAACTGCAGCAAAACGTACAAAAACATCTGAGCGAAATGAAGGAGATTTTATCCTCTGATGATGAAGATCCTTACGAATCTAGTGTCATGGAGGGCGTCCTACAAAGGTATACGACTGGGGGAGGCGACGGGCAAATGCTTAAAAGAACAAAGAATCTTCTAGAAGAGGCAATAAGCGGCCGGCCTGTTACCTGCTTAATATGCATTGGTTCGATCAAAAGGGCGGATCCAATATGGACCTGTGACCACTGTTATTCATATTTCCACTTGACTTGCATTCAAAAATGGTCTAACGATAGCATTAGCTTGAAATGCGAGGAGAACACAGGGCCTATAGCAGTTGTTAGGCCTATAAAAATAGAATGGTGTTGCCCAAAATGCCGCCATGCTTATTCAAAGGATGAAATACCTAGGAAGTACCGCTGTTTCTGTTCTAAAACTGACGATCCTCCTCTGCATCCTTGGTTGATCCCGCACTCGTGTGGAGAAGTTTGCGGTAAGCGTTTATCATTTGGCAACAGCTGCAACCATAAATGTTTACTTCTGTGTCATCCCGGACCATGTCCTCCGTGCCCTCAGATGGTAAATGGTGCGTGCTACTGTGAAAATGAGAGAACAAAAGTCCGCTGCAGTGCATCAAAATGGTCCTGCAACAAGCAGTGTAGGAAATTACTTTCCTGCAACTCGCATCACTGTGAAAAAATATGCCATGAAGATGAATGTCCTTCTTGCACTCATACTAGCATCCAACCTTGTCTCTGTGGGTTAGAGAAGGCTCAGCGCCCATGCAACAACACAATGTGGCAGTGTGAAAAACGCTGTAACAGACTTTATTCCTGTGGCTACCATAAATGTGAGAAAATTTGCCATTTTGGTGAATGCGGTGACTGTCCCAACTCTGGGATGAGGTCCTGTCCATGTGGCGCTAACCAGAGGCATGTAGAGTGCCCTGATGTAATGGAAACTTGCATTGGTACCTGTGGTAAGAAACGTGATGACTGCGAGCATAACTGCTCTGAAAAATGCCATAAGGGTCCCTGCCCACCATGTCAGGTCATGGTTGAGAAGAGATGCCTATGCAATACGCATACAAAATCTGTTCCATGCAGCAAAGAATTTAAGTGTGATGCAAAATGCAGAGGTACCAGAATGTGTGGTAAGCACAACTGCGGTCGTAAATGCTGTAACGGGAACTGTCCGCCATGTGAGAAGGTATGTGACAAGCCTTTACACTGTGGACGACACAAATGCACCTCTGTCTGCCATCGCGGTCCATGCTACCCTTGTCCGCTTGATTCTAAAGTCACTTGCAGATGTAAGGAAACCTCCATTACTGTGCCCTGTGGAAGGGAGAGGCATACTAAACCCCCAAAATGTTCCAAACTCTGCAAGATCAAGTACAAGTGTGGACATAGTGCTGAGAATACCCATACCTGTCATTTCGGAGACTGCCCTCCCTGCAAAGCTGTTTGCCACAAGCTGTACCCCTGTGGCCACGACTGCAAAGCGACCTGCCACGAGAATGTAGCTGTCACTTTTAAACAGGTGGAAAAACCAGCCACACCCTGGGAGATTCAACCTACAAAGACCAAGATAATGACCCTGCAATGCCCTCCCTGTGAAACTCCAGTCCCAGTTACGTGTTTCGGTGGCCATGAGACCGTCAACCAGGCATGCCATGTGGCTAGCAGGTACCCATGCGGCAGAAACTGCGGTCAACCACTACCTTGCACCAATCACACCTGCAGAATGCTTTGCCATTTTACTACATCGGAAACAAACTTTCCAAACGTTCCAAAGGCTTGCGAGCCCTGCAACAAGGAATGTCAAGTGGCTAGACCTTCGAAATGTATCCATAAGTGTCCTATATTCGTCTGTCACCCTGGTGATTGCCCACCATGCGAAGTTATCAGGCGAATCCCCTGCCATTGTGGCCTTAACGAGCTGTATCTACGCTGTTCTGAGCTAGATACAGCTACAGAAGAAAAACTATGCTGCAAGCTGCAATGTCCTAAAAACATGGCATGCGGTCACCGCTGCAAAAACAACTGCCATTCCGGTCCATGCAGTTCCGAAAAGACATGCGCTCGGAAGACCAAAGTCTATTGCCCCTGTGGAAATTTAAAAAAAGAAATACCCTGCAATGTAGCAAAGGAAGGCAACAAAGTTGCGTGTGACGAAACGTGTGAAGCTAAAAAGATGGCGGCGGCCGTAGAGAAAGAGAAGGAACTAAGGCGATTGAAGGAGTTAGAGGAAGAAAGGAATAGGAAGGAGCTGGCGGAGTACGAATGGAAAATGAGCGGGAAAAAGCGAAAGCACAAAGAAAAGAAGATTGCAGTCGATATTGACGATCGGAATATTTTGCAGAAGTATTGGATGTTAATCCTATCGATTTTAGTTGTGATATCTGCTGCTTTTTATTATGTTTATTATGTCTAAGTATAACTATAACCTAATAAAGGATAGATGAGAGTTCCTACGCTCTCAGTCTGGCGTCATCAGTTCGTTCCATCAGTTGATTCCAATCTTATACAACAACAAATTGATGCGCGCCAGATAACTCTGCGCGCGGTCGAAATATGAACCAATTAGCAATGAGCCGTTTGTTATGATTGACCGACGAAGTACCTTCGTTTACAGTGGCGCCACCTGTCGCGCGCAATTTATCTGGCGCGCACACTGCACTTGATTTTCAATACTATTATTGAGCGTGCAGGAACCGGAACAGGAGTTTTTATTTCATGAGTGTACTTTTAGTTTATCTAGATAATAATTTTATTGATTATTGATAATGTTATTACATACGTAACCGTCCATTTGTACTACGAAGGAAATTATAGGTTAAGGTTACCACTGACTTAATGCCAACCATTCCTTTCTAGAAATAAGTAATTTTGAACCAAATATGTAGAATTGTAATCCTCCCATTGTTATATTTATATTATACTAAGTTTTAAGTATATAATTAAGTGCCAGTTTACAGCGATGCTGGCGCCATTCTCGAAAAAAAATCATATCATCTAAACTAAGGCAAATATCAAAAATGTGGCACAGTATGACACTAGAAATTCTTGCTTAGTATTTTTTGAGCACAGTAAAGTACAAAAAAAACACAGATTGTTGCCAAAAGTGGCCACTTTTAGCAACACTTTGTAGCATTATTTGATCTTTAACTTGCGAATGGCGCTAGCGTCGCTGTAAACTGGCTCTTAACTGAAAAATGTTCGGATAAAAAGCAACGATAAAGCGACAATATAACACTTAATATAAGAATAAGTATTTATTTTCAGCAGAATTTGCTTGCGTTTACGTAAATCATTACTGTAATCATTTTCTAATAGAACTAACGAAAATAGGCATTATATAAGCGTCAATGCTAAACGAAAACAAAAGCAATCCTTCAGTGATTTTCGTATACGTTTCGTACGTTACGTTGCTAATAAGTATGTAAACTTTTTCGTTTTGCTACTCCCCGCGAGGGGCGCTGCAACAATATCTACTTCATAGAAAAAATTTACTCTATCTACTTACTTACCTATACAAAATGTAAAACGCGTATCTTCGGTCACTAAGAATTAAAATATGATTAAAATTTTAAAACTACCTTTCTACAGTGGCTGTCTAGGAAGGTGTAACAGATTTGTCTATGGTCTCGTGCGCCCTAGACTGTATTACTACAGAACAAGAGCTATTTTGTAATACAGAAATACCGGCAGTGTAACGCCGTCCTAGACCGCCACTGTACCATGTAAAACCAGAGTTACTATAGCTACTATTAAATTTAAGAAGAGTAGGTATTTATTTTTTGGTTTTAGGCTAAGCCCCAACGAACATCTGGAGTGGCAGGCGCGGCGAACATACCGCGATTATAACAAGTTCATTTAGTCTCTAAATTAAAGTGCACAGGGTTCAAAACAGGTATTCAAAAATTTTTTAAGCTACAATAAAAATCGGTTCGCAATTGACTTTGATTTGACTGCTCCGTGACTCAGTTGGAAGTGATGTGGACTGAGTAAGCGTGTGCACCTGGGTTCGATTCGATTCCCGGGCGGGGCAAATACTATTGATATGATGAATATCGATGTATGTTTTCGGTCTGGGTGTAATGTTCGTCTCTGTGTGTGTTTCGGGTACCCTAGATACAGGTTCTTTCTAGTTAGGGGCTCTGAGTGTGATGTGAATAAATAATAATATTTATTTATTTGGTCCATAACCCTGTGCCATAGAAATAGAGACAAGTTTAAATTTTTATTCTTTAGGTAAATTCGCTGCGCCTCGCCAGGTGTGAGCTGGGCCTAGTACTACTTTTAAGTAGGTTAGGTATTTATTGGTTTAATGTCTAATTTTGTATTGATTTATATGTTTGTTTCAACGAATACAGTTGATTCTTTCATAATGTTATCTTTTACTTGTTTTTCGGCCTAGTTAGTTTATTCCTCCGTGGTTCAGTTAGATTAGAAGTGAATTTGACTGACTTCGGGGGTCCGGGTTCGATTCGATTCCCGGCGGGGGCGAACATTGTTATCAGAACAATGGATATTAGATGATCATTTCTTGGATTTGTTTTAAAACTTTTGAAATTTTCTAAGAAGGCAACCTACGCACTTTCCTGCTAACATTCTTACTGTGGGCGCCCCGCGGCTTCGCCAGCGCATTTCCCCTTGTAACATCAAATTCCTAATTTTCCCGCAGGAATTTCGGGATAAAAAACTTTTTATCAAAAAATAAAACCGCCGAAAAAAAAACTGAAAAGCATAAAATAATAATCGAATTACTAAGTTCTTAAAGTAATGTAGGGTATATATACCAAGTAATTTTAAGTCGGCGCGCCACACAAGCAAATTTCTTAATTACGTAAAGATTGATGCGCGGCAGCGCACGAATTTTGGTTATTTCTTTAAATTTAAGGTACCTAATTTAGTGATCTTTGTACGAGGAATCTGTGGCGCCGACTCAAAATTACTTGGTATATATACCCTACATTACTTTAAGAACTAAGTAAGTAATTCGATTATTATTTTATGCTTTTCAGTTTTTTTTTCGGCGGTTTTATTTTTTGATAAAAAGTTTTATTTTATGCTTTTCAGTTCTTTTAGGGTTTTATTATTTTCTTCTCCCACAAGATGTTCAGTGGTCTCACCGCATAAAGTGATCAGACGACATGGTTGACAGGGACGACAAGACCGGTCGGTATGGCGATTTGTGGGAGAGGCCTATGTCCAGCAGTGGACGTCTTTCGGCTAAATATTTATTATTTTATTTCATTTCAAAAGATATTTAAGTAAGTATCCAAAGTTATAGCATAATGTAAATACAGAACACGGCAATGCAACCTGTGAGTGCATAAAAGTCCCGCTGACCAAAAAGTCACCCCTATTTTCCTACCCTTAGGGTGGGATTTTTTTTTCAAATTTTTTATGGGACCCACTTCAAGGTATGCCCTGTCGATTAAAAAAAGAATTATGAAAATGGGACTACTCTGTAAAAAGTTATGCGTGATCATACATTAAAAAAAAAAAATATATACGTGTCGAATTGAGTACCTCCTCCTTTTTTTTTCGTCGGTCAAAAAGTAGCCTATGGGTTTTCTCACAGGCTTTAAAGTCTAGACTATCGATATACCAAATTTCATCTAAATCGGTTCAGTAGTTTTCTCAGGAAAGCGAGACAGACAGACAGACAGAGCTACTTTCGCATTTATAAATTACTTAGTATGGATTTGGATCTAAGTTTCTATGTAATTTGTTCTCCTTAGTTCTAACGAGAGCATCTTCCTTGTTCTGTGGTTCAAACACTATTTTCAAATGGAAATTCGTTTGACGTCGTCGTCAGTCGTCACAGTATGTTAGGTAATGCGCTTTTCTATCTTATTTGTAAGGGAAGTTAAATAAACTTTTTCCTGTTCGTATTAAAACTTAAAACACACAGATCGATTAATTTTATTATGTTTTAACCGCTTCTACTGCTGTTCCCTTCTATTTACTAATAAAAAAATTGGCTTAGTTATTTCTTACAATGCTAATTCTGCTCTACAGATAGAAATATCTAATAATAGCCTGCCAAATAATTCGTATAATTAATACGTGCCACTTCTACTATACTATACATAAAGTTGGAATGGAAGAGGAAGACAGACTGAAGTCTGTAAAACATTTGATGATCTGAAATACTTACCCCCTATTTCTAGACCGTGCACTTCCGGTTTTTTTGTATTTCAAAATAGCTCTTGTACTTTGGTATTACAGTCTAAGGCACAGGAGACCAATGACAAATCTGTAACGCAGTCCTAGACCGCCACTGTATATATGTGGGGCTTGGGGCTTGCCTTGCACCCTTCAACGCCTCCGACCCAGTTATACCCTAGGCTAGTTCCCTTGCTTGGGTACCTACAACTCCCCCGATGGCCGTATCAGCGATTTTGGGGAAGAACTCATGGAATCATTGATGAACGATATCCGATTATCCAGCATCCTTTCCACGGCTAGCTACATTTCTCGGAGAGGGCAGGATGCCTCTGGAGCTGCGGAGGCACAGCTACAGGCTTTGCCGCCGCCCTACGAGCGTACGATTCCATATTAGACCTAAAATTCTTACGCCCCCAGACCTATTGGGATTAAGTTAGGAATCTCTATGAAAAAAGTAAGTTTACTAAGGTAGACTATTTATTAAGAACATATATTATAGCAAAATGTATGCTATACTTACCTAGGTAGGTACTTAAGTATACTGACTGACTCGTTTGTTATATAAATAGGTATAAAGGTACGCATAGGCATTCTGGGCAGGTCGCCATAATCGTGTAACAGGAAATTATTATTTTAGGTCAATGTTCTCTAGCTAATCAACATTACTAATTACAGACTAGACCACATCTTCTGGTTTAAAACCTACTTAGGTATAAGTATTACCAGACTTGAAGGTGTGGATGAATCTTGATTTTTAACCATTTCACAAAAATACACAAAATCAGTAACTCTTTCCAAAAACGATTATAAACAGGTAGGTATGTAAGAGACGGCTATTTAGCGACGTGGAGTCATTCAAACTTTAGTAAAAACGCTAATACTTTCGCCAATCTATATATATAAAACTCTTCCGTTACTGACTGACTGACTGACAGCCAACGCAGAGCCGAAACTAATGGGCGTAGCGGGCTGAAAATTTGCACGTGAGTGCCTTGGGGAGTGTAGGGGAGCACTAAGGAATAATTTCCCGAAATTCCCATGGGAACGGGTAAACACGGGGATTTTTGTGTTTATGAGAAATCTGCGCGGGTAAAACCACGGGGCAGCATCTAGTTTACTTATATAAAAACGCGAAAAAAAATTTTTTTTTCTCGCCAAACCCTGACGTACTTACCTACCACCTACACTTCTGAATTTCAGCTTTCCACATCTTATTTTTTTAAAGCTGTTTGCTTCAATTCAATGCAATGCAAAAACTTTATGAAAACTGCCATGATTTGATTCAACATAAATTACCAACCACCTCAGTGTTTGAGTAGGCAGTGACTGTGACTTCCGATGCCTGTGTTCGATTCCCGGCGGGGGCTTTCATTGTTAAGAAACTTATATTCTAAGGTATAAATTTAAATAAAAAAGACATTATAGAGAAATTTACAATTTACATCGCTGCTGTTTGTTTTAGTTATTAACAACAATCAACTATAAACTAAACTTATATAAACGCGTAACGAGATCTTCAGCCGCTCAGTGCGTATAAATCGAGACCGCTGGCTGTGGCGCGGCCATTTTTATTTTTCCCGCGTTTAATATTTATTATTTATTTATTTTATTATTTTGGAGCCAAAGATAGTTTATATTCAGTGATAAAATATATTATTTACTTAAACAAAAGTATATTTTTTTATAAGTGAGAATGGTAAATAAAGTGTATAAAGTAAGTTCTGAATTAAAAGAGAAGAAGGGATCTAAACATAATCAAGTGTTGATGTCAATAATAGGTGAGTTTTTTATTCTTTTAAAAAACATTTTGAGAACGAATTTGGCTGATTAATATTCTAACTGACTGACGAACGCATATTTCTTTTTGTAAAATTTAAGACAAAATAAGTATATTTATGTTACGAAGAATCATTAACCCTTATCCTACTAATAAATATACATAAGTAATAATATAGATAGGTAGTTAAGCCCTTTAAAGGCCGATTAAAATTTAGTACATACTTGTGTATTTAGTGAACTAACGCACCGTACATTTTCTGTTGTCTATTTTATCTTAACAATGGGTTGCCTGGAAGAAATCGCTTGAAGCGATAAGGCCGCCCAATTGCAATCAATGTTTTAATTTAAGAATATTGTAATATTTTAAGTTCATTGATTGTAATAAAGAGTCTATCTATATATCTATCTATCTACTTATTGGTTCCGAAGTTATTTTATTATACTTACTAAAGAATATAGTGGTCGTCACCAGTGACTTTATGGCGTTCAATGTGTTAAAGTCCCATCAAGTATGTTTTAACCCTAATAATTTCGAATAAGTATACTCGGAGCACCGTGGGGCGAGATGGAGGAGGTTGCCCAAGACAGGAGCAAGTGGCGAACTTTACTGAGAGCCCTATGTCCCTGATGAGGGATGAGAGGACATCAACATCATCATCATCATACTTATTATTAATTAACTTATTGGTTAGGCTAACCTCTGTAAAACACACAAAGTATTTTTAATCCTTACTTACTTACAAGGATGAATCGAAACAAAATTTTAAAATAATCTTCTTCAGCGTGGAAAACTCAGAGCAGATATCCAAACGGCTCGCGTGCGTCGATGCAATTTTTCCCACACAATAAATAATTGGTGTCGATAATTAAAACCGATCGGTAAACGTATCCTCTACGAGTAGATATATCTTACAGATAATTAGATATTTAATATATTTGCTGAACTGTAAACTTATTTTTAGCACATTATTTATTTACCTACTAGCTTACCCAGCGAACTTCGTATCGCGCCTTACAATTTGTATGGGAAAAAAAAATTCTTACTTTTACTAACTTTCTCTAAATTTTTCCATATTTTCTCACATTTTAAACCTTCCCTGGACTAATACGAACATTTCAAAACCAAAACCAGCTGAATCCGCCGGCCGTTCTGGAGTTTTAGACGAACTACGACTGGAGGTCTACTTCTCTGGTTTCTTGTATGGTAAATACGTGACATCCAGTCTTAATTGACATATACGTCAAATAACTAAAATGCTCTTTAACTTTTAATGAATAACAGGGTAAATATTTAACGTCTATCGTAACTCTATGTTTAACATTTATAATATAATAACTAGGTAGGTAACCTATTATTTTTTACTAATACTAAATTAATTTTACATTAGATTAAGATCTTATTTTAGATCGTAACACGCGAGTTATCAAGGTTTGATCATTAAATTAATATGAAGTATTTATGAAACCAACTAGATTAAGAGGCAGTTTACAGCAAAGCTGGCGCCATTCTCGAAAATAATATATATCTTCAAAACTAAGGCAAATATCAAAAATGTGGCACAGTATGACTTTTAAGTTAAAGACCAAAGAAAGCTACAAAGTGTTGCTAAAAGTGGCCACTTTTAGCAACAATCAGTAGATAATTTTGTTCTTTTTAGTAAGGACTACTTTACTGAGCTCAAAACTGTGCCACATTTTTGATATTTGCCTTAGTTTTGAAGTTTTTTTTTTTCGAGAATGGCGCTAGCATCGCTGTTAACTGGCTCTTAATTCTTATGTAAGTAAGCAAGTACAAGGTGTGTTGCTAGGCAGTATATTCTAGTTTTACTTCCCGCGTCTGTCCCTATGTATGCTTAAATCTTTAAAATTATGCAACGGATTTTGATGCGGTTTTTTTTAAATAGATAGAGTGATCCAAGAAGAAGGTTTATAAGTAAACTAGAGGCTGCCCCGCGGTTTTTCCCGCGCAGATTTCTCATAAACACAAAATTCCTGTTTTTTCCCGTTCCCGTGGGAATTTCGAAAAATCCCTTCTTAGTGCTCACCTACACTTACTAAGGAACCTACATGCAAAATTTGAGCCCGCTACGCCCAGTAGTTTCGGCTCTGCGTTGTCTGTCAGTCAGTCAGTCAGTCAGTCAGTCAGTCAGTCAGTCAGTCAGTCAGTCAGTCAGTCAGTAACGGAAGAGTTTTATATATATTGATTACGTGCACAAGATAGTTATAGGTTAGGCGGTACGAAGTTCGCCGGGTCGACTAGTACAAAATAAAAAGAAATCCTTAGCTAGGTAATATAAGTTTAAGTATATCTATGAAACCATATTTTACGTAGCTATATAACTCAACTGCTCTATATGAAAGCATAAATTGTGCTCGCAAAAGGCTCCGTCTTAGCATGTGCTGCAAAAAATTTGGTTGTTTCGTATGTATCATTAGGTGCGTTCACCAGACGCCCTGCAGTACCGGGCTGAAGAATAGGACTGAGGTATCCCCTGCCTGTCGTAAGAGGCGACTAACAGGGAACCCCGGGGTCGTTGGGTGCACGAGGCGGGGGCCTCGTGTAGTCATATAACGGCCCCGAGAAGGACGGCGGAACACGGTGTCCCGATTCCGCCGTCGAGCCTAGGAAGAGCCATCCTCGCTCAGGGGAGACTACCACCACTTGTCCCCCCGTGAAGAGGCTAAACAGCCAATGCTGGAGGGGGTCGCGGAGTTGAACACAACGATCGAAAGATCACTCGTGACCCCCTTGCCAACAGCCGAGATGGACACCGGCGGGGTTTTAGTGGATGCGAACCCCACATAACCCTGCGACTCCCCCCTGGTACTCGTTAGGAGTTTCCCCGCCTAAAAAAAAAGGTGCTTTCACCAGATAAGTAAAAAGGTGTCCGTACTTTACTTACTGATTATTATTTGGGATAATTATCTAACACACCATTAAAAGTAGGGTAAAGATTTTTAGTCTAAGAATTTTAGTTATTTGTTTGCTGCATCGCGTTTCCCCTCGTTAAAAACAAATAAAATTTGTGTGTGAACTCTTTTTCATTATTTTTTATACATGTCGATTGTCCTCAATTGATTCCTTAAGGGGCTAAAATTGGGAAAACGGCGAGAGGAGTGTTCGTATATACGACTTTAATAACACTTAAAAATAATACAGAAAGCTATTTTTTTTTTCGTAGCTTCTCAAAAGACTGAACTACAATTATAATAGGTTTTCAAATAAAAAAACTAAAGGGTTTTCTTATAAAAAAATCGTAAAGTTCATCAAAAACTGCAAAAACAGCTTTTGCTGTTAACGATTGTTTACTAGTTTAAAAGTAAGTTGAAGCAAAACAAAAATTGTATCATAAACTAGAAAGTCTGTTCAACTTTTATATTGTAATTACAAAAATATACATGTCCATTTTCATCTAGTTTTAATTGCTAAAACTTTACTAAAATTTCGGCGGAAATTCTCCATACTAAATTGTATGGAGGGATACAACGGCCGAGCGGCCGATTCGATAAGCAGAAACGGGCGCCAGTACGCCTCCGGTCTTGAGGCGGAGCGTACGTCAGTCGTGCTTTGGCGCGCTATTACAAGACTATTTATTATTGTTTGCGCGAGGTTTGCGCAGTGAATGAGAATTCTTTTTTAGTTTGGAAAAAGTAAGTACATTTTATTATTATTATATTAATAAATTTGAGCAATAGTAGACGTAAGTTTCTGTGATTTTTTAATATCAAATAAGTATCCCTACAAATTTATATTCTGAGGGGAAAAAGAAAGCACTTATTTTCACTCATTTTAAAAACGATATCTACATAGTACAGCTCTTAAAAATATATTTTTATATTGGGTTGTTTTCTATATCTTTCTTTTTTAAATGCAAAGCAATAAACTTTTCATTATTTTTATTTATTTTACGATTTGATATGTAGGGGTCATTGACCTTAGTAGGATTACCCACACGTCACAGTGTGTATGTACCTATCAGGAAAAATAAAAACGTAGTGCTTCCATTACTCTATCGTACACCTATATAGTAATTAGTTTTTTCGCTACCTACTTTACACAATGAAACTACAATAGGTATGGACGTAGGTAGGCAATGTTTGGTTGCATAAGGGTTTCGTATGAAAAACAACTTTTAGGGGATATCTCTCAAACAAGAACAAATTTAGGTGTAAGGTACTATAAACTATAGTAATAATAACTTATTATGCAATATGCAAGCCCGACCTGACATACGCGATCCTTTATCGTTGCTCGAAATTCAACACCTCGAAAAAGGTTTTTGCACATATTTATAAAAATAATATATTGAACTTCAATTTATTTGAAAATGATGAACCTAAAAATTAAAAAAAAGTTACTTTCTTTAAAAAAATTAGAGGTGGATTTAACAGAGTTCTAAATATCAATGTTATTTATTTTATTATAAAATTATATAAATAACTGCTTGCCAGTTGTGTTAAAAAAACAACCCAGTAAGATTAAAGTTAAGCTCGGAAAGTAACTTTTTATTCTATTTATAAAAAATGCAAGAATAGGTAAAAGGAAATGAACGTCTTTCTATGCTGCAAAAAAAGTTAAATATCCAAGAATGTTCTATGTACTGTTGGTTTGTCTAATAAATAAAATAAATAAGACGCCACCGCTACAAAGGTAATTTTTATTAAAATAACCAACTTAAAATATTAATTTACACGATTATTATTATCTATACCTACTGAAGATTCTTATGTATGGATTATGTTACTTTCTTGGCCAGGAATGGGCAAATTAAATAACAACAACGTTAAATCTTAGACAGGAAAATACATAAAACAGTTTATATGGGAAAATTACATTTTTATTTTTCTTTCAACCCCTCCATTTTTTCTATCTTTTCTCACCTTTTGAACCTTATGTGAACTACGACAAACATTTTGAAACTCAAATCATCTAAACGTTCTAAGTCGTTCTCAAGTTTAAGCGAGATAAACAAACCACGATTGATTTTTAAATATAAACTAGTCGACTCGGCGAACTTCGTACCGCCTAACCTATTACAATGTTATGCGTGTATTATACATTATAAACTTTCCTCTTGGACAGATGCGGGAAGCAACTTTATTTTATACTATGTACTAGAGGCTGCCCCGCGGTTTCACCCGCGCAGATTTCTCATAAACACAAAATTCCTGTTTGTTCCCGTTCCCGTGGGAATTTCGGGAAATCCCTTCTTAGTGCTCACCTACACTCCCTAAGGAACCTACATGCAAAATTTCAGCACGCTACGCCCAGTAGTTTCGGCTCTGCGTTGTCTGTCAGTCAGTCAGTCAGTCAGTCAGTCAGTCAGTAACGGAAGAGTTTTATATATATTGATTGAAGATGGTCTGTTATTTTGACCATCAAACTCTATCTATAGTCTTTTTTTTATCCAATTTTTTTTTTATTACAACAAGAAACCTTTTTGGCGGGAAACATTTTTCATAGTCAAAGAAGTCTAAAAAAAATCAATCAATGTGGCAGACAGACGTTTGTTTTATTGAAAGGTTTAATATACCTAAATTTTTGAATAATATAATGTACCTATTTAAAATTAATTCGAACAATAAATGTTCGTTATATTGAAATAGGTATTTTAATCTGTATGTGTGTATGTACTATGTATGTTTGTCCGCGATTCTTTCACGTTTGGCTGAACCAATATTGATGCCGTTTTCAGAGTAGTATTTGCTACATTCAGGACCGGGTTTAAGTGTTTAAACAAACTTTGAAAAAAGGCAGTTCTCAGTGTATGTATGTGTCAGTTTATTGAGCCGTGTGCCTTTAAAAAGAAAAAAGTATCATATTGTCACTCGTTAGCATTAATTGCGAGACTCATAATGTCATACCTACGTAATTACATTTATTTTTATCACAAACAGTAAATTAATGCAAGTAATTCTTTTATATTAATTATTAGCAACGAGTTTTCAGATGCAAGTTCCATATCTCCTTTTCAAAGATTCAGCTATCTTCTAACATAATAATGACAGGTATAAAGATAAACATACAACCAGTACTTAGGGACACGTAAAAAGTATCGATACTTTGCGGTATCGAGTACATTTCCATTCCTATCCTTACTTTGTACTCAATACTGTGCTTACGATACTTTTAATCAATGAGTACATACATTTTGGCAGGTATGGCATCATATCGAATGAACTGAAATGAATTCCCATATAAAACTAGCGACAATAAAGGTTCTGCAAACGATCAAATTTGTTTGACAAACACGTTTTCATATAATATTGTTTGACAAACTTCAAACACATCTTTTTTATATTACCCCACGATTAATTTTTTTGACATACGTAAAATTTTCCAAAAAAAAAATAAGTTAAACGGACACTTACACGGCTTCCGGCTATTTTTCATCGTTAAAGGAAAGCCAACTTGTTTTATTTTTTGAAGAACTTTCTTTTATTGTATTAAACTTGTGTGCCTAGCCTAAGTAAGAACTGGCCCTAAGAAAAGTGCTTCGGGGTATCGATACTTTTGTTTCTTGTTTTTTTTTTAACAACTTTTCCAATATTGTATTAAATTTGTGTGCCTACCAAACGTAAGAAAAGTAAGTACTATAGGACCTCAGAGAAGTACACGATAGATACATTGAAGAATTGATACTTTTGTTTTGATACTACTCATTATGAGTACAGTATCGATACTTTCTATTCTTTACCATATATTATATGAAATAGTTTTAGGTTTTGTAACAGTTTTTTTAGCGTATTTATTGCTAGTGCTACCTGCACATAACACAAATAAATTTCGTGGATAATTTAATGAGTGGCTTTCAATTTGACATATAAAAAAAATAAGTTTTATTACACCGCTATGGTATGGCGCTTTGCAAAAGTCAACAGGTCAAGTTGAAATGAATCATTAAAAGAAAAAAAGAAAATTGAAACTCGTCACGCGTCAGTCAGATAGTTATTTTTGTTTTAAACTTTTTAAGTTAATTTGAACTGATTTTAATTACTATCCTATGTCTTTTACTTTAGACAACGCAATCTACGGGCGTATTATGAGACTTATTTTTGCTTTTTAATGACACAATGAAAACCCCTCATTAATTCATATTTGTTTTTTACAGAAATCAGAATCTTCCATCCCCCCGCTGATAAGAATTTATCACACCTTTATGAGGCATACTGCAGTTTATAATGTAAAACTGGAGTAGACGAGTGGAGTCGTCATGTCATTACGATAAATTTGAAATCTTTTGTAATTTAGGGGATATTGTTATTATATTTTATTGTAGTTAAAATTTTAAATTAATAAAATATTTACGTGTGAGTATTTACTTAAATGAAATATATTTACCTATGTTGAGAAATTCAGTCCTTTAACAAATAAAAAAAAAACCTAAAAGCTGAATATATTAAAATCACTCTCAAAGCCTAAAAATCAAGTAAAAACGACAATTTTTTATTTGTGGCAATAATTGTTTTCTATCTTATACCAGTTGTAATTAATTAAAAATATACAAAAAAAAATATAATATTGAAATGCGACTTTAATTTTTACCTTTAATGTAATCAAAAAGTCATAACCAACTTTTTGTATTTTTGCAGTGTTGAACTCTGACCGACGATCTTTTTTAACCGACTTCATTAGTTAAAATAAACATACTTTACCTTTTATTCAGTAAATAATAAGTAGGTAAGATATTTAGTTAGATAGTTAAAGTTCTAAACATTTTTTTTAATGTTTCTAATAAAGTATGTTTAAGTACTCAACAATAAACAATTTGTACTAAAATAAAACCTATTAGGCAGTAAAAAAATTATATAACATCGATAAATCATATTATTTCGTAATCACAATTCAATAAACCCATAAATCATAGTAACGATACACCCAAGTTAATTCGCGCGAAAAATCAGATTTAAATATTGCGCCAAGAAATGTTCGCAACTCGGCCGCGTAACATTTAGCGCTAGGGTCGCGCGAAATCGGCGTTCAAATAAAAGAGGCCTCAGCCTTAAGAGGCGAAACTAGCGCCTCTTCGATAAATTAATAGATATCTTCAAAACTATGGCCGAAATCAAAAATATGCGGCTTTGAATCCCTAGATAATCTTGATTAGAATTTTTAATGCTCTTTTAGGTTCAATATCAAAAAAAAACCGTTTGTTTCAAAACAGGGCCTTAAAAATTCTAAGCAAGATTATCTAGGTAGTCAAAGGCGCATATTTTTGATTTTGGCCATGGTTTAGAAGTTTTTAAATATTTATCGAAAGTGGCGCTAGTTTAGCACTGTGCAAGCCTTGTTTTGGTGGTTTAAGCTGTCACTTTTTGTTAAATTGAGAAAGAAAGTGACAGATATGCAGCTTAAACTACCGAAGCAGTTTAAACCGAGTTGGATATATACTTGTCTGTAAATTATCGATAATAACAATAATAACACATCGCACTCAGAGCCCCTAACTAGGATGAACCTGTATCTAGGGTGCCCGAAACACACACAGAGACGAACATCACACCCAGACCGGAATCAAACATCGATATTCATCATGTCAATATTCGACCCGCCCGGGAATCGAACCCGGGTGCACACGCTTACTCAGTCCACATCACTCCCAACTGAGCCACGGAGCAGTCATATTATAGTTAAAGGTAAACTAGTTGAAATCACTAACGTTTTCACCGGTTATCCTTTGATTTTCCGCCTGCCACTATTTCTGTCGATAGACGTTGTACTACATTAACCAACAGCATTTTTCTATACTTACCACAAGTTCGAACAGTTTGAACCTTGTGCTTGATCGAAGATACGAAGTTTGCCGGGTCAGCTAGTAAGAAATGAATATTTCCCGCTCAGTGTGAGCTTGTCGCTGGGCAGGGGACTTTACCGGCCTGATAAGCAAAAGCCTACTACCTTGACCTTGTGCAATACTATTGAGTGTGGTTAAATATTTGTATGCAATCGATTGTAGGTTCGGGGAAGTACCGCTAGCTCCAAGGCGGTTTATTTGAATGAATCGAACAGAACAAAACGCTTTTTATAAGTAGGGTCTGGTAAAAGTATTATATTCTCTGTGGTAGGGTATATCCATACTAATATATAATTCGAAATAAAAAGAGCTAAACCTGGTTTAAATCACTAGACTAGGATTAAATCACGATTTTGTTATACAAATTGGCAATTAAGACCAGTCTAACTTTTTTGTGGGAAGGGGGGTAAAGTCTGTTTATTTCGCAATTACGACTAAACTACTGAAGCTATATTTAAATTAAATTTGGTACAAAGAGAGACGAGAGCCTGAGAAATGGATAGACTACTTTTTAATTTTTATCCCGAAATTACTACGAGAACGCAAAATTGAGATTTTACGGTTTGAAGGAAATTTTGCTTTGGTGAAACCGCTGGGCGCATATAACATAATCTAAAATACAAGCTGTCCCGGCGAACTTCGTATCTCGCCTTACAATTTTATATGTAAAATGAACTTGTTGTTTTTACATTTTCCCCGCAATTTTTCACATTTTAAACCTTCCCTGTACGAATGTTTCAAAAGAAAAATTCTTCTCGAGTGTATAATATAAAAACAATATATAAACTCATATAGACCAATGTATGGAACATCTGTTATTTTTTTTGAGATTTCGACCTATGTTGCTTTGGGAAAGTTGTTAGTTATGCTCTCCTTTGATTTATTACCGTCTTGTTAGAAACACCCAGTATATAAGGTATAATGTTCAAAAGTTTGATAGTAGACTAGGTTCCCTGAAGTGTACCGGGCGGGAACATTGAAATGATTGAAATTATGTATAGTACATAAAGTAAGTACCTACTTTAGCTTTTTTTTTTGTCCACAGTATGTATGCCAATCCTGGCATATGGCACGGCAATGGGCTGGATCTCCCCTCACAAAGCTCTCCTAATGGGCCCGGACAGTCCATCAAACGGCCCACTCTCTGAAGAAGACGTATCATGGATGGCGTCCATAATGTTTATTTTCGCGCCAATCGCCGTTTTTGTTTACGGCGTCGCGGCTGATAAAATTGGGAGAAAGAAGACTTTACTTTGCGCTTCATTGCCTATTGCGGTAAGGTTAAAGAATCATCAATACATAATATAACATTAAATCGCTTATCCCGCGTCTGTCCCTATGTATGCTTAAATATTTAAAACTACGCAATTTTGATGCGGTTTTTTTAAATAGATAGAGTGATTCAATGAGGTAGGTTTTTAAGTGTATTATACATGCACAAAATACGTTAGGCGGTACGAAGTTCGCCGGGTCGACTTGTTAAAGAATAAGGTTTAGTGCAGTAGTTTCCAAAGTGGTTAGGTGGACCCCCAGGGGCCTACGGAAGACTTAACTTCTTCAACTGGCATAGGGTATGAGGAGCAATCACGTACCGTTTCTTGGGTTAGAATAATTTCGATTGAAAATCTGTTTGACGAATACCGTACCTAATTTAGAGAACAGGGCCCTCAGTCTCATCGCGCAAAACGTAACTATCGAATAAAAGTAGAGTAGAAATCTCGTAATCAATTTTGCTATAACTATAGCAGTAGTATCGCAATAGATTGGAATTGACCAAAAAGGGTAGTCTGCTCCATAATAAGATAATGTTATGATTACGTCCGACTGACATTATATATGTCAATATTGATTGATATTAACCCTCTACTGCATGAATTATGAAGGGGATGAAATAAAAAATATTTGACTGCGAATATAAATTTATTTCGGTACTATTAAGATAATTCAGAAGAGAAAAAAAATCTATCCCTCATATTTTGGTATTTTTTTCGAAAAACCATATATGGCTTCGTATGCATTAGTACAAAAATTCAACTGACCATATATGGCTTTACATGCATTAAGATCCAAAAGAAATAAAAAACAACATAGCCTTTTATAAATAAAAAAAAAACAAAATCTTAACGTGCAACTGCAACAAACAGTTTCTTTTGTCATAATAGCATTAAGAAACCTTGTGAAAAATGTCCTTTGAGAAAATACTTGACAATTTTGACGATTTTTCTGCCACTCAGGCTTATGTCGTATGTTATGTTGTCGTTCAACACCGCATTCAATGCTAGGTCTTGTCGTTTTTTCTGGGGCTTTTCTCGTTATTTGAGCACTTTGCGTTCTAGGATTTGACAAGGCAGGACTTCCTTGCCGGCTACTAGACAGTGATCCAACTGCTGAGCTATTTGGTGGCAGGCGACCTCTTTTCCATGAAGGATATTTTCCGACGTTGCGCAGGTGTTCAGAGATTGCAAGCTTGAAATCTAAAAAGAGATAAACTAAGCCACAAAATTAATGCGTTCACTTCACTTAGGTACATCATGTGGAAAAATATGCGTTTGTACCTTTTTTAGCTCTTAGCTGTATCCTATATAGACCTAGCATTTTACGTTTAACGTTAACGTTATTTTTCTGGAGAAACGTTTCTTTTTGGTCATTGGTTCGCTGCGGACAAATGTTGAATTGTCTTTGTTTGAATGCATGCGAAGCCATATATGATAATGTAGAAAAGCACTTGAATGCATACGAAGCCATATTTGGTGTCGGCGCTAAACGGTTATAAAATACCAGAAAACTGTGTAACAGTGAAAAAATATTTATTAAATAGCAAAGAAGAGGTTGTGGGCGTAAAGCAAATATTTTTTTAATAAAAAAAAACTCACAGTTTTTATTTATTTTGCTTGTTTGAAATCGATTTTTGCGTACACTTGTTGTTGATCGTCGACCACCCGCAGAAAAGTGAAGTTATTTTCGAATTTCATCAAAACACAAACAAACAAATTACGTTATGTTGCACCTAAATGATGCTGCAATACATTGTAATAGAAAATACCTTTTCATTACCCTCAGATAAATAAATAAAAAATCGCAAAGTTGTGACACCTTATATGGCTTCCTATGCGGTAGAGGGTTAAGTGACAGTTGCACTACGCCCGTCCGGATTCACAACATAAAACAGGATTCACTATTTAGGTAAAAAAATCCCAGATTATTCTATAGCTTGCTATTCATATTTTATTGCTATACTATAATGATCGATCAAAGTTACGAGACTCGCAATTTTTGACACAATCGTAATAGAGTTATAGTAGAATAATAATAGAATAGAAGTTTAATCGTAAGTTTAAGAGACTAGAGTCCCAGGTAAAATTGTTTTCCCTCTCTGTATCTTTGCCTTGCTAGATGTGCGCTAGCCCTTAAGTAAGTAAATCATGATTATAATCTAGTTAAATCTAATCCAAAATCCAGTATAAGGCGAATAGAACTAATTAAGTACATTTAAAATCAGCTGGCTTATTAACATTTATCGGCACGAGCGAAGGAAAACAATAATCGCTGTGATTATGTACTTTTATGTTAATAGATTTAAAAAATACTGTGTTAGATAAGAAAACTTTACCGCGCACTTTACCGCGGTATTGCTAGTGATGTGGTTCGCGTCACCTCACATAGTTTCCTACCCAGATTTCCATTGATCTGCATTCTCATTAAACTTAATTTCATTAAACAAAAGGGATATTTTCTATAATAAGGTACACACATAGGTACATCAGCTGAAAACTTCCTCTTTTCAAAGTCTGTTAAAATACCTACCAAAACCATCTCCTGGGTAATATATATTACGGCCACATTTGCAATATTGCTTTTCGTCCTCTGAAGTGTCAAAGTCAATACAAAAAAAACGCAAAGAGGACGCAAAGCAATATTGCAAAAGCGGCCGTAATAGGCCCTGAATGTATTTTGTACATGCACATACAAATACTTTTCTAAAAACGTATTAAAATCGGTACAGCCAAACGCGAGATAATCGCGGGCAAATTTAACCATACAAGATCAAACTCGGTTAAAACACCTAAATCTGTGGTTCAGTTCAAATGGAAATATGTTGAATGTTACTTCAGATAACTGGGTTCGAATCCTGGCGAGAGCGAACATGGTTCTGATGAATATCGATGTTTGTTTCCTGGAGATGTGTTTCGGGCTATAAGTCCAGTCTAGGAAATATAGAACCCGGACCATCGAAGTCCCAGCCAACATACCTACTTAAATACCAACTAAACTAAGAAGTTGAAATAAGAATTAGCACAATCTCTCGTGGTTGCTGACTAGTGTAAAAACACCTAAAGTAACAACACTATATTATGTAAAACATTACGTATATATCTCTGAAAAGATTATATACAGTTACACTCTTACAGTTTATATTATATACTCTGATAAAGAGGTCAGTGTGTTACGGTTACGTAGGTATATTTAAATTAAAATAATGAACTAGTAATCACGATTTTCTGACATGTTCACTTTGAAATCGGTTTTCCCTTACTTTTTCCTTGTTATCGATCATGAAATAAAATAGAAGACGAAAATGGTAGAAAAGGTAATGTTATATCTAAGTTATCTCATGTCCAGCTAAATATGTTAGTTTAAGTATAATTAGTTACTTGTTTTGTTAAATATATGGGAAAAATTAATTCAGTTTTCTAAGATTTTTTGTTCAATACAGTAACTGTGATGTTAAGAATAATTAAAAAACGAATAGATAACATAAGTATGATGAAAAATCATTTTTAGAATTTGTAAACCTAATTTAGGTAATCATAGTGATACTTACAATACAATAACATCTGTAAACTTCTACCTTTGATAACAAATAAATATTCTGATTCTGATTCTGATCACACACAACAAGACATTGTTGGATTTAAGTCGTCACAAGGAAAATATTTGTGAGGGGGTTAGAAGTAAGCCGTAATCGCCACGCTTGGCAGGCGGGTTGGCGATCGCAGTGTGGCTCTAAAGTTTTCTACGAAGAACGCTGCTGCCCGTCCTTCGTCGCCTTTTACGTCACCTATGGAAGCAGATGAAGTAGTGGTAATCTAAGCCGCCAACATACGGCGAAACAAAGATTCCCTTTAAGAAAGCTTCATTAGGTACCTTTCATCCCCAGGAAACCTATTTAGTCGCTTTCTACCACACCGATAAAATTAAATATCCTTGAAGTCTGGATAACCCATCCACTTTGACAAACAGTGGCGCCACTCTAGAAAAATAAACATATTTACGTAAATCAGGCTTTTTATCAAAAAGGAGCTCCCTAATGGAGTAGATCTTGGTCCCTAGAAGTTTTTAAGTAAGTTTTCCAAATAATATCTAAGTAGGGTTAGAAAAGTGTCGAAAACTTTTCATTTCGTCGAACAAACTGTAGGTACTTCAATACATAGTATAAAACAAAGTCGCTTCCCGCGTCTGTCCCTATGTATGCTTATGTCTTTAAAAATATGCAACGGATTTTGATGCGGTTTGTTTTATATATAGAGTGATTCAAAAGGAAGGTTTATAATTTGAAAACATGCACAAAATAGTAAAAGGTTAGGGGGTACGAAGTTCGCCGGGTCGACTAGTATTACATAAAACAGTCTAAACCTAGAAGATATTATTTGAAATACTTAAAAAATACTAGGAACCAAGAACTTAGGCACTAGGAAGCATTATTTTTCACAGCTCGGCTGGGCGATCAAGCTAATAAGCTCCAACTCAATAGTTCTAATAGCTGCGCGTGCGCTCATCGGTTTTGGCTCGGGCGGCGGCTTCGTGGTCTGCCCCTTATACGTCAAGGAGATCAGCGAGGACAGCATCAGGGGGATGACTGGGACCTTCGTTATATTCTCACAGGTGAATTCGTTATTGTGGACTACGCTCACAAAGTGACAGAGTGCCTTTCCATCTCGCTTTCACTCGCGCGTGGGAGCAGTCTAATAATAAATCCCTCAGCACGTGCGCTACGCCACTCTCGGTTACCTCTGGGTTTCCGCTCAGTACGAATACGCATAGCATCTTACTCACACAAGCATGATACGCGTGCACGTACACGAGTTTCGGCTGTGTGCGAAGCAACGCGATTTTTTCTATTCAGTGTCCGAAGTGTGGTCTTAGGTAGTAAGTTGTCACCTTGGTCGCTGCTGGCTCTAAATTAGAATTTATTTATCAAATTCAAGCATTATTATTTACATTTCCTACACAAGTGTAGTAAGTAAGTATATATTACATTGGCTGTGCCCCGCAGTGTTACCCTCAGTTTATTACCGTAGTAAAAAGTATGCTCTTAGTTAATCCAGGGTGTCAGCTAACTCCATATTAAATTGCATTGAAATCGCTCCAGCCGTTTAGACGTAAAGAAGTAACAAATATTCACACTCACAAACTTTCGCATTTATAGTATTAGTGTGATTATTTATACCTATAAATAAAATCAGTTTTCCTTCAACGTTTCAATCTTAGGGAAAGAACCTGACTGGGGAAACTTGGCTTTCCCATCAGTAAGGAAGTAGGTTAGGTATAAAATAGGTAAAAAATAATTCGCATCATCATCATTTCAACCGAAAGACGTCAACTACTGGACATAGGCCTCCCCCACAGATCGCCACAAAGACCGGTCTTGAGCGACCCTCATCCAGTGTATTCCCGCAGCTTTCACCAGGTCGTCTGATCCTTGTGGGGGTCTGCCTATTCTGCGTTTAGTGGTTCGCGGTTCCCACTTGAAAATTTTTCGTCACTAGTCACCATAATAGTCACCATCATTTCAGCCGTAGGACGTCCACTGCTGGACATAGGCCTCCCTCAAGGCTCTCCATCTGTACCGATCGCAGGTGGCCTGCATCCAGCGTGGACCCGCAGCCTTGCGCAGATCATCCGTCCATCTGGTCGGTGGACGTCCTACGCTGCGCTTGCCGATCCGTGGTCTCCACTCGAGAACTTTTCGGCCCCAGCGGCCATCTGTTCTGCGGGCTATATGACCTGCCCATTGCCACTTCAACGAGCTTATCCGCTTGGCTATGTCGGTGACCCTGGTGACCATAATAGTAATAAATAACAATTCCTCCACAGACAATGGGTAACCTAATAGTGTTCGTGCTAGGGGACCTGCTGCCTTATCACACGGTGCTCTGGATCCTGCTTGCTATCCCACTAGTACACTTCTGTATCCTGTTACGACTTCCCGAGACGCCTTCCTACCTTGTCAAGTGTGGGAAGAATGAGGTGAGTGGGAAGCCCTTAACTAGGTGGAACCTGTATCTAGGGTATCCATGAAATATATATATAAATACACCACATCCATCATAACAACATTGTCACCTAGTATTAAATTAGTAAGGTTCCTTAATACGACTTAAGAACAACATAAGGCTTTAGGCGATTACGAAATCACAGAATAGAAAACACTTTATTGCATACAATTTAAGATACAAAAGTACATTCATTAATTCAGGGTAGGTAGGTACAAACAAATTAAATTTGCACAGCTCGAACTTCTGAAGGCGGGTCGGGTCGCAAACGGGCCTTAGGGCTCTTCAGAAATTGTTCTATTCCGTAATCAGAAACGCGACAACGCCTGAAGCAAGGACCAGAAGCACATTATAATAAATAGTACTACATACAGTACGGGCACTCCCTGCCTCCCTCAGCAAGTGCGCCCTCCCACGCTCTCGGTTACCTCTCAGTTACATTACAACTCAGTACAAATAAAGCA
Source organism: Euspilapteryx auroguttella (assembly GCA_951802225.1). Classification (NCBI taxonomy): domain Eukaryota; kingdom Metazoa; phylum Arthropoda; class Insecta; order Lepidoptera; family Gracillariidae; genus Euspilapteryx; species Euspilapteryx auroguttella. The sequence goes on along the minus strand of OX637664.1, from coordinate 5,895,127 downwards.
GCGTCGTACGTCTTATCTCACTCACACAAGCATGATACGCGTGCACATACACGAGTTTTGGCTGTGCGCGAAGCACGCGCTTTTTTCTATGAAAAGTCCGAGGTGTACCAGAAGTGTGGTACTGTTCTTCAAAAAGGGCGATAACACCCGAAAAACTATTTTTGCAGTTTCCAAATGTGGGCTGAGCCATGAGTATAAAGTAACTTTAGTTATTTATACTTACCTAAGTATTTACGTCGACGTCGTCACCATAAAAACAAAAGATCGGACGAACAATATATGAACACTAGAGCGCACTCTCTGAATAGTTGGCGACGTCGACAAAATATGAATTGAAATATACACGTATACGTACTCATCACGTAATAGTTACATAATTACATTGTGATGGGATACTGACTAAAATTTTTTAGGTATCGCGGAGTTACTTACTTAGGAAGTGTTAAAGTTTTATCCGTTCTCCGCTCGAAATATAAATACAAAATAAACGCCCAAGTGCGATGACTCGTGCTTAGAAGGTTTCGGAGGAATCGTGTAAAATTGGCTAGCTTTAGCATAGTTTTCAGTATTTGTTGTTATTCTACATTAGGTAAAATTACGAATGATAATTAATTTGATGCCTGTTAACCCGGTCGGTTTCTCAGTAGAGGATCTACAAAATTAATAAAAAAACTAAGTTTTTTGCATTTATCTCTCAATTTACGTAATTTTTTGAAATTTTTAATATTTGTTAAGTATTCTTTGGACATTAAGAACAATATCGTGCAATCATTTCATCATCAATACATAGTATAAAATGAAGTCGATTCCCGCGTCTGTCCCTATGTATGCTTATATCTTTAAAAATATGCAACGGATTTTGATGCGGTTTTTTTTAATAGATAGAGTAATTCAAGAGGAAGGTTTATAAGTATAATACATGCACAAAATAGTAATAGGTTAGGCGGTACGAAGTTCGCCGGGTCGACTAGTTAAGATTAATTAAGCCGTTTGAGAGGTAAGTGCCTTTGGCAGACGGACGGAATAGTAATATTAATAAGTCCAGGACGAGTACCCGGAACCTTAAAAACTCAGCCCTTTGAATTAGGGCGTACTCACACTAATTGATCTCTATTTTAAAAAATAGTTGTTTTCAATGTGCAAACGCTGAATACAGCTGAAATAAGTGTTAGTATAGTTACTCCCTTATTCCTCAAAGAAAAAGTAGGAGATAGAGTGTATTGTATGCCGCAACACGGCAAAACAAAGTACTTAGTCCCTTAAACTGGATGGAAACTTAAAAATAGATTTTGTGATCTGAAATAAAGTTTTATTACTATTATTATGTTTCTCGTTCTCTTGGAAACCACTGGATGGAGACCCGGTCCTTTGAGAGGCGTGCGAGGGGACGAATACAACTCGTAGAGGCCCTTTCGAGAGTTTTACTATATTTTTAAGGATTACCAACCAGTTACCACTAAATGCACAAATAGATCATGCATGCAGCGGCAGTACTAATTTATCAATATCAATACATAGTCTATACCAATATTATAAAGAGGAAAGATTTGTTTGTTTGTTTGTTTGTAACGAATAGGCTCCGGAAATACTGAACCGATTTGAAAATTTCTTTCACTGGTAGGAAGCTACATTAACCCCGAGTGTCATAGGCTATATTAGATTTCCAAAAAAATTAGGGATCCTTACCTAAACTCAAATAATGTAACCCAAGGTGCAATATTTTTTCCGTTGTTTACATATTTTGACAGTTGGTTTGTTGTTGTTGTTTGTTTTTTATCAAGCCCATTCTGGGCAGGCAAAAGAACATAGTCTATAGAGCCAAGTCTTTTGTAGTATCTTATATTCTATGGCGTAACGAAGTAAGCCGGGAAAGCTCGTATAAAATAAAGTCGCTTCCCGCGTCTGTCCCTATGTATGCTTATATCTTTAAAATTATGCAACGGATTTTTATGAGGTTTTTTTTTTAATACATAGCGTGATTCAAGAGAAAGGTTTATAAGTGTAACAATACATGCACAACATAGTAATAGGTTAGGCGGTACGAAGTTCGCCGGGTCGACTAGTTATTAAACAAAACTCAATTACCTCTCACCAGGAAACAGCAAAGGTCCTGGGATGGCTGCGAGGTCTGCCTCCCACGGACAAGATGATCAGCGAGGAGGTGGACCGGCTCATCATTGAACAGACTACGAGCGAACTCAAGTTCTCGCCCAGACTTCTGTGTAAGTTTTCTTTAACACTTTCTTTAGGTAAGTAGGTACCTACTATGTTTTTGCTAACGGCCTTGGTACCGCTTTTTCCGTCAACCAGCCGGTACGTACGGTGTCCTTCCCTTCCCACATACCTACCAACTAAATATTACTAACCGCCCTCGACTACATGACTGTGTTCTCGGTGTGTGGTCAATACTTAGGTAAGAGCTTACTTGTTTTTCGTTCGGCCACTAATTTTAGATTCATTCAAAAAATTATATTGTACCGATATATGTCTCCAGAACCTCAACATACCCACACACCATACATTATTCCACACTAATAAAGAGCATAATGCAATGACAATGGGCAGCTTTGGCTGCTGGTTACTGTACGTGAGTTCACAAAACAAAACAATTTGTATACGTACAGTGGCGGTCTAGGCCGCCGTAACACTTCCGGTTTTTCTGTATTACAAAAAAGCTCTTGTTCGTTGGCAATACAGTCTAGGGCTGACTAGGTACAGTGGCGGACACGGTCGGTGTAACACTTCCGGTTTTTCTGTATTGCAAAATAGCTCAACTTATTCTTTGTCACTGTACAGTGGCGGACTAGGAGGCCGTAACAGATTTGTCTATGGTTTCATCAGCCCTAGACTGTATTACCAAAGAACAAAAGCTATTTTGCAATACAGAAAAACCGGAAGTGTTACGCCGACCGTGTCCGCCACTGTACAACAAACATAGTGTAACCAACTAGGTATATGTAGGAAACAAAACTAAACACGTGGCACAATGGATGTAAGTCGGTCGAGTTGACCTATCATAGAACAGGGTACTAGGTCTTCTAGATAGTTAATTACAATGTAAGTAAGGCGTTTTTAAAGGAGCATTTAAACGAATTAATTATTTTTAGTACTTTTTAATCGTTTTTTTTTTTTGTTTTTGTGGATGAGCAAGTTTCTTAATTATAATTCAAAACCTAGTTGACCCGGCGAACTTCGTACCGCCTAACCGTTAAGTATTTTGTGCATGTTTTATACTTATAAACCTTCCTCTTGAATCAATCTATCTATTTGAAAAAACGCATCAAAATCCGTTCCGTTAGTTTTAAGGATTTAAGCATACTTACATAGGGACAGACGCAGAAAGTGACTTTATTTTATACTATGTATTGAAATGTCTCAAATTGCGGCCTGTCATCAAAAATATGCGTGCTTGACGCCCTAGAAAATCTTGCTTAGATTTATAAGGCTCTGTTGTGTAACTTTTAGGATAATGATCTTAGAAAATAATCGTTTTTTGCCTAAAGTGGCCACTTTAAGTTTCACAAATGAATATTTCTAAGATCATCCTAAAAGCTACACAACACAAACTTAAAAATTCTAAGCAAGGTTATCTAGGGCGTCAAGGACGCATATTTTTGATTTCGGCCATAGTTTCGATAATATCAATTATTTATCGAAGTGACGCTAGTATATCACCCGTTCGCTCCATGTGTAGCAGATTTTAAGTCTATAAACACCACAGTATCCCGTACTAAACTCTACCCTTGACATCCAAGAGAGCAGACATCCATTATTTTCAATCTAATGTTCTATTAACTCAATTCTATTCAGCAGGGGTCAATTTATACTGTTTTGTTTGATTCTGTCTACCAAAAAATTATTACAAAATATGTTCCCGCTTTTTCCTGTGCCTTACCACGGTTTTGCTAGCGAGTTTACGTAGCTACGCGTTAAATTTACATACCTACTTACCCCCGCATCGATATTCATAAAAAATAACATACGAGGATATTTTCTTATTATACCTATTACAAATAATAACAATAACACATCACACTCAGAGCCTCTAACTAGGAATAACCTGTATCTAGGGTGCCCGAAACACACACAGAGACGAGCATCACACCCAGACCGGAAACAAACATCGATATTCATCATATCATTATTCGCCCCGCCTTGGAATCGAACCCGGGTGCACACGCTTACTCAGTCCACATCACTGCCAACTGAGCAATGAATTGTCAATTGATGCTCGATGTCCGGGTGATTTTCATGATCATCGATTGAAAAGGTCATTGTTGTGTTGTGTGCTTGTCCATGTGCATAAATTAAAACCTTGTTCCTGACAATGAATTAACCATTAATAATGTCGACCCAGGCAAATAAGTCAGATGTATCCTAGGTATTTTAGGTGTTATTGCGTAACACACAGACATACAGAGTTACTTTCGAATTTAAAAGATTAATGGAACAAGCTTGCCCCTTTTTTTTGAAGCAAGGAAACTCCTTACGAGTACCCTGCGACCCAGGGGGGATTCGCAGGGTTATGTGGGGTTCGCACCCACTAAAACCCCGCCGGTGTCCATCTCGGCTGTTGGTAAGAGGGTCACGGGTGATCTTTCGATCGTTATGTTCAACTCCGCGACCAACAAGCTGGCCCCTGTCATTATGCAAAAACGTGGTTCCAATCAATGCACTGATGTCGTAGGCTAAGTCAATAATCTGGGGTCTCTGGGGTACGGCCACATTTGCGATACTGCTTTTCGTCTGGAGTATTAAAGTTAATAGGTACAGTGGCGGTCTAGGTCGCCGTAACACTTCCGGTTTTACTGTTTCGCAAAATAGCTCTTGTGCTTTGGCAATACAGTCTAGGGCTGACGAAACCATAGACAAATCTGTTACGGCTTCCTAGACCGCCAGCGCCACTGTACATAAAGAGGACGAAAAGCAATAATGCAAATGCGGCCGTAATACAGGGGCTGGTGCCTCTGCCTATCCCTTCGCTTCGGGGAATATAGGCGTTTGATTTGGGTAGGTATACCTAATAAAAAAACCGCTGGATGCTTATATTTATTATAATATTGTTACAGTTTCCGACAAAACAGCTGTAAAAGCCTTCTGGGTAGCGCTCATAGTGAACCTGACCCGTGAATTCTGCGGTTGCATCGCAGTACTGGTGTACGCCAGCCATATTTTCGCCGAGGCGGGAAAAGATCCCAACACTAGCATTGCTCTGTCGCCTAATAAGCAGAGCACTTTGCTAGCTGCTGTACAGATCTTTGGGTCGTTTTTGGCTTGCCAACTTGTTGATAGAGCTGGCAGAAAGGTAATTATTATGAAGTACAGTGGCAGATTCAGCGTAACACTTTTGTCTATGGTCTCGTGCGCACTAGACTGTGATACCAGAGAACAAGACCTGTTTGAAAATAGAGAAAAACCGAAAGTGTTACGCTGAACGAGCCCGTGACTCTACAAAAAGTGGTCAAACAAATCATACAGAACATCTGAGCTTAGAGAGGTCCTTTGTTGCAAATATGCCTAGTCAGATTGTCACAAGGTCTCACTAGGGCAGGGCGCATAGCTCGAAGAACAGATGCTCGCTAGGGCAAAAGAGTTCTCGAGTCGCGACCGCGAACCGGAAGAGGCAGAGTAGGTAGTGCAGCCGTCCACAAGGTGGTCAGACGACTTGTGAAGATTGCGGGAGTACACTCGATAATGGTCGCTCAGGACAAGAACACCGGACGCCGATCATCAATGATTCCCGGAAAAAAAGAGGTTCGCTCAGGACCGGACCGCTTGGTGTGCGGCAATTTGTAGTGATGGCCTGTCACAATATAATAAATAGTATGGGCACACCCTGCCCCCCTCGAGAAAGTGCGGCTCCCGCGCTCGGTCACCTCTCAGCGATGTTCTCCCAGTCAAGCAGCACGTCTCATCTCACTCACACAAGCATGACACGCATGCACGTACACGAGTTTCGGCTGTGTGCGAAGAAACGCCCTTTTTTTTATAAAGTGTCCGAGGTATGCCTATGTAGACTTATTTCGTTGAAAATGTTGATGATGTACCTTCATACTTAAAAACTAAATTCCCTTCACAGCCTCTGCTAGCAGTGACAAGCGTAGTCGCAGGTTTCAGCATGTGCCTACTCGGAGCCTGGTTCTACTTAGCCTCAGTCGGCGTATACTTGCCCGGATGGGTGCCCATTGCTGCTCTATGCTTCTGTATATTTGCTGACGCGTCCGGCTTGCAGCCTCTACCGTTTGTTATAATGACTGAGATGTTCAATTTCCAGGTGAGAGATTTAGATTTTTAGTACTTACTGGCTGTCCCGGCGAACTTCGTATCGCTTCTTACATTTTGTATGGGTAAACGGAAATTATTACTTTTACTATAGCTTCCTTTAAATTTTTTCAAATTTTCTCACCTTTAATCTATTTTCGATTTGACAGAAACACCCGGTTTCGATTTGACAGTAATTTAGCTAGAGTCTGGTATAACTCTCGGTATGGCGCGGTGTCGGCCTGTCAGTTCAGTATTATTTAATGTTACCTGTAACAAGGCTGTATGAATAGCAACTAAACACAAATCTTTTGTCCACAGTTACGCGGAACAGTGGCAACACTGATAATGGCAATAAGTTTAGGCACAGACTTTGCGCTGCTAAAACTGTTCGCCCCACTAAACGCCTGGATAGGCTATCACTCCACGTTCTGGATATTTGCTATAATATGTTTATCAAACGTATTCTATCTTATTTTCTGCGTTCCTGAGACGAAAATGAGAAGCTTAGAAGACATCTACGCCGATCTTGAGGGTAGGAGAAAGAAGAAAAAAGACGTTGAAAATGAAGATGTTGTTGAGACTAATCATGTTTGAAATTAGAACAATGTTTTTTTAATGGTTCGTTTTTAGAACGATTGTTTGTTGATGCAATGCAAGAAACGATTTTGTTTTGTTTTTTCTACGACCTTGATATTTTATTTTTTACTTGTGCCATTTTTTGTTTTATACTATTTTTTATGACTTTTTAGTAGCAAACCAATTAGAAAATATATCAAATTATGTTTTTTTTTTGTGAATTTTGCCTATGCAGTGCAGTAATCATCTTCTGATTATACTAATGTATATCAATAATACCAATGGTTTATCGAAGGATTATACCTACTTACATCATTTTTTCTTGCTGAAATTATGATGAAATAAGAAACTTCAACATTATAATAAAGCTAATAAGGTGCAATCACATGCAGTAAGTACTTACACTGTATCAGTAGTTTTTTTTTCAAGTGTTCAGGTTTTTGCACGCAACTGTACTTTTTACTTTATATTGGTACATGCGGACTAGAACGGCGTTATAATTCCAGTTTTTCTGTATTGCAAAATAGTTCTTATTCTTTAGTATTACAGTTTCGGGCGTACGAGACCATAGACAAAACTGTAACGCCGTCCTAGACCGCCACTGTACATTATTTTTTGCCTATTTCAGCTTTGCCTATTGTTTGTTTTTAACTAGATAGGTACTTAACTCATTGCAACTAGGAAATGTGTAAATATATGTTAAGAAACAGACATATCTATCTGACTTTAGAAGTATTATATATTTACTATATATACATTAGTTTAATAATCGTATGTACTAATATTGTTATAAATATACGAAAGTTCTAAATTATTTATATTTTGGGTAATTATGTACCTATAGAAGAATTAAAATATATTAATTCGTCGTGAACATTGAACTTTTGTTTGTAAATAAATTCATAAAACTAATACAAGTACTTAGTTTAAGTAGCTAAGTATATATTATTATTATACTATTTTAGTCCTACTCCTACTACTAAAATAAAACACTCAAAATAAGTTTGCAAAGATTTTATTTTCCTGATAAACCATTCGTAACCAGCTTAGTAATAATAAAAAAGCTCTTTTTCATTTTTTTTTCACTTTTTTTACAAAATACTTCTTCATAACAGCGTGAGATAGTTTCTCTTTATTCTGAATTTAATTTCTCGGTTATAAAAAATATTTCTGAATACAAATATCTATTTTACTTTCATCATAAAAGTAAAGAACGATTAAAAATAAAAAGGACTAGTCTTGAAATAATAATAATTTGAAAACCTACATTACATAGCCACTAAGTGACAAATCAGACTGAAAATAGTGCTTGACCGACAGTAAGCGCTTGCGCATAGCTAATCATCAGCGCTGCAGTAAACGCGTTGATATAATATTTCAAATATTATTTGCATAGATATACATAGCTATGTCCGGCCGACGTCAGAGCTGACCGTCGGTCGAGAGTTATTTGCAGCCTCATACATACATAATTGAGACACTTAATGCCAGCTCAACAACCTGCCTATCCTACAAAACATATTAAGGTATCCACCATTCTTTTTCTGTAAAATAAAATGAGATATACGTTGAAATCTTCTCGATCTTAAGAGCCAGTTTACAGCGATGCTAGCGCCATTCGCGAAAATAATGAATATCTTCTAAACTAAGGCAAATATCAAAAATGTGGCACAGTATGACACTATATAATGTAGCCTAGTATTTTTAGGGCACTTCTGTACAGCTTTTAGGTTGAAGACCAAAGAAAGCTACAATGTGTTGCTAAAAGTAGCCACTTTTAGCAACAATCTGAGTTTAATTTTGTTCTTTTAAGTTAGGACTACTTTACCGTGCTCAAAAAATACTAAGCAAGATTATCTAGTGTCATACTGTGTCACATTTTTGATATTTGCCTTAGTTTAGAAGATATCATTTTTTTCGAGAATGGCGCTAGCATCGCGGTAAACTGGCTCTTAATAATTATATAAAAAGTAACTCATTCAAATTCTAGTTTTGTGATATTGTAATAGGAAAACATCCCAGGTCTGTTTTTACGAGTAGTGCGCAACTTTTTGTCTAAAGAGTTACAAAAATGCTGGAAAACAAAGTTGCGCTTGTGCGTGAGGAATATTTTTTTACTTTTGCCTTTGCCTTTCACTCAAGCACATTATCGTGTTGTGTTTTTTTAGGAAAATAATTTAAATAATAAAGCCAAATGGTCATAAAGCCAGTACTGGGTTAGATAAGTTTAGGTTATGGTACACGCGCACCTAAACTGACAGCACGTATTGAACATTCACGATTCAATAATATTTTATAAAAGATCCGTAGACATTACACGTGTATGTATAATTTCTTCGGACCTTCTAAAAACTTGTCAAAATATAAAATATGCCTTCTCCCAACAGTGGTCCAACACACTAAATATGATAAACAACAAAATTTTGATTTTTCTATTGAGATCTCGACTATAGCGAAGCAAGAAATTGATTTAGTTTTTGATGTTCGAGTTCTTTAATCAAGTAGATTTACTAAAATTAATTTTAAAAAAATTGTGTGAGAACATAATTGTCTGCAACAGAGTAAAAAACAATTTTTTTTTGCTTTAACAATAGGTAATTTTTCCGTTTTATCTAATAAGTGAGTGATAACCCTAAGGCCTCATTAAGGAGACGCGGCGCGTTGCGCGGGGCGTGGTGCGGCGCGGGGCGTGGTGCGGCGCGTCACGCGTTTTTGCGAATAAGGAAACCCGGGCGGCACGGGCGTCAAGCGACGAGCGACGGCTTATGTTCGATATCGTACAAGACGCGTTGGAGCCCGTGGCGGCATCCGAATTGACTGACGCCAGATATCGATAACGCGTCTCCGTAAACGGTCTCATAAATTGCTATACGTTTGATTTAATAGCAACACGCTCCACATCCCCGCGCAACACCCCGCGTGCGCCTGAATGAGGAAATATTTAGTTTAATTTTTTTTGAAATTAAATATTATATTATGAGGAAAACATAATTTTAATGCAATTTGAACACTTTTAAAAACTAATGAATATAGACGAGTGCGACCTTACATTATAATTGGTCAAAAATAATCAAAACTCAATCTCAGATTTATTACTGAAATAAAAATACACGTTCAGGGTCGAAACTGCCGTTCATTACTCAAAACATTCAAAACTTACGACTCTCTGGAACATTTTCCGTACCAAACTAACAAATCCTTTTTTTTGTTTTTTTTTTTTAAAGAACTTTATTATAACGGACAAAAAAAAACAAATTAATAAACTATGTATTTGACTAAATAGTAATTATTACAGCAATGGACGACTTGTAAAATGGTAATCTTTAGTAATATTTCTTAGCCCGTACTAACTACTTATATAAAAAAAATGATGTAATTATTTATATTGGTGTCATAGTATATTAATAAAAGAAATAATCGGCTCTACTACAATAACAGTTAAACCGGGTTTTAATCACTAGACTAAGTTTAAATCACTAGTTCGTCATACAAACTGGCGATTTTAGACCAGTCTAACTTTTTTGTGGTAATGGGGAATATGCTTTTGTTAAAGCGGCAATGGTTAATTCTCTGACTCAATTTTCCAAAGGGTAGTATGGAACTTCATACTAAACACCGATACACATGTACTCCCGATTGAGTCAAGGGTTGGAGTCGCTAAAATGCTATTACAAATCGATCGAATTTAGTTAGTAACTTGACCCCAGGGGGTTAAGTTTGTTCACAAAAAAAAGGCTCTACCACAAAAAGAGTTAAACCGGGTCTATATCACTAGACCAGGTTTAAATCACTATTTCGTCAAACAAATTTGTGATTTTAGACAAGTCTAACTTTTTTGTGGTAAGGGGGAAAGATATCGACTCGTATTTGTCTTGTTAGCGACTTTGTTAACCATTGCCGCTTTAACAAAGGCAATTCCTGTTGCACGCCCAAATAAAACAGCAATGGTTAACCAAGTCGCTAAAATACAATTACAAATCGATCGAATTTAGTTAATAACTTGACCCCTGATGCTATACAAAATGTATGAACCAACTCTTTGCAGTTTGTGGCCGTATCAAGTTGCCGTGACAAGTGGCTCAATGTAGGCCCGCTAATGCCCGTAATATTCATCTCAGTTTAAACTGTTTTGGAAGTTTAAACTGCAACTGTCTCTTATCTATACCAATATTATAAAGATGAAAGATTTGTTTGTTTGTTTGTTTGTTTGTAACGAATAGGAAATACTGAACCGATTTGAAAAAATCTTTCACTGGTAGGAAGCTACATTAACCCCGAGTGTCATAGGCTATATTAGATTTTCAAAAAAATTAGGGATCCTTACTTAAACTCAAATAATGTAACCCAAGGTGCAATATTTTTTTCATTGTTTACATATTTTGACAGGTGGTTTGTTGTTGTTGTTTGTACTTTTATTCGCCCATTCTGGGCAGACAAAAGAACATAGTATATAGAGCCAAGTCTTTTGTAGTATCTTATATTCTATGGTTAACGAAGCAGGCCGGGACAGCTCGTTGTTTATATTAGAAAGAAAGTGACAGATGCGACGGTTAGGTTTAAACCAAGATGGATATTACGGGCCTAGTGTTTTACGAAATCGATAGCGATGCCATTACGATCAAACCACGAGACTTGACCCCCTGATTATTGATACATTTTCTTAGGATATTTGATATTTTAATAATAATTTATTAAGATTTAATATGAGGAAGAAAATATTTCACATAGACTTTAAATCATTTAAGTTAATTGAGTATTTTTTATTTATTTATAAAATAAGTGGATAGCTTTTTTAAAAACTTAGTTCTGTCAAAAGAAATCCATCGAGCATGTTACTTATATAGATCTAATAGAAGTGATTTAGTGAGTCCTGCAAAACAAAATTACTTTGACGTCTCTTTTTTTTAGGTAACTTGCTCGCTGTCATTTCGAAATTAATTTTTATCTACAAATTTTAGTCAATATACGTATTTAAACAAAAGTTGATATTAACTCTTACCGTTATAATAGTGTGCATAATAGTAACGCTCACAAAAATACGATCGTCAGGCGTCAAGATTTTGACTTTCCGATACTAGAGGTATACTTATCTCATTCGCACTCTCTACTACTTCTGCGACCCTAGTACTTTCCTCCGGCGCGCTTTGAGTTTCAGACGCGATTTGAGTTTCAACTACCACATTTTGGGTTTCAACCGGCGCATTTTGGGGATCTATGTTAACTTGAGATGGTGCTGTGGTTTCTGGTAGCGTGGTATCATTTGGTGGTGTGTCCACTTCTTTTGACCTCTCTCTTATAGGGTCTGATCTTTCAGCTGAGGGTCTTGATTCGCTGGATATTGTGCTAGACGTTAGGCTCTCTGGTTGTGGTGATTCTTTGGAGTTTGGTTCTGCTGAGTTTCTCGATTCTGCCTGGGTTTTGTCTTTCGGGTCTGTAGATTTTTAAAAATTGTGTTAGTTTTGGTCGGATTATTCACAAACTTGCAACTAAATTTGATTACTCAATATTTATTATTAAATACTATCCCTGTTATTCATAAAAAGTTAAAGAGCACTTTAGTTATTTGACATATGTCAATTTAGACTGGATGTCACGTATTTACCATACAACAATCCAAAGAAGTAGACCTCCAGTAAAGCTACTTAAAATCTACTGTATCTTTATGAATAAGACGGCAAATATATTATTTATAAAGATAAAGTAGGTTTTAAGGAGCTTTACTAGAGGTCTACTTCTCTGGGTTGTTGTACGGTAATAACGTGACATCCAGTCTAAGTTGACATACGTCAAATAGCTTACTTTTTTTGAATAACGGGTTATTTATTCACTATGATACTGACAAAGTACTATGGTCTGTAAGCAACTACATAAGATAAACCTAACCTATAAATAAATACCAAACTACATTTTTATAGATAACTTTAGTAGAAAGCGTACTAACTATAATATATACAGGGTGTTTATAACAAGGCAGTCATGCATAAATATTTGCTTTTTTACAAAAAAGGAACCCGCTTTAAAAAAACTGACACATACATCAACTGAAAACTTCCTCTGTTTCGGAGTCGGTTAAAATAGGTACTAAAACCTTCTTCTGAATGTAATAAATACTTATCTGCGAACCGCATTAAAATCGGTTTAACCAAACGCGAGATAATCGCGTACAAACATACATACATACATACACACATACAAGTCAAACTGATAATCTCCTTTTTTGAAGACGGTTAAAAACAGTTGGTCCATGCAGTCTCTTTTTGCGGGTCTCTTTTTGTAAAAAAGAAATTATTTTTTTGTATTTTCAATCTATCATTTAGCGATATTTTTTTAGGTATTTAATTAATTTACTTTTAACTAAAAACGAACTAAAAAATAAAGGATACCAACTAACATAACATAAAAGAAAACAACTTAAAATTCTTCCAATTTAAACTTAATCTTGTTGTGCAAAAGCATATCGCTTGTTATTGCGCAGTCCCAAAACCCAAGCACGTAAGGATTGCCTTGCCCACTCTTCTACGACCAAGTCTTTGGAAAAAACGGAAAATATTCAATTAATATGGTGGAAATAAGAGTGTTTGTGAGTCTCATAAACAATTGGAAGGAGGGTTAAAAAGGAAAAAAAGTATCATGTATAAAAGGGACAGCTAGTAAAATGTATAGACTTACCACCTTGCGCGGGCCACGGCTTCCTCACAAACATATTCTCGACAATTCTGTCTATGTTGTCCTTCTCCGCCGAATTAGGTGGTCTGCGAGAAAACAACACAGTAAAATAAAGATAGGCCTTATAAGTAAATAGATAGTTACTAGTGCAATGTGTGTAGTGGTGAGTGTTGTCTAGTCACCGGTCGGGCCGCGGCCGCACGATGGGTATGGCGGCGGTGGGGCGGCGCGCGGGCCGCGGGGCCGGCTCGGGCTCCGGCGCCGCGTAGTATGTTACTAGTGCAATGTGTGTAGTAGTGAGTGTTGTCTAGTCACCGGTCGGGCCGCGGCCGCACGATGGGTATGGCGGCGGTGGGGCGGCGCGCGGGCCGCGGGGCCGGCTCGGGCTCCGGCGCCGCGTAGTATGTTACTAGTGCAATGTGTGTAGTAGTGAGTGTTGTCTAGTCACCGGTCGGGCCGCGGCCGCACGATGGGTATGGCGGCGGTGGGGCGGCGCGCGGGCCGCGGGGCCGGCTCGGGCTCCGGCGCCGCGTAGTATGTTACTAGTGCAATGTGTGTAGTAGTGAGTGTTGTCTAGTCACCGGTCGGGCCGCGGCCGCACGATGGGTATGGCGGCGGTGGGGCGGCGCGCGGGCCGCGGGGCCGGCTCGGGCTCCGGCGCCGCGTAGTATGTTACTAGTGCAATGTGTGTAGTAGTGAGTGTTGTCTAGTCACCGGTCGGGCCGCGGCCGCACGATGGGTATGGCGGCGGTGGGGCGGCGCGCGGGCCGCGGGGCCGGCTCGGGCTCCGGCGCCGCGTAGTATGTTACTCCGCCTGCTGTCGTCGCCTGCGGGAATAAAAGAACGATTAGAGTTGAGAAATCAGCTATATTTCAATAGCAAGGGAGAGCTGTTAGCACGCCTACAGACGACGGCGCCACCGCGCCGCCGCCGCGAAATTTGCATTGATTGCGCGGAGGCGGTGTCGTCTGTAGGAGCGGGTATTGGTATTGATAAGTGCTAATCGTTCTTTGTTGCGTTCATTCATCTTTCCCTGTGGCCTTATTTACGGAAACGCGGGGCGTCATGCGGGCGCCACCGCGTGTCCTTGTACGATATCGACCTATGTTTTTAACTTGAAGCGTTTAACGACACGGGCACCCGCGGCAATGCACGCGTCGGCACCCGCCAACGCGTCTCCGTAAACGATCTCATACATTGATATAAGTTTGATTTAATCGCAGCACGCCCCGCGAAACGCCCCGCGTGCCTCTAAATGCGGCCTTGGTTAAATGGTAGCCGCCACGCGCGTTTTGTTATTTTGCTATCGACATATAAAAACAATGCGCATACAAACAACAGTTTGTTTACCTTTTTTTCTCATCACAATGGCTTTGCTTTAGCTAGTATATTTCTGTTTGTCCATAAGATTGCATATGTACTTATATGGGCTAAAGGTTTTCTTCTTCTGCCCCTTGCTCCTCCACGATTCGCAGTGCATGTGTGACACATGATGTGTCTATGTGTGTGTCTGTATATCTGACCGTGTCTATGTATGTGTGGGTGTATTCAACAAAAGGTGCCGTCATAATATCAGCGTCTTATCTGGGTCGCCGGCCCAGGTGCGACATTCGGCTCAGACGGAAACCTGTTCGACTCACCGGTCTTTTAGGTGTACTCCTTTTATTATTATTTGTTTCGGTATTTATGTTCTATGTATATTGTTCGTCTGTGTGTATGTATTCAATATGTTTGCTTATATGTACTTTTATTAGAAGAAGATCTACTTTTGCCTCTGTGTGTTCCGAGACTTAGACTGCTCCGTGGCTCCGTCGGCGGGGTTTTAGTGGGTGCGAACCCCACATAACCCTGTGACTCCCCCCGGGGTCGCAGGGTACTCGTAAGGAGTTTCCCCGCCTTGAAAAAAAAGGGGTGCCAGCTTGTTCCATTAATATTTTATATTCGAAAGTAACTCTGTATGTCTGTGTGCTACGCAATAACACCTAAACTACCTAGGATACATCTGACTTATTTGCCTGGGTCGACATTATTAATGGTTAATTCATTGTCAGGAACAAGGTTTTAATTTATGCACATGGACAAGCACACAACACAACAATGACCTTTTCAATCGATGATCATGAAAATCACCCGGACATCGAGCATCAATTGACAATTCATTGCTCAGTTGGCAGTGATGTGGACTGAGTAAGCGTGTGCACCTGGGTTCGATTCCCGGGCGAGCAAATATTGATATGATGAATATCGATGTTTGTTTCCGGTCTGGGTGTAATGTTCGTCTCTGTGAGTGTTTCGGGTGCACCAGATACAGGTTCTTCCTAGTTAGGGGCTCTAAATGTAATCTGTTATTATAACTTATTATTACAATTAGATGTAGTCAAATAGACTTTCAATAAGTGATATCTTGTATCCTATATTGAAATTTTTTTTTTTTGTTTTTTGATTTGATTATTATTACTTGCGGTGTGTGTGTCTGTATATTTAACTGTGTGTGTGTGTATACGCGTGTATATACTCACATAGTTGTGATGCGGGTACATCTGAGGGTGCGCGTAGGGCGCGGGCGGCTGCGCGTACAGCGCCGCGCCGCCGTACACCGCGTTACTGCCGCCCTACAAATAATAATATAGGTACTGTTTTGCAAAACAGGCTAAATATTTTTTTAAGGCGTCACTATATACAATTCAAATTACTAATTCTTCCACTTTCTCCGTATTAAAATCACAGTATGTTCTCTACAGGAACAAGACAAATAACTGAAACAGTTATTATCTAATAATTTATAATTATATTTTGAACAAGAATTCAACCGGTACAGAAAAGCGTGTAAAAACAAGTCAATATCAATATAACAATTTTAAAATAAGTAATAAGAACACAGTTATTCGTAATATTCATAAAAAAAGATAATGTTCAACCAGCCAGTATTATAACCGGCCAGTATCTTCATGTCGGCGTAGACACAGTATAATCCCAAAAATTAGACATAATCAAAAAAATTACGAATGCGTGATCTATTTCTTTACAAAGTTGCTTTTTAGGATTTTCTACTCAAGATAAAAATATATCCTTTATAGATTTTTTTAGAGGCTAAATATAGGGGATTCTTGGCAATCTACAGTATCAGAACACCAAACATTCATAATTTTAATGCTGTAAAATGGAAAGAAGGCAAATAATAGGCTTACCCTAAGGTACTAACTAACCATAAACTAGTAATATTTTGTATCTAGAAGAAAATACACGTAATCTATGTTTACTACGAATAAAAATCCTCTTAGTCTGAACACGTCCACTGCGGGAAATAGAAGGCGCTTTTATTCTCCGAAGGGTTGGCACCAGCTCAGGAGCCGGACCCACGTTTAGCCGATTTTATGCTTTATTACCAATGTGACAAGGGGCCAGAGCTTGTCGCCGCGGTTATAACGCTATTAACGTTATTTACATTCACCAAGGATAATCATGAAAGAAAGAAAGAAATCATTTATTTACAACAGCCTGTGTCACACAAACAAAACATAACATAACAATGAGACATACATTCAAACATATTTACACAGTAAAGGTAAAATAAACTAAAAAGTAAAAAAAAAACTAAAACTAAAAAAAAGCTCATCATCAATCCAGCCGAGATCGTCTGCTGTTCCCCACGAATCCCCAAGCGCCTACTAGTGGCGATCTGTAAGAGAGGCTCGTGTCCAGCAGTGGACGAGACGTGTCAATAGAACTAACCTGCATGAACTGCGCGGGCATCATGGCGGGCGCCGCGTAGCCCGGCGGCTGCGGCGGCATCTGCCCCGACACTGGAAGTTTTTTTTTTTATTTTTTAAGAACAACAAACAATATTACATTACATTCTTAAAAAAGCTTTATCTATCGCAGAGTAAACAAATGTAAGATCCACAACGTTATCCACAGCTAAAGTAAAGTTACACTAAAAACTATCTAAATTTAGAAGAGATTCATACATTTATGGAAGGAAGGGGCAGGGACAGGGAAGAGGGTAGGGAGAATAAGGGAGAAGTATCAAGGTAAATAAATAAATTGTTATAGTAATATATAAGTAAGTCAAAATGTAGTTATAGATATATATCAGGTAAAACCAAAGATAAAAGAATTTAAGTGAGTTTGGTTGAAAGTAACTCTGTCTGGCTCGCTTTCAAGCCAAAAGTACTGAACCAACCTCTTAAGGGATGATTGAAGAAATAATTTCTTTTTTACAAAAAGAGACCCGCCCTCAACGAACTAGAATGTTAAAATTGGTACTAAAACCTTCTCCTGAATGTTACAAATACATTACTGAAAACCGCATCAAAATCGGTTCAGCCAAACGCGAGATAATCGCGGACAAACATACACTCATACATACATACAGGTCAAACTGATAACCTCCTTTTTTGAAGTCGGTTAAAAACAGAAAGGGGACGACCGAGAAGAAACTACTTTTAACTACTTCTATTTTCTTACCTTTAGAACCGTCCCTAGACTACTATAAACATAAGTACCAAAATTAGCTAAATCGGCCCGGCTTTCCTCGAGTTTTAAAGTGGCCACTTTAGGCAACAAACGGTCTATAATCTAAGATTTTGTACTTAAAAGCTACACAAAAGGGTCTTAAAAAATCTACGCAAGATTATCTAGGGAGTCAAAGACGCATATTTTTGATTTCGGCCGTGGTTTTGAAGATATTAATTATTTATCGGAAGTGGCGCTAGTTTCGCACCGTAAAAGCCCTTAAGGCGGTAACTCACGGTATGGCGCGAAATTCAAATTTTTTCACGTTTTTTAATTATTTTGGCGAAAGTATTCATCTATATATATAAAACTCTTCCGTTACTGACTGACTGACTGACTGACTGACAGACAACGCAGAGCCAAAACTACTGAGCGTAGCGGGCTGAAATTTTGCATGCAGGTTCCTTAGGGAGTGTAGGTGAGCACTAAGAAGGGATTTCCCGAAATTCCCACGGGAACGGGAAAAAACGGGATTTTTGTGTTTATGTGAAATCTGCGCGGGAAATACCGCGGGGCAGCCTCTAGTCAATATATATAAAACTCTTCCGTTACTGACTGACTGACTGACTGACAGACAACGCAGAGCCAAAACTACTGGGCTTAGAAAGCTGAAAATTGGCACGTGGGATCCTTGGGGAGTGTAGGTGAGCACTAAGAAAGGATTTCCCGAAATTCCCACGGGAACGGGAAACAACGGGATTTTTGTGTTTATGAAAAATCTGCGCGGGAAAAACCGCGGGGCAGCCTCTAGTTTTTAATAAAGTTTAAATGAATTCGCGTACGTAAAAACCTATTTCCCACATTGTTATATATCGTTTTTGAAAGACAGAGTTACAGATTTTGTGTATATTCAAGGAACTTGTTTTTTGGCCTTTTACCCCTAGACACAAAATCTGTAGGTCTGTCTTCCAAAAACGTTGTATTGCAATGTGGGAGATGGTTTTTTACATACGCGAATTCATTTATATTTTATTAAAAATGAATACTTTCGCCAGAATAAATAAAAAACACGAAAAAAGTTTAATTTCGCGCCATACCGAGAGTTACCACCTTAAAGAAGAAGAAGGTATTACCTATAGCGTGCGCGGGCGGCAGCGCGTGCAGCGCCGGGAGCGCGCGCTGCTCCATGAGGCCTAAGCGAACCTGTTGGCGATAAACCTTTATTATAATATTATTATTTTTTAAAAAGAGACCCGCCTTCAATAAATTGCAAATACATATGAGAACTCACTCTTTTCTGAAGTCGGTTAAAATAGGTACTAAAACCTTCTCCTGAATGTAACAATTACCTACTTTTGTGAAAACTGCATCAAAATCGGTTCAGCCAAACTCGCGATAATCGCAGACAAACATACATACAAACATACATACGTACACGTACAGGTCAAACTGCTAACCTTCTTTTTTGAAGTCGGTTAGAAAGAAGGTATTTTTGAACCAAAACATTAAATAACGAACCACGTCGGGGTCACCACTTTGTGTAGACCAAAGATGACCTTAGTAATTTGATTTATGCTAACTGCGTTAGACACTTCGATGGCGCAATGAAAGGTTAAGAGCCAGTTTACCGCGATGCTAGCGCCATTCTCGAAAAAAAAAAATCTTCTAAACTAAGGCAAATATCAAAAATGTGGCACAGTATGACACTATATAATCTTGATTAGTAATTTTTGGGCACAGAAAAGTAGTCCTAACTTAAAAGAATAAAATTATAAACGGATTGTTGCTAAAAGTGGCCACTTTTAGCAACACTTTGTAGCTTTCTTTGGCCTTAAACCTAAAAGCTATACAACAGTGCCCTAAAAATACTCGGCTACATTATCTAGTGTCATACTGGGCCACATTTTTGATATTTGCTTTTGTTTTGAAGATATTAATTTTTTTCGCGAATGGCGCTAGCATCGCGGTAAACTGGCTATTAAGGTTGTCTACCTTTATGTTGAAACTATAGCACATAAGATACCGAAGCAAGTTAAAAAAATAGGACCTTAGCATTTCTAGGACACATGGTAATCTGTATCTGTTGATTACATAGACGACAAACAGGCATTCAGGAACGGATAAATACACGTTCTTTAGAAAAGTATGTTGGTATGGTGAGTTGACTCACTCCTTCAATTGATGACAATTGATTATTTCTGAAATAACTTACTTGTTGGTTCATTTGTTGCGGCGGCGCAGGTCCGAGCTGTCCCTGGCTCACTGATTGATTGCGCTGCATTTGCTGGATAGAAACAATCAATCAGTCAATCAATCAATCGACTACTAAATAAAAATAAGTACCCTATACATGGTAAAAAAATATAATATCTTCTAAAGTTTAGAAGAATTTAGAATCTAAAAGAAGGGCAAATATCGAAAATATGGCACAGTATGACAGTAGATAATGTAGCCTAGTATTGTTAGGGCACTGTTGTATAGCTTTTAGGTTTAAGACTAAAGAAAGCTACAAAGTGTTGCTAAAAGCGGCCACTTTTTGGCAACAATCTGTGATTTAATGTTCTTTTTACTTAGGACTACTTTACTGTGCTCAAAAAATACTTAGCAAGAATATCTAGTGTCATACTGTGCCACATTTTTGATATTTGCCTTAGTTTATAAGTTTTTTTTTTTATTGAAAATGGCGCTAGCATCGCTGTAAACATCGCTTTAACATAAACATAAACAAACGATCTCTTATTGCCGTTCTAATGGCTATGAGAATGAAAAACATTCCGACATGTCTAAAAAATTGGATAAAACCTCGGATTTCAGTACCTATATATATATATATATATATATATATATATATATATATATATCACTAAAGCAGCCGTCAGAATATCAGTGTCTTGACTAACAAACAGTTAATCATGGCAGGGTGTACGTATTTCCACGGCATTATGCTGAGTAGAAGCCTTTTCACTACATAGTACTTATTCAGATACTTTATGTATTATAATTTGTGTATGGTCTTGTTTAAGTTAAGATGAATAATTGTCTTATCTATCTATCAAAAAAGTGAAAAATTATTTATTCAATATAGGATACAAGATATCACTTATTGAAAGTCAATTAGACTATCTATCTAATTGGTATTGATACCTCATTTGGTAAAGTATCCTATACTGTGAGAGGCGAGGCAGTTCAGGGTGCCCACCAATTGGCTCAGGTAAACAAAATGTTTGCCTTGCCTTACGACAATGGTCGCCTGGAGAGGCCCCCAAACCAGCCCGCCTCTGTCAACTGATTCTACTCCCTTTCGCAAAGATTTTAAAGCGTAGAAAAAGAAAGGGGTAACAAACTCTTCAATTTATCTACATACATACATAACGTCACGTCTGTATCCCATCGGAGGGGTAGGCAGAGACAATTGATTTCCACTTGCTACGATCCTGACACACTTCTTTCGCTTCTTCTACAGTCATAAGCCTTTTCATACACGCACGTCGGTTTCGTGAACTCTTCACACGGCCTTTCCTCAGGACGTCACCAATTTGGTCGGTGAACGTTTTCCGTGGCCTACCTCTTCCCACCGTGCCTTCCGCATCCGCTCTATATATTTCTTTTGTCAATCTCCTGTCATCCATCCGCTCTAAGTGACCAAACCACCGAAGCATACCCTTTTCAATCTTGGTCACTACATCCTCTTTCAAACCACAACGTTCTCTGATAACAGCGTTCCTCAATCTATCATTTATAGTGACCCCACATATACTTCTCAATGACCTCATCTCCACCGCATTTATTCTACTTTCATTTCTCTTCTGCCACACCCAAGTTTCACTTCCATACATCAGTGTAGGCACCAATACACCGTTGTGCACAGCCAGGCTAGCCCTTTGAGACACGACATGGCTGCCCACAAACGAGTGCAAGGCGCCGTTAACCTTGTTTCCCGCTTTCACTCTCCTTTCTATGTCCGCCACACACCTACCATCGCTGGTAAACATACATCCCAGGTATACAAACTCATTCACTTGTTCCACTTTTTGTCCCTCAATTGCAATATTTATTGGAGTCATACCATCCCTTTCAAAAACCATTACTTTTGTTTTACTCACATTAATTTTCATTCCTTTCTTTCGAAACGCTGCATTCATAAGAGTTGTCATTTCCTCAATTCAATTTATCTCTATTTTTTTTTTGTTCTTTTGTGACATTACAATTCAATTTGGAAAAAAAATGCAAAAAAATTTTATCTTTCTATACATATATCTGTGGACTAAAATGTTGACTACTAACCTGATGCAACATCTGTTGTTGCTGGGGCAACATTTGTTGACTGTTCGCGGAATGTTGCTGGGCGTTGGCGGCATGTTGCTGGGTATTGGAGGGGTGTTGCTGGGCATTGGCCGGGTATTCTGGTAAAAAATAAATGAAGTGTTATCTATACCAATATTATAAAGAGGAAAGATTTGTTTGTTTGTTTGTTTGTTTGTAACGAATAGGCTCCGGAAATACTGAACTGAAAAATTATTGTACTTGTAGGAAGCTACACTATCCCCGAGTGTCATAGGCTATATTAGATTTTCAAAAAAAATAGGGATCCTTACTTAAACTCAAATAATGTAAACCAAGGTGCAATTTTTTTTTTCCACTTCATTTATCCCTTTAGGTAAAGGCAATGGTACTAGACCGTACAGCCATAACCAAGGTGCAATATTTTGACAGGTGGTTTGTTGTTGTTTTGTTTTTTTATTTGCCCATTCTGGGCAGTCAAAAGAACATAGTCTATAGAGCCAAGTCTTTAGTAGTATCTTATATTCTATGGCGTAACAAAGTAAGCCGGGAATGCTCGTTTTAAATATAATGATAATCTTTACAAGAATTTGACCCCGCTTTCAAATGTGTATTAAAATACTTTTTTAGGAAACATCAGATAAAATTCTGAATAAGTTGACAAAATATCTAGTTTTATAAAATTTTATATAAAATACAAAAATTAATTGCAAAATGTGTTGGTAAGCGCATAATTCTGCCGTGCTAAGGATAAGAGCAGTAAGTCATTTTTTATAGTTTCGAGATAATGGCGGTTAAAGTTTTTAATCTATTTTTACCTTTTGTGAGTTATCTTTTTATGCTATCTACAAAACGATTTTTGATGTATGTAGCCTGAACCGTGTATATTCGTATTTTATTATCAGAAAAAATTTTACTGTTTTTTTAAGGGGTTTAAATGATGGTAAAGCTTTTATGCCTAGTATCAGTTAAATATCACATACCATAAATTACTAAGAATATCAACAGTAACTATGGAGTTGCTGCTTTTATTCTTAGTGTCCCATATAAATTATGGATTATCCTAGGAACAAAATCAATGAGGTAAACATGAAATTTTTTCATTGTTATGTATCATTAATCAGACCTTAAATTGGTTTTATGGGTACCTAATACTTAAAGCATGCATATTTGAGATCAGCCATGCAAATAAAAACTAACAACGCCTAATAATTCCTTGCAAATAACACACTTGCAAAGTCTTATAGGAATCAAAAATGAATCTGATCATGACACTGACACTGGCAGTATAACCGCGCTTAATAGCTATGGAGGGCCGCTGCATTAGAAAAGTACCAGAACGAAGGTCGTGATCAACACCAACTGGTGACAAACCACCAACTTGTATATAAATGAGGCCGCCTCCGAACCCTCAACTCCCGTGGTTTGAAAAGGTGCACAAAATTATAGACATCTTCAAGTACCGCATATTTTGTGTGTTTGAGACTGTAATCTCCAAGGAAACATGGCAAGAAGCAAGCAGATGCGCTTATTGTCAATTGAAGATAAGATGCAACGAGATTGCTTCCAAATGTCGCATCCTAAATCAAGTAATGAATGACCCCTCTCAAAGGGCAGCAGCGTCATTTCAACTGAAAAATAACCATCTGAACGACTTAGCCCGGGAGGTTTCAGTACGCATGGAATATTGACTGACATTGAAATAATATCATTCAGTGCATGATGACGGGGAAATCTAGCAAAGCACCTCTGACAGCTCTTTTTCTTCTTTCATTTAAAAGCCGAGCTCTTGTCTGTGTAGCCTCCTTCACTCCAGTTGTCTTTCCACTGCTTCATTCATGTCCTTGTCTGTG
Organism: Euspilapteryx auroguttella; assembly: GCA_951802225.1. Lineage (NCBI taxonomy): Eukaryota > Metazoa > Arthropoda > Insecta > Lepidoptera > Gracillariidae > Euspilapteryx > Euspilapteryx auroguttella. The sequence continues at coordinate 5,871,032 of OX637664.1, read as the reverse complement.
GGTCTCCACTCCAACTTTCTCCTTTATCTGCTTCATGTAGCTTCCTCTCGGTCTGCCAGACCCTCTCCGTCCTTCTATTTTCACTTGTATTATATTATTTATGTAATTATCGTGACCTGTCCTATCATTTTCCCTCTTCGGTTTTCTCTGTGTTGCATGATGTTTCTTTCTGTCAGCTCAGGCCATGATAATCCCTCAGGTTGACGACTGCACCATGAACAGCGATGCTTTTCGCAAACAAAACATCCCAAACGAAAAGCAGTCGCCACCTTAGGGTAGTCATCGTCTAAAAACCTAGGTGCAGAAAAGACAGAGCTCCAGATTTTGGTCTAAAAGACGCATTTAGCCTGGCAAAATCCATCCCTGAACTATTTTCTTGAAAATTTTATGGATTTTGCCGACCTTCGTAATCGACTTTTGCACTGACAATAATTAGCGTAGACATCATCCCAACTATGCTGGCCTTCCGCTGCCTGAAAATCTGTGCCTTCTATTATTTTATCGATGAATTTTCTAGATGTTGCGGCCCGCACAGTTTCTACGCAGTCTGTAAAATTATAGACTATTTTGAGTTACATATTTTATTTTGTATAATATTCGGGATGCTATGTATTTTGATTTACAAACTTTAATATTAATGCTGAAGTCATAATTTATAACTCGAAATTCATATGATTTCTATAGCGAAATGCACTTACTGTTGTTATGTTAAGCCATTCATATGATAACCCTAGTATTGAGATTAACTAAGAATTAAGACAGTATGTATGTACTTGCTGTTGATTGCCAAGTAAATGACAATATAAAATAATTTATTTCACTAAGCATACCAGCAGTAAGTCTAGTTACTGTTAATATACTAGGTGGTTGCTATTAAAGAGTAGTTCAATATTGCTTATTATTAAAGAAGTATGTATATTTACTGTCAATATATTACGCGACATTAAGTAGCCAATTGTTAAGTCGTGCTTAAAATCATGCATTAAGTATTGTTACTGCTATTATATTATGTATGACAGCACGAAAAAATGACTTACTGTTGTTATGCTTACTAAAATCTATAGGTTCCAATAAAGCTATCGAAATAGGGGTCGGCTCATTTTATAGAGCTCATTGCGCTGATTTCAAATATATATTTAACTCATTTTCGTCAAAAATGGAGTTACTGCTCATATCCTTAGCACGGCAGAATTTAACAACACCTGGACCAATGTTATCAATTCTGAAAAAAAATTATAGCAGAAGTCCAAGAAAATTCGAATAATTACCGGGAAAACAACATAGTAATAGGTCAGGCGTTACGAAGTTCGCCGGGTCGACTAGTAAAAACATAATAATAAATATTCGTTCATTCAACGATATTTCAAAACAAATTTAATAATAGCCTTTTCAATATTCATCAACTTACCATTGATATAACGTTGTTGCTGCTGCTGCTGTTGTTGTTGTTGTTGAAGCGACTGTTGTTGCTGTTGTTGAATCGCTAGCTGTTGTTGTTGAGGCAACTGTTGTTGTTGCTGTTGAGGCAACTGTTGTTGTTGTGGTTGAGACAACTGTTGTTGTTGCTGTTGAGGCAACGGTTGTTGTTGAGGCAACGGTTGTTGTTGATGTTGAGGCAACTGTTGTTGTTGTTGAGGAGAGTAGTTCTCCTGCAGAGGGCGCTGTCGCAGACTGCTGTATCTCTTGCTTCCACCGCGTCCTTCCATAGAGGCCGCTATATTATAAAATTAAAAATATATTTTCAATCAATATATATAAAACTCTTCCGTTACTGACTGACTGACTGACAACGCAGAGCCGAAACTACTGGGCGTAGCGGGCTGAAATTTTGCAAGTGGGTTCCTTAGGGAGTGTACGTGAGCACTAAGAAGGGATTTCCTGAAATTCCCACGGGAACGGGAAAAAACGGGATTTTTGTGTTTATGAGAAATCTGCGCGGGAAAAACCGCGGGGCAGCCTCTAGTCTTATATAATCAGTCAGATTGTTTTTATATCCACTTCACTTCAATCACTTATTTTTATAACAATAACTATTATGCAAATTAAAATTGAAGTTGTAATAAAACTAAAAAAACACAAACAAAAAAAAGGCCACCATATATTTTTTTAGTGTCTGTTTATGCACAGAAGTATAGGCACAGATTAAATTGAATTGTAATTTTGATTTCTTTGTTCGAATTTTACTACAACTAAGCATCATAATGGCCCAGGGGAGCCCAGGGGACAATACAAATTCATTATTGACCGGCTATAGATCGAAAGTCAATAAATAGTAACTTTTTGATATACAATAATCAAAAAGTTCAATTTTCAGCCGGATGGAATAAAAAAGTTTTTTTTTTTAAGCCTAATGTCCGCTGTACCGCGCTTTAGGAACCAGTCAGCGTAACAAACAAACTATAGTTATGACAGGCAGGATACAGTAGTATTATAACCTGCGTACATAAAGAAAATATCTCAAAATAGCGGCCTCTCTTTTCTTAACTCTTCTCTCATACTAATATACGCAAGATAGCATCAGTTTAGCCGCCATTTTCAAATCGTTTCTTCTTTCTGCGCGGCTTATGCTAACAGTACCAAGTATTGAACCTACCATTCTGTGGCGGCAGGTCTGCGGAGCGGCGCTCCGGCGCGGGCCGCGCGGGGGCGGGCGCGGGGGCGGGCGCCGCGCGGGGGGCCGGCGACTGCTGCGGCGCCTGTATCTATAATGTTTAAATTTTTTTTAACGACTCCTAAGAAACACCTTTTATAATATGACATCCTGTATATATGACACCCTGTATATATGACACCCTGTATATATGACACCCTGTATATATGACACCCTGTATATATGACACCTGTATATATGACACCCTGTATATATGACACCCTGTATATATGACACCTGTATATATGACACCTGTATATATGACACCCTGTATATATATGACACCTGTATATATGACAACCTGTATATACAGGATGTTTCTGACAAGACGGTAATAAATCAAAGGAGGGATTCAGCTCCCCATAACTAACAACTTTCCCAAAGCAACATGGGTCGAAATCTCAAAACAAAAATCAGCTGTCCCGTACATTGACCCCGTCAGCTGATCGAACCAATGTATGGAACAGCTGTTATTTTTTTTGAGATTTCGACCCATGTTGCTTTGGGAAAGTTGTTAGTTATGGTGAGCAGAATTTGATTTATTACCGCCTTGTCAGAAACACTCAGTACATGACACCCTGTATATATAACACCCTGTAATATATAACATCCTGTATATATAAGACAAGTGGGACTGGGCCGGCCACATAGCCCGCATGCATCCGGATCGTTGGGCCAAACGGACCACCGAATGGTTCCAAGGGATGGCAAGAGGCTACGTGGTAGACATAGAAAGCGGTGGAGCGATGAGCTGGGAGCCCACACCAAGACCTGGTGGGAATATGCCCGGGATCGGGAAAAGTGGAGAAAGGGGAAAGAGCCCTTTGCCCAGCAGTGGGACACTACAGGCTACAAATAATAATAATAATAATAATATACATGACACCCTGTATATGGTGTCCGTAGCCTAAGCCCCGCCCACCGAGTCATCTTTTCCGTGTGAACATTATATTGGGCAAGTTACGCTTCTAGAGTATTGTTGTTCGTAGGTTTGTTACCTGTGGCGCGGCGTGGTCGGGCGCGCGGCGCGTGGGCACGGGCCGCTGCTGCGCCACCGCGCCCCCCCCGCCCCCGCCGCCCCCGCCGACGCCCCCGCCGCCGCCCCCGCCGCCGCCCTGGGCCCCCGCAGTGCTGGTAGCGGAGCGCCCGCTGTATAATAACAATAATAATACATCACACTCAGAGCTTTAACTATGAAGAACCTGTCTCTAGGGTACCCCAAAACACACACAGAGACGAACATTACACCCAGACCGGAAACAAACATCGATATTCATCATATCAATATTCGCCCCGCCCGCCCGGGAACCAAACAAACAAACATAACACTTATTGTTACTTCATCTAACCCCAAATGCCCAATTCACTCAAATTCAAATTTTATTGGGGTATTTTCTATTGAATTATTACATTTCGTCCAAGTTAAAATGTTGTTACGTGTCGTAGTATGATTCTATTTAGAAAAATAAGACCTTAAATTGTATGTAAATATAAACAAAAATTTAACAAAATACTATATAACACAATACGACATGTAATAATGATTCATAAACGCTAAACTAGTCAAACTAATAATAAAAAAAAAATTGTTTGGTTTTTTGCAAAAAAAACTGCTTTACGTCAGGATGATTGTAAAAAAAAGGAATGCTTATATCAAATTATCCCGGTTTTCGCAAAATCCCTAGTTTTTTTGCCAAAAACCTAATTATCAAATCTATACAACAGTGCCCTAAAATACTTGCCTGCCTTATACTGGGTGTTTCTGACAAGGCGGTAATAAATCAAAGGAGGGATTTTGCTCATCATAACTAACAACTTTCCCAAAGCAACATGGGTCAAAATCGCAAAAAAAATAACAGCTGTTCCATACATTGGTTCGATCAGCTGACGGGGTCAATGTACGGGACGGCTGATTTTTGTTTTGAGATTTCGACCCATGTTGCTTTGGGAAAGTTGTTAGATATGGTGAGCTGAATCCCCCCTTTGATTTATTACCCCCTTGTCAGAAACACCCTGTATAAGGGATTAGGTACTATTTCACATTTTTGATATTTGCCTTAGTTTAGAGGATATTAATTTTTTTCTCGGGTTGCGTTACTTTAGCTGTGCTATTGCTCTTAAACCGATGCAAAGATTATTGTTTTACCGTTGGTTCAGAAACCATGTGTTTTGTTAGCGGGCTTTAAAACAATAATCCAATAAACTTATAATAACCGTACAACGTTGCCGGGCTTTATGCCCACCATTTTTAGCTAATTTGTTAACTTGACATTGGCAAAATACTCCACTGAAGTGGAGTCAAGTCCATTAAATTAAAATAATAATAATAATTAAACAGATGCAAAGTATCCGCACCGTGCATTATGTACCTTGTTAGCTTACAAGGGCGAACTACTTGTAATGGACTCACCCATTTCCTGTGAGGTCAGCAGTGATAGTCAACTTCCCAATATCAGGCAGCGCCTCGCGACCGCGCGCGGTTCTGCCCGCACGACCCGCCCTGAACGGGGCCTTTAGAATGAAACATTACAAGATAAACAATACATACTGGGTGTTTCTGACAAGGCGGTAATAAATCAAAGGAGGGCCTGTTCCATACATTGGTTCGATCAGCTGGCGGGGAGATTTCGACCTGTTCCTTTGGGAAAATTGTTACTTATGGTGAACAGAAGCCCTCATTTGATTTATTACCGCCTTGTCAGGAACACCGTGTACCTGTATACGGTGTAATAATAACAAAAATAACACTAACCTTAGAGTCCCTATTCTTGTTATTCTTAGTAGAGGCGTTTCTCCGCAGACTCGAGCCCCGCTCAGAGGATTCGCTGGACGCCGGCTGAGACTTGGAGCGCGGCCGCGGCGGGCGCTTCTTGCTGCACAATTTAAAAGAAAGAAAACATTAGAGCAAAACTGTGACACACAAATGCGAAAGTCTGTCCATCTGTACGTTTCGCTTTCACGACAAAACTACTAAACTGATTTAAATGAAATTTAGTATACGGATAGTTCAGAGCCTGAGAAAGGACATTGGCTACTTTTTATCGCGAAATTCCCACGATATGCGCTTATCGCTGTAGATATTTAAACAGCTAAAATTTTATTTTTATTTAAACTAGGGACTAAGCTTTCTGTACTTTAGTACTATCAGGCCTGGCTCACTCCGCAATTTAGGTATAAACCTGCAAGTAATTCTCTCTCTCTCTCATCTCATAATTTTCGCACCAAGTTCTCGCAACCCTAATAATTGCTCGATGCCGTTATTGTTCCTAAATAAGGCGCTCTCGCAAAGTAGCGAGGGTCATTATCGCATGAATATGCATTGCGGCTTTGGAGATAAGAGTGAGAGAGAGATATTAACTCACGGTTATATGTAACAGGAACGAGCTAGATTGTGCTTTAAGTGTATGCAGCTAGATTTAATTTTATTTAAACGACTCCGTTGAGTGAGCCTTCTGTACCTGGTACTATTAGGTATTCTGTGGTACTATTAAGTATTCTATTGTACAATATAAGACAGACCTCTGCGAGCCAGGTGCCTGCAGGTCAGGGAAGTCCTCCTGCCCGGGCACCTTCCGCGGAGTGGCGTTGACTTGCTGCCTCCTGTACGCCTCCTCGTCTTCCCACGTGCGGGTGTACTTGTTTGGTCCGCGTCTAGCGAATTTAATATTAATATTATTAGTTTAAAATTATTTATAGCCCCAAAAAACTGGATATTTTTAAAATGTAGAAATTTTAAAAAGTGGCTGCACACAAACATACACTAAAGCTCTTTTTTATGTAACTTTTGTGGCATAAAATACCCTGTATTAAAAAAAAAATGTGTAACCACTTTTTAATTTCTTCATTTATGTGCAAAGATATACTCTCTATTCTTAAAAATAGGGTTCAAAATGGGAAACACTAAGAAACGGAATACGCTTGGTCCTCAACACTGTGTCAAAGCAGTGTAGGACCATTTTAAACATTAATCCTTTTGGTTTCTACGCCGCACTTCGCCCAACCAGGAAGCATCATTTATATCATCAAAACTGTGTTTGTTTCCGCCGGGAATCGAACCCGCACCTTCAAAGTCAACATTCAACATCACTACCAACTGAACTACGGACGTGGTCGTAATAATTCAAGTTAATAAAAAGGCATGCAGAAAAATCCAAAAGTCAATTGACTAACCGAAAATGTCGCACGCTCCATTTTGCAATGAAAGTGTAGAATTTAAATTAAATTTTATTATTTTTATTGATTACCTTAATTTAATTTAAAATCAAATAGTTTATTAAATTCGTACAGATTTCTTTAAATTTTATTTAAAATGTCAATACATAGTATGTCAGATAAAAGTAAAAACTAAACTTAACTAAATATACAAAAATAATAAGACACCTTACCTTAATTATACTTTACCTTAATTATATAAAACTGTGTGTCTGGTTAAAATGTAATGGAACTGGGTATATTATATACAGGTTGTTAATAGTGGTAATAAATTAAAGGATTGTTCAGTCAGTTTGCCCTACAATGGCTGCTATTTGTAAGCTGAATCTTTGATTTATTGCCCACTTATGTTTGACGAACACCCTGTATATGTATTTTAATTTACGCACAACATACACTTATAAGTTACATAAAATAAATAAGTTTACAATAGAATTAGATATTATAGCGACCCTTAATCTTGGCCGAAGTGCTACAGAATTTGTTTTATAACAATATTAAAATTATCAACAAAGTGGTCAGACAACCTGGGGGGTTAATTCTCTTGACAAAACTTGATTGACTTATAATTGTATTGTCAGCGACTTTGTTAACCATTTCAGCTTTAACAAGGGAAATTTCTATTAAACGCCCAAAGAAAACAGCAATGGTAAACGAAGTCGTTAACAATACAAATACAAGTCGATTGAATTTAGTTAGGAAACTTGGTCGCCTGGTAAATTTTGTAGGATTTCGCACTGTAGGGGAGGTCTATGTTATATTATACCCAGCATTAGTAGTCTTTTGGCTATGATGGTAAACATAAAAGTGAAGTTGCATCATACATACCCGTAGCGTCGGTTGCGTCTCGCGTGCGGCGGCGCGTCTTCATTTCTTATATCATATCCATAAATGGCCACCAGTTCTTCACGGGTTTTTGGCATCTGTGAACAATACAATTTGATTTCAATATGAAAACGAAAACTTTAATTAAAAGCAAGGTATCTCTTAACAAGTATCCAGTATCAATATCCAAAATAAAATTAAAAACATAGTATCCTATACTTGAGACCAGGTGTTTCAGAGTCTTCCCCCAAGCAAATGTGAAACCAGAAGTACACAGCTATCATGTCAAGCCACAAGAGCCAACAATATGTAGTCGCCCCCAAACAACCTCTCATCGGTCAAATGATTCTACTTCCTGTCGCAAAAGACTTTACAGCGTAGAGACCTGCATCGCTGCCCGCCGGCTCCTTGCGGCGCCCGTCCTTTCATGTCTCTGTCAGTCTGTCAGCAAGTCTCACCAGTTCGTGCTCATAAAACTTGTCGTGCGCCCACTTGTTGATGTCTAAAGTTTGTTTCTGTCCGTCTTTCAGTGTACCAGATATTAGCAGCGATAGCTATTTAGACTAGTTTTAAGGATTTCCTCGTCAAAATAAGGAAACACGTCTGCTCTGTAAATAATTTTATTGAAGACTGGGTAACTGCGGATTACCCTCCCAGGTATATCTAAATGTAACATATATTACTCTCATCTTTTTTTATTTCAAGGCGGGGAAACTCCTTATGTACCTTGCGGCTCCGGGCTGAGCCACCGGGTCCTGTGGGGTACGCACCCACTAAAACCCCGCCAGTGTCCTTCTCGGCTGTTATCAAGGGGCTCAACTCCACGACATATTACACATGTCTTATATATGTATTTTATTATTTATTTATTTATATTGTGCTTGTATATATTCAGGGGATAAGAATAAGTAATTTATATCAATGTTACTCCCTCTCTCGGAAGGTACCGGCAGAATACCAGCGTCACAGGTTTCTGAGACATTATGCTGAGTCGGAGCCTATTTCGGTTGTGATATGCGCCACCGTGCCTTACACTGTGTGTTTAAATCTGTTAATTAGTTTAATCTGTATTTTCTTCTTTAATTTTATGTTATACTTTTGTTGTTTTTTATTATTGTGTTTTATGTGTGTGTGTACATATTGCTTCTGAAATATATTTTTTTTTTTTTTATCTATCTATCTACACTCACCTGCTCCCGCTCATTGAACTTGTCGTGGGACCACTTGTTGACGACCTCCGACTTGCGCGGCGGCCGGCGGCGCTCCGAGCCCGCCTCGCTGCCCGCCGGCTCCTTGCGGCGCCCGTCTTCCGATGGTGTCTCTGATGTCTCCAAGTTTGTTGACTCCTCACCGCCACTGGTGAATTAATTAAAGTTTTTGTGTAAGTATACATGGTTTTTCTGACCGATAGCAGTAATAAAGCAAGGAAGGATTCAGCTCATCATACCTAACAACTTTCCCAAAGTGACAAGAGTCGTAATTTCGACTTAAAAATTGCTGATGGGGTCTAAAGACACAGACCAGCAAAGAACAATTGTATGGAACAGCAAATTTTGATTTCACCCATGTTATTTTGGAGTTGTTACAATTGTAATGGTTCATAAGATGATACATAGTCGCTTTCCGCGTCTGCCCCTATGTATTCTTAAATCTTTAAGGCATTATTGTTTTAACGTTGGTTCCGAAACCACGTGTTTTGTTAGCGGGCTTTAAAACAATAACCCAATAAACTTATTATAACCGTACAACATTGCCGGGCTTTAAGCCTACCTTTTTAACTAATTTGTGAACTTGACATTGGCAAAATACTCGACTGAAGTGGAGTAAGTCCATTAAATTAAAATAATAATAATTAAATCTTTAAAAATTTGCAACGGATTTTGATGCGTTTTTTTAATAGATAAGAGTGATTCTTATGAATGATTTATTTATATGTATAAAATACATGTGTACAAAATAATGGTACGAAGTTTGCCTGGTCGACTAATTAATTACTGACTGGAAAGAAACACCCAGTATATCATTATCATTGTACACCAATAACCTATATGAAATGTACAATAACGAAACATTTAGAAACATATAATTGGTAACTTTCTACAATCAACGTAACATCAGTAATGCAACGCCCGAGTTAACAGCTTGGTCAATGAATTGTTTACCATTTACATTTTAATATGATACAGTAGAAGATACAATGACTGTACATACACACATGCATTGAAATGAGTTGAGGAGTTTTGTTTGTTTGCCTGAGCCACTTGGTGGGCACCCTGAACTACCTTTCCTCCAGCAGTACAGGATACTTTACCAAACAAGGTATCAATAGCAATTAGATTAGATGTAGTCTAATTGACTTTCAATAAGTGACATCTTGTATCCTATATTGAATAAATCATTTTTGAGTTTTGACTTTTTTTTTTCAATATCAAAGTCAAAGTCAAAGTCAAAGTCAAATTCTTTATTCAATATAGGATACAAGATATCACTTATTGAAAGTCAATTAGACTACATCTAATCTAATTGCTATTAATACCTTATTTGGTAAAGTGTCCTATACTGTGAGAGGCGAGGTAGTTCAGGGTGCTTACCAATTGGCTCAGGTAAACAAATGTTTGCCTTGCCTTACGACAATAGTCGCCTGGAGAGGCCTCCAAACGAGCCCTCCTCTGTCAAATGATTCTACTCCCTTTCGCAATGATTTTACAGCGTAGAGAAGAAAGGGGTAACAAACTCTACTTTACAATTTATCTCTCTTTTTTTTTCCTTTTGTTTTGTGATATTACAATATCATCAATTCATCAGCCTTTCAACTTGAGCAATGCCTTAACCCATCCAATGTCAAACTACCCTCAAACGCATACAAACTATGCACAGGGCACAATACATTTTTTCAAAAGCATTCTATGAGATAAAGTATCTTTTGATGTATGGCAGACTTATTTAGCTGCAGCACACTAAAAATATAATATTCTTTGGATTCAATCAAAACATAAAAAACAGTTTCTTGCTTTCCGCGTCTGTCTGTCTGTCTATATATGCTTAAATCTTTAACACTGCAACGGATTTTGATGCGTTTTTTTTAATAGATAGTGACTCAACAGGTTTATAGGTAAAAAACATGCACAACATAGTAATAGGTTAGGCAGTACGAAGTTCGCCAGGTTAAATAGTTATTATTAGTAGAGATACAGCTGAAAATAATATTGCTTTCAGCTTTACGGGTAAGGATTTAGGCATAATGTTGGATTCTAATAGGTTTATTTTTTACAAATCCACACTCACTGTGGCAATCAATGGGGAGCCCTAATTCCAGCAGTGGTAGTCTTTGAGCTGAGATTATAAAGCCAAGAAGAAATGGCAGGAAGTAACTTACCTGGCAGTTCGGTCGTCATGTTCATAGAAAGTCCCTCTTTTAGGGATGTACTGAGGGTTACTGCGGTCCTCATCGTCATCTACACGTTTCTCACCCTCCTGCTGTTAGAAACAGAGATTCTAATTTGCTTATAAGAAAGATACACAAAACTTCACAAGATATGAATTAACTATAATAAAACATGAATGCATGATGAAATGATGATGGTTGCAAAGGTTTTTGAGTTTGTACTTATTGGAAAAATTACTAACAAGAAAATTTAAAATCTTATGCTTATAGGTAGATTTTTTCCTATAGGTATTTGTTTTTTTTTTACTCATAAAAATGTTGTAGGTAAATGGGAAAAAATATTTCTATCTTTAACATTATGTCTAATTCACTCACCTGGTTTTCAGGGTCCCTCTCGGACAAGTCTGTCTCGCTGCCACAGGAGTCATAATCAGACTCAGGATGCGCGGCATCCTGCAAACAATCAGCTACTTTTAACAGCTGCATCACAACTGCTTTACACTACTGCGGAGACTTTTTAACAAGAAAATTATTAAAAGTTACAAAAGTTTAGAAATTTATAAATTCTACGTGGACGGTAAAATAGAATTGTTCTAATCCGACGGGCAATGACTCGGAGAGTGGCGCCGAATAGTGACCTCAATTTACAGCAAAAGAAATTGTGCATTCCGACACGCGAACGCGCGGGAGAAAGTTGCGCTTTGGCCGCCGAAAAGAAAGGCACCATCTGCCCTGCCCTCAGACCAGCCGCACTTACGTCCCCAGTCGTGTGCCGATCGTTCTCCTGTGATGCATCAGAATAATCTCCAGAATCGTGCGTTCTTCGCGCGACGGACGTCATTGTAGCCTCTTCGCGGCTTACTTGTAAGATTTCCAGGGTGATTGTAAATATTGCTTTAGCTAAATAAATAGCAATGCACCACACTCGTTTCCTAACCACTGTTCCACTGTTCAATGAAAGGAACGTCTTTTTTTCATGAAATTCAGCAACCAGCAACGAAATTCGAATTCGATCACAGACCAACTAGAGATTCGATTCACAGACCAACTAGAGATACTATTCGATTAACGTCAAACAAAACGAAGAAGATCGGGGAGGAGCGGAGCGGCGGCGGCGGCCAGCAATCCACCCAGTGTTGCGGTAAATCTATCGAGTATCGATCGATTGTAATCGATTATTAGAAGGGCCCCAAAAAAAACGCTGAGATTACGCTACACACACACTACACACTATACCGATAGTACTGAGGTAATATTTGTACCTATGGCCTCATGTGTAATCAGGCTTTTCACCCTTTTGAGTGTTAAAAAAAACACGAAGAAGACGTCGGCCGTAGACGAGGTGCAGGCAGACAAACCAATACGATGTCTTTGTATGATTCTGAATTTTACAAAATGCGTCTGTTTACGAAAGCTTGCGGGTATGTAAATGCCGGAGGCAAATTGATAACTCGTTATCGTAATAAGATTTGCTATTGATCTATAGTGTAGGGTGACTAATAATTTAAATAGTGGCTGGATAAATCAGCAATTCTAAAATTAATATATGATAACAAAAACATAAAAGTACACTAAGTACTTACTTATATTTATTAATATATAAAACTCTTCCGTTACTGACTGACTGACTGACTGACTGACTGACAGACAACGCAGAGCCGAAACTACTGGGCGTACAAAGCTGAAATTTGGCATGTAGGTTCCTAAGGGAGTGTAGGTGAGCACTAAGAAAGGATTTCCCGAAATTCCCACGGGAACGGGAAAAAACGGGATTTTTGTGTTTATGAGAAATCTGCGCGGGAAATACCGCGGGGCAGCCTCTAGTTTATTAATAAAGATACATTGAGATAAGATTTTTTTATTTCGCAAGTCAAACTTAAATAAGAACCTCGATTATCTTGGGTCCGTCTTAAGTCAGCAATTCATTTCTTATAGGATAATACATTTATCTACTAAGGTATACTCTATGAATAACTAACAGCATGTAGTAAAATTCTTCAATTTTTTTTTTTACACGAACTGTTGATTCTAATGGCTTGTTTTTTTGGAATAGGTTTTTAGGTAGAGCAAAGAGGAACTAGACTAGCCAATACCTCCCAATGCTTCTACTTTGTAAATTCTATTTTAAGCAAGCTGCGTCAGAAACTTCGTTGTCGCGATGTAGGAATTGCTGATCTAGCGATCTCCGCTTTCACAAGGCATCACTAGGTGGCGCTAGTGTGCCCCCTACAGGTTGGTAACCCGGCCAATAATAATAAGTCATACTTGTATCAGTAATAATGCATCCTCCAAGCACCAGAATCGATGGTCACCTTAGCATTTTTCACGTGCTGATAACCTCAAAAACTTTGTCATTTGTTCACGGCTTTTATATAGTACTGTTCCTTTTGAAGACCAATATTATAATTAATTTTACTAACTGTAACAAATGTCTTTGTAAAATAACTTTTCTACAGCCAGAATTTGCACATTTTTTAATATTTTTGCCGACGCAAATACACTACCTGACGCCATTTTTCTTGTTTTAATCTGCCGACGCCCGTGGTGAAACCTGAACTAAATGCTTTAATTTACCGAGGCATATTGTAATAATTAATAAATGTTTAGTCATATTATTATAAAACTAGAGGCTGCCCCGCGGTTTTTACCGCGCAGATTTCTCATAAACACAAAAATCCCGTTTTTTTCCGTTCCCGTGGGAATTTTGGGAAATCCCTTATTAGTGCTCACCTACACTCCCCAAGGAATCCACCTGCCAATTGTCAGCTTTCTACACCCAGTAGTTTCAGCTCTGCGTTGTCTGTCAGTAAGTCAGTCAGTCAGTCAGTCAGTCAGTCAGTCAGTCAGACAGTCAGTCAGTCAGTCAGTCAGTCAGTCAGTCAGTCAGTCAGTCAGTCAGTCAGTCAGTCAGTCAGTCAGTCAGTCAGTCAGTCAGTCAGTCAGTCAGTCAGTCAGTCAGTCAGTCAGTCAGTCAGTCAGTCAGTCAGTCAGTCAGTCAGTCAGTCAGTCAGTCAGTCAGTCAGTCAGTCAGTGAGTCAGTCAGTCAGTAACGGAAGAGTTTTATATATATTGATGACAAGGAAATTTACAATTTGCCTTCGGCATTTTACATAGCTACAAGCGTTCGTAAACAGACGATGCATTATGTAAAATGCATAATCATTCAATATGCCTGCGACATATTATATTTTTTTATAGAATAACGGTACCGAACCAACCTGTTCCTTTATGATCGAGCGCATAATACGATTACTTATAGAATAATTAGAGATGGGCGAATGCGAGTGATTCATTCGAATCAAACATTCGAATACCGAACAATCCAATTATTCGATTGTGAAAAGTGTCAATTCGAATTATTCAAATGCAAAAAAATCATTCGAATCTATATTTAATTCGAATGAGTGGTTTTTTTTTATTTGGTTAGGAATGCCATTATTAAATAGGTATTTTATGCATGTGCATGACATATTTATTCCTGTCAGCCTCTTCAAATCAAATAGGATAGTATGTATGCGAAAATCAGGATTAAGTATAACTTTATATTTTTTTCCGAAAAATAAACAAATAATTGTAAATTATGTACATACTACTAACATGAAAATAGTAGTAATACATTCGTGTATCCTTCAAAATGTATTAAAATGTACTTTATATTACCATACCGAAAATAAATTCGAACTATCGTTCGGAAAAACCCATTCGAATGCCGAAAATGAAAAAAAAACGTTCGAATGACGAAAATTCATTCGAATTCTCTATATTGGAACATTCGAATAATTCGATTGTTGATTTTTCAACAATCGCCCATCTCTAAGAATAATATCCGTACCGGCGGTGGCGTAGTCGGTATCAGAAACCTGCCGCTTTATATCCGCACCCTAATTTATAGGCTTGTATATTTTTCAATATTACTATCAATTTCGATTTAACGATATTCTCGATATAACCGATACCATCAATTTAATTAAATATAAAATTAATGTCTTTAATATGATTTATTATATTGCGCACTTGGACAATTATAATCGATTTATAATTAATAACTATTAAACTATGGATCGGTAGTGTAATCGATAAATACAAATGATTCTGGCTGAACAGAATCGATTAATCGATATCCGATTATTTGCAATGCAACACTAATCTAAACGATCAAACGTTTCGTTATAACCAGTTTTAAAATCTCAAACTCAGCAAAATGTTTATCAAGTTGCGTTTCGTTTGTCTCAATGTGAAGGCACATGATTGATACCTAGATACCTAGCCATTCTTGACCAGCGATCAAACCAACTGTCAGTCATTTCTGTCAGTCCAGCCAGTCACTATTTTGTTTTTGAGTTTTTGTTTGAGGTTATTTTATTTTTATGTTACAATTTGTTTATCTCTATTTCTCTAACCTATATATTTCTACTGTTCTATTGAGATTATTAGCTATAATATAGAATGGAGAGGTTAGTAATTAATTAAATAAAATACATTTTGTTTAGTGATCAAAATTGCCAACATATCACATACCTATCTCTGCTCGTAGGTATCTCGCAAGAAGAATCGAATCTTGATCTGATTATTATTTTTCAGTTCAAACTCTTCTGTAGATGATAAAACTATACATCTGTTGGCTAAAGGGGTCATGGAGATGTACGAACCACCTTTGGCAACTATAAATACTCATCTAAAAGAACTAACGTAAGTGCCTAATGCCTATGAAAAACAAAATATTGCCTTTCCACAAAAATGCCCAAGGTTTGGATCTTAATAAAATTCTAGATAACATTTAGCGTAACGTGAAGTTTAATCAAAATCTGATCATCAGTTTTTCCATGAACATATGTTTGCAAATATTAGCATTTATAATTAGGTAAGTAGTAAAATTATATTTTTTTTAGTGAGAAGCAAGAAGCTGTCCATTCAATCATAACTTCTGAAAGGAGAAAACTTGAAGACCTACAGAACTCTGCAGATATTGATGCTTTGGTAATCATTTTTAAATATTTTACACATTTTTTATATTATTATTATTTTAATTTAATGGACTTGACTCCACTTCAGTGGAGTATTTTGCCAATGTCAAGTTAACAAATTAGGTTAAAAGGGTGGGCTTAAAGCCCTGCAACGTTGTACGGTTATTATAAGTTTATTGGATTATTGTTTTATAGCCCGCTAACAAAACATAGTTTTGGAACCAATGTTAAAACAATCCACCTTTTTATAGTAGCTTACTCATTACTGATCTATATATTTTTGAATGGTGCGACAAAATTGGTGCGGCTTCATATATTTTATTTGCCTAGAACCACATTAGGACCATTGACATGTATCAGGAACGCATTCTCTGAGCGGCCGGACAATAATATACGTTACTAAAACGAAATGGAAACAGTCGCCCAGGATAGGAGCAAGTGGCGAGCTTTACTGAGAGCCCTATGTCCCTGATGATAAAAGGAGATCATCATCATCATCAAAACTGAATTCTAAATATTTTTCCGCAGTTAGCAGACGTAGCAACCAATAGGGAGAAGCTTAACACAATATCTGGAACTATGATGAGTTTGCATAAGAGAGCACAAGCTTTACATGTGAGTATGTCTTCTTCTTTCTAAGGATTGCAGAACTTAAGAGCCAGTTTACACCGATGCTAGCACCATTCGCGAAAAAAATTAATATCTTCTAATCTAAACTAAAGCAAATATCAAAAATGTGGCACTGTATGACACTAGATAATGTAGCCTAGTATTTTAGGGCCCTTTTGCTTTTAGGTTGAAGACCAAAGAAAGCTACACAAAGTGTTGCTAAAAGTGGCCACTTTTGATAACAATCTATGTTTTTTTTTGTTATTTTTACTCAGGACTACTTTGCTGTGCTCAAAAAATACTAGGCTACATTATCTAGTGTCATACAGTGCCAAATTTTTGATATTCGCCTTAGTTTAGAAGATATTAATTTTTTTCGCGAATGGCGCTAGCGTCGCTGTAAACTGGCTCTTAAGTGGCAATGGGCTCAAAAGAACAGATGGTCGCTATTAGGTTCTTGAGTAGTGAGTAAGCAGACCCATCATGGTGGTCAGTCTATGATGAGGGTTGCGCAGACCGGTCAATGTGGCGATCTGTCCAGATGATTTTATCCAGCAGTGGAAAGCAGTGCATGCTTAACATAAAAAAATGTTTTAGATGTACGCTTAATAGGCACGATAGCTGTCAAATTGCGGAAATTCGCCCGTAAACTAAACTAATGTACGCTTAAGCAATCATTTGAGATGATTTTGCCTGTCTCCATGTATTTGTATATGCTGCAGATGGATCGCAGCTTGATTCTCGCAACATTTTTTTTTCCCCCCCTTAATTTCTGTTATAAATCTATGTTTTAAATGCTACTAATATTTGCATATTTTCAAAATGTTTTCTTTCAGACAAGAGCAAAGAACGTAGAAAAGGCGGCAAAGTTAAAAGCTGCAAATCAAAAGAAACCTAACAGCTAGGGTTATAGTGTTTACCAAAGATCTAGATTTAAGTTATGTAAGTTAGGTATATAGAATAGACATTAATTCCGAATATTTGAAACTTTGAGGCTGGATATGTCTCTTTTCTGCATTGGACATGGACATAAAGCTCGGCAAGAAACGCGCTAGCAAAACACATGGTTACTAAACCATTTAAAAATTTAATAATGGCTTCTAGCCATAAGGTCGGCCGTGGCGTGCAAAGGAGATTGACCATTTTTGTATGGACGCTGGACCAAGGCTGCCCAGCATTGAATCATAGTGCATAATGTTCATTAGACTAACAGTAGTCTGTAACCTAAAGCGCTTAAGAATCTATCCAAGGAATATTGAAAAATAATCTATTTTACATTGACGAAAAATCCTAACCAACAGCTTATTTTAAAAATAAAAGACGGTGTATCATTTAAAATATCAACATTTATTTAAGGATAAACATTTTAAAATACCATATCAATCGTCATCATCATCGTCGTCTATAATTATGGAATCTAAAAATAAAGCAGGGCGCCTCACAACGTCTTGGTGCCTAGCCCATCCCAAAAACCAAACTAGGCAAACAACGTGGGCACAACTGCCGATCGTTCTTCGCCCGATATAACATGAGCAGCAATAATGTTGAACAGAATCGAGCCCATGATTGTTCTCGTCAATTAAAATATAGCAATGATACACTTTTGCCGATGTATGTCTGCTCTTTATGTGCGCTCGAATCAGTTGTACGTTGCTGGTTGGTTGTTCCTACTGCAAAGAGACTCAATTGCTCCGGGGTTAACATGGGAAATGACGCAACATTATCCCTAACCACTGAAATATTTTCGAAGTTGGCTCTGTTCCGATTTAGCCTTCTTTCATCAACATAATCAGCTAAGTGATTGGGAACATTCAGCCGCTCTCTGGCTATATTGATGAATTCATGTGCATTGGCATTCCACAGAACGATCACAAAATAAACACACTCTGTGATGTGGTTGATACATCGCGTAGTCCAAATGAATAGCCGTGTCCTCTATATATTACTTTACTCTTTGAGCCGGGTCAACAGGTGATGCAGATACGATAGTCCAAAAGTAATGACAGGTTTTAAAAATAAGATAGATAAGCGCACAGTACACAACACAACGGTTCCAAGAGCGAAGTTAGACTGCAATACAAACAAAAGGGCACGTGCGCAAGCACGCAGGTATAGCGAAACCCAGCGTGCGCGAAAGAGATAGGCACATACCAAATCTGAATATGAGCAAGAGAGACTTTCGATTTCTCTAAATTCTGGCAAATCACTCTTTATTTATCATTTTCATATAGAACTTGCTACAAAAAAAAGTTGCTTCGAACGAGACTAGTGAGGTCGGAACCGGACTCGGGAGGTAGAATAGGTAAGATAATAATAATATTATTTAACATAAACGATAAAAAACTATATATCAAATGTAAGATCACCAAAAAAATAAGTTTTAAGGTACTACGTATATATTATAAATCCGTGGTTTTAATTTTTATTTTTTATTTTTCATATATATATCTCTTCATGTGAAGAAGAAAAAAAATATTCACATGCGTGGGCAGCATTTGGTCCAGAATGGTCAATCTCCTTTAACTATTTTTACATTACATTCTATCATGTACTTTATGTACTTACTTTTGTGCAATCATTAAAGTGTATTTCATTAATACTTTCATCATGAGTGACCCTTATGTTTTAAGATTGAAAATTTCAAGTATTCGGGAGTTTTGTGTGCCATAACTGCAGTATAGTTATGGTACTGGGATCAATATAAGAGTTAAATAGAATAGTAATTTTCAAAAATCAGTGCTGTCCGAAAGATGATTTATAAAGAAACAGATCATGAATAATGTACAATTTTGATTTTGACTAACTTTGGGCTTAAAATTGTGTTTTATTCAGAGGCATAGCACAGCTAAAGTAGCGCCACCCGAGAAAAAAATAAATATCTTCTAAACTAAGGCAAATATCAAAAAAAGGAAACAATATTCCCCTAGATAATTCAGCCTAGTATTTTTAGGGCAGAAAGGCCTTGGCTCTTCAGGGAGAAATTAAATAAAAAGTATTTAGTCCACATACAAAGTGGCGCCCCATTATTTTCTAGTTATCTGTGCCAAGCTGTAAGGGGATAAAGTGACAGACAACAATGATCAGCCTGGCACCGGACAGGACCAGAAAAGTCCTATGTCCAGCAGTGGATCTTAAACGCTGATGATGGTGTTGATGATGAATGATAATGAAAGCAAAACAAATTGAGATTTTTTCAAAAATATTTATTTTCGTTTTTATTCCTAAGTAATTATAAGTACAGAAGCTAGTGAGTAAGTAGGCAGTTAATATTATATTCATAATATAAATAACTAGTTAAGAGTCCGCGCCAGATAAGTGTGCCTGCGACTGGTGGCGCAACTGTATTGTATACGTACTTAAGAGCCAGTTTACAGCGATGCTAGCGCCATTCGCGAAAATAATGAATATCTTCTAAACTAAGGCAAATATCAAAAATGTGGCACAGTATGACACTAGATAATGTAGCCTAGTATTTTTAGGGCACTGTTCTATAGCTTTTGAATTAAAGACCAAAGACAGCTACATAGTGTTGCTAAAAGTGGCTACTTTTAGCAACAATCTGTGTACAATTTTGTTCTTTTAAGTTAGGACTACTTTACTGTGCTCTAAAAATACTAAGCAAGATTATCTAGTGTCATACTGTGCCACATTTTGGATATTTGCTTTCTTTAGTTTAGAAGTTTTTTTTTTTTTCAGAATGGCGCTAGCATCGCGGTAAAATGGCTCTTAATAACCAGCCAATTGCTAATTGGTTCATATTTTAACCGCGCGCAGACCTATTTGGCGCGCTCTCTAGAAACCTAAAAAAAGGCACAGTGTGCTATGGTTATAAACTGATTTTATTGAGAAAATTCGTATTAATTCTAAAATATTATACAAAAAAAACTAGGACTAGTTAGTTTAATTACTGGTTATGTTATGTTTGAGGCGTATGTAGCCACTAACGAAGCGACACTATAAAAAAAAAACACTTTTTTAACCATCATAAATTCAAATTTGGCAATCTCGGTAGAATTAGTTTTTTTTTATAGCGTCGCCTTCTTTAGCGCGTACACTCGCTTGTACTACTTTAGTATAAATTATTTATAGTCTACGTTAATTATTTATAACTAGAAGTGGCAGTAAACATTCTTAATTTAAAAAAGGTGTAGCAAAGCAATGCATTTTTTTTTTAATAATTTGAAAGATTAGGATTATATATAAAATAGAGAATGACAGGGAACTAAATGAAGCAAAATGTGGACAGATATTTTATTTAAATAAAAAAGTTGTTTATCATCACGATAATTCGTTACTTAAAACTAATCGGTCGGAGATCGATAATACTAACTAATTACTATAATAGTACCTACGAAACTATTAAAATATTTTTTTGTTAATATACATACGAATATTTAAGTAGTATAAGACCTACCTTAGAATTGTTATAAAATAATAATTTTTATATAAATACAAATCTAAAATGTTTTTATTTTATCACACGATTATCAAACTAAAAAAAAAGTTACTTAGTTTATCTTTAGGTCTCTGTAGGTAGTATACCTACTTAATTCGGTTCTGTGTCTGAAGTTCATTTAATGGTTCATTGACTTGTCTGAACTAGTTTTTTTTTTGTTTACAGTATAAATAAAAAAAGAAAACTCAAAATTAACTTTTCAAAAAAAGAGAAACGGACGGCCTCGTGCTAACTTGCTCAAAATTTATACAATCTAAGCGAGATAGCGACAGTTTATTTACTTTTCCATTTTGGCGGGAATTTTTGACATATTATTATCTGAACAAAATTCGAAACTGGAACGGTTTTTTTCCTTTTTTTGCGTTTTGGCACGAACCGTTCGAAAACCTAGACCTTATTTCTCAAACCCTATCACTTTCCCATCGCGTGCTTTTCAAAACGACCCATCCGTGCCGAGTCCGCACCCGGCGACGCGTCACGCAGTACGGTGTGACGAGTTTCTTCAACTGTTATTTCCTCTGGTTGGCTTCCGTAACGTCGACTAGGACGGTCACAACGAAGGATTCGATGTTTGCCTCGTTCACGCCTCGAGCGATACGGAAGTAGCCGTTCTCTCCCCATTGCCTGCCCCAGGAGTTTGCGACGATCTGTAATAAAGAAAAAATAAACTTCTTTGGTTACCATATCCGGCTTATGATGACGTCAAACCCTGCGACTTTTGGTAAAGACTAGCAGACCATTTTAGGAGTCCTGCCTGACTGCCCTTCCTGAACTTAGGTTTCCATATTTTTTTTGAATTTATTTCACTGGATACCTTGTAGAAAGAAACCTACTAAGTACCCTTACTATCTTTATAAAAAAATATTAAATGCGAAAGTAAAGAACTGTCTGTCTGTGTCGTAAACAATCACGCCTCAACTGCTCAACCATTAATTGCTGAAAATTTATAGGGTATAGATAGCGAACCATAAAACGACGTGACAGATATAGGATAGGTACTTACTTTTTATACCGAAATTCTCGAACGAAATATTGGGAATTGGGCTGGAGAAGCAGCTCTTTTTTCTGCCACTCTCACGTGTAAAAGATCAAACTGAAAAGGCCTAGTGTATAGATATAGACCCACAAACTTACCCAGAACTTGTCTCCGCGATCCTCTCCCCAGCCGATGACTCTGACGCTGTGCTGTCCTTGGAGGCGATTGTCTCCGGCGCGGGACCGACGATAGATGCCGTCGCGGTAGTGGAAGAAATCTTGATGCACCGTCATCACGGCTATGGAGATAATACATACATTTCGTAAAATTAAAAGCCTTTACATACAACATATGACTAGTCGACCCGGCGAACTTCGTACCGCCTTATCTTTTACTATTTTGTGCATGTATTATACTTATACACCTTCCTCTTGAATCACTCTATCTATTACATGAAACAGCATCAAACTCCGTTGCGTGGTTTTAAAGATTTAAGCATACATAGGGACAGACGCGGAAAGCGACTTTATTTTACACTAGACTAGTCGACCCGGCGAACTTCGTACCGCCTAACCTATTGCTATGTTGCTCATGTATTATACTTATAAACCTTCCTCATGGAGCACTCTATCGATTACAAAAAACCGTATCAAAATCCGTTGGATAGTTTTAAAGATATAACATACATAGGGACAGACGCGGGAAGCGACTTTATTTTATACTATGTATTAATTTTCACTCCTGCCGTGTGTGTCGGTCGTGCCGATGGGGGCAGAGCGTAGGTGGGTTGGCAATTGCAGTTAGTATGGTTCTTCCAAGTATTTCAACGAAAGACGCAGCTGCCCGTGCTTCGGCGTCGCCTTTTAAGATACTTATGGGATGAGAGATGGGTGGTATAATTCTATGCAGCTACATTTAAAAAATTAACAGCGTTTATTTTGACGTGAGATTAGTTGAGATGTGAGTACGTAAGTAGGTAGGTATACCTACTTTAATCTCTTACCGGAATCTTTAACCGATTGATCAATTCGCAGAATAAAATCGCGATGATGGAGGAAGAAAACATAATTTACCTAATTTAATTTTTTTCCACAATATGATAATCCTTACGTCCTTCCCCATTTACTATCTAACCTTGGTTCCAATAAAAAAGGCAAATAAATAGTAGAGTCGGCATACTTTGATAGCGGGGACAAACATTGCCCACATAGATAATTTTATGAAATTCACATTGTGATTAGGAAACTATGAAAAAATATTATATACTAGCTGTCCCGGCGAACTTCGTACCGCACGCTACAATTTTATATGGAAAACTAGAGGCTGCCCCGCAGTTTTTCCCGCGCAGATTTCTCATAACACTAAAATCCCGTTTTTTCCCGTTCCCGTGGGAGTTTCGGGAAATCCTTTCTTAGTGCTCACCTACACTCCCTAAGGAACCTACATGCAAAATTTCAGCCCGCTACGCCCAGTAGTTTAGGCTCTGCGTTGTCTGTCAGTCAGTCAGTAACGGAAGAGTTTTATATATATTGATACTAGAGGCTGCCCCGCGGTTTTTCCCGCGCAGATTTCTCATAAACCAAAAAATCCCGTTTTTTCCTGTTCCCGTGTGAATTTCGGGAAATCCCTTCGTAGTGATCACCTACACTCCCTAAGGAACCTACATGCAAAATTTCAGCCCGCTACGCCCAGTAGTTTAGGCTCTGCGTTGTCTGTCAGTCAGTCAGTAACGGAAGAGTTTTATATAATTATATTGATACTAGAGGCTGCCCCGCGGTTTTTCCCGCGCAGATTTCTCATAAACCCAAAAATCCCGTTTTTTTCTGTTCCCGTGTGAATTTCGGGAAATCCCTTCGTAGTGATCACCTACACTCCCTAAGGAACCTAAATGCAAAATTTCAGCCCGCTACGCCCAGTAGTTTCGGCTCTGCGTTGTCTGTCAGTCAGTCAGTCAGTCAGTCAGTCAGTCAGTCAGTCAGTTAGTCAGTCAGTAACGGAAGTGTTTTATATACATTGATATTGATATATTGTTGTTTTTACCAACTTCCTCTCAATTTTTCCATATTTTCTCACCTTTTAAACCTTCCCTGGACTAAGTACTACGAACATTTCAAAACCAAAATCAATTAAATCAGGCCGGCCGTTCTCGAGTTAGCGAGACTAACTAACGAACCACGATTCATTTTTATATATAGTAGAATACGCAAGTAAGTACTTACTTAGATAGATAATCTCAGTTGAGTAGAGAGATCCCCTGTTGGACATATTGTAGGATTGTAGGCCTCCCCTCAAATTACAAAAAGAAAAAAATACCAAAAAAGTACTTAGGATTTGTCACACACAATCACTACGTTCGGCAGGTAGGTTCGCGATCGTAACTAGGTATAATATGGCTCTTCAACGAAGAAGCCACTACACTGTGCCTGCCCCAGAAGGGGGAGAGTGAAGATGGGACAATGTGGCGTGACACCCATGGATGGAAGGCTGTGCGTTATGTTCCGTAGAATCGCGGACTGCGAGAAGCTGCTTTTTAGATACGAATCTCATTTTATATATCATATAGGTTGCCTGGAAGCAATCGCTTTAAGCGATAAGGCCGCCCATTGCCATTGCCATTCTTTTTCTGCAGTTCGAAATTTTACTGTACCTGTATTATTTCGATGTTTTGTTTTATTTGTATTTTTTT
The DNA here is from genome assembly GCA_951802225.1 of Euspilapteryx auroguttella. Lineage (NCBI taxonomy): Eukaryota > Metazoa > Arthropoda > Insecta > Lepidoptera > Gracillariidae > Euspilapteryx > Euspilapteryx auroguttella. The sequence goes on along the minus strand of OX637664.1, from coordinate 5,846,269 downwards.
TTGGCAGTATACCTAAACCGTTTTTTCATTTCATTAAATTTTTGTATGAAGAGTTTCTAGAATTGCTATTTGAACTGCCACAAAATAAATTCACAAACCTTGAACAGGCCCAGACTCCATGATATCATACATGATATCCTGTTCCTTGCGTAGCCTGCCGGGCGGGCCGACCTTGTATCTTGAAGTTCGGAGAGGGTTGCTGGCGCGGCAGCCATCAGCTTTCAGGTCTGACCTTGGCTTGAATGGGCATCTTGCCGTCGTTGCTGTGTAGGGTAGGCAGTCTTCTGGTACTAGGCTGAAAAATATTTATTAAACAGGCTTATTGGTTATTATCTCAAAGATCAGCTGTCCCATACTGACCCCATGATCGAACAAATGTTGGAACAGCTCAGTTATGTTTTAGGAGTGTTTTCATAATTGCCACTCTTAGCAGGCGGGTTGGCGATGATGCTGCCCGTCAAGTATTCCTTTAAAAAAATATCATTTGGCTAATAGATAGGTTGGTGGTAAATTCTGCCGCCCTACACACGTCAAAAAGAGGATAGGCACTAAACACAATATTTTAAAACTAAGTAGGTACATAGTTTATGTACCTACCTATTATAATACACGACATAAGAAATTAACTGGTAGGTATGGTATTTCAAACAACCTAGTGTGACCACTTAATTACGCCGTGAAATGGAAAGCATGGTGACACCACAGCAGACCGTATCGAATCTTGCGGTTTACACTGTCATGTAAATAACTAGTGAAAACTGCCAACTGCGGCTTTGTCTAGTTCTTGTTGCACCTGTTCACTTACTTAAAGGTACTTAGATCAATAGTTCGTATTAGAAAAGTGTTCTTTTCTATGTAGATATAGAGGTAAGTAGTTCTTGTTAGATAAAACCATGGACCGCCGTAACTAGTAAAGGTGTCCACTGCTGGATATAGGCCTCTCCAAAAGATCAACACGACATGTATGTAAAACAAAAACTTTTTGGGGGTATCGACAGATCTCCCGTGACCCTTGCTAACAGCCGAGGAGGACACCGGCGGGGTTTTAGTGGGTGCGAACCCTACATAACCCTGCGCCCCCCCCCCGGGTGCAGGGAACTCGTTAAGAGTTTCCCCGCCTAAAAAAAATGGTGGGTTGGAATTTGGGAATCGCGGCATGGCTGTTTATATCTATCAATATGAAAATTTTATTGGTTCACGAAGGAAAAAAAGCTACTGTCCATCCTTCAGACATTCCATTAGTCCCCTTTTACTACTCACAGAACTGGCAACACTGGCACTGTGCCACCGCAGCTACAGAGGCACAGCATAATAAAGCGCACTACTCACGTTTAGTAAGGACACTCCCAGGCGCCCGCAGTAACCTCTCAGTTACCGCGCAGTACAAATAGCACGTCTCATCTCACTCACACAAGCATGATACGCGTGCACGTACACGAGCTTAAGCTGTGGGTGTTAAGCAACGCATTAGTTTCTTACATTTGAGCGCGAGTGTCCGAGGTGTGCCATGAATTATTATACTGAAGTCCTTTCTTAAAATCGCCACGACGGTAAGTGGGTGCGAGCTCTACATACTCCCGTCGCTCCCCAGGGGATATGAACATAGTTACCCATGGTTCTTAGCAAAGTTCCAGGCGACGTCGATGTGCCCGCCCTTGCAGCCCTGCTGCTGCCGCCGGCTGCAGGACAGCAGCACCTGCGGCGAGAGCACCTGGTTCTCTGCTCCGTTGGACTGGATCGCGAATCTGAAATTAATTAATTCAAATCTGATTAGGTACCTATAAGAGCCAGTTACCCAGTGATCAACATACCCAGACCGCTCGAGCAGTCAGTGTTCCGACGTTCAGTCTGTTTGACGTCACAACATTTCATCGGGCCACGGTATCGCAGACTGGTTCCGAGGCCTACTCGGACGGCGGGCGGTTTTAGCTCGCCGGCACACACAGACTCACTCGCTTCAGCGCATTCTTTCAGTCGCGATCGTTTTAAGCCTTTTTCCTAATTTATTACTAGCAATGTGTACAGTCCATACAGTATCGAAGCATTTTATTTAAGCTGGGATCCGCGGGATACTAAACTGGAGCCTAGCAATCAATAGTCAGAGTCAACCGCTTGAAGCTGCCGAGCTGCCGACCGCTTGAAGCAGTTCAACAATCGAGCGGGACACGGGCGGCGTAACACTTTAGTCTAGTCTTGTCAGGTGTGCCCTACACTGTAATTCCAAAGAACAAGAGCTACTTTGCAATACGAAAAACCGGAAGTCTGACGCCGTCCGTGTCCGCCACTGTACGTATGTCCAAAGTCTGTTTTTCCCTAAAGGCGCCACATCTGCTCAAATAAACGCACTGTTAATATTTTATGCCGTATCGTCACGTATCGTCGTCGTTTTGTTTGAGCTTCGAATGTGGCGCCTGTGCCTCGCCTTCATCTGTTTGCGAAGCCACTAAGTAGGGACCAAAAATGCGTAAGGAATTTCCCCCATAATAGAAAAAAAGGGTAAACTGCGGGTAAATTTCCAAATAAATAACTAACTTTCATCGCTCGTTATGAGCTGCCTAGGGCCTAGCTAGATGAATAAGGCCACAACGCCATTGTGAAAGAATTGCGCTTCTGAAAATTTAGCGTTTACGAAATTTTTTAATTAGTTACCTACTAAAGTACTGCAAAAGTGATAATGCGCCTAAAAATCTTCGTCTCTGTTTGACTACGGTCGTATTTCCGGGCGTAGGAACACGATATGAATCTAAAGTGGATTAGTGCATTTTTTCATGCGTATTTTAGTAGAATTATAATGTTTTTTGATTCGGCTATTTCCCTGAAAACGACCTGCACGCGCATTATTAATTTGGTTGTACCTACTGTAAGTACTTACCTTTTATAAGAGCTTTAATATTAAAAGTGATCTATATGTGTATTGGCTGCTTCAAATAAAAAACGTTTTATTAGTATACGTAAGTAAGTCTTCGAAAAATATAAAACTCATCTTTTTTTTTTATTCAGAGCGTTTCGTGGCGTCACCTAGAGCCGTCGAGCACCCTCGTCTCGCTTGCAGCTAGCTCGCTGCTCGTCACTTCACACTTCCACTGTTTATTTTTAGCTGCACTTGACTTTGTGCCTTTGTTTACTGCCGTGGTATTTAGCCTTTAGATTGTTTGAACTGTTTTTTAAGAGGCCTTTTACACCGATCGATAATAGCGCCTATTTGTATCTCTGGATAATTTTGCTTAGTATGTTAAAAGCACTGTTGTAGCACAGGTATAATAAATAGTACTGCATACAGTATGGGACCTGCCTCCCTCAGCAATCAGCAAGTGCGGCTCTCCCGCTCTCGGTTACCTCTAGGTTACCGCTCAGTACAAATAAATAAAGCAGCATTGCAAGCCTTATCTCACTAACACAAGCATGATACGAGTGGACGTTCGCAAATTTCGGCTGCGCGCGAAGCAACGCGCTTTTTTCTATGAAGTGTCCGAAGTGAGGTTGTAGGTATATCTTTTAGCTATATAGTTTAAAATACAAGGAAAATTCAATCAAAGTTCAGTCAGACTATTAAGATTTTAAAACCTAGGACTACATAACAGTGCCCTTTAAAATACGTACCAAGATTATCTAACGTTATAGAAATCTTTGATATTTGCCATGGTTTATTATAAGTGGTTTAGAAAATATAATTATTATTGTATACCGATTAGCGCTTATATCGGTAGACCTCTTAGGGAGTATGGATTGCGGTTTCCAAGCGATCCACTGCAGTGGAAGCGAGGTAAGCTAAGCACTTGCTTAGCAATAAATGTTACAACGGTCAAAAAATCAAAACTACGATCGGTGTAATAGGGCTTAAGGGCTTACACGGTGATAATCTAGCGCCACTCCCGATAAATAATTCATATCTTATAAACCCTGGCCGAAATCAAAAATATTATGCGTCTTTGACTCCCTAGATAATTCTGCTTGAATTTTTTTTATTTCGGCCAGGATTTAGAAGATATTAATTATTTATCGAAGTGGCGCTAGTTAAGCACCGTTTCGCCCCTTAAACAAGAATTAACTTACCTATCAGAAGTGACCCCAGCAATGGACACGGCCCAGTCGGACCCACACCAGCCCTGGTCCACTATGGGCGATATGTAGTTGGGCCAGCGGGAGCGTGCGTCGAAGTTCACTGGGTAAGTTATGTCCTTGTCGTAGCGTATTGAGCCCATGCGTTTCGTTTCCTCGCTTAGTGGCATTGTTCCTGGGAATAGGAAATTTAGTTTATTTAGATTAGGGAGAAATCGTAAGAAAGGGTTAAGGCCGCAGATTGCGCTCTTTCTCTGCTATTCAAAATTTTACTGTATTTGTTATTTTAGGCATTAGTTTTTTTTACTTGGGTAATTTCGAACTACACTGGTATAGAGTGGTACCGGATAAAGGTGGCTTCTCTCTCTCTCTTTTCCCGTTACTCTTCTATGGAGCCTGGGGCCGTCAGAAGATGTCTCCATCGCTGTCGGCCTTGGGACAGGTCCGGCAGTTCCTCTCAAGAGTAGCCCTTATGTCGAGCTTCTGCTATGCTAAGGTGGCCTAGACTACCATTATTCCATCTCTTCCCATGTGTAGAAAAGGCGACTAAGGGAACCCGAAGGACGGGCAGCAGCACCCTTCTTTGAATACATTGATGAGAAGAGCCATATTCAAGCCTGCCAAGCGTTGGCGATTATGGCAAATAAAATTGTTGCAAAAAAACTCTGGTTATGGCGCGAAATTCAATTTTTTCGCGTTTTTTATTGATTATGGCGAAAGTATTCATTTTTAATAAAGTTTTAATGAATTCGCGAATGTAAAAAACCATCTCCCACATTGTAATACCACAATTTTTGGAAGACAGACTTACTGATTTTGTGTCCAAGGACATAACTTGATTTTTGGCCTTTAGGTCCTTAAGACTTTATTAAAAATGAATACTTTTGCCAGAATAATTAAAAAACGCGAAAAAAAAATGAATTTCGCGTCATACCGAGAGTTACCGCCTTAATAACTTTTTTTTTAACCTTGATCGATTCTAAATGAAGTAGCGTTATATAATACCCTTAAAAATTAATAAAGTTTTATCGTAAACGCTAATTGAAATGTCGCCGCAGTATAAACAAGTTTAATTAACCTTTTAACTAATTGGAGATCATCCAAGACGCTTTTTGCTCGTAAATTTGGAATTGGCGTGCATAATTTAATAAAAAACTTGTCTAGTTTTTTTTGTTAGCCTATATTGTCCCACTGCTAGGCAAAGGCCTTCTTCCCCCTCTTCCATTCCTCTCGCTCTTGCGCGGTCTGCCACCGTTCTTATCCAGTGCACCCAGCTCGTCGCTCTCTCTCACCCAGGTCTCTAATAGGAAGTACAGTTCTCGCATGGCAACCGCGCACTGGAAGACGCAGAGTATAAGCAGACACCTAACAAGATGGTGAGGCGACCTGATGAAAGTTGCTGGTTTGAACTGAATGAAGGTCACCAAGATCTTTGAGGACGGCCTATGTCCAGAAGTGAAAATCTGTCGGTCGAGATGATGATGATGACGATAGTCAAGTACAAGTTGCTTCCAAAACTAAGGGTTTCTTATAAAATCAACCATAAAATCTTTGGCACAACCTGACGAGCCTACATTTCTGACCGTCATAAGACTCCTAGCACCTCGTAAATGCAATTTTCATAGATACTCAAAAAAGTTATCTGCATTATTTTGGTTTTTATTGTTATTTGTACAAATGTGTTTATAAATATTGTACAGTGTCGGTCTAGGACGGCGTAACAGATTTGTCTATGGTCTCGTGCGCCCTAGACTGTATTACCAAAGAACAAGAGCAATTTTGCAATACAGAAAAACCGGAACTGTTACGCCGTCCTAGACTAGACCGCCACTGCACTTGCTTGAATAAAGTTATTTGATTTCACACATTAGCACTCAGATGTTTATCCTTAACACATAAAATGAATTCGGCGCCGGCGGCGCCCGTGTCGTGCTCTGACGATTATTTGACTTCCATTATGTCACTAGCATAGTATGCGTCATCGATCAATTGTATCATTAGGTAAATAGTTACGTTAGATTCCTAAATGCTACTTATTTTAGACGTATTTACGACTGTTGTATCCTTGGAAAGGCTTATTTAGATTCGCATTCGAGCTAATGGTGATGTGATTTTATTGTAATTTATTCCTTTGCAATGACAATTGATATTGTAGAACGGGCGCGCATTGAGCTAATAGTCTGGCCACTGGACGCGTCCACTAAAACTGTGCACAAGATTTTCATAAATTTTGTAAAGCATCGGCGCAAACCGAGTATTAGAGCTAGCCAAAAGCTGCAGAAGTCGCTCGAGCTCTGCATGCCACCATAGCGGCTGCGGTTGATGGCCGCGCCTAGTTACTTTACTGTAGTGGCAGCTTTAACTTTAGTAGCTCAAAGTGCCGATCTAAAGAAGTAATACTAGGGTATTCTTCTTCATTATCATCATCTCAGCCGAAATACGTCGCTACCCTATGCCATCTTACAAATCGACGTTCCCGGCTCTTACCAAGTCTATAACCAAGTCCATCATTCAGCTTTTTCCCTGCGAACTGAGTGTAGTTGTACGCATTCCTACTTCTGCCACCCTGGTAGAAAGTTTGGAGCACTATGATGCAGGGGTCCTATGTTATCATGCAAGTCTCACCAAGTCTATAAACTAGTCAATCATTCAGCTTTTTCCTGGCGAACTGAGTGTAGTTGTACGCCCTCCAGATGCTGCCGCCCTGGTAGACGCTTGGGTCACCATGATGCAGGGGACCTAGTAATCATGCAAGACTTACCAAGTCTATAAACTAGTCAATCATTCAACTTTTTCCCGGCGAACTGAGTGTAGTTGTACGCCCTCCAGATGCTGCCGCCCTGGTAGACAGCTTGGGTCACCATGATGCAGAGGGGACCTAGTTATCATGCAAGTCTCACCAAGTCTATAAACAAGTCCATCATTCAGCTTCTTCCCGGCGAACTGAGTGTAGTTGTACGCCCTCCAGCTGCTGCCGCCCTGGTTGACTGCCTGGAGCACCTGATCGCTGATGATGCAGGGGTCCGATTCGCAGCGCCACTCTGTGCGGGAAGTCACTTCGTCTTCTATACAGGTGCTGTGGGGAAACATCAGGGAATTAATTTCTTTGTCTTACTGAACTTTCCCCATTAAACTTCCATAGGTGTCGTTTAGCCCGTGTTGTGGCGGCATAGAATAACCCTTTTGTAAAAGACGACTAAGGGAAAATCCAAAGGAAGGGAATTTTAGCGTCCCTCGATGAAGTACTTGAAGAGCCAAACTGCGATCGGACTCTAGATACACCGGCTCTACTACAGACGGTTGGAGTGTCCGTTATTAAAGAGTTGGTTAGTCTAGGAACAATTCTCTAATCCATTGTACAAGTGGAATAGCTTATTGAGCAAAAATAGTCTCCGTGTTCTGAGCTAAAAAAAAACCTAAGGTGCCGAGTGAAACAAGAGGATTGGATTTTGTTCGCCTCCACCAGTAACAGAACCCGGACATCAGAAGTCACAGCCGACACCATTTTCCCACCTCACTGCGACACCACTGCACCATATAGAGGTAGAGGTCTATTTATGTATAATAATAAGCAATAACATTGCCTTCAGTTCAATCTAAGTGGGTAGTGATTAGAGTCACATACATCACATCAATAAAGTGGGACCATGATCCTGCTGATCACACACAATGCATGTTGCCGTGACATTGTAGTTCTAAGAATCATGTTTGTCACGCAAGATCAATGCAATGATACCCACTGATACAATAATACAATAGCTCCGTGTTTGTTACGTTACGCCTACCCAATTAATTTCTTGTGGTGTATTTTAGACCTAGCCACACCTCGGACATTGCATAGAAAAAAACTCGTTGCTTCACGCAAAGCCGAAAATCGTGTGCACGCGTAACATTGCATGTTCGACTGAGTTGAGACGTGCTATTTGAACTGAGCGGTACTAACTGAGAGGTAACCGAGCGCAGGTCGCAATTGGTGGTGAGGGATGTAGGGATTGCCCAATGTCCATACTGTACATACGTAGTATTACTTAGTACTTACTCTTTATTTTGCTGTGACCTAGCAAAGCACACATCTCTACGACGCGAAAAGATAAGATAAGAAAATACACTTAATTGCAATCAAAACCATAAAAAGGACAAGTTACAAAGAATAATGCAAAAAGCGCACTTATCACTAAGAGAGATTTCTGCCAGGCAAAAAATTCAGGCAAAAATTTAAACTGGCCACTAAGTTCTATGGCACAGGGTTGCGGAGAAATCGCGTGCCGATTTTTAAGTAAGTAGATTAGAATTTTCGATTTAAAAAACCGTAAAAACTAGGCAATGATGACACAATACTTTTTTTAGAGGCATTTTTTATTTTCATTACTTCTCCTATTAGATTCAATTAATTTCAGCACGTTTCGTTTTAGGTTTTGGGTTTTTTTATGATAATGCCATTGACCTAAATTGTTAAGAATTGTTGCGAATTCGTTTTATTTTTTTTACGATCGATCGTAGAATAGATAAAACGATTTCGGGAAACTAATTTACTACTTACTGAGCGCGATATATTTGAAACTTAAAAAACATATTTAATAAACTTAAGGCGGTAAGTCACGGTATGGCGCGAAATTCAAAATTTTTCGCGTTTTTTAATTATTCTGGCGAAAGTATTCATTTTTAATAAAGTTTTAATGAATTCGCGTATGTAAAAAACCATTTCTCACATTGTAATACAACGTTTTTCGAAGACAGACCTACTAATTTTGTGTCTAAGGACCTAACTTGATTTTTGGCCTTTATGTCCTTAGGCACAAAATCAGTAGGTCTGTCTTTTAAAAACGTTGTATTACAATGTGGCAAATGGTTTTTTACATACGCGAATTCATTGAAACTTAAAAATATGTATACTTTCGCCAGAATAAATAAAAAACACGAAAAAATTTGAATTTCGCGCCATAGCGAGAGTTACCACCTTAACCTAAATCATGATCCAATCCTAGGTTAAAGAGCGACTTAGGAAAGAAGAAGAACTTAGGAAAGCAGCGTCATTGGTTGAAAAGCTTGAAGAGCGTGGAGATTTTGCTAAACCCTTTAGCACAAAAAGAGTTAAATCACTAGCTAGACTAAGTTTAAATCACAAATTCGTCATACTAATTTACTGTAGACTGTTCCGTGGCTCAGTTGGCAGTGATGTGGACTGAGTAAGTGCACCTGGGTTCGATTCCCGGGCGGGGCGAATATTGATATGATGAATATCGATGTTTGTTTCTGGTCTGGGTGTAATGTTCGTCTCTGTGTGTGTTGCGGGTACCCTAAGTACAGGTTCTTCCTAGTTAGGGGCTCTGAGTGTGATGTGATGTGTTATTAAGAGGAATAGCACAGAGCTAAAGTAGCGCCACCCGCGAAAAAAATAATATCTTCTAAACTAAGGCAAATATCAAAAATGCAAAACGGTATTCCACTAGATAATGCAGCCTAGTAGCCTATTTGCCTTAGTTTAGAAGTTTTTTTTTTTCGCGATTAGCGATTTAGATCGGTCTAACTTTTGAATGTTTATTCTTGAGATTATCTGAGGGCGAGGCCTATGACCAACAGTGGACGTCTCTCCGCTGAGATGATTGAGCAATTATTCTAAAATTGCTGATTGTTGTACGCACCTTCAGGGCATATAATTATAAAGTATGCGGCAAAACATGTTATTACAATTGACGGTAAAAAATAAATAAAAATAATCGTCATTCTATGAATTATTTATCGGTATAAATAATCCTCGAAGGACAAAGGAATCTTTTTATCTTACTGGTTGTCAATGTGTATAAAACACTATGATGTTGAGCAGTTTGTTACCCCTTCTTCTCTACGCTGTAAAATCATTGCGAAAGGGAGTAGTATCATTTGCCAGAGGAGGGGTCGTTTGGGGGCGTCTCCAGGCGACCATTGTCGTAAGGCAAGGCAAACGTTTGTTTGCCTGAGCCTGAGCCAATTGGTGGGCACCCTAAACTACCTCGCCTCTAGCAGTATACTTTAAGCAATTTTTACCCATTAATATGTATTGTTAGGCTCACTGAACTTTTCTACAAAATTCCACTACTTCAAGATTGAGTTGCAAGATTTCACCCATCATTCATACATAGTACATACATTGCAAGTTAAATAAAAGCTTATAATAAAAAGGTAACTGACATCAGCAAAATAAGATTAATAAACGAGGATCACGTTTCACGAGTTCTTTAATAAAACTACAAAAACGAGAAACAGCTCTGCAGAAAAATGTCATGCTTAAAAATAGCTCATTCACTATAAACTTGATGCAGTAAATAGTATTTAATTGTATAGGTATTGAACTGCCTTCGTAGCGCAGTAATATTGACTGCGGCGCCAAAAGTTTGGATTTGATTTCCGGCTGGTGTTTATTTCAGGATCTCTGGTTATTAACTCCCTAAGTACACCCCTTTTCTTTTGAAGAGAAACCCGTTAGGGGTACCTTTTTTTTAAGCGGGGAAACTGCTAACGAGTACCCTGCAGCCCCGGGGGGAGCCGCAGGGTTATAAGGGGTTCGCACCCACTACAACCCGCCGGTGTCCATCTCGGCTGTTAGCAAGGGGGGTCACGCACGGGAGATCTTTCGATCTTTATGTTCAACTCCCCGACCCCCTCCAGCATTGGCTCTTCCGCCTCTTTTCGGGGGAAAATAGTTATCGTCCCCCTGGAGTCGTTAGGGGTACCTCGCAGTTCGGAGCATATGAGGTTATGTCGTAACGGAAAACCAGAAAACGAAAAACGCCAGTGTCCAACCCTGCATAGGGCATAGAAGAACCGTGGAAGCACCCGAAAGAATTACTGACCGAGGGACCCTCTCTTGATGTAATGCTGTACAATACACCCCCTTAACACCCCTCAATTACTTAACCAACGTGTTAAATGTAGTCTCTATCTCAAGCGCGATAAGACACACTACACTAGTGATCAAAACAGAAAATAAAATAAATTTAAAATTTCGCAAACCGTCAATTGTTTTGACCTTGCAAATTGACGAATTGACTCTCCACTACTTCCTGAAAGTTTTAGGGGCACGCAGTAAAATATTGTGTGAACCATTTTGCGGTGCTAGTTAACCGTTACCGCGCAGCATAAATTTTAGTGTCTACACGTCGTTAAACATCGTTTTGTGATCGTAATTAGTTTTGTCCTTGTCTGACATTGACCCTCAATAATTTACGATCAGCCGAAAGAAATATTTACGTAAATTGTAAAAAAATGCAACCTGTGACGGTAACCAAATCTACCGAATTTCATTATTATTGCTGTTAAATTTGATTAGTCTGTATTCGTAACAAATGTTTTTAATGAATCATCTCAGCAATCCAGTGTTGAACAAAAGCTACTCACAATTAAGGTGGTAACTCTCGGCATGGCGCAAATTTCAATTTTTTTCGCGTTTTTTATTTATTCTGGCGAAAGTATTCATTTTTAATAAAGTTTTAATGACTTCGCGTATGTAAAAAACATATCTCTTACATTGTTATACAACGTTTTCGGAAGACAGACCTACTTTGTTTTTGTGTCTAAGGACTAAAAGGCCAAAAATCAAGTTTGTTTTATACTATGTACTAGAGGCTGCCCCGCGGTTTCACTCGCGTAGATTTCTCATAAACACAAAAATCCATTTTATTCCCGTTCCCATGGCAATTTCGGGAAATCCTTTCTTAATGCTCACTAACACTCCCTAAGAAACCTACATGCAAAATTTCAGCCCGCTACGCCCAGTAATTTCGGCTCTGCGTTGTCTGTCAGTCAGTCAGTCAGTAACGGAAGAGTTTTATATATATTGACTAGAGGCTGTCCCGCGGTTTCACTCGCGCAGATTTCTCATTAACACGAAAATCCATTTTATTCCCGTTCCCGTGGGAATTTCGGGAAATCCTTTCTTAGTTCTCACCTACACTCCCTAACGAACCTACATGCAAAATTTCAGCCCGCTACGCCCAGTAGTTTCGGCTCTACGTTGTCTGTCAGTCAGTCAGTCAGTCAGTAACGGAAGAGTTTTATATATATTGATTGAATATTGATGACGTCTTAAAAATTAAAAAAAAAACAGAACCCTCCACAAAAATACACTGACGTTTCTCTGCGCATATTTTCGCGCATGTCAACAAACGAAGTGACAGGCAAGGCAGGTCAATTAAAACGTGACATATTTTTATGACGCCACTTCGCGGGCTAATTTGCTTTTTAAACAATTCGCAAAGTAGGTCATTGTAGCGTCTGTGTTTACGTTTTTTATTAATATTTAATTTTTGATTTCAGCTTTAGCAGGTTGCTGGATCGCACTGGATGAGAGTTGCACAAGACCGGACTTTGTGACGCTCTGCGGGGGAGCCCTATGTCCAGCAGTGGACGTCTTTCGCCCGAAATGATTATGAAGATGATGATAATTTCTGCATTCTATCGCACGTACAGGGATAAAGCTACATATAACTTAGCTTTGACCTTGATCCCATGTTTGTATGTAACGATTTTTTTTTAATTAATTTTCATTTTTGGATGTTGAAACATTTTGAAACATTTCTGACGTCAATTTGAATAATTATAATTTTAACCCTTTTCGTTTTTTTTTTAGTCATACAAGTTCTAATTTAATAAAATTTAAGTTTTCTAAACTTTCAATAAGAGATACCTACCATATTGAATACCTACTTAAATGCTTTTTTAATTTTCCTTATCTATGAATTATCTAACTTTAAGATTTTCCAACGTAAAACGGACAGTTTTATTGCGATAAAGCGATAAAACTCTAATGAGATAGTCTAGTGTTTATAGGTTGACTGTTAGGCATTAAAAAAATCTAGGTTAACAATTATTTACACTTCAGTTCTTTAATGTTTTGTTTACTTTGGGAATACTCAACCGACCACTAATGTTAGATACATTTGCGTTTTTTATTCTCTTTGATTTTCGTTAAATGCATTAGCATTAATTGATAAAGTAAAAAGCACTTATTTTTTACCTAAATTTTATTTATTTAAGATTGATGTTAATAAATATATATTGCCGTGTCATGGTGGCATCGAATAACACTACAACTTTAACTTTAGAGGCAGTTTACAGCGATGCATTCACGAAAAAAAAAACTTAACTTATGCAAAAATATGATAAATTTGGCACAGTATGACACTAGATAATGTAGCCTAGTATTTTTAGGGCACTGTTGTCATTTTAGCTTTTAAGTTAAAGACCAAAGAAAGCTACATACAAAGTTTTGCTAAAAGTGGCCACTTTTGGCAACAATCGGTGGATTATTTTGTACTTTTTACTTGGGGCTAGGTATAACTGTGCTCAAATAAATACTAAGCAAGATTATTTAGTATCATACTGTATCATATTTTTGATATTTGCCTTAGTTTAGAAGTTTTTTTTTCGAGAATGGCGATAACTTGGTTGTAAACTGGCTCTAAAAGATTATTTATTTATAATATCACCAACACGTCTGCTCAAAAAATGTTTGACTCTACCATCCTAAAGCGTGGCAAAAAAAAAAGTGTGTTTAAGAGGAGTTGTCCAAAAAATGGGAGATTGGAAGTTGTTACTGTACTTTTAGTTTAATACAAACTAGAGGCTGCCCCGCGGTTTTTCCCGCGCAGATTACTCATAAACACAAAAATCCCGTTTTTTCCCGTTCCCGTGGGAATTTCGGGAAATCCCTTCTTAGTGCTCACCTACACTCCCCAAGGAACCCACGTGCCAATTTTCAGCTTTCTACGCCCTGTAGTTTCAGCTCTGCGTTGTCAGTCAGTCAGTCAGTAACGGAAGAGTTTTATATATATTGATTAAAGCTACCACGTATCTCTACATAAATTTTAGAGTTCTCGCAAAGAGCGAAACAAAGATCTTTCTTTTTACATCATTTTACGAGAAATAATGAATGAGAAGTATTACATTTTAGACTCTCTGTCATCGAGAGGCGAGTGGCCACGCGCCAAACAAATAAGATTAATGACATCTAGTTCTAACAATTGTTTTGCATCACCTCTGAATGTGGGGCTATTAATATTATGTGTCGACCACGTTCACGGCCAACTGAAGGTAAAAGTCGTATTATAATCGTGTTTAGCATAGATAATACCTTACTACATCTTTTGATACTAGTGTCTCCGAGAGCTGAAGGCATCTTTAAAAATTTACAAAGTGCAGTAACAAATAAGATAAACCGTCTAAACTAAAAGTTTGGACTAGCATTAGTTTACTGTGGGCCAAATATCTACCAATTTCGGCAATAGGATTTGTGACCACGAAACACTTTGCAAGAAGCAAAAGCAGCCAGTGTAACGGGAAAGGAGAACAGTTGCCTGAAGTTGAAGTAGTGGAAAATTATTCAAGCCCTTTGCCCCAGCTAGGGATAACAGAATACGATGAAGAAGAAGCATTATAATAGCCAAGCCCTTGAGAGCTAGTCTAGACAAGACCTAGAAATCCAAGCCATCAAACAATAAAAAAACGCTGTACTAAAATAAAACAATTAAATAAAAAATATATTTGAATGCAGAGTGAAAGATGGCAATCAAAGGGCGGCAAGTGATTTCTTCTAGGAAACCCACTATGATTCAATTATAATTAAATTTTGCGAAAAAAAGACATGTTTATGTTACAAAACTTACACAATTTGAATACGTTGAAGGCGACCGCCTTAGACACCGATTACGTGTTCTTAAGGATGTTAATATTCTGTAATTTGTGAGTTAGACGTGTTCAGAATTTATCTTGCGATTTGTCATTTTGCCGTCCTTGCCTCGTGCTGTGCCTTGAGTGTAAATATTTGTTAGGGTCCCGTGCCCAAACGGTATATCGAGACCCTAAGAATAAAATGTATGCGTTTTGTTTGTGAAGCTATTCTGTAGTGTTGTATGTGAATCAACGGTAAGGGCAGTCCAACGCATATATTGCAAATTGGAATAGGATGAGCTGCTTAGAGAGATTTCTGCCAGACAAGTCATTAGATAACGGTGTTTTTTATTTGAGAAGATAAAACAACTGGACTGAATGTTGCACTAGTAGTGCACTTGATGAGGGTAACGCAAAAGACAAATCCGGGGATTATGGAGATTTCTAGGGAAAGCCTATCAAAGAAAGAAGCTGTGATCGCCTTTACGGTAAAGATGATGATGGAATAAAAGCAACGGCTTATTAAAGATTACGGAACCTTTAGTGCGAGAGGATAATCTCGTAGCTGACCTTTCAGTGATGTCATGTGACAGCAGCCTTATTTTTATATAAAGGTTCTCTGGGTTGTAAATAAAATTGATAATGAGGATTAAAAAAAAATTCGTGCTTCTGCACTTTTAGGATATTGGTATTTTGTTTCCGTATTTTGATAGCTTAGATCACCACGCTGCGCTTTGCAGTATGGGTTTTCAAGTTGTTCAACGAAGGACGCTGCTGCCCGGCCTTCGGGTGTTCAATAAGTCGCCTTCTACGACACCCATGGGAGGGGGACCCTTAACAGTAGTTTTTAAGTAGGTAACTTTGCATTTTAACAAACAATACACATCACACTCAGAGCCCCTAACTAGGAGAACCTGTATCTAGGGTGCCCGAAACATATACAGAGACGAACATTACACCCAGACCGGAAACAATCATCGATATTCATCATATCAATATTTGGCCCGCCCAGGTATCGAACCCGGGTGCACACGCTTACTCAGTCCACATCACTGCCAACTGAGCCACGGAGCAGTCGGTCGGCAGCAATAGGTAGGTATTATCATGTATAATACAGTAGTTGTACAGTGGAAGGATAAAATTTGTATTGAATGCGCGGCGGCGGCAGCGCGGCGGCGCGGTAGCGGTGTGTGTAGACAGTGTTAGACCGCCGCGAGGTGCGGTGGTAGCGTCGTCGTCTGTTTGAGCGCTTATCTTATAGTGGTAGGGAGTAACTGTATCACTTTATGGCCTTGCTTAGCACAGCTATGATGATTTGGCAGTAGCGGGGATCCAGTGTCGCTAAATGATTATACCTTGAATCGTATTGGAGAGCCGAGATCATACATTATTATGAGTATTATGACACCCTCTATGTTTCGATTTCATCAATTAAAATGATAAAAAATTAAAGTCTTCGTATGCTAGAAGCTATACGTTTCTTACTTAACATCTACTACTACTATTAAACCAATATAAAAATTAATTGTGTTTCGTTAGACTCGCTAAAACTCGAGAACGTCCGAGCCGATTTGGCTTTTTTTGGTTTTCAAATGTTAGTAGTAGTCTAGGGAAGGTTTATAAGGTGAGAAAATATTGAAAAATTGCATGGAAGATGAAAAAAAAACAACAATTTTATTTTCCCATACAAACCTTCCATTGTAAATGTAGAGCTTTTTAGTGTTTGACATAACTGTCAGTCGTTACAACCTCTGTCGGGTCAATGCTACTAGTATTCAATAAAAAGTTAAACTGTGGAAGAAAAAAGCGTGGTTGGCCGAGAAATTGTTAAAAATAAGTCGCAAATCGTGATTTGGAATTAATATAACAAAAAAAACATCATGATAGGTGTAACTAAATCGTAGGGCGTTTTCTTGTGCAATAAATTTCGCCCTAAATTGGCACAGAAAAAAACACATGGCCCATCGGAATTCACCTTGAAATACGATCTATGAGTTCATGATTCATGACCCATTTAGGCCCATGGCCCATGTGACAAAAGTATTTGGGTCGAAATACTCATTAGTTATCGGAAACGGGACAAACGTTTGTTCATTTGGTTGAGCAGGAGTGGATTTCTGAGTTGACAGTGACAAAGGTGCGAACTGGCCTTTAAGAAAATGTGCGTGAAAAAAAAAAGAAACAAACATAAAACATTATTCTTATTCTATTTTTATTAAATTTAAAATTAAGAAAAGAAGGGAGGGCGATTTGAGTTTTAAATTAGGGTTAGTTCGAAGAATTTCAATTTCATTTCTAAGCTACCCTAAGAAACTGCACGATTTGTCCTCATACCTGTGCCGTGCCATAGAAGTTAGTGTTAGTGACCAGAGGGCCTATTAAGGCCGCATTTGCAATATTGCTTTTCGTCCTCCAAGTGTCAAAGTCAATACAAAAAAAAACGCAAAGAGGACGCAAAGCAATATTGCAAAAGCGGCCATAATAGCCCCTCAGTTTATAATTTAATCCTCTCGGCATCTTCACCGCGCCTCGGCTTTAGGATATTCCAAGATAACCAGAAATAAAAATATACCTACTTAAAATATTTGGTTAGCAATAATTCATTATTCAATATATATAAAACTCTTCCGTTACTGACTGACTGACTGACAGACAACGCAGAGCCGAAACTACTGGGCGTAGCGGGCTGAAATTTTGGGGTGTGTAGGTGAACACTAAGAAGGGATTTCCCGAAATTCCCACGGGAACGGGAAAAAACGGGAATTTTGTGTTAATAAGAAATCTGCGCGGGAAAAACCGCGGGGCAGCCTCTAGTTGATTAATATTATTAAGGGGCTAAGCAAATATAAGTAGGCACGACCTAGATACGGCCACAGGCGCCACATCGGCTCAAACAAAAGCGGCGAATAATAGAAAAATAATGATTCAGGGCGTCCCTCTATGAGCAGATGAAGCGCCTGCGCCTTATCCGTGCCGCGCCTTATCCAGTGTGCGTAGCCACTAAGAAATGTCGGGTTTCTTTGAAGTATGAGCCAGTCATCAATTCTGCCCCAAATATTGTCAGTTGAGATTAGATTTAAATTGCGTCTGATTTTTATTATGTTTTCGTAACATTTATTTAATGGGCGTCTCGCATTTATTTAAGAGGTTGTTTATCTTGTTTATTATAATTATTACATGACTGAGGAATGTGCGTTAGATATACGGGGTTTCCAATTTTATCGCCGTTTTTTTTTTTTAAACTGCGTTCTCGTAAATGAAGGCTTATTTTTAGTTTAATTTTTAACTTGGGATTACCAAAGATACACTCATCAAACGGCGGCACATCTTGAAGCACTGTCCTGTGCCGCCGCAGCTCCAAAGGCGAGCCGGGGAGGGAACAACATCCGCTGTGAGACGGACTTCGGACGCCAATAATATAATGTTTCCCGTTCCCGGGGTCCTTCCCAAAAGTGCCAAGACGGCCGCCGTGGGGTTTTAGTGGGTGTGAGCCATAGAAATGCGATAGGCGTTTCCCCCCCATAGGGCTCCCCTAGCCCTTTTTTTAGCCGCTAGTCTTTAAAATGGTAGATTTCGCCATAGAATACAACCACCCCATGTCCTCCCATGGCTATTTCGTAAAAGCCAACAATGGAAACAACTGAAGGACGGGCAGCAACTTCCTTTGTTGAAAACTTTAAGCGCCGAGACCCCTGCCAATCTTGGCAATTACATTACATATGGCAAATTCGTACTTACTACATACTTCTAATAATGATGTTCTTAAGGCGATCTGTACAACATTACAGTAGTCGTCGTTCAGTTATGATGATGAGTGTAAAAATAGCGTTGTACAACTTTGTTAAAACAACTTTGAAAGAAAAAGAAGAAGATTTCTCAATTTATTAACGACACAGCCTATCTTTAGTTCATAAAATCGAACCAAGTGACAGATATTTATTACGAAAGATAGTGAAACCCGACTCTAAAATCTAGCTGTGGGTATGCTCCTTATTATAACTTTATTCAAAAACCTGTGTTTTTTGGGAAGTGGGGTGGGGTTACCTAGTTTCTTTCTGTTGCGGTGTTGTTATTCGTCACCTATTTCCCTTGCCTGACCCTCTCAATCAATCAGCAGATGAGACCCTCCATAACCCGGCAGCTGACCGCGGGGTCGCACGGTACTCTTTAGGAGTTTCCCCACCTTTAATAAAAGGGTTAGTTTCTTACATGTTTCTGTACTCACCAAGTATTACAGTCATCAAGCCTCGTCTGGCCAGGCATGAAGAGTTCGCCCTTGTGTTTGCAAGGCTGTATAAGTTTCCCTGGAGGCGGGGTGGTCCGTAATCCGAGGCAAACCTCGGCGTAATCGGGGCAGCAGTCATCGTGGACGGACGTGTGGTTGCAGAACTGGTCGCAGTAGCATATCGTGTCTGTAGATAGTAACACCTTCTATCAAACTTCAACTAAAATAATAATCAAGTAAGGTTTTGTTTGTCTCGCTAAATTTCGAGTATACTGCTGGACCGATTTATCTAATTTTGGTTTTGAAATGTTTGTCGTAGTCCAGGGTAGGTTTAAACGGTGAGAAAATACGTAGTCACTATTACATGCAGATGAAGTCCGGGCACAGCTAGTTTATACTTAACGAGCTTTCCCGGCTTACTTCGTTACGCCATAGAATATAAGATACTACAAAAGACTTGGCTCTATAGACTATGTTCTTTTGACCGCCCAGAATGGCCGAATAAAAAACAAACAACAACAACAAACCACCTGTCAAAATATGTAAACAACGGAAAAAATATTGCACCTTGGGTTACATTATTTGAGTTTAGGTAAGGATCCCAAAATTTTTTGAAAATATAATATAGCCTATGACACTCGGGGTTAATTGTAGCTTCCTACCAGTGAAAGAATTTTTCAAATCGGTTCAGTATTTCCGGAGCCTATTCGTTACAAACAAACAAACAAACCAATCTTTCCTCTTTATAGTATTGGTATAGATAATATATCCTGACACGGAGAACTCTTAGAGAACAGAGCCCTTATGTAGATAAAACCAGACATAGGGTGTCCAACACATACAAAAACACAAACACACCCCAGACCCAGGAATCAAACATCGATATTCTTCCTAACAATGTTCGCCCCGCCGGGAATCGGACCCGGAACTCTGAAGCTGAAGTCTCAGTCAACAACACTGCCAACTGAACCACAGAGGTGATCTTTAGCGCTCAATGTAGATTCCTTACTTTGTTAAAAAAATATATACAACTTATGTTCATCGTATGTAGGATTCAAATCAAATCAATCAATTCAAATCAAAAAATCTTTATTCAATATAGGATACAAGATATCACTTATTGAAAGTTAATTAGACTACATCTAATCTAATCGCTATTGATACCTTATTTAGTAAAGTATCCTATACTGTGAGAGGCGAGGTAGTTCAGGATGCCCACCAATTGGCTTAGGCAAACATATGTTTGGCTTGCCTTGCCTTACGACAAATAGTCGCCTGGACGACAATATTCTAATTGTGAAAGAATTTTTTAAATTGGTCCTGAACTTTTAACCCAAAAATATAGATTTTTAGCCCTTATGGCAATCTAAAGGGGAGGCTTATGTCCAACAGTTGACGTCTGCGGCTAACAAGCTAATCTCACCAAGTATCCGATGCGAGCAAGAGTCCCGTCTATCGATGCAACACTCGTTCCTCAGGCCACAGTAGGGACCTGGAGGCAGGTCTGGTCCCCAATAAGAGGATACTGCGCATACCGTTGCCACTAGCAGAAATGCTATGTGGTATCTGCGGACAAAAAACTAAATGAAGTCACTTTCATATATGTATGTCAACGTTAAAGTGCGAAATACGGTGGTAATGTGCACTGTTTAGGTCAGTTAATGCGCGAAATTTTATTTGAAATTACCTAGGGATTCTGCAGATTACCTAGGTAATGTTGAGAACAATATTTTATTTCGAATTCTAATGGATTCTGCCAGTTAGTCTGCAGATTAACCTTTTAACTGAGTTTCGCACATTAGCGGATATATACACAAAATAAGTTACTAAGTTTCAGTTGTTTTGTACCGTAGTGCGGACACGGACGGCGTTAACTTCCGGTTTTTCTGTATTGTATAACTCTTGTTCTTTGGTAAGTATTACAGTCTAGGGCAAATGAGACCATAGTCAAAATTGTTACGCCGACCGTGTCCGTCACTGTACGTAACTCTTTGCGTATACTCGCATAATTCAACAGTATTTTGATATTGATTTAAGTTTCAAAGTTATGTTATCAAGAATATTTCTTGCTATTATTTTGGTCTTATTTTCAAAACTTTTACATTTTAAAAGTCTAGAGAAATCCTGTTCAGCTATGAGAACAAGAACGATTTTTTAAATATATAGATGTGGATATGCACACGGGACCGCGCTGGATGCAGGCCACCTGCGATCGGTACAGATGGAGAGCCTTGAGGGAGGCCTATGTCCAGCAATGGACGTCTTACGTCTGAAATGATGATAATGATGATGATAGATGTGGATGCAAAATAGCTCTGAGTCAGCATATATTGCAAAGCCATGCAATGCAACGCTGATGATTCTGCCAGAACCGCCGATTCTGCTAATTGTTGCGCTAGCAGAATCGTTGAAACCAAACCCTTACTTACTTAGTCAGTTAAAATAAAAACGAACGTTAAAAATAACTGATTGCGTTGTCCAACTAAGAGTTCTTATCGTCCCATAACTGGGTCGCCGTAAACAGCGACATGGAACTTCGATCTGATAACGTCAGGTGTGACCACTGGCCCACACTATTGGAATGAAATAATAGAATACATCTGTTCTATTACTACAGAACTGTTTCCGTAATTGATGATATAATAGATATCTTTTTAAGGGGCGGAACGGTGAGATACAAGGTGTGGTGCTTCTAAACCATGACCGAAATTAAAAATATGCGTCACAAAATAATGACGCCCTAGATAATCTTGCTTAGAATTTTTAAGGCCCTGTTGTGTAGCTTTCGGGTTCAAAATGTAAGGAATAAACAGTTTGTTTGTTGGTTAAAGTGGCAACTTTAATTTTATAAAATAATATTTCTAAGATCATTATCACATAAGCTAAAAAATAAAAAAAGAGAAAAAAAGAGCCTTAAAAATTCTAAGCAAGATTATCTAGGGCGTCAAAGACACAAATATTTTATCAATCAATTGATGGTTTATGTAATACAATCTGCACATGCTTTGCATTATAAAATGTTATATTTTAAGGTGGTAACTCTCGCTATGGCGCAAAATTCAAATTTTTTCGTGTTTTTTATTTATTCTGGCGAAAGTATTCATTTTTAATAAAGTTTTAATGAATTCGCGTATGTAAAAAAACATTTCCCACATTGTAATACAACGTTTTTCGTTACAATTTGAATTTCGCGCCATAGCGAGAGTTACGGCCTTAATTGTATATATTTAGGAGACAATCCGTAACAATAAACCTGTACCTATAAAGAAAAGTAAACCGAAACCGGATAAAACATAAATCTTTCAACAAATTGTCAGCTATAAATAACAATTTAAGATTTATCGACACTTCTTTTGAGAAACAAAAGGCTTTGTTTTTAAGTTGTATGTTGTATGCTAATATACCTATAAAAAAAACGAATGGTCTCAAACATACAAACCAACGTCACTTAAAGGGCCGGCGCTCATATAGCTAAGCGTAGCGCAGAAGATTTTTAAAAGGCTTTATTTAACTTGCAATGTATGTATATATGAATGATGTTCGGGTGAAATCTTGCAACTCAATTTGTTAAGCAGATATTTTTAGGTGAAATTTTGTATACACGTTCAGGGAGCCTAACAATACCTACATATTAAACTAATTTGACGTCATTTAAAATCCAACATAGCAGAAAAATCAAGATGGCGGACGAGTTGTTTTAGTGTACTACTACAATATGGTATCAAATGATAGGCCTTGCTGAGAATAACTCGAAAAATAACTGAAAGAATTCATTTTAAAAGAGATCTTTAACCTTAATCACTGTCAAACTATTATAAACTTGTCGTCTTTCGCACAGCAGCTGCAGCAGCCGCATTCCTGTGCTCCTGATCTTTCCGTCTTCGACGACGTTGAGAGGGAAAAATTATCTTCGCTGCGCTTCGCCATAATGTGCGTCGGCCCTAAAGTCGTAAATTGTAAGATGAGTAGGTATCACGACGACCTATACCCGAATACCCGAAACGAAACTTATACACTGTAACAAGATAAGTAGGTTATAGTAAGAAAACCTTAAAAATAACATACCGACTACATATAAGGTACTTAAAGTTAATGCTTTCCATAAAGTTTAAACTTTATATTAAGTTAATACTTTTTCAAATAAAAAAAGGGTTTTTTTAGTAATTTTATGATAGAAAAAACAAAGAACAGGTTGTGCCTGCGAAATGTACTTAAAAATTTTCTGTAAGTGGATTTTTTTAAATAATTTTTACATAGTATAAATACCTAAGTACTAAGTACTGGTATTATTTTCGTGTTAATTTTTTCTCAAAAAAATATTTTATACGTTTAGGAAAATACTTATTCTTGGTGGGTAACGTAGTAGCGATGTAAAGTTGTTAGGTATTTAATATGACAGAATCTCTAGACTCCTTTATTTAAAAAATGGCCTATAAATAAATTTAATTCAGTTGACCTGTTTATTTTTTGCGGGCCACTTGACCAATAATTGACCGAAATAACATCCATCAAATAATATTAATATTGATCAATTTATTTACTATCGAAGGGCAGATCCATTTATTTCGAGGTCCTGCTGGAGCATTTTTCCGTTCAACCAGTATAAGCAATCCATACAACCAGTATAAGCAATACTAATCAATACATAGTATAAAACAAAGTCGCTTCCCGCGTCTGTCCTTATGTATGCTTATATCTTTAAAACTATTTAACGGATTTTGATGCGGTTTTATTTATATGGTAGAGTGATTCAAGATAGATATAATTCATACACAAATTAATAATAGTTAAGGCAGAACAAAGTTTGCCGGGTCGACTAGTACATTATAAATGCGAAAGTAACTCTATCTGTCTGTCCGGCTTTCACGAGAAAACTAATTTATAATGCATACCCTCCAGTGCTCAGAAAGGACTTAAGCTACTTTTTATCCCGAAATTACCGCAGGAAAATTGGTAATTTTATGTTTCAAGGGAAAATGCGCTGGCTAAGCCGCGCGGCGGCCTCTAGTATTCTATACCAATATTATAAAGAGGAAAGATTTTTTTGTTTGTTTGTTTGTAACGAATAGGCTCCGGAAATACTGAACCGATTTGAAAAATTATTTCACTGGTAGGAAGCTACATTAACCCCGAGTGTGAGCTATATAAGATTTTCAAAAAAATTAGTAATCCTTACTTAAACTCAAATAATGTAACCCAAGGTGCAATAAATTTTCCATTGTTTACATATTTTGACAGGTGGTTGGTTGTTGTTGTTGTTTGTTTTTTATTCGCCCATTCTAGGCAGTCAAAAGAACATAGTCTATAGAACCAATTCTTTTGTAGTATCTTATATTCTATGGCGTAACGAGCCGTAAGCCGGGACAGCTCATAGCGTATAAATTTCAATTGACCATTTATTGTGGTAGGTACAGGTACTTAAAACAACTTATTTTATAAGTTTGTTTATTAAGTAAACACTACGCTTAAAGAAGGGCAAATAAAATTTTGTAATATTTAGGTCTTGCTTGAACAAGTGTATTCTTATAATGGCTCTCTATAAATATGACCAGAAATCTCTATAAATATTATCAGAATGCATAAAATAAATTTGTTAGAAAAAATATTCTGTAAATGAGAGATTGGGGCTGTACCGATAAGATTTGAAATTACAAATGTAAACACAATTACACCTCTTTTTTGCGTTAAGGGTGCATTTACGTACAAAGCTGGTAACAAGCGCTTGTTGGCGCTGGTTCGAAAAATGTATAGAAAATACCTGTGCGCTGACATTCGCGCTAGAACAAGCGTCTACGTCCGCGCAGGTATTTTCTATACATTTTTCGAACCAGCGCCAACAAGCGCTTGTTACCAGCGTTGTACGTGAACGCACCCAGGCTCTATGAAAGCTGTAATCAAAATCAAAGTATAATTTACGAATTACGATCCGTTGTTAGGAATTCCAAGGTTGCTGATATCACCGCTGCCGTGTGTCAACACCCCTTATCTCATACATAAACATTTTCAGTTGTTTACCAGATTTATTTATATAGGTAGGTACTTAAGTAGGGATCAGGATGTATTTTGCATCTACCGGAAGGTGGTCAGAGAACCTGATCAAGTTCGCAGGAGTGGTTTAGATCGGTCAATATGGATTTCTGTGGGGAGGCCTGTGTCTAGCAGTGGAAGTCTATCGGCTGAGATGATGATGATGAATTGGGCCATAGTCTATAAGGGTAATCTAATTGCAAAAGCCCATAAGATATGATAAAATGTATGGCTTTGGTACTATTGGAAAGGCGTATGCGCTCAATACCAAAGGATAAGGAAAGAGGACTGCACTACCCATATCCGTTCGTCAAACGAGCGAGTCAATCATCTAATTGGTTGAGACTTTGTGGTTTATTTCCGAAAAAGTAACATCTAAAAAAATTATTCTTATATTGTTTGTTATCTCAAGGGTTACAAATTTATAAATGTTTGAAAGGAATTGTACAGTGGCGGTCTTGGACGGCGTAACACTTCCGGGTTTTCTGTATTGCATAATATCACTTGTTATTTGGTAATACAGTTTAGGGTCCACTCCACAAGACCTTAGACAAATCTGGTACGCCTTCCTAGACCGCCACTAGCTGTACGGATAGTAGGTAACCGTTTTGGGAACTAGCTGAAAATGGCATAGGATCGAAAGACTTGGAAAAAAAGAGGACAGGCTTATACCCAGTAGTACTTAAGACAGCAAAAGGCTACTTAACAAATAATCCAAAGATTCCAATTTATTTTATCTTATCCTCATAATTGAAGTTAAGAGATCTAGACATCTGGAACGGCCAGTGAAATTAATTTAACACCTGCCTTGGCGCCATTTTGCGTTAAATGAGGCTTCGTTTGGCGTCAAGCATTTACACAATGCGATTTTTTCTTTTAATTTTTTTTTAATCCAGTCTTATGCAGCCTCTTTCAATGCCCTCCCGCAATCTAGTCCTCACCGGTCGGCTGAACACATTGTCTCCTTACTCTGCATCTTCCGCTGCGTGTTCCCTAATTTGCCAAATCAATAAATAATGGAATATTTTATGTTATGTATTTAATTAATAAATAGAAAGGGGGCGAAAGCTAGTGGGCACATACAGATTATTAGTAAGTATAACTAATAATTTCAGTCGTCTCTTGTAAAGGCGCCTTAAGGCATTTTATCTAGAGCTGGTGAAAGTCTGGACGGATCAGCAGACGCCGGCGCCGGCGCCGGCGCCCGCGCAGGAGACGCCTGATTGGCTTCGGTTTCACCTCGCTTTGTCACGACTTTGTCTTCAATTGTATCTTTGCGATAGTAAACATATTTACATCCTACATGTAAATAAGAAAGTAAAAAGTATTTATTTTTATTCAGTGCAGGTAGTGTGCAGGATTTATTACTTACTGTACTTTTGTAACTCATGAAATAAGTTAAATATTCCAAAGAAAACCATTACAACTTAGCGTTCAGTTCACTTAAGAGGCATAGCACAGCACAAGTAGCGCCACCCGCGAAAAAAAAAAAAACTTCTAAACTAAGGCAAATATCAAAAATGTTCAACAGTATTCCACTGGATAATGTAGCCTAATTTTTTAAGAGCACTGTTCTATAGCTTTTAGGTTTAAGACCAAAGAAAGCTACAAAGTGTTGCTAAAAACGGCCACTTTTTGGAACAATCTCTCTTAAGTATTTAAGCTAAGAGCTATACAACAGTGCCTTAAAAATACTAGGCTAAATTATCTAGTGGAATATTGTTTCAGATTTTCGATATTTGCCATAGTTAAGATTTTGTTTTCCTTGGTAGCGCTACTTTAGATGTACTATGCCTCTTAGGATCACCGAAAATATGTTGTAGGGTGTCCAGCCAACACAACGGGGTTTTCTACTCCACCGCCATAGACCATTATAAAGTGTGCAACTCATCCTTAGCTCTAGCTTGTAGAGTTTGTTACCCCTTTCTTCTCTACGCTGTAAAATCATTGCGAAAGGGAGTAGAATCATTTGACAGAGGAGGGCTCGTTTGGGGGCCTCTCCAGGCGACTACTGTCGTAAGGCAAGGCAAACATTTGTTTACCTGAGCCAATTGGTGGGCACCCTGAACTACCTCGCCTCTCACAGTATAGGATACTACCAAATAAGGTATCAATAGCGATTAGATTAGATGTAGTCTAATTGACTTTCAATAAGTGATATCTTGTATCCTATATTGAATAAAGATTTTTTGATTTTGACTTGATTGATTTTGCTCTATTGGCGCTATAGGGTGAAGGGTGAAGCGAAGCGCTAAGCATTTTTAACTGTCAAAATAACTTACACAGCGCGCTACATCAATCAATATATATAAAACTCTTCCGTTACTGACTGACTGACTGACTGACTGACTGACTGACTGACTGACAGACAACGCAGAGCCGAAACTACTGGGCGTAGCGGGCTGAAATTTTGCATGTGGGTTCCTTGGAGAGTGTAGGTGAGCACAAAGAAAGGATTTCCTAAAATTCCCATGGGAACGGGAGAAAACGGGATTTTTGTGTTTATGAGAAATCTGCGCGAGTGAAACCGCGGGGCAGTCTCTAGTATATATTAAACTCTTCCGTTACTGACTGACTGACTGACTGACAGACAACGCAGAGCCGAAACTACTGGGCGTAGCGGGCTGAAATTTTGCATGTGGGTTCCTTGGGGAGTGTAGGTGAGCACTAAGAAGGGATTTCCCGAAATTCCCACGGGAACGGAAAAAAACGGGATTTTGGTGTTTATGAGAAATCTGCGCGGGAAAAACCGCGGGGCAGCCTCTAGTTTCGTATATAACTAGTCGCTTCGATGCGTTATGAGCATGTAATTGTGTTCATTGATTTAGTATATTGTTTCAAAGACGTCATAGCCGATATGTCCATGAAAAATGCTCTGCGCTGCGCTTCGTCCTATGTTCCTCAACCCTTATCTCCTTAGACCAGAATTAGTGATTTAAATCTTGTCTGTGATTTTAACAGGTTTAACTCTTTGTTACTCCCTGCAGTACCGGGCCGGACTGAGGTATCCCCTGCCTGTCTTAAAAGGCGACTAAGAAAGGAACCCTGGGGACGTTGGGTGCACGAGGCGGGGGCCCCGTGTAGTCATATAACGGTCCCGAGAAGGACGACGGAACGAGGTGTCCCGATTCCGTCGTCGAGCGTTGGGAAAGAGATCCATGCTCCGGGGGGACGGTCACTATGTCCCCCCGAGAAAGGGCTGAAGAGCCAATGCGGGAGGGGGTCACTGAGTTGAATATAAATGTCGAAAGATCGCCCGTGACCACATTGCTAACAGCCGAGATGGAAACCGGCGGGGTTTTAGTGGGTGCGAACCCCACATAACCCTGCGGCTCCCCCCGGGGCTGACCGCTCTGGTGATTCTGAGACCCAAATCCAGTTATTATATTATTTGCAAAAATAAACAAACAATTTATTTATAGCTTTTTTAATAGAGGTTTTATTAAAATTTATGACCAATTTGGGTGTTATGGGTGGTCCGCAGTAACACCTACTTGTTTTTGCAAAGTTTTTATTGAATAACAGGTTAGTTTGACTTTGGTCAATAAATTACATGGTTACTGACACTAAGCACCTCGTAACCGATGGTTAACGTAACCATTCGTTTTCATTATGATAAAATACTTTTTGACAGCTTCCAAATTTTTTCAAATTTACGATTATTTTATATTTTATTGATTTTGTAATGATGTACTTTTAGCATCGCGTAATTTTAAAACTTTTGAGTGAACTTAGCACTTTTTTAACAGACTTAAAAAAATAATGTTATCAGTTTGACCTGTATGTATGTATGTATGTTTGTCCGCGACTATCTCGCGTTTGGCTAAACCGATTTTGATGCGATTTTCAGATAAGTATTTGTTACATTTAGGAGAAGGTTTTTGTACCTATTTTAACCGACTTAGAAAAAGAGAGAGTGCTCAGTTGATGTAATATGTCAGTTTATTGAAGGTGGTTTCCTTTTTTGTAAAAAAAAATATAATTTATTATCAACATAACAGTCCATAGACGTCCACTGCTAGACATAGGTCTTCCCCTCATTATTGAGTTCGCCGTAAGCACACCTCGGACACATCATAGAAAAAAGCGCGTTGCTTCTTCGCTCACAGCACTCACAGCCGAAACTCGTGTACATGCACGCGTATCATGCTTGTGTGAGTGAGATAAGACTTGCGACGCTGCTTTATTTATACTGTACACAGAACAAGGAAGATGCTCTCGTACTGTACTGAGCGGTAACTGAGAGGTAACCGAAAGCGGGGGAGCTGTACTTGCTAAAGGGAGCCAGGAAGTGGTCACTGCTCATACTCTTTATTATACTGTGCCATAAGGGTTATTCCGATCTAATCTCCCACGCTTTGCAGACGGGTCGGCGATACGTCGATCGTGGTGTGGTTGTGTGCAGTGTGCCTTCAGATTTTTTAACAAATGATACTGCTGCCCGTCCTTCGCATGTTCCTTTAGTCGTTTTTGACGACACCCATGGTCGGAGATGGAGTGCTGGTATTCTATGCCACCACCAAACAGCAATGTAAGTTAATTTATGTTTAGAAAGATAAAAATGCAAAACTAATCAAGAAATAACTGTCCTCAATGCGATCTCTTATCGTAAAGGACTCCAGTCTAGATCCAGTTTAATTTCAAAAATGCTGGTCTTAGCTGTAGCTCAATGATAAGTTAATCAAAGCAAGTCTATATAATTAGAATCTTCATCTTTACCTAGGTATACTAAAGTTATAGACAGCTTAAAAACTTTTTTCTGTGTAGTTTCTTTTATACCCTACCTTTTTGAAACTAGTTGAAACTGCGAACTTCGTAGGGCCTTGCGTTCAAAATTTTTGAGAATATTTTATTTTAAAGCCTATGTCATCCGGGGATAGTGTAGTGAACTAATAGTGAAAGAATTTTTGAAATCGGTTCAGTAATTTCGGAGCCTATTCAATGTAAACAAACACACAATCAAATCTTTCCTCCTTAACCTTATATTACATAGTGGTATTATATTAAGTATATACCAATTATGTACTTTTTAGGCTACGCCTATATATTTTTTATTAGTTGATTCACTATAATAAAACTCTTAAACACCAATTTTCTGAATTTTTTTTATAGTTTGGGATTGAAAGGATACCAAGATACCAATATTTTTTTTTCGAGTATACCATACAACAACAACGACAACGGACATATTATTATTATCTTTTTTCTTTTAAGGGAAAACTTTTTTTTTACGAAGCCATATACCTAATGTTCGAAGGAGCCATTGAAATCATTTAGAAAAGATAAAAATTGACTGGGTGATTTGCATTATTGAAAAAAAAATAGGAAAAACTAAATTTTTCATTATCTAACAATCCTTACTAAATGTTTTTACGGAAACATTTTACGACCTTGCAAACGGTAGGTCATAAGTGTCATAAATAACTCATAAAAATCCTTCCTTAAAAAAAACAGAGATAAAATATTTTGTGTTGTTTAGCTAAAAAATTAGCAACTGAAACGACTACCGTCTTTCGACTTCGTCACTAAACTGACGTAATTTTACAACAGAGCGTCACGAAACTGATTGTTGCTGTAGGTATCTTGCAAAATAAATCCTTATCAGCTTGTCAATAAATCTTGGAATGTGGTTAGTTGTTTGGGTAAACACTGTTATCTTGCTCAGCTACAGGAATTTTCTTATAATTTTACTTTTGCCTGCTATATACTATATTGTATTTTTTTTTAAAGATATAAAGTTATTTATTGCAAACTTAGTGTGTACATATGATGTCCTTAAAGTACAGAGTGCTTAAAACTTGCAATTTGGACTATTGTCCAGAAGGTTTAACTTAAACTTATATTTATAACACAGATAATATCTTGTAGTAAACAGTACATATTACTAAGTACCTACGTTACGTTTTTTAACGCAACAGCGATTTTTATCTATCAAGACGAGAAAAAGAAAGGACTAGAAATAATATTATATCAAATTGACGAATGATTTATTAAGATATGCCTGAAATCTTCGAAAACGGAATAAGTATTTAACGGTTTTTCAGACGGGTAAAGAAAGGGCATAAAAATAATTCCCGGTGTTTTAGGTCTATTTAAATTGTTGTATATTTGAGTTTTTGATATTTTTTTAATGTATGACAACTTTAGGTCACTTTTGAGGTTTTTAAATAATACTAATAATATTATACTTAAATATTATTAATAAATAGAAACATTGCCTGCGCATCAAGCCATATAGGTAATATTTTTGAGATTTTCTACAGAAAAAAAAAAAAAAAACATTATACTTACAAATTAGCCATGGCTTCTGCCAGCGAAAACACAACACAATAGCACAAACTAAAAGTTTTTGAAATTACAAAATGTTATTACTGAACGCTAATTAGTAATTAGTCAAACTTCGAACACATAAAATTTATTCGAATCGGAAAATAATTACCGACCCATTTTCGTAAACTGGCATAAAAAAAAAACAAAATCGTTAAAAAAAACAAAGTCACTTTTTCAAATTTCGATCGCGGGAAATTCGAAAAATGGCTGCCACCGTCAGGGAGCCGTGCGAGTCGCGATTGCACTGCGCTTAGCGGCGAACAACACCTGATTTTAATATGCCGCAAAACTATACACATGTTTTATATCGAAGCGTCGAGACATGATTATGATTCATTATTGACGTATGATTCGTCTTCCCATTAATCGGTCTGGATTCCGAAAATTAAATACTTAACATTCTCTGCTTTATTTGCTCATTGATACGTAATCATGAATGAAAAGGCTAGTTTTACTTTTTGAGCTAGCCGCACTTGCGTCAATGTTTCGATGTAATACCGCAGAATAACCACACGTGTTATTGTCAGGTATTATCGAGAAATTCCTTAGGTATTTCGTTGCGGTTTATTTTCAGATGTTCGTTAATAGTTCGAAACCTCGAACGCGGCCGTGGCCAATTTTGAAAATCATACAAATCCGTGCACAATCATAATAACTGCGATCGATACAATCGTAAAGTTATACAGTTGTTGTTTTAATTATTGGTGTTTTCCTAGTTTCATTGCGCTTTACAATACTTTACATTATATCTATCGAGTATGAAATTACAATAAAAAAACCTAAATATTTTTCTTTGATGGGTGATTCTGTTCTCAAGATTTATTTACATAATGAAAAAATGGCCTCGTGCTGCCTTCTATTGTGAAAATAATTTTTAAAAAAATTGTAAGTGTTTTTTTTTCTTACTTAAACCCCTCACTCAACTTTTCGTAGGGTAGGTAGTATAAACTTCATAATAATTTGTGTTAAGTATAGCCAAGAATACAAAACGAGGTGGGATGAACGCAAAATGCGACGATAGCTCCTGTTCCCGTTTTCCCGAGAAGACAATTTAACCTGATAAATATCGTCCGCTCCGCAGCATGCACCTTGCCAAATTGTACATATAGCGAAGTGAAATAATTACAATAATGGAGGTGATTCATTAACTTATTTTATGCCTATGTAGACAAGCTTTCATCATCACACCCGAAACACGCTCACTGCTGGACAGGCCTCCCCCACAGGTCGCCAAAATGGTCGCGGTCACTTGCGACCCGGATCCAGTGCATTCCCGAAATATTCAACAGTTCGTCTAACCACCTTGTGGGGGTCTGCCTTCTCTGCGTCTTGCTTGGTCACCCGCCACTCATCAATATTTTGGGCCCCAGTGACCATCTGTTGTTGGACCTTTGTGCCCTCTGCCGTGCCTGCCCATCGTTACTTTTAAAACCTTTTTAGTAAGTACTAAGAGATAATTGAATTAGAAAATTAAACTTTTTGCCATCAATTTTTTTTTTCATCATTTTACAAAAAAAAACTATCTTAAGCCTATAGGCTTATAATGTTTGAATATACCTACATATTTATTATTTCTAACCAAACAGGATCCAAACTTACATTTTTATTAATTCACTAAAGTTGCGAAATGACGAATCTCCTAAAAAATATGCGTAAGAGTTTCCCGAAGTGTCTTTTACAAAGACTGCTTCAAATAAAACAAATTGGTTCAAGGTGCGACCGCGAAGTGCTTTGTTTTCGTCAAAACCTCATTTCAAGGACGCCATCTTTTTATTATTATCGAATTCCTGAAAGTCTGTTTTCAGATGAAGAATTTGATGGCTAATAATATTCAACCTGTAAATCAAGAGGGCTTCACAATAAAGAGAGCATCTTCATTATTATGTGTTCATACTGGATGATTCTTACAGTTTGAAAAAAAAATTACCATACCTTACAAATTTCTCATTAAAAAAAAAGTGAGCTGTTTCAAAATTTGCGTTGGTTCTATCATTAGACGCAAATTATTGTTTTTAAAATTCAACCCAAGTTGCTTTTAAGGAAAGATATTGTAAAATGTGAGCTAAATTGGAATCACCCCTATATTTTATTAGGTAAGTATCAAATTGACAGAATTTTTTTAACGTCTTTTTTGGAATCACTTGTGTATTGTTAGGTTTATTGTAGGTTTATCGTATAGAAATCGTATACACCTCCATTGCTTTTCCTACGTCCTAGTTTGTATTTGCTTGCCTTACAAATCATGCTTTTCGTGGTCTATACAGGGTGTTTCTGACAAGGCGGTAATAAATCAAAGGAGGGATTCTGCTCACCATACCTAACAACTTTCCCAAAACAACATAGGTCGAATTAAAAAAATATTATATTAACCCCGTCCACTGATCGAACCATACATTGGTTCGATCAGTGGACGGGGTCAATGTACGGGGTAGCTGATTTTTGTTTTGAGATTTCGACCCATGTTGCTTTGGGAAAGTTGTTAGGTATAGTAAGCTGAATCCTTCCTTTGATTTATTACCGCCTTGTCAGAAACACCCGGTATAAAGCAGTACATTAAGATACCTATAGTAAATGATGTCATATTGTCCTTTTGTTTAATTGTGCACTGATGATCTCAGTTTATTCCTTAACTGAATATTTACTAAACCTAATCTTAATATAAATCGAAATTAAATAAGTAGTAAATTTATAAGTTATGCAGAATTTCTTGATTTACTCTTCTGTAGTTTAAGTGAATTAATAAATGCATTTGACATTATGAGTTTACTCACACAAATATTTACATTTTCCTGTTACTATTATGAAGCGAAGCTTAATACCTATACGAACTTATTTTGTATAGTTTTTTACTTATATTGTGTAGCAAACATTGGTTCTTGATAGGTTTAACTTTCTTTTTTTTACAATTTTTTTTTACCGATTTGAGAAGAATAACAAAAAAACATATATTTTTTTGGAATGTAATATTTATTAGCTTTTTTTTTCTATTTACTAATTTTAAACCAGCCAGTCATTTGACAAAGGCCCTGTAAAAACATCTTAAACAAATAAAACGTTCGAAAAGAAAACCGATCAACTGGCTAAAGTATGGCTAAAGATAATCATAAATATTTATTTGATGTTTATGTGCAAAAGAATTAGGGCACAGTAATAATAATAACGCCGGTCTTTTGTGCGAATGATTTAGATCAAACTCTTTATTGTTTTATTTTGACGCTGCATGTTTTTTTAGAATATAGGTAAGTATATAATTTTCAATAACGAAATACTTTTCTTTTTTATCAATATTTAATTTAATCCTTAAACCTGCCTAATTTTTTTATTAAAAAAAACAATAATGTATAACAACAAAACTTTCTAAATTTTCGAGTGTGTATGTATTATAAATAACAAGACAGTGTTCTTTATTTTCCTTTTATAAAAATTATATTTATATACTTAGGTAGGTACAGTGGTGGTCTAGGTCACCGTAACACTTCCGGTTTTTTTGTATTGCAAAATAGCTCTTGTTCTTTGGCAATACAGTCTAGGGCTGACGAAACGATAGACAAATCTGTTACGGCCTCCTAGACAGCCACTGTACATAATAAGAATTAAAAATAGCGCTGTGAATTTTGTAAAATAAATTAAACTTTATAAGTACATTATGTTATAGTATATTTTTTTAAACTATTGAGACAGCTATCTAAAACCTGCAAAGAAGAAGAGAGAACTAAAAAAGAAAACATTTTTTTTTATATAAACTTACTAGTCGACCCGACGAACTTCGTACCGCCTAAATATTTTGAGTGTGTATTATACTTATAAACGTTCCTTTTGAATCACTCTATCTATTAAAAAATACCTCAACTAAATCCATTGCTTAAAGATTTAAGCATACATAGGCACAGACGCGGAAAGCGACTTCATTTTATACTATGTATTGATATATTCTTTTCGCTATTAAATAAAGTAAAACCTGTGTAAGTAGGTATTTTCGCACTTTCCAAATCTGTAACATAACAAGGGCCAAAGGCTTATCATGTTATCAATAATATTACATGGTATATATTCTGAATTATAATGGAATTATATCACAAAGGTGAAAGTGTGGCCACGTTACGTCACGCACGACTACTTATACCATTGTCAGTTGACATTTGAGCTGTCAAATATTTTTATCGATCTTTTTATGCTCAGAATAATAATAATACTGTACTATAATAATACTGTACTAGCTGTAATATGTATACTCTAACCTTCTTATTCATAAAGATACAGTAGATTTTAAGTAGCGTTACTGGAGGTCTACTTCTCTGGTTTGTTGTATCGTAAAAACGTGACATCCAGTCTAAATTGAAATACGTCAAATAACTAAAATGCTCTTTAACTTTTTATGAATAAGAGGGTAAGTTTTTATGTCTGTCGTCTGTCTGTTTCGTACTCTTGGCGCTCAAAGTGTTAACAAGTAAAAGGCACAAGAACAAGAGAACAAGAGCTATTTTTCAATATTTACGGAAGTGTTACGCCGTCCTAGACCGCCACTGTACCTGCCGATGCTAGCGAT
This sequence comes from Euspilapteryx auroguttella, assembly GCA_951802225.1. Taxonomy (NCBI): domain Eukaryota; kingdom Metazoa; phylum Arthropoda; class Insecta; order Lepidoptera; family Gracillariidae; genus Euspilapteryx; species Euspilapteryx auroguttella. The sequence goes on along the minus strand of OX637664.1, from coordinate 5,810,438 downwards.
CTATGCGTAGGTTAATGACACGAATACAAAATATTTCAATTGCTACAAATATAAATAAGTAAGTATAAGTACCTATGTAAAAAAAATTTTACGATCAAAGTCCGTATAAGAAAGAAGATTCAGCGAAATTTGATCGAAGTAACAAATAAACCATAGTACGTAATTTCTCTAGTCTAAAGTCCGAATGAAAACAATATGTGCATTCGACTGCTTAGTGGTTTCGTGTTCATCGCCTGTGATCTGTGATCCCGGTTCGATTCGTACCGAGGCAAACATTATTGATCATGGGTAAAAAAAAAAAAACTTTATTCAATATAGGATACAATATATCACTTATTGCCGCGGGCGCCGGCGTTAGAATGTCGCCCTCCCCTCTCCTCCCGTGGGAGCCGTAGGACCCGGCTGAGGGATAGCACCAGAAGACGGGCAGCAGCGTCTTCTGGTTTATACAACACCATACTGCGCTCGCCAACCCGCCTGCCAAGCGTGGCGAGTATGGCAACCCCCCCCCTCATGAATAGTCAGCATGTGCCCAGGCCCCTAGTCCCCGGCAGCCCCGCTATTCCTGACCACGGTAGCGGTTACGGTAACGGCGGGGCAAGGGGTGCTAAGAATCCCCGGACGGTCGGCTACCACCCCTTTAAACGACAACTGGCCCTGGCAACACACAACGTCCGCACTTTGAGGACTGACGATATGATTGTTGCGCTGGAAGAGGAAATGAGCAGGTTACGGTGGGATATTCTAGGGCTATCAGAAGTCCGTAGACAGGGACAGGACAACCCTGAAATCGGGTAACCTGCTCTTCCACCGGGAGGGCGACCAACTGTCCCAAGGTGGTGTCGGGTTTCTCGTCCACAAGTCCCTCGTTAGCAACATTATTACCATCGACAGTGTGCCGAGCAGGGTCGCATACCTAACACTCAGAATATCTAAAAGATATTTGCTGAAGGTCGTTCAGGTCTATGCACCGACCTCGACACACTCAGATGACGAAGTAGAGTCTATGTATGAGGACATTAGTCGGGCCATACATACGCATAAAACTCACTTCAATGTTGTTATGGGGGACTTCAATGCGAAACTAGGCAAGAGAAGCGAGCATGAGTTGAGAGTGGGGAACTTCGGTTATGGGCAACGGAACCCTAGAGGTCAGAGGCTGGCCGATTTCATGGAGAAAGAAGGACTCTTCATGATGAATTCTTTCTTCCAGAAGCCACCTCATAGGAAATGGACCTGGATGAGCCCTGGTGGTTCTAGGAACGAGATAGACTTCATCTTGACCGACAAGAGACGGATATTCAATGATGTCTCCGTGATTCATAGGGTAAAAACCGGCAGTGATCACCGAATAGTAAGAGGCACATTGAATGTGAACGGTAAACTTGAACGGTACCGCCTGATGAAGTCTACGCTCCGTCCTACCCTCGCTCAGATCGAAAACCCCGAGAGCTTTCAACTCGAGCTCTCTAATCGCTTTGATTGTCTAGACGACGCATCAGTGGACGAGATCAATAACAGGTTCGTAAAAACTGTCCATACGGTCGGATCTAAATTCTTTAGGACTCGCCGTACCGCTAGAACTCAGAAACTCTCTGAAGACACCCTCAAACTTATGGCTGAACGACGCTTGCTTAGACTGCAGTCTCCCGATGATGCTGCGTCATATGGGCGACTCAGTAGACAGATCTCGAAGGCCTTGCGACACGATATCCGTGTCTTTAATACTGCGCGTATTAAGGATACGATAGAGCGAAATAAAGGCTCCAAAGTGTTCGCAAGAGATATGTCTGTTGGGCAAAGCCAAATGACCAAACTGAAGAGGGATGACGGCAGTATAGCGTCGACGAAAGCGGAAATTTTGAGGGAAATCGAGAAGTTCTACGGACAGCTATACGATTCGGTCACTAAGCCTGTTACTAGTGCGGCCAACGACCCTAGAGCCAAACTAACCCGACACTATACCGAAGATATCCCGGACATCAGCCTGTACGAGATAAGGATGGCCCTGAAACTGCTTAAAAACAACAAGGCACCGGGTGAGGATGGAATCACGTCAGAGCTTCTGAAAGCGGGTGGAACACCGGTACTCAAAGTCCTTCAGAGGCTCTTTAATTCTGTCCTACTCGAAGGGACCACGCCTGAAGCATGGAACAGAAGTGAGGTGGTGCTTTTCTTTAAGAAGGGCGATAAAACCCTTTTGAAGAATTATAGGCCCATCTCGCTTTTGAGCCATGTTTATAAGCTGTTTTCCAGGATCATCGCCAATCGTCTCGAACGAAGGTTTGATGACTTCCAGCCTCCCGAACAAGCCGGCTTCCGAAAAGGCTTTAGTACCATAGACCACATACATACGCTGCGGCAAGTTATACAGAAGACCGAAGAGTATAACTTGCCGCTATGTCTAGCGTTTGTGGACTATGAGAAGGCCTTTGATTCGGTCGAAACATGGGCGGTGCTAGAGTCCCTCCAACGATGCCGGATTGACTATCGGTACATCGAAGTGCTGAAGTGTTTGTATAGCAACGCCACCATGTCTGTCCGAGTACAGGAACAGAATTCGAAGGCTATTCCCTTGAACAGAGGCGTGAGACAGGGAGATGTTATATCTCCGAAACTGTTCACCGCCACTTTAGAAGACGCCTTCAAACTTCTAGAATGGAAAGGGCAGGGCATCAATATTAACGGCGAATACATCACTCACCTTCGGTTTGCCGACGACATCGTAGTCATGGCAAGGTCGATGGAGGAACTCAGCACGATGCTCGAAGGCCTCAACCGAGTCTCCCAACAGGTGGGCCTTAAAATGAACATGGACAAGACGAAGGTCATGTCTAATGTCCATGTTCTGCCTACCCCAGTTATGGTTGGGAACTCGGTTCTCGAAGTAGTCGACGAGTACGTATACCTAGGACAAACCATCCAGTTAGGTAGGTCCAACTTCGAGAAGGAGGTCAATCGCCGAATCCAGCTCGGATGGGCGGCGTTCGGGAAACTACGCAACGTCTTCTCGTCCAATATTCCTCAGTGCCTGAAGACGAAGGTATTTAACCAATGTGTGCTGCCAGTGATGACATACGGTTCTGAAACGTGGTGCTTCACTATAGGGCTTATGAACAGGCTCCGAGTAGCTCAACGAGCCATGGAGCGGGCTATGCTCGGGATTTCTCTGCGGGATCGAATCAGAAATGAGGACATACGCAGAGAAACCAGGGTCACCGACATAGCCAAGCGGATAAGCTCGTTGAAGTGGCAATGGGCAGGTCATATAGCCCGCAGAACAGATGGCCGCTGGGGCCGAAAAGTTCTCGAGTGGAGACCACGGATCGGCAAGCGCAGCGTAGGACGTCCACCGACCAGATGGACGGATGATCTGCGCAAGGCTGCGGGTCCACGCTGGATGCAGGCCACCTGCGATCGGTACAGATGGAGAGCCTTGAGGGAGGCCTATGTCCAGCAGTGGACGTCCTACGGCTGAAATGATGATATCACTTATTGAAAGTCAATTAGACTACATCTAATCTAATCGCTATTGATACCTTATTTGTTAAAGTATCCTATACTGTGAGAGGCGAGGTATAGTTCAGGGTGCCCACCAATTGGCTCAGGTAAACAAATGTTTGCCTTGCCTTACGACAATAGTCGCCTGGAGAGGCCCCCAAACGAGCCCTCCTCTGTCAAATGATTCTACTCCCTTTTGCAATGATTTTACAGCGTAGAGAAGGAAGGGGTAACAAACTCTACTTTACAATTTATCTCTCATTTTTTTTTCTTTTTGTTTTGTGATATTACAATATTTACAATACAATTAGGTGACAATACTATGAACATTATACAGATAAATAAAAATGAAATTACATGAAATAATGAAAAATATCTTAAGTGCAGAGCTAGACTACTTCCATGCGTCTTTGTCGTTTAAAGTAATGTTGTGTCTGGGTCTAGTTGCCTAACTTCTATTTCGGGCACCCTATAGTTACAATAAGTGTAATTTATTTGGGGGCTCTAAGTTATTAGGTTTGTTTAAACGACTTCTTAATAAGAGGTTGTCAATTTGATCTGTATAAGTAAAAGTAAAAAAAGTAAAAGTAAAAAATGATTTATTCAATAAAGGATACAAGATATCGCTTATTGAAAGTCAATTAGACTAATCTAATTAATATTGATACCTTATTTCGTAAAGTATCCTATACTGATAGAGGCGAGGTAGTTCAGGGTGCCCACTAATTGGCTCAGGCAAACAATGTTTGCCTTGCCTTACGACAATGGTCGCCTGGAGACGCCCCCAAACGAGCCCTCCTCTGTCAAATGATTCTACTCCCTTTCGCAATGATTTTACAGCGTAGAGAAGAAAGGGGTAACAAACTCTACTTTACAATTTCTCTCTTTTTTTTTTTTTTTTTGTTCTTATATATGTGACATTACAATTCAATTTACAATACAAAGAACATAAATTAATAAGATTTAAAGTACATACATGAAATAATGAAAATATCGTGCAGAGCTAGACTACTTCCATGCGTCTTTGTCGTTTTCATAATCATCAACATTGTAATAAGCTTTCTTAATCAAACCTTTTTTGATACGAGTTTTAAACTCATTATCATTCAGGATCAAAATCTCTTCTGGGATCTTGTTATAAAATCTTACTTCGTTTCCTATAAAGCATTTGTTTGTCCGTTTTAGTCTGTTCTGTGGAATACTTAGTTTGTTTTTGCTACGCGTTCTAAGGTCTTTAATTTTATCACATTTTTTATCAAACATATGTAAGTTTTTACGAGTATACATAATAATTTCAAAGACGTACTGGGACGGAAGCGTCAAAATATCAATTTCTTTGAATTTTTGTCTGAGGGACTCGCGAGCTTTAAGCTGATAAATGTTTCTAATTGCGCGTTTTTGTAGTATAAAAATGACGTTAATATCTGCAGCTCTTCCCCATAGAAGCAAGCCATAGGTCATTAAGCTATGAAAGTAACTGAAATACACAAGTCTCGCGGTAGAAACATCAGTTAATTTTCTGATTTTCCAGATTGCGTACGCAGCCGAACTGAGCCTTGCCGCAAGATTTGAGATATGGGGGCCCCACTGAAGTTTCGAATCTAGAGTGATACCGAGGAATACAGTTTGATTTACCAGATTAAGCTTGTTATTGTCCAAATGTATGTCTGTATCATAAGCAGTCACATTTGGCAAGGAAAACTTAATGCAATTAGTTTTCTTTGCGTTCAAAAGTAAATTATTAGAAGTAAACCATTGAGAAATCTCCACTAATGTTTTGTTTATATCTAAGTTGAGTGAGTCACCTCGTTTAACTTTAAATGTTAAAGAGGTGTCGTCCGCAAAGAGGACAACATCAGTAAGTTTATCTAACATGTAAGGGAGATCATTTATGTAGACTAGGAACAGGAAAGGCCCCAATATCGATCCCTGAGGTACACCAATCTTGATAGGACAACCTGCAGACACCGCACCACCCACGTCCACTCGTTGGTCGCGATCAGTAAGATAAGAGGCAAGCAGATCAAGTGATTTATCAATTAAGCCATAGTGCTGTAATTTAAGTAGCAAAGTCTCATGATCAACGCAGTCAAAAGCCTTCGAGAGGTCACAGAAAACCCCAATAGCATCGTGAGAATCCTCCCAGGCTCCATAGACATCGCTGATGAGTTTGTGACCTGCGTCTAAGGTAGACCGCCCTTTCCTAAAACCAAATTGATTTTTGTGTAGGAAGTTATTGACTGAGAAGTGAGACGCTAATTGTGCAAGAATAAGTTTTTCAAATATTTTACTTAAGGCTGGAAGAACCGCGATTGTCTATAATCAGTGGGGTTTTCGGTATTTCCAGATTTAAAAATTGGAATGATTTTGCTGTACTTCAATAAATTTGGAAAAATGCCTTTTTCGATACAAGAGTTAAAAATTAATGCTAGATGAGGCGCTATTAGTGTTATAACAGGTTGAAGTACTTTAATTGATATCCCCCATAAGTCTTCTGTCTTTTTTAAATTGAGTTCCTTAAATATCTTAATAATGCATTGCGGTCCAACATGGCGAAACGTGAGTGGAGGCGGGGCGATGTAAACATGTTCCTTAAGTATAGATTCCGCGGCGCTGGCAGATGCGTTAAGGTCTTTAGTGGTTTGAAATGGGATGTTAGCAAAGAATGATTCGAATTCATTCGCAATTTCCGACTTATCTGTTACGACTTTACAATTTAAGTTTAAAGCTTGAATGCTTTCCTTACCGTTAGCTTTACCAGTTTCTTTATTAATAATACGCCAGACAGTTTTACTTTTATTTTTCGAATTTCTAATTTTATTATTTAAATTAATAGATTTAGCTTTGGTGCAAACTATCTTAAACAATTTAGAATAACTCCTAACATGTTAAAGAAATGAAGGGTCTTGATCAAAAGTTTTCCTATCATATAACTCATATAGGGCATCTCTGCTTTTCCTAATTCCCGGCGTCGCCCAAGTACTAAAATTTGAATTTTTATTACTGCAAACTTTTTTGAATTTAAATATAAGATCGAATTCAATCCTTACCTTACCTTAAAGAAGTTAACAATGATTTTTTGAAGTAATTACCGTTCATTGCTATGTTATCTAAACAAGTTGCAGACGTACCCGCTATTCTAGTGGGTTCGTTGAACAAAAACTTAAAATTAAAAGACTGGAATAGGCCTAATAGAGTGGTCCTTTGGGTCGTGTCTGTAAGTAAGTCAACATTGAAATCTCCACAAATGACTACTGTTTTATTTGAACAGCTTACTTTACCCAGTACGTCTTCCATTGCAGTTACAAAATTATCGAAGTTGGAAGAAATGGGAGGACGGTACACACATAGAATTATATAGCGGTCTAGCTCTGCACACGCAACCTCACAGGTGCTTTCAACTGAAAGTTTGACAAAGTCCTTTCGCTCTTTAACTTTATTAATATTCCTAGTTAATATAAGGCAACCACCTCCATTTGAGAGATTCCTGTTAAATACACTTGTTACTTTAAAATCTAGGAGACTAAATAAAAGTTCATTTTGTGTGGTTGTAACCATGTTTCTGTCAGACAAAGAATATCACATTTAAAATCTTCTAGGAAAATTTCAATTTCTAAAATTTTGCCAGAGAAGCGATTTATGTTCTGGTGAATTAGACTAAGTGTACAAGGCCGCTTCTCTGTTGTCTGGCTATGGAGTTTAAAGAACTCCTTGTTTGTAAATGTTTGTTAGAATTACTACTAACCGTCGGGTCCTTAACTAAATCTATCGACTTACCCACAATAGTGGTTGGGTCACTTATATTGTACGCTAAAAGACTAGCAAGATGTCTCCTACAACTAGATTTTAGATATATTTTATCTACGTGTATATAAAAGTTCCTAATGAATTTATTTATGTCAAATAATAATATTTTGTCTCTATGACGAAAAGTCAAATTATACATTAAAATATTTAGGCTATGGATTTTATTATTAAGTTCTACGGAGTTATAATTTGAGAACGGAAAATAACAAATAATAATTTTCCCTGTTCCCATGTCGCAATTTTCTATTTTTAATAATAATGAACTAAAGAAATTTATAATGTCCTTCTTACACGTGTTGGAACTTTCGCCTAGTAAAAGAATCTTAGTAACATTTTTTTCCGAATCATTGACTAAAAGTTTATTTGTAATATAATTAAAATTACGACCAGGAAAGCAATTATTACATACTGCTTGCTTTAAATTGTAGTTAAGTAATTTACCTACACCTACTCCTAATCTATCTGAGTAAACTACGGAACGGGGGGGCGGTGCGGGACCCGCGCGGGCGGCCGGCGTTCCGCTCGCCACCGTCGCTGCCGCCGCGGGGGTGCTGGGCGCTTCACCCGGCGCCGTCGTCGATTCCGCCGCGGCGGAGCCCGGCGCTCCGCCCGCCACTGTCGCTGTATATATGTCACCGGAAAATAACAAGAACCGTAAATTTATAAATTTACTAGGAAATTTATAAACTTTCGTAGGATTCTAAACGAGTGATAAATTGTATTATTTTACGCCTACATTTTCGTAAATTGATAAACTTACTAAACTCACTCGTAAAATAATAAGTAACCAATAACCAAACGCCATGTATAATGAAATTTAAATTTACCACAGAGCTACGAAAGTTTTAGCCATGACCAAAATGTTTTATTTTGGTAGAGTGAAATAGGGAATTTTAACCCCCTACTAGGTAGGTACCTAAAATACAAGGTTACTTTTTGATAAAATATGCTATTATCCCATAATAGCATATTATATCTGTCACCGTTTTAGTGCGAAATACGTTAATGTGCTCTTTACCGGGCAATGTGCACATTAACTGTTTAGGTCAGTTAGTGTGCGAAATTTTATGTGAAATATGGGGTATTCGCACTTTACCTAGTTAATGTGCGTATTACCGGATGTCTCGCCGTTAAAGTGCGGAAAACAGAAAGCTCCGACCGAAAATTCAAATCTAGGGCAAAATTGTAGGTTAGGTTAGGTTTGGCTTGTGATCTTTAACCAGCGTAGCGAGCGAAGCGAGCGGAGCTTCGGTTACCTGTGTTAAACTGAAATCTAAGGCAACAATTTTTCGAACTTAACTTAGTCGTTAACTATGTAGATTACCTAGGGATTTTGCAGATTACCTAGTTAATGTTGAGAACAACATTTTATTTAGCGGTCACATATTAACCTATAAACCTACTTAGTTTTTAGTACCAGTAAAAATACTTTTAGTGTGATCGAATTGTTTGACAAGTCTGATTGTACGTAAGTCTATGGACGCAAGCATTTTCACTGTCAACATCGACCAATCAGAGAGCAGTGTGTTATTTTCCGTATTTCAAAAAGCGTAAAATTAAAAGCTCTTCTGTGATTGGTCGATCCGTTTAGAATCTTACGGATTGATATCCGTTAGTTTATAAATTTACTACGACGCGTCGAAAATTTATAAATTTGCGAAAAAGTGGGCGTAAAATAATTCAATTTATCTCTCGTTTAGAATCCTACGAAAGTTTATAAATTTCCTAGGAAATTTATAAACTTGCGAATCTTATTATTTTCCGGTGACATATACATTGTATGTTTGTCCGCGATTATACAGATAAATAAATCGCGTTTGGCTGAAACGATTTGAATGCGGTATTTTGTTACATTCAGGAGTTATAGTACCTTTTTTAACCGACTTCGAAAAAGAGGAAGTGCTCAGTTGACGTAAGTGTCAGTTTATTAAAGGCAGGTTCCTTTTTTGTAAAAAAAAAGAAATTATAAAGTAGGTATGGTAATAAGATCCATATAAAAATTGGCTTAGTTTTTTTAATACCTTACTAGGTATTTTTTTTATATAAACAACTAGAGGCTGCCCCGCGGTTTTTCCCGCGCAGATTTCTCATAAACACATAATTCCCGTTTTTTCCCGTTCCCGTGGGAATTTCGGTAAATCCCTTCTTAGTGCTCACCTACACTCCCTAAGGAACCTACATGCAAAATTTCAGCCCGTTACGCCCAGTAGTTTCGGCTCTGCGTTGTCTGTCAGTCAGTCAGTCAGTCAGTCAGTCAGTAACGGAAGAGTTTTATATATATTGACTAGAGGCTGCCCCGCGGTTTTTCCCGCGCAGATTTCTCATAAACACAAAAATCCAATTTTTTCCCTTTTCCCGTGGGAATTTCGGGAAATCCCTTCTTAGTGCTCACCTACACTCCCTAAGGAACCTACATGCAAAATTTCAGCCCGCTACGCCCAGTAGTTTCGGCTCTGCGTTGTCTGTCAGTCAGTCAGTCAGTCAGTAACGGAAGAATTATATATATATTGATAAAAATTACTAAGTTAATTTAATTATTGTTTTACTTTACGTTAAACTCCTTTTCCTTTTTAACAGCTAATATATGCTGAGAAGGGAATCAACGATAAAGTCCACACAATTATCAATTTTAAATAAAACCATGTTAAGATAGTGATGTTATAAAATTGTGAAATTGAAAGTATTTGTAAGCAGAAAGTGATATTGTGTAAAAATTATGAATCATGCTATTCATGCTTATGAAATCGACAGAAGCGGTGACATTAATTTCCTTTTCCCGACTTTTTCTCACTATATAGCTTTTATATTTATAATAAATAATTTTGAATTTGAATTTGAATATCGTATTTTTATACAACAAACTTTAGATACCTAACACAACGTTATACAAAGCAATATAGGTGTACTTTAACCTTCTTTTGCTGGTTGGATTTTTCCTCACTCTCCCCTACTTTGTTTTTAGCACTTTTTTTTCCAGATGCTACTCCATTTCTATTGATGGCACAACGAAGAGTAAGTAAAGTAAAGTAAAAGTAAAGTAAAAAATGATTTATTCAATACAGGATACAAGATATCGCTTATTGAAAGTCAATTAGACTAATCTAATTAATATTGATACCTTATTTCGTAAAGTATCCTATACTGATAGAGGCGAGGTAGTTCAGGGTGCCCACTAATTGGCTCAGGCAAACAATGTTTGCCTTGCCTTACGACAATGGTCGCCTGGAGACGCCCCCAAACGAGCCCTCCTCTGTCAAATGATTCTACTTTCTAAGTATTTAGGTGTACCCAAACGAACATCTTTAAATGTTTAGGTATCTCATGTAAAATAGTTTCCGATGCCTGCCTGCCTTGTGTTGTTATAGAGTCTTATCAGGGGGCCAAGTTTCTTAACTAAAAACGAGTGACTAGTAATTGTCTTGTTAGCGACTTAGTTAACCATTGCTGTTTTCTTTGAGCGTGCAACAGAAATTACCTTTGTTAAAGCGGCAATGGTTAACGAAATCGCTAACAAGACAATTACGAGTCACTCGTTTTTAGTTAAGAAACTTGGCCCCCAGATAGACTAACTGCGTACGGACGTACTCGCACGATTTATATTATAAGGGTTTCGTATACAACCCTAAACAATTAACCAATCCACAACACTTTTAATATAAAACTTCTCCAAAGTTTCTCTTGACGCAATCACAGTATGTATAATAGGGAAACACTTTAATCATATAAAACTTCTCCGAAGCTTCTCCTACCGTAATCACAGTAAGTATATTATAGAGTACTACCGCAATGGTAAACCAATTGAAATAGGTAGGTGAAACAGTCACGGACTAGGAAGCCGTACGTAACAGACTATAGACTGTATAACCAAAGAACAAGAGTTATTATGCAATACAGAAAAACCGGAAGTGTTACGCCGATCGAGTCCGCCACTGTACTAAACATCTGAAATTAGTTATTATTAAACATACACGTGTTTGTAAACCTAATGGCTTGATAACTAATTACGAGAGGAGAAAATAATTTCAAGTGCATAAAGCTAAAAAAAGAAGCTTAGTAAGTATATTGAATAAGGCTAAAATAATCATTATTCATAGGCCAAAAAAATGCAAAACTTGGCGATGGGGAGACTAATAATAATTATGTCAATGGTAAAATTTCACGGTTTTGTATTTATTTAAACAAAAAATCTACAGTCAAACCTTAAAGCCGCTAGGTACAATAGTGGCTGTCAATATAATAGAATACAGCCTGTAAGGTATACATGTAAGTAAGAAAGGACACAAGGACACCTGTCGCAGAGATTAACCAGCTCGAATAGATCTCCTGTGACCCACTTGCCAACAGCCGAGGTGGACACCGGCGGGTTTTAGTGGGTGCGAACCCTACATAACCCGGCAACTTCCCCCGGGGCCGCAGGGTACTCGTTAGGAGTTTCCCCGCCTTAAAAAAAAGGTAGGGACACCCAATTATGGCTATCAGTGACCGTCTTTAGGCTTATATTTTGATGATGATTAACTATTTCCACATAGTACTTACTTCCACTTCAAATTGAGAGAAAGGCGTTCACTGCACTGACTTGACTATACATGAACGTATAAACTAACTTTGTGGTTTTAAATCAAAGCAATTTACATGATCCCGACCTAGACGCCTTAGGCTTGTTTTAAGCTAGCTTTCTATGACCTTAGCTCTTAACCTTTGTTACAAACCTAGAATGTATGAAGAACAATTTGTTTGGCTTAGGAACCCGTTATTTACATTGAATATTTACCTATAGTGTCTATATTGGATACTAATAAAATTAACAACTGATTACGTAAGTACCTACTATTAGGTATTCCGTGATATAACTAAAACTACCTACAATCAAAAAATTGTAACAGAACTCAACTCAAATACATTGAAGATAATAACAAAACAAAAACTGATATTATAACATTATTTTCTAAAGCCATATTTTATGTACTTATTTTTTTGTTTAAATGTAGCAAGTTTCATGAAAATCTGCTTAGTATTTTTAGTTTTCCGCTGTGTTCCACAAAGATAATATTATGAGTTTTCAATACATACCTACTTGTAGGGCGGGGCCAAAAAGAATGCACATCAGCGTTTAGAAAGCACAGAACAAGGAAGGGGTTAGTGTAGATTCGCCAAGTGCTCATTTCGCCAAGTACTTTTTAACTCCATACATCGAGTGTATTTTCGCCAAGTGATTTATTAATTAATTTTGCATCGTGTATTTTCGCCAAGTCGTTAAAATTGTTACAGTTAGTTTCACTAATGCAGTACCAATTTAACACTAGCGTATCTGCCTCTTGCTAAGCATTTGTGGACTATGAGAAAGCTTTTGATTCGTTTGAGTCAGCGGTGCCAAGTAAACTATTGGTATATCGAGTGTTGAACTGTTTGCACAAAAAAGGCACTATATTATAAGTTAGACTACAGGATCAGAGCACAAAGCCTGCAGCGGGGATTCATAATAGAGGCATAGGGGGATATCATATCCCTAAAACTGTTCAATGCTGCACTCGAGGATATCTTCAAGAACTGGAAAGATCTAAGCATCAACAAAAGGCAAAAGTCTACGAAAATTGTGTGTTGCCAGTATGGGCAAACGCAACAGAGTTGCGTTGCAGAGAATTGGTTTTGTTCAGAGTTTCCCTGCATAGTCGAATTAGAAGTGATGGCATCCTCGGAAGAATTTAAGTCACCGAAATAACCCAAAGAGTTGCGAAATGCAGGCAATGGGCAGGGCAAATAGCTCGGAGAACCATCGGAGAACAGATGCCCGAAAAGTAATGGAGTGGGTGACAGCGCACAAGAAGACGCCGAGTAGGCAGACCTTCTACTAGTTCATGTAGCCCTGGTACTTTAAAATATAAATTTAAAACTAAAATGCATGAACGAGTGCATACGAAACCTAAGCAACGAGACCTAAGAAATAAGTGAAACCAACTTTACTTTATAAAATTTTGTAATCAAAATCAACTTGGCGAAAATACACGGCGTTTGACACTTGGCGAAATGAGCACTTGGCGAATCTACACTAACCCCAAGGAAGATGCTCTCTCTTTAGAAAGAGACATCATTGGCTATTTTCGATTTCGTAGAGCAATGTCGCACAAAATTGTTACATGGTTACTAATAAAGTCGACAGCAAGGATTTTATCTATTTAAAAACGATTCTTGATTAATGGCGACCAATGTGGGTTCAGTGGCCAGTGGTTTAGGCAAACGCCGATGCATACTTTTCGACCCCGTACTACTCAATAGGTAGGTATTGCAAGAGCAACCTTGCATATAGGCATCAATGATAAGTGTTAATGCAGATTTTATCGGAAAAGAATGTGCGAATCATACTAACAATATTGACTTACGATAAAATATATCAAGGTGACTTTCAGAATTAGGGTTTTGATCCAATGAAATCATCCTAATTTACTTACAACCACTTAAGGGTTTCCTTTCGTATATGTTGATAACGAAATTTATAACACCATTAAACATTTAAATGCGTAAATTTAGTTTTTAACAGACGAAAAAAAGGAAAAAGGTTCTCAAGTCGACGAGTTTCTCGCTACGTTCGTTTTTTTTAGATAGTACTAGATAGATTTTTTTTAGATAGTAGGTACTTGGATTGCAAAAATAATTTAAAACTAAGGTGGTAAGGGCAGAGCACATAACTATGGAAGATCAAACAAAATGGTCGCTGGGATCGAAAATATCACGAGTAAATAAATAAATAAATTAAATTAACGCATCACACTCAGAGCCCCTACTAGGAAGAACCTTTATCTAGGGTGCCCGTTACATATACAGAGACGAACATTACACCCAGACCGGAAACAAACATCGATATTTATCATAACAATGTGTGCCCTGCCGGGAATCGAACCCAGGTGCAAACGCATCTCAGTCCACATCACTGCCAACTGAGCTACGGAGCAGTCGGAGTAGCGAGCGCGCTTAGAAGACAAAAAGTAAGCAGACGCTCTACAAGGTGATCAGAATACCTAGAAAAGGGTGGATTAAGTTCGGTCGGTATGGCGATTTGTGGGGGAGGTCAGGTCCAGCAGTAAGCCCCTTTCGGCTGAGTCGATGGTGATCTAATCCTAAAAAAATATTGGTAGCAGTCTAGTTTGGCATTTTTTCTCTTAGATAAAAAATTGGCAGGAGCATGCGACATATTAGGATCATGATGTGCATAATACGTGATATCATCTACATAAATACTGCCTGTGTCAAGTAGCACCCACGTTGATTTGGCAAACAATATATGAAGAGCTTACAATAAGCTTACTTCTGGATAAGTGTCATCCTTATCTTACCCTTGACTAATAAATGCAAAGCTGTGCGTTGAATCATACAGTACCTACTTAGTACCTAATTAGTATTTTTTTTAATAATCTTTTTTACCTAAATTAATAATATCCTTACTAGTGAGCGCCTCGCGGCTTTGCTAGCGCAATTTTCCTTAAAACATGAAATTCCCAATTTACCCCACGTAATTTCGGGATAAAAAGTAGCCTCCTTTCTCAGGCTCTAGACTATCCGTATACCAAATTTCATTGAAATTGGTTCAGTAGTTGTCTCGTGAAAGCCAGACAGACAGAGTAACTTTCGCATTTATAATATTATTACTAGTCGACCCGGCGAACTTCGTACCGCCTAACCTATTGCTATGTTGCTCATGTATTATATATATAAACCTTCCTCTTGGATCACTCTATCGATTACAAAAAACCACATCAAAATCCGTTGGATAGTTTTAAAGATATAATCATACATAGGGACAGACGCGGGAAGCGAACTTTGTTTTATACAATGTATTGATTGATGATTGATGATATTGACGATGAAGTATGAATTACCGCAGCAGTAAAACGAAATAAACAAAAGAAAACCAGAAATGATGAACTTGCCATGATATCAGTCTGTGAAAATTTTGCTGAGAAAGAAAGAAAATGCAATTCTTATTTTCATTACACTTTGTAAACTGAACTGGCTTTTAACTTTGTTCTTCATTATCGTATCGAGTTACTACAAAATTGGCAGACAGATTGCTATGTATTATAGTTCAAGGTTCTTTTCAAAACAATACGAGGTTTAAATTCAATTGTTTTTTATAAAAAACTAGCTGGCACGGCGAACTTCGTTACGCCACAGAATTTAAGATTCCATAGACTATGTTCTTTTGACTGCCCAGAATGGGCTAATTAAAAATAACAAACAACAACAACAAATCCAACTGTCAAAATATGTAAACAACGGAAAAAATGCACCTTGGGCTACATTATCCGAGTTTAAGTAAGCTAAGGATCCCTAATTATTTTAAAAATCTAATATAGCCTATGACACTCGGGGATAGTGTAGCTTCCTACCAGTGAAAGAATTTTTCAAATCGGTTCAGTATTTCCAGAGCCTATTCGTTACAAATAAACAAATCTTTCCTCTTTATATTATTGGTATAGAAAACATTCTAATTAATTTTACACATTTCGCTACGTAGAACCACGCTTGTAAATCTGAATAGCCCAAATAAGAGGCAAACGATACTAGCGCCACTACGATAAATAATTAATGTCTTATAAACCTAAAGAGCCTAAAGTGGCCACTTTTAGTTTCACCAACGAATATTTCTAAGATCATTATCCTGAACGCTACACAACAGAGCTTTAAAAATTCTTAACAAGATTATCTAGGGCGTCATTGACACATATTTTTTTTTCTGCCTTGGTCAATTTATCGGAAGTGGCGCTTGTTTCGCACCGTGTGGCTCCGAAGCGAGGAAGTCATTGCATTCAACTCTTTTTTTTGGGCCTCCTCCATGGTCCTAGTTAAAACTGTAGCTATGAGCTTTTATGCTATCAATTTCATAAAATGTGTAAATTTTGTTTGAGTATTGATCTTTGCATTTGCAATATCGATCTATCCATCTAAAGCTTCAATAAAGTGCTGTATCATTCACCAGTCAACGTGCTGCATTCAAAAAGAAAAACATGTCTGCATCTAATTTTGCCTTACCGTTCAAAGACAAACAACCAGACAACCGTATATTTCACGATATTGAGATCTGACACGTGTTATCCTACCCTTGATTCGAATTCTGCATGCATCCAGCTTTGAATATTGACCTGAATTCTTAAATGCGTCAGGCATTAAATGGAAAATTATATGCTTTTACAATGTCTTGGTGCAAATCTGCATCGAAGGTAGTCGTTTGAAGGCTTGTAAGTAGGTGTGCTTTAACCTTTAGTATAATAATAACTGTTGTTTATGAAGCTTATGAGGCATAGCACAGCTAAAGTAGCGCCAGCCGCGAAAAAACTGAATATCTTCTAAACTAAGGCAAATATAAAAAATGTGAAACAGATTTCCACTAGATAATGCAGCCTAGTATTTTTAGGGCACTGTTATGCCTCTTAATGCTCAGCGCAAATCTGGTGCGGCGTGGTAAAGATGAGAAGCTTCCGAAAGAAAAACTAAACTTGTCTAAATTAGGCACAGGGCTAAATGGGTTTAAAATAAATTTACAATTTCTAATCAAAAATTATTCTAAGATACTACCATGCATAAGGAACGGCAGCAGCGTCCTTCGTTGAATAATTTTAAAAAACACCATACTGCGATCGCCAACTTGCCTGCCAAGCGTGGCGATTATGGCAAACCCCTTCTCCTCATAAGGTTTGTCCTTGTGGTGATCTCTGGGGAAGGCCTGTGTCCAGCAGTGGACCATGCATAAGAAACTGGACGATTGCTTGCAAAACTCTGTGCAGAAGTTTTGTATGACAGTTGAAAGATCGATAGTCCTAACACTTCATGTTAGGAAGAATTTCGTTTAAACTAACTAATACGCCGTATTGTGTGTGGCTCCATAGAATAAAACCACCCCATCTCACCACAGGTGTCGCAAGAGGCGACTAAGTGGACACCTAAAAGGCGGGCAGAAGCGTCCTTCGAGAAAAACATGAAGAGCTATGTTCGATCGCCAACCCGCCAGACAAGCGTGGATATTACGGACAAACCCCATTGGTCCTTTCCTTGTGGCAATCGGTGAGAGTACCTTGTCCAACAGTGGATGCCTATCGGTTGTGATTATGATTTACTTAGATATACTCAGTCACATTATCTGTAGACCTGGCGTCGATGACGTGGCGTCGATGACGTGGCGTCGATGACGTGGCGTCGATGACGTCACCTTGGTGCTCCGGTAGCGACGAGGCGACCGCGGGGGTTAAAAGGGGAGCGGGGCGCTACTGCACATTAGCTAGGTCTACAGATAGGGTTGCCAGAGGTCCGGTATTTAAGCGCACACTTCGGTATTTTCGAGGCCTGACCGGTAAAAAATAAATGGTTTGGTTATACCGGACAGAACAATGTACGGTATTTTGAGGAAAGTCGGTACAGTGGCGGTCTAGGAGGAAGTAACAGATTTCATCAGATTTGTCTATGGTCTCGTGCGCTCTAGACTGTATTACCAAAGAACAAGAGCTATTTTGGAAAACAGAGAAACTGGAAGTGTTACGCCGATCTAGACCGCCACTGTACTACTGGCCACAGCGCCTACGAAAGTAGGCACCAATCCCTCAAACGCAAAACACACTAATCCAGTTTTAGGTGAATTTTTTTTCTGAAGTTCAACTTTTTAATTTTTAGAGTAAAATATTTATAGGCCCCTCGTTTGGGGTTGTCCGGTATTTCTTTGCGACTCACCTGGCAACCCTGTCTAGAGATAATGTGACGGAGTTATGCTTACTTACTAACCAACAATGTACTGTGGCGGACTAGGAGGCCGTAACAGATTTGTCTATGGTTTCGTCAGCCATAGACTGTATTACCAAAGAACAAGAGCTATTTTGTAATACAGATAACCGGAAGTGTTACGCCGCCGTGTCCGCCACTGTACCTAGGTGGTTTGTAAAACCTAATATAAGACCGCTCCTTCAAAATCAGCTCATGGGTCCTTCAAAATGAGATCATTGAGATCAAATGCTGTTTGAAACTTTCAGTCCATTTCTCCGATGAAAATAACTGGCCCATTTAGCAAAGCGATGCATTTTAGCGTACCAAGTACCTATCAGACAGTCGGTATTAAGGTCATTAGTGATCCGTGGTCAAACAACGAATCCTTACGGCTTTAACACGAAAATAGTTAGATTTAAACTTTCTTGGTATTACCGTTACAATAATATTAACACATCACAACCAGGATCTAGGGTGCCCGAAACATATACAGAAACGAACATTACACCCAGACCGGAAACAAACATCGATATTTATCATAACAATGTTCGCCCCGCCGGGAATCGAACCCAGGTGCACCCGCATCTCAGTCCACATCGCTGCCAACTGAGCTACGGAGCAGTTATAGGTTTTTTTAGTCTATCAGAGGTGTCATGTTACCACCCAAAATCAGTCACAGTACTCACAGTTAAAAAAATAAATGTCTCAGAAACTATTGAAGCTTGAAAGTTAAAGAACTGAAATTTTGCACATAATACTTATTTGCAATATGGTAGCTACGCTACTTACCTACTACACAAGTAGGTAGGTACAGTGGACGGCGTAACACTTCCGGTTTTTCTGTTATCGCAAAATAGCTCTTGTTCTTTGGTAATACAGTCTAGACCGCACGAGAACATTGACAAATTTGTTACGCCGTCCTAGACCGCCACTGTACGTATACACATTACACAACGAAAAATATTCATACAATTCTGACGTTTTTTTTTCTTACCTTTTTATTAATAGCTAAGCTAGCTAGGTACTATATTAATAGGTAGTAGGTGTACTTTGCAGTGAATAGGTTCCATATTAGCGCAGCAAAATGTCGTAGAAATAATACTAAGCTACGGAATCGTTATATGCTTTTGCATGTTTATTTTGCTTGCTATTTTCGCGCATTATTCCTAATTCGCGAGGCGCCAATCCGTTTAAGGTACCTCAGAGCAGTTAACAAATAACATACTTACCTAATAAAGGCGAACATTTGTTTACCTGAGCCAATTGGTGGGCACCCTGAACTACCTCGCCTCTCACAGTATAGGATACTTTACCAAATAAGGTATCAATAGCAATTAGATTAGATGTAGTCTAATTGACTTTCAATAAGTGATATCTTGTATCCTATATTGAATAAAGAATTTGACTTTGACTTTGACTAATAGTATATAGATAGTGTCGTATTCATCATACATTTTATTTGAAAAACGATTAAGTTTTTCACAAGCCAGCCTTCAGTTTTTGCACTATTGTTCGAAGAGTAGTCTTCCTTGTTCTGTGGTTCGAAACAACCTAATTATGCTGAGTCGTGCCTTTTTCCATTTGCTTAGCCCCTTAGGATTGTTAGGGTTAAAGATCCCTTTGCTACTCATTTATAAAAACCTTTTATCCGTTATGTACAATATATATTAACAATTTACAGAAGACGAAATGAGTATTTACAATGTTACAAAATACCAAAATTATTGGGAAATTATTTTACAGAAAACCAATGACGTCATGTGTCACTAGTTTTCATACAATTTTGACGCGCAAACTTTTATCTACCTACTAACTTACTAACTAATAAACTCAAATCACCATGATTATGAATCTAAGTACTGTATATAAAAATTAATTAAGGCGTTCGTTAGTTTCGCTAAAACTCGATAACGGCCGGGCCAATTTAGCTGATTTTGGTTTTGAAATGGTCGTAGTAGTCCAGGGAAGGTTAAAAAGGTAAGAAAATAAGCAAAATGGAGGGAAAGTTACTAAAAACAAGCGATATCTTATCCATTACACCTAATAGGTAATAGGTATTTCAAATTCTAAGATACATATACTTAAAATAATCACTATCCTTAGCTTTCTCCATTAAATGATTACTCATAGCATTAGCTATTTTCCTTTTTACATCATTAAACTCTACACCGTCATCCAAAGCGTCTGCAACTTCAAGAAAATCCCTGGCAGTATTATCAACTTCGTTTTCTTCGAGGAAATACCTCATGCAGTTCCGAAGGTATTCAAATCTATCCAGAAAACAGGCGCAGGGAGCGTATCTTACTATAGGAGACGGAATTGTAAGTCCATCTGACAAAGCTTCGTAAACAGCCGGTTTTATACTTCCGAAGGGTCTTAGATATAGTTTTCTTATGAGCGTTGATACAGTAACGGGCATTTGTTTGTTTATATCTATCTCCGTAGTGTCCCTGTTATATTCTTCTATTGACTTCTCGATGGCTACCTGAAAGAGAAAATGTATAAGTATACGCGTGACTTGAGAATCTCCTCCATTTTTTAACGTCGGTTAATTAGTTTTTGAAATGTATTTTGGCGGCAAAGAACAATAACGCTAACGAAGAGCTATACTGCGATCGCCATGCGTGGCGATTATGGTAAATCCGGTCCATGACTTTTGTTCTTGTGGCGATCTGAGGGGATGCCTATCATTCTGCACTTATGCAGTTCATCATCATCATCATCATTTCAGCCGTAGGACGTCCACTGCTGGACATAGGCCTCCCTCAAGGCTCTCCATCTGTACCGATCGCAGGTGGCCTGCATCCAGCGTGGACCCGCAGCCTTGCGCAGATCATCCGTCCATCTGGTCGGTGGACGTCCTACGCTGCGCTTGCCGATCCGTGGTCTCCACTCGAGAACTTTTCGGCCCCAGCGGCCATCTGTTCTGCGGGCTATATGACCTGCCCACTGCCACTTCAACGAGCTTATCCGCTTGGCTATGTCGGTGACCCTGGTTTCTCTGCGTATGTCCTCATTTCTGATTCGATCCCGCAGAGAAATCCCGAGCATAGCCCGCTCCATGGCTCCGCTTATGCAGTTATTAGCAATTTATATTTACTTACCTCCCGTTTGACTTCGGTGATGATGGACTCGAAATCAAGCTTGTGTGAGAGCTCGTTGATCTTCTGACAGAGAGTCTGGATCAGCCAGGATCCGTGAACCTCGTCCCTGCAATAAAACATTCAGGTACACTCAATAAAAATAATACTGCATAACACTCAGAGCGAAATCTGAAATGGGTGCCTCTCATGAGTGCCTGGCCTACTCCTAGTGGTTAATCTTGTTAAAAATTTATAGCAAGTCTCAACACATTGCATTTGATCATGCTGTGCCGCCGCCCATCTCGGGGCCATTTGATGAGTGTGTCGGGCCCCCGCCCTTCACACCCACGACCCCAAAGACCCCTTTTAGTCGCATCTTACGACAGGCAGGGCATACCGTAGACCTATTCTTACGCCCGGACCTACAGGGCTTGTCAAAAGTGGCCTGAGATGGTTCGTGTAATATTAAACACGGTGCGCTCGCCAGTTCTGTTTGTTTCCTTTTTGGCTTTGCGCACTTCCGTCCGTGCTGCTAGATAGCTAGGTACAGATGGCGGTCTAGGTCGCCGGTTTTTCTGTATTGCAAAATAGCTCTTGTTCTTTGACAATACAGTCTCGGGCTGAGGAAACCATAGACAAATCTATTACGGCCTCCTAGACCGCCACTATACTAAAGAGTAAAGAGGCAAAGTCTAGTATGTCAAGTTTTTCCATGATGGACGCTGCAGTGCTGCTCGTCCTTCAGCTGTTCCCTTAGTTGGCACACCATTTGTGATGGTACACGGCACTTCTTTTTCTTCGCTTTTCCGTAAGTAAGTACATTTATTCTATTATCAACAACTTGCTTTGTGCAACACTCGATTGAGTCATTCCATTTGATTTGAAACAAAGGTTTTAAAAATATCCTTTATCCTCCTTTGAAATTCAGGCCACGGGTTACTCCACTAACCTACTTAAGTACTTACTTTTACAAGTATAAATAAATATCATGCAATATTGAACTTGTGCAAAGTAATTCCTTCCGATCCTTAGAGGTTCCTAAGAACCCTTACCAGCTCCCATTCACTTACCTATGAGAAGTTTTGCCAGCAAAAGTGCTGTGCAAGACACAGAAGTCAGACTCAACTGGCAGGGTGTATGTGGTCGGTTGGAATTTGTTGTCGTAGTCCTTTGTTACAGTACTGCTGGCGCGACCAACGCTTACTGCGTGGGTATTCTTTTTGCCCCGGCATGCCTGTAAATACGAAAAAATGTTTCCGGTAACAAAGTAGAGGTAACAATATTGACCCCTGGGTCACACCGCTTTTAAGTTAATATACATAGGAACCTATTCAAAAACTATAGTTGAATTTGTTGCAAAATTATGGTTAATATAAAAAAATATATATAGAGATTATAATATTTAAAACTTAACTTCTTACGTTCTATCTTTTCATAAGCTTTTCATAAGTCCGTGAATAAATTAAATGGTTTTTGCTCAGAAAAGAGTTTCTTTGGTACGTTATAGTGACACTGTATATGCTTTGTAATTTTCTCATTTCTTTTTATCAATGCCAACCAATTGTATCTTTAAGAAAAACCCCACTTAATCTCAAAAAATCATTGAATGAATCATCATTATTAAATTTTGACATACCTATAAGATTATTGTTCATGTTGTAGTATCATACACAAAAACCTGTATTTCAGTAGGTATAATATATGTACAGTGGCGGACACGGTCGGCGTAACACTTCCGGATTTTCTGTATTGAAATAAAGCTATTGTACTTTGGTAATACAGTCTAGGGTTGACGAAACCATAGACAAATCTGTTAAGGCCTCCTAGTCCGCCATTGTACGACACACTGTCTCTGTAAAAAATTTAGTTACTGATAGATGGACTTAAAAACTGGTAATATCCTTCATGACAATCGCTAGACGTCCACTGCTGGACATAGTTACTACCCACCTACCTAGAGAGAGAGAGAGAGTATAGTCTTTCTTGTTCAGTGGGTCTACCCCACAGATTGCCACAAGGATAAAATTGTTGATGGAAATTGCCGTGGTAGGCGGGTTGGCGATCGCGTATGGCTCTTAAAGTATTTGCCCGTCCTTTGTTTGTTCCCTAGTCTTTTACGACACCCATAAGGTTGTGGTATAATTCTATGCCCCTACCATAACAATGCGATACTATCCTTACCTGTATAATAATAAGCTTAGGTTTTGTGACCAAGGTGAGGTTGACGCTTTTCTTGAAGTAATTGATGACGTCAGTCTCATAGAACCTGCGATCCTTGGCCCTAAGGGAGCCCATGTCGGACCCATGGGTGAGGATAGCGACTGCAATGCAACCGTAGTCGGTGAAATTTCTTTGACTGACTGTAATGAAGGAAAGGCTATGATGAATTTTATTTTCTTTATTATTTAATGTGTACTAGACACAAAGTAACAGAAAGTTATTAGGTATTTTGATAAAGTTTTAAATAGTTTGGTAACATATATTTGAGACTACATAATATTTTAAGTTATTTATAAGAAAAGATCAGCCTGAGTGGCCGCCTAGTCGCCTTTTACAAAACCCATAAGAAGATAATGTTAGGATAGTATTAATAATAAAGGTAATGTTGAGGCCACCACTACACAGCAAAGAAAACTTACATTTATTCAATTCTTCGAATATCCTGTCCCTCGTCAAATCCAAATGCTCTGTTACCTCAAATCCAAAGTTTTCAAACGTCCTCGTTAATGCTTCCACGTCCATTCCCGATCCAAACCTTGGTTTCTTATATCCCTCAATTTTCACCTGATTAAAGATTATAAGGGCGTTTTTCTCGAATTTCTCCAGTTCATATGTCAGTGCTTCTTTCGGCAACGCTCTTGTGTTAATCATCTGGTTTGGGGCTATGAGTTTTTCTTCTCTAATGTCTTCGTTTTCTGGGGCTTCTGGATTTTCATCATAACTCTTCTCTTCATATATTTTTTGCGGTACACTCATTAAACCATCTATTTCTACACTACTTCTGGTACTTGGTGTCAAATCCTTGAGAACAGTCAATGCGTCTTTAAATATAAAATTGTACATATTTTCAATACTTTCCCTGTTTACTTCTGGGGCTGAACGGCGTGGATTTCTTAGACTAAGTTGTTCATTTGTTGATTCGTCTGTGTCGGGGTCTTTTGGTTCCGTTTTCTTTGATCTTAAGGAAAACCTGTCAGATCTTCTATGTCGAACCACGTATCTATAGTTGGAGTTAAAATTATCATCGCCATTGAGTTCGTCGTCGGTATGTGTGGCATCTTGTTCTATAAATCTTCTCAATAGGGGCTTGTCACCATTTTCGATTAGGTTGTTAACAACGTTAGCATCATCATCTACTACTTCTTCATTTTCATCAATATCTTCTCTAGAAATGACAGTTTCTTCAACTAATTCTTCATTTTCTGAACCTGCCTTAGCACTAACATCGGACCTCATGTAAATATCTTTAGCATTTTCTGGCTCTACAACAGTTTGGTCCTCTAGGTCGTTGCTGTTATCCTGTGTTTCTTTATCCAGATTATTAGCAATATCATCGTCTTGATTGTCATCCCTATTTTTATTGTCAGTTATCGGACTGCTATCTATTTCATTTCTACATTCATCACTGGTTATCTCGTTTTCATTAACGACAACTTGTTCTTCCTCATCACTTATTTTGTCGCCGTCGTCCATTTCCTGGTCTGTTTGGTTTATTTCATGGTCTTCTTCTTCTGGTATTGGATTTTCATTTTCAATGATTAGATCTTCTTCAATTATATTTTGGTCATTATCACTTTCAGGTTTCTCACTACCACAGCTTTTCTCATGCACTCCGTCACTATTATTAAATTCAAAAATGTCACTTTCAACAACTTTATTAATTTCCTCTTCATCTTCTTCAACATTTTGAACATCATCATCGGATCTCTCAAGTTCCAGCCAGAAATTTTTTGCTGATGCGCTCATTCTGTAATTTGGCGTTAAGTTTTCTTGTGAACCAGTTTCGTGGCTTTCATCATTGTCATGGTCGATGCTATTACTGCCATTGTCATCTTTACCATCTTCGATTTCCTTATCAATTAGTGTATCAATATTCTCTTCTGCATCTAGATATTCTTCATCATCTTGATTTTCATTGGTTTCTGGTTTTTCGAGTCTTATCCAATAATTTTTGGCGAAACTACTTGCTCTCTTTATGTTTTTTACCTCCGAAGATTCCTCATCCAATTCTTCACCATTGGAAATGTCTACCGGTTCTGATTCATCATTATCTGCGTTTTCATTTTCAAAGTCTTCAATATCCTCAGCCGACTTGCTTGCGGAAGGTATTTTGTTCTGTTCCAACTGTAAATTGAGCCAATAATTTCTTGCAGATTTCCTTCTTTGGGAATCGTCTTCTGATTCTGCCTGTGAACCTTCAGATTTTTGTGTTCCATTACTGTCTTCGTCACTATCATTATTAACCTTATCCTGGTTAGTAATTTCAACATCAACAGGCGTTTCAATCTTCTCTTGAATCTCTTTACATTTTTTCGCTTTCTTGACTCTTTTGCCTTGTTTTCTTTTGCTCTTTTTAATTAAAACTTCATCATCACTAGTCACATCCATTTTAAATGACAAAACAAAACACTGACAACGAAAAACTTTAAAGATACAATTATGACTTGAATAAAACACTCGAGCGTCTTTAAATTATACTAAAAACATCAGTAAACTGCAACTATTGGCAATATTTTTTATCAATTTTATTTATCAGAATAGATAAGCGTTGCTTGTGCCGCTACCAATAAAGTGGGACAACTTGGTATATCCGCAATTTTTATTGTTTTCTTAAATAATAATAATAATAATAATAACACATTACACTCAGAGCCCCTAACTAGGAAGAACCTGTATCTAGGGCGCCCGAAACACACACAGAGACGAACATCACACCCTCATGAATCGATGACTCAATAATTGATAAGAATCTGAGGGGCATCTTTCGTTTTTCGAGCAGCTTGAATAACACGATATAATTTATAGTTTTTTGTTTAAAGACGACGATATATTAGTATAGAATCTGATGCTCTCCTTTTGGACATCCGACAAAACCTCGAAGTAAATTTTAAGACCTATTAAATTTTAATTTATTGAAATCAACTTGTAATTTTATTTATACACTTCTCTATCTTAAAAAAAGTAAGTAGTACAAGACTAAAAAAAGATTTTACAAAAAAAAACTCTTTACAAAACTAAACTAAGTTTATCTAATAAGTACATAAGTTAGACTTCTTGTACTACCTATTAGGCCACTTTGAAGTGAAGATGGCTGACAGAAAAGACGGTCAAAGTCCAAATTATTCGAAGTGGTCACACCCTTTTTAGTTGACCCGGCAAACTTTGTATCACCTTACAATTTTATATCTTGCAATTTTTTCATATTTTCTCTTCCCGTTTCTACTATATCGGCACAGCCGTTGTCGAGTTTTTGGGAGACAAACGAAAAGTTCAAATGTTCTGCGAATGACTGTGTGCGAATATTTTTACGGTACCTACCTACGGCAGCTCAAGGTCGCGCAGCGCAACGAGCACAAGGCGCGAAGCAAACATTGAACAGCTTATTGAAAATTGTAACATAACTAAGTGCCTGACTGCTTTACAAACTCACGAGCTTGGTAACACCTAAATAACCGACTTTGCTATAGGATTTTTTTTAGGCACTTACATACATTTTTCAGTGGTTAGGGTTAGGGCCACAGCTTTGGCTATATTTGCAAAGGGGTGCATGCATTTATACGGAAGCATTGCCTAACATACCCCAAGTACTTCAGTATGGTAACGTACCTATTGGTGGTGGTGGCTCTTTTTTTCATATTGCATTTTCTCAGTAAACCGGAACGTCATTGGTCCTTATTCTGAGCAGAACGGAACGTAAATCCTCAGTCAGTCTCAGTCACAGCCCGAATGTCAACGCGTCAAACAACTGTCAGTCAATGAGTCAGTCACTATCAGTCATTCAGAAACGAAGTGTGTGTGTTGCAGGGGAGAACTTGCGTTTTCATTGAAAATTTTAATTTAGTGTTAGGTAAAATGTATGTTATCCTGCTGAAATTATAATTATTCTTATCATAATTTAAATACTCGTTCAGTGAAACCCACTTCAGCCATGTTCCGGCACAAATACCTTACCAAAGAACATCTAGAGGGATTCAACAATTACAAGGTAGATTATTGATTATTTTTCTATACTTACTGAAATGCGGATGAATCATGCGGCATTTTTAGCTAGTACACCTCTCATATGATTCCTTTCAACATTTTTATCCAGTTTGTTTGATAGCCTCTAAAATAGTAACCATTTTAGGAAATCAAATAATTAATTAGGTCTCACTCATGTGACCGGTTTTTGTGTTTTTCGCGTTAGTTACGCTCTAAACTAGTTCAAAACTATTACAACTGCTTCATGTTCTATTAATATGTTAATTCCTGTATTAATTTAGAAGGAATTATAAATGCAATCTATTTTTTTGTAATCTGATTTGTTCAGTAGAGTATGTAACATCAAAATACAAATAGCTTAAAATTCGCATGCACCTAGAACCTAATATAAAAATACTTTATTACAGTACACAGCAGTGGACACAAGCCCCCTCAGTGTTTATGTTATGCACCCATTCTGGAACAGAGTTGTGGAGGTAAGCTGCTTGCAATTTTGATGCGTTGGACACTCACTTTTCAAGATACATGTACTTTTATGGCGCTCAGTTAAGCAGCAAAAAATTTTTCTACTTTGAAGATCAAAAAACTTTCCTGATAAAATATTTTTTGATAGTTGAAGCAGAAGAGAAGCCCACATCTTGCAATGGCAAGGAATGGCAAAGACACAGAGAGGACAACTATTTAAACTTGTCTCTCTGGCACCTGCCGCCTACCTACTTTAAGAAACTACATTCAAGTGCTTAGCTTAGTTTAAGGGTGAGTTTCCGCAATTTGACAGCTATTGTGCCTTTTTTGCGTGAAAAAAGGGGTGGGGGGGTTAGTGCTAATCTTCTTTCATTCAAGTGCTTCTCAACCCTGTGATGAATATCATACAATTTAGAAACCTAGGGTACTATATTATGACCACATTGCAATAATGCTTTTCCACAGTTTTAAAGTCAATACATAAAAACTTAAAGAAGGGAAAAGCAATATTGCAATTGGGGATGTAATGTAGGGGGTAGTTTAAATTATTATCCTCTCTTCAAAAATTCTTATTCAAATGTTAAATTGTCTCATTCTTTAAGATATGATAATTTTTTAGGGGTCGATAGCTTCTTTCATGTTTGTTCTTAGCCTATGTGTGGAAAAGATGTGTCATAAAATTGATATTTCTTATCGACGATAAATTCTATAATAATTAAATCAAACTAAAACTGCCATCTCCTTAAAGCCTTTTTACAGTCTATCATGGCATACAATTAACTTAGCTTTACATAACTTTATTTAAATTTTGTCAGTATAAGAAAATAATTTAAATATTTAAGAACAACCTAGTCTCTGAAATTGAGGTCAAACATCACGCATTATCATTACCTTGGTATCACAAATAAACCAAATGTTACCTTATCTCGACAGGTTATTGTCTTATCAGTTTTTTAATTCAATGTTTTGTATGTTGCATTTGTTGCATTACACACCCAAGTGGCATGATTATGTTCTATACCTTTACATATACCTAACAATAATCAATTTATCATAGTATAAAATAAAGTTGCTTCTCACATCTGTGCCTATTTATGTTTATATATTTTAAATTATGCAACATATTTTGATGTTTTTTTTTTATAGGAAGAGTGATTCAAGAGGAAGGTTTATAAGGATAATACGAGCACAAGATAGTTATGAAACGTTAGAAGACCACATTTAATAAAATAGAGAAGAAGTTATTTATTTGTAATTAATATTGCTCATACTTGCTCATATTCTCATAAGGGAGTAATTCCTATAGTTAGTTAAAATACAAGTCTATTTTGTTAAGTACATTCTATAAAATAATTAATCAATATATATAAAACTCTTCCGTTACTGACTGACTGACTGACTGACTGACTGACTGACTGACTGACTGACTGACTGACTGACTGACAGACAACGCAGAGCCGAAACTACTGGGGGTAGCGGGCTGAAATTTTGCATGTAGGTTCCTTAGGGAGTGTAGGTGAGCACTAAGAAAGGATTTCCCGAAATTCCCACGGGAACGGGAAAAAACGGGATTATTGTGTTTATAAGAAATCTGCGCGGGAAAAACCGCGGGGCAGCCTCTAGTCAATATAATAAAACTCTTCCGTTACTGACTGACTGACTGACTGACTGACAGACAACGTAGAGCCGAAACTACTGGGCTTAGAAAGCTGAAAATTGGCACGTGGGTTCCTTGGGGAGTGTAGGAGAGCACTAAGGAATGAATTCCCGAAATTCCCTTGGGAACGGGAAAAAAGGGATTTTTGTGTTTATAAGAAATCTGTGCGGGTGAAACCGCGAGGCAGCCTCTAGTCAAACATAAATGGCAACATCATAAATGGGGACATCGTTCATTGCCCAGAGAACAAATGATGCAGAGACCGAAAAGCCCTTGAGTTGAGAGGCGACCACGCATCGGAAGACGCAAAGTAAACAGACCCTCAGAAGATGCTCAAATAGATCTCCTGGTGAAGGCTGTGGAGTCCACTAAACTGTGGGGGTGGCATTTGACCAACAGTAGGCTTCTTTCTTCTGATGATAATAATGAAGATTCTTTTTTTTTTTCAGATCTTTCCAAAATGGGTGGCGCCAAATCTTCTCACCTTCGCGGGTTTCCTACTCACAGTGACAGATTTTCTGATACTGTCATATTATGACTTTGACTATACTGCGTCAGTCAGTCGGAACGTGACTGATGCGTCTGACGCGCCCGTCAGTACCATACCTCAGTCGGTGTGGCCGTTGCTAGCTGCTTTTCTTTTTTTGGCTTATACTTTAGGTAAGTCTTAACTTAGGACATGGCCATAGTCTAGAAGACAGGTCTTCTCTTCCTAGAGTGACACAAGCATAGTCACAAACATAATTTGTCACCTCCTTGTCTCCCGCGAGTCAATTGTTATTTCCTTCTCTCTCATCTCAGCATGATGACGTTGTGTCAGTCTTTTGGTCGGAAGAGAGTAGCAGGCCACAGTATAATAAATAGTACTACGTACAGTATAGGCACTCCCTGCCTCCCACAGCAAGTGCGGCCACGCGCTCAGTTACCGCTCAGTACAAATAGCACGTCTCATCTCACTCACACAAGCATGATACGCGTGCACGTACACGACTTTCGGCTGTGCGCGAGTCTGTCAAGCAAGAGTGAGGCGCTTCTAGCAAGCCCCCCTCCCCTCCTAAATTTTTGTCCTTGAGAGGATATGTGGAGGAGGCCTCTGACCAACAGTGGACGTCTTGCGGCTGGAATGATGATGATAAAAATTGTGAAAAAGCTAAGCTGATAACGCCAACAAGGAGTTGTTTTTACTAACGTGAATTTTTAGTTTAATATCATTTTCTTAATGCTTATTTTATATTTAAATCCACCAGATGGCATAGACGGGAAGCAAGCCCGTCGCACGGGTACGTCTGGCCCGCTAGGCGAACTTTTCGACCACGGCCTCGACTCGTACTCTGTCTTCTTCATACCTGCCTGCCTATACTCCATATTTGGGAGGGCTGACTACTCTATATCGCCTACACGGTAAGTGATTATCTAGTGTCATATTTTTCATATTTGCCTAAAAAATCAACATCCTGTGTCGGTCTACATTTTATTTTGTATTTTTCTAGTAGCTGTAATCTACTGCTTCCGGTTTATCGTCGACTTTTGGGACATCCTGTATATTTTCAGATTGCGCTTTTATGGCGACGATCCGATGGTATACTTATTAAAGACGTGTCTCTCTACTATTTCAGAGACCTATTTATACCGATAATGGTATCTTGCACTTAAAAAAATAAAAAATCTTCCAAACATAGCAAATAATAAAAAAAAAATATGATTGAATAACTAACTTGTATGTACGAATAAAGAAAAGTTTAAAATACTTAACCAAACTGTCTCGCTCAGATATATTAATTTTGAGACAGGATAATGTTATTTATAATGTTGTTACAGAATGTTCTACGTGATGTGGAGTATACTGCTAAACTTCTACTTAAGCCACTGGGAAAAGTACAATACTGGAATACTATTCCTACCCTGGGGATACGACTTCAGTATGTGGGTAAGTACTGGGTTCGATTCTATTATAGATCGAAATCATCATTAAATCAGCTAATCCGATTTCATTCATATCTATACCAATATTATAAAGAGGAAAGATTTGTTTGTTTGTTTGTAACGAATAGGCTCCGGAAATACTGAACCAATTCGAAAAATTATTTCACTGGTAGGAAGCTACACTATCCCCGAGTGTCATAGGCTATATTAGATTTTCAAAAAAATTAGGTATCCTTACTTAAACTCAAATAATGTAACCCAAGGTGCAATATTTTTTCCTTTGTTTACATATTTTGACGGGTGGTTTGTTGTTGTTGTTTGTACTTTTATTCGCCCATTCTGGGCAGTCAAAAGAACATAGTCTATAGAGCCAAGTCTTTTGTAGTATCTTATATTCTATGGCGTAACGAAGTAAGCCGGGACAGCTCGTTTTTTAATATGTAACCAATTTGGTAATATTATATTGCATTTCACCGTTTGATAGCATCATGAGATACGTAGTTCGTCAGGTGTCGTTGTGGCAATTTATGAGCGAAAATGAGTCTTATGTTCAGCTGAGAATGCTCAGAAGATGATAAATATTTACTTCTTAGTAAACTAGCTAACACTGCAAACTTCGTACCGCCTTAAAAAAAAATTTTTGAGAATATTCTAATCTATAGCTTAATGTCAACCGGGGATAGTGTAGCTATCCAAAAGTAAAATCATTTTTGAAATCGGTTCAGTAGTCTGGGAGCCTATTTAATGCAAACAAACTGACACAACCAAATCTTTTCTCTTAAGGTGGTAACTCATGGTATGGCGCGAAATTCAAATTTTTTCACGTTTTTTAATTATTTTAGCGTAAGTATTCATTTTTATTAAAGTTTAAATGGATTCGCGTACGTAAAAACCTATTTCCCACATTGTGATATATCGTTTTTAAAACACAGAGTTACCGATTTTGTGTATATTCAAGGAACTTGTTTTTTGGCCTTTTACCCCTTAGACACAAAATTTGTAGGTCTGTCTTCCAAAAACGTTGTATTGCAACTTGGGAGATGGTTTTTTACATACGCGAATTCATTTAAACTTTATTAAAAATGTATACTTTCGTCAGAATAAATAAAAAACACGAAAAAATTTGAATTTCGCGCCATAGCGAGAGTTACCACCTTAATAATATTTGTATAGATATTAAGAGCCAGTTTACCGCGATGCTAGCGCCATTCGCGAAAAAAAAAATCTTCTAAACTAAGGCAAATATCAAAAATGTGGCACAGTATGACACTAGATAATGTAGCCTAGTATTTTTAGCGCACTGTAATTTTGTTCTTTTAAGTTAGGACTACTTTACTGTGCTCAAAAATACTAGGCTACATTATCTAGTGTCATACTGTGCCACATTTTTGATATTTGGCTTAGTTTAGAAGATATAATTTTTTTTCGAGAATGGCGCTAGCTTCGCGGTAAACTGGCTCTTAATCATCCCAAACCACAAAGTTCAAATAACCATTTCGTTTCAGGCCTCGACTTTCTTCTTCCTACTAACGGGCGTGACGGGCACTAAGTTCTATAAGCGCAGTATTTTCGGTGTCACAGTAGCGAATTGCTTCGAGTGGGTCATTTATGGCACCGGACTATTTACAAATCTGCCCGTTGCTCTGTATAATATTTATTAGTAAGTATTTTCTGCTTTTGTGTAAGCACGACACGAAGTATTTTCGGTGTCACGGTGGCGAACAGCTTTGAGTTTTTCATTTATGGCACCGGACTATTTTCTCTATGTATTATTTATTAGTATTTTCTGTTTTTGTTCAATGCGCACATGAAAGACACAGGGTAGGAAGGTAGTACTATATGCAGTGTTTTCGGTGTCAGTTAGACACTAGTTTCTATAACGCAGTATTTTCGGTGTCACGGTGGCGAATTGCTTCGATTGGGTCATTTATGGCACCGGACTATTTACAAATCTGCCCGTTGCTCTGTATAATATTTACTAGTAAGTATTTTTATCCCATCCACTCGAAAAGTGGACTTTTTGATTACTGTTCTCTAGTCGTAAAGTTTCTCACAATTCACATGCGGTTTATAGCCTTAGCCGGTCACTTTTACACCCTTGTTGCATAAACAACTATTATTTTTAGCTATTGGCTATAATAGTTTTTCTGCGCGGTCGAAAAAGAAACTATTAAATCCTCAGCTGAACTAAAAGCACCGACACAGCCCGAAAAATGCACATAGCTCGACGAACAGGTGGTCGCTATGTCCGAAAATCTCAAGTGGCGACCTAGCATCGGAAAACCTAGAGTAGGTAGACCTCCTAAAAGGTGGTCGGACGGCCTGGTAGAGTTTGCGGAAGTGCACTATATGACGACGGTAGCTCAAGACCGCTCGGTATATTCTTACGGCAATCTTTGGCGTCTTTCGGCTGAGCAAATGATGATAGTGAATTTGGTTTTTTGTATACGCACTGAAAGACGCAAGGTAGGCAGACGCCCTACAAGCTGGTCAGATGACCACGTCACGGTAACTTCTCGTAACCAAGCGTGGATTATGGACCTCCCCAAAATTCCCCCTAAGGGTAAAAGGCTCCGACTCAGCATTTCTGTATATTCTAACTAATAATTAATCCCCCATTTAATTTCAGTTCGTACAAGAATAAGACGGGCAAAATGCGTTCGTTCAGCGAAGCAATAAGACCACTATGGTCGCCCATACTTCTAATACTGGTCAGCGCTGTGTGGCAGCACAAGTCTGCTAATTTACCAGACTCGGCCCCACGAGCATTCCTACTGCTGATTGGGACCTTGTTTAGTAATGTTGCGGTAAGTAAGATATCAATCATCAATACATAGTATAAAACAAAGTCGCTTCCCGCGTCTGTCCGTATGTATGCTTAAATCTTTAAAAATTTGCAACGGATTTTGATGAGGTTTTTTTAATAGATAGAGTGATTCAAGAGGAAGGTTTTTAAGTATAATACACGAGAGTAAAAGTTTAGGCGTTACGAAGTTTGCCGGGTCGACTAGTAACCTCTCTTAAACTTTTCCAGTGCCGTCTAATAGTATCACAAATGAGCAACCAGCGCTGTGAGCTGGTGAACAGCTTGACGTGGCCGCTACTGCTGGCCGCAGGGCTCTCCCTGGCGCTGCCTGGCTTGGAGACAGGCCTGTTGTATGCAGTGACTGCCTTAGCCATCGCCGCCCATGTACATTATGGGACTTGTGTTGTAAGTCAAGTTTATTTGTTACGAGCTTTCCCGGCTTACTTCGTTACGCCATAGAATATAAGATACTACAAAAGACTTGGCTCTATAGACTATGTTCTTTTGCCCGCCCAGAATGGCCGAATAAAAAACAAACAACAACAACAAACCACCTGTCAAAATATGTAAACAACGGAAAAAATATTGCACCTTGGGTTACATTATTTGAGTTTAGGTAAGGATCCCTATTTTTTTTGAAAATCTAATATAGCCTATGACACTCGGGGTTAATGTAGCTTCCTACCAGTGAAAGAATTTTCCAAATCGGTTCAGTATTTCCGGAGCCTATTCGTTACAAACAAACAAACAAATCTTTCCTCTTTATAATATTGGTATAGACTAGCTGACACGGTGAACTTCGTTACGCCACAGAATCAATATATATAAAACTCTTCCGTTACTGACTGACTGACAGACAACGCAGAGCCGAAACTACTGGGCGTAGCGGGCTGAAATTTTGCATGTAGGTTCTTTAGGGAGTGTAGGTGAGCACTAAGAAAGGATCCCGAAATTCCCATGGGAACGGGAAAAAACTGGATTTTTGTGTTTATGATAAATCTGCGCGAGTGAAACCGCGAGACAGCCTCTAGTTTAAGATATAAACACTTGGCTCTATAGACTATGTTCTTTTGACTGTCCAGAATGGGCTAATTAAAAATGACAAACAACAAACCACCAACTGTCAAAATATGTAAACAACGGAAAAAAATGTACAGTGGCGGACACGGTCGGCGTAACACTTCCGGTTTTTCTGTATTGCAAAATATCTCTTGTTTTTTGGTAATACAGTCTAGGGCTGACGGAACCATAGACAAATCTGTTACGGCCTCCTGGTCCGCCACTGTACCTTGGGCTACATTATTCGTGTTTAAGTAAGGATCCCTAATTATTTTGAAAATCTTATATAGCCTATGTCACTCGGGGATAGTGTAGCTTCCTACCAATGAAAGAATTTTTCAAATCGGTTCAGTATTTACGGAGCCTATTCGTTACAAACAAACAAACAAATCTGTCCTCTTTATAATATTGGTATAGATATTTAACAGGCTATCCTATGAATATTATAAACATGCTGTTTACACCCTGTATTCGGCGCCCCGGTTCCAGAATGCCTTCTTAGTGCTTACGCCACGTAACGCCACGTCATCTTCTACCTTCAGAGGTTTCGGCTGGGCGATGATCAGTGGTATTTGGATTTCGGATTTAAACCTTCCCTGGACCAGTACGACAAAAATTTATTAAATGTGCCCAGCCTTCTTGAGTTTTAGTGACAAACGAACAGCAATTTTTTTGTTCTAAGTTGTAGTCTTGTTAACTGCAATACCTTAAATTAATTTAAAAATATAGCACTATTCCTGTATGTGGACGAAGTGTATCATAACACATGAGGCGAGATGGTGAAAATTGACCGGGTGCAAATTGTCTAAACATCTTATTCATAAAGATACAGTAGATTTTAAGCAGCCTTACTGGAGGTCTACTTCTGTGGTTTGTTTTGTTGTATGGTAAACGAGCTTTCCCAGCTTACTTCGTTACGCGCCATAGAATATAAGATACTACAAAAGACTTGGCTCTTTAGACTATGTTCTTTTGACCGCCCAGAATGGCCGAATAAAAAACAAACAACAACAACAAACCACCTGTCAAATATGTAAACAACGGAAAAAATATTGCACCTTGGGTTACATTTTTTGAGTTTAGGTAAGGAGCCCTAATTTTTTGAAAATCTAATATAGCCTATGACACTCGGGGTTAATGTAGCTTCCTACCAGTGAAAGAATTTTTCAGATCCGTTCAGTATTTCCGGAGCCTATTCGTTACAAACAAACAAACAAATCTTTCCTGTTTATAATATTGGTATAGATACGTGACATCCAGTCTAAATTGACATACGTCAAATAACTAAAATGCTCTTTAACTTTTTATGAATAACAAGGTAAAAGTATACATATGGGTGAGAATCATCTTTTTTATTTACAGGTTCGTCAAATGTGCGAGCACTTCCGAATAGGCTGTTTCCACATAAAGCAGCGTTCAGATTGACTCTTAGACGACAATGCGTGCTGAAATGGTTACCGAGCTTACCGAGCTAATCGAGCGAACCCGCTCGTAACAGATTTGGGCTGGAACCTAAGTTTTTTTTGCTTGATATCGTGTTTTTTTTTTTAGTTTTCCAGTGGAAAATCGCTTTTTATACTTTCATCGATTGACTAATAATGGCAGGTTGATGAGTATGGCATTGCTATGGTTAAAAGACTGATTTGTATTAATATTTGCATAAGGGGCGACCTTGAACCACCTCGCTTCATGAAATACTGAATATAATGTGTACTTCAAGCTGTAATCCTCATCTTTTAAATCTTCGCTAAAACAAATTTTAAGAATGCAAATAATTAGTCATGAATTGATCCAAATTGGTCCACAAAGTAAAATAATTAGTCCACTTATACTTTAGAAGTTATAGCCAAATGTTTGTGAGGATTATGGCTTGACGTTCAAGCTTTTTTTTTCAAGTATTGAATTGAATTTTATCAAGTATTTACATCGTTTTCTTGGACCAGAGATGAGGATTACAGCTTGAACGTCAAGCCATAATCCTCACAAACATTTGGCTATAACTTCTAAAGTATAAGTGGACTAATTAATTTACTTTGTGGACCAATTTGGATCAATTCATGACTAATTATTTGCATTCTCAAAATTTGTTTTAGCGAAGATTTAAAAGATAAGGATTACAGCTTTAAGTACACAATATAATACCACGCTTTGTCGTTTACAAAATCTTCCCATGAGTATCGTAAAAGGCGACTAAGTGAGTTCTCACACTTATTGCGTTTGCCAATAGAAAACAACGATCTTATATCGCTTCTTGAGGAAACACTCTTGCATAAACATTTTCAATGACCACAGTCATCGAGTTGCCATTGCAAAACCATTAAATATTGATAAATTGTTGTTTTCGTGTGTTTAAATTAATTGAATGTTGTTTGCTTTTTTTGAATGCACTATTCTAACAATCCGACACGCATTGTCGTTGTTTTTCTTAGAAGTTAAGTATTTCACGTAGTTTGGAGACAAAAACTTTTAGTGCGACACAAAAATCTAGAAATAAATAGTGGCAATACTGGACTTTATGGAAATTTTTGAATATCCGTCAAATTTCCTTTCCAAGTGTTGCCACTTTTTAATTTCTAGATTTTTGTGTCTTGCACTATAACTTATTTTAAATGTGTGTGTTCGTTTTTTAAAAAATAATCAGTATTGTTAGGTTAAGGCAGTGCTAAGAGCAACTGGTCTATCTCTCCGATGCATCTACCTTGGAAATTCTATATACCGGGTGTTTCTGACAAGGCGGTAATAAATCAAAGGAAGGATTCAGCTCACCATACCTAACAGCTTTCCCAGAGCCAAATGGGTCGAAATCTCAAAACAAAAATCAACTGTCCCGTACATTGACCCCGCCAGCTGATCGAACCAATGTATGCAACAGCAGTTATTTTTTTAGAGATTTCGACCTATGTTGCTTAGGGAAAGTTGTTAGTTATGGTGAGCAAAAGCCCTCCTTTGATTTATTACCGCCTTGTCAGAAACACCCAGTATAATAACTGCGTTAGAAACATTAATGGCGCGAACCGCAATGTAGAAATTGGTTCATTCGATCTTCGTATTGAAACTGTGGCGCTAGTGTGCAGCTACATTCTTATACAAGGTGTTTCTGACAAGGCGATTATAAAACAAAGGAGGAGATTCGAGCGATCAGCTAACGGGTTCAATGTATTGAATTTGACCCATACTGCTTTGGAGTGCTGCCCATGGCTTTGCCGAATCCCTCCTTTGATTTATTACTGCCTTGGTAGAAACATCCTGTACTTGCGCATATAAAGAAAAGATTTGAAAACCCATGACAAACATCTTGCTGTTTTGCTCAGATATACTCATTTTGAGCGAGAAAGCATAAGACTGTCATGTCTTTTCAAAACGTTTCTTTATCTACGCGAGTTAAACTTTTTTTTTGTATTGTTTTATTGTTGTGCTTTTTTATAATACTCTAATAGTAATCAATTTGTTTGTTTATTACTTTTTTTATAGATTAAGATATCATAATTTATTTACTTACATTAAATTTGCGACAGCCATTAAGGTATGTTTTTGCCATTCCATGGTTGTCTTTTTTACATGCTGTAAAATTTCCTGAATAACTTACTCCGATTAATATTTAAATGTTTTAGGTAAACTTTTGTGTAATTTTATTATAATTTAATAGTGTTTTTGTCATCGCACCGTTTGTAAATACATAAATCTATGTAAAATGAACGCAAAAGTGTGAAAAATGAATTAAAGCCTTGCTTGTAAATAATGTTTTTATGAAAACATTTATGCAGTTTTGTTTATTTACAAAAGCTTAATAAAATTTGTATCACATAAAAATATCTACTGAACGAAGTTTGTAAACGGTATTTTGGCGAAAATGAAAGAATAAAGAATTCTATTTTGTTTTTATCCAAGTGACTCTAATTAATTATGCTATGCTGCTTTTATTGCCATAGACATAGAATATTATAAGCTACTTAAGTCTTAAATCCAGCTAATTTTCATAGTGCTTACTGTAATTTTAATGTTTTAACATTTTGACACTTTCAAGAGCAACAATTCTGGCAATATTCGACTTTATATCGAACGAAATTCAACTTTCTTACTTTGCGGCGGAATTTGTTTTTGCCGCCTAAACGTTTGTTTTATTTTATTGAAAGTGTTCATTATTTTATAAAAGAAATAAATAATCTAGAGTTTATTAACAAAAACCAAAACACTTCATGAAATCAAGTGCCTCATTAGTGGGTAGTAATAATGATGAAATAATGACTATATTTCTGTCAAACAGATATATAATATTTAAATAAGGATTTTTACATGCATTTGTAAATCTACTTAAAAAAAAAAAAAAACTCTTGAGAGAGAGAAAGAGTGAGAGTTGAGCTTATTTATGTACAAACCAAGCTTTATGTTCATGTTTCTTTGAAACATTATTATGTGTGTTCATACAATTATGATTTAGATATTTCATGCATTTTTTTACAATAGCATAGTACCAACCAGTCAAATAATATAACTCAAGATCTTCCCAACTGCCTTGTAAATTTTACCTAGCTTTAAGATATTTATTGCTTTGATAACCAAAATAAAAACTGTATGGTCTACTTACCAGTTCAGAATTGAGTTTTTTTTTACATTAATGGGCTTTGTAAAACAAGATTAGTGCTAAACTACTTGAATGTGCCCTGGCCTCTGGACCGGTACTATCATATTCACAGCGCTTTTTAGTAACACACTATGGGTACATTGTAATCAGTTGGATTTTCATGTTTGAGATTTTGAATTTTTTGCAATAGCTAATAGCATACTGTTATCAGAATGCTATAGCCATTGCAAATTGCTTGCTATTGCTATTGTTTGTCCAGGTTTTCACGACCCTGGGCATCATATTCAACATTCAACACCTTAAACTCAAAATATTTATCTATGGTTTTTAATTGTTTCTATGTGTGGCTATGACAACATAGCCACACATAGCATAGTAAAATTCTTGACTGAGACTTCAATTAAACAAAATATTGATCAGTGCCATAATCATTCCCATAAAGAGCTCATAGAGATAATCTGTAATCTCTATGTGTTCAGAATAGCCCTAAATGTGGATCTGCCTATCCGACAACAAAAGTTAAAAAATTACGAATCCTATTCAAGCAAGTAACTTTTATTACTGAAACCATCTTTTAATATAGATTTATTTGTTCTGAAAATGTGGTTTGAATTAAATAAATGAAAATGTAAGAAATTGTATTCTGTTTTTTATTTTTAAAATTTAGGGATTGGCATAGGAAAGATTAAATGAAACCTTTTAAAAATATAGTAGCTCTCATTGTTTATTTACATTTTTAAACAAAAATCCTTTTCTACATTGTTTTAAAATATTTACAATAGTATCATTACATCAATAGAGTTATGTAAATAAATAAATGATAGTTATGGATATTTACAAAAAAATATATCTTTTCATGTATGTCCAATCGGAAAACTACCTACCAACAGTGCTTGGTACATAAAGACCATTTTATAACTTAAAATTGGGAGCTATACGGTACCTACAGTCCACGCCAGCTTACTCTGCACACGTCAGGGGGCGCCACTGTATAAGTACTTGCAAACTTCACCCCCCATTCAAAACTAATTCTTACTTGACTGACAGATTGTTATTTGGTTCATATTTTAAACGCGGGCAAAGTAAGCTGGCAAGCACTATAGTGGAATAAACTACCTATAGATACTCCTTACCATAGCCATAATATTATAACTTTCGAATTCTTCCAGAGTTAGCTCATTTTTCAAACAAAATTATAAACATTACCTCTATTAGGTTAAATCCTTGCATTTTTACTTTTGCATTGCAGCAGCTTGGGCTTGCCTTGCCTTCATATAATCTTCCTTTATTTGTTCTCGCTCGCTGAGTTCAGGCAGGTAGGGGTAGATGCCCTTTGCTTTCCTATCTGAGTAGACTTTACCCTGTAAAGAAATCTTATTATATTTCAACCAGTTAGGAAGCTCTGATGCCCTTATAATAAGTTACGAAATATAGCCTTTTTTTTAGAACAATAATCTAATACTGTAGGTAGTACAGTCACGGACTTGTTCAATGTAACACTTTCGGTCTTTCTGTATTGCCAAAAAAGCTCTTAATTTATGGTTTACAGTCTAGTTATGAGACCATAGACATGTTGTGCTGAATGAGTCCGTGACTGTACTTATTTATAATGTTGCAAGGAGACTTTGTCCACCCTTTTACTGACTGCAGCTAATTCTAAGAGTGACCAGCTGAAAACGACCCACCGACCAACAGCTGTTTTTGTTTCAGTACAGTGGAGTGATGTCCATGTATAGTTTTGTGTTTTAGTAGGTCAATATTACTTAGCTTCAAATTATCATACCCAAAACTTCTTGCAAATATTATAGTTGTCAAAGTACACCTCGCACTTCTCCCGATCATAGTTATTCTGGTCGAGGCACTTGTATGACTGCTCTTGTTCCTGGAAATAACAAAAACTTAGCTTAATATGTACCTACGACTTACGTACGACAAAATATTTATAGTCTCTCATTATAACCTTTAGACAAGGGTTTTGTCGAGCTGCGTCTGGGTTTTTCATTTTTGATGATTTAAATTTATACAACAATTACAATATAATTATCAATTACGTATTTAACATTAATAGGAGCAGAACTTCCCCACTCCCTTTTTGAATTAATAATATTATGTAAAATAATATAATATATTCTATTTTTCTAAGTATTTTTGGAGGTTAGTAATGTCTTTTTTTTATTTGTTTTCTTTCTTTCTCGTTTCTAGCTAAACGGATTACGGTATATATAGCAAAAAAAAACGGTAGTTTTAAAATAAAATATGATGCTAAATTTACGGTAAATCTATTTCTTTTCTACTTTTTCAGCTCTTTTGAGATCAGAATTGATCTTTTGATATTTGTTATCACAGGTCAGGTATGTACAGATATTAAATGTAGTACAACAGAGTATCACTGTGATATACCTATTTTATTAGATATACAAATATTATTTACTTACTTAAAGTCTTAAGTAATTAAAGCTGTGGACACATAACTTAAGTCAGTCAGTAACTATTTTATTATTAGTAAAGATAATATCTCGATAATATAATATTTATGTATACTATGTAAGCTTATCATCTAGAAAGTCTTTAGGACAATAGTTAACACTTTTTAATAAGAAATTTAAAGAGCTTTTTTTAAATTGTGACCGAGGTAGTGATTTAATATTCTGAGGAACTTTATCGTATATTTTAGGACCACGACAGATAAAGCTATTTTGAAGCAAGATAGTATTAGATGAACGAAGATGCTGATGCTGGGAATAGATTTGTATTCCACTTTACAAATAATTGATAATTCAAAAATATAATAAACATGGAAAGGTAAGGATATAAAATTTTATAAATATAGGTTTACAGCTGTCAGTTGGTTTCATTTTGAACATTGAACGTAGGTATGCATTGTTTCTGATGTTTAAAGACAAGTTCTCTACTACTAAAATAATACCATAGCGAAGTGTTGATGCTACTGCTACTAGACCATGA
Source organism: Euspilapteryx auroguttella (assembly GCA_951802225.1). Lineage (NCBI taxonomy): Eukaryota > Metazoa > Arthropoda > Insecta > Lepidoptera > Gracillariidae > Euspilapteryx > Euspilapteryx auroguttella. Next base: position 5,767,647 of record OX637664.1, on the reverse strand, counting down.
TAAGCTGTAACAAGAATTTTAGTGTTAGCTATTTTTTGAAGTTGATAAAGAGCATTGAACTTTTACTTAATCTTTGAGATATTTCATTAGAATGTAATTTCCATGACATATCGTCATCTAGAATAATCCCCAATAATGTTTTAGGCTTCAAACGCACAGGCGGATTTTTTTCCGCGCGGATAAAAATCCGCTGTTGTGGTTTTATTTCCGCGCGGTTTGAAAGGTTGTTATTTAATTTTCAACCTTATTCTTAGTTCCCGAACGTACAGGTGAATTTTTACCCGCGCGGAAATAAAACCGCAACAGCGGATTTTTAACCGCGCGGTTTTTTATCCGCTGGTGCGGACACTTCCATAGATTAGATTAGATTAGATTCATTTATTTCACACTATCATATTCATATTACATACAAAGTTGTATAATAAAATGTCAAAGTATAATGTGATCGTCAAAATATTGTACAAAAATTATATAAAAAATAATAAGTAATTATTTAAGTACTATGTAAACAATGTCAAATTTTTAAATGTATAATTGTATATAAAATGTCAATTTACTTGAATTACATATTGTAACTGTCGAATACTCAAATTACACAAATAATATCCAATGTCAAACAAATTTATAGTTTAAAAAGTCATCTATACAATAATATTCATGTTCCAACAAAAGTTTTTTCAGTCGGCGACAAAACGCTTCGTCATTGATTTCCTCCTTCAGCTCAGTAGGCAGATGCTCATAATAGTGTGGCCCGATGACGCGCGGGTTGTGTGTAGCAAACACCGTGCGACGAGGCACTGCAGCCAGGCTCCCCGCTCCCCGCAGCGCCCGCCCGCCGCACTCACGTCGTCGGAATGTACCTATATTTTTTCTGACATAAGTAATGATCTCGTAAAGATATACTGAGTAAAGGGTCATTACTCGATACTTTTTAAAAAGCGATCTACATGATTCGCGACTAGGTATACCCTCTAAAGTTCTAATGGCGCGTTTTTGCATTATAAATGCACGATTTGAGTCTGTCGAATTACCCCATAATATGACACCGTAAGACAATATGGAATGAAAGTGCGCAAAGTAAGCTTGCCTAAGCACTGAACTGGAAACGAGCGGTTTTAATTTTCGCAGCGCATATGCGGCACTTCCTAATTTATCGCACAGTATATCAACATGTTGTTTCCAATTTAAATTAGAGTCCAGTGTGAGACCTAGGAACTTGCACGTTTGGGCTAGAGGGACAGGGCTAATCAGGCATGGTGGCGGTGGTCGTGTAACTCTAGGGCTAAAGATAATAAGATTAGATTTTGAAGGATTAAGGATTAACCCATTTGTTGAATACCATTTATCCAGTTGTGTAAATGTTTTATTGATCTTATCATTTAATTCTTCGTACGAAGGAGCACTCATTATAACCGTTGTGTCATCTGCAAACAAAGCAACTGTTCCATCAGTAACGGCCTGTTCAATATCATTGACAAAGACCAGAAATAGGGTATTTCCAAGAGAGGACCCTTGTGGAATTCCTATTGTAACATTTCCAGTATTTGACCTTAACCTTCACCCGTCAGTGACGACTTCTACTGTCTGTTTGCGATTGCAAAGGAATGATTCTATAAGTTGGGATGCCTTACTTTTCACGCCATATGCCCATAGGATTCAATATGTTACATAAAAACCGCGCGGAAAAAATCCGCCTGTGCGTTTGAAGCCTTAGTGTTAACATGCTCAATAGCCTTATCGTTAAAGCGATATTAAGTTAAGGCTTTGCTTTTCGCTGGATTAAATGCATCAATGTTGTTTTATCTAAATTTATTACGAGATTATTTTGCTCTAGCCAATGAATAACGGAAGAAAGAGTGTTTGTTATTTCATGTTCATAACTTTCTTTTTTGGCGCAAATATGTTATAAAATTTGAGTAGAATTTAACATTTCTCAGGTAAAAAATGGAATGAAAATCATGAAGTAAAATATGGTGTTGGTAGATATTATTCAAATTACGGTAGGTTTACCGTAATTGATTACGGCGTAGGTAGTTGGAACCACTATTATTTGTATAGCACGGCACAGATTAAAATCTTATCCATAAGCACAACAACATCTATGATATCTGTTTTCTGTCTGTGCCAAAACCAAAACAAACGTTACGTTCCTGTCCTGTATGTATTTAGAAACTATTTTTGTTAGGTTAAGGTTAGGTAAACATTATAAGCTGTTAATGTTAATCTTTAATGTTTTATTAAATTGTAATATCATCATATACGAAATACCTACTTCTACAAAATAAATGTCGTTGACATCGATAAAAAAAAACTTTTGCTGGATCGAAAAAGGCAGGAATGAAACGTTTTATCTTTTTGTTTTCATTGCAAAAAGTTTGTACTCATAGCAATACATCATTTTCTACCAATAAACTCAACAGATTTTTTGAATAGCTCGATCTAATTGGCTTATTATTACTAATGCTCAAAATATGCTGAAATTGAAAACACATTTTATTACGACGCGAGAGAGAAGTCGAAAGTCGAACCGTCGAACCGAACGAAACATGAACAGATTTTCTATACCTACAATAAAAATCGTGTAAATCCAAAACTGAAATTAATTTGTAAAATGTTGATTTGTGTCTGAGTGCCTATGCATGAGTCGTATTAATAGAAGTTTACTGTTGTAAATAGTTAAAATAATAAATGCCGAAATGTCTAAAAACAAGATAGCGGCCAGAGTCGATAGTCAGAATGTGGAAGTCAAAACCAAGGTAGGAAACGACCGTACTTCTAAAATTATTTTCTAAATTTCTCCTAATGGTAGGTAATATGAGTCACGCAACTTTGGTTTAATCTAGTTTTCGGGTCCGTTGTATCTTTGTTTAGCTTTGTCACTTCAGGTAGCAAAACATCAGTGGTGGGCAGTCAGAAAGGACATCACTCGTAATATGATAATTATTGCAACATTATCCCACAAGGATTCCTGAACATCCTACTTATCCAAAGGCATCATTTTTCATCATAGTTACCTAAATGTTTTATGCTGGAATACCTACATTCATAGCATTTTGTTTTGTTCACAATGTAAGTGGTCAAGTTTAAGTATTCCATGCTACACACGCCAACTTAAGTGTGTGGTGGCACCACTTCATCTCTTCTCTTGAGTGTCTTCAAAGACCAACCAAGAAACAAGATAAGCTTGTCCAAGCTATTCTATTTGAGGGCTGCTAATGGGCAAAGAAATGTCCATTTTGATAACACTCTTGATGGTGGTGGTCAACCAAGAGACTCTTCCACATCCTGAGAAACTACTTTTAATCCTTCCTATAGTTAGTCACATCACACACTAACAAATTTCATAACGGTGTACAGGTCTCACCATTTAACTTTAGCTATGAGCAAAATATGGAAAGGATTACGTTGCATGTGTACAAAATGAATGAACAATCAGTTCATTCAAACAATCAGGGTACGAATAGTATCATTGCGTGCACGCAGCACAATTAAAAGAGCCAATAGAGCACGAGCAGGTGATGCACAGCCCACCCCACCACCCTGTAGCTTTCCTATGACCCCTGATTTTTGATTTCTGCACATTCAAGGTCAAAGACAAAATTACATTTTGGGACCTGTACTTGCTGAAAGTTAGATCCCGCCCCCTCCCTCTTCCAACATAATTCCAATAAATAGGTTCTGAGCTTCTTAAGATAGTGCCCCATCTAACCCGACTATGTATATTGCAAATTATCATTCAATGCTCAGACATTCTTATCAGTCAAGCTTTGTAGATAAGTCTAAACATATAGTATTACAAATGTTTGACTTGTCAATGAATGTAACGTGTAATGAGTTGAACATTCTTTGTTGGTATTTTATATTTGTAATCTACGTTGCATGCAGGTATTGCAGGTGCTTTTGGTCCCCTTGAATAAATTAAAACTGAATTGTTATACATATAACTAAGTAATCCAGGAAGGTAAAGTTGGGCATGGTTCTCTTCTATAAGAAGTTTTTCATTTGGACCAATTTCTATTCCATCCAGCCGGCCCAGTGTAGACTAATGGTATTTTAATGTTTATTGAAGTTTTTTGCACAATTTATTAATGAAATTATTATCTTTCTCCTCAGTTTGATGCAGAGTTCCGTCGGTTTGCCCTGAGCCGTTCAGAGAGGTTAAAGTATGAAGAGTTTAAAGCACTCATAGAGAAACTCCACCGCCTCCACGATGTTGCATTCCTGGTCTCATACACGGACCCGAGCGACGGAGACCTGTTGCCTATCAATAATGATGATAACCTGGCGAGGGCACTGCTTACTGCTCGACCCTTGCTCAGGATTATTATACAGAGGAAAGGTAAGTTTACTCTTTTACTATCTAAAGCATAAGATGTTGACTGTTGGACATAGGTGGACCCCAGAGATTGCCATAAGTATAGACATTGTAAGGGGGTTGCCATAATCCATACATAATTTTCAAATATGTATACGAGGAACGCTGCTACTACTCTTCCTTTAGCCATTTAAGAAACTCCTGGGAGGAAAGGGGTGAATTCTATGCCACTTTTACTCTTTTTTTTTGTAATTTACGTTGCTCTTAAAAATTATATTCCTAATACCCTTAATAAAGATTTATGCAGAGCATGATTTATCCGCAACTCGAAAGCATAAAAATAATAATAATATAAAAAATATGAAACTAAACAAAGAAGCAATTAAGATACAAACATATTGAAATAGAATAGACCATTCTAAGCTTATTTTATTATATGTCATGTAGCTATTAGGGTACGCGCACATTATAACGGGCCGCACCGGGATGCGGCCCGTCCAGCCTCAGGTTACCATATGTAAAGATAAAAAAATCGGAGAAAAAGCCTGATGTCCATGAAAAGTCCCGAGATTTTATACAGTTCGAGATTTTTCTCTCAAAAGATTAGTTTAAATTTGCTCTACATATCAAAATAATTTATGGAAAATCCTGAGATATGCAAAGTCCGGCTGCAATCCTGAGAAAAGTCGAATAATCCGGAAATCTCAGGACAAATCTGGAGATATGGAAACGCTGCGCTTTGTCACAATGTGCTATATAGCAGTGAACAGTTCTTACGCAAATTCTTGTATCAAAATCCAAACTAGTGTTCTATTGTGCTATGGAGTTGTTGTAATGTGCTCGCTCCTTTACTGTTATTTAACGATGTCGTATAGTATAGCCACAGCACGGAAAGTGACCACAGCCATTTACATTGAATGCACCAAGCTTTTGTGTCGGTACTTTACGTTTAGTTCCTATGATTATTTACGTAAATGGAAACCTATATTTAGTACGTAATGTACATTTTATGTTGGATGTTTTATGAAGCTTTTTTTTTAGTTTTAAAACAATAATATATAATGGATGAATTATGTTTTAATATCTTAAGCAATACAACCACGCTAACCCTAGTTTCTACAATGCTTATCTATCGAGATTGGTAACTGTTTACTTTGTTTTATTTCAAAGTAAAGATTCATGAATTTCATTTAATAACGCATCACAATCAGAGCCCCTAACCAGGAAGAACCTTTATCTAGAGTGACTGAAAAATATACTAACATCGATAATCAATGGTATATATAAAACTCTTCCGTTACTGACTGACTGACTGACAGACAACGCAGAGCCGAAACTACTGGGCGTACAAAGCTGAAATTTGGCATGTAGGTTCCTTAGAGAGTGTAGGTGATCACAAAGAAAGGATTTCCCGAAATTCCCACGGAAACGGAATTTTTTTTTTCTGTTTATGAGAAATTTGCGCGGGAAATACCACGGGGCAGCCTCTAGTTCATCATAAAAATGCCCGCCGGGAATCACGCACAGTCCACGTCACTGCCAACTGAGCCACGGAGCACTCAAGCTTACTTCGTTCTTTTTACAAGCTATCTGTCTAAATAGATATTAATTTTGAAAAATGCGTCCCTCACCGGGATTTGAACCCAGCTCCGGTTTAAAAAAAACCACTGCACCACCACTGCTTCATTGACCAATACCATACCTATAAGACAGGTTCAAGAGCAGTGGAATATAATTATCATCAAACAACCAGACTTCCGGTTTAAATAGGATACATGTGTGTGAATAGAGTCACTTGATACGCTCTAGCGGTGCGCGACCTGGTGGCCCGATTCACAAAGATTTGATGCGACAAAGTATTGATGTAGTTTAGATTAGTGTAGTAAAATTATAGTGTTTCTAAAACACATAAATTGTAGCGCCCATCAGGGTCCACAAATGTAGCCTAGCAAAATGTTTTAACCCTAGTGGCTAAGATTCGTCTAAGACTAGTGTAAAACTTGTATGTTATTTGTGGAAACAATAAAGTATTGAGTATTGAGTATAGTTTTCTGCGCAGCCATGATTTTTAACCGACTTCAAAGAAGGAGGTTATTAGTTTGACCTGTATGTATGTTTGTCCGCGTTTATCTTGCGTTTGGCTGAACCGATTTTGATGCGGTTTTCACAAAAGTATCTGTTACATTCAGGAGAAGGTTTTTGTAGCCACTGTAACAGACTTCAGAAAAGAGGACGTCTCAATTTATGTATGTGTCAATTTATCTTTTTGTTGTATTTTTGTACTAGTCGACCTGGCGAACTTCGTACCGCCTTTCCTATACTATGTTGTGCATGTATTATACATAATAAACATTCCTATTGAATTAATTACTCTATCTATTAAAAAAACGCATCAAAATCCATTGCATAGTTTTAAAGGTTTAAGAGAGCGAAAGGGACTTTGTTTTATGCTATGTATTGATAGACAGGGATTACTTTAATAGTTCTACTAGAGGCCGCCCCGCGGTTTTTCCCGCGCAGATTTCTCATAAACACAAAAATCCCGTTTTTTCCCGTTCCCGTGGGAATTTCGGGACATCCCTTCTTAGTGATCTGCTCACCTACACTCCCCAAGGAACCCACGTGCCAATTTTCAGCTTTCTACGCCCAGTATTTCTGGCTCTGCGTTGTCTGTCAGTCAGTCAGTCAGTCAGTCAGTCAGTCAGTCAGTCAGTAACGGAAGAGTTTTATATATATATTGATTTGTTGTTTAATTTGATGAATAAAAGAAACAGATGCTTCATTTCATTAAGTGATGTGTGTCTGTTTTTAAAATTATTACTGCGCTGTAGTGTGTAGCTAGCTACGCCTCTGCTTCAGCTCCGATTAAGTCTGGTTGAATTATGTATTCAAAATTAATCTATTATTATACAGTTTATCATCACAATGTATAGAATTTCACTTGTGGAATTAGATATCCCCTTCACAAGGACAAACCTTTTGGAATTAGCCGTAATAGTTGATTTTTCAGGGGATTTTGGCGATCGCAGTATGGGCGTGTCAAATTTTCAGCGAAGGACGCCGTTGCCAGTCCTTTTTAACTGACGAAAAAACAAAAAGGAGAAGGTTCTCAATTTGACGCGTATTAGTTTTTTTTTTGTCGGTAGGGTTTGTTTTTTTTTATCAGTAATTCATTTTTAAGGTGGTAACTCTAGCTATGGCGCGAAATTCAAATTTTTTCGTGTTTTTTATTTATTCTGGCGAAAGTATACATTTTTAATAAAGTTTAAATGAATTCGCGTATGTAAAAAACCATCTCCCACATTGCAATACAACGTTTTTGGAAGACAGACCTACAGATTTTGTGTCTAAGGGGTAAAAAGCCAAAAAACAAGTTCCTTGAATATACACAAAATCGGTAACTCTGTCTTTCAAAAACGATATATCACAATGTGGGAAATACGTTTTTACGTACGCGAATTCATTTAAACTTTATTAAAAATGAATACTTTCGCCAAAATAATTAAAAAACGTGAAAAATTTTGAATTTCGCGCCATACCGTGAGTTTCCACCTTAAGATGGATAATTAGAATAATGGTCTGCTGCATTTCGTCGGAGATTCATTTGTTTGTCGGAATTCAGAACCATTATTATTTCCCTTCGGAAATTCCCTTAGTCGCCTTTTACGAGACCCATGGGAGGTGTTGAGTGGTGTTTAGTCGTGTAACCTAATTTACCAATATTATTATGGCGCATCGTCAGCAATGAGGTTGTGCCAGGAGAAGACTGGCCATTCCATAGCAATCTGAAAAGGGTCACACGAAATTCCAAACTTAAGTTTGAAAAGTTTTCGCTGCGACGTGTGCCGATGTTTATATTCATTTATTTTTCAAGCAGTCGTGTCGTTTTGTTAAACTTATGTACTTTAAATAATTTTGTAAAATATTTTCTGTAAAAATAAAATTGAACAGTTGTTTCAAAATCGTTTGGTAATTAGTTAGCGGGGATCGCTCAAGCTAGGAGTAGAGTCAGATAGCCAGCTCTCCTACATTATAAAGAGGAAAGATTTTATTGTTTGTTTGTATTGAATAGGCTCCGATACTACTGAACCGATTTCAAAAATTCTTTCACTGTTGTGAAGCTACACTAACCCCCGTGACATAGGCTATACGATATTCTCAAAAGTTGAGAAGGCAAGGTGGTACAAAGTTCGCCATGCCAGGTAGTTTAAATAAAGTCCCCAACTTGTATAAATCTGAAACAGACTAGACATAACGGCAACCGTAGATTAAAACATAGTCAGTTAATAATTCTAGATAGTCTAACACTGTTATTCATAAAAAGTTAAACAGCATTTTAGTTCTTTGTACGTATTTAGCATACAACAAACCAGAGAAGTAGACCTCCACTAAAGCTTCTTAAAATGTACTGTATCTTCAATACATAGTATAAAATGAAGTTGCTTCCCGCGTCTGTCCCTGTGTATGAAATCTTTAAAACTACGCAACGGACTTTAATGCGGCTTTTTGTAATAGATAGAGTGATAGGTTTATAAGTATAATACATGCACAAAATATTAATAGTTTAGGCGGTACGAAGTTCGCCGGATCGACTAGTTATGAATAAGACGGTAAGTCATTATTCAACTTTCCATATAGAGTAAGAATGCGCGCGGCACCCAGGTGTGCTGCCTCTAACAAGGAGAATTAGAAACTAGACGCGAATAATGCTTAATTAAATTGCTAAGATGGCCGACTTTTTGCTCAACGTCTGTTTTCAATATACTATCGATCGAGATAGATATCGATAGCGTGTGAAATAATACAAAATCATACTGCATTTTCGCTGCAGCATAAATAAAAACTACTTAATTTTCGTCAGTGATTTTGTATAATTTGATTCTGTTGTAATTTTTTAACCGACTTCAAAAAAGGAGGTTTGACCTTTATGTATGTATGTATGTTTGTATGTATGTATGTTTGTATGTATGTATATGTGTCTGCGATTATCAAGTGAAAATATATTTGAAAACCTTGACCTGACCTTGAGTACAGGCACAAGTGAGGCGGCTAATAAATAAGACAATGCTGCCTACACAGTTTAAAACGTAATTGAATAGCGATTGAGCAGCTGCGTGTTGATTGGTACAGTCAACAAAACTACGCAGTGTGCTTTTAAATAATCTATACCAATATTGTAAAGAGGAAAGATTTGTTTGTTTGTTTTTTTGTAGCGAATAGGCTCCGGAAATACTGAACCGATTTAAAAAATTATTATTAGTACTTCCTCAATTTCGAAGTCGGTCAAAATAGGTTCTACCTACTAACCTTACCTTCTCCTGTATTTAACGAATACTTGTCTGAAAACCGCATTAAAATCTGTTCAGCCTAACGCGAGATAATCGCGGAAAAACATACATACATACAAATCAAACTGATAACCTCCTTTTTAGAAGTCTGTTAAAAACATAAAAGGTTCAACCCGATAGAGTTGTATTAAAAGGCGTGTAACCTGTAGTCTGTTAATCTTGTTTAAGGCGGTAACTCACGGTATGGCGCGAAATTCAAAATTTTTCACGTTTTTTAATTATTTTGGCGAAAGTATTCATTTTTAATAAAGTTTAAATGAATTCGCGTACGTAAAAACCTATTTCCCACATTGTGATATATCGTTTTTGAAAGTCAGAGTTACCGATTTTGTGTATATTCAAGGAACTTGTTTTTTGGCCTTTTACCCCTTAGACACAAAATCTGTAGGTCTGTCTTCCAAAAACGTTGTATTGCAATATGGGAGATGGTTTTTTACATACGCGAATTCATTTAAACTTTATTAAAAATGTTTACTTTCGCCAGAATAAATAAAAAACACGAAAAATTTTGAATTTCGCGCCATAGCGAGAGTTACCACCTTAATCACTTTATTGATTGTGACGTCACCTGTATACTGTATACCGACCTGCGCAGGAGTCACGCTACAACGACGGCTGGTTTGGAGCAATTATTTGCATAGCTAGTAACCGGTGATGCGTCCTATTGAGATATTTAGGTACCTACGTATTATTAATTTCGCATTATTATGAGTAAATTAGAGGCTGCCCCGCGGTTTCACACGCGCAGATTTCTCCATAACACACAAATCCACCTGTTTTTTTCCCGTTCCTATGGAAATTTCGGGAAATCCTCTTCTTAGTGCTCACCTACACTCCCATAGGAACCTGCATGCAAAATTTCAGCCCGCTACGCCCAGTAGTTTCGGCTCTGCGTTGTCTGTCAGTCAGTCAGTCAGTAACGGAAGAGTTTTATATATATATTGATGAGGCCTGATTACACCGGTACCACAGATTAATTAAAAGATACCCGATACTTGCGCCAAACGCCAAAAAAAGCATCTAATCGATCATGTATAAGCCCAAATAATCTTGCTTAGTACATATTTTGTAAATAGATTAGCTTTTAGGTAAAATATAAAGGAATGTTAGGCAATAATCCACTGATTTTAAACATAAGGGTGGTGCCCTAAAATTATTGAGCAAGACAGATTGTCCACTGTCCAGTGTCAGTATAATTTATTTATTTTATTTTCGCGATTCTTGTCGCTGTCTTGGAGATTGAATTGCTCTCATTGAATTGATTTACATAATAAAAATGAATCGTGGTTCGTTAGTCTCGCTAAAACTCTAGAACGGACGGGCCGATTTAGCTGATTTTAGTTTTGAAATGTTAGTTGAAAAAGTCGAAAGAATAAAATTGTATAAGCCGCGCAAATAAAGAAACGATTTGAAAATGGCGGCCGAACGCATTCTATCTCGGCGTATATTAGTATGTGGGCAGAGTTAAGAAGAGAGACAGCCGCCATTTTTAAATAGTTTCTATATGTGCGCGAGTTATAAGGCGCGATACGAAGTTCGCCGGGACACCTAGTATATAATAAAAAAAACTAAACCAGCACCAATTTATCATTGTTTCAGGTGACAGTTTAGAAGAGTTGAACGGCTATGGAACGATGCGCCCGCGCAACATCATCTCGTCCATACTGAGCGGCACTCCGGCCAAGAATAAGGGACTCGCTATATCTAATCCACACGACTTTAGGATGGTCAGTATAGTATTTCATATCTATCTACAGCTGACTTTATAATCAGCGTTTTTTTTTTTTAACAGGGCACTCCGACTATGATACTGAATCGATAATAAATAGTTGCTTTAAAAAAAATGCCTATTTGTACATCAGTAAAGAATAAGAAATCACTCTTGCTACTTTAATTAAAATCAAAAAAAAACTAAAAAAAATTATAAATATTTAAACACTTTTGTACAATAGTGTATTTTTTTTGTTCAACCTGATTCCGTCTCACTCGTCCTGGTCGCGCGCGCGTCTCGTGAAGTGACGTGGCTGTGAAGGACGTAGCATGTAACATCGAACGAAAAAGCGTTTTTTTTTTAATTTATCATAACTTTTTAAATGCGAACCAATTTACTAAAATTTATTTTATTTGTAATCTTGAAAAAAAAAATTGAATTCAAAGTCACCTGTAGTTTTACAATAAATACTAAGCGTATTTATTCATGAACATTAGGTTGAAAATAGCTTTCCTGGAGGTCTACTTTTCTGGTTATTTGTATGGTAAATACGAGACTTCCAGTCTAAATTGATATGCTCTCATTTTTTTTTTATCAACAACTTGGTATGTGTTAAAATAAGCGAGTAAATAAATACTAAAATAATGTAAATTCCAGGTATCAGCTATAATAGACGTGGACATCGTGCCGGAGACGTGTCGGCGGGTCAAGCTGCTGAAGCACGGCTCTGACAGACCTTTAGGATTTTTCATTAGGTGAGTAAACTGTTTCATATTTGTTAACAACTAGCAATTGGTGACGTTCTGAGGAAAGGCCGCGTGAAGAGTTCACGAAACCGACGTGCGTGTATGAAAAGGCTTATGACTGTAGAAGAAGCGAAAGAAGTGTGTCAGGATCGTAGCAAGTGGAAATCAATTGTCTCTGCCTACCCCTCCGATGGGATACAGGCGTGACGTTATGTATGTAACAACTAGCAGATTCACCTTTTTTTTCTAACGGGGGGAAATGCCTATCGCATTTCCCGACGCTGGGGGGAGCGTTTGGGGTATGTGGGGCTAAAACCCCGCAGCGGCCGTCTTGGCGCTTTTGGGAAGTACCCCGGGAACCACGCATTATTGGCGTCCGAAGTTCTTCCCACGCTCAGCCGCTTTTATTTTCTCTATAGCTCGCCAAGTGCCGTTTTAACATCTGCGCCCTCTTTTTGAGGTCATGTTCGACTCTCACTCTCTAGCAGGTTGTCTGCCTACTCTGCGTCTTCTGATGCACGGTCGAAAATTTTTGGCCCTAGAGACCATCCTTTCGTCGAGCTAGGCGCCATAACATTTGCAATATTGATTTTCGTCCTCCAGAGCGTCAAAGTCAATACAAAAAAAAATGTAAAGAGTACCAAAAGCAATATCGCAAATGTGGCGTATACGATATCGAACAAAGGCCTATGTTTTGTTCTTGAAGCGTTGAACGACGCGGGAACGCGGGCAGTGGTCTCCGTAAACGGTCTCATACATTGCTATATGTTTGATTTAATCGCAGCACGCCCCGCACGACGCCCCGCGTGATCCTAAATGCGGCCTTAATGTATTGAAATATAATTATTCAGAGACGGCACGTCGGTCCGCGTGACGGCATCGGGCGTAGAAAGAGCAGCTGGCATCTTCATCTCGCGGCTGGTGCCGGGCGGGCTGGCCGAGTCCACCGGGCTGCTGGCCGTCAACGACGAGGTGCTGGAGGTCAACGGGATCGACGTCTCCAGCAAGACCCTGGACCAGGTCAGTCACTCAGCATCTTCGTCTTGCTGCTGGTGCGGGCCAAAAATTACATTAAAAATTAAAAAAGAAATCCTTAATTAGCTACATTTTTCTTGGGTGGAATGAAAATTAGAGTACGCAACGCGGGGGTAAAGCTATTCCGCTTCGGGCGCTGTTCGATCTCTCTCTTTAAGTTTGAGGTCATAAAACCGTGGAACTCTGCGCTCGGGTTTTAATATAAGCACACCCACCCAATCATCATATTATTGCATCATTTTACTCCTTTATTATATAGTCTACTAGAGGCTGCCCCGCGGTTTTTCCCGCGCAGATTCCTCATAAACACAAAATTCCCGTTTTGTCCCGTTCCCGTGGGAATTTCGGGAAAATCCCTTCTTAGTGCTCACCTACACTCCCTAAGTAACCTACATGCAAAATTTCAGCCCGCTACGCCCAGTAGTTTCGGCTCTGCGTTGTCTGTCAGTCAGTCAGTCAGTCAGTCAGTCAGTCAGTCAGTAACGGAAGAGTTTTATATACTGGGTGTTTCTGACAAGGCGGTAATAAATCAAAGGAGGGATTCTGCTCACCATAACTAAGAACTTTCCCAAAGCAACATGGGTCAAAATCTAAAAAAAAATAACAGCTGTTCCATACATTGGTTCGATCAGCTGAAGGGGTCAATGTACGGGACGACTGATTTTTGTTTTGAGATTTCGACCCATGTTACTTTGGGAAAGTTGTTAGGTATGGTGAGCAGAATCCCTCCTTTGATTTATTACCGCCTTGTCAGAAACACCCTGTATATAGACTATTTCGCAATTGGTAGTATCTTAACTGGAAATATCTAAAAAAAAATCTTCCCGACCAACTCGTCGAACCTAATAATAACAGTTCGGCCGGCCTCGCAAGGTGTCTAATCCTAGATTACCTAACTTTTTAACTACACCAACTTAGACCCCCATAAAAACTGGTTCAGAAGTATTTTGTTACGCGATTGATGCTAGCATCGCTGTAGGTATATGCCTCTCAATAAAATTGCATTGTTTGTTACCCATAAGTGATACCTAATGGTAGCCGACTCAGTGTGCGCCTATGCCTCTTACTTAATCACTAACACATAATTACAAATACAAATCGTTTATTACTATCGTTGCAATGTTAGCTCTATATAGTTGAGTTGTAGTTGAGTTGCCCTGCCGTAACACAGTCTTTGACTAGCACGGAGGGTATATCTAAATATTTTCGGCAAATATTTATTGTGAAACTAAGATTTTAGTACAATATAATTACAAAAAACATAGGAACATGATTTGTAACTTATTTTGTTTTTAAGTAATAATTATTTTAATTTAATTACTTTTGTATTCTAGCCGTAAGTTTTTTTTTTTTTGGTTGAATAAATAACATTTTCATTTTCATTTTTTTTATATATTATTTTAATTTTATTTCCTTACCCAGGTGACAGACATGATGGTGGCCAACTCGTCAAACCTAATAATAACGGTACGTCCAGCCTCGCAGCGCGCCGGGCCCGACCCGCGGCCGCCAGAGGGCGCCGCGCTTGCGCCGCCCTCGCCGCACTCGCACTCGCAACACTCGCAGCACTCGCACTCGCAGCATAGTAGCGAGCATGATGAGGACAGGTATCTACACTTCTATGCTAATACTAGAGGCTGCCCAGCGGTTTTGCCCGCACAGATATCTCATAAACACAAAAATCCCGTTTATTCCCGTTCCCATGGGAATTTTGGGAAATCCTTTCTTAGTGCTCACCTACACTCCTTAAGGAACCTACATGCAAAATTTCAGCCCGCTACGCCCAGTAGTTTAGGCTCTGTGTTGTCTGTCAGTCAGTCAGTCAGTCAGTAACGGAAGAGTTTTATATATATTGATTCGAATTAATATAATAAGTACCTTATATTCATAGTTCAAACTGAAGTAACACAGTTAACTGGTTGACCCGGCAAACTTCGTACCGCGTTACCTTCCTCTTGAAACATATTTTAAAAGAATCGGCATCGAAATCAGTTGCATAGATATAAGCATACATTGGGACAGACGCGGAAGGCAACTTTTACTATGTATTGACGTTTAACATTGACATTAACTTTTAATATCTATATAGAGCTTTCGCAAAAAAAAAAAAAAAAACAATTGTAGTCTTTTAACAACTCTTTATAAATATTTGATCTGGCATCAAATCTCGTTTGAACCACGATTTACGTCATATATTACCATGGCCATTTATATATAGGGTGTGTACGACATAAGTAAACTCTGAGAAATTGAAAATTACCGATTGTAAACCTTACAGCAGCAGATTCGACCAGGACGACCAGGACGAGGTCGTCGACCTCACGGCGGTGACCTTACTTGACCCCCCCGCCTCCCTCCCGCCCAGCAAGGACGACGGAACAGTTCTGCACCTCTAGTACATACTCACACGGTTTAGAGGTAATCCTGTGTGATTCAACTGTCGTACATGGCAATGTTAACGTCCATAGTAAAATAACACCTGGTATAATAACGAATCGGTTTAGTTACACCGTGTATCAATATAAACACGGCCTTCTAACCCCAGCAACGACACAGGAAAACTGCCAAATTCTGCATCTCTAATATATACTTACATGGTTTAGAGGTAATCCTCTATGATTCCATAGTTAAAGCTGTTTCTGATTTAACACCGTGTATCTCGAGTCATCGACTGACGGATCAAAGGAAATGCTGTTGTTAACGTACCTAGAGATGTGCACGTCTATAGTTAAATAACTTCTGATTTCCCCGCCTCCCTCACGCCGAGCAAGGACGACGAAACAGTTTTGCATCTCTAGTATATACTTACACGTTTTAGAGGCAATCCTGTGTGATTGCATAGTTAAAGAACATCTGATTTTATATCCAATCGATTTAGTTACACCGTGTATAACACCTTCTAACCCGACCAAGGATGACAAACAAGTCTTGCATCTCTGGTATATACTTACACGGTTTAGAGTAGAGGTAATCCTGTGTAGTATAATTGTACCAGGGAGTCTACACTTTAATATCTATAATCGATTCAGTAACATCCTGTATAAACACCACCTTCTAGGTTGCGGACTAGTTCTGCATCTCTATACTTACACTGTGTAGTATTAATGTCCCAGTTGGTGTACACTGTAATATCTAATCGATTCAGTAACACTGTGTATCAATATTGATCGCATTATTATATAGTACCTGGCGGTGTACTGTACACTTACATGGTTAAAGACCATCTGATATAAAATAAGGAATCTATTCAGTTACACCGCGTATCAGTTAACAAAGCCTAGTAAAAGACATCCTGTATACTTGGTGTTCTGGTAGAGTTGCAAAAGGTAATATTCAATTTAAAAAAACATCACAAACTACACTGCACACAGATTTTGCCACCGTAATTGCAGTACTGAAAGGGCTCGGGCTCAGTAATGCAGCAGAAAAATATCTAAATAACTTTTGCTGCACTAGTTCAACCATAATCCAGAGTAAAAAAAAAAATAATATACAGGTTGATGCGTGAATTACCTGTATGTATTTAATGCAATATATATGGTATGTAAACAGTATGAGAATGAAAATCTACTTACATACTTAAAATATAAATAATCATTCCAGTATGACATTTGATCAATTTAAACGATTTTATATAACCATATCAAATGCGGTATTAGTACTTTTGTACTCTTGATGTATGTTTTTGAAATTATCGAGCAATAAAGCGTTAAGCGTCTTTAAATCGAATAATTTTAAAATATTGAACATATCAGATCATATTTGATGAAAAAAAACATAATGCCATCAATGTTTTTTTTTTTATAATAAGTAATATGTTTTTCGAAGATAGTTTTGAAAAGTTTTCTATTAAACCTCATCGCGTCGTGCGCACATAAACTGTGCATAATTTAAATGCGTTTGAGGGTAGTAAACTAATAAACTTTAGTTTACGTTTTTTTTAATTATGAATATTATAGGACAATAAAAAATGCTACATTTCGTAATTTAAGTGTCAAATCCATCCACTATGTTATTGTTTTGTATACATATGATATAAATGAATATAATTATATTTAAATGACTGTTTTCTTAATAAAATATGGTTATAATTTAATAATTGATTACCTTATACGTATCTAACGACTTTCCTTAAGCAATAAGGGTCAAAATCTTTAAACAAAGTCATTATCCCGCACAATGATACGATGAAATAATAAGTTTTTGATTTTCGACCCATGTCCCTTACAGATATTTGTTAGGTATGGTGGGCTGAATCACTCCTATTAATGTACACCTAAAAAAAAAATAGCTTTGATGGCTAACGCTACATGTCTTATTTTATGAAAGGAAACAGTCGATTTAAAGATAAATTAAGTACTTAATTATGAATTTAAAATATATATAAAAAAGACATTAAAATTGTTAAAATTAAATTTTTCACTTCCTATGGAAGGTGCTACTATGATGAAGAGTAGGGATACTCTTTATTGATAATTGTTATTGAGGAAAAAAAGCAATTTAGTATGTATCGTTAATAAGCATTATGCACTTTTATAAAGCTATGGGCTATTCTGATGCAGCCTGACACATTTTTTTTTAATGTATAATTAATATTAAAGTTAAAAAAAACCGTTTCAACAAAACTTTATTTGAGTGTAAAATTAATTAAGAATTAAAAAAGAATTCAAGATATTGCTTTTGATGTTGCAAGTAAGCGTTTTGTGTCGGGCTTTTGCAGATAAGCAAGCGCCCGGTTTTCTATATACTTGTAAACCTAGTTTAAAAATATGTAATCAAGCAATAAAATGACCTTAGTGTCGTTTCATATGCATTCCAATTGAATAAAGACATTCTGTGCCTTGAATCTCGACGTTTATAAAATTAAATGCCTAAGTTTCTTTTCATCAATAAAAAATAATAATGAAGAGAATAGGACCTATAAATGTGCCTTGCGGTACGCCAATACAGTAATTATTTTTAAGCTTTATAGGTATACATTTTTGTCAATTTCTTGTTCATTCAGGAGCAAGTATTTTGTGATTTCAATGCAAATGATTTTTTTTTTGTTTAAAAAAAAAAAACATTTGTAACGAATCAAGAAATCAGAGATTTTAGAAAAACATTCCATATTATTATGCTGAGTTTAGTTTAGATTTATACAGTTATACACATCTTAAGTATTGGAAATGTATTATGTATTAAGTTAAATATAGTTTTCTAGTTTACAGGTGAAATAGATCAAAGTTAATTTTGTGAAGATATTTTGTATTGCAATGAGCTTAATTTATATTGTAAGGTTATGAGTAAGTATTTCATTTTATTATCAAGGTTATGTAACATTTTTTTTACTCTATATTTGTGTAAACACGTCATTTCATAAAAAAAAGTCCTAAATATTTATAGGCTTTCTACGATTTTTAAATAAAGGTTTTCCATTATGTTTTTGTTAAAATTAAATCAACCTAAATTAAGCTACGGTATGTTTTGGTTTGCAAATATAGGTAACTCTGGTATTAAATGTATTAATATTACTTAAGTATTTACAATAGTAAGTATTCTTTCATATAATTTACTAAACGCCTATGTACTTAAATCGTGTGCCTTTTATATGCTATTTTTTATGATTGGACTAAATTTTGCTATATTATCAGTATTTTGCTGAAACTATGGTCAAAATATTATGTATTTAATATTTAGTCAATCAGTTTACAGGATGTAATAAGCCTTGAAAGTTATGTATGGTGAGTATTTCAGCTCATAAAAACCAATACAAAGTAAAAAGTAAGATATATTTCTTATTTCATCTTGTATTCAGGTACGCTGTAATATTATAATGTTCTATTTTTACATCATAAGTTTAATATACAATATTGTGTTGTATGTAATGAAAATATATTCTTATTATTAATTTGTAATGATTCTTATTATTTTTGGTTTAGTTGGTATTAATTTTGACGGAATCTTGGAGGTCTGGTGTTTGAATCCATGCAGGGCGGTGGGCTCGTGTGTTTAATATGTATGGGCACCCTAGATTAGAGACCGACCGAAGGTTCGGTTACGGTTGCAGTTCTAGGTTTCAGCCAAAAAATCTAGTTTCGGCCCCAGTTTCGGTTTTGGCTAAAATTGCCGAACCTGAAACCGAAACTCGATACTCGTGCATCGTTCGGCTATCCACGGAAGAATTCGGCGATACGCGCGCAAAATTTTATGGTTTTTATTTCAAATTTATTAATCTTAGTTCCACGCTGGATGCAGGCCACCTGCGATCGGTACAGATGGAGAGCCTTGAGGGAGGCCTATGTCCAGCAGTGGACGTCTTACGGCTGAAATGATGATGATGAATCTTAGTTCACTTTTTTTAGGTTTAGGGTAGCTGTTGTAGGTAGGCCATACTTACGTGTACCTTAACACACATCAGATTTTTACTTAAAAGCATAAATATTTTAAGAGGACACGTGAGTTTCGGTTTCTGTTTCGGCAGAAAATCTTGTTGCGGTCGGTCTACCCTAGATACAGGTTCTACCTAGTTAGGGGCTCTGAGTGTGATGCGATATTACAATTATATCACGCGTCCTAATCTACCTTAACATAAATTCACAGGCTAGCTGCTCTAAATAACTAGACTGCTATTTTTAACATCTGATTGACAGAATGCATCTCAGTCAGTGGCCATATGCGGCCGATTAGTAAGTGCAAAATACAATTTAGTTCTACGATTGTGATCGGACTGACTAAACATGGACACAGAAACGTTGCCAGGTAAGTTTTGCCTTTTCTTGTACTTATTATAACTGTTAGGAGGCCTAGGGCCATCTGAAAACCAGCGCTGGAAAGCGGACAACCAGTTCACAGCATTAGCTGAGATGGCACCTTTTGTTATTTAATTTTTTTTTAATTCTGTGCCAAAAAGAATACATTTGTTTTTGTATTTCACCCATACTAGCGCCAATCGCCGACCAGATGAACCATGGCAAATATCTCTATAATATAAAAATGAATCGCGATATTGTTGTTAAGCGCATAACTCAACAATGCTTTGACCAATTGTGATGGTTTTTATGGCGAGAAAAATTAGGAAATAATAGGTTAAGCGGTACGAAGTTCGCCGGGTCGACTAGTCATAAATGTAATTTTTTATGTTATTATTATGACACTACATGGCTTTTATTGATAGGTATCTGATGAAATGTACGTTATTGACTTAAAGCTGACAAACGGCAAACATTGTAGGTTCAGTATGAACTGAACCTACAATGTTTGGCCGTTTGTCAAATGTGAGTGAATCTCAAAATTCTCACAGTTGAGTTGGACATACATTGTTAGCCCAGTAAGGTTCCACAGGTTATTTTTCTTCTCTGCTGTGTTCCATTAAGCCAAAGTATAGATTCGCTATTTCCCACTGTCTGTGTTCTTATTCTCAAAGCCAATATCACTTTTATTTTTCTTAAACCGTTAAAAAATATTGAGTCTTTCGCCCACATTGTCTGCTTACGATACTATATGCCGTCATCGTCCCATTCAAAAAGCAGATGGCGTCATTAAAAAATAAACTGCTGTTTTTTTGTTGTGTGTGAGAGAGACGCGAACTTTTCGTTTTTGTGTATAAGTAAATGTTAAAATACACTTTTTAAACACAAGTAAGATACAAAAGTACTGTAAGGTATACGGATAATTAATTGCATGCAATGAGCGACCTTATCGCTAAAAGCGATTTCTGAATTGAATTTGAAAAAGTTAAAAAGAAAAACTTACCTTCTATGATAGCCGTATTATGATTCAGAAGTCAACAAAAAAGGCCAGTCAGTACCCAGTACATGCATTCTTACTTAGATCTATGCCAAAAGACGCACAAACTTTCCCTGAGCGGATATAAACAGTAAATAACGCGCAAAAGCCGTATTTCGCGATAATTACGCCGTCACTGAATTTTGACATAAATTATTAACGGCCCTCCAGAAATAACCTCTCCAGCTAAAATGGCTGCTGCCAACTTTTTTTACCGCCCTTTCTCCAACAGTAGACTTTAGGATTTCGCGCCGAATGGTCAAGAAAAAAAAATACTATCCTGCCAGTGTGTTATTTGCCAGTTAAAGGTTTAAAAAAAAAACAAAATCCCAGAAAGTACCGCACGCACCGCGATTGTAACTTTTTAATTTAAATTCCGTAGTGCAAATCCCAGAAGACGACATCGAAATGGAGGAAACTTACCACGTTGTGACGAGGATAGAAGCTATAACAGAGCAGGAGGACAGAAACCTTGCTGGGGCAACGAAGGAAATTCGTAACGACTTACACGTTATAATACCAGAGAACCCATTCCCTGAGATAGAAGTCGATGCTTACCCACCTCTAAAGTTTTCCTGGGTTATACCCAAAAAGCTTGCTGCCATGGCCTTTCCGAGAAATAAGGAGAATTTAAAGTTTCTTATAAATAATGGAATAACCCATTTAGTGACCCTTGCAGCTGGGAAAAAGCCACCAATGGATGATGTGCCAAGGCTTAAGTGGTCTGAAATACCAATTGAAGAGTTCGAGCTGCCTACTTTGGAACAGGTCATCAAGTTCATCGATCTGTGCCGTAAATCTGATAAGAATGGAGAGGTAAGTTATAAAGATATCCAACTTAAGACACCTTAAAAAAATATTAATTATCTTAATCATCATAAGCTATTTCATTCACTGCTCGATATAAGTCTCCCCCAGAGATCGCCACAATGACCGGTATTGAGACCCTAATCATACGTTTACCAGGTCGTCTGACCACCTTGTGGTAGGTCTGCTTACTCTGCGTCTTTTAGTGCGCGATTGTCACTAGAGAAGTTTTCTGCCCCAGCGTACGTTTTTGACATATATGCTAGGTATGTCCTCCCAATAAAAATTATATATAAATATTTAGCAACAAATGTTAAAACCATGATGAAGTCTTACAGACCTACTTAAATATTATTTTCAATTTTAAAAAGACCTAGATAAGGAGCAAAGTTAAAAAAAACGCGGATTAAAGAAAACCAAGGTTTCACTAGAAATAAGTTTAATTTCAAGGTTAAATGTTATGACAACGAAACATTGTTAAAACGTGATTAAAGTTTTATGATGATATCCGAAAACAAACTCACGAAAGCTGTTTATTTGGCAAGAAGCCAAATTTAGCTTTTACTAAATGAACATCTTCTGGTTCTGGTTCAAGTTCATATAAATATTTGTGTTCCGTAAATCAAATTTATGAAATGAGTTTATGTAGGTAAACCATCTAAGCTTGTAAACACTTTAACAATTTATATTAACGCTAATGGCATTTTTAACCGAATTCAAAAAAAGAGGTTATCAGTTTCATTGAACCGATTTTGATGTGGTTTTCACAAAATTATTTGTTACATTCAGGAGAAGGTTTTACTTAGTAACCGACTTCGAAAAATAAGAAGTGATCAGTTGATGTTCGTGTCAGTTTATTGAAGGCGGGTTCCTTTTTTGTAAAAAAAAAAAGAAAAAAGTCGGGAAATTCCTTATTTTTTGCTGCACAACACTGAAGTCATGTTCAGAGAAGTCTTTCTAACGTGATCAATCACGTAGACCTTTCTAACGTTTATTAGTCAGACATTACTTTAGACCGTTCAATGCTGGATAAATAGGACTCTTCGACATATTTCCACAAGAAAAGTGGAGGCAGTATGGAAGGATGTTGCCGTACATAATCTTCATGCTTTGCAGGCGGGTTGGCGAACGTAGCTGGAACTGGTTTGAGTGGCGAGTTAACTCAAAACATTGACTGGTAATGTCAGCCTAAGTAAGTACTTATCTAATATTGTTTAAACAAATTCCCAGGTGCTGGGCATCCACTGCAGGCAAGGCAACAGCCGCTGCGGCGTGATGCTGGCCTGCTACCTGGTGCACTTCCACCGATTCCTGCCCGACCAGGCGATGAACGTCGTCCGGATGATCAGGCCAGGTTTAGTACACCACAAATATTATTAAACTCTGCTTAAAAGATCTGCGAGGCTTATGTCTATATCTTACCACAGCCACCTATAGTTAGGTAGATTTTCTTTTTACTCAAAGAGGAAACTCACCCCACAGCCCCACAGAGTTGTTAATCCATACGTGTCAAAACTTACCCTCTTATAAAAAAATAAAGAGCATTTTAGTTATTTGACGTATGTCAATTTAGACTGGTTGTCACGTATTTACCATACAACAAACCAGAGAAGTAGACCTCCAGTAAGGCTACTTAAAATGTACTGTATCTTTATGAATAAGACAGTTAAATTATACTGCTAAAGTAATAAGTACTGCATGACAGTGTGTAACGCAAATGGGTGTAAATTGATAGGTAGCTATGAATCATGACATAGACTTAGGGAGGGTGCTTCGATAGAGAGTTACGGTACAGATTATCCTCTAGGT
Source organism: Euspilapteryx auroguttella (assembly GCA_951802225.1). Lineage (NCBI taxonomy): Eukaryota > Metazoa > Arthropoda > Insecta > Lepidoptera > Gracillariidae > Euspilapteryx > Euspilapteryx auroguttella. Next base: position 5,744,109 of record OX637664.1, on the reverse strand, counting down.
ACCGAGCCGTAGGTACAGGTAAAATATTCTATAGAAATCCGGTACCAAACCAACCTGTTTCCTAATGCGTGAGCGCTTTAGAGAACATTAAATATTTTACGGACTGTAGTCTGTGCCGGTTACCTGGCTCTCTATATTAGCAGCAAAGACACTGGAAATTGCTCTAGTGCCGTATGACGCACAGTTGAAAATATCAAAAACCTTAATCAGTACATGGTCAGTACCTAATTAATAAATATTTTCTTCTTTACACCACAGGATCCTTGGAATTCGGCGAGCACGAAGAGATCGTGTGCAAGTACTTCGACCACCTGACCCAGGATAATCCATTGAAATTTGGCGCCAACCCCATCATGATGGAAGAAATAATAGACGCGGCCAAAGAAAGCACAAAGGCAGTCTTAAAACAATTAGTCTAGTGTAAAAAGTTACGACTACATTTATTTGTGATTATTTTAACAAGTACCTATACGAAATTTTAATTATGAATGAAGGTATTTTTCGAATAATGGTGCAATCCATTTTTTGAAAATGGCGGCAATAAGTTTTTTTTTATGTACAAAGACAATAATGCCATTCAGCCCAATTTTTGCTGGTATTAAAATCCTTGGCCTTGACCTGAATTTTAGACTTTAAATAAACAAACTGTATGTAAAAAAAAGAACGGTCTATCTCATAATATTACTAAGTATACCAACAAACGCTTCGCTAGTCATGTTTTAATTTTATTTGTACGAAAACTGTGATTGTTGCATGTGAGTTAGAAAGATTGTTGTTTTATTATGTAAAATGTTGATTCTATGAATAAATGAATATTTTTATAAAGAAAAGTTTTCAAGTTTATTTAAGGTTCCGGTAATATACGCGTTCCGGGGCCTATATGATTTTTTTTTTTCATTTTGATTTTGTTTTTTCAATAGTCAAATATACTAACCCAAAATTATTAGGTATTTAATTAAGTATACATACCTAGTATATTTATAATAAAATGCTACTAAATGCTATAATAAATCAAATAGAATTCGATATATAACAGATCGCCACCTGTTAAATGTCGCTAAAGTGTGTCAGTTCGTATCGGGCTTGGCAATAGGCACTCTTGGCGACCAGCCAGGATCTATGGCAGAGGCAGAGCTCTGAAATTACCCAAAATAACCAACTGCCCAGCGTCAGACGAAGTTTGCTTGTTTCGGAAGTGAATTTTGATTTATAACTAGACTTTTGAAAGGAAAAGTTTGATTTTTTTTTAGTAAAGGTTTAAAGTAAGGAAGAACTTATTTAACGTAAAAGTGGTGTCTTAAAGTGAATGGTAATTATCTAGTAGGTGAGTACGATTACTTACATGTTTTTAAGATAGTTAATAAAAATAATTCGTGTGTGTCTAAGTAATTATTTAAGGTAACTATGAGAACTGCATTATTCTTTTAGAACTAGAAACTATGATAATCGTAATCTTAATATATGTAGGTACCTAATGCAAGTCAATGCTTAAACAGAACATTTAAACTTACTTACTTTATGTCTTCACAAAATATAACAAAAAGTTTGTTGATTTAAGATACATTGATGTTTTATATTTTTCAGTGACCTTGAGTGAGTACAAGTGAGCACGCTAAAGCATTGACCCGCAAAATCTTTCAACACAAGTTTCACAAGCTTCGCTTATAGAAAAAAAAAAAAAAAACAGAAATGACCGCCAAAATGAACACAAACATCAAACTGGCAAAACTTTTTTACAAATATGAAGACGAAATGAAGAAAAACAAAGAAAAAGCTGAATTAACACAAGAAATAGAGACAAAAGAAGAAGATTACGAATCATACCCTCCCTTTAACTTTTCGTGGTTGATCGAAAAGAAAATAGCTGGAATGGGGTGGCCGCAAAATGTCGCAAATCTGAATTATCTCGCTGACGCAGGAATAGACCACCTCATAACCTTGTCTCCCGAAAGAAGGCCGCCCATCTTGGACTGTAAAAAGAAACTAAAATGGACTGAAATTAGGATAAAAGAGTTCCAAGCACCAACTTTGAAGCAAATATTGAAGTTCATAGAGATTTGTGAACGGGCTGAACTTTTGGGAGAGGTGAGTGTTTTACTAAGTTTAATTTAATTTAAACTGGACAACAGCTGGCTGAAGTTGGCGCGGGATCAGAAGGCTACCACATAACCCTGCGTCTCCCCCCGGGTCTGCAGGGTACCTACTCGTTAGGAGTTTCCCCGCCTAAAACTAAAAAAAAAAGGATCGGAAGGCTTGGAGAACTAAGGGAAGCCTTTGCTTAGCAGTGGGACACTTAGCAGGCTAAATATATATATAAGTATTTATTTTATTTCAGTACATTAGTAGAATTTATTTAGAAGAGAGAGTAGATGTTTATTTAGTTAAGCTCTCTACAAAATTGTGAACAATAACGTTAGTAAGGTTAAATTTAGGTAAGTAAAATATTTAAAAAAAAAAAAAAAAAATGTTTGTTGAGTGACTGCAGATGTGAGTTGTACTTAACCTAATTACTGATTAAAGATATAGTTATGAAAACTAACATTAAGTATCATGAGACCTAAAAACAACCCTTGAGGTATGCCTAAATAAAAAAACATCTCCATACGAATGGCTTTGAGATGAGAACGATAAGCATTGTTCTCGTTTGGGCAATGGGCTCGTTTGGGGGCCTCTCCAGGCGACTATAATATTGTCGTAAGGCAAGACTGAGCCAATTGGTGGGCACCCTGAACTACCTCGCCTCTCACAGTATAGGATACTTTACCAAATAAGGTATCAATAGCAATTAGATTAGATGTAGTCTAATTGACTATCAATAAGTGATATCGTGTATCCTATATTGAATAAAGAATTATTTGATTTGATTTGACATTCTGTTATCTTATTCTTATAATTTTACGGCTGTTTATAGGTTATAGGTGTCCATTGCCGGCAAGGGCGCGGTCGGACGGGAACCATGCTGGCATGCTACATGGTGCACTTCAAAGATATGGCGCCGGAGCGGGCCGTCATGACGGTGCGGGTAAAGAGGCCTGGTAGGTGTTGCGAAGAATAAAATTTGCCTAAGGACGAAAATCACAGATTCCATTACCTACAGTTGCATATTAAAATTAAACATAAAAAAACATTATTTTTTTTGCATTCGTAGGGAAATATAAATCGGTAAAAGCTTTATTGAAATTCGTACCTGCTTACAAAAGAACATTAGAAATTAAAACACAATTATACTTCAATCAATATGTAGTATAAAAAAAGTCGCTTCCCGCGTCTGTCCCTATGTTATTTATGTAAGTATGCGTAAATCTTTAAAACTATGCAACGGATTTTCATGAGGTTTTTTTATAGATAGAGTGATTCAGACGGTTTATAAATGTATAATACATGCACAATATAGTAAAAGGATAGGCGGTACGAAGTTCGCCGGGTCAACTAGTATTATCATAATCGCTTTTAGCGATAAGGTCGCCTATTGTCACCTTACTTTTATACAAATTGTTAAATATTTCTGTATTTGAGGACAATAAAGTGTATATTCATTCATTCATTCATTCAGCCTACCTACAATGATGTTATTCTGACGTTTGCTTAGCCGTGTGCCGTGAAAGTGGAACGTCCGTACAAATATCCTCAAAAAATTTCGCATTTATAATTAGTAAGAAGAAAGTTTTAGTGATATTTTCGCCTAGCATCATCATACAGTTTTACAGATTTATCGTTTGTCTATCTGTATCTGAAACTAAAACAAAATCTTTATAAAAACCAAATTTGTATTAGTAAACTTTTTCACAAATGAGCTCCAAAAACGACTTCATAGATTTAAATTTAACATGAAACAATCTTAGACATAAGACTTAAATCTATTCACACACATAGCACTTACAAAAAATATGTGTAGTGTAGACCACATAATAATATATTAACATACTGAGTGTTTCTGACAAGGCGGTAATAAATGAAAGGAGGGATTCAACTTACTATAACAAACAACTTTCCCAAAGAAACATGGGTCGAAATCTCATAACTAAAATCAGCTGTTCCATACATTTGTTCGATCAGCTGACGGGGTCAATGTACGGGACAGCTGATTATTGTTTTGATATTTCGACCTATGTTGCTTAGGGAAAGTTGTTAGGTATGCTGTGTCAAACCCCCCATTTCATTTATTACCGCCTTGTCAGAAACACCCTGTATAATAGTTAGCATAACTATTTCAAAATATCTAGGTATGACCGTAGTTATTTTGCGATAAAGGCTATTATTAATACAATATACTGATACAAAAAAATCTAGAAATTCAAAAGTGTCAATACTGTATGGATGTTATTTAATTTCTAGATTTTTGGTGTCGCCCTTTCCTAAAAGAAGGTGTCATAACTCCACAGGGTCATGTGAAACGTATGAACAAGAAAAGGCTGTCTGTCACTACCACGACTGCAAGCGCGGCGCCGACTACGGCAAACCAGATTACCGCCTGGTCGACGACAAGCTTTACTTCGACGCTTCCATCCGCAACATGGGTGATGATGATGAACCAAAGGATGAAGAACAAAAGACTGAAGTCCAAGAAGTGGTTAAAGAGAGGAAGAAGTCTACGGCTATGGTTATTAACCATCATATTTACTTTTAAGGGGCGAAACGGTGCGAAACTAGCGCCACTTCGATTTATAATTAATATCTTCTAAACCATGGCCGAAATCAAAAATATGCGTCTTTGACTCCCTAGATAATCTTGCTTAGAATTTTTAAGGCCCCTTTTGTGTAGTAACAGAATTCTAAGCAAGATTATCTAGGGAGTCAAAGACGCATATTTTTGATTTCGGTCATGGTTTAGAAGATATTAATTATTTATCGGGAGTCGCGTTAGTTTCGCACAGTGTTAGCCCTTAAGCTTGTAACATACATCTTTGTAAAATTATCGAATATGCCACTTTTTAATTTATTCTTATAGCTTGCGCAGATATAGAATAGTTTTGAAATACCATGACAAACATCATGCCGTCTCGCTTAGATTTATATGAATATGATCGGGAAAGCACGAGCCTCTCATGTCTCTTCAGAACGTTTCTTTGTGTGCGCAAGTTATAAATATACCTCAGTGTGTGTGTAACCTATTTGTATACGATTAAATGTTTTAAGTATATAAGACTTTTTAGTTTCGTTAATCATATATTATCCAAAACTAAATATTAAAAACAGATACATTAACATGTAAATGTAAATTACCGTTATTATCCTACGATAAAAACCAAGTTTTTATACTTTTTAAAACTAACAAAATAAATAAAAGAAAAAATTTCGAGCGTTAGCTCAAAAACATGGAATTCAATAAAACCCAATAAGATATTTAGAAAATTAAGCATATTATGTGAATCAGGAAAAAATACACCATGATGTTACATGATGATGACACACTAAAGCTGGGTACTTACTGACCGAATGCTCGCGGTGTAATGTAACATGCATGTTACACATCGAGAATTCATACAGTCAGTACTTAGTATGAGGGGTTTTTCAAAGTGACAGAGAGGAAAAAAAAGTTTCATAATGCGCCTGTAAGTGGCGGTGTCTACAGCAATATTAGAGAGATGGGAGATCGAGTATTGACTGACTCTTTGTCTATACCAATATTATAAAGAGGAAAGATTTGTTTGTTTGTTTGTAACGAATAGGCTCCGGAAATACTGAACCGATTTGAAAAATTCTTTCACTGTTGGGTAGCTACACTATCCCCGAGTGACATAGGCTATATTAGATTTTTAAAAAAATTAGGGATCCTTACTCAAACTCAAATAATGTAACCCATGCAATATTTTTTCCGTTGTTTACATATTTTAACAGATGGTTTGTTGTTATTGTTTGTTTTTTTATTCGCCCATTTTGGGCAGTCAAAAGAACATAGTCTATAGAGCCCAGTCTTTAGTAGTAAGTATCTTATATTCTATGGCGTAACGAAGTAAGCCGCGACAGCTCGTATTGGATAATTTTCTGCTAAGTATACATTTTAATTTCGCCCACTCCGTCGCTGCATCAGTTAAATTTTAATTATTAAATTCATTTCATCTTGACCTATTGCTCCTGGCAGAGCGCCATCTGGTAGCAGCGTAATAAAACTTGTTTTTTCTTCTGAGCTGTCAAATTGTACATTACGAGCCAATTAACATTTCGTATCAAAATCAGAAAGCCCGTTTTAGCATTTAATAAGCAATTTAAATAGGCACAACATTGCACCCCAAAAGTCCTCGCCCGGCCCAAGGCGCAGGAGTGAGAGAGAGCGATGCCACGCCCCCCGCGTCAGGCCCCGCCCCCCGGCGCACGCGCAGCGCCACGCGCGTCCCCACCGAGTGACGCACCACGTCCGCTATCTGAGACAGGTTGTTGAAGTTCGTAGAGTTTAGGGAGCCGAATTGGAGTAGCTCGTCGTCTTGTTGCAGGCCCTGGAAAAAAATATCAGAGGTGTATTTTTCCTCCAAAATGGTTGACTTTGTGGCAATCTGTGGGAGAGACCATTGCCTTGTAGAGCACCTATCGGTTGTTATGATGAAAGGTCTGTATTTAATACACTAGTAAACAAAATAAACTGTTAATAAAGCAGTGGAATATAAAATAAAAAATCTAATTTAATAAAATATTTTTTTTTTCCATTTCGCATATAAACCAAGAGACACACTTTTGGACGTAGGCCTACCCCACAGATCGCCACATGGACAAACATTTTCGTGGAGTTTTGACATTATATATATAATCATCACGCTTGCCAGGTCTATAAGCTCTTTAAGTTTCATGCAAACATTATTCGTCAGAATTTCTCAGTATGTTAGCATAAACATCAGAAAGTAGGCTATTTCTAATGAAATTAATAAATTTCTACTGCAGTTCAAAGTTGACATAAAAACAGTAACTTACAGCAAGTTCAGCAGGTGAGCCGGGACTGACGAAGTTGACTTTAGCAAACGCACGGTCAGTGACACGCAGCTCCCGCGTTCCCTCCACAACCATGGCAATGCGGTCACTGTGCCCATTTGTATGACCATTGGGGATGTACCCATTGGTTATATGGCCGTTGGGTCGGTGACCATTTGAGTGGGATGAGCTTGTGTCCATGGACTGTAAAAAAAAAAGTAATTTTTAGATATGTAGCACGGAATTAGCATATGCTGTCAGCCTGCCCAGCTACAAAAAAATCCAGAACTGGTAGCATGATCAATTACTTGTCGAATCTTCACTTTTTTTTTATCGCTTTTTAACCGACTTATCAGTTTGACCTGTATTGTGTGAAACCTATTTGTATGTATGTTTGTCCGCGGTTATCTTGCTGCGATGAGGTTTTCAGATAAGTATTTGTTACATTCAGGAGAAGGTTTTAGTGACTATTTTAACTGACTTCGAAAAAGAGGAAGTGCTCAGTTGATGTAAGTGTCAGTTCATTGAAGGCGGGTTCCTGTTTTGTTAAAAAAGAAATTATGACATCCAAATGCGGGTAAATGTATGGAGATGATTCTTAAAAGTGGCAGTTCAGAAAGATTTGACAAATTTGACAACTGGTCAATTATGCTACCAGAGTAGGAAGCTGGGAAGTCTATTCTTGGCTCAGAGGACAACCTAGCTAATTTGTTTAAGAATTCAGGCATTATCCTGCAGTTTTCTGATGTTCACAGCAACATTTTTTTCTAGTACATTTAAGTTACATAAATTGAAAGGTACCTCAACATTGTTTCCATGAGAAGAGCCTTCGCCCTGGCCGCGGACTTCTTGGTGTAACGCATTGAGACCTCGCTCTATCTGCCTCATTACTTCTTTATGGTCATTCTGTAAGCCTGTAAAATTCAGTATTATGAACCTTTGTATAGGTACCAACAGAATATCAGCATCACAGATTTTTGTGACACATGCTGAGTCGGAGCTTAGTTCCGTTGTGATATGCGTCACTGTGCCATATACCGTGTGTAAATTTGTTTATTATAACTTGTTTGTAATATTGTAATTTTATATTATCTTATTGTGTTTATTTGTTAATTTAATTTATGTGTGTAGTGCATATAAATATTTTATCTATATCTATATATAACGCGAGGCGAGTGAAAATCCCCCAGTGCTCGGCGGCTCGAAAAGAATTGTCAGTGCACAGTTTTCTTGGTACTGATTGGTGCACTAAATGGTAAGAAGGTTAAATGTAAATATTGGATAGATTTTAAGGGTTAATAAGCATTATTGTGTGATTTATTCAGAAAAGAATGGCCAGTGGTCCTATTGTCATTCAAAATAGTTGTGAGAATGAAAATAATGTGGAAGTTAGGTTCCAATCTCTTCGCCTCTTGAGCAATGTTTAAATAATCATAATGCTTGGTCAGTGGGTCGTTTTGGTACAATTTCATAGCCATTTTAGAACGCAACAGACCCACAGGCTCTTACTAAAAAAAAAGACGAAGTAGGTATGGTTAGATAGTTTTGTTACTGGTATTATTCGGTTTCGGGAACTAAGCATGATTCTACTTACAAATAATGCGGTGTCTAGCATGACGAACTCTGTAAACATCGATATCATTGCGCGGGAAACCCTCAGGGTCCACAAGAGGCTCGTGCATTCCAACATCGCCATTCGTTTGAAGAACGAGAGTCTGCTCCTGGATTTCTCGTTCGATACGCTCCTTCTCTTCCATAAATTTAAGGACCTGGTCCCTAGAGGGCCCGTCCATATTAATACCGACCATTTCTAGCGATCTTGTTAATAATTTCACAGGGTTTTTGTGTTTTTGTTTAATCACGCACAATCAAAACAATCACAAAAGAAAGAATTGACTGACTGACTGATTTGATTTGTTGAACTCGTTGAACTGAACTATATTAATTTGTGATTGACACTAGAGTGATTGATTGATCGATCCGGATCTGGGCGTGTAGGTGTCCTTGTGGAGTGCGGGTTTTGCACAGCCAAGTTTTGCACAGCCAAGTTTTTTGTGTACATGGCTACGTAAAACTTGGATGGCAAAAACATTGACGAGCATGAACAGGCCGTACAAAACTTGCACGAAGGTGTCGTTACCACCCAAGTTTTGTACGACAGAGTTTTGTACGACAAGTTTTGCACATCCAAGTTTTTCACGTACGTGTCGTTCATACCCGGCTGTACAGAGGTGTCGTTGGTGTCCCTTCCGTCACAAATTGGATTATATTTGGACCAATCACAACGCTCGGCACATCAATCATATTGTCTAGCTTTGTTTTCATTTACAAAATTATTAGGCTTACGTGTCTATGGTCAGTTACCTTTTTTTTGCAGGCAAAGGAAGCAATTTATTAAACCTTAAGATTAATAATATTACTATTTTGATTTTAAACCAATAGGTATGTACCTACATTCATTACATACAGCTTGGCACAGATAAACTAGAAAATAATGGGGGCGCCACTTTGTATGTGTAGATTTTTTATTATTATTATTACGAGCCTGTACTGTCCCACTGCTGGGCAAAGGCCTCTCTCCCCTTCTTCCACTCATCGCGTTCTTGCGCGGTCTGCCACCAGTTTTTGTCTACTGCTCTCAGCTCATCGCTCCATCTCTTTTTCGGGCGACCACGGTGCCTCTTCGCGTCTTTTGGTAGCCATTCTGTCGCTTTTCGGGCCAGAAAAATCAATATGATTGTCGTTTGATAGGTTTTTGGGGTGCTGATAACGAAAATGACAATCATTTTAAAATCCAAGATGGCGGTCAGTTTTTTTTTGAAAAATCGATGTGGGTGTCGTTAAATAGGTTTTTGGGGGCGCTGATAACGCAAATGACAATCATTTTGAAAGTTAAGATGGTGGACAAAATTGTTTCGTGAAAAATCGATATGGGTGTCGTTTAATAGGTTTTTGGGGTCGCTGATAACGAAAATGACAATCATTTTGAAATCCAAGATGGCGGACAAAATTTTTTCGTGAAAAATCAATATGGGTGTCGTTTAATAGGTTTTTGGGGGCGCTGATAACGAAAATGAAAATCATTTTGAAATCCAAGATGGCGGACAAAATTTTTTCGTGAAAAATCAATATGGGTGTCGTTTGATAGGTTTTTGGGGTCGCTGATAACGAAAATGAAATCATTTTGAAATTCAAGATGGCAGACTTTTTTTTTGAAATATCGATATGGGTGTCGTTTAATAGGTTTTTGAGGGCGCTGATAACGAAAATGACAATTATTTTGAAATTCAAGATGGCGGACAATTTTTGTTTTAAAATATCGATATGGGTGTCGTTTTATAGGTTTTAGGGGCGCTGATAACGAAAATGACAATCATTTTGAAATCCAAGATGGTGCACATTTTTTTTTTTGAAATATCGATATGGGTGTCGTTAAATAGGTTTTTGGGGGCGCTGATAACGCAAATGACAATCATTTTGAAATTCAAGATGGCGCACATTTTTTTTTTAAATAGATATGGGTGTCGTTTAATAGGTTTTTGGGGGAGCTGATAACGAAAATGACAATCATTTTGAAATCCAAGATGGTGGACAAAATTTTTTCGTGAAATATTGATATGGGTGTCGTTCATTAGGTTTTTGGGGGCGCTGATAACGAAAATGACAATCATATTGAAATCCAAGATGGCGGACAAATTTTTTTCGTGAAAATCAATATGGGTGTCGTTTTATAGGTTTTTGGGGGCGCTGATAACGAAAATGACAATCATTTTAAAATCCAACATGGCAGTCAGTTTTTCTTTTTGAAAAATCGATATGGGTGTCGTTTAATAGGTTTTTGGGGGTGCTGATAACGAAAATGACAATAATTTTGAAATTCAAGATGGTGGACAAATTTTTTTCGTGAAATATCGATATGGGTGTCGTTTATTAGGTTTTTGGGGGCGCTGATAACGAAAATGACAATCATTTTGAAATCCAAGATGGCGGATAAATATTTTTCGTGAAAAATCAATATGGGTGTCGTATGATAAGTTTTTGGGGGATAACGAAAAAAACAATCATTTTGAAATTCAAGATGGTGGACAAAATTTTTTCGTGAAAAATCGATATGGGTGTCGTTTAATAGGTTTTTAGGGTCGCTGATAACGAAAATGACAATCATTTTGAAATCCAAGATGGCGGACAAAAATTTTTCGTGAAAAATCAAATCATGGGTGCCGTTTGATAGGTTTTTGGGGGCGCTAATAACGAAAATGACAATCATTTTAAAATCCAAGATGGCGGTCAGTTATTTTTTTTTTTTAAATCGATATGCGTGTCGTTTAATAGGTTTTTGGGGGTGCTGATAACGAAAATGACAATTATTTTGAAATTTAAGTTGTCAGACCTATTTTTTTCGTGAAAAATCAACATGGGTGTCGTTTAGTAGGTTTTCGGGGTGCTGATAACGAAAATGACAATCACTTTGAAATCCAAGATGGTGGACAAAATTATTGCGTGAAAAATCGATATGGGTGTCGTTAAATAGATTTTTGGGGTCGCTGATAACGAAAATGACAATCATTTTAAAATCCAAGATGGCGGACATACATTTTTGCGGTCGTTTAATTTATGGGTGTCGTTTAATAGGTTTTTGGGGGCACTGATAACGAAAATGACAATCATTTTGAAATTCAAGATGGTGGACAAAATTTTTTCGTGAAAAATCGATATGGGTGTCGTTTAATAGGTTTTTGGGGAACTGATAACAAAAATGACAATCATTTTGAAATCCAAGATGGTGGACAAAATTATTGCGTGAAAAATCGATATAGGTGTCGTTTAATAAGTTTTTGGGGGCGCTTTCAAGATGTAAGACAAATTTTTTTTGCGAAAAATCGATATGGGTGTCGTTAAATTGATTTTTCGGGTCGCTGATAACGAAAATGACAATCATTTTAAAATCCAAGATGGCGGACATACATTTTTGCGTTAAAAATCGATATAGGTGTCGTTTAATAGGTTTTTGGGGGTGCTGATAACGAAAATGACAATCATTTTGAATCCCAAGATGGTGGACAAAATTTTTTCGTGAAAAATCGATATGGGTGTCGTTTAATAGGTTTTTGGGAAACTGATAACAAAAATGACAATCATTTTGAAATCCAAGATGGTGGACAAAATTATTGCGTGAAAAATCGATATAGGTGTCGTTTAATAGGTTTTTGGGGGCGCTGATAACAAAAATGACAATCATTTTGAAATCCAAGATGGCGGACATAATTTTTTTTTTAAATCGATATGGGTGTCGTTTAATAGGTTTTCGGGGGCGCTGATAACGAAATTTACAATCATTTTGAAATCCAAGATGGCGGGCATATTTTTTTTGAAAAATCGTTATGGGTATCGAGTTATAGGTTTTTGTGGCGCTGAGAACAAAAATGACAATCCTTTTGAAATTAAAGTTGTCAGACATAATTTTTTCGTGAAAAATCAATATGGGTGTCGTTTAATAGGTTTTTGAGGGCGCTGATTACGAAAATGACAATCATTTTGAAATCCAAATCCTGCAGATAGGACCTGAACCAGTTGATGACGTCAGAAGAAATATTGAAAGAGCCTAACAAAGCTTGGAGAATGTCAAAATCGACTGAATTAAAAGCATTGCTAAAGTCCGTAACCTGACCACTGTCCATGCCCCATCGGATATCGTCTGTAATTTTCGTAAGTGCTGTCACAGTGCTGTGACCAAGTCGAAATCCAGATTGAAAAGGGTTAAGAAGGTTATGACTAGAAAGAAAAGAGCTAAGCTGGTTATAAACAAGGCGTTCGAGAACTTTTGAAAGGAAATGAAGAATCGAAATTGGTCTGTAGTCTGTCAGTAAAGATGGTTTATTTATTTTAGGCAACGGAGTGACTGATGCATTTTTCCACAGAGACGGACACGTCGTCACTGCCGATAGCATTTGAAGTAATTTGGAGAATGCTCCTCTTAATAGACTCATCAGTAAACTGAAGGAATGAAAAAGGAGCAAAGTCAGGAGTCGGAATTAAGGAAATGTGATTTAACGTTTGCGTTTTCAAAGGACCATCAAATTTTGAAGACGAGGAAAAGTGTTTGTTTAATTCGGTAACGTTTAAATCATTAGGAAGTGAGTTTTGGTGAGAACTTCCAACTCCTAAAGTCCTAAGAAATTTCCAGACTTTCGCTGGGTCACCTTTTTCAATTGAGTTGTGGATGGCATCATATCCTATCATATCCTGTGGGGCGTCCCTACACATCTTATTGCAGCGATTTCGTAGAGACTTATACTTGTCTTTGTCTGCATCGGATGGGTCAGATCTTAGTTTGGTCTTGGCACGAGCCTTGCGAACCAAGAGCGACTTTAATTCTTCCGTTAACCACAGGAAGGTGCTTTACCTTGATGGCTCGAATGGGAGCGTGAACGTCGCAAAGTTTAGTGAGAAGAGAATTGAACAAGGAGATTTGCTTGTCAACGTCTGCCGCGTTTCCGATCACAATCCAGTCCACTTGTCGTGCATCTTCTAGAAAACGTTCCCTGTCCATGCCACGAAAATTGCGTTGAAAAAGAATTTTGGCTTTTGCTTTCGGAGATCGGAGTTCGTACGATAGGAAAACCATATCGTGGTAAGAGAAAGCGTCAGCCGGGCACTGCCCATGAAAACCAACATGGTGGGGAGAAGATAGTAGCATAAGATCAAGAAGAGACTGGACACAGTTTGGAAAATGATGCGTCGCATCCAGTGGTAGTATATGCATATTTCAAGAATTGACAATTGATTTTACTGAATTAGATCGGGAGTAATTTTTTAACAAACATGTATTTAAAAGCACCCATTATAATAGAATGACTGTAGGAAGGGATTAAATTATTAAGAGACTCTCAAATGAGGCGAAGTAATTATTAGAGCAGGATGGACTATAGAAGGCACCCAACAATACCTTGACGTTCGACAGGAGAACCTCCACGAAGAGATGCTCACCAGCATCCGACGGCGGAGGCTGTGTTGAACTCGAGATGATGGAAAAATTGAATATTCGTTCTCAGATAGATAGCAACACCGCCGCCGACGCTACCTGTGCGATCGTTTCCAATCTGGACCGGACACACTGTATATACAATCAAAATACCACTGATCTACTCACTCACTCATCATCGCCCAGCCGAAACAGCTGAAAATAGAAAGATAAAATTTGGACAGTAGCTTCCTTACGTGACGTAGGCACCCACTAAGACGGGATTTTGGGATAACTTAACCGGGATGCCGTATACAGGGTGTAACAGTTTGAATGAAACTCCTAAACTGCTGGGTTTAGAGAGTTAAAATTCACACTGTATATTGTCATTGTATTACAAACATCATAAATGGTTTTAGTTTTTTATATTTTGCCCCTTAGTTCTTATACAGGGTGAAATATGATTTTTGCTTAAATCTAAACTAATTACACTAGAGACTTGTAATTTCCTAAATAAGGTCCTTTTTATATAACAACATGAAATATGATATCAAAACTGCGTTAATTAGTCCTGTAAGCCATTATACAGGGTGTTAAAGTTTGTATAAAAAACCGAAACCGCTCCTTATTTTGCTTAAAAATTAAAGTGAAAAAAAAAAATGAAAAATGTTTATTTCGTTAACCAAATAATGCTTTTAAACACTGCTAAAATATAATTATTACCTACATACAAAAATTTTTACATACGACTTAAAAATAAACTTTAGAAATTAAAGTGGGGTAGTTTTAACGTTTTAACAGTGAGCGTATAAATTAGTTACCAGCGACCTTACACTAGGTGTAAACCTGTCTTGTAGGCGCCGCAAACTACGATTGCCAGAGATTTAGCGGGCGCATACGCGGTAGCGTTTCGGAATTTCGGTTAAATCGGTAACTCTGTCTTTCAAAAACGATAATATATTAAAATGTAGGGGCTTGGTTTTTTAAAAACGCGAATTCTTTTTAACTTTTTTACATACCTATGCGGAAGAAGAGAGAGCTAAACTATCAGTAGGTACTGGCGAAGAAAAATCTTTCATCAACAATAAACAAAATTTTTAACAAAATTTCATCTCAATAGCTTAAGGTGGTAACTCTCGGTATGGTGCGAAATTCAATTTTTTTCGTATTTTTTAATTATTCTGGCAAAAGTAATAAATTTAATAAAGTTAAAAAAAAAAATTTCGCGCCATACCGAGAGTTACCACCTTAAATATTGTTTCGTCCTCAGACGAAATTAGTGATTTGATGGTTCCTTTTTGCTTATTTAAGTGATTTGCTCCTTCCCGCCCCGTATATCAAGACACTATAGATCACTTTCTAAGTTATTTATTATACAATAGTTTAAGTTTCACTTTAGGTTTAAGTATTTTATTATAATTAAATTAATTTAAGAACGCAGAAGGCGTTCGTCTCGATAGGGTGTGTCGCGAGGAAGAGGGGTTCGCAAGTTGAAGATGGGCGACCTGTCTTGCTTTGACGGCGCGTAGTCTATACCAATATTATAAAAAGGAAAGATCTGTTTGTTTGTTTGTTTGTTCGTTTGTTTGTAACGAATAGGCTCCGGAAATACTGAACCGATTTGAAAAATTCTTTCACTGGTAGGAAGCTACACTAACCCCGAGTGTCATAGGCTATATAAGACTTTCAAAAAAATTAGGGATCCTTACCTAAACTCAAATAATGTAATCCAAGGTGCAATATTTTTTCCGTTGTTTACATATTTTGACAGGTGGTTTGTTGTTGTTGTTTGTTTTTTTATTCGGCCATTCTGGGCAGCCAAAAGAACATAGTCTATAGAGCCAAGTCTTTTGTAGTATGTTATATTCTATGGCGTAACGAAGTAAGCCGGGACAGCTCGTATGACATAAAATGAGCTAAGCGCCTGATTAGTTTTCTATGCAAATATTGCTTGAAAGTACGCATTGGTCGCGCACGTAAGGCGCGAACAAAGATATCTGCTTCAAAATTGAGTAAGTTGTAAGATTTCATCCGAACAATCATTCATACATACATTGCAATGCAATTTAAATAAAAAAGCATTTATTAAAACTTTAATCAATATATATAAAACTCTTCCGTTACTGACTGACTGACTGACTGACTGACAGACAACGCAGAGCCGAAACTACTGGGCGTAGAAAGCTGAAAATTGGCACGTGGGTTCCTTGGGAAGTATAGGTGAGCACTAAGAAGGGATTTCCCGAAATTCCCACGGGAACGGGAAAAAACGGGATTTTTGTGTTTATGAGAAATCTGCGCGGGAAAAACCGCGGGGCGGCCTCTAGTTGTTAATAAAAAAATTACTTAAACAAAACGTTTTTTATTTTTATTGTATAAATCAACTAGCTTCCCCGCAAGATTTCTTCTGCGTAAAGTATTAGATGCAAAAAAGAACCGGTAAGTAATACTTAAGCACCCAATGCAAAAAACTTATCGACATCTCGTTGATTGGCACGTAAGTAGTTGATAGTTAAGGGGCTATTACACCTTTCCTAAATCAGTCTCTGAATTCAGTCAGTCCTGATTCAGGACAGTGTAATTGCATTTAGGGAGCTAGCTTCCGATTTAGCCACCGACTTAGAACAAAGACGTCCTAGCTCCAGTGTTGCCAACGGATGAAATAGCAATCCGCCAGATAAGGTTCCTCAAGTGATGAGTTACTCCCTCATTTGAGGGGGCTCGTTACAGTGATGTGAGTGAGGACACCTGTGTACCTCGTATAAAACTCGTAAAACGGCTCGTGAGGAGTGAGGCGTCTCACTATTCCAAAATGAAAAATAAACCAAAATCTTGAGCATTTGAATGATGGAAGTTCCTTGTGTGTGTCGTAGAAGTGTATTGTGATTCGAGAGCATAACAAATAAACAAACCTTGAAAATAAAGGTAAACTGACGGGAAATCTGGGCTTATGGCAAGGGTTTAAGCATTTCAATTAACAAAACCCGTTGTGGTAAGATGTTTTAGGGTGTTGACGAGCGCAGGAACTCTATCCATAAATTAGTATGTTTCGTATTTAGAAAAATCCTATGTCATTTTACAATGAGTCAATATAGGCAAATTTATAAATAGGCACAGTACGCTCAAGCAAGTACCACGACAGGCAGAGTGCTACTTAGCCCATGAATTCAAAATTATTTTTAATTTCAATTATGTAGGTATTGGGTAACATAGGTATTGCAATCACAATTTAAACTAAAACTAATTAAAAATTATTCTCTTTTCTATTTAAACATAACCTTTGCATATATATCTAAATCTACCTGCAAAATATCAATTTGTAATGTATAATTAAGATCAGAAAACTGTGTTTTATAGTTAATAAAATGATTATTATTATGTCTATTAATACTTGTAAGATTAGTCCCACTGCGGGAAGGTTTGGGCCTGTTTTTGGGTTGAAATGCCTCACCTCAAAATGAGGACCTCATTTCCTCAATCCTCATTTTAAATTACTGAGTAACCCATCACTCCTCAAACCACCAGAACACCGCTTACAATAAGATGTCCCTCTCTAAAACCGCTAAAATTCTCACTAAGATTATAAAACACTAGAGGCTGCCCCGCGGTTTTTCCCGCGCAGATTTCTCATAAACACAATAATCCCGTTTTTTCCCATTCCCGTGGGAATTTTGGGAAATCCCTTCTTAGTGCTCACCTACACTCCTTAAGAAACCCACGTGCCAATTTTCAGCTTTCTACGCCCAGTAGTTTCGGCTCTGCGTTGTCTGTCAGTCAGTCAGTCAGTCAGTAACGGAAGAGTTTTATATATATTGATGATTAAGGTAGTAACTCTCGGTATGGCGCGAAATTCAATTTTTTTTGCGTTTTTTATTTATTATGAAATTATGACAAAAGCATTCGTTTTTAATAAATTTTAAATTACTTCGCGTATGAAAAAAACCGTTTTCAACATTGTAATACAACGTTTTTGGAAGAGAGACCTACTGATTTGTGTTTAAAGGTTCGAAGGCAAAAAAATCAAGTCCCTTGTATATACACAAAAATCGGCAACTTTGTCTTTCAAAAACGATATATTACAATATAGGAGATGGTTTTTCAATTACGAGAATCACTTTAAACTTTATTAAAAACTAGAGGCTGCCCCGCGGTTTTCCCCGCGCAGATTTCTCATAAACACAAAATTCCCGTTCCCGTGGGAATTTCGGGAAATCCCTTAGTGCTCACCTACACTCCCCAAGGAACCCACGTGCCAATTTTCAGCTTTCTACGCCCAGTAGTTTCGGCTCTGCGTTGTCTGTCAGTCTGTCAGTCAGTCAGTAACGGAAGAGTTTTATATATATTGATTTAATGAAAATTAACCCCCTCGAAAAAAATTAAAAAATATAAAGGTTTTTATTTTGAAAGTAAAAATATAGCTAAATAGTAGTTTTTATTTTATTTTAAGATAATTCTCATAATCCGCTTTAAAAACCACTAGCCAATAAATGAAAAAAAAAAATTGCCACTAAATGGGGGTTCCAATCCAACCAAACCACCAGATTTAGTGGAAAATCCACTAAGGTGCCAACACTGTGCTTCGATCGCGACTGACTAAGAAAAGGTGTGATAGCAAACTACGCTGCCTAAATAGTTTCCTAAAAAGGAAGCTAATTAGGTTGCTAATTCAGATACTGATTCAGGAGAAATGTAATCGCTCCTTTATATCCCTAGCTAGCTCATCTGTCTACGCTGCGCACTGAGTAATTGACTTGTATAGGCTTGTTCTTGTATTATTATTATTCTGAGGTTTTAGGTTTTAAAAAAATTGCCTTAGAGAAAATCATGAGAAAATGCATAGAGTGGAACAGTGGAACCTCAGAGTGGAAGTGGAACGAAACGGTAATATTCGATTGATTGATTGAACCTCGGGATTGAACTGTGACTGAGCAGTTCAGTGAAACGTGGTGAAACCATGAAACATGAAACCTAACTTCCAATCAATCAAACAAACGTAACGAAAAAACGAAAACAAGAAAAAAGACGGGAGGCAAATAATTAATGAAATATGAAAATACATTAGGTATCTAAGAACACAGTTGCACAAAACAATTGAAAAATTACGTAGGCCGTTTTTGCCGAGGTCTCTGCGACTTCACCTTCACGCCCTGCTTAGTGGCTTGGGTCTTTGCAGTTGTCGATGGAGCAGCAGCAGTATCATCCGCCGCTGGGGCAGCTGGAGCTGGAATCGCGTCGAGTTCAGCCAGATTGACTACGCTATGGCGAGAGCCGTCCGGTGCTAATACGAACACTACGCCGTTGCGTGTCCAGGCGTTCTTTACGCCATGTCGCTGCCTAGCCGCCATGAAGACGTCGTGCTGGAAAATTTTACTACCAGGGGCCGGCTTTTTGACGTACCTCCAAGCCTTTGACACCGCTTCAAATCTCCAGCCGCAACGGGCAACTGCAACTTGCCTTCGAGAATGGTTGTCAGCACAGCTAAAGGGTCCTCATCCTTCTCTTCAGGCACGCCATGTATGAGCAGAATCTTGTGTCGTCGCTGGGTCTCCTGCTGATCCTGCTGTCGAACAAGCAAATCAATTTGCCTTTCCAGTGTCGATATTGCAGAGAGAACAAAGGTGCGGAATACGGTAAACTCTGTGGCAACTAAAAATGTATTTGGGGTTGCTGGCGCCTGCTGCAACTTGCTCTGGAAGAGCTGAAGAGAACTGCTGCACATGGAACTCAACTCATTCATTGATTTCTGTATGTCCTCCACCTTCATTATAGTGCAGTGATGATGTGGCACTTTGTGTTTTATTGTTGTGAATGGATCTTCAGAAAAATTACTGGTAGGTGACAGGACTTAACTTAATAAATAAAATTACATTAAATAAATTAGAAAAAACAACTTGTAAATAATATAAAAAAATAAAAATATGTAGAGAAAATTATTTTAGAACTTATTTGGATCCCTACCCTTAATGATAATATTGAATACATACAAATAGATTATGCGAGTCTGCATTTTAGACGTCAGCGCCCCAAGGGGTAATTTTCCAAACCACGTCATACAACATATTATATCCTTTAGATAGGTACCTACCGCACCTAGCTAGTGGTACCTATGTAGGTATTTTTTTCATGTAGACATCCTTTTTAGGTTGAGATTAATTGCACAATCTGACAGCCAAGTTTACATTTTACTACTACTACATGTTTGCATGCTTATTATCTTACAATAATTTCAATAAATGTAACTCAAACTTAATTTAAAATGAAAATTCTATTATTTAATTAACAATATTTATTATTTTCTTCTTTTGGTATAATAATCATTTGCAATTTTTTGAAAATCATCTACATATACAGTGTGTCCGGGGAAGTTATAACATAATTTTAAGGGTGTATTCTATGATCAATTTCATCGATGAAAACACCCCATATGGGGGGTCGCAGCCTCACCCCCCCCTCAGTATGACGTTTTTAATTATTTTTTTTTGCAAAAATCGACCCCGCCTATTTTTAAATTCACAGTTAAAGGTCTAAGGCTCACAGAACCTTCATTAAGGTCTTGATCGAAGGCTAAGTAGTTAGGCTACCTAAGTTACTAACAAAGTAACCAAGTATTGCTTTTACTTTTTTTTTTAAAGATGATAAACCAAAAAAAAAAAATTTTTTTTTGTGCATTTTTTACGGTTTTTCAAAGTTTCCACAAAAAAATGCAGATACTTTTTTTTATTTTTTGTGTTTTATTGTTAGCTTTTGAGTTGTTCTCCAAATTGGTATTAGATTTATTTCTCTAGGTCTATAACTTCAGAAATTATCAACTACCAAAAAGACCCTTCGCTTTTACCTTTTAATTTAAGATTTCAGTTTAACCCACTTTTATTAAAAAATAAAGTCAATATTTAATTATTTTGCTAGTTATTTAGGTAGCCTAGCTACTTAGCCTTCGTACAAGACCTAAATTAAGAGTCCTTTTACGCGAACAGTAGCGCCACTCTTGAAAAAAAAAATTTTTCTAAAGTAATGCTTTTTTTCAGAAAAAAGTGCTCCCTTGTGCATAAAATCTTGGTCCCTAGTATTTTTTTAGTATTTAAAATAATATCTAGGTTTAGGATGTTTATGGATTACTGTTTTTTGCTAAAAGTAGCCACTTTCAGCTACTTTTAGGAACAAACAGTAATACATGAAACAGTATAAACCTAAAGTAGCCACTTTTAGCAACAAACAGTAAAACATAAACATTCTAAACCTAGATATTATTTTAAATACTAAAAAAATACTAGGGACCAAGATTTTATGCACAAGGGAGCACTTTTTTCTGAAAAAAAGCCTTACTTTAGAAAATATTTTTTTTTCTAGAGTGGCGCCACTGTTCGCGTAAAAGGACTCTTAATTTAGGTCTTGTACGAAGGCTAAGTAGCTAGGCTACCTAAATAACTAGCAAAATAATTAAATATTGACTTTATTTTTTTAATAAAAGTGGGTTAAACTGAAATCTTAAATTAAAAGGTAAAAGCGAAGGGTCTTTTTGGTAGTTGATAATTTCTGAAGTTATAGACCTAGAGAAATAAATCTAATACCGATTTGGAGAACAACTCAAAAGCTAACAATAAAACACAAAAAATAAAAAAAAGTATCTGCAGTTTTATTGTGGAAACTTTGAAAAACCGTAAAAAATGCACAAAAAAAAATTTTTTTTTTTGGTTTATCATCTTTAAAAAAAAAAGTAAAAGCAATACTTGGTTATTTTGTTAGTAACTTAGGTAGCCTAACTACTTAGCCTTCGATCAAGACCTTAATGAAGGTTCTGTGAGCCTTAGACCTTTAACTGTGAATTTAAAAGTAGGCGGGGTCGATTTTTGCAAAAAAAAAATTAAAAACGTTATACTGAGGGGGGGGTGAGGCTGCGACCCCCCATATGGGGTGTTTTCATCGATGAAATTGATCATCTTAAAATTATGTTATAACTTCCCCGGACACACTGTATAATCACAGCGTTTACCTTTTAAAATTCTATTCGTGTGCCTACACCATGTTTTCATGTTTGCTTGAGGTTTGTTGTATTGCGATTCAAAGTGAGAATGGCAAACTTTTCTGTATTTGAATATTTTTTAGTTGTCTAGTGCCAAAATATCACCAATATAATTTATTTTTTACAAAAATGGAACCCGCCTTTAATATACACTGACACATACATCAACTGAGCACTTCCTCTTTGTCGAAGTCGGTTCAAATAGGTACTAAAACCTTCTCCTGAATGTAACAAATACTTATACGAAAACCGCATCAAAATCGGTTCAGCCAAACGCGAGATAATCGCGGACAAACATACATACATACAGGTCCAACTAATAACCTCCTTTTTTGAAGTCGGTTAAAAATACTATACAACCATGTGCGGAATCTGTCTGGTTGTCTCTCCGGGTTCGGCAAACCTGAAATTAATATGAATAATTAAGATTTTTGTTTATTATTGTTAATGGTTACTGTACTTTTAAAGCCATATGTTTGTAAAATAAGTTTATGTTTGTCATAATGACCTAATCCCGTGGTGTGAGTTTGATCCCCTGAGGAATGCTAGAATCTTTAAGGCTTGTTGCGAATCATCAGTTCCGTGTTTCAGAAGATATGGTTCGTCCGCCCCATATACTTTACAATAAGTACTTTTCACTGAATCAATGATACATTATGAGCTAGGAAAGAATCTGTCTATCGTACTTATTACTTACCTATTTTATGCCATTATTTGCTGTTTGAATAGAATTATGTGGAAACGATACTAAAATTTAGAATGATAGAAAAGAACAAAATAAACAATTTTATTGTAGGCAGGTACTTACGAGTTTTAGAACACCCTGGTACAGCGACCTAGACCGGGAAACTAAAATCTATTTCATCATAACAATGTTTGCCCTGCGGGGTTCGAACCCAGTGTTTCCACGTCTCAGTTCAAATCACTTCTAACTGAGCTGAAAATGACATTTATTATTATTATTTTAATGTAATGGACTTGACTCCACTTCAGTGGAGTATTTTGCCAATGTCAAGTTCACAAATTAGATTAAAAGGGTGGGCATAAAGCCGGGCAACGTTGTACGGTTATTATAAGTTTATTCAATTATTGTTTTAAAGCCCGCTTACAAAACACGTGGTTTCAGAACCAACATTAAAACAATAATCCTGAAAATGACAGTCAATTACAAACAACATCACTGTAATGCCAAATATTATAATTTTTTATATGCAAAAAACAGATGTTATGGACAGAATAAGAACATTTGAATTCTATAAAATGTTACATCTAGCAACAAAATACAATCAGATATTCTTTCATTGTCATAAACAATAGAAAATATTAGGAACATACCCTACTTCACAATCAATACATATCTAGCTTGGAGATTAATGTATCTGGTAAAACCAAAATCATACAAGGCTGGTATGAAAAATCCTCTAGAGTCAGTGGATCTTATTCAGTGGAATGTTTTTCACTACATGTTTTCCAAGAAACTAAGGATGCACTTCCTCATCCTCTTCATCAAATTCTTCAATGTTTGACTGATAACCATCACCTTAAAAGTTGGAGAACATCATCGTACAGGAAACTGAAAATAGTAAAAAATTACTTGTAGATCAGATTAAAACAACTAGTTAAACTGTACAAATGTGATGTTAGTTTGCGTTTGGGCGTTCTTTACTTCGTTATTATTGTAGAAATGAAGTCACTATCTATGAGCAATTAAAGCTTGCGAAAATATTGGCATTCCATACTAATTAACGAAACATTAGTTAGGTATTACCTTGACTCGTAAAGAGATCAAAACCCGTATCCATCTTCACGGCGCGCTTTCAGCTCGGCAGAGTATATATGTTCTGTGGCTTTCAGCTCGCGATGGATCGATCTTTTTTTCTCAGAGAAGAGAGGTAACTGCTTGAACGATCCAGGGCAGTACCTACTAATTGTGTTCAGGTGGTTGGGAAGAGAATAAAAGAAATACGTTTTCTTGGTTTCCAACGTTGTTCTGCGTTCCCTTCAGAGTCTGAGGATCAGACATTGTTTGTTTGTTTACATTTTGTTCACAGAGAAGATAAGCACTAACCGTTTTATGAGATAGTTATGGTGGGATATGTTTTATATATCCGAGGGAGCGAAATTTTTTTTAGTATCGCTGTTTTGGCACCACTGACACCTTAATATTTAAATTTCATAGTAATGTACGTAGTCAAGTGCATAATTTGCAAAGCACTAATTTAATTTATATTTAGATAGTTTTCAAAACGATTCGTATTAAAATAAAATTAATTCCCTCTGGGAACAGATTTTTCAAACTAACAAAGCTTACGTTAATAGGTTAATATTTAAATGGATTTTGTATTTGTTTTGTAAATTGTGTGTATAGCTTGTATAGCACTAATTATTAAACTAGGTTTTAAAAAGATTCGTATTCGGATAAAAAAGTTTCCCGCTGCCTATAGGTTTCTATAAACTACAAATATTTCAGCAAATAACATTGAACAAATGATATCTTTATTATTTATTTAGAACAAATTATAAGGTACATCAATCAATATATATAAAACTCTTCGGTTACTGACTGACTGACATACAACGTAGAGCCGAAACTACTGGGCGTAGCGGGCTGAAATTTTGCACGTGGGTTTCTCGGATAGTGTATGGCAGTACTAAGAAATAATATCCCAAAATTCCCATGGGAACGGAAAAAAAACAGAATTTATGTGTTTATGAGAAGCCTGCGCGGGTGATACCGCGGGGCAGCCTCTAGTTTTAGTATAAAAAATATTTACAAAATACATTATGTTCCCGCTGGATATAGACCCACCGTTTTTGCTATTATTATTTTACTATATTATTTACATAAGACTTAACTTGGTTTGCCACAGATAACGGACAGATCAGCCCGAATACTGTATAGAGACAGGTATGTCATCCCACCCACGCGATTCCGGTGGCCATCTTTCTGTTGTTATTTAGACTGATTCTAACTATCTTATTTCCAAAATCTAAATATTCAATCTATACCAATATTATAAAGAGGAAAGATTTGTTTGTTTGTTTGTTTGTTTGTAACGAATATACCAATATTATAAAGAGGAAAGATTTGTTTGTTTGTTTGTAACGAATAGGCTCCGGAAATACTGAACCGATTTGAAAAATCCTTTCACTGGTAGGAAGCTACATTAACCGCGAGTGTCATAGGCTATATTATATTTTCAAAAAAATTAAGGATCCTTACCTAAACTTAAATAATATAACCCAAGGTGTAATATTTTTTCCGTTGTTTACATATTTTATTTTGACAGGTGGTTTGTTGTTTTTGTTTGTTTTTTATGCAGCCATTCTGAGCAGTCAAAAGAACATAGTCTATAGAGCCAAGTCTTTTGTAGTATCTTATATTCTATGGCGTAACGAAGTAAGCCGGGAAAGCTCGTTTATTATATTATTATTTTAAGCATTTAAGTATCTATTACATAGGTTTCCTATAAGGTTTATGTACCTTCTAGTATTTCCAAAACCTTTACCAATCAACCGGTTACCTTGAACCTTTTTTTTTTTAATAACCACCATTTTATAAACTATCTTACTTATCTATTTAATGCTCTATATTTATACTTTTGAAGGCTAAAGTTATAATCTGCTAGTCGACATGGCCAACTTCGTACCGCCTAACCTATTACTAGCTTGTGCATGTAATAAACTTATAAACCCTTCTCTTGAATTCCTCTTTCTAATAAAAAAAACCTCATCAAAATCCGTTGCATAGTTTTAAGGATATAAGCATACATAGGGACAGACGCGGGAAGAGACTTTATTTTATACTATGTAATAATTGATTTACAATATACCGGGTGTTTCTGACAAAGCGGTTATAAATCAAAGGAAGGATTCAGCTCACTATACTTAACAACTTTCCCAAAGCAACATGGATCGATATCTCAAAACAAAAATCAGCTGTCCCGTACATTGACCCCGCCAGCTGATCAATGTATGGAACAGCTGGTATTTTTTTTTGAGATTTCGACTTATGTTGCTTTGGGAAAGTTGTTAGTTATGGTGAGCTAAAGCCCTCCTTTGATTTATTACCACCTTGTCAGAACAACCGGTATATAGGTAAGCCGTAGTTGTCGCGAACATGAGGCTTTCAGTATGAGAAACTGTGTCGCTTTCCTTTAATTTTTTGTTTTTTTTTTTAATTTTTAATATTTTAAGTTATATTTTTCTATTCTTCTTCTTATTCCTTTTCTCTTATTCTTTTATGCAAGCATACTATAATGTATAATAACAAGTGCATTAAAATAATTTAATTGTTTTATTTAGTTCAAAATGGTAAACTGAAATGAAATACTACACGAAAACGAAACGAATAATTATAAACGTACAGTGAAGTTTTTATTCCATACAGAAATAGCAAAATAATTGCAACCAGTGATCATTTATCCGGCCGTGATATTCGCTACGCTAGAAACGTTCCTTAGTAATGTATACATATTTGTATGTATTGTATGGAAATGTCCCGCTGGCACAAATTAGTAGTGTATAAATGATTACAGGTTTCATTAATTTAAAAACAACATAACAATAATTTTTTTTTTAATTTTATTCATCAAATGTTAAAATAATTAACAATAATTTCTTTTTTACAAAGAGAAACATACATAAACTGAGAACTTCTCTTTTTCGAAGTCGTTTAAATAGGTACAAAAACTTTCTCCTAAATGTAACGAATACATATCTGAAAACCGCATTAAAATCGGTTCAGCCAAACGCGAGATAATCGCGGACAAATATACATACATACATACAGGTCAAACTGATAACCTCCTTTTTTGAAGTCGTTTAATAAATACAATAGTCAACGGTGCCAATATAACGATGTTAAAACTTATTTTCGCTCCTTTTTTAAATAACACTTAAATATTGCTAGAGTGGGCTCTCTTAAATCGGTAGTGTTTATCTTCTTTCTGTTTGGTTGATTGACTGAGACTGATTGACAATAATCTTTTGTTCTCATTGAAAATTAATTTCTGATTTGTGTAAATCATTTCTTCTTCCTGATTGGTCAATATAAATTTAGTGCCGACCAACCAAAACGATGTATTTCAAATAGGGTCTATACGCATAGAAATTGTCTTTGTTATGTCCGGAAGGTTTTGTACGACAAGTTTTTACCGTCGAAGTTTTTAGTGGTAACACGAAAGACTGTGTCGTGAAAAACTTCTCGGACGTACAGGAAGTTTTTGCCGTAAAGGTTTTACACGACAGGGCTTTTACCAGCCAAGTTTTTAGTGAATGACACGAACGACCCTGCTGTACAAAACTTGGCCGTGTAAAACTTGGATGGTAAAGATGCACACCCTCCTTGTGTAATCAGTTATTACATATAGAACCTATCGCAAAAAAAGCCATAACGTCTCAGCATAACGTCTAGCCCTAGGCCCTAGCCAGCCAGCCAGTAAATAGCCGTAGTGATTGCCGTTATCTGGATAGCGATGTCTACCTAAATAACGTTTAGCGTTCGGAGTAGCGCTTAGTGAGAATTCGAGTCCGCAAAGCTTTTTACTTATGCCTCGATTTATTTATTACACTAGACATCATATTTATTTTAAAGTACACCCTCTCATTCCAAATAGATGGTAAATTTTAATTTTCATCCAAAAATCTGTTTGAAAGTTTGTTAATATACGTTAGTAGTTAAACGAAATAATGTTGGTCTTTATCACAGAACAAGGAAGATGCTCTCTCTCTCTAAATAGAAATCGCGAGTAGGCGGAGCCCGCGTGCCTATCATTAGCTCTGCATTGCCTATGCGTAGTTTTTAACAGATTTGATAAGCTCAGTTGCTTTATGCTTCTTGTAAACAAACCACCAGGAAAAATATGAAAAAAAACCAACTAAAATGCCATATTGTGCTGTGTTGGAATGCAAAAATTAAAGTTGGGGACTTAAAAGTACTAATTATGCCGTATCATTACATCGGTAAGTAATATTTCACTGTATTTTTAAATAAATTTGAAATTATACATGAACAAGAAATCAAAACCATAAGTGAGAAAATGAAAACACCCTAATTATGGAGCAGTAAAATTGAATTTTCATTGAAGCCTGTGAGTCCTGTGACTGTGACTGTACCTTCTTAGCGTTCTTCTTTATCTATGGTATTAGACTCATGACTTTTTCTAGAACATTTTGACAACAGTATAATGGAAATCAGTTAGAGATTGCTCAACATGATGAAAATCTATCGATAATTTTCTATGATAAAAATCTATCGATAATAATAATTTTCAGTGAAAAAAAAAATAGGTATTCGCTTCGACTTGAAAACCTCTACCTTTTTTTCGGTTTGAAATGTGATTTACTTTAAAGTTAAATTCTTGAATACGAATGAAATTATATGAATCTTTCAACTTAGACTCTTGCGTATGAATGAAATTATATTAGCATCATCATCATATTACAATCAGTCCTTAGGCATGTTTAAATCTTTAAAAATACAGCGGATTTTAATGCGGATTTTTTTAATAGATAGAGTGAATTAAGAGGAAGGTTTATAAGTATAAAACATGCACGTTCTAATAATAGATTAGGCGGTACGAAGTTTGCCGGGTCGACTAGTATTGTATAAAGACAAGTCGTCACTCTTATAGTGTGCTATATTTTTTTTTCTTTTCATTTATTTACAGCCTGTGTTACTGGATCACCTTGGGCCAAGCACAGAACCTAATACACTTAAGCATAAACTTGAAGATGGAGCCATCATGAAAGCTTCTTAAGCTAAGAGGAGTTTCAATAAACAATACCTAGAGAAGAAAAAATGCTAAATATTATGTATTAAAAAAACCAAGATTAGTTGAGAGTTTAAGGCAAGTAATAAATAAGCAAGTACTTCGATATTAAATAAGATAAAATAATATAAATATAAAACCCATCTTGTTTTATTGGTCTATCTACCCATCCACCTAAATTGTTTACTTTGGTTAAAATAAAGCTTCATTTAAAGTACAGTACTTACTAAAAAATTAATAATGCGCATGCAGATTCGCTAATTGTCGATTTCACAGAAACACCTGAATCAAAAATAATAATTCTACTAAATTACGCATACAGAAAATGCACTTAACCTCCTTAAATACATATCGTCTTCCGTCGCTTGGGAATACGACCGTTGTCGAACAGTGACGAAGATTTCTATGCGCATTATAACTTTTGCAGTACTGTAGGTATATACTATTTTATAACTAAACACATTTTTATTTCTGAATCTCTATTTATGCGAAGCATAACTGTTGAATACAAAACGACATTGGAAATAAATAAAAATTAAACTGTACACTAAAATAAACTTTGTTCTATGAGCGACTGGTTTTTTCATATGATAATACCAATACATCGCCAATCACCAAGAAGGCCGTTTGCGTAGAATACCCATAGTTTTTCGTAAAAAAAAGTAATTGTTAACTGTAGCCATAATGAAAGAAAGTAGTATATCGATAGGTTTTGCTCATCGACAAACTTGCTCCCGCAATATGTACATCCCTAATTTTTCGACGTAGCCACCTAGTGTTTAGTAGCGGTAGTACAAAAGCTGTAGTTACATCTAGCGTCGAATAGTAAAACTAGGAACAATGCGTGAGGATTTTAAAGAAAAGAGGATGTATGTATAGCTTTCTACCATGTCTTTGGAAAAACCTAATTTCATTATTTTATCATATGTATGTCATCATTATCTTAAGTATTTCATAATTGTTATTTGATTTTGATCTTTGTTTATTTGTAAAAAAAGGTTCATAGTCTACTTCAAAGTTTTGTGATGTAGATCTTTTCGGCTTCGTCGTTAATCACCAATGGTAGCTTGGATTTCATAGTGAGCGTTTGGTTTATATGTGTGAGTTTGGACACACTGGTTTCAGTACTAAAAGCTCATGATGCTATTTCTATTGTATTCTCTTGTTCTGTGGTCTTTATGCATATAGCAAACCCATGGAGTGTACCCTAGAACAAAAAAAGGTAGTGTTTTTTGGTTCTGTGGATGTGGAGTGTATAAGTTTGAAAATAAAACAATGTGCATGTAAATTGTTATTCATTTTTTTATTTTGAAATCAATAATGAGATTTAGAAAATTGTTGCTCTTAAGAATCAATTTTACAAAAAACATTGCAAGCTTTAAAGATTTACTTCGAATTACAATATAACAAGTACAACAATGATTTAAATAAAAATGACCAGATTAATAGTTTTAAATAACACTAATAATAAGGACTTAAAAGTAAAGTCAGATTTATAATAAAAAAAATAACAAATAAGTGTGAGTGATGGTTAACATTTTTATATGGAGAAGGTTACATTTTAAAGCATTTTTTTTAATTATATAAAGTTAATCTTAGTCTTAGCATTATAAGTAGGTAAATGTCTTTTGCTACAAAGTGTACTTAATAAATCACCTCACAATATATAAGTAATCACTGCAGATAGTTTCAATTATCATAATCCTGCTACAATACACAGAGTGGCCCTGGCGAAAGCCACACAATGTATGATCGAAAAAAATAAATTTCAAAGTCAACACAACAATAATTGTGCAGACACGTAAAAAAAAAGAAAGGTACATAATTACCTTGTATAACATTTTTATATTAACATAAAAATGATTGAATACAAAATAAGGACTGATACAAAACATTGACATGATTGTGAAAAATAAACCAAGGAAAACATATTTAAAAAACACGAAACGATCTATTACGAGACATTACTCAAAAGTTCCTATCATTGCACGAAGTCTGGCGAAACTCCGCGTAGACTACAGTACTTCTGAGTAGTAACACGCAATCATCCTACATCACCAATCCTTCAACGTAATGGTCCCAAATAACCTTACATAACAAAAAACTATATAATCAATTCATCACACACTCTTTCTGGTCTCGTTAAATGGAAACTTTAATATACGTATCTTTAACATACACTAATATATGGCAACATTGACAATAAATAAAGTGAAATAATAAAGAAAATATTGATCACCGTGATTGAAAATAGAAAATTAAATACTGATAGCACAAAATAAATTAATAGAATAGTTTGTAGCGCAAAAAAAAAACTGCGCTTTCCGTAGAAAAAAGAAAAATATTTTACAAGGCATCACGTGCAGACTTTTTGTTTTACGACTACCTACTGCTACTCCATTTCACTTCTCAACAAACAAAACACTATCATTCGCATTTATTCATTCCGTCCATTAAGCTTGGCTTAACTCAAGAACTGGTTAATAAAATTAGTATTTTATTAATAATTACAATTATTATAATATTTCGGCACTGTTATACCTGCGTAGCTAGTCGCTTTAGTTTTAAGTGCTTGACTAAATTGAATATTTTGTTAACAATATTTCTAAATAAAAAATCACTAGAGCCACTAGCATTCGACAGGTTTTTCTGAAGTTGGCAACTTTTCCAATGTTTTATTTGAGTATGTGAAAAAGTTGCCAGCTTAGAGTAACGTTTTTTCTTATTTTATTACAATCGGAATGGCTCTCTCTTCTCTATGGTAGACTTCGTTGTGGAGGGTGTTCCACGCCGGGAAGTAGGCGTGGATGGCGCCCCTGAGTCAGAGGCGTCTGAGGGCTTCCTCAACAGTCTCGAGACTGCTGTCGCCTGCCCCGGTTTAACTGGCGTTGTACTTCCCGATGGAGTTCTTTGCCTGTTACAAATTCAATTTTATAGTGTTTTTTGTTACAACTAGTGTGAAACATGCATTTCTTATAATAAATTCTAGATTATATGTACGTAAACCAGCACCGTGAACTGTAATAAAATTGCCAAAATTATTAGTTTATTTACAGTTTCGTGTAGTTTACTAAATACACTACCGATAAATAAATGGAAAGCTTTTGTAAAACTAACTAACACAATGTTAGGAAATAATACAAGATATTTTTTTATATATTTACAAATAACTACACAGAGCAAATAATTAGTTACCTATAAACGTTAGTGTTAGTACAGGGGTCCTTTAGCACGGGAATACGACTGCGTCCAGGAGTGCCCTCGGCGCAGGCGAAGGACCCGCTCCTAATGATGTTAGCGACACACACAGATAGACAGACGATTAGTATGAGGAAGAAAAGTTGAAATGTAATGATAATAATATTAATAAAATTGCGGAAAGGAACTAAGTATTAATGATAGTAGTATTATAAAGAATTGATAATTATTAACAATGAGCGGTTTTCGAACTGTCACTTTTAGTATCAGAGACTGCCATAAGATGGCACTAGCAATCAGGTTTAATGTCAAATTCTATTGAATTCAATCAGTCAGGTCAATCAGATTTGACGTTGACATTAGACTTAAATACATACAGTGCCATCTATTAGCATTCTCCTAGAACCATTAAAAGTGTCAAAATCGAAAACCCCTCATTATATGAATGGTGATAAATGGGTGATCAAAGTTAAAAAATTATCGAGTTGGTGACTAAAGTGAGCTTTCCACAATTTATTATTCATTTACTTGGAAATGACTAATAAAGTAATTTAAAAGATACAAATAAGTAAAGTGAGTTTTAATAATGACACATAATCTATAATTAAATTATACAGCTAGTGTGAAAATAACATTTTAATTAAAACCCAACAAAATCAAAAGCTCAATGCAATTTGTGTCTAATCTCGTGCATTAATTAAATTAATGCATATAAACAATAAATATATATTTTTTTATTATTATTCCATAATATTATGTAACAAAATGTCAAGCAGTAAAGGCAAACATTAGCAAATGCAAAATATTTTCGTAATAAATTCATACTCTGGTAAGCAAAACCAAGCTTGTTAGTAAAATGTAAGAGTTTCAATCAGGTAAAATGTTAAAAAATAATATATTATTATAAATGTGAAGAAATAAGATATCGGTAAATAAAATAATTTGAAACAATCTTTGAGATGTGCATATAAGGGTTTTTGAAATGCGAATGACTTAAAAAGAGAGAGCTTAGAAACAACAAAAAAGTATCAAACACAATTTGTGAGAGACAAATGGTCAGAAAGATAGCAGCAAGCCCTGTACCCTTTCTCTTTTTCATTTTCCCGTTGAGTCGGCCGGTTCTCGCCGCTGGACTCGCTAACGTTCGATTCACATTCATTGTCGCTCGTCATCCCGGATATGCTTAGGAGCGAGGAGTCTTCTTCAGGACTCCTCTGTTCAGACTTCCTTGAAAGGTCTTGGGAAGGACTAGGAAGGGACTTTCTATGCGCCTTTCGATCAAGTGACGGCGATCTTTGTCGGGATCCGACGTAAACTGGTATTTTCGTTCCACTCTGGAATGCTGGATGTGGATGCGATTTTGGATTGTTTGAAGTCATTGAGGATGGCTGGGAGTGGGTGGAGCTGTGTTAATTCCGTTTGGTAACGCGTGCGGGAGGAAAAGTAAATAAATTAACATAAGAATACTTAGTATACTTAGATATAATATTTTTTTGTTATTTAGACACTCTCACATCACATGCTAGATGATAGACGTTTTCCACCACCACCAAAGAACACCAAAAACGCCACCACCGTTTCCCAACACCTTGTATTTTAAGCTGAAATCTCAGTTGGCTTTCAAGGGTGCCTATACTAGTAATACTGTGTTTTTGCGTAACCGTAACTAGCTTTCGTTTCTCTAGCTACCCCAAATGTCAAAACAAAAGAACATGCTTTTCCTTTTTTTATCATTGTAGCCGTTATTTACTCTACAATGATCAAATTTTTTCATAAATGACTAACGAAATTGCATATATTACTTGTTGAAAAAGTTATCGCATTCTAAAGTAAATAACGATGCCCCCACTTTAAACGTCACGGTGCGTGCAAACAGCAAAACCCTCAATAATCTCATTTATTGTACCTCACTAGCGCTGGCACCGGCGACAAGGTTGGTATACTTGAAGTGCGGTATATGGAACCGCTATACCTGCACCGTTGTACGTTTTAAAAATTTGGAATAAACACAAGAAAATAACAGGATCCAAAGTGAATTATGCCAATTCAATATTCAAATAGAGAATGCCTTCACAAGAATACAGTTCTATTCTAAGTATATTGTTAAATACTTATTATATTTAAAACTGGCCTTTACGCACAATACTTGCGATACTTGTTAACAAAATGAAGTTTACTCCAGCTACATTTAGTTTTTCATTTTAAATTACAGGTTAATGATTAAAGCCAAGTCATTACCTTCCGCTGGCTGGTGTCAGGAATCCAGTGGGTGTCCTTGGCCTGGACCCTCCATTCGGTGTGGTCACTCCCAGCTTGCTTGCTGTAGCATTTGCGCGAGCGATTGAGGCTCGCGTATTGGTCACCTTTCGCATTGGTATGCGCGATGGTGTAGATGCGTCATCTGTGAGATATGATAAAATAATTATAAATGTTTATCTTTGGAATAAGCTTGAAAGTAAAAATACCAAATACTCTTTTAACTCAAGGCATTGTTGAAAAAGAAAACCAACCGGTGCTATCAAGTGATA
The DNA here is from genome assembly GCA_951802225.1 of Euspilapteryx auroguttella. NCBI lineage: Eukaryota > Metazoa > Arthropoda > Insecta > Lepidoptera > Gracillariidae > Euspilapteryx > Euspilapteryx auroguttella. The sequence continues at coordinate 5,709,729 of OX637664.1, read as the reverse complement.
GGTTTGATCCATGGCGTGATGGTGGTTTCGAACCAGCTCTGGAACCCGGTCTGGAACCTGGCCTTGATCCACCAGGTGTGAGGGTAGATCTGGAACAAAATTTTCCTTATTACTGCTATTTTATTTTCCCTTGAATTCTATCTTTGAAATTAATGCATGAAAATAGGATAAAACTCTTAAAAAAAGGGTTTAAATTACCTTGGCACGCTCGGTTTTCTGTATCTTGAGCCGAGTCCACTCGCTGCTTCGTTGTCACTCAGCGAGTCCGGAGTTCCGGCGCTAAGGGATGATCGTGAGGCTCGCCCAGCGGTGTTACCGCCTGACATCGGTACAGACCGTGCAGTACGTTCGCGGACCTGTTATTTCAAATTGGTATTAACGTAACGCAAACTTAGAGATAGCCAAGCGTGTTGCGAGTGTATTGTATTTTAGATAATTTTTAAAGGTTTCCAGTATAATGTTTAAAGTTAATAATATAGTTTGTCAAGTGTATGTACTATGTACGTACATAAATAATATGACTAAAAACTAAACTTAAAGTGTGTCAATGATAGCTTTAAAGTAAATACAAAACAAAAGCTGAGATAAGACGAACTATAAAACAAATTAAGTGCTAAAAACTCAACCTATGTGAACACTATTACATTAAGCCTACAGCATTTACCCAATGATATCCCGGTGACGGCTGGTAGCCGTGATGGTGGTTATAATGGTGCGCGCCCGGCGTAGTGGAGCCTTGAGATCTTGAGTGGCCATATATGAACGCCTGCTTGGTGCCGTGTGTGGAGCCGACATGCAGCGGATACGAGCAAGGGAGCTCCTCGCGCTGCCGCAGAGCCTCAAATATCGGCTTCAGTTGCTCCAAAAACTCCTCGGCTAAACCCGCCAATTCAAAAACCGGGAGAAACCATTAAGTGCGGACCCGAGGGCAGCGATGATTAAAGTGCCAATCGTGTTGAGTTGAGACGCTTGTTTTTGTTTTAATCACGAATTTTTGTTTGACGACGCGGCGTGACGAGATGTTCGGAGGAAGGGTACGCTGGTATGAGAGGATCTAGCAGGATGAAGGATACGAGATACATTACCGTGACATCCGAATGCGATGTGCCACCTCTCCAAATGCAGTGGGGAAATCCATGAGAGCAACAAACAACACCAAACGCTACGAGCCAGTGCCAATGCTTAGTTTGGAACACTAAAAACGACCATCAAACGCTACGAGCTTAAAACATGCTGCACTCAAACAGCACCTTGCAGATGTATCGAGTGATGCATATGCAAGTTGCTGAAAAAACAGAAAAATATCAAAAGCGAAACTTGATGCTTCCCAAACCGAATTTTGCTCCCTTCAACTAGGTCTACTGTGCGTTTATAATATATTTGTGCGAACTTACATTGTAATTTTGAAAGGAACTAACTGGAAAATAAATTGTGTTGTGTGTTTCGTTCCTAGCCAGTCTTACCTTAGTGATTGGTCCGGTAGACGGAGGCGTGTTTGTGTTAGAGCGTGGAGTTCGCGGTCTGAACGCAGCCATGCTCTGTGACACTCCATCGGCCAGGATAAACTGTTCCCGGAGCTCGATGTTGGTGCGTCCCTTGGCTGCATGCGGCGTCCGTGCGTTCGAGGAAAAGGATGGGAAGGGTCGAAAAAACCATTCGGTAAAGGGAGAGGACGTAACACCAATGTGTTAAAAGAAAACAGGAACACCGTGCATAGGTCGTGAGGATAGGGAGAAAAAAAACAACAAACAAAATCAGAACATGTAAAAAAAAACGTAAAACGCAAAAAATAAAACAAATCAATACGGGTTAAGTGTGCAGTTTGGATTAGGAGTTATAATAATATAATTAGTACATTCTCACCACCAATTAATAGCAGGTTCTTTATAAGTCAAGGGCAAAAATTTAGAGTGAATAAATACAAAGGTGATTGATGAATTATGCAAACAAATTAAATCAATTAGCATAATTATACTGAAATATTTTTTACAGAGAAGCACATTTTGTGAGCGAAATTAAATATGTGCTAGGTGTATAAATGAGCAATAGAAACTTCAGATTTAAGAAAATAATTTTGCACTGGACTTACATAGAGTTCTTTGTATTCATAAAGAAACCCACGAAAAAACTATGCATGCTGTAGATATTTTTTATTTACATAAATACATAGATGTTTGTACCAATCTACTAAACGATAGAGGTTTTCTACAACTACACCGTGATGTAAAAATACTTTACACATTTTAATAAATTGATTTAAAATAAGCTTAAGCGTTTTTTTTTAACAAAAGTATAATTTGTGTAAGCGTACGAATAAATAACTATTTAATAAATTAATAGAGATTCTAAAAAATATATATAAAGCCACAACCACAACATACAAGCCACTGTTTGGGAGACCAAATAAGAATTTAACAAGATTAAATTATGATAAAGTTTTGTAATTATTTAGAAATTATAGTGTATATTTTCTTTATAAAGGTCTCCTAAAGCAGTAATCTCTTACCGAGGGGGCAACAAGCCTCATGCTGCTCCGGCTTGCTCGGATCAGGAAGCGGAAGCACTAATGATACTACATAATGTCAAGGAGTTGTCGGAGGGATCGCAGGTAATCAACATAAAATAAACCATGTTTCAGGAAAGGGGTGTGGATCCGGTGAAGCATTTACGAATTAGTAAATTAGTAGCAATAATTTTAACCTTTATCGCAGACATGTATAGCCATAGCAGCTATTGGTTGGACTAGCACATTAATTCCGCTAGGCGTTGTGCTAGGTGGTGTGAAGTGAAGTGAATTAATTGCTTTGATTTTACATACCTACATAACATACAGCTTTGTTTGGTTTAATTAATTTTTTAAGCGTACATTGTACTGGCACTTTTCAATTAGGTATATTGTTTTTAGTATTCCAGTATAAATTAATTTCAAATATTTTTATAAACTTCATTTGTTTTCATTCAACTTTAATACACTTTAAAAATAATATAAATCAAATAACTTTATTACTTAGCATCCGTTATTTTAATAAATCGTTTCAATAACCGTTATTTTTGTTAGCTTTGTTAGCTAGCAACACTACCTATGTCACAAAGTCGCGCTCTCGCGCGTCTGTGCTAGCTACATACTCGCTCTCTAGTTGGTCTGTGATACTCGCTTTGACTTTGCTTTTGCTTCGCTCGCTGAACGAAAAACGAAAACAAGAACAATGGAATTTAGTTTCGTGGTGTTTTTGCGGCTGTAAACTGTGTTATTTTATCAAAGCGCTTCTTTAATTCAGTTCAAAATGACTGGAACTATTATCGAGAATATGAGCGGCCGAAAGCTGGCGTTCATAATCGGGTTTCTGATGCTGTGCCAAGTGACGTGCTTTCTGATCGGAGGCTTGGTAGCGCCCATGCCGGCGAACGCGCAGAATATCCTCGGTACTGTGTGCAAAGACACGGCACTGCAGAAAAACGACACCACGAAATGGTTCTACAATCGCGGTAAGGGTGCTTGCAAGGGTCTCAGCCTCGAGCATTTGAATCAGGAGCTGACGGAGCGTGACATAGTTTTTGCTTTCCAAATGCCGGTGCCTAGGGAAAATATGGTTTTGGACTTTTCAAGATGGCAGCAGAACCTCATTGGCGTACTCCAAGTCGATATCAGATACCATTCCCAGATGGAAGTTCGACCCAGGAGTGTCATAACAATCGACGCTCGCCTCGCGTACAGAAACAAGGAAGATGCAGAAGATGATTGGAAACTTTACACTCAATCTGTTGAAAAGAGGTTCTTGGACTGCGTATTTGATGTTCAATCTGAGGAATATCTGTACAACTGCTCAGCAATACCTCTGTTTGAGCTCGGCTCCTTGTACCACGACTACTATTTACTAAACATCAGGCTCCCAGTTGAATCTCCCGACATGAATGCCAATATTGGCCAAATTAATGACATGTGGCTCACGGTGATCAACCAGAACGGGGGTTTTACTAAAGTCTGGCTGTCACTAAAGACTGTTTTCTTTCCATGCATTGTTGCAATCTTAGTTTGGTTCTGGCGCAGAGTGCACATGTTGCAACGGAAGCCTGTTATAATAGAGAAGATGTTGCTTGTATTAGGCATATCACTTTGTCTCCTAGATATGCCACTTGAGTATTTAACCCTTCAATTTGACCTTCCCTTCATGCTCCTATTGGGAGATATTCGCCAAGGTGTATTCTATGCAACCCTATTTTCATTCTGGCTCATTTTCTCAAAAGAGCACATGATGATTCAGGATGGTAGTATGTGTAACTCTTTACAACAGTACTGGAAGCACCTGGGAGCAGTTATTACAGGATCGGTATCTCTGTTTGTATTTGACATGTGCGAGAGAGGTGTACAACTCCGAAACCCATTCTACTCCATCTGGGTCACAGACTTGGGGACCAATCTGGCTCTGACATTCATTATTCTGGCTGGGATATCGACATGCGTGTACTTCTTGTTCCTTTGCTACATGGTCTGGAAGGTCTTTGTAAACATTGCCCTAAAACGCCAAAGTCTGCCAACAATGTGCTCGGTACGTCGTCTGCACTACGAGGGAATTATTTACCGCTTCAAGTTTCTAATGGTTGCGACTCTGATCTGCGCTTTCATGACTGTGGTCGGGTTTATTTTGGGGCAAGTCGCTGAAGGCCAGTGGAAGTGGGATGAGAATATCCACCTAGAATACACGTCTGCGTTTTTTACTGGAGTGTTTGGAATGTGGAACATCTATATCTTTGCTCTACTGTTTTTGTATGCTCCGAGCCACAAGCGCTGGCCAGCTACAGAGAACACCACCGATACTCAAAACTTGAGCGAAGAGATGGAATTCAATGCTCTGCCCAGCGAGCCTCATAGCGAGATTTCATCTCTCACTTCTTTCATTCGGAAGGCGACCATAGACTAAACTGCTAAAGATTTGGTTTTACAGTTTCATTCCATAAAAGCTAAACATAAAAATAAAACATTTAACAGTAAATCTAAACCATTATCGGAACTGTAAAACCAAACCTTTATCAGTCTAGAGTCTAGAGGAAGTTTACTGCGCCATTATTTAATCTCATTATCTCGTAGAATGTAGTTTTAACCATTTTAGGTTTAGGAAAACATGTTTTTAGAAACGGGCGTTTGATGACTGCGTTTTTTAATGTGTTGTAGTTGGATGAAAACGAATCTCTGACTCATAATCAAATTTAGATATAGACATCGTGTTGTATCTGAACCGGTTCTTTGACCTTTGATTAACTTTAGTAATTAGGTAGTGCTTCCAAAAGTTGCCATTTTGTATTATTGTAGAAAACTTAAATTTTTGAAAAGTAGCATCTTTTCGGACTTAGACAATCCTGTGATAAGCCATGTATTTTGCATTTAAGATTTATTTTTGTAACAGTATTATTTTTTATATTTATTATATCTAAGCCAGCACAACTTTTTTTTAATAACTTATTCAAGTACTATAATGTGTAGAAGTTGTATTATCTCAATGTAGTTTGGATGTCTGTGTTGTGATTAATATTAAATCAATCAATAAATATTGATTTCAGTAGAAAATATTATTTGTTATTTTGTTATTGATTAAACATCATCCCTATTAGATAAAAAAAAGTTAGGTTTTAGACGTCACATTAGGTTGTTAAACACAGGTTTAAATATCCCGTTATTATTATTGTATTGATTGACACTTTTATATCACCATTATAAAATAAATCAAAGCCTTATCACCTCTTGACAAAAAACTTTACAGGTAATATTAGAAAAATAAAAAAAATCGCTTAAAAATATTTAATGATAGATATAACTTTTTTTTTTTTGTCAAGAAATAATAAAGTCGTAATTTGCACAGTGCTGTGTTAAATGAAACAAAACACAATGCAAGCTACTATACAGTAACTTAATAATTAATAATTGATATCTTGCTTTGGATTGAATATTTTACAATGAATCACGTGTCGAAATAAAAGACGATTAATTGAAAAAAAAAAGGAATTGTGTCAAATTTTACATTATTTTGTGAATGATAAAATATGTGATTCATCATAATCTTCACAGTTAAATTTTGGTAAAGTAAATTGATGTTTTACGTCAAATCTATGTAATCAAATCTTTCAAAATGGAGAACTAGCATTACTTTTAATTTATTATCAAATCGAAATTCAAGTAACTTAAATTTTAAAAAGTAACTAAGAACAAACTGGATTGTATATTGTCTGACTGTATCAGTATGACGCAATCGAAGTAAAAAAATTTTTTTCAAAGCATTTAAAACTTTAAATTTAATTTATCTTTTTAAAATTAAAACATCGGGTAAACTAAATAGTTAAAGGAAGTTCAACTTATTTCAAAATAATATTTTCTTAAAAATTATGGCATAAATACTACCTCATGTTCTTTAGGTAGGATCTTTATATTTTCCTACTAACAAATTAATAGGTAGGTAATATCTGGTTTGTGGTATTGAACATTATACCCTTCGTTTACCAATCCAGTTTGTTCCCCCAAACCTACCAATACAGCCCAATTGTCCCCCACAATACATACCTCGGCAGGGATCATTCTTCACTAAGAACTCATCGAGGGCGACCCACCCGCCGCCGACTCGCACCATCACGGTGGAACGGAGGATACGGACGAGGCGTAGCTTTTGCGAATCGCCAAACTATAGGATAACGAAGACGTGGACCGGTTAGACTGTTAACCGATACCGGCCGGTTTTGTTTTCAGGTTTGGGACCTTGTTTTATCAGTTTGTAATATTTTCATGAGTATACTTTGTCGATTAGCTTGAAGTGTTGGTATAATTAAGATACACACTTATGTAAAATCAGGCTAGGCTTTTTTTTTTCAGAACGTTTGGTGGGCGTTTGCATAACACTCAAACTATGAGGGAAGAAAGGGCTTTTATGAGCTTGCTATAATTTAAAAAAAAAAACTCAAATTTCATGCTCCAGCACCTCAGCGCGGTTTCCTTTCTGAGTCCAGCACCATCTAAATATCATCAATGGCTATATTTTATTATCTACAGTCTATTTCTATTTATTCTGTAACTTTCCCGCCTTAATTAAATACCTTTATAAATAAAACACATACTTTTCTTTTAACTTTTAAATGACTAAATTCCACTAAAAACATATTTTATACTAGCGGCTGCCCCGCGGTTTTTCCCGCGCAGATTTCTCATAAACACAAAAAACCCGTTTTTTCCCGTTCCCGTGGGAATTTCGGGAAATCCCTTCTTAGTGCTCACCTACACTCCCTAAGGAACCTACATGTAAAATTTCAGCCCGCTACGCCCAGTAGTTTCGGCTCTGTGTTGTCTGTCAGTCAGTCAGTCAGTCAGTAACGGAAGAGTTTTATATATTTTACTAGAGGCTGCCCCGCGGTTTTTCCCGCGCAGATTTCTCATAAACAAAAAAATCCCGTTTTTTCCCGTTCCCGTGGGAATTTCGGGAAATCCCTTCTTAGTGCTCACCTACACTCCCTAAAGAACCCACGTGCAAAATTTGAGCCCGCTACGCCCAGTAGTTTCGGCTCTACGTTGTCTGTCAGTCAGTCAGTCAGTCAGTCAGTAACGGAAGAGTTTTATATATATTGATATAATGACGAACAAAATTAGCTATACTACTTTAATTAAAAATATACCGATCATAATATGGAGGAACCTGAAACTGGGCTTATAAAACCGTAGATGGTCGACAAAGACAGAAGGCGCACTCACCCGGTACTTCCCCTCGCCGACCTGGAAGACGCGGAACTTCTGCCGGCACGTGCACAGCATCACGAGCCGCTTCACCTCGTCGTGGATCTTGTCGGCGTCGTTCGGCGGCCGGCGCTCCACCTGTACCGAACAAGCAATTCATTAATGAACTAGTCGACCCGGCGAACTTCGTACCGCCTCACCTATTATTATGTTGTTCATGTATTATACTTATAAACCTTCCTCTTGAATCGCTCTTATCTATTAAAGAAAACCGCATCAAAATCCGTTCAATAATTTGAAAGATATAAGCATACATAGGGACAGACGCGGGAAGCGACTTTGTTTTATACTATGTATTGATGATGAACTCTTAACAAAATACATGCAAAAAACACATAAAAATTTGGTAGGTATAGTTTAGTAAGTTGACAAATGACGACCTTATATTCAGAGCGATTTCTTTCAGGTGGTTACCTGTATTATACTTAAAAAAATACACAAAAAATTAAAAAGTGACACAGTGTTTTAAATTGAAGTTGTGTCCAGTGGCGGTCTAGGACGGCGTAACACTTCCGGTTTCTCTGTATTGCAAAATAGCTCTCTTGTTCTTTTGTAATTAAGTCTAGGGCGCACGCGACCATAGACAAATCTGTTACGCCGTCCTCGACCGCCACTGTACCACTCCAGTAAGCTATGTAGTTTAGTTACACTATAGCAAGTAACATCCATCCAGAGTTTCCCACACTTATTTTTCTCATAAACTACTTTTAGTAAGTTCCAGTGGACACCCACCATAGTGGACTACCATATTCCTAAATAAATGTTATCTATAAGACACTTTTAACTTAGATTTCCGCCGCCGACTCTCTCGTGGGCCCCTGTGGTTCCACCTGAACTATTTTAAGATCTTCCACTTAAGACGATATACCTACGACAAATAAATTGAACGAGCTAATGAACAGAGTCTATCTCTTTGATATAGCATACTGAGGGCAAGGAACAGTCATATATCAGTCGCCCACATCGGTTACTAAGTACATTTCATTGGAAAAAGTAAATATTGAATATATTTTTAATTATTACTTTTAAATCAAATCTGAATTACCAGAATTTAATTTTGTTTATTATCATCATTCCTAGGTAGTTTTAACAAAAACTAGTAAGTCAATTTAAAGAACTAGCTATTCCCGTTTTTTGGAAAGGTTATCTTTGACGAAATAATGTATCAAGGTTTTATGATTCCACTAGTGTTTCTCAGTTATAAAAAACTTTGTTATATCCGCAAAAAGGTTATATTGAAATTCCAGATCTTTACCTCCTATAGATTAAGAGAATTACTTGATTTAAAAAACCTTCAAAACTCATATAGCGCCTTAATGCTAAAGACACAAAAATTTGGTACAAACCCAGTCAGGTCGCAGGGCCGCTATGAACTCCTCCCAGTCAATAAGACCGCTGCCGTTCCTGTCGAACAGGTCTGCCACGGCGCCCATCTCCAGACGGGAAGTGTCGAACTCTGTATAAATAAGAAAAGTATTTTTGTATGAGGCGGAGAGCGCAAAAAAGAAATTACACTTACTTATACCTAAACATAAAACAAAAAAAAAATGGCCGCAATAATTTTAGTTTGCTTGCTATAATTATATTTATAGTTTTCAAAATTAACTGATTCAAGATGAAAAGATTTAAACAAACAAGGTGATTGAACTTGAATTGAGCTGTCTGGAAGAAATCGCGATAGCGATAAGGCCGCCCATTGTATGCAAATTCAATTTGTTTGTACCCTGAATTTATTAATGTACTTTTGTATCTTACATTGTATGCAATAAGGAGTTTTCTATTCTATTCTGATTAGGTCAACAGAATTAGGTAGGTACCTAGATTTCTGAAACGTTTATATTCTACGGTAGAAAAATTTCTCGTGGCATGGGATAAAATGATAAGTGGGTGTAAAGCTATACCGCTTCAGGTGTTATTAAAACCCCTCGCTTGTTCAGGTTTCAAGCCATTATTCTTTGGAAAATTACACTGCGCTCGAGTTTTAATTTTAGTATGTGCACTCTCATCATAATACAACACTTTACGCCCATAATATACTGGGTGTTTCTGACAAGGCGGTAATAAAACAAAGGAGGGACTCTGCTCACAATAACTAACAACTTTCCGAAAGCAACATGGGTCGAAATCTCAAAAAAAAAAAACAGCTGTTCCATACATTGGTTCGATACAGCTGACGGGGTCAATGTACTGGACAGCTGATTTTTATTTTGAGATTTCAACCCATGTTGATTTCAACCCATGTACGGTGAGCCTTTGATTTTTTACCGCCTTGTCAGAAACATACCCTGTAGTATGATTATATTATAGACTAGTCGACCCGGCCAACGTCGTACCGCCTAAATAGTAAAAGATTTAGGGCATGTATTATGCATATAAACCTTCCTCTTGAATCGATCTATGGATTAGAAAAAACCGTATTAACTTCCGTTGCATAGTTTTAAAGCTTAAAGCATATATAATATACCGACAGAAAGACAGCGAGAGGCGACTTTGTTTTATACTATGTATTGATATTGATGGTAAAACACTAACTGGTGTTAATAATTCCGTCGATGAACTCGTTCCTGGGGATGAGGCCGTTGTTGTCCTTGTCCATCTTGCGGAACAGGTCCGTCAGCCGCGACTTCTTGTGGTTCATGAACTTGAGGAACTGTTGGGGCGAAAAGAAGATTTCAACTTAAGGTGGTAACTCTCGCTATGGCGCGAAATTCAAAATTTTTCGCGTTTTTTATTTATTATGGCGAAAGTAAGTATTAATTTTTAATAAAGTTTAAATGAATTCGCGTATGTAAAAAACCATCTCCCATAATGTAATACAACGTTTTTTGAAGACAGACCTACAGATTTTGTGTCTAAGGGGTAAAAGGCCAAAAAACAAGTTCCTTGAATATACACAAAATCGGTAACTCTGTATTTTAAAAACGATATATCACAATGTGGGAAATAGGTTTTTACGTACGCAAATTCATTAAAACTTTATTAAAAATGAATACTTTCGCCGTAATAAATAAAAAACGCGAAAAAATTTGAATTTCGCGCCATACCGTGAGTTACCGCCTTAAGTTTTAGTTATCTTTTAATAGTTATACTTATATCTTTATGCCGATAAAGAGAAGTTTTGAAATACCATGCCAAAATTTATGCTGCCTCGTTCGAATATAGAATATAGATAGAGCGAGAAAGCGTAAGGCCATCATGTATTCTTAAAACTTTACTTTATTGGCGCGAGTTATACCTAGTTATACACAAAGTACACAGTAAAGGTCTAGGACGGCGTAACACTTCCCGGTTTTTCTTTTTGCAAAATAGCTCTTGTTCTCTGATAATACAGTCTAGGGCGCCCGAGACCATAGACAAGTCTGTTACGCCAGCCTAGACCGCCACTCGTGCGCCCTCGACTGTAATACCAAAGAACAAGCGATATTTTGCAATACAGAAGAACCGGAAGCGTAACGCCGTCGGTCCGTGTCCGCCACTGTACCTACATTATATTTTTAAACCTAATAGCTGCTGGCACGGCCAACTTTATAACGCTTCAAAAAATTATGAATACAATTAGCATAATATGTGCTATTCCGCGTTTTCACCTGCAGATATTCTAAGGACGTACAGTCACGGACTAGGTGGCCGTAACAGATTTGTCTATGGTTTCGTCAGCCCTAGACTGTGATACCAAAGAACAAGAGCTATTTTGTAATACATAAAAACCGGAAGTGTTACGCCGACCGTGTCCATAAACTGTACATAAACTCGATCAAGACGATATAAAACATCTTAAACTCACCCGCTTCCTCCAATCGTCCCAGCTGAAGTTGGACACTCGCTCTATCTCTTTCAGATGCGCTAGCCTCTCGTTCAGCCGTCTCTGTCTCTCCCACGCGAGCAGCCACACTGTACGCCACTTGTCCCATAGTTGTTTGACGCGGGGCGAGCGGAATTCTGGTTCTGCTCCTTTGCTGTTTTTGGAAAAAAATATATTATGTATTAGTAAAACAATAAAAGGTTTTCTGTAAGAAGTTATTTTTTGTTTTATATATATATATATATAAAACAAATAAATACTTTTTTAAATAAAATAATATTAACATTTAATGTTGTTAGTTTAAAAATTGTAGTTTGGTACTTATTTTTAAATAATAGTCTTAATCACAGAACATATCTTAATCTTACAGAGAAGCTCCAATGTAATCAAATATGTATATATATATATATATATATTTTAAGTCGTTTAAAATTATAGCCGGTAAAGTATTAAGGCTTTGTCAAACAGACGGCGCAATTGCGCAAAGATATTAAAATTTACCACCGAAATGATAAAAGCGTACACCTAAAATGATAAAATATTTCCACTGAAATGATAACTGCACTTTAATTAAGTAAAATTTTCTAAACTAAATCGAACTTAGTAATTAGACTATTTACTACCAGTACCGACCTTTAATATACATAAAGATAACAAACAAGGCAGTCCCTTTAAAATCACAATAAAAAACGCATTCACAAACAAACAAATAAAAATATACTTATGATAATATAATGCATTGTCTGTAAATGATATGTGTGAAAAATGAACCCAAATTTATAATGATGGCAATCATTTCATTAAGGCACAAGCCCCTTCAAGCAAATTGTCCATGTTTTTTTTTATTAGAATATTACAGGATTTATTACCATACCGACTTCCTAAATAAGTCAAAATTATAGATTTTTTTATATTTGGTCATTTGAAATGCAATAACCACACACAGTGGCGTAACTACTGAGGGACGACCTGGGGCAGAGCCCCAGAGCCCTCAAGCTTAGGAGGCCTCTCAGGGCCTGACTTACAAACTTTAAACTAACGGATTTTTTTTGAAATATAAAATAAACCATATTCCAGTAGAGCTACTTGAATAATCGAAACTTTGGTAAAAAATACTATTAGTGATTTTTTGCCCCAGGGCCTTTGGTTACCTTGTTACGCCACTGACCACTCAGCATTGTACTGAATAACCTAACCTAACCTAATATTCATAGTTAATCTCATCCCCATTTCTTACCTTCCCTTCGGCGGGAACCTGGGCCCGTAGTGCGGCAGGTTGCGGTCCGGAGTCTCACGTCCCGGACTCAGTCGGCTAAAGCAACGAGCACTCATGTTCAATGAAACGACACACAGAAGCAACACCCGACACCACGTTTTGGTTTTAGTTGGTAGCTTTTAAAGGGTTAGTTTTTCTATGAAGTTAGCTTGTTAGTATAGATGTTTTTGTGTTGACGGAGTTTTCTTTTTATTATGTCTTTGATTATTATTAGGATGTTTTATTGCATTACATTGAGATTCAAATTATGAGAACTATTTAAAGATAACATGTTGGCCGCTTTTATGTTTGTGTAAGTTTTTTTTTAAAGCAGTGTAGCGTAAATTTTACGCCGTAAAAGATTACTATCACTGGCATTATGTGCGTGTTTAATGTAATGTGTTATGTATGTAAGATAATAAGCTGTAATACCCATGCCATGCTTTTTTGAAGTATTTTTTGTGCAGTCTGAATAATAAGAAGGTAGGTCTTATATGGTACTTTTAATAAGGGGGATACTTTAAATAATAATGTTTACTTAAAATATACGGATAACAAATAAATATTTACCTATTATAGAATAATCCAAACCGACTGCTTTTAGGAAAAACAAAGCTAATTTTAATAAAATAAAACATTACATTTTAACAATCTATAGTAATAATAATTAATCTTCACAATCGACGGCATTCACTAAGCATATTCTAAAGTTCTACATTCAAAACTACATAGATACAATCTACTCTGCATTCAAGCATATTTTTTTTCTAAATAAAGGAACTCCTAACCTTCCTCTTCGAGACCGTGAGTGTATTCTGGACCTTGATGAAGCGTGCAGACACCGACGAGACAGAAAGCCACAAGTACACAGGTTAGAGCGAGACAAAGCCATGTCACAATAAAAAATACATAATGTATAAGAAGAAAAATGTATGCGTATGTTTTGTAGAACGCGCCAGATAACTCTAAGCGCTACTGGTGGCGCTCCTGGTGGCGCCACTGTATACTTACTTACTCGTCATTCAAAACAAAATTGCGAATTAATAAATTGGTTAATTTCCACCGCGCGCAGACTTATTGACACGCACTATTACAAAACTGCAGGGTATTTTTCTTTTCTTATAAGTATGTATCTTCAATTCATCAAACATTAAACATCAAAACACATATTATTTTTCATGTCATTAGTTAGGTTAACAATTAGTAAATTAGTAGTTGGTGATTTTGTTACGTAAGTTTAATCAATAAAGCAAAAAGTAAACAAAATTCAGCAAATGTAATTAAAATAAAATCAAAAAGGGGTCTGAACTAAAATATTTTCAACAAAATGAAAGAACAATCACAAAATGTATAATGTAAGCAAAAGAAAACAAAGTAGAATTAAAAGGAAAACCCAAAGAAAACTAACCTGTAGCGCCTAGTGCCGTAGTAATCAGGTGACACAGATCTCTCTCTGTTCAGATCATGTTGCGAGCCACGACTTTATTTTTTTAATGATGGCAACACATTTTTGACGCAAGCAACACCATGCAATGACGTCGGAAGGTGGCGATGATAGTGCCCGGCGAGAAGAGGTGACGTGAAATTAAAACAAAACAAAAAAAACTAATGAATAATGAAAAACTTACAAAAAAAAATTGGATGATTACATGATTCTAGGAAGATAAAGTATAATAGACATAATCAAAAACAAAATCATTAATAATAACACACATTATAAACGTACATCACAATAATAATACTATTAAATTTGATTTTATTTTATAACATCAAAATACGTACCCAGTAACACCTTTCGTAGCGGTCTTGGCGGAAATCTTCCTCGGTGTCGAATCCCGGCCCACGCTTACACTTTTAACCTAAGTAAAAAATAACATTTTAGATTAGTTTATCGACTCAAAGTTAAACAAACTAGATCCACCTGGCCACTTTAAGAACTACTGTGGGCCTATTGCCTTCCCAGCTAGCACACTAGTGAAAATTGCAGCCTAAATTGTTACTTTAAGTGGTTTAAGAGTAATTTAAGGGTTCTAGTGGCAGGCTAAAGTTGCATAACAGCTTCCATAAGCGCCTATAGCTGCAAAAGTTACTAAGAGTGGCAAAAGTTCCACCCAGTATTACCTTAACCTGTATAATAGTTCGTTTTAGAACTCTTTTGCCACTACAGTCTCTAGAACAGAGTTAAGCAATACTTTTTAACGCTTACGGTTGCATATGAGTTGCTACTGGAGCTGTTATACGCCTGTAAACTTTATAAAAGAAGAACTGTAGCCTGTAGTAACAAAATCCACTACAGAGCTACTGCTAGTAATATAAGGGTAATAAATATATTACTGTAAGCTCTATATAAGAAGCAAGGACTACTATAAGTAATGCAATAGTAATAAAATGTTCCTTTGAGCAGCCTAAATTATTCGCAATTTTTGTTCTAAATAAAGAAAAATGTGCGAGGGTTCCGTCGGTATAATACATTTTAATACCAGTTGGAGATCAAATATTAAAGACAGGTGTCAGGTTCAAAGTATCCAATGTTTGTTTTGTGTTTCTGAGCAAAATAAATACTCATTTTCCCAATCCATTAAGCAGTTTAGGCGTGAAAGCGTAACAAACATACACAATAGTTTTTTTTTTTTTTATATAGCCTCTTTAGTATTCTACTGCTGCGCAGACCTCCCTCGCTTGCTTCCAGTGGTGTCTCATTGCAGTCTCCGGACACTCAGTTCCTAACATACATACTTATCACTTTTGCAATTTTAAAAAGTATTTTTTTTGTAAGATTTCTTAAAACTAATATTTACTATTTCCAATTATCTTCAAGGATACCTGATCTTTATTGTATCTTTGGTTAAATAAGTAAAGTGTTTTAAAACAAGAAAATACTTAGCATTGCTGTAGCTCTATGCCGTAAATATAATTTTTATTTGTTCTTATACTTGGCAATGGCAGAATCAAGGATCCCTAAAACACTTACTCAAATAATTTAAACTCGGAAAAGAGGATCACTTTTAAGAATAT
Source organism: Euspilapteryx auroguttella (assembly GCA_951802225.1). Classification (NCBI taxonomy): domain Eukaryota; kingdom Metazoa; phylum Arthropoda; class Insecta; order Lepidoptera; family Gracillariidae; genus Euspilapteryx; species Euspilapteryx auroguttella. Next base: position 5,693,889 of record OX637664.1, on the reverse strand, counting down.
TAGTAACAGAAGAGTAATAAAAATCACTCTAAGGCGTAAACAGGGAGAACTTAGCACTTTGAGTTCTGCAAGAGTGCTATTAGAGAGAATTTTGCAGGCTTAGGTTGTATTTTGTAGACGCCATTTAATTTTTAAAAAATTAGGGTTTTTTTAAGTGACTTTGAGGTTATATACAATATATCCATGTACAATTTTACGTATTTCTTACAAAAAATGGATTGATATAGCATTATTAGCCCACAGGCATATTACATGCAATGACTTGGGAATGTTTTTTATTAAAATTTGTAGATAAAACAGAAAATATTTTACATTATAATTGTTTTTACTTTGCATTCTGATATAATTACGGAACCGCGACAAAATTACTCAAAAAAATATCATTAACATTCACAGAAAACTTGTCTGCGTTTAAAAATTTGCTTTTATACGAACTGAAAAACCTATTATCACCATATTACTTACTAAATATTAAATTAATGGCCGCCGATATCCGCGATGAGCATCCATGGAATTTTTAAACTTGTATTACTTGTGAATCTGTTTGTCACAACCACAAACCAAACACTTGGCGTAAATTATTTATCATTCATTCACAGTTCGTTCAATCTCATTCACTAGAAAGTGCTAGAGGAGCGCTATAAGAGAGTTAATGGTTTGTTGCAGCCTTAGTAGCACCTCTTGCCACCGTTATAGAGCTTCAATAGCACTCATAGTTGCATAAAATTGTGCCCAAATTGCTGCATAAGGGTTGCATAAGGGTTCCAGAGCACGCTATAGCGCTTAAGTCTATTACTATAAGTAATAATCGGACATGCTCCAAAGCTCTTATGCAACCAAATGTGCTGCTTGGGTTTTCAATCGCTATTAGAATATAAACCAATAGGCGGTTGTCGTGGAATTACTAAAAAGGGTAACAATCAGTTCGTCATTCAAGAGATTCACAATTGCTTGGCACAAAATTCTAGAAATTAATAGGAACGCCAATTTGTACGTGGAATTCTCCTTAAATAAAACACCATTTATGCCCAAATCAAAAAGCAACAAATTCATGATCTGTTTCATTACAAAAAGTTCACTTTTTCAGGGTTTCCAAATAAATAAAAAATGGTGTCGTTTCAATACACTGTTGCCAAGTTGAACTCGCAATTTCAAAGCTATCAAGAACTGCAATCGACCTGCTAGTTTATATGACTGAATGAATACCTGGTAAGCCTTGCAGACGCGGTCTACTTCGTGCTGCCTCTTCTGTGTGTTCTCCATAAGGTCCTTGTGGTCTTCTATCAGACCTTCCAAGAGTTCGATGGACTCTGGAAGCGGTTCCGCCTCCAGGGCTTTGGGAATAAAATATGATAATGTAAAAATCTCAGACGCAAGTTAGACACGTGCATATACATTAAAATAATTATTGCCTCCATCTTGACTCGAACACGGACCTATTAGTCACAGTCACATCACTGCTGCCAACTGTACAACTAGTGCCAACTGTACCACGGGGGGGTTCGTGAGACAAAGTATAAATTTAGCTATTACTCTATGAATACATCAGTGCGCTATCATGTTCTCAGCATATGCGATTGGTCCTTCGAGCCGGATATAATTCAGAACCATAAAATAATGTGAATTGTAATCAGAGGAAGACGCAAGATGACCAGGAAACCGCACTGCCAGTATATTACTATTATTGACTGCAACGTAGTTCAGTTGGCAGTGTGCACCTGGGTTCGATTCCCGGCGGGGAATATGCATACCAATGTATTATGAATATCGATGTTTGTTTCGGTCTGGGTGTAATTTTCGTCTCTGTGTATTTTTCGGGCACCCTAGATACAGGTCCTTCCTAGTTAGGGTCTCCGAGTGTGATGCGTCATGACTCACCTAGCAGCGTGTTCTCGGTGTGCGCGAGCCACTGCAGCAGCTCCTCGAGCACGGAGTCGAGCGCGCGCAGCCCGGCCACGTGCGCCTCCAGCCGCGTGCCGCGCTGCATCGCCCACTGCCACACCTGCCACACACAACACTCGTGAGTTTACTCACTAAACTTCTGGGCTAAACCACTTAACTTTAGAGGCTGCAGCCCCACACAACCCCGTCCCACTCACGGAACGAGAAGTGCTTCAGATATTTCTCCCCGATACAAAAAGAGGGGTACCTTACCTACCTATCGCGTTACTTACAATATAATTTAGAAAAAAGTTCAGTAGTTGTTTCGGTGTTTTGATTTGCTTTGCTTAAAGTGAGCTAGTACCTAGAGTGAAATGGATATGGAAGTAGATAAGCTGGCTACTATACCTGAGCAGGAGAAGTTCTATTAAAAATCCGCATAAATGGCAACACTGACACTAGAAGTTTGGGCTGTTTAATATTTGTATCCATTTTAAACATTATTAAACACTAAATTAAACAGTATTAATTAATGCAGTGCTAATGTTTGAAACTTTGAAATAATTGATTTTCTGTTTTGGTAATTATCAGATTAGACAAGCGACTTTTATCAAAAACCTTGTTGATATAATCTCTGATAAGATAGGTATATTAATCTTAACGAAGAAAGTAATCCTGAGCATTCAGTTTTTACATTTTAAGCTGTAACGTTTAAATTTACTCTTAACCATCGATCAGTTTAATCAAAAATGTAGACGCCCCATAGATAATACATACTTATATGACCACAAAAATAACACACTTTACGTCCACACAAATGACCAAATATGTTCATAAATTCACAGAAGATGTCCACAGAAATGACAAATATTTTTATAAAAAATACAACAACAAAATATCCACAGAAAATGACAAAATATTAAGACTTACCTCATCCCACCGGCTCTGTATAATAGTTATCCAGTGCTTGATAACAGTGATGGCGTCCGGATGTGCCTTCGCCAAAATCGCCTGAGCCAGCGATATAGTGTCGTCCTTGTCACGCTGCTTGTCTTTCAACTCTCTGATGAACCTCTCGTGGTCGATCAAATGTTGTTGAGACTCAATATCGCCTTCGGGCAGTTGGCCTGAGAAGCGGAGCTTTGTTTCGGCGTCTGAGAGCCATTCCAGAAGCATGTTCACTGATTTGTGCAGTTTTTCGGCCTAGGGAAGAAAATGTTGATGAAAAATTTGCAATATATTTCGAACGAAGTTCCTTATCTCGAGTTGCGGTGGGACCTAGCTTTGAAAAAGTGTAATGTTACGGCTGAAGTGAGGCACAAAACCGTTACAGCGAAGGAGAGAATGAAAGAGACCGAGAACGCGAGCGAGCGAGAGATATATATATATCTCTCGCTCGCTCGCTCGCAGTACTCGCTCCCCTCCCTACGAGCAGTGAGTGGCTTGGTCGACTGTCAGTCGGCATTCGTTCTTATCGCGTGTCCCACGACACGTTCTCCTTTTTTTATAATTTTTTATTTATCGGTATACAAAAAAAGGTAAGTATTAACATTACAATTAAATATAGCATTACTTAGAGTTTTAAACATAGTTAAAGCACCAAAAACAAGTACACACAGCATGACATTAAAATGTTGTTGTTCATGGCCTAAGTTTTCTGGTTAGTACGGGAGAGGGTCTTTTCGATATTGTTTTAACACGTTTTACAGTATATTTAATATCATTCCAGTTTCCCTTTATGACACCCAAGCTGGGCGGTAGTTCTTTCCATTTTGAAACACGTACACACAGCATGATATTAAAATGTTGTTGTTGTTTCTGGCGTAAGGTTTCTGGTTCGTACGGGAGAGGGTCTTTTTACAGTAAATTTAATATAATTACAGTTGCATGTTACGATGCCTACCAACGCAAGGAGATAGAATGTGGTTCTTTCTATTTTGCCACAACAGAGATACAGGCTCCGTGCCCAGTTCAAGGGTCAGCGCCTATATTTGTGCAAAATTTTCGGCCTAGACAAGACTTCTAATTATGTACGCCTAATTTAAGCTTTGTTTAATTTTACTTGTTTATTTATCTTTATGTGATTTATGTATATTGGCTTGCAAATAAAGATTATTATTTATTACGAGCTTTCCCGGCTTACTTCGTTACGCCATAGAATATAAGATACTACAAAAGACTTGGCTCTATAGACTATGTTCTTTTGCCTGCCCAGAATGGTCTTGATAAAAAAACAAACAACAACAACAAACCACCTGTCAAAATATGTAAACAACGGAAAAATTATTGCACCTTGGGTTACATTATTTGAGTTTAGGTAAGGATCCCTAATTTTTTTGAAAATCTAATATAGCCTATGACACTCGGGGTTAATGTAGCTTCCTACCAGTGAAAGAATTTTTCAAATCGGTTCAGTATTTCCGGAGCCTATTCGTTACAAACAAACAAACAAACAAACAAATCTTTCCTCTTTATAATATTAGTATAGATTAACACTGCTAAAACAAACCAGACGCAGGTAATGACCGCTTACCTCTTTCAAAGCCCCCTCCAGCTTGTGAGCCTTCTTTTCAGCGAGCCCCTGCACCGTGGTCCACAGCGAGCGCAACTCGCCGCACTGCTGGCGAAGACTGGCTGCGTCTTCTAGCGGCACCTGGTATTGTACCAACAATTTGTATTACACTCATTTATTTATTTATAAAGTAGGTATGCAAATCCAATAATAGGTAACCACTGCATGCAAAGTTGGTTACTACTTAGGCCAAAATAATATAAATTTTAAACTTACTCTAAACATAATACTCATATTATAAGGCTAGACTTGTGTTAATTAAACTTGTTTCTGTTTAAAAAAAATAAGGGGCCTTCAATAAATTTACACCTAAATAAACTAACAACTTCCTCTTTTTGAAGTCAGTTAAAATCGGTTCAGTCAAACTCGAGATAATCGCGGACAACAACACATACATAAATACAGGTCAAACTGATAACCTCCTTTTTTTGGTTTGGTTAAAAAGAAACTGTATTTAACACTTGCAAGCGGCTCAAAATATCAATCATTTCACTTATATCCGTTTAGATTTAATATAGAACAAGCAGAACAAGTCATTGAAGCTGTTGCAACTTACAGTATTTTCAAGATCCTTCCCAGTCTTGAGCACGGACTGCATTTGTTGCTCGCGCGAATGTAGGTCTTCTTCGAAGTGCTAAAACAAACAATAAAATATCAACAAATCATATTTTAGACATGGTCATGCTTAGGCGCGTTTTCACAATAGATGCGTAGTTTGTTTTTTAATGTTTTCAAACAACCAATAGAATAGCTTCATTTTAAATTTAAAAAGTCCGTTGCATAGTTTTAAAGAAATAAGCATACATAGGGGATTAGGGACAGACGCGGGAAGCGACTTTGTTCTATACTATGTATTGATATTGATATGCATGAATATGCTTATTTGAAAAGACACATATATCCCATTGCAGGCATGAATCAACCTAATTGTCCAAAAAGTAAGATTATTCCGTGCTTCGGAAGGCACGTTAAGCCGTCGGTCCCGGCCGCAGTAGTGGTCGCTATAACCGCGGCGACAAGCTGGCCCCGCCTCACGTTGGTAATAAAACATAGACTCGGCTAAACGTGGGTCCGGCTCTCAAGCTGGTGACTCTGCCTAACCCTTTTGAGGAACATAGACGTGAGATTATGTTATGTAAAGACAATTAAATACCTTATGCTGTTCAACAAGCGCCATGACAGTATCCAGGTCCCCGTGCACGCGCTCGTCCGCCTGCAGACTCCGCTGCTGCCGGCGCAGCCAGTCCAGCAGCGCCGACATCGCGTCCTTGAACTGCCCAGAGTACAGCAGGGCCTCTTCCAACTTGCGTTGCCTGTTCATAACATAAGTACAATTGAGAGTTATGAGACTGCTCCGTGGCTCAGTTGGCAGTGATGTGGACTGAGTAAGCGTGTGCACCCGGGTTCGATTGATATGATGAATATCGATGTTTGTTTCCGGTCTGGGTGTAATGTTCGTCTCTGTGTGTTTCGGGCACCCTAGATACAGGTTCTTTTCTAGTTAGGGGCTCTGAGTGTGATGTGTTATTATAATTATTTTTTGTCACATAAACAAAAGGTGGTCAGACGAGCTGGTGAAAGCTGCGGATGATGGTCGCTCAAGACCGGTCGTTGTGGCGATTCTTTGGAGAACGCCAATATCCAGCAGTGGACAGTGTTCGCCTGAGACGATGATTATGATATTTAAACCGAAAAAAAAATCTACTTCTCACAAATCGCCTGACCTTCTTCCACACAGCTTAGAAGACCACCCCCCCACCTCCCTCCCATGGGAGTCTTAAAATGCGACAATGGGAACAGCCGGACTACATTTCGCTATTGTTTTTATCTATACTGTTGCTGCTGAACATTCAACCTAAGATAGTGTTGTTCCTTCTTAACTTCCATAGCCAATAAACGGTAGTACTTCACATGCTTTATGGTTAACTAGAGGCTGCCCCGCGGTTTTTTCCCGCGCAGATTTCTCATACAAACAAAAATCCCGTTTTTCCCCGTTCCCGTGGGAATTTCGGGAAATTCCTTCTTAGTGCTTACCTACACTCTCCAAGGAACCCACGTGCCAATTTTCAGCTTTCTACTCCCAGTAGTTTCGGCTCTGCGTTGTCTGTCAGTCAGTCAGTCAGTCAGTCAGTCAGTAACGGAAGAGTTTTATATATATTGATAGTCTATAGGATTGTCTATGTATGTTTCTACCACTCTCTCAACTCTCCCGTGAACCAAATGTATGTGCTCTGACTAAATTTAATCAAAATAAATTGTTAAAACTATTTAACCAAAGACTTTTAATGTTGTGCGAGCAACAGTTGCTGTTACATCGAAGAAACGTCACCATGGAGAAAATCAATCAATCCTTCGTTGTAATATTTGAAGACCTATACTGCAATCGCCAACCCGCCTTTTCAGCAATGCGATTGATTACGACAAAACCTCCTTACAATGTCTTTATAAAAATCTGCGGAGGAAACTTACGTCCAGCCTACGAACAACAATACTCAAGAAGCGGACTCAGCCAAATAAAATGCTCACACGGAAAAGAAGTCCCGGTGGGCGGGGCCTAGGTTACGGACACCATGCCGAGTCAGTTCCTAGTGGCACCTTGAGTCGTTTGGCTGCAGCGTCGGGAGAAAATTACTATGTTTTTTGGGTATTTATGACCGTGTTTTATCTTTACAAATATGCCTTCGTGCATTATAAAGTGTTGTAAAAGCCATTAAGACAAAAAACATACTAATATCACCTTTATATATATATTTTGTAAAATAACACTTGACCGCCATCTAGTAGCGATAATAGTACCAGCCAAAAGCAGGGGGGCTAGCTCGCTGCTTTGTCGACAGACGCGAGCGAAGCGGCCACTAGCGTGCAAGCTTGTCTATGAGAATATGTGAGTGTTTGTTGCAATAGGAGTTACTGTGTGAGCGTAAGTGGAACCAAAATCGAAGCGGTTTTGTAGGAGAGTTACGCTTCCTGAGTATTGTTGTTCGTAGCGTCCAGCAGTAAACATCTATCTATAGTAATGATAGGCTGGACTCACCTGTCAACAGCCTTGGAGCAGACGGTGGTCCACTTGGTCTTCAGGTCTGACAGCATGGTCTTCAGCGTGTGCTCGTCGGTCTTCGGCGCCTTGTCCTTGAGCGCTTTGCCGACCTTCATGGTCTGATCGTAGACCGGCTGCTTGGCCGCGAGGGCCTTTTGGAACTCGCGGTGTTTTGATAGTCTGTTATTTGTCATAAACAAAAATCTATACAGGTAAGTATTTCATTAATACAGCTTACTTATTAAAAACATTTTTTTTTCCTATTTCACGCTAAAACTATGAATCGGAATTTAAGGCGGTAACTCACGGTATGGCGCGAAATTCAAATTTTTTCACGTTTTTTAATTATTTTGGCGAAAGTATTCATTTTTAATAAAGTTTAAATGAATTCGCGTACGTAAAAACCTATTTCCCACATTGTGATATATCGTTTTTGAAAGACAGAGTTACCGATTTTGTGTATATTCAAGGAACTTGTTTTTTGGCCTTTTACCCTTTAGACAACACGAAAAAATTGAATTTCGCGCCATAGCGAGAGTTACCACCTTAATGATCAGACGGGATTGGTTATTTTTTGTATGCATATTGCATACAAAAAATAACTAATCCCGGAAACCCAGATATACAACCCGGAAATAAATATTTTAATTTTGATTCCTATTTTAAATAAAACTAGTGTGCGCCTCGTGGCTTCGCCAGCGCAATTTTCCTTGAAAAAACAAAATCAAAATTTCCGTTCCTGCGTGATTTAGGCTACAGTAGCGAGAAAGCGAGACATACAAACGGACAGACATTCTGACCGGCAAACGGCTTTCCGTGGCTAAAGGCCGGGATACTTTCGCATTTATTTATAATATCAAGTCGACCTGGCAAACTTCGTACCGCCTAACCTATTACTATTTTGTGCATGTATACTTCTAAACCTTCCTCTTAAATAGATCTATCGATTAAAAAAAACCCGCATTAAAATCTGTAGAGTACTTTAAAAGATTTAAGCATACATAGGGACAGACGCGGGAAGCGACTTTGTTTTATACTATGTATTGATATTGATGTATTGAATATGGATTACGGTTATAGAACCTTAAAGCTAAACTTAAATAACTGACCTGTGTTTGATCTTGTCGGGGTCGTTGACCGCGCCCTCGGCCTCCAGCTCGTCCAGCTGCTCCTCCGTGTCCGACAGCCAGCCCATCAGGTTTTTCCTGATGACAGATGCGTCAATCAGTCAATCAATCACTATAGGTTATCAATATGTACTTGTTGGATTATTGCTTTAACGTTGGTTCCGAAAACACGTGTTTTGTTAGAGGACTTTAAAACAATAATCCTTATAATAACCGTACAACGTTGCCGGGCTTTATGTTAACCCTTTCAACCTAATTTGTGAATTTGACATTGGCAAGAAACTACACTAAAGTGTAGTTGATTCCATGAAATAATTTCTTTTTTTACAAAAAAAGGAACCCAGCTTCAATAAACTGACACATACATCAACTGAGCACTACCTCTTTTTCGAAGTCGTTTAAAATAGGTACTAAAACCTTCTCCTGAGTGTAACAAATACTTTTCTGAAAACCGCATCTAAATCGGTTCAGCCAAATTATTTGGCACATCTAACACAATCACATCCTACTTGAGTATACCCGTCGAATATCAAACTACCCTCAAACACAACAAACTACGCACAGGGCATTTTGAGATGGGTTCCTTTCATTCATTCTCCACAGACCATGAAACTTCACAGCCGCAAAACTTACCATAGATCGGTAAACTCCTTGGCCTCCTTCAGGCCATGGTCTAAGGCCCTTGTCCTCTCAGCGGCCTTGGCTACGACCCTTTCCCACCGATGCTGTACAGACACCAGAAGATTCTTTATAAGGATCACGTCCTGCTTCTGGCTAAAGTATTTGAGGTGTGTGCCCTTCTTGTCCAAATGCAGCATTGTTTCGCGATGAGTGCCGACCTCTTTTTGGAATGCCTTGTGCTCCTCAATTTGGGCTGTTTTTTTGGGGAAAAAAGGAACGTTATTGCATCCACAAATTAAGGATCTTCTCCACGAGCGAGAGAATCGAGGCCATGTTATTTATCGTCGTGCCATCTATTTATATATTTTCTTATAAATTTCTTAGCACGCGTCTACTCACGGTGATATAATCGCGGCGAATATATCTAAGACCTCTTAAGCACCTTATACATACAAATAATAATTTATATCAATATATATAAAACTCTTCCGTTACTGACTGACTGAATGACAGACAACGCAGAGCCAAAACTACTGGGCGTAGCGGGCTGAAATCTTGGATGTAGGTTCCTTAGGGAGTGTAGGTGAGCACTAAGAAAGGATTTCCCGAAATTCCCATGGGAACGGGAAAAATTGGATCTTTGTGGTTATGAGAAATCTGCGCGAGTGAAACCGCGGGGCAGCCTCTAGTTTTCGATATTAAAAAAAAGACCCGTCTTCTGTAAATTCACACAAAAATTAACTGAGAACTTTCACTTTTTAAAGCAGCAAAACCTTCCACCGAATGTAATAAATACTTTTCTGCAAATCGGTTTAGCCAAACGCGAGACAATCGCGTACAAACATAATAGACATACAGGTCAAACTGAGAACTTACTTTTTAGAAATCGGTTTAAACCAACAACAAGTCTGCAGTATTGTGGACCTCTGATGAACATAGGCTATAGAATAGTTTGAAAAATTCAGAATAGCAGGTTTCTAGGTTCAGTGTAAGGCGGTACGAAGTTCGCCAGGTAAGCTAGGTTAGATACTCACTGAGCAAAGTCTCCATAACCCTGGAGACAGGCTTGGCGTTGAGCAGCGTCTTCTCTGCGCTCGTCAGCCAGTCCACGAAAGCTTGGAGCGCGTCGTGGAACTCCGTCGCCTCCTTCAGAGCTATCTCCAGTTTTATCTTCTTGTCTGACGCTCTGTTTGTAAGATAAGATTAGATTAGATTCATTTATTTCACACTATCATATTCATATTACATACAAAGTTGTATTATAAAATGTCAAAGTATAATGTGATCGTCAAAATATTGTACTTACAAAAATTAAATAAAAAGTAATAAGTAGTTACTTAATTATTTAAGTACTATGTAAACAATGTCAAATTTTTAAATGTATAATTGTATATAAAATGTCAAATACTAAATAATAATTTCAATTTACTTGAATTACATATTGTAACTGTCGAATAGGTACTTAAATTACACAAATAATGTCCAATGTCAAACAAATTTATAGTTTAAAAAGTCATCTATACAATAATATTCATGTTCCAACAAAAGTTTTTTCAGTCGGCGACAAAACGCTTCGTCATTGATTTCCTCCTTCAGCTCAATATAAGATATGATAGTATCATTCCAACCGCTCGAAAAGAGTAATTTTGTGTTACTATTCTCTAGTCTTAATACTTGAAACAGTAAGCCCTCGGATTTTAATATGGATCACCCTCATTATAATACAACACTTTTCATCCCATCCGCTCGAGAAGTGAACTTTTTGATTACTGTTAGAGACTATTCAATGCCATTTATAGCCGGTCAAAAATGAATTTTCATACATTATTTATTGTCCTCTGGGAAATTATGATGAAAACTTAATTGTATTGTTAAAAAAATTAACGATTGAAGTGAAGTGGGTTTGAAAACAAGCTTGCTGATTAGGTCAGCAAAATTAGGTAGGTACATAGGTTCTGCTTTTTTATATGTGAATTTTCTCGTCGGATGGATTAAAAAGCAGTAGATACAACTTGGAGGTAAAGTTATTCTGCTTCGGGTAAGGTTACAACCCTCATACATAAAACATCACTTTTCACCATTAGTGCATAAACTACTATTAAATAAGTACATAGTAGTTTAAGAAACTAAATAAAGCATTCGTGCAGTCGTCTACTACGATCCTTACCTAGCAGTAACACTGTCCCATCTGCTCTTGAGCATTTTGAGGTTGTGGCTGAGCTGGCCTCCGGAGGGCTTCTCCTGCTTCTTCAGGTACTCCTGGCCCTGCTGCAGGACTGCTTCCACCTTCGGCCTGTTAGCTTCCACCTCGTTGTAGACCTCCTGTTTTTTTTTTAAAGAAGTATGGTCAGAAAATATTTTGCAAAGCTTCGTCAGTTGCAACACTTGTCAACTCAAGAACAGTATATCTGATTAAGGTGGTAACTCACGGTATAGCGCGAAATTCAAATTTTTTCGTGTTTTTTATTTATTCTTGCGAAAGTATACATTTTTAATAAAGTTCAAATGAATTCGCGTATGTAAAAAACTGTCTCCCATATTGTAATACAACGTTTTTTGAAGTTGAAGACAGACCTACAGATTTTGTGTCTAAGGGGTAAAAGGCCAAAAAACAAGTTCCTTGAATATACACAAAATCGGTAACTCTGTCTTTCAAAAACGATATATCACAATGTGGGAAATAGGTTTTTACGTACGCGAATTCATTTAAACTTTATTTAAAATGAATACTTTCGACAAAAAAATTAAAAAACGTGAAAAAATTTGAATTTCGCGCCATACCGTGAGTTACTGCCTTAAATATCGTAAAATATCACCGTATCAGCTAATGGTAAAGGAACGATTGATCGTCGACTTTTTAATCGAGCTTATTCTTTTTAATCTCGACTTTTTAATCGAGCTTATTGATGGAGAAATTAAAATCAAGCTTTTATTTTGTTGTTATTTTTCGAATAATCCTCAGCAAGAGCTTTCATTTGGTACCCATATTGTAGGGGTTCACTTAAAACAACTAGACCGCCATCTTGAAATTTCGGCCATGTTGAATTTCTAATGACCTCACATTAGCTTACTATGTATTGTAAGGCATACTGAACGTGTGTACAAAATTTCAGCCCAATCGGTTTAAGGTATCTGCTTAAAAGTTGAGTAGCAATATTTGACACGTACAAACATTCATACATAGGTACATTGCAAGTTCATTGCAAGTTCGTTGTCCGAAAAATAAGATGATTCCGTGCTTCGAAAGGCACGTTAAGCCGTTGGTCCCGACCGCAGTAGTGGTCGCTATAACCGCGGCGACAAGCTGGCCCTGCGTCACGTTGGTAATAAAAACATAAACTCGAGTAAACGTGGGTCCGGCTCTTGAGCTGGTACCTCTGTCTAACCCTTCGGGGAATAAAAGGCGTGAGATTATGTTATGTTATGTTTATCTTCTAAACTAAGGCAAATATCAAAAATGTGAAACAGTATGCACATTTTTTATATTTGCTTTAGTTTAGAAGATATTAATTTTTTTTCGCCGGTGGCGCTACTTTACCTGTGCTATGCCTCTTAAATGACAATCTATTATAATTAAACTCACCATAAACCTCTCGAGTTGTTCGGAGGCGGTCTCGGGCAGGCCGCCGACGGGCTTGGAGGCGGCGATGACGCCGTCCACCTCGCTCAGCCACGACAGCAGGTCCGATATCTCCGCGTTGAAACTATAGTACAAATTATAAAACTATTAGATAATCTATTTAAACTAGAGACCGACCAAAAGTTCGGTTTTGGCCAGTTTCGGCCAAAAATCAAGTTTCCGCCACAGTTTCGGTTTCGGCTAAGAACCACCGAACCTTTTGCCAAAACTGAAACTCGGTGTTCGTGCGTCGCTCTGCTAAACTCGGAAGAACTCGGCGATAAGCGCCCGGACCAAGCGCGCACGAGCTTCCCCGCGCGCCAATATTTTACAAGGCCACGTGAGTTTCGGTTTCGGCCGAAACTGAGGCCAAGGCCGAAGGTTCGTTTTCGGTTTCGGCTTAAAATCGTGTTTCGTTCGGTCGGTCTCTAATTTTAACCTCACCGCGTCTTGCTGACATAAACTGTGCATAGTTTGTATGCGTTTGAGGGTAGGTATACGGGATAACCCGTCCAATGTATGGACGCGGTGAGGTTTAAAAAAACACGTTACTAAATGCCATTGTACTGTACAGTGGCGGTCTAGGTCACCGTTACACTTCCGGTTTTTCTGTATTGCAAAATAGCTCTTGTTCTTTGGCAATACAGTCTAGGGCTGACGAAACCATAGACAAATCTGTTACACCCTCCTAGACCGCCACTGTACAGTCCAATACAAACCACTTTAGGTAGACTAAGAAAAGGAACTGGAAGAATCGGGGATTGCCTACGTGTTTTTAAAGCTCTGAGAAAATAGTGAGTGAATTAAATGTTTTGCACAAAAATATAAAGAACGGTGGTATAAATGTCGTGGCCATATCGTTAAATTGGCCATTTCATGATATGGCCGGTCATTTCATGAAATGTGATTTTTTCATGAAAAAGCCAATATTCATTGGCCAGATCGTTAAAATCTCAACGTTCAACGATTTGGCCAAGTGATCGTATGACTATTTCATGAAATGGCCAAACGTTAGCGATCATGTCGTTGAATAGTTAAAAATTTCTCCGCTAGTGGCGCTGTTGTTGCGTGTGTTGTGTGATTTGATGTGGCGCGCCATTACGGTTTACAATAATAAAATGAAAAAAGTGAATTTAAGTGAAGAAAATGACGATAAAAGTAAGCACAGAACAACTACGTTTTGATTCGAAGATTTGTGAGTTTATGCAAACCAATCGATAAACGAAAGCTACTTCAGAAACCATGGAGTTCCGAACGATTTTTTAAAGTTCCGTATTTAAATCATACATTACTCGAATTATAGTAAAGTAAATTTTTTTTTATTTGTTATTGTGATCTGAGTTAGATTATTGATATTTACCTAGTACTGGGAACTTTACAATTCAAAAAATGGAATTTTAAATTTTTAGGTTAAACAACAACGATTTGGCCAAACGTGGTCGGCCAAATCGTTAAACGTTGACGTTTCGACGATCTGGCCAAAGGAATATTGGCCATTTCATGAAATGTGCACTTTTCATGAAATGGCCGGCCAGATCATGAAATGGCCAATTTTACGATTTGGCCACGACATAAATACCAGTATATCTATAAAAATAACCCTAGGGCATTGGTGTCAAAGTAAGTCCTAACAGTCAAAGTCAGTCAGGGACGTCAAAGTCATTCAGTCAGTGCGGCTCACCTCTGCGCCTCCCGCAGCGCCTCTTCCAGCTCGGTTTGTCTGTCGCGAGCCTTCTGCTGCAGCTCGCGCCACTCCTTGTTCAGTGTTGCCAACTTGGCTGCCGTTTCGCCTGCTTCGGATGTTCCTAGGGGACAATGAAAATATATTATGATGATGTCCTCTTATCCCTCATCAGGGAAAAGAACGGCTCTTAGTAAAGCTCGACAGTTGGTACTGTCTTGGGGAACTTTCTTTTTTCCTCATTTAAATGGGGTTGTACACGGAAAACTTTTTGCAGATGACGCTCTATATGTTTGACCCATAACAAACAAGTAAAATACAATAACTAGGCATTTTTTGTGTTTTTCGACGTTATTTTCACTGTAATGTATTGATTTGTATTGAATGTAGAAGAAAACATAGTTGCGAGAAGAAATTAATGAATGAGAAGGCTTTTTACGTGAGAAAAACGCGAACTTCGTGAGCAGGTAAACAATTGATTTACTTAAGTTAATTTTAGCTAGGAACATTTGCTTGTCATTATCTCAAGTTCACATTTCTATACTAGGGTGTATGGACACAAATTCATACGAATAAAACTATTTTTAATGACTTTTGCAAGTAAAACAAAATATAACTTAAAAACAATCAAACATGATCTCAAGATGGGGCAGAAAACCAGAAAGACCATAAAGACCATAAAGACCAAAGAAACCAGTTAAAAGAATAGCAGAATTTATCCAACAACGTAACACCAAAACCTCAGAACAAGGAAGATGCTCTCTCTCATCAATACGGCTACATACCAGACCCCTGCTGCACTATCTGCGCGCCAGCTTCGTTCAAGGTGTCGACGCTGGCCTGGTGGGCCGCTATGTCATTCACTAAGACCTTCAGCTTGGCCAGCTCCACCTCCAGGATCTGAGGGTCTCCTGCCACCTGTGGAAAAAGGGGTTTTAAGCTAGTTTCAGCAAGGTAGTTCCTTATCTATATGAATTTCAGTGGCAATGAGCAGGTCACATAGCTTGAATAACAGATCGTCTTAAAGTTCGCAAATGACGACCGCGCACCGAAAGACGCAGATAAGACAGACCCTTCACAAGGAGTGAACTGGATTAGGGTCGTTCAATACCGGTCGTTATGGGAACGGAAGGCATTTTTCCAGCAATGGATGTCTTTCGGCTGTGATGATCATCTACATCTACATCACATCATTTTAAGGAACATTTTGAAACTAGGTATGGCAGGAAGTGCCTTAAAACTAATTTATAATAATACTCGCTGTCCCGGCTTATTTCGTTACGGCATATAATATAAGATACTACTAAAGACTTGGCTCTATAAACTAGGTTTTTTTAACTGCCCAGAATGGGTGAATCAAAAAACAAACAACAACAACAAACCACCTGTCAAATTATGTAAACAACGGAAAAAAATATTGCACCTTGGGTTACATTATTTGAGTTTAAGTAAGGATACCTAATTATTTTGAAAATCTAATATAGCCTATGACACTCGGGGTTTATGTAGCTTCCTACCAGTGAAATAATTTTTCGAATCGGTTCAGTATTTCCGGAGCCTATTCGTTACAAACAAACAAACGAATCTTTCCTCTTTATAATATTGGTATAGATAATTTAGGAACAAAAATCTTACAGGTCTAAGCGTGTCCAGAGTATCGCTAGTGTTCTGTATCCAAGCTAGCAATTCCCTCAGCGCGTGCTGCAGCTGGCCGAGCCTCAGCAGAGCCTTCTCCAGTTGCTGCTGCCTCTCCACCATGCCGCGCAGCAGCGTCGCCCAGCGGGCGTTGACCTCCGTTAGCGGCTGTTTGATAGCTGCCGCTTGTTCGGACGATGTTCGCTCTGTCAGCTCTTGAGCTTGCCTGGTGGGGTTCAGGTTAAAATGTTTATTAAGGCTGGTTTTTGATGTGGAATATAAAAACCAGAGATTTAAAACACGAGTACTGAACAACAGAAGGCGCTGAAGCGTCGCGCTTTTTGATGACACACACGCACTTTGATGGCGAACTTCGTCCCGCCTAACTTATCACTATTTTGTGCATGTAATATACTTATAAACCTTCCTCTTGAATCACTCTATATATTTAAAAAACCGCATCAATATCCGTTCAATAATTTTAGAGATATAAGCATACATAGGGACAGACGCGGGAAGCAACTTTATTTTATACTATGTATTGAAGAGCGCGACGCTATAGCACCGCTTTAGGCCTCTAGCGCGACGCTAAAGTTTGACAAAGTCTTAATTTTACCAATATTAGGTTTTTTCTGAAAAGGCGATTCTAAATTCAGCTCACTGAGAGAGAATTTACGCTTTTGCGAAAGTTGATAGATTGTGAGCTGAACAACTCGTCTTTTTTATTGTGACATTGTATCTATACCATTGATTTATGGTAAGTGGTACATTTATAACACACGTCTATTGTTAGTTCACATAATAAAAACGCTAGATTAGTTTGATTCTACGAAGAGTATTTAAAGCTAAAGTTTTTGACACGTATAAGCTAAACAAAAGAAACAAAGCTTCACACAAAAAAACATTCTTGCCTCATTAAACTCCTTGATGGTTTCGAATCCGGGAATGCATAGAAAAAGGGTACAATATTAGTAAAGGAAATCTTAATTACTTATCAATTAAACAAAATTAAGCCTAGAGTACGCGCTCTCGCGAGTTATTTTTTTATAAATACTTTGCCAGAATGGGACTATAGGCTGCTATCGCTGTAGGTAAATGGAGAGGAGGTAAATAGGTAGCTGTAAGCTAGATGTGACTTAAATGTAGGAAAGAATTTTGTTATACTAAAACGACTCCAGGGATTAAATAGCCCGAACACAGATTATCTAATGAGATGTTTTCTGAAGAAAAAACCAAGTTTTATAAGGCTGCTATCATATGGCGCTCAGCCTGTAGCAATAGGTCAAGATGAAATGAATGATTGAATAGCTCAAAATAAAACATTAAAATTAAATTTTAACCAAATTAAGATTAATATTTAGCAGAAAATGATCCAATCCAAATAGTCAGAAAATACTGGATCTCCCATCTCTCTAATATTCGTTTAAACACCGCCATCTACGGGCGTATTATGGAAACTTTTTTTTTTCGTTTCTGTCACTTTGAAAACCCCTAAAAAGAAACGCATTTTTTCATATTTCTCGGCATTATTTGCCTTTATAAGAGTTTTTCAAGGATTGCAAGGTGTGGCATACCTGTTGAGGGCCTCGACCTTGACCATGTGCGGGTCGACCTCGGCCTTGAAGCCGGCGAGCTGCGCGACCTGCCGCTTCACCGCGGCGATGTCCGCGCCCAGCGGACCCATGCAAGAGAACTTCTCTTCAGCTGCGTCCAGGAACTCTTGGAGATTCTGGGGTATAAGGTTTCAATTATAAACTTTAGGAAAATACAAGGTGGAATTTTGAAATACTACAGGAGAGAAAGTACTCTAAAAACGGTAAAAAGAAATTATACTCAAAGAAAAGTACATTTTTTTAATTAAACGAAGCTGTATTTTTTTTTTTTCGTAAATTCTCTTTCTACACTTATACTTTACCTATTGAAGATTTGACTCATTTTCAAAGCTAAAAAATATTTGTGTATCCTTATCCCATAATTTTAAGAATATTCTACAGCTTTTGTTCATCAAGGATAATAGTAAATAAAATAGTAGGATTAGTAATAAAGTAATAGTAGGATTGCTATGGTGAAAGAATCTTTCAAATAAGTAGTTTCGGGGCCTTTTTGATTCAAAGAAAAATTCAAATCTTTCAATTTTTTTTATATTAGTGAAGATTTAGATATAGGCCTGGATACCAACCTGCAGTGTATCATGGAACTCCATTGCCTTCTCCATGGCATCAATGAGATTCTCCTCCCTCCTTGCATACAGTGCGGTGATGTTGTCCCATGCCGCATCCAGATCTTCAATATGCTTCTTAACTTCTGGCTTGTCGGGCTCGCCGCAGATCGACATAAGTTTTGAGCCGGTCTTCCGGACTTTTTCCACCTGGGTTCATGATAGATTTGTGTTTATTAAGCGTTCTTGGAGCTAGCGTAGTGTTCCATAAAGGTTAATTTCGCTTAAATTATAAAATTACTATACAAGTCAGCAATTTCTTCCGATCCAAAATCTAAAAACCGGACTTTTCAACCAATACAGCAGGACATTTGCATAAATAACCAGACATGAATAAAACAAAATAGACATTTGTATAAAATAGCAAAACTTGACATTTGTATGAAATAGCTGGTGATTATAAAAAAGCCCTACACTTAAAAATAATACAAATTTGATTGCGCGCGCGTCTCATGATAGTGACGTGGCTGTGAACGATGTAGCATGCAACATCGAACGAAAAACCACTTTTTTCAATATTTACCAACCTTTTTTTTTAAATGCGAACTAATTTCCTAAAATTTATTTTATTTGCACTCGGTACGTAAAAAAATCTTAATAAAAAAAAAACATGTTTGCATTCAAAGTCACGCAGCAGATATTTAGCAAAAGCGACAAGCCAACACTCTTCCCCAGAGCCATAGAAGCACGTACCTCTGGCTTGGCGGTGTCGATCCCCTGGCGTATCTCCTGCAGCGCGACCTGCTGCGCCTGGATGGCGCGCGGCTGCGCGGCGGGCGGCGCCTGCGCGGCCAGCGCGTCCTGCAGCTCGCCCAGCGTGCCCAGCACCAGGTCCAGCTGCTTCCAGAACAGTCTGGCGCATTCTAGAGCGTCGTCGAGCGAGCGGCCGCGGTCTGATGTCGCTTTTTGGACGTCGTCCCATAGTCTGGTTTTAGAGGGGAAGAGAAGAATGAATATTGATCTTAAGGATCAAATTAAGCACAGCAAATTAAACATAAAGATTTAAACTATCAACTGCAGGCCGCAGACATCGGATAATCCTTTTGTCGGTTCCCAAATTCACAAAAAAGTATTGGGAAGAAATCCTAATTTTAATTATCTTTTTTTTTAAATTTAAAGTTTAGTAAACTACAATAAAATTACATTTGCCTTCCACAACCCACATGGGAGAAGATGGGGTGGTGACATTCCATTTCTCTCCAAAAGGGGCGGCTACTGGAGCTACAGAATCTTACCGTGTTATTCATAGTATACAGTTGTTTTTAAGTAGCTTTACTGGAGGTCTATTTCTCTGGTTTGTTGTATGGTAAATACGTGACATCGTCTAAATTGACATACGTCAAATAACTAAAAAGCTCTTTAAATCTTTATGAATAACAGTGATATAGTATACTCACGTAAGAAAATGGTGATGGATCGGACACACGCTCCGAAGGGCTGAGGACCACATCCCCAGACAAGCCCTAAATTGGCATCCTGCAGGTGGCTCTAAGAGGCCAGGCCGACCGAGACACACCTGGAAGCGGTCCGTCATAGCGGCAGCTCGACAGATGGACTGCTCATGTGAGGAACTGCCGGACCTGGCCCAAGAGCGACAACGGCCTTCTGACTGCCCCGGGCTCCACGGAGGAGCAACGGGACTAGAGAGAGAGAGAGAGAGAGAGAGAGAGAGAGAGAGAGAGAGAGAGAGAGAGAGAGAGAGAGAGAGAGAGAGAGAGAGAGAGAGAGTATACTGACTTGTGCAGCTTGTCCAGTTTCCCCCGGATGTCGCGCACGGCGGGGTCGCTGCGGTCGGCCTTGCTGATGACCTCGGAGGCCGCGCGCTTCACCGCGTTGTAAGCCTCCGTGCGCTTATCGAGGTCTTCTATTAACGCGTTGTTGTCTTCGATCTGATCTCTGTTTGGGTTGAGATAGGACGAGTTTTAAATCTAATCACTTGCTAATGTTTTGTGGTTTTTCCTGTTAGTTAGTAAGAAGTTTGAATAAATCTATACCCATACTAGAGGCCGCCCCGCGGTTTTTCCCGCGTAGATTTCTCATAAACACAAAAATCCCGTTTTTTCCCGTTCCCGTGGGAATTTCCGGAAATCCCTTCTTAGTGCTCACCTACACTCCCCAAGGAACTCACGTGCCAATTTTCAGCTTTCTACGCCCAGTAGTTTCGGCTCTGCGTTGTCTGTCTGTCAGTCAGTCAGTCAGTCAGTAACGGAAGAGTTTTATATATATCGATTAAAAAAAAAGAAAGATTTTATTTGTCTGTTTGTTTGTTTGTAACGAATTGGCTCCAGAAATACTGAACCGATTTGAAAAAATCTTTCACTGGTACGAAGTTACGTTAAGTTAGAAGCTAGGAAGCTACACTATCCCCGAGTGACATAGGCTAAATTAGATTTCCAAAAAAATTAGAGATCCTTACTTAAACTCAAGTCTTTGAGTAGTATCTTATATTATATGGCGTAACTTTACACTTAGCGCAATAAAGATCTTGTATCTTGTAACGAAGTAAACCGGGACTGCTCGTAAATAAGTAAGTACGATTTTTAAGTAGGGTAAATTGTTCCATTATTGGCCCTCTCTTATTGGCATGTTTCCATTAAGAGGCTGAATATTCGTGACATCATTTAAATCAAAAACAATGTATGTAACTATTGAATTTAAGGCTTTGTCCAATAGACAGGGCTAAAGCTTCGCGCTTTTTGAAGTCACGAGGTAAGGTACGTTCCTTTATATTGAGTAATCATAAGAAAAGCGCGTCGCTCTAGCGAGTCGTCAGTTTAGACAGTGACTTTAAATACTAAAATGCCTCTAAACGTAAACCATTTAAAATTATGGGGAAGACAAAGAATGAGACAACTTAACGTAGTATTTAAACATTATTGATTTAAATAAAGCTTATGTTTTTCGTTGGTTATAAATAGCAAAACACATTATTATTATTGTTCTGACGATCCGGCTCGAAGGACCAAATGTATAGGCTAGTTAGCGCTCAGCGGCAAGGAAGAAAATAATACGCTTTCTGACTATATTTAAACAAAATTTAAAACATGCCTTAGGTACACGTCATTAGAAAACTTACTGAATCTTGGGCGGGTGCGCCGAGACGGGCTCGGCGCGAGCGATCTGGTCGGCGGCCGAGCCCAGCGCCCTCAGCATGCCTTCCAACTTGTCCGAGAACTGAGACGACTCCTGGAGGGCCTGTGGGTCAAAATAAATGGTCAACACTGTGTCTGATAACATAACATAATTTTACGCCTGTATTCCCCGAAGGGGTAGGCAGAGGCACCAACTTATTGACTGAGCCCACGAGAGGCATCAGTGCATGAGCTGGACCCACGTTTGGCTGAGTCTATGGTTACACCATCGTGAGAAGGGGCCAGCTTGTCGTTGCGGTTATAACGACCAAAGACATACAAAATGTGTACAATTATATAAATGTCACAAACGGCAATGGGCAGGACACATAGCTCGAAGAATAGAAAGTTCTGGAGTAATGACCACGTACAGAAAGCCGTACAGTAGGCAGTGTCGAGCAGTGGGCGTCTTTCAGCATTCATTACAACAAAGTAACTTCGTAAAATGACAGACGTCACATCCGAAACTACTTAAAAAAGTAAGAGAGTCTATAAGCCTTCTTGCATTTGAAGAGAAAACTTTAGTTACATCAAACCTTTAATTAGTTCTAATGGGATGCCCTCTATCGGAGCCGCAATAAACCTAAAATATCACCATTGACAAACATCTCTTCTTTCTCACATCAACTGATAGCAGGAGGGTCGCGGGTGAGCCTGTGGAATTCTCCGCGACCCCCCCAGCATTGGCTGTATAGCCTCCTCGGGAAGACAAGCACATACCTGCTCCAAGTCCTGCTGCCTCTGCCGCAGCTCGGCCCTGAGCGCGGCGTACCGCTCGCAGTCGCCCTCCACGATGTCTTGAACCCTCCCAGCGTCCTCGTCGCTGCAGAGTCTGGCTAGAGCTTCGCCTGTCTTTATCAGCTTGTCCACTAATGGCTTGTGGTTCGATATTGATTGCTGGAGCATCTGTTCGGAATGGGGGGTTGGATCAGTATAGGTAGAGATGTAGAAAAGTAACCACTGCATATTTATGCAGATTTTTTTTAGCAGCCTGTATCGTCCCACCGCTGGCCTCTTTCCCCTTTCTCCACTTCTCCCGAACCTGGGCATATTCCAACCAGGTCTTATGTTATGGCTGAGTTACTGAACTTATTTTAGAATTATGTCAGCTAAAGTAATATCACGGGGTCACCACTGAAGGCAGAACAATGAGGAATTGGCC
The DNA here is from genome assembly GCA_951802225.1 of Euspilapteryx auroguttella. Taxonomy (NCBI): domain Eukaryota; kingdom Metazoa; phylum Arthropoda; class Insecta; order Lepidoptera; family Gracillariidae; genus Euspilapteryx; species Euspilapteryx auroguttella. The sequence goes on along the minus strand of OX637664.1, from coordinate 5,671,205 downwards.
AATTCCTACGGAAGTATCTACCTTGGAAATTCTATTTAAGCTTAAAAACTGGTTTGGCGAGAACAAGGAATTGGTTTGTGCAATCTCCGTTGTAGCGCTAGTAATAGTGAGCCCCTATAAAGTCACTGGCTTGTTCAACAGTGAATCCTTGCTAACAGAAAGTGCCTAAAAATGGCAAAGAAAGATATCTATTAGATTGATTTCTCTTATCTCTTATCTTACAGAGTAAAAGAGACAGACTAAGAGAGAAAGAGACCACAAAACAAACCTCATTCTTGTCCTGTTGCTGCACGATCTGCTCCGGCCGGACCGCCGGCGCGTTCAGCAGTTGGATCTGCTTCTCCATGTCATCCAGCCAGCTGGACAAGCTGAGGGAAAGAATACATTAAATAAGTTCAGATAAAAGGCGTGAGATTATGTTATGTTATGTTTAAGTTCAGATAAACTAGGATAACAGTCGCACGCTCTTTCAAATTTCTGTTTAAGGTTGTAACTCTCGGTATGGCGCGAAATTTTTAACCGAGGAAAAAACAAAAAGGAGGAGGTTCTCAATTCGTTGCGTATATTTTTTTTTTTTTTTATGTATGATCACGCATAACTTTTTACTGTGTGGACCGATTTTGATAATTCTTTTTTTAATCGACAGGGTATACCTTGAAATTGGTCCCATAAAAATTTGGAAATAAAATTCCAACCCTAAGGGTGGAAAATTAGGGGTGACTTTATTGTTCACTCACAGATTATATTGCCGTGTTCACTTCTTAAAGTAATTTTGGATTACCAAGAAATTTTGAGTCGGTGCCACAGATCACTAAATTACCTGAAATTCAAGGAAATAACAGAAAAACGTGTGTCGCTGCGCATCGCGCTTTACGTAGATAATGAATTTGCTTGTGTGGTGTGGCACCGACTTAAAATTTCTTGGTAATCCAAAATTACTTTAAGAAGTGAGTAAATTAAGGCCTAATAGAAAATGTTTCCCTATTATTTAATGCTTTTCAGTTTTTTCGGCGGTTTAATTTTTTGACAAAAAGTTTTTATTTTTTTTTGCGTTTTTTAATTATTCCGGCGAAAGTATTGATTTTTAATAGTTTTGATGAATTGTATTTGCGTATGTAAAAAACCATCTCCCACATTGTTTTACAACGTTTTTGGAAGACAGACCTACTGATTTTGTGTCTAAGGACATAACTTGACTAAAAGGCCAAAAAACAAGTAATGTCCTTGTTAATGTAAGTGGTCATATCCTTATTATAATAAAAATAATAACGCATCACACTCAGAGCCCTTAACTGGGAAGAACCTATCTTATATAGGGTGCCCGAAACATATGCAGACGAACATTACACCCAGACAGATATATTCATCATAAAAATCATGATAAACATCGATATATTCATCATGAAAATGTTCGCCCCACCGGGAGTCTAACCCAGGTGCGCACGCATCGCAGTGCACATCACTGCCAACTGAGCAACGGAGCAGACAAGTTCACTACTAGTCTTACAACAAATCAGGGCTATAGTTTTTGTTTGATGTTTGTTTGAGCACGCGTTGTGGGGCTTGTAGGTCATTTCATAAATACTACATTAGGCGCTTAAATCCTATAACCAGAATAAATCTCTGCCTGTTCTTACGTTTCAGGGGGGTTTGAAAACCCCCAAAACCCTCCCCCAGGCTACACCAGCGACACCTACCCATGATGAGTATCAGCAAAGTGCTCAGCCAGCGGCAGAGCCTGCTCCAACGCGGCCAGGCGCTCGGCACTCAGCTGGCCGACCTCCTCCATCATTTCCTTCAGCTCCTCGCTCCTGTCGCGGATCACTGCTGTCTCTTCCGAAGACTGGCACTCGCGGAGGACCTGGGATGACACAATAAAGGGAATTAAATATTGTTTTGGTAACAATTTCTATCAGGAAGGTGATTCTCGCAAATTGATATTTATCTTGTTTCGATATATGGACAGTAAATATCGTTTTAGTGAAATGTCAGGACACGTAGCATTGATGAGGTTCGTTTGATGGCAGTGCTGAACAGCGTGAGAACTGTCTTAAAGATAACTTATCTATACCAATATTATAAAGAGGAAAGATTTGTTTGTTTGTTTGTTTGTAACGAATAGGCTCCGGAAATACTAAACCGATTTAAAAAATTATTTCACTGGTAGGAAGCTACATTAACCCCGAGTGTCATAGGCTATATTAGATTTTCAAAAAAATGAGGGATCCTTACCTAAACTCAAATAATGTAAACTAAGGTGCAATATTTTTTCCGTTGTTTACATATTTTGACAGGTGGTTTGTTGTTGTTGTTTGTTTTCTATTCGGCCATTCTGGGCAGTCAAAAGCACATAGTCTATAGAGCCAAGTCTTTTGTAGTAACTTATATTCTATGGCGTAACAAAGTAAGCCGGGTAAGCTCGTTGTAAATAATTTCTTTTTTACAAAAAGAGTCCCGCCTTCAACAAACTGACTCACATAAACTGAGAACTTCCTCTGTTCCAAAGTCGGTTAAAATAGGTACTTAAACCTTCTCCTGAATGTAACAAATACATTGCTGAAAACCGCATCAAAATCGGTTGAGCCAAACGCGAGATAATCGCGGACAAACATACATACATACATACATACACTTTTTTGGAGTCGGTTAAAAATATCAAAACTCGATACCTAAATCTCGAAGGAATTAACTTTAAGGGCTATTAAAACAACTATAAAAACAACTTAAAAAGAAATATTCGCCCATAGAATCCATATAGGGTTAGCGACCGCGAGACGTCTGGTACCTTACCTACGACAGTGCTGACCTCTGTGCTAGCGGATCTCCAAAGTGGGGCAACAATACGTTTTAAGTGCAATCATAAAGATCCACTTCTTAGAGCCCCCCAAACATGCTGCCACAAAGCTAAAATGTCTATAATTTAACCAAACATTCTCCGACCCGACGCAATTTCGACTTCATTATCGAACAGTTGAACATCTGTTACCTTCTTAGCCTGACTGAGCAGGTCTCGAACCCGGGCCCGCTGCGACGCGACGTCGTCATTGAGCGGGCGGTGCTCGTTCAGCTGCGCCCGGACTCGGGCCGGCTCGCAGCTCGGCGGCTCGGCGGCGCGCAGCTGGCCGCACACGCCGCGCAGCCACTCCAGCACGTCCTCCATGTCGCCCACCACTTCTAGGGAACGCTGGGGGTGGAAGAGGAAGGTTAACATTGGTGTAACTCACACAGACGGAAAAGACATGACAGCCTAATGCTTTTTTGCTCAAAATCAATATATCGTCCCTTATGATCTAACACCGCGGAACTCATCTTTTAGCGTATTTGACATATTGGTATCATTGGATAGGGAATCGCAAGGCGCATCGATTGGCGAATCAAAAACCAGAATATCAACCAATCACGAGGCTTAATTTAGCTTTTTCCATCACTGCGTAACTCAGCTGACGCTCATTCCAGTGGCAACACCGCGTAACTCTCCAAGTTTTCTATATTATAATATTATCTAAGCCATGTTTTAATATAATAAATACCCTGAAATAGGCAGCGGCACAGCTTGTGGTACTGTGCCGCCGCAGATCTAGAGGCGAGCCGTTTTTTTTCCAGGCAATATGTTTTTAAACCATGAAGAATCAAAGACAAATTTTTACTTTTCGAATCTTAAATTTAAAAAAAAAGTAAAGAATCAGTAGATAGCTAAGTATTGATGTAGGTATACTGTATAGTAAAATAAACATGTCTATCATTTAATTTAATAAAAATTATTAAGGTGGCCAAAAACTGAACTTTTAGTTATTATGTATTTGTAAACCAGTACTACTATTGCTGTTGTAAATAAGAATGAAAATCATTTTGACATGTAATAAGTATATATTGCTGGTTTACTAGTGGATCTCTTGTAACACAAAAGTGATTCACCTATAATACCCGCAATGTATACTTATCACATGTCAAAATAATTTTCATTTCTATTTTCATTGCAAACGGCAATAGGTCTCCTGGGCAGACAAGGTTATAGTACTATACCATCAAGTGTTGGCTACTGTACCTAGCACAATGACTTACCTTCTTGCTGAGCAGTAGTCGTTCCGCCTTCCTCTGTACTTGTTCAGCGATGGCGTCGAACCGTCTGTTGTCGCGAGTCACTAAACCTTCCACGTGCGTCGCGCCCTCTCCCGGTGATATCTGGGAATAAAGATTTATTTCTAGAACTATTCGTTAAGTTACGCTGTAAAATGACATGAAATCTTATATTCAGCCCTACTAGGAAAAATACCAAGAATAGTATAGCTCGAATAATCTATACCAATATTATAAAGAGGAAAGATTTGTTTGTTTGTTTGTTTGTAACGAATAGGCTCCGGAAATACTGAACCGATTCGAAAAATTCTTTCACGGGTAGGAAGCTACTTTAACCCCGAGTGTCATAGGCTATATTAGATTTACAAAAAAATTAGGGATCCTTACCTAAACTCAAACAATGTAACCCAAGGTGCAATATTATTTCCGTTGTTTACATATTTTGACAGGTGGTTTGTTGTTGTTTTTTGTTTTTTATTCGGCAATTCTGGGCAGTCAAAAGAACATAGTCTATAGAGCAAAGGCTTTTGTAGTATCTTATATTCTATGGCGTAACGAAGTAAGCCGGGACTGCTCGTAAATAATAAATCGTTGATTAGTACACCCTATATACATTTTTGCAAGCTGTTTTGTTTATGCGATAGCCGTCCACTGCTGAAAATAGGTTTCCTCCACAGATTGCATCAAGTACAGAAGTTGTGGAGGGAACTTGCCGTTATCGCAACGCTAGGCGGGTTGGCGCTTGCAGTGTGGCTCTACAAGTATTTTGACGAAGGATGCTCCCTGTCCTTCGTTGGTACCCTAAGTCGCCTTTTATGATGTGGTACTGGTATTCCAACTGTCACTTTTAGTTACAGGGATTGCCATGTGGTGGCACTGCCCTTAAGTAATAGTATGTCAAATTCTTAATGAATTCAATCAGTCAGTCAAGACTTTTTATTTGACGTTGAGGTATTACCTACTATACATTGGCAATCCTGAGTTAAAGGTATGTACAGTGGCGATCTCGGTCGCCGTAACACTTCCGGTTTTTCTGTATTGCAAAATAGCTCTTGTTCTTTGGCAATACAGTCTAGGGCTGACGAAACCATAGACAAATCTGACTGCTCCGTGGCTCAGTTGGCAGTGATGTGGACTGAGTAAGCGTGTGCACCCGGGTTCGATTCCCGGGCGGGGCGAATATTGATATGATGAATATCGATGTTTGTTTCTGGTGTGGGTGTGATGTTCGTCTCTGTGTGTGTTTCGGGCACCCTAGATACAGGTTCTTCCTAGTTAGGGGCTCTGAGTGTGATGTGTTATTAATCTGTTACGGCCTCCTAGACCGCCACTGTACTAGATGAAAGCTAATTTAGCCAGAAACTGAAAACTGATACTCTTACTCCTTCAACAATAACAAAGTCTATAGGGGGCGCAGCGTTCTACTTTGTCTATAAGCTATACAGTGCCATCTATCAGAATTTTCCTGGAACTAGTAGAACTGTAAAAACTGAAACCCCCTCATTACCTGGCACAGCTGCGGGCCGAGCTGGTTGACCTGGTCCAGCCGCGGCCGCGCCTCCTGCAGCTCGGCCTCCAGCCGCAGCACGTCCTCCTCCCGCGGCTCGCCGCTCTGCAGCACCGACTCCGCTTGCGACATCCAGTCCGACAACCTGCGCGCCAAGGGGGGGGATGAAGTTGCGCTTAATGTTTATTTACAACTATACAGTGTGTCCGGGGAAGTTATAACATAATTTTAAGGGTGTATTCCATGATCAATTTCATCGATGAAAACACCCCATATGGGGGGTCGCAGCCTCACCCCCCCCCTCAGTATGGTTTTTAAATTTTTTTTTGCAAAAGTCGACCCCGCCTACTTTTAAATTCACAGTTAAAGATCTATGGCTCACAGAACCTTCATTAAACAACATAATTATAATATAAACTGACACATACATCAACTGAGCACTGCCTCTATTTCGAAGTCGGTCAAAATAGGTACTAAAACCTTCTCCTCAATGTAACAAATACTTAACTGAAAACCGCATTAAAATCGGCTCAGCCAAACGCGTGATAATCCCGCATGAAAATATAAACATACATACATACAGGTCAAACTGATAACCTTATTTTTGAAGTCGGTCAAAAAGAAGCATAATATGTTCTTTCTTAGGCTCTAGACTATATTTCTACCAAATTTAATTTAAACCAGTTCATAGTTTTGGCGTGAGAGCGAGACAGATAGACAGTCTTTGTTGATGGGTCTGATCTGCGGCATGAAGCAGCGGGGTACAGCCTGGCTCGTGTGGTATATATCACAGCTATCTCCGTACAGTGTTTTACTGTTCCTTCTGTAGACACTGACAGTAACTATTGGATTGTATTGATATTTTACTAAAATATATTATTTCTTAAGTTTCACATTCTCTTCGCTGGGAGGACGATCCTAAACCATGTCGCCTTATGCAATTGTTAACTAGACTTTCGGTAAAAAGAAAACAGTGCAGATCAAAACATTCTGTATAAGAAGACACACTCTAATATTGTTTTACTAACTAGTTTAAAACCCCCTACCAGACTTTAAAAAAAAAGGCAACACCAACCTTCCATGAGCACTATAGAACTGTTGCACAAGCGGCAAAGTTTCCGATGCCAGACGCAGCAGTTCAGCTCCACGCCTCGTCAGCTCATTGTACCGCCTCTGCAGCGCATCAAGCTTGTCTTTCAGCTGGAGGGCCTCGTCTCCTGAGATGTGCTTCATCAGCTCAAGACCTGACTCCACTGTGCTGTCCACAGCTTCTTGCTTGGATGCTATCTCTTCGGTTTTCTCCTGTTAGTTTGTTTGGTAAAGTAAGAATTTTTTGTTGCAAAATTACATGTAAATACAAAAATAACAAGAGCTACTCGTGACGTGCTACGGTATGTAAAATTGATGAGTTTTAAAAATTATAGACGGGCGTAATAAAATAATTGACAATGATTCAAAGTAATTGATAGCTTGTCTTAGTGATTAAAGATTTATCAGCTTAAAACTCGTAACAAAAAGTTTCATAAAAAGAAAGCTTATTACGATGTTAATGATTATTGTGATGATATTTGATTATGATTGTTTTTTTTTATTAAAATACTAGCTTGACAATAATACTGACGAAAGAAAAGCTTAACAACGAGACTAGTATCGACAGTAAATATCCATCAGTAAGTATCTCTAAGTATAAATTGTAATCACCTATATTAAGTCTATTGATTGCAATAAAGAGTATTTCTATTCTATTCTATTCTATTCTACCTCAAAAGCACAAAATTCACTACAAACTATAACAACGATATTATTTAGATTCAAAAATTTGAAATGTAAAATAAGCTATCATTTTCTTTCCAAAGCTAAATTCAAGGGAAATTTCTTTAAGAGAAAAAAAAACTCACAGCAAGTTCATCCATCTGCCTCAGCAGTTTATCCATCAGCACCGGCAGCACCTTCCTCTTGGCGAGGTACGCCTCCATGCCGTCCATCCAGGCGGACAGGTCCTGGTAGGTGAGCACCAGGTGCCGCAGACCCTTGCGAGACGCGTCCAGGAGCTCGCCGATCGTCAGGCTGTGGTCTACTAGCGCTTGGTATCTGAAGTAATATAGTGTTTTGTTAAGATTTTGGTAATTGGTAAGCGGCAAAGTGGTTAGCCACATCAGGTAGTAATCATTTGAAGCTCCGGCTCGAAGGACCACAAAATTCAAACTATTAAACTCGCGCAGACGCTTTTTGAAAAGAAATAGCAGCTCTATGATTTCTCGCTGAATATTATCTAAGCAGTATTATAGATCAACATCTACCAGATGTTACTCAAGATTGCCAAACTTGGAAGAAAATTCTTGAGGTTCTATGTCACAGCTAGGGAAATAACAGGATCAGTAGAAGATGATCTCCTTCCAGATGAATTAAATGAATGAACGAATGAAAGACCGAATGAACGAATGAATATAGTTTTTAAAACTGTCAGTGATTCTCTGGAGCATGCCAGCCCCCCGCAATGATAAACCTTGTACCAATCTATAGAGAAGCTTTTTGACCAGCAGAAAGTATTCCAGTTGAGTTGCATAAATGATCGAATGAATGAATGAATAGTATCAAACCTATCAGTGGCTCCCTGCAGCCGGTCGGCCAGGGCAGAGGCCTCGTCGTCTCCCACGAGGCCCATCAGGCTTGAAGCTGTCTCCGTCAGCTGCTTGAACGCTGGCTGCTTGGAGAGTATGTCTTCGTGCAGGTTCTGTTGGAAAAAAAAAATTAATTAATATTCGTTTTCCCTTTCCCAGCCCGTGGATCTTGCCGTTTAGAAAGAAAACGCGACACAATAAAAATAACAAAACAAAAATATCAACAAAATAAAGAGATACTTAGGTATACATTTATTACAGTGTCAGTGTCTTTAAAATCATAACGGGTATGTATCAATCAATTTTATTTCCGAAAGTTTGTTATCTATACCAATATTATAAAGAGGAAAGATTTGTTTGTTCGTTTGTTTGTAAGGAATAGGCTCCGGAAATACTAAACCGATTTGAAAAATTCTTTTACTAGTAGGAAGCTACACTATCCCCGAGTGACATAGGCTATATAAGATTTCCAAAAAAAAATAGGGATCCTTACCTAAACTCAAATAATGTAACCCAAGGTGCAATATTTTTCCCGTTGTTTACATATTTTGACAGGTTTTTTTATTCGCCCATTCTGGGCAGTCAAAAGAACATAGTCTATAGAGCCAAGTCTTTAGTAGTATCAATTCTATGGCGAAACGAAGTAAGCCAGGACAGCTCGTCTTTAATGAGAATGCCAAAATGATTTTCTTTGTCATAGCCATACAAAACGGTAATAGGCACAATGTTGTGAATATCATTGTCGGAGAATTGTCACAACAGTTGTTTTGGGTCAGGCCAACCACTTATTACTAAAGTAGAGCTCCCATCCCAGCTGCTCTAGCTGTAATCAAGTTCTCGAATGGTGACCGCGAACCGGAAGACTCAGAGTAGGCAGACAACCCACAAGGTGGTGTGACGACCTAGTAATTAATACCTGGTAGTATACTGGAAGAGGGTCGCTCAAGTCGTTGGTCGTTGTGGCTATTTTTGTGGAAGGATTCATAGGATCCAGCGGTGGACGTTTTCAGCTTGAACAATGAGAGTCCTAGTAAAGAAGTACTCACCTTGTGCTCCCGTGTCTTGGCCTGCTGACTTCACTGAAATACACTTTGATAGAGTCTAAGAGCCCTAAAACCCCATCTGTGTTAGTACCCACCTTGTGCTCTCGTATCTTGGCCTGTATCTTCTCTTCATCAGTGGGCACCAGCTCGAGGATCTTCACGCGGCGCTCCGCCCCGCCCAACCATTCCACTAAAGGAGCGAGCTGCTCCTCGAACTGCTTGGCCACCTTCAATCAATCAATCAATCATTTAGTTATTGCCCACATGTAATATCGACAGTCGCGGCCCCTTTACACTTTCAAACAAATTCGTTCGAACCAAAATGTTATCCCAAAATGGCTAAAAAAATTTGATTGAATGTGGCACTTACAAGGTTGCTGTAAAACTTAACAATGGGCAACATCTAGAGCTTTCACGTTATTGGTAGTTTTGGTAGAATAAAATTGGTGGGTGGTTGACCAGTGCAAAGGAATATTGCCCTTAGGGTGTAAAAGCGTTTGAATACCGATAGTACATTATTACTATTGGAACGAAAAACAAACTTTTCGACAATATTTCAATCCAAGTTTTAGTGTGACAGTTTGATAAGAATGGTGAGCGAAGAGAATCACTCTTATTACTTGTTACAGACTTCTCGAAAAAATCCTGTTCGATTGTTTTCGATCTCTATTATCTTCTTTTATTGATTGATTACTTTAAGTAATAAATCTCTCTAATATGTCTCATCAATAAACTACCTATTATCAATCAATCAATCACAAGCCTTACCTTCATAGCCTGCTCAAGATCCAGCATTCTCTGCTGAGCCCCATCAGTTAGAGCATCAAACCGCACCATCAGTCCCTTTAATTGTTTCTCGACTGCCTTCTTCTCGTTTGGCTCGCAGCCGCCGGCGACTTCGTTACCCATTGCGAAGAGGGAAGACATCGAGTTCTGACGATCCATTAGCATCTTTTTCAGGAACTGTTGAAGAAAAGATGGGTTAAGAATATTGGATTGTAAAAAGGAACCGTCTAAATCCTCGCGGTGTAAAGTAACGTGTCGGTACATATCGAGCATTCGTGCAGTCAGTGCGTCTTTCCTAGCTGATTACACCGTATACTATGTAGTGACTGCATGAATGCTTGCTGTATGTATCATGTTTTGTGCGATCTTGTATAAGGTCTGCCGGTGGTGTTAATTTAGATGAAACCATGCGACCATGAAATTATGTAAAGTACATTATTTAGTCAAGTCAAGTGTGGTAAAAAATTCTTGATAAAAACTTAGTCAACGATTTCGAACAACCCTCTTCGACAGGAGACAATTTTTAAAATCAAAAAAACGACAACAGAAAACTTATATAATATATATATAAAACCCTTCCGCTCAACAAATTAACGTCGCAAGTAGGTAGATATGTCAAAATTTTTACAATTTTTCACAAATTTTCAAAATGGCGGCGTAGGTAGGTACCCGCAAATTTTTTTTGTTAACATTTATTAATTTTTTGGGTTATTATTGATTCAGTGATTGATTGTCAATCCATTCAATCATTCATAGTCGACACATTTGTCAAACATTGGGCCAACATTGGTTCAGCCTCAGAATAAAGACAAGCATAGAAACCGGGCTAAAATAAAAAGTTATTTTCATATTGTTACGCTCCTTACTAAACGGCAAAAAGACTATTAGTTAGAGAGAGATAAAATATAAGAATTCTTTGCAAGTTTTCTTCTTGTGGTATCAAAGTGGTTTATTGATGACACTGGTTTATTAGTACCGTACAAAATTAAAAACCAATAATTTGGTACATATTTGGTGGTTTGTTTATGGTTTGTTTTATTTTGACGTATAATATGACATTGTAAACATCGGTAGCAGCTCCAAAAGTTTTATGATTATTTTTTATGAAAAAGGTGTGATAAATTGGTTTTGTGATTGTGAATGTTTAACTTAATGTATAACAATCTCTTGTATAGTAACGGGATGTTAATCAAATGCGTCAAGGAATCAAAATCTTGATGTTTCGGTCACCTACCATTCGGTAAATAATTTTGTTTCATTGTAGACTTCTGGGCACTATTTTGACTAATAAATTATCAAGAACATCAATTTTACACGCTGTTTGTCGAACTCGTACCTAAATTTATTGAATTATTACGGTAAAACACCTTCTGTAAAGGTTATGATAGTGTTGTGCCAAAATATGTTTAGACAAAAGTTATCGAACCTAAATCATCCGTTCTAACTTAAGGACAAATAAAAATCAGACATAATAATATGCTAATTGTTGTCTTTTTTTTTTCAGTTTTCAAGTAAATTATATACTAAAAACAAAATGACTGGATGCTATAAAGAGACAAGATTTTAAACATTCACAACATACTGTTTTATCAACAAAGAAGATTTAAGATGGTGAAGATTATAACCTGAAACTGTAACAACAGTTTTGCTGCTGCAATTTGAATAAGTTGGTTGGTGGTAATCATAAAATATTGCCCTTTCAATTGCTTATTTTATATCAAATTAATTAAATGTTATTCGTTATCAACTTAATGTTAAAGGAAATAGGACAGCGACATTCAGTGGACAATTCATATTTCATATCTAAGAAAGAAATGCAACCAGAAAATACCATCATCTCAGCTAAAAACGTCTACTGCTGGATATAGGCCTTAAAGAAAATATCGTGACATACAATTTGCCCATTCTGGATAAAACAGGTTTAAGTTTATCTATGTTTTTTTTCTGCAGATCCTCATAATTGTATATGAAAATTTCAAGTTTAAGTTGCGGGATGTCATCGTTTAAGTTAATATTCTCTAAGATACCTGTTTTCTAAAAAAAAATACGAAGGCTTTAATTAATATATATTTGAATAAATTATTATTATTATTGTCTTGAATATAATATTTAAGAACATTTTTCTTGCTTTCTTACAGGCCTCACAAAATACTTTGATAAAAAAAGCTACAGAATATATGAACCGTAAATTTGGGTAAACCAATGCTGTAAACTGTAAACAAATAAAATTCCATAAAAATTTTACTTTGTGATAAAAAACAAAAGCGCCATTGTTGTTGCAGGATATCACTTACGTATGTATAAATTGTTTACACCCAGGTTTTATAATACTTACTCTCTTTTATAAGTTTTAATTAAAACATATTATATTTTTAGGTATCAAAAAAAAACCACAAGCAGGGTTTTTTCACATACAAACAAAGTGATGATCAAGATCAACCCAGGCAAAAACAAACATTTGAGGTGCAGAGTGCAGAGCAAGATTATTGAAAAGGAGTGTGTAAAGAAAGAAGCGCATAATTCATACATTATGAAATTTCCAAAAATAGATTTGTTTTACTTGTTTTATATATACATATTATTATAGGCACACATCTTTTAGTTTTAATTATTTTAGAGCTGTGCTAATAATATCTGACGTGACAGAGTTTTTTATGAACGAAAAATCTTTAGAAATAGGTAAGTATTATTATATTTTTATCAAGACACCCGTTTTATTCATTAAAATAACTTATTGTGTGCAGTAGGTTTCCTGGAAGAAATCGCTTTAATCGATAAGGCACAATTGCCCTTATTCTTTTTCTGTTATAAATGTTATACGGTTTGTTACATTTTGTATTTTTATTTGCATTTTTATAGCAATAAAGCGTTTTTATCTTTGTCTTTGTTTTCTTGTTATTATAATACCATACAATTACTCCTGAATTAGTTAATGATAAGTTCCATAATAAAGAACCATGTCTTGTTTAAAAGTATAGACAACTTGATTTAGGACAAGTTATTTTTGCCATCACTAGCTTTTTTGAAAATTAAAAATAAAAAGTCGAACCCAGGTACGGGCAAGGTGCGGAAGAGTCATACGACCCAGTGGAGAAAGTATATTGGTCTCTTTTTAACATATTCAATGGTTGCACTTGAGTAAGTAGCGTAACACAATGATGTGACTTTTTATTTTAGGACTCCTTCTATGCTTGTCTTTATTCTGAGGGTTCAGCCAACAATTTACTAAAAATAAAAAACGAGTAAAAAAAAGTCGCGCCGCGCCTCGCTCGTGACCGGTACAGATCTGTACCGAGTTGAGCCGGGGAGTTAAAAAGTACAGTAGTATAAAATTTCTTAGTTATTACATTTATTTCTTCGTTTAAACCCTGTATTTTGGCTTACAAATGAATAAAAAATTTACTACTACAATTATCTTTCCAGAACTAACCTTCTGTTCCTGCAGCTGGGCCTTGACGACCTTGTAGTCGGCGGAGGGCGGCTTCTGGTTCCTCACCATGTCTTCAGTGTCGGCCAGCCACTTCTCCAGCCCGGCCAGGGCCTCGGCGAACTTGCCTGACTGCAGCAGCCCTACGTCCAGGCGGCGGGAGCGCTCGTTCATCTGGATTTTAAATCAGGGGATTAGGTAGCTTGGGAAGGTTGGTTTTAGTAATTCCCGGATGATTTCCAAAATCGGGAGTTTTAGTGGTTACAAAACACACGTTGGAATTTCGATAGGCATTTCAATTACATTACATGTTAAAAAATGGGGTTTAAGTTATACATTAACATTAACGAAAGTCGTTAGGTTTTATTTTATTAACATTTAGTTTTACGCGCGCCGATCAAAGCGCAAATCACGATCAAAAGCAATATCTTCCAAAACCTTTGCAAATATAAAAAATGCAATCCAGTATGTATGCCCCTAGATAATCTTGATTAAAGTTTTCAGGGCGCTCTTTCTGTAGTTTTTAGGTTAAAGTAAACTAAAATTGTAAACATGAAATTGTCGAAATACTCAAATACTTAAGAGAGTCAAGTCTAATTCATATCATTTCAGCCGTAGGACGTCCACTGCTGGACATAGGCCTCCCTCAAGGCTCTCCATCTGTACCGATCGCAGGTGGCCTGCATCCAGCGTGGACCCGCAGCCTTGCGCAGATCATCCGTCCATCTGGTCGGTGGACGTCCTACGCTGCGCTTGCCGATCCGTGGTCGAACACTCGAGAACTTTTCGGCCCCAGCGGCCATCTGTTCTGCGGGCTATATGACCTGCCCATTGCCACTTCAACGAGCTTATCCGCTTGGCTATGTCGGTGACCCTGGTTTCTCTGCGTATGTCCTCATTTCTGATTCGATCCCGCAGAGAAATCCCGAGCATAGCCCGCTCCATGGCTCGTTGAGCTACTCGGAGCCTGTTCATAAGCCCTATAGTGAAGCACCACGTTTCAGAACCGTATGTCATCACTGGCAGCACACTTTGGTTAAATACCTTCGTCTTCAGGCACTGAGGAATTCTAATTAATCAGATAAATATAAAAACAATAATCCACATTCATATAGCTACAAACCTTCTCCTTCAAAGCGTTCCACTTGTCATTGATAATCTCCAGGTCTTTTTCCAGCTGTTGCGTGGAAACCCCCTGGTGGGCAGACCGCACCAGCCCCACACCTATCTTGTTGCACGAAGCCACGTTTACACCCAAAGGCTCCAAGGTCTTTCGCTTCAGTTCAGCAAAGTCCTTCTGCTGAGCTCTTATTTGTTCCACTTCGGAGGAGACAGGTTTTAGGGAGCGAACTTGTTCTGTTGCCTGATTAAGAAAAAAAAATTATCATTGTCTTCGCGAAATACTTTAACTGCTGGACATACAGACATTTTGACTGTCTGTGGTGAGTGACAGACTTGTTTTGTGTGAACTACATCCTATGTACTAACGAAACCGTCACCAGGTTTTCCGGCCACCGTATATTTAGGTTTTAAAATACTGTCTTCATGTAGTCACTTGCCTTATATCAAATCCTCCTATAACCTACGACACAAGTATGTACAGTAAAGTTTTAATCCACCAAAATTTGGAGCTTAGTGTGGTATAATTTCGCAACTTAACGAAAACTTTAATTTGATCCTTTTCATTAAAAAGAGTTAACAAGTCTATGTTTTGAAGAAAACTGAGTATACATATCTCAATTGGAAAGTTTTATGATTGTTAATAAGTGTGTCAGACAGAATCGATCAAAATGGAAATCAACTATCTTTGCCTACTACGATGGGAAAAAAGCGTGTCGTTATGTAAGTATGTTATGTACAAACCTCTTTGACATCATCCATGACAGAGTCGTAAGCCTTGTAGAAGGCCTCCAACTTGCTCAGGGTGTCGTCCAGGTCCTGCTCCTTGGCGCGAGCTCGCTGGTTCAGCTTAGCCAGCTGCTTGCGAAGACCTTCCACCTGATAAGTAGGGAAAATGTGTTAAATTATGAATAGTTTTGTATGCATTAATTCAAACCCTTGATTGAGGAGCGAGAGTGTGACCAAATCAAAATACTTTATTGAACTAAACTTGCAGGTATATAGAGTTGGCGTAGCAACACTAGCGATACTTAGGTTAATATAAATGTATAAATAAATACAATAATTAATATTTAAAACTAGTTACCAAATAATTTAACACTTAAGGGGCTAAAATTGGGAAAACGGCGAGAGGAGTGTTCGTATATACGACTTTAATAACACTTAAAAATAATACAGAAAGCTATTTTTTTTTTCGTAGCTTCTCAAAAGACTGAACTACAATATAGTAGGTTTTCAAATAAAAAAAACTAAAGGGTTTTCTTATAAAGAAATCGTAAAGTTCATCAAAAACTGCAAAAACAGCTTTTGCTGTTAACGATTGTTTACTAGTTTAAAAGTAAGTTGAAGCAAAACAAAAATTGTGTCATAAACTAGAAAGTCTGTTCAACTTTTATATTGTAATTACAAAAATATACATGTCCATTTTCATCTAGTTTTAATTGCTAAAACTTTACTAAAATTTCGGCGGAAATTCCCCATACTAAATTGTATGGAGGGATCCAACGGCCGAGCGGCCGATTCGATAAGCAGAAACGGGCGCCAGTACGCCTCCGGTCTTGAGGCGGAGCGTACGTCAGTCGTGCTTTGGCGCGCTATTACAAGACTATTTATTATTGTTTGCGCGAGGTTTGCGCAGTGAATGAGAATTCTTTTTTAGTTTGGAAAAAGTAAGTACATTTTATTATTATTATATTAATAAATTTGAGCAATAGTAGACGTAAGTTTCTGTGATTTTTTAATATCAAATAAGTATCCCTACAAATTTATAATCTGAGGGCAAAAAGAAAGCACTTATTTTCACTCATTTTAAAAACGATATCTACATAGTACAGCTCTTAAAAATATTTTTTTATACTGGGTTGTTTTCTATATCTTTCTTTTTTAAATGCAAAGCAATTAACTTTTCATTATTTTTATTTATTTTACGATTTGATATGTAGGGGTCATTGACCTTAGTAGGACACACGTCACAGTGTGTATGTACCTATCAGGAAAAATTAAACGTAGTGCTTCTATTACTCTATCGTACACCTATATAGTAATTAGTTTTTTCGCTACCTACTTTACACAATGAAACTACAATAGGTATGGACGTAGGTAGGCAATGTTTGGTTGCATAAGGGTTTCGTATGAAAAACAACTTTTAGGTGTTATCTCTCAAACAAGAACAAATTTAGGTGTAAGGTACTATAAACTATAGTAATAATAACTTATAATGCAATATGCAAGCCCGACCTGACATACGCGATCCTTTATCGTTGCTCGAAATTCAACACCTCGAAAAAGGTTTTTGCACATTTTTATAAAAATAATTATATTGAACTTCAATTTATTTGAAAATGATGAACCTAAAAATTAATAAAAAGTTACTTTCTTTAAAAAAATTAGAGGTGGATTTAACAGAGTTCTAAATATCAATGTTATTTATTTTATTATAAAATTATATAAATAACTGCTTGCCAGTTGTGTTAAAAAAACAACCCAGTAAGATTAAAGTTAAGCTCGGAAAGTAACTTTTTATTCTATTTATAAAAAATGCAAGAATAGGTAAAAGGAAATGAACGTCTTTCTATGCTGCAAAAAAAATTAAATATCCAAGAATGTTCTATGTACTGTTGGTTTGTCTAATAAATAAAATAAATAAGACGCCACCGCTACAAAGGTAATTTTTATTAAAATAACCAACTTAAAATATTATTTTACACGATTATTATTATCTATACCTACTGAAGATTCTTATGTATGGATCATGTTACTTTCTCGGCCAGGAATGGGCAAATTAAATAACAACAACGTTAAATCTTAGACAGGAAAATACATAAAACAGTTTATATGGGAAAATTACATTTTTATTTTTCTTTCACCCCTCCATTTTTTCTATCTTTTCTCACCTTTTGAACCTTATGTGAACTACGACAAACATTTTAAAACTCAAATCAGCTAAACGTTCTAAGTCGTTCTCAAGTTTAAGCGAGATAAACAAACCACGATTGATTTTTAAATATAAACTAGTTGACTCGGCGAACTTCGTACCGCCTAACCTATTACAATGTTATGCGTGTATTATACATTATAAACCTTCCTCTTGGACAGATGCGGGAAGCAACTTTATTTTATACTATGTACTAGAGGCTGCCCCGCGGTTTCACCCGCGCAGATTTCTCATAAACATAAAATTCCTGTTTGTTCCCGTTCCCGTAGGAATTTCGGGAAATCCCTTCTTAGTGCTCACCTACACTCCCTAAGGAACCTACATGCAAAATTTCAGCACGCTACGCCCAGTAGTTTCGGCTCTGCGTTGTCTGTCAGTCAGTCAGTCAGTCAGTCAGTCAGTCAGTAACGGAAGAGTTTTATATATATTGATTGAAGATGGTCTGTTATTTTGACCATCAAACTCTATCTATAGTCTTTTTCTTATCCAATTTTTTTTTTATTACAACAACAAACCTTTTTGTCGGGAAACATTTTTCATAGTCAAAGAAGTCTAAAGAAAATCAATCAATGTGGCAGACAGACGTTTGTTTTATTGAAAGGTTTAATATACCTAAATTTTTGAATAATATAATGTACCTATTTAAAATTAATTCGAAAAATAAATGTTCGTTATATTGAAATAGGTATTTTAATCTGTATGTGTGTATGTACTATGTATGTTTGTCCGCGATTCTTTCACGTTTGGCTGAACCAATTTTGATGTCGTTTTCAGAGTAGTATTTGCTACATTCAGGACCGGGTTTAAGTGTTTAAACAAACTTTGAAAAAAGCCAGTTCTCAGTGTATGTATGTGTCAGTTTATTGAGCCGTGTGCCTTTAAAAAGAAAAAAGTATCATATTGTCACTCGTTAGCATTAATTGCGAGACTCTTAATGTCATACCTACGTAATTACATTTATTTTTATCACAAACAGTAAATTATTGCAAGTAATTCTTTTATATTAATTATTAGCAACGAGTTTTCAGATGCAAGTTCCATATCTCCTTTTCAAAGATTCAGCTATCTTCTAACATAATAATGACAGGTATAAAGATAAACATACAACCAGTACTTAGGGACACGTAAAAAGTATCGATACTTTGCGGTATCGAGTACATTTCCATTCCTATCCTTACTTTGTACTCAATACTGTGCTTACGATACTTTTAATCAATGAGTTGAGTACATACATTTTGGCAGGTGGGAATTCATTTCAGTTCATTCGATATGATGCCATATCATATCGAATGAACTGAAATGAATTCCCATCCGCAAGCGATCAAATTTGTTTGACAAACACGTTTTCATATAATATTGTTTGACAAACTTCAAACACAGCTGCCCACGATTAATTTTTTTGACATACGTAAAATTTTACAAAAAAAAAGAAAGTTAAACGGACACTTACACGGCTTCCGGCTATTTTTCATCGTTAAAGGAAAGCCAACTTGTTTTATTTTTTGAAGAACTTTCTTTTATTGTATTAAACTTGTGTGCCTAGCCTAAGTAAGAACTGGCCCTAAGAAAAGTGCTTCGGGGTATCGATACTTTTGTTTCTTGTTTTTTTTTTTAACAACTTTTCCAATTATTGTATTAAATTTGTGTGCCTACCAAACGTAAGAAAAGTAAGTACTATAGGACCTCAGAGAAGTACACGATAGATACATTGAAGAATTGATACTTTTGTTTTGATACTACTCATTATGAGTACAGTATCGATACCTTCTATTCTTTACCATATATTATATGAAATAGTTTTAGGTTTTGTAACAGTTTTTTAGCGTATTTATTGCTAGTGCTACCTGCACATAACACAAATAAATTTCGTGGATAATTTAATGAGTGGTTTTCAATTTGACATAAAAAAAAATTAGTTTTATTACACCGCTATGGCATGGCGCTTTACAAAAGTCAATAGGTCAAGTTGAAATGAATCATTAAAAGAAAAAAAGAAAATTGAAACTCGTAACGCGTCAGTCAGATAGTTATTTTTGTTTTAAACTTTTTAAGTTAATTTGAACTGATTTGAATTACTATCCTATGTCTTTTACTTTAGACAACGCAATCTACGGGCGTATTATGAGACTTATTTTTGCTTTTTAATGACACAATGAAAACCCCTCATTAATTCATATTTGTTTTTTACACAAATCAGAATCTTCCATCCCCCCGCTGATAAGAATTTATCACACCTTTATGAGGCATACTGCAGTTTATAATGTAAAACTGGAGTAGACGAGTGGAGTCGTCATGTCATTATGAATTTTTTTAAATCTTTTGTAATTTAGGGGATATTGTTATTATATTTTATTGTAGTTAAAATTTTAAATTAATAAAATATTTACGTGTGAGTATTTACTTAAATGAAATATATTTACCTATGTTGAGAAATTCAGTCCTTTAACAAATAAAAAAAAACCTAAAAGCTGAATATATTAAAATCACTCTCAAAGCCTAAAAATCAAGTAAAATCGACAAATTTTTATTTGTGGCAATAATTGTTTTCTATCTTATACCAGTTGTAATTAATTAAAAATATGTAATCAAAAAGTCATAACCAACTTTTTGTATTTTTGCAGTGTTGAACTCTGACCGACGATCTTTTTTAACCGACTTCATTAGTTAAAATAAACATACTTTACCTTTTATTTAGTAAATAATAAGTAGGTAAGATATTTAGTTAGATAGTTAAAGTTCTAAACAATTTTTTTAATGTTTCTAATAAAGTATGTTTAAGTACTCAACAATAAAAAATTTGTACTAAAATAAAACCTATTAGGCAGTAAAAAAATTATATAACATCGATAAATCATATTATTTCGTAATCACAATTCAATAAACCCATAAATCATACTAACGATACACCCAAGTTAATTCGCGCGAAAAATCAGATTTAAATATCGCGCCAAGAAATGTTCGCAACTCGGCCGCGTAACATTGAGCGCTAGGGTCGCGCGAAATCGGCGTTCAAATAAAAGAGGCCTCAGCCTTAATATTAGTTTTGTATAAGTACTTTCTAATATTTTCACTTGATATTTTATGTATAATATAAGAACACACGCACTCCTATGGTTCTGGCAGAATCATCAGCGTTGCATCAATGCAATTGCATTGCTTGCAACATAAGCTGAGTCGGGGCCATTTTGCGCCCACAACACTTACAATAATTTTGTAAATTTTATTTCGTTATTTGTTTCTTACCTAGTTGTTACATAATATTGTATGTTTTGTGTGCGTAAATAAAGATCTGTCTATGTCTATGTCTAAATATTTGAATTTAAGTTAACTCTAAATTTCAGTAAATGCTGAGAATTCAAATTAAAAAAAAAATTATATTATAGTCTGTCGCCTGGCTTAGAAATTTATTTTGCAAATACATTTTCCTTTTATTACACTGCAACTGATTGACTGGTGGTGATGAATACTATACTGTTAGCTACAAATGTTGACAAACGGTCACACAACTTATTGACTGAAAGGCATTTGACCTTCTAATCAAACCTACCTGATCTCTAGTCCCAGAATCTCCATAGCCGCTGTCTCTGAGCCGCTCGGCCGCTCGCTCCGTGTCCTCAATCAGACCCTCGGCTTGCTCCAACTTTGAAAGGAACCTGACAAATATAAACGAACAAATATTAAGGATTTGTCACAAAGGCGAACCCAAGAACACGTGACAGGCTGCCAAACAAATTGCTGGCATGGGATGGAATGAAAAACACAATATACAACGTTGGTGTATAGTTATTCCGTTTCGGGTGCTGTGGCAACCTTCGCTGGTTCAAGTTTTAATTATTTCCTCGCTTGAAAGTCTCACTGAGCTCGGGTTATATGAGCACCCTCAGCATAAAACATTACTTTACACATTATTTTGGAGGATCTACTAATAATTTTACCTGGCAGCATCCTCTAGCTGCTGCCTGACGACCTTGATCTCCCGACCAGGAGGCTTCATGCCGTCCAGCTCGCGCTCCAGATCTGACAGGTCGTGCGAGAGAGACTTCACTTTGTCCTAATGAAAAGAAATAAGAGTGAGGTTAAGATCAACCCCCAATGTAGCGATGAACAAGGCACATAAATCAAAGAACGGAAATCACACCGGTAGGCGCAGAGGAGGCAAATCCTGTCTAACAGGCGACAACGTTTAAGGTTGCGTTAGTCTACTGGATGAGGATCGCTCAAGACAGGACATTGTGGCGATCTGAGATGATAATGCTTTTGTTCTACTAACGTTTTTTTGTACTGACTTTTTGCTAAACAGACTATGACAGTATTACCCTGTCATAGTATACAAGAAGCGTCGTGTTAGGCTAGGTCTGTTTTACCAAGCCTTTAGATCTAAAATGCTAATCCAATTTCAAGAATTCCTTTACCTAGACTATACTTAAACGATTCATAAACATTAGCCCCCTTACCACAAAAAAGTTAGACCTGCCTAAATCGCCAATTTGTATGACAAAATCGTGATTTAATCCTAGTCTAGTGATTTAAACCAGGTTTAGCTCTTTTTGTGGTAGAGCCGTAGGATTCCATAAAAAATAAGATTCAACTCACATTAAACTGAGTAACAGCGGAAGCAGCACCCATCAGCCTATCCTTGGCATCAGCCACCCTGGCGTCCAGGTCTTCAAGCTTGTCAGCCAGGTTCTGGGTCTGCTCCTCGAGGACCTGCCTGGCCCTGGATGCGGCATCAGGTCCGTTCGTCTCCTGCGCTAGGGTGACTATGTCGTCTGCCGCTAATTTGACACTCTGTTTGGGAAAGAATAAACGATTTATTGGAAACTTTTTATTATTTAAACCTAAAAAGAATGGCTGGCTTCTGGAGAAACGTAAAAACGCTGTTTGCCAAACCAAAATAATAAAAGTACCTAAAAAAATGGGTTAAGAGAGAGGGAGAGGGCACTGGACGGCCTTATTTTTATAGCATAAGGGCTCATAGTTGTAAGGGAACGAGTGCTAGGGGCGACTGCCATGACCGTGTTATGTTATATTATGTTAATTTTAAGAGACTTGAGCCCCTGTTGAGAGGCTACAAGTTTAAATTAAATAGTGACAGTATTAGATAATTTTATTCTGTCAGGTGACATTTTGCAGGTGTGCTGACTTATTAGTTAATTCAAAAGAGTAGAAACCTGCAGAGGAGCCCTCAAAGCGTGAGTCTGCTCGGCAATCCTAGCGACCGCCTCAGCGGCGGCGGCGGGCGGCGAGCGCAGCGCCTCCGCGAGCCTCTCCTCGCAACGTTGTAGAGGCATTTCTACTCCTCGAACTTTCTCTGCGAACTCTCCCAACTTGCGGCCCGTTGACTCGAGGAACTCCACTTGTTTCAGGACCTCTGTTTGGTTGGAAATAGTTTATAATTAATAAAAGATAATTATTAGATGAACTTACAATATAAATTAACAAAATAGTATGCTGCCTCACAAGCCTAACTGCGACTTCTTGCAGTATACATCCCAACCGCTAAGGAACCGCGAATTACTCCTAAGGCAGTTGTCCCACCAACGACGAGAAAACGACTAACTATCCGCTATTTTCTCGCTCAAGAAACGTACAATAGATATACTTTCTGTGTGAACAAAAGAGATGCATATACAAACAGTTGATCGCTGACTGTTCTCACTGCCGGCGAGCACTCGCTTCACTAGTTTGTTTAGTTTTCACACACAAATATCGGAACTACGCACTCGCTCCCCGCGTCTCGCTAACTCGTTTCTAGTTCTAGCTCTACTCGTTACTCGTTAATCGTTGCCGGTGAGACAAGTGCCTAAGAAACGTTAAATTGTAAGGCTTACAAGGATTAAAAAATCCTTAAAGGAAACCAGAACTAGAAACCTTACGAAACTCTGGTTATGGAGTGGGGTGCTTATGAATAAGAGGGTAAGAGTGGAGGTACCGTTGTTGATGGTGTCCCAGCGCGCGGCCAGCGCGGCCAGCTGGCGGCGCACGGCGGCGTGGTCCGCGTCGCACGCCGACAGGAACGCCTCGCCCAACGTCTTCGTGTTCTCGAACTCGCCCGACCTGGCGCACCAACATACAATGTATCAGAGGTTCGCTAACAACCTTCGAATTGATACAGGTCCTTGTGGAGAGAGGGCTCTGACAAACAATTTTAATAATAATAACACATCACATCACACTCAGAGCCCCCAACTAGAAAGAACCTGTATCTAGAGTGCCCGAAACATATACAGAGACGAACATTACACCCAGACCGGAAACAAACATCGATATTCATTACGAGCAGTCCCGGCTTACTACGTTACGCCATAGAATATAAGATACTACTTAAGACTTAGCTCTATAGACTATGTTCTTTTGCCCGCCCAGAATGGCCGAATAAAAAACAAACAACAACAAAAAACCACCTGTCAAAATATGTAAACAACGGAAAAAATATTGCACCTTGGGTTACATTATTTGAGTTTCGGTAAGGATCCCAAATTTTTTTGAAAATCTAATATAGCCTATGACACTCGGGGTTAATGTAGCTTCCTACCAGTAAAAGAATTTTTCAAATCGGTTCAGTATTTCCGGAGCCTATTCGTTACAAACAAACAAACAAATCTTTCCTCTGTATAATATTGGTATAGATATCAGAGGTTCGAAACCTTTTGTTCTCATAGACTATTTTCAAAATATTGCAGGTTTCGGTGGGTTGGGACTGACAAATGTGACCAGATGGAAGATGGAGTTGAGACGATCCTCAAGGTGTAATGCCAGATTTACTGCAGTTTGATAAAGGCTAAACACAAAACTAGTTGCTATAGAACAAGTTCTGGCGTCTTCTAGATATCTCACAGGCTGTGAGCAGATGCTTTCGACATCCTAAACACTGAAAATACAGTTTAAAGCTGCATAACAAGCAGCTTACTCTTTCCAGCTGTCATTTCTGATGTGTTGCAGGTCTCTGAGCTGCATCTTCACCTTCTTCTTGATAAATACTGATTTAAAAAGCTAAAAACAAAGCAAAAAGGATCTTTATGCTACAGAACAAAAGAATAAGCTTCTCTCACTTCTTCCAGATGTCATTCCTGATGTGCTGCAGGTCCCTGAGCTGCCTCTCCACCTCCTTCTTAGTGAAGGCAGCGGCCGGCAGCTGCGCCAGCCGCGCCTCCGTCTCCGCCAGCCACGGCTGGAACGAGTCTAGCGCCTTGCTGTATTTGCGACAGTGCTCCTAGTTATGGGAAGAAAAATGCAGGTCAAAATCGAGGCCAATAGAGTTGGTTAGAAAGTTACAGGTGCTTATGAAAACGTATCAATACATAGTATAAAACAAAGTCGCTTCCAGCGTCTGTCCCTATGTATGCTTATATCTTTAAATCTATACAACGGAGTTTGATGCGGTTTTTTTTAAAAGAAAGAGTGATTCAAGAGGAAGGTTTATATGCACAATACATGCACAACATAGTAAATGGTAAGGCGTTACAAAGTTCGCCGGGTCGACTAGTTTAAAATATAACACGTATATATCATTATAGGCCTTCGCCGCAGATCGGCAAGGACGCAGTATGGGTATTCAGGTTTTTTAACGAAGAAAGCTGTTGTCCGTTTTTCTGGTGATACCTCAGTTGCCTTAGTCAACGACAACCATAGGAGGTGACTGAAATTACATACACCACTACACAGCTAAAAGGGAGATGTAGTGATGGGTAAAACTCGCGCAGATAATGAAAAGATTTGAAAAGTCATCACAGCCTCATGCTTTCTCGCTCAAAACTTATGTATCTAAGCAAGACTTCATGATTTTTCTCATGGTTGTTCAAAACTTGTAGGAATATAGAAACTTCATAATTGATACCGATAACTTAATCTTAAATAATAATTTCTTTTTTTGCAAAAACAGACCCGCCTTCAACCAACTGACACATACATAAACTGAGAACTTCCTCTTTTTCGAAGTCGGTTAAAATAGGTACTAAACCACCTGAATGTAACGAATACATTTCTGAAAACCCCATCAAAATCGGTTCAGCCAAACGCGAGATAATCGCGGACAAACATACATACATACGTACATACATACAGGTCAAACTGATAACCTCCTTTTTTGAAGTCGGTTAAAAAAAACATCGTCTTCACCCTCATTTAGCATTAACACTTACCATGGCAGTCTGCAGCCTGGTCTGCCGGTCCAGCACCTCCCTCTTCAGCTTGTCCCACTGCGCCTGGATCCTGTCCAGGTCTTTGCGCAGGTTCTGGTGGGACGGCTTCTTCTGCATCTCGCGACCTGGAGTTACCAATTTTTAAGTAGACACCCAGAATACCTGATAGGCTATGATTTCCAGTAGCCATTTAAAAAAAAATAAAAAACATAACATAATCTCACGCCTTTTATTCCCCGTAGGGTTAGGTTAGGCAGATGCACCAGCTCAAGAGCCGGACCCACGTTTAGCCGAGTTTATGCTTTATTACCAACGTGACGCAGGGCCAGCTTGTCGCCGCGGTTATAACGACCACTCTGCGGCCGGGACCAACGGCTTAACGTGCCTTGCCTTAGTAAAAAACTCTCTAATAAGCTCTCATACCTATAGCACTAGTAGCCTAGTACTCCATTTCCGCAAGGTATTCCTGCGATAATGAGCAGTGTCACTACGCTGGGTGCATGATCAATATGTGCATTTAGTGGTAGTGAGCGACTGGTTGTGTAGCATAACTTTCAAATGTTCCAAGTCTCTGGTTGGAGTCGTCCCTTCGCACGCCTCTCACAGTTCCGGGCTACATCCCGTGATACCCTTAAGTATAAGCGTGTTTCCTCAAGAGGCGATGTCAGTCGCACAATAGGGGTTCGACAGCCAATCAGGCAGGCTTCGTTGATGTACAAGCGATTTCTATTGGCTGTCGAGCCCCTATCGCGCAATTGATATCGCTTCTGGAGGAAACACGCTAAGAAATAGAAATAATAACGCAGCACACTCAGAACTAGTAAGAATCTGTATCTAGGGTGCCCGAAACATTGACAAAGACATACAAACAACCCAAGACAAAACGAAGTATAATTAGAAATTCTTTAATTTAAGCATCAATAGAGAACAACTAAATGATGAACATTCAAAACTAACCTCTATCAATGAGCATTATGAGCTCATGCTCCTTGGCACTCAGGTCTCTGTACAGCGGCTCATGTTTGGCCACCTGCTGTTGCAGCTTACTCTTGTCTGCAGACACCTGGAGCTTGTCTGGTAAGGATCCAAGAGAGGCCTGGAGCCAGCCCAGGGTCCTGGATACTGCTTCTTCCAGATTACGTCCGTCCCTGGAGAAAAGGGAGGATTGGTAAGGAAACGTGGTCCTTCGAGCCGGATTGTAAAGTTTGTTCGTTTGTGGGACTAGAGATCTAGAACTTTTTCTAAATACTGAAAAGTCTACACATCGTCTTACTGCGTGTTCATAACTCCAGCTTAGCCCAATGTCAGGTCTTTCGGAATAATAATATTATAATCAAATTCATCAAAGTAACCGACATAGCCCAAGGTACTGCAAACATTGCAAGTGGCAATGGGTAGGACGCATAGCTAGAAGAACAGATGGTTGCTGGAGCCAAAAATTTATCGAGTATCGACCGCGCATTGGAATTCGCAGAGTAGGCAGATCCCCGACAAGATGGTCAGACGACCTAGTGAAGGCTGTATGAGTACACTGGGTAAGAATCCCTCAAAACCGTTAAGTATCAGAATGGCAATCTGTGAGGAAAGCCTACCTCCAGCAGTGGATGTCTTTCGGCTGAGATAATAATAATCAACTTACTTCAAAGCAGCTTCAATCTCAGCCTTCTTGTGGTCCAGTTTCCTCTGCACAGCGTCGTACTGCTTGGCAACAGCTGCAAGTTTGCCCTGGATGTCTTGTCTCGCTGCGGGGTCACCAAGTACTCCGGCCAGGGTTGCTCCTGCAGCCTCCAGGTCTGCCAGCAGAGGGCGTTGACCTTCCAGCTGTCTTTCAAGGTTCTATGGGGAAAGAAAATGAGTGTGAAGTTTCTTTGCTAATTAATAGAAATATTATCTGTGTAGAGTCTAGCACTACTTTGAGTTCATTCGAATGCTTGTAAAGACCCTCCCATTGGTGTCGTAAAAGGCGACAGCGGAGAAACATCTGAAGGACGGGCAGCAGCGAGAAATAGCTCTTCACCACGTGTGATCGCCACTCGCCTGCTGAACTAGTTTAATTTAATAAAGTTGATGGTAATGGTAGTTCAGTGTATTGTGCCCTAAAATGAATATCTTGAATTGGCTGAAGAAATCCGGAATCTTGAACAAAATTCCTTTTATGTATACGGCAGGCCTTTAATGACGTAGTACCGAGTCAGGTCGTACCTCGATTTTTTCAAGCTGATCTTGAGGCTCATTTATAGTGGAAAAAATTATATTATAATTTGCGGCCCAGCTGACCACCTGACTGAGCTGTGGGAGCATCCACGCTTCGGATGGCTCCAATCAATGTGGGGATATGTACAATGGCTCCAATTACGCGAGCTAAGTGCAGGCACTAATCAACCCCCACTAGATAAGAAGAAGAAGAAGAAGAAGAAGAAGAGGCTCATTTTCCTGCAGCGCAGAACGCAGCCAAGACAGCTGGTATTGGAAACTTTAGAGTTAGAATAACGAAGTACAGAGTCAGTTCTAACCTCGATCTTCCTGAGCTGATCTTGAGGTTCATTTTCCAGTGGCAAGTCGTCGAGCTGATCGGACACGGCCTGCAGCGCGGACCGCAGCCGGGACAGCCCCGCGTCGAATTCGCGAGACGAGTCGGCTGCTGCGCCTAGGCTCTCTGCTCGCTTCTCTAATCTGTGTACATAAAAGTGGATTAAAGAATTGCAAAATTTCAGGCTTTGACGAACAGATGGCGCTATAGCATTATTTAGGGCTTGGCGCCGACAGATGGCGGTATAGCGAAGTGCTAGAGAGCTAGCCTTACGCGACGCTAGAGCGGCGCATTGTAATTTAGGAAGTTTTTTTTAGAGTACTCAATCGCAGTGCATTTTAAAGGGCTTTGAACGTTGTAACAGCACCCTAAGCTAAATTACTATACGTCCACGTTCCGCTATGTAATTTAAAATGTAGAGACAATGTAAATTTGATCAGTTTCTTCAGAGTACTCAATTACCGAGCGCAGTGCAATTTTAAAGGGCTTAAAAAGTTTTAACAGCACCCGAAGCGAAATCACTATACGGCCAAGTTGTAATAAAAGCCTACTTGTCCAGCAGGGCGCGCCAGCGCTCCCGCAGCGCGTCCAGGCGCGCCTGCAGCGAGGCGGCGTCTGCGGAGCGCGGCTCCAGGCGCTGCAGCACCGCCGCCGCCGTCTCCTCCAGGTGCGTCAGCTGCGGCTGCTGGCTGCGGAACTCCTCGCGGAGCACCTGGACCTGAGTAACGCAGACAATTTTCATCTATCAGTAAACGCTGTGCAACTTCACTTACCCTATTTTCGTTCAAACGGCAAAAACCTATTTTTCCCGTCCAGTGATATTTTAGGGACCAGGTATCACATATCCGTCTCGTGGTTCTAAGCTATCTACCAGATATGGCTGAAAGTTAGTTGGTAGGTAACCTTCTAACTTTCAGTCATATATGTCATATTGCCGAGAAAACAAAACACACAGACAGACAGAGTCAAGTGCCGTGTGTTTTATAATCATTAACATTATAATAAGCTTTAGCGATTAGTATTATTATTTTTAACAAAGTTTCTAGTAAGCGATTGTCCATCACTGAAAAACTTATTCCAAGCCCACACAATAGACCATTCAATATAATGATTGATTGATAGATAGATCGACTGACCTGTCTAACTTGAGTGTCAACCAAGCGTGAGTCAGAGGAGATGGGTCCGAGCGCGGCCATCATGCGCTCCTTGGAGTCGAGCCACTGGGAGAGGTTGCCGTGTGTGTCGAGGAAGTCCTTGATCTCTTCCATTAGACGGATCCTGGGGGTAAGGAAGAGAGAGTGATAAAATATAATAATCAGTGAATACTTGGATCTTTATGGAGAGAGTGAATCAGTCCTGTAATTTTTTTTTAATGGCTCCAACTATACAAGTATACGTAGACACTGAAGTTTATTTTGGGGAGGGGGGTTAAATTATCTGTAAATTAGAATATCAGTAACACACAATAAAAACACATACGAAACTACGCACTGATTACTAAATATTAAACAAATAGGAAAGATCAAAGAAAAGAGACACGACGATAGCTGATCAGAATCGCTACGCTTAGGGAAATTTTAACTATGTATAATTTTATTTGCATTATAAATAGAGAGAGAGAGAGAGAGAGAGAATAATGTATAGTGTGTGTGACTAACTTATCCTTGCAGTGGTCGTGGGCCCGCTTCCAGCGCGCCGCCACGGCCGCCGCCGCGTCACGAAGCGCCGCAGCACCCGAAACATTTTCACGTCTTCGTAGCAACTCCGACACCTGGACGGAAAACATTTCATATATCTAACTCAGCAAAACGTGGACCCAGCTCGATGCACTGATGACTCTCGTGGACTTAGTCAATGAGCCGGTGCCTCTGTCTTGCCTGCCTCCCTTCGGGCAATATAGGCGTGAGATCTTGTAATCAATATATATAAAACTCTTCCGTTACTGACTGACTGACTGACTGACAGACAACGCAGAGCCGAAACTACTGGGCGTAGCGGGCTGAAATTTTGCATGTAGGTTCCTTAGGGAGTGTAGGTGAGCACTAAGAAGCGATTTCCTGAAATTCCCACGGGAACGGGAAAAAACGGGAAACTTGTGTTTATGAGAAATCTGCGCGGGAAAAACCGCGGGGCAGCCTCTAGTGTATTATAGTTGGCTTTGTGAATGGTCTGATCGACGGCATGCAGCGGCAGGGTGCAGCCTGGGTCGCGTGGCATGACAGCAGCTGTCTCGGTACTGTATTGTGCTATTCGGGCAGGTTTTGAATACCTATTTTTTTTGTACAATACAATATCTACCTACTTTATTTAGCTGGTAGAGTGGTGGTCTAACACCGTAACATTTCCGGTTTTTCTGTATTGCAAAATAGCTCTTGTTATTTTGCAATACAGTCTATGGCAGACAAAACCATAGACAAATCTATTACGGCCTCCTAGACCGCCACTGTACATCTGAGATACTAAACTGGAGCCTAGCACTCAAGAGTGTGGTCCTTCGAGCCGGATTCTGGAGACTCAAGAAAGCTAATATCAATTGTCATCTTATAACTCGCAGACGTTTCGAAAAGACAAGTATCTAAGCAAGACTATATGATGTTTGTCATGGCTTTTTAAACTTTTCATTAATTGCCAGTTTAAACCTTAAATTAAGTTAAACCAATCTTTTCTCCAGCCGGGTTTCGAACCCCATTTTCACAATCAACATTATATTCAGGGCAACTGCAAATTGTAATCAAATTACTAACCTGGCTTCGCACAGAGTCCAGAACGCTCTGCCTCTCGTACATCTCTTCCAGCACGGCTCTGATCTGCTTCATGGTCTTATCTGCCTCCTCCTTGGTCTTCGGAAGAGCGTCTTTAGGGAGCTGGCGTTGGATCTGCAAATGAACGGTTTGCAAGAACAGAATGAACGTATGAACTGAATGAACAAATTAAAATAGCTGAGCCAGAGCCCTTTCATCGCACAGTGCTTACTGTTTTTCTATAATATATTATGTATTATATATTTTTAACTTAAGTTTTGCTTATGTAAACTGATTTGTATCTGTGCTGTGTGATGAATAATTGTTTTATCTAACTATCTAAATAAATGTAAGGATGAACAAATTACAGAAGGAACGAATGAAGAGATAGTAATTGCAAAGGCAAAATTATAATGAGTTTGTGCTGTTTCTTCCTATAATCTTGAAATAAATCATTGGATAATTCTCGCATTCTCAGAAAGTCAGCATAGATTGATTGATTACCTTATCCAAGAACTGACTGAGTGTCCTCAGGCTCTCCTGGTGCTTCTTCAGTTCCTCCCTGACGTTGTCAATCTCAATCTGTCTGTCAGTCAACTTGGTGCCGAGCAGACCGTAACGGTTGTTTATCTCTGATAGGTGCTGTTGTACCGGCGATTGATCTGACGGAAAAATATATTATTTTAGAATTTACGTACATATTTACTTACACAACTTTGAAAATGTTTAGGAAATGATTTTTGTTTGATTATAGAACTGTTTGACATTAGACTATCGAACTTTGTTTGACTAAAGAGCGCGCTTTGCTTTTCACTCAAAACTGAATCCGGGCGAAGGACCATGAACAGAAGGTTTATCAATTAAAACAAAATAAAAATAAAAAACTTTAACTGCTGCCATACAGTTGCTTCAAGCTGCATCTGCTTTTTGAACTACAGACTTCTACGTGCGTATAAAAATACTAAAAATACCACTCGAAGAGTGTTTCTGGCGTATGCACTAATATTCTGTGCATTGGCGACAGAGCACAGGGCGTAGACTCTGGGCTCAAGATGGTCGTACCAGGCGGGCAGGACTTTTTTTTATAGCTCCCGATAAGTACTCGCTACTCCCTACT
This sequence comes from Euspilapteryx auroguttella, assembly GCA_951802225.1. Classification (NCBI taxonomy): domain Eukaryota; kingdom Metazoa; phylum Arthropoda; class Insecta; order Lepidoptera; family Gracillariidae; genus Euspilapteryx; species Euspilapteryx auroguttella. The sequence goes on along the minus strand of OX637664.1, from coordinate 5,639,161 downwards.
TATAGCATTGCTCTAGGGTACCCGTACCCAGAATGCCTAAACAAACAAGGGCGCAGTTATAGAAGTTCGCAAAGGGTCCAGAAAAGGCTATTTACAGCACTATAATATTGAGTTTGTCTTTAGAACTACACGTTCTAACATGAAAACACCTTATTAAACCTCGCAAGAAGTACCTTCAAGATGGAATCCCTCCTGGCTGGACCTCCTGGAGGAGAAGCCGCTGGAGGCGGAGTGCGCGGAGGCCGGGCTCGCCAGCCCCAGCGCCTTGGTCGGCGACGGGGAGCGCCCGTCCAGGGTGCGGACTGGGGGGGCAAACACAGTCATTAGCAAAATATTATAAAACTAGAGGCTGCCCCGCGGTATAACCCGCGCAGATTTCTCTTTAACACAAAAATCCCGTTTTCTCCCGTTCCCATGGGAATTTCGGAAAATTATTCCTTAGTGCTCCTCTACGCTCCCCATGGAACCCATGTGCAAAATTTCAGCCCGCTACGGCCAGTAGTTTCGGCGTTGTCTGTCAGTCAGTAACGGAAGAGTTTTATATATGTCACCGGAAAATAATAAGATTCTCAAGTTTATAAATTTCCTAGGAAATTTATAAACTTTCGTAGGATTCTAAACGAGAGATAAATTGAATTATTTTACGCCCACTTTTTCGCAAATTTATAAATTTTCGACGCGTCGTAGTAAATTTATAAACTAACGGATATCAATCCGTAAGATTCTAAACGGATCGACCAATCACAGAAGAGCTTTTAATTTTACGCTTTTTGAAATACGGAAAATAACACACTGCTCTCTGATTGGTCGATGTTGACAGTGAAAATGCTTGCGTCCATAGACTTACGTACAATCAGACTTGCCAAACAATTCGATCACACTAAAAGTATTTTTACTGGTACTAAAAACTTAGTAGGTTTATAGGTTAATATGTGACCGCTAATGTGCGAATTCAGTAAAAGTGCACTAACTGGCTGAATCCGTTAGAGTTCGAAATAAAATGTTGTTCTCAACATTAACTAGGTAATCTGCAAAATCCCTAGGTTATCTACAGAGTTAACGACTAAGTTAAGTTCGAAAAATTGTTGCCTTAGATTTCAGTTTAACACAGGTAACCCAAGCTCCGCTCGCTTCGCTCGCTACGCTGGTTAAAGATCACAAGCCAAACCTAACCTAACCTACAATTTTGCCCTAGATTTGAATTTTCGTTAGGAGCTTTCTGTTTTCCGCACTTTAACGGCGAGACCCTAGCAGATACCCCATATTTCACATAAAATTTCGCACATTAACTGACCTAAACAGTGTGCCCGAGAGAGAGCACATTAACGTATTTCGCACTATAACGGTGACAGATATAATATGCTATTATGGGATAATAGCATATTTTATCAAAAAGTAACCTTGTATTTTAGGTACCTACCTACCTACCTACCTAGTAGGGGGTTAAAATTCCCTATTTCACTCTACCAAAATAAAACATTTTGGTCATGGCTAAAACTTTCGTAGCTCTGTGTTAAATCTCAATTCATTATACATGGCGTTTGGTTATTGGTTACTTATTATTTTACGAGTGAGTTTAGTAAATTTATCAATTTACGAAAATGTAGGCGTAAAATAATACAATTTATCACTCGTTTAGAATCCTACGAAAGTTTATAAATTTCCTAGTAAATTTATAAATTTACGGTTCTTGTTATTTTCCGGTGACATATATATTGATTCAACGTAAAATTTTTGGGGGACCTACTAAATTATAGGCCGATTCGCTGTTAAGAAAACACTTCTTCTTCTGTTATGGGGGTAGAGCAGGTCCTGCACTTAGCTCATGTGTTTGGACCTGTAGGCCACTAGCGCTACAACTTGAATACGGAGATAAAGTGAAATTATTTATACATCGCGCCAACGAAGTTTCTAACGCAGCTAGCAAAAATATAATTTACAAAGTAGATGCACAGGGAGGTATTGGTCAATTCCTCTTCGCTCTCTACCTTAAGAGGCATTTTGAATTTCCCGCAGGATGAGATCAGGATGCTCCAACAGCTTAGCTAGGCGGTTCACCTTCGACTGTCTCTGAACTGCTAATGCAGAATTACATGATACAAAGAAGATGATACCATAAAATAATCTGACGCCTATATTCCCCGAAGGATTAGGCAGAAGCACCAACTTATTGACTGACGAGAGTCATCAGTGCATCGAGATGGGCTCTTTTTGGTAATTTTCTGGTATGAAGAAGGCGGGTTTAGTTCTAAACAAATATAAAGTTCTAAGATAACTTACTAGGAGTCTGCCTCTTGTTAGGGCTGTAGGGCGTGCGGCGGCGCGGGGAGTCGGCGCGGTCGGCGCGCGCTAGGGCCGCGTACAGGGAACCTGCCTCGTTCACCTGTATCACACAAATATATCACCTTAATAACCTATACCTATACCGCCTGCGTAGTATGACGGACCATTTGTCGAATTTTTCTGTCACATTTATCATTTAAATGAGGGAAAATTTATGAAGATAATCGACAAAAGTGACAGATAGATACGACAAATTCAACAAATTGACCGTCATGCTTCCACCGGTGGTCCTACTGACCTAAGTGGGGAGAGGAGGACATATGTACACATATTAATATTTTTTTAAGTATTTTTTGTGCTGCCCACTTTAAAAAAAGGGGGGCCCGCAACTCCCGGTCGGGAGCTGCTGATTGCTCCCAAAAGGGGGAGAGTGAAATGGGACTCTGTGGCACCCGGCTCACGGGGCGTCACGGTCGCTTTGCGGCTGTGGGAGTGCTGCGGTTCCCTCCGCAGTGTCTCCCGGCTTCAGAGGTTCGTATGACCGCAAGGTTGGACAAGGTACCGCATGAGGTAACCGAACTTGGGAAAGTAGTAGGCTAGTACAGGGGTCAAGTTTCTTAACTAAAAACGAGTGACTCGTAATTGTCTTGTTAGCGACTTCGTGAACCATTGGCGCTTTAACAAAGACAATTTCTGATGCACAAAGAAAACCGCAATGGTTAACGAAGTCGCTAACAAGACAATTACGAGTCGATCGTTTTCAGTTAAGAAACTTGACCTCCAGACTTATTCATCTATTTACGACCCTATTAGGTTCGACCACCAGCGTTTTTCATTTCATTAACGTCAAGGTCAAGAAACAGAAAGGTGCTGATTTGCAGCGTTGTGGTCGCACGTGTAGGCACGTGTAGGTAGTAAACGTAAGCAAGTATTGTAAAGAAAAGTTTGATAACCCTTCCTTCTCTGCTTCCGCTCAACTTTTTCGAAAAGGTAGTATGGAACTTCATACTGACCACTGGGGCAGATCTGTTCCGAGTTGAGTAGAAAAAGTTTATTTGACTGAGATGAGGTAGTTTGGGGACTTTTTGTACCTGCTCCATCGTTAGCTTTGCGTGGTTAAAACGGCAGGGTGCAGTCTGGCTCTCGTGGCATGACATCACAGCTGTCTCCGTACAGTGACCTGCTTTCGAGCTGGTCTTCTGAAACCTGTTAGTTTCCCACCTTATCAATAGTGGTGGCGAAGTCCCTGTGCTCCTTGGCGAGCGGGCGCAGCTCGTCCTGCTGGCGCGCGACGACGTCCAGGTCCAGCGCCACCGCCTGCAGCCGGCCCACGCGGCCCTCCATCGACTCCAGCCAGTCCAGCACCTGGACGACAATAGTAGTGAGGAAAGTGATCAGTCATGATAGGGGCACAGCTCGGACACTTCATAGAAACAAGTATCTTTTCGAAAAAAGAACCCGCCTTTAATAAACTGACACATACACATAACTGAGCACTTCCTCTTTTTGGTTAAAATAGGTACTAAAACCTTCTCGTCGTAGAGCCATAAGGGTTTATAGAAACTTGGACATGCGAAAGTTGTCACATCACCCGAAGCGAACGTTGAATACTCTATTTATCAATCTGTGCCACATATTTTTTTTAAAAACAAATAAAATGCAGCTCACTTTGTTAACTTTATTCTGGTTTGTTTTAAATTAAAATTCTTTCATCTTGAATAACTAATTTTTGTAACAAGAACTAAGCAAATTAAAATTACAGTACAGTGGCGGTTTAGGACGATGTAACAGATTTGTCTAGTGCCGGAAGTGTTACGCCGTCCTAGACCGTCATTGTACGTCAGCATTACCTGCAGTCTCAGTGTCTCGTACTGGTTGAGCTGGTCCGCGCGCTGCCTGGACAGCTTCTGTTTCTCTTCCAAATTGGTGTTGAAGTCGCGCCACAAGTTCTCTAGGCCCTGGTGACAATAAGCATTTGGTATCTCTTAATCATGCCATGGAATTCGTCAGTTTAGTCAATATTAGACCTTGGATTTAGGTCTAAGATACCCAAAATTATTCAGATCGTAATAGCATTTCTGGCTAGCTTTTCGTTACCATTCAAATGTACTCAAAAATTGTTTGGTTGTGTTGAATTTCCTCTTTGTTTTTACGATAAAGAGAACATTCATTCATGCCATTGCAAAGATATAACAAGGCTTAATACTGTACACACTCAAAGACACGTGCTATGTTTTTTTTGGTATTTGTTTTATCAAAGAAGTTTTTATTTTTAATTGAGGCGGTAGTGAATACCTCTTAAAAAGTCTATAATGTTAACAAAATACCTACAAAAAACAAGGAACTGCATACATCGGTAATTTTAAAAAAGGTGATCTAAGAAAAAAAATAGAACAAATGAACACTTACCTTGATCCTATCGCGTACGGCGTGAGTGTCCGTGACGTCCTTCTTGGCTAACAGCTGCTTGCCGTTACTGAGGCATTCTTCGAGGAGCGGCATTAGGCTGTCCCTGTTTCAATTTTAATTTGATTATTTTTAGCTCGCACTGAATTAGCTCGCCTCGTGAAAAACAGGATAATAGATAGATAGATAGATAGATAAATAGACTCTTTATTACAATCAATGAACTTAAAATATTACAATATTCTTAAATTAAAACACTGATTGCAATGGGCGGCCTTATCGCTTAAAGCGATTTCTTCCAGGCAACCCATTGTTAAGATAAAATAGACAACAGAAAAAGTACGGTGGGTTGGTTCAGTAAATAAAAAAAATAAAATAAAAAAGTAAAATAATATTAAAAAAAAATGAATTATAATAGGTACTTTATTTACAGTCTTCTTCTTCAAATTTAAGTTCTAGGCTCTTGTCGGTGGAGCTGTTTGATCTCTACATACGACACGACCCCTATCTTATTCACCAATATTATCGAAGGCACGATTGAGGGCAAATGAGAAAAGGGACGACCAAGACGGAGTTATTTGAAGTGCGGTACAAAAATCTAAAATATCTCGCTATGAGCCGCCTCGAGGCGCGAGGCTTGCTGGCTGAACGTGGCCAGTTCTGAGGACACCTCGTCTAGGAACTGGCCGCGACGGGGTTCGAGTAATATCGTGAAAAATTCATAAAACTAAAACAATATCTCACCTTGACCGAGCTAAGTCAGCTAACCGCCTCGCGAGTTCCTCAGCGGGCAGGCGGGCGAGTTCCCTCGCCTCGCTCGCTTCGCTCAGCTCGCTATGAGCCGCCTCGAGGCGCGAGGCTTGTTGGCTGAACGTGGCCAGTTCTGAGGACACCTCGTCCAGGAACTGACCGCGACGGGTCGAACGCTCGAGGAGTTTCTCGTATCTGTTGGGGAGGGATGAGAATTAGGTTTTAAGGGGCCTTTTACACTGATATAAGCACGCATTGCAATAAAAAAAATATCTATCTATTTATCGGGGGTCTAATCCTCGAGGGAAGCCAGTCGTGATGACGAGCTGGTCTTACTTGTCGTCCCATTCAGACGAGCCCCATGGCTAAACCTGATCGATTTGAAATGTCTCTCATGATCTCTTGAAACATGGCAAATATCTAAAATGTGATACAGAGGCATTCTAGGACGGTGTAACAGATTTGTCTATGGTCTCGTGCGCTTTATACAGTATTACCATAGTACAAGAGCTATTTTGCAATACAGAAAAACCGGAAGTGTTACGCCGTCCTAGACCGCTACTGTACACTAATATGACCTCAGATTAATGACGTAAGATTATCTTGCTTAGTAATTTAGGGTAGTACTTAAAAGACCTAGGTTACTCAAAGACCAAAGAAGGTACAAGCGTAGTTAAAAGTGGCCACTCGTCAATCGGCTGACTATTTGTGTGTGTAGTCCTATAGTAAACTGTTAGTGCTTCTATCTGAGCCTCAAAGCGCCAAGACGGCCGCCGGGGAGTTTTAGTGGGTGCGAGTCCCAATTACCCCTGACGCTCCCCCGAGCGTCGAAAAATGCGATAGGCATTTCCCACCGTTCCAAAATAAAAAGGTGCAGCTACACCTCTACCCTTACACCAGAACAAGCAGAAGTTTTACTTAGCTAGCAGGTGGGTTTGTAGCGAGTGGTACCTAGAAGGTGACACTGTAAATACAAACAGGTAGAACTAAGAAAGACTTACCTAGCCAGCAGGTGGTCGGCGGAAAGGGCCGCGTCTCGAGCGTCGGCCATCAAGCGCGCGAGGTTCGTTTGTCGCCCGGCCAGTGCGGAGTGCGCGATGCGGTGCGCGCGGACTTGCCCGTCTAAACGCTCCCGGATTAGGGAGGCTGGGGTGTGCTGCTCCCTGTTGTTATAAGGATTTGTTATAGAGTGTTATTATACACGAGCTATCCCGGCTTACTTCGTTACGCCATAGAATAAAGATATTTCTAAAGACTTGGCTCTATAGACTATGTTCTTTTGACCGCCCAGAATGGCCGAATTAAAAACAAACAACAACAACAAACCACCTGTCAAAATATGTAAACAACGGAAAAAATATTGCACCTTGGGTTACATTATTTGAGTTTAGGTAAGGATCCCTAATTTTTTTTGAAAATCTAATATAGCCTATGACACTCGGGGATAGTGTAGCTTCCTATCAGTGAAATAATTTTTCAAATCGGTTCAGTATTTCCGGAGCCTATTCGTTACAAACAAACAAACAAATCTTTCCTCTTTATAATATTGGTATAGAAATATACTAACCGTATTATTCATAAAGATACAGTAAGGTTTAAGGTTTAAGAAATTTAGGTTTAGAAAGTAGGTTTTAAGTAGCTTTACTGGAGGTCTACTTCTCTGTTTTGTTGTATGGTAAATACGTGACAACCTGTCTAAATTGACATACGTCTAATAACAAAAATGCTATTTAACTTGTTATGAATAACAGGGTTAGTCCATAAGAAACTTACTTCAAAGTAGTCTCAGCCTCATTCAACCACTGCGTCTGGGCATCCAAAGCATCCTGCAGACCCTGGGTTTGAATGAGGGCACCTTCTAGCTCCGAGCACTTGTCACCCACAGCTGAAGTCAACTCGTTGTAACGCCTCGTCAGGTCTACCACTGGTATCTCCAGGTTGCGGATTTCTGACGGTGTCAGGTTGCCTTCTAAAGATTTGACTAGTTGGTCGCACGCCTGTTGGGTGGAAAAGGATTATGGTTTTAAGGTTGTTTTTTTTTTATGGCATAAATTAGGGGTTCTTGTCTTTTAGAAATTCACTCTTGCTAGCGTCGATGGAAACTCAAAAACTAATAGAATTTGTAATAAAAAATCTATTGTACTTATTTAGTTAGTTTGTGGTCCTTCGAGCCGGATTCTAATATGACTAAAGTTTGTGCTAAAGCTAGGAAATTAATAGAGTGCATCTTAAAAAAATCGAAAAAAAAAACAGAAAAACCACTAGAATTTAGCCAGAAAAGAGTTCGTTTATGGTCCTTCGATCCGGATTCTTATAAGATTTTTTGTTTACCAAGGTTCAATAAAGCAACGTTCTTGAACTAAACAATTTACGTCCTTAGCAGCGTAAATGAGTCGTCCCTGATCAACGGTGGCGGTGTAACAAACAAATGAGCGCGCCTGGTCCTTCGAGCCGGATTCCTTTATTTAGTCAACTCACGTCTTTAGCAGCGTCAATGAGTCGTCCCTGCGCGAGCATCTCCCGGTGCAGCACCTGCGCGCGCCCCAGCTGCGCCTGCAGAGCGCGCGGCTCGCCGCCCAGCGGCTCCGACACCGCCGATCGGACTTGCGGCTCGATCTGTGCACACAAATATCCCAAATTAAAAATGTCATTTTAAAACCCTAAAAGGTGCAATTTAGAAGCACGTCGACGCGGGCGCATTTTCACGGGCCTGCATGGAATAAACTGTTGAAAGAATACAGTAGTTCCCAAATTAGTTCACTCGACGGATGACTACGTCTGCGCGAAGGTATAACAAAAGTTATATAAAAATAACACATCACACTCAGAGCCCCTAACTAGGAAGAACCTGTATCTAGGGACCTTGAAACACACACAGAGCCGCACATTACACCTAGACCGGAAACAAACATCGATATTCATCATATCAATATTCGCCTCGCCCGGGAATCGAACCCAGGTGCACACGCTTTCTCAGTCCACATCACTGCCAACTGAGCTACGGAGCAGTTACATATTTATCTAAGTTTTGAGAATATGGTAGAAATGTTGGGGTTGTATCCACAGGCGTCTTGATCGGTTCGTTTTTGCCACGGATAACGGTGAGTTTTATCAAGTAGTAAGAAAAAGTCTGGGAAACCTATGCACTAAAAGGTGTTTTTCTACTTACGTCATCCAGCCAGCGTCCGGCTCTATCCAGAGCCAGCTGGTAGTGCTTGGTGACGTCTCCGGCAGCGCGCAGCCTCTCCTGCAGCCGCTGCGCGCGCGCCGCCAGCTCGGCGTGCCGGCGGCGGGCCAGCGCGGCCCCCTCGCGCACCGAGCTGTCGGAGGGCGGGGCGAGGTGGGACAGGCGAGTGGGGAGCGTGGTGCGGTACTCGTTCAGGATTTGGAGGAAGTCCTGGTGGGAGATGAGGGAACTTGTTAATACAATTTTATTCAATACAGTTTTGTGGTCGATTTGGTTATTAATTTCGCCTATATAAAGAAACAAATGTAAAAGTCACATTCACCTGCCCGCTTTCAAGCCTAAACTGCTGAATTGATTGGGAACAATATTGGTAATATACGGATAAAGGATACTATTTATTCCGGAAATCCACGGGAACAGAAAATGTAGATTTTTCTGTGTAAAGAGGAATTTTAATGCCAAAAGCCGCAGAACGACTATAGTGCCTAGCATATTTCTAGATGCCATTTTTAAACATAATCTATAGAAATTAAATTCATAGTAAAAGTGAAAATAAATTTGATATCAATTTACCTTGCTCTCATCAACGAACTTCTGCGCCGACATGGTAATGAACCTGAGGTCGGCTTGATGAGCTATGACGTCAGAGACAAACTCTCTCACATCTTCGCTCTGGTTGGACAAATCCTTCAGCTTAGAAATTGCTGACTCCTTGTCCTCAAGGGTACGGTAGGCGCCTTCCATCCAGGTGTTGAAAGTGTGCAGTTCGTTTCTGTAACAATTTTTTTAGATAAATGATTTAAAAAAAAAACGGCCAAGTGCCTATCAGGATCGCGATGGTAAAATTTTTAAACGAATTTTTAAACATTATTATCGTTGCTACTTTTCAGCAATATTTCAATTATTCCGTAAAATGTAAATTGTGTAAAATTAATCAATCTAGCATTTGTTTTTATTTATATACGTTACATACAACTGCATAAAATTTGGTGCCTGTTCTCCTTATTTGTTCTTCTTAGTAGAACGTTCACTTGGTTGATTTCTTAGTAGAATCTCGACAATTTTTTTTTAAACCGGAAGGACACCAAAGGGGTTTTAGTAGGTGCGACTCCAACATAATCTCGTTCGTCTCCCGGGCGGCGAGGTACAGTGGCCGTCTTGGACGACGTAACAGATTTGTCTATGGTCTCGTGCGCCCTAAACTGTATTACCAAAGAAAAAGAGCTATTTTGCAAAAAACCCGAAGTGTTACGCCGTCTGGCAGGTTTTCTTTAAAAACAACAACAAGGACGGTAGAGCTTACGAGAACTTCCCGAGCTCGTCCCTGGCGGCCGCGAGGCGACGCAGCATCTTGTCTGTCTTTTCTGAGCACTTGTCGAAGCGCTGCTTCAGTTGACGCACGCCGCGCTCCAGTGCTGCCACCTGGTGGGCAAAATGTTTAGCTTTTATTAAGCCTGTTGTAGTATATTCATATAGCACAGCCTGGAATTGGATTTCTTAAATTAGTAGTCAATACGATACGTGGTTAAAGGTGGTTACCTAAGCGGCTCTAAACAAGTGGATGAGAAACCACAGTCCACAGACCAGCCCGAAGAATAAAACTCTGTACGGAGACACTGTCGTGTTGACAATACTTTGACAACTTTCATAGAAAAAATACAATAAAATATTCCAGTAACATAATTAACAAACTCCCCTTATAATAAATTGTGGTCCTTCGAGCCGGATTGTAAGAAAAAAAACTTAATAATCGATAGCAAATACGAACCTCATGCGGTGCGAGCACATCGCCACCAGACACTAGCAGCTGCTTGGCCTGGTCCGAGCAGGAGGAGACTTGGCGCTGATGGCTCTCCAGGTCATCCTTAATCAGCTGGAGGGTAAATGAACATTTCAAATGGTGCGGAGCAAAAACAAAAGGTAAAACCTTGATCTTTTCGCTCATCAGTGTATTATGGGTATTTAATTAGATCTGTATCTACTATCCTGTGGAGGAAGGGCTCCCAAAACAATTAGTTTCGCACCGATCGGTGCACAGCACGTGTAATCCGCGGGAAAAGCCGTATTGGATTTTCTTATTGTTTTTTGTTTTCGGATTTCGATTGTTTTTTTTCGATAGCTGATTAGGAGATGAATAAATTTCGAACGTCAATACATACTGATTAAATTAAAAAAAATAAGGTTAAACCAAAAAAAAATTTCATTTTCCGGAATTTTCTGCCATTTTGAAAAGAGCGAGAGGGAAGTTAATTATTAAAATACCACAAACCTTCAATATGTTAATCTGGTTGCGCAATTCATCCAGGTCCTCCTTGACGGGCTCCTGATTGGCCAGTTTCTCCTCGACCCCAGCGATCCATTCCAGAAGTTTCGACAGAGTCTCGTCGCAAAGCCTGTACTTCTCTTCAACTGCTTGCTAGATATTTCGAAAAAAGGAACACGTCAGTTTGAATTTTGAATTCGTGTCTCAAGGTAGCTTCCCACGGTCTGTGATTTTGCGGACGGAAGCGGCAAAGCTCGCACGACGCACTGTAGGAGGGGTCTCATTCGTGGTGGCACAGGCTAGAGTCAGTAACTACAGTTATTGTCAAACAGACGGCTCTATAGCGTAGCGTTAGAGCGCTATCCTGACAAGGCGCTTCCGGTTTTTCTGTATTGCAAAATAGGTCTTGTTCTTTGGCAACACAGTCTAGGGCTCACGAAACCATAGACAAAACGGCCTCCTAGATCGCCACTGTACTATGACAATATTACCTTTTTATACAGAGCGCCGACGCTAGGACGCTATGACGCCATGCAATCTGTGTAACAGAATACTGTCATAGTACATTACAAGTCGACACTCTAGCGCCGCGTCAGGCTAGCGCTCAAGCACGATGCTATTATAGACGGCACTATAATAGTGCCGTCTTTTGCCATCCGTGGTCGTCGGCTTTGCGTTATGATCCGCAGAATCGCGGACCGTGGACAGCTGCTGTCAGGGCGCATTTACAAAGCTCGTTCGAGCTAGTGCATCGCTTAACTACTTAGCGAAAAATGTACAATGCCAAACAATACTACTTCTTAAAAGAGTGCTGATTTGTAAATATTTTGTTGTTGCATGTAACTCGTGCTTTTTTGGATGCATTTTAATTTTCAGAATACTTATATAACTAACTGGCTACTAAGTGCATTTCAAGCTACGCTTAATGCAGGGTTACATGGCGCCATCTGCGAAGGTAGATGCTTTTTTTACCCACTAACACAAGACGCTTTTTATATTCGTAAAAAAAGTAGGTTTCAGACAAACAGACTTAGCGCAACTACAAGGTTTCCTTGTTTGACTACGTAACCCTTAAAAAACTAAGAAATACTTTACTTTAGTGCACTTTGACATCTATTGACTCTTTTGTATATTTACATAAATAAACAATTAACATGCAATAATAATAACCCAAATGAGCATGGACGCAAAAACAGTCTTTTAAAACGTGTTTCAAAAGTTCCCAAACGATAGACACCCTGTGGAAAAAGGCACAGATCAACCAAAAACATAAGCGGAACAATCCTAGAAAATAACAGAAGGCACAACGACATACAGCGAGACAAAATAAGAGCGAGATGAAAAACAACAAGTCAAAAAGTTGCTTCAACTTAAGGGCTTGTTTCTGAGCGATGCGGCGGTAATAAATTTACTCAAAAGTTAGTCAGTCAGTTCAGTACATTTTGTTATACGACTTTAGCGTGGAATCGCTTAGAAACAGTCCAAAATAAAACATGCATAAGCAGAGCATGCAAGCAGTGATTTTTTGCGCTCTTTAGAAACCCAAAGTGCGCTGTCAATGGTATCAACATTTTATTTTCTTAAATTATACTTGGATTAGAGTTAATTTAATTTTTTAGTTAATTTAAAAAATAAAGAATACCTGTAAAGAATCTGAAAGATTTAAAATTCAAATTAAGAATGTTTATTCAAAACTTATGGGAATTTACAATAAAATCTTAGTTCATGAGAACTTATTTCATTGCCGACAATAATATTATACAGCTTATGATGCAAAAACAGAAGAAATTGTAAATATTATTGAAAAAAAAAAAGAAAAAAGAAAGCGAATGAAATAAAATCCCAGAAAAAATATAACTTAACGAAAGTAAAAAAATATATGATTACAATACTACCTTCCATGTAATGGTTTTACCATATAGTGATAGTGAATCGCCGTCTAACGCCACATAAAACATGCATCAAGAGTGAGCACAGGTCCTCGGAATGAGCATGTTGGATGAATGATCGAGGGGTAATGGGGCCAGCTGTTCAATGCTGGCTTTATTTAAAAAGCAGGCTATTCAAGCATCGCTCAGAAATCCGCCCGAATCTCCATAAAACTTATAAACAACAATTACACTTCCAACGCATAAGATTTCGAATTCAAATTCTTATGCAATTCGAAGTCTATTGGTTTATCAGTTTTTAAAGGCTTTGTCAAACAGACGGCGCTGTAGCGTCGCGCTAGAGCGCTAACCTGACGCGTCGACTTGTAATGCACTATGACAGTATTACCCTGTCACACAGAACGCCAGGCGTCAGAGCGTTCTAGCGCCGCGTAAGGCTAGCGCTCTAGCGCGACGCTATAACGAGGTCTGTTTGACAAATACTTAAAGGAGAAGCGAGCGAAAATTCTAAGTAAAAAAAGAGGCGGTAAGCATAACCAAGGTATGGTCAGGTCTTAAGACCTAGCACGTTTGCAATGGCAGGTTAGGGTACGGATGGTGAGACTGGATGATTTTAATCCTCGTTAATTTAATCCGTCACAGGCAAGCATTCACGTTTTAGCTCAAAAGGATTCTTAGCATCGCAGGCAACGGCTGGAAATAAAAAAAACAACATACATCGAGCCTTAGTACATTGTGATAGGAAGCATATTTTGTATAAATGTATTAGGTCGGATTTCACTAACGTGAGGTTAAACGGTCGCTTCTTATACACAACTTAGTTGAACCTTGGTTTGAGGTTTAGGCGATTAAGTATATATCGACGATTTATTGGTAACTTTGTAACAAATAGTCTCTTTTTGTCATTTTTGGAAATGACAGAGACATAACAAATATTAGACAAAAATAACTGAGAGTTCTATAAACGACAGTTTAAGCTAATTGAAGTGTTTGTGGAAACCGATCCTAGAATGTTTTTCTCCAAAACTGCGATTGTTAGTATAGAATTAAAACTTGTGAAAACAATTAAAAAAAAAACAACGCATTCGTATTTTTCACAAAAAATACCACTCTGGTTAAAAGAGATACTGTTTATGAACACACAGATTTCACAAAGTATAAGTTAGTCGAACAAAATCATAAAGAAATCAGGCAAGTTTTGGAAAAATACACTCGTATCAAACTATAAAAGAAAAATTGAAATAACCTTAACTTAAGCATCACTAAATCGTGTTTACGAATGGAATAAATGAACACTGCCTTCGTGAACACAACTCTAAATATATAGATGAAACAATATACCTATTATAGGTATCTAATTTACTTCTACAAAGTGTTGGATTCTGGTAAGCTTTGCAAGAAGCGTCTCAAACGATACTTACTTTGCAAAGTGATAAAAATAATTTTACTAAAGTTCTTACACATAAAAATAATGTCTAAAGTTATAGATAACACTTGATGAGTATGATATTTTCCCTTTTTAGTGAGGAAGCCCAAGAAAAATATTGAGAACACAGTATGCAGCGACACTGAAGGGTGTGCCCTGAATGAATCTTAGGCCAAACGCTATAAGAATGAAAATCCCCTGCGATAATCTAGCCTATCCTTGCCCAAAGCAAAGCTCCAAATGTGATAGTAATTTTTTTACTCACACAAACTTCCACGTGAAATTGTTGCCATAGAGTGCCAATTTTTTTTTTTGTCTTTTACTTTGTAGTCTTTTTACACCGTGTATAAACAGATACAAACTAGATAGGTCATTTTATCGCAGACGATCAATACCAAAAATAAAGCAACATCTTGTTTTATTAAGTAAAGGCACGGAAAGCAAACTAAAAAAGTCACTTACCCTCGTTTCTGCTGGCAGCAAGTATCCCTTCTTATAAGCTTTGACAAGATCCAGGCTTACGCCCTTCTCCTTTTCAACCGTGAGTCTGCCTGCGATCGGATCTATTAACTTCTGCTCAATGGCTTGGACTAGTGTACATATCTTTCCAGTCTCTGGCTCCTTCACAACTGTGCTTGAGGGGTCTACTATGCTTTGTTGGATCGCCTCTGTTAACGTCAGCCTCTTTTTGTCCATAACGCTTGTGGTTATGAACGGATCGTTGAGAGCTCCCGTCGTTGGATTGTAAACTCCGAAGTCTAACGTCTCTATCAACGTGAAACTCTTCTTGGGAGTTATTAGTAAACCACTCTCAACTGCAGCGGGAAGCGAGTTCAATTTCGAGGTCTCAGTATCGAGGATATTTCCTTTCTCAGGGTCCATCAGACCCTTACGGAATGCTTCGGGGAGTTTGAACAGCCTCTTTTTGTGATTATCCTTGACGAGCGCCGTGTCAGGGTCGATGTGGCCCAAAGTCGTCGCGTCTTTCAAATTCATCACCTCCTTGGAATGTGGATCGGTGAAACGGGCAGTGCTTATCTTTAGGTGACCTAGCTCAATAGCTCGCTCAAACGTTAGAGGTTCGCGGACGTAAACTATGAGACCGTTTTCAAAGACGAAGCAAAGAGCGCGTGATCGGTTTTGGGGATCGAACGTTCCTTTAGTATTCGTATCGACTATACCTTCAGTGATGCTTATTGTAAGAGGAATGTACTTATTTTTGTGCGGGTCTTTTACTACTGCTGTATTGGGATCTATGAATTCGTATTTGATGGCTTCATCTAGGGTGAATTCACGGAGAAGTGGTTCCTGTTGAGTACCAGAATCCGCTACTTGTCGCCTAGTTATTTTTTGGGACGTGATTGGTTGGACTAAAGTAACTAGCAGACCTTTATCAAAGCCTGTGTCTAAGCTGTACGATTTTTTGGCTTTCGTGTCTAGGACTCTACCCTTGACAACATCTACGTCACCTTGCTGAATAGCGATTAGAAGAGGCTTGAATTTATTAGAGAAACTATCCTTAACAGCTGTCGAATCAGGGTTCAAAAGACCACTTTCAATAGATTTATTGATATCCATAAATTCGTTTGTTATCGGATCAACTATTTTACCATTATCGGCCCTAAACAGACCGTTCCTTATAGCTTCTTCAAGACAAATATTTCTTTTCGATGTTACAATCAGTCCTCGATGTTTTGCATCCAACAGATTGATTTGATTACCGTTAGGAAGGACATACACGCTATTATTTTCATCAACAATACCCGTTTGTACAGCTTCAGTCAATTTCACGTATTTACTACTAGGTATATTTTTAACTAAGGACGTTTCAGGGTTGACTAGTTCCTCTGCTATAGCGTGTTGAAGAGAGATTTTTCTTTCAGTTACAGGATGGACTAGAACATGTTCAGTAATATCATACATATCCATAGCTAGGACTTCGTAAAGAGTGAAGCCAGCACTTTCTATATCAACTATCAGACCTAAACTCATGGCTTCAGATAGCGGCACAAGTGTATCGGAGCCTGGCTCATGGAACTTGCCGCTTCTCCTATCAACAATTTCACTTCGACAGCATTCAGCTAGAGTCAGCGGTTTTTCAGATTTTCTATCGAAATAACAAAGATATTTGGGACTAATGATTGACCGTCTGATAGCTTCGTGTAATGTGATCTTTCTATTTGTCGCCGGGTCGATAATCTTCCCAGTACTGTCATCGTACAAACCTTGATGCAATGCTCTTTGTAAGCTAATCGACGCTTTACTGTCTACTAGCAAACCTATCTCGAACGCTTCCTTCAGGCTTATCTCTTCGTTATCACCGTTAATATTTTTAATCTTACCAGAATTTTTATTGACAACGCCTGTTTCTATAGATTCGGGAAGGGTGATCTTATCCCATTTTCCTAGTCTATTGTCTGCAATATGAACTGAATGAGGATCAACTAAGCTCATTTTTATCGCTTCATCTATCGTGTATTTTTTACCCGTTTTAGGATCCATGAATAAGCCAGTAACTGAATCGTAAATACCCTTCTCGATGGCTTCGATGAGTGATAAAGGCTTTCTTACTTCGACAAGAACTCCTCTTTCAAAAGCTTCCCGGAAATCAATTTTTTCCGGACCAATATCGATAGTTCCGGTTCTTCCGTCTACTATTCCTTTATCGACAGCGAATTCGAATGGTAACACCTTACCACCTACATGAACAATAGTTGATTGCGGGTCCAACATGCGTTTCTTTATTGCCCTATCTGTCTGTACCTTTTCTTTACTTTCTGGATGAGAGAATTTGCCTGATTTCGGATCGTAAAATCCTTTAAAAACAGCCTCGGGTAAGCTCAGTTTCCTTTTAGCTGGTACTATTAGACCACGTTCCGAAGCATCAGTAAGAGAAATTTTATCACCGTGCGCGGGATCCTTAACTTTACCTTCTTTTGAATCTATTATACCAAACTTAATAGCGTCTTTTAAAGAAATTATTTCTCCTGTTACAGAATTTTTAACAGTAAGTGCCTCAGGATTAATGTTACCTTCTTTTATAGCATCTTCCAAAGTCATCGTAACGTTGTTAATGGTTAGAAGACCCGATTCAGGATCATAGAAACCTTGCACTAAGCCCTCTTGCAACGACCAAGGCTTCTGCTCACTCAGAAGATAGCCTTTGTCTCTAGCGTCTTTAAGATTTAATATAGGTGTGGTGATGATACCCTGCTCTACATCTACAAGACCAGATTTGGCAGCTTGATGGAACGAAACAACTGCACCAGAACTATCATCTTTAATTTTTACATCACTGGGATTAACGAGTTTAGATTCGATTGCTTTACCCAAAGTGATAACTTTTCCTGTTTTCGGGTCCAATATTTTACAAGTTTCGGGGGAATAGTAACCTAACGCAATAATGTCTGTTAGAGAGAACGTTACAGATTTCGTGGCAACTAAGCCTTTTTTTAGAGCATCATCTAATGGAATGTCTTTACCAGTCTTTTTGTCTTTAACTCTTCCTGTTTCGGGGTTTATTAGTTTGGTATCTAGAGCTTCGGAAAGCGGAATAAACTTTTCTAAGGCCGTGTCTTTGATTTCTGAAATCGTTGGATGAACAATGCTCCTCTCGACTGCATCTCCAACAGTCACTAGCTGATCTGTTACAGTATCCTTGATTCTACCAGATTTTGGTTCATACATATCGTTCTCAATAATTGCTGCAATTGATATAGGTCTACGTGATACAGTGATTAAGCCCTGCTGGATGGCAACTGATACTTCAATTACCTCCTGAGTTTCAGTTATTGTTATAACACCATTGTGTATATCAACTAGATGGTGATCTATAGCATCAGATAACGTGACTGGCTCATTTGAATGTGGAACTCTGATAAGAAGGGATTCTTGGTCTACAAGACCGTTTTCAATTGCCTGACCGATAGGCACTAAAGCTCCTGAGTTTACATCTTTCACTTCTCCTGTTTGAGGGTTATAAAGGCCTTGCTCTAATGCTGATTCTATTGTTACTTGTTCAGGAACACTGACATCTAGAGGTCTTTCAACGATCCAACCTAACTGAACGCATTCAACAAAAGGCACGCGTTTGCCTGTTTTATGATTAACCATGTGACCTGTAGTTTTGTCTATGATAGGCTTAGCTAAAGCTTCTTCGAATGGAATGTAGCTATCTGATTTTGAACTTAGATCTTTTACTAATAAGTTATCTGGGTCGAAAATGTTTAAACCATAAACGAGCGACTCAAATGTGATCATTGCACCTGTTTTCGGGTTTATAAATACTTGTTTTTCAATATCGTAGACGCCTAGCTCTGAAAGTTCTTCGGGAGTAAGTTTCTGAGTAATAGCGATGCTGTATTGAGGCTTACTCTCTTTGACAATAACGCAGTACTTAGAAACGATATCAACTATTGTGAATTCGCTGATCTTTTCCTGTTCTAGCGCGTCTTGGACGGTCAATGGAGATTCTACGTTGTTTATGATAATTCTACAGACTCTAGGTTCAATTTTTCCTTCGGCAATAGCGTCGCGGAGGGAAATATTTTCGTAAATAACAGTAAGAGTTTGTGGTTTGGCCCTGGTAACATTTTGCTCAGTAATTTCGTCGATTACTCTTAAAGGTTGTCTTTCGGCGTCCAAAAGAAGAGCAGACGACGTTTTTGCATCATGATCTCCTTCTGGTTTATGTGTTTCAAATGTTACTTTTTCAAATTGTTCAGGACTGTTTTGAGGTAGTTCAGATGTCATGGGTGCGCTTGGTAAAATTTGAGTTTTAGGTGAAGATTGTTTTATGCCTACTTCTTCCGTTGATTTATTGACAGTTTTATTTATGGGCAATGCCTTGGAGTCTGGTTTCCCAGCGACAGTGTCTTTAGTATGAGGCCCTGTGGGTGATACTTCTCGAGAGGTTTGTACAGTTATGACTTTCTCAAACTTCTGCATAGTAGCCGGATCCACCAATCCACGTTTCTGAGCAACATCAATTGGTACTTTTTCTCCCGTCTTCGGGTCCACAACCACAGCGTTCTTAACTACTTCGATAACTTTAGCGGCAGCTAAAACTGGAGCACCGATTACAGCCACTGCGCCGAATTTCAATGCGTCAGCAAAGCTGATTTTTTTTCCGGACTTGTCTTTGTAGTCACCAGTCTTTTTATCAATGATACCTTTTGAAATTGATTGTTGCAAAGTGATTTCTTTACCAGTTTTAGGGTCGGTAACTTTCACAGTGTCGGAGGGTACGACACCAGATTCCACGGCCTGAAAAACTTCTCCAGACACTCCAGCCGTACTGGAAATCACTAATGACGTGTTTGGATCGAAAATCACACCTGGAGCAACTTCTACAGGTTTCTTGGGAACATCAGTCCCGTCAGGAGAATTGCCAGCCAATGCGTCATCGTTTTTCAGATCTGCCTCTTCACCTTTGGTTTTTGGTTTTTGTGTAGTTACTTCTTTAGATGGTGAAGATGGTGTAACAGTTCGACTTTCTTTGATAGAATCATCTTTTACGATTTGTGGTTTTAATGGATCAACTTTAGTAACGGACTTGTCAGGTTGATCGACAGATTCTGTATGTAAAATCTCAGACTGAATAAAGCTTTTACTTATATTGCTTGGCTCAGTAAACTCTTCTGTGACAATATGGTAGGAAGTGGACTCATTTTGTGAGAACTCTACAGTGGTGACTTGTGACTGTGTTGTTATTACTGTGCTTGTGTGCTCTGTACCAAAATCTGCTGGTTCAGAGTGTGTTTGAGTGGTAGTTATAGTAGTAACCTTTTCTCCAGTAGGAGTTTTTTCGCGTATTTCTTGAACAATTGGAGTAGCATCAATAATTCTAGGTGTGACTTGCTTTTCCGTCACAATTTTTTCTTTAGGCTTTACTTCTGTGATAACCGGTTTAGTCGATGATGTGGTTTGCAATTTTTCAACTGGCTTAATAGGTGAAGCTGGGGTAATAGTAGTACGCGACTGTAATTCTGCAATTACAGCATCTTTCATTGGTGATTTTTCTTTTGTAGATTCAGAGATATTCTTTTCTTGCGTCTTGGCAACAGTACCTGTACTTGTTGAAGTATGCTTGACATCTTCAATAGGTAACTTTGGAATTTCCCTTTGCAGTTTTTCATCTTTTTTGTTTTTCCTTGGTGGCGGACTTGGCTCTTTGTCGTCAACCACCTTTTCGACATTTGTAATAGTTGAAATATTATCAATTTGCTCCGCAGTAACAATTCTGCTAGGGGACTCCCTTGCAACGGATTTGCGCTCTTCTTTTGGCTTCTTAATTTTACTGGTGACTGCTTTAGCACCTTCAACTACAGCCATGCCTGCTAATACTGGTGCTGCAACTACTGCTAGCAAACCCATTTTGGCTGCCTTTTTAATATCAACAGTTTTACCCGTTTTGGGTTCCTTGACTTTTCCAGTTTTTTTATCAAGCAATCCAGTTTTGACAGCTTCCTTAAGCGTAACTGGCTTATCAGTTTCTACATTGTAAATAACCGAGTCTGGATTAATAATTTTTTTCTCCAAAGCTTCCTTAAACGTAAGAACTTTGTTTGGTGTTTTCGGATCTCTGAACTTTTGAGTCTTTTCATCGAACAAAACATCAAATGCTTCATTTAGATCAAGCATTTCTAGATCTTTCTTTAACTCCATTGGTTTTGCGACATCTGTAGAAACTGCTGTGCTTAACAAACCAGAACTAACTGCTTCTGAAACAGGTATAGTCTTTCCAGTGTTGGGATGTGTAAACATTCCCGTATCAATATTGATGTACCCAAGATTAAGTGCATCTTCAAAGCTAATGTTGGTATCAGCTGTGATAAACTGCTCTTTGCTCGTTTGCTCATCTCGAACAACGCCCCGAGCCCGAGCTTCTTCCATCGTTAGTATTTCACCTGTGATATTATTCCTGATCTCATTGGCACTAACCAGGACGTAATTAGACAAAAGCTCAATCATTTTAGTAGTTATCGTATGCTGGGATGTAAATGTTTCAGTAACTGTCGTCACGACACCACTTGCTTGCATTGTCTCTGTGTTTGGCTTGATGGCAAGTAAACCTTGCTCCATGGCTTTGGCGAGAGGAATTATTTCTTTTGTACTTGGAACTGTGAACGTTGCATTTTTTAAGTCAACAGCCCTCTTATCCATAGCTTCTTCTAACGTTAAGGTTTCTGAAGACTGAGGATATGGAATAGCCATTATCAGATCATCTTTGACCGCCTTATCCATTTGAATGACTTCACCAGTCAGTGGATGTCTGATTTCGCCTGTAGCTGGGTTTATAACATTTCTTTGGATAGCCACATTAAGTGTCATGGCCGCTGGTGGGATACGCTCGGATACTTGAACTGGTTTAGGTTCAGGGAACACCTGCGCATTTACAGCGGCCAATAGATCGATGGGACCATCATGTGTTTTTACAACATTCTTGTCATTATCAATAATGTTTTTATCAATAGCTTCAGCCAATGTAACTGTCTTGCCAGAGGCGACCGTGATAGATGACAATGGATCGACAATGTCACAAATTATTGCTTCCCGCAATGTCAAAAGGCTTCCAGTTTCTGGATGAACTATTTTTCCAGTGTTTGGATCTAAAAGGCCTTGTTCCAACACTTCCGGAATGGACAAGCTTTTAGCCAAGGGAATCAATACTTCATCCTGACCTTCACCATCTAGAATACCGCGTTTAATAGCCTCTTTTATAGTAACGACATCTCCATGAATTGGGTCTATGATTTGGCCAGTATTTTCGTTAACGAGACCCCTTTCAATAGCTTCTGTAAGATTGATAGGCTCATCTTTCTCATTCCTATAATCTCTTACTGCTTCTAAAACTTTAGCCGTATCTTCGTCTATCAATCCTTTTTCAACTGCTTCTAGTGGTACAACTACACGTTTCCGAAGCTTTTGTAAAACGATAGGTTTTGTTTCAATAAGTTTGGTATCAACAACTTCTTCTCTGGCGACGTCAATTTTATATTTTGGTTTAGCAGAGGTTTTAGGGATCTCTACTAGATCGGAGGATCGTACAAGTGAAGATAAATTTGTAGGTTTAGTCACCTTGTTCTTATCAGCTAGTAAACTGCTCTGTATGCTTTCAACAGTTATAAAACCTTCTGAGACCGCAGCACCTACAGACATTGGCTTGGAGCCTTGGGAATAAGTAACAGGACTTGTTTGCCTATTTTTGATATCTACGTCACTATCTGGTGTTTTTTCCCTCAGGGATTCTTCATATTTTTTGTACGTAACGGGATCTACAAGCCCACGCTCATACGCTACTTCCATAGGCAAATTTTCCCCAGTGCGCGGATCTACCACCATAGTACTCTTAACAAGTTGGATGACTTTAGATGCAGCTACTAAGGGAGCTCCCACAACAGCTATAATACCTACTTTGGCAGCATCAGCTAAACTAACTTTCCTTCCTGCGGCATCTTTGAATTCGCCAGTTTTACTATCAATAATACCTCTATCCAAAGCTTGCTTTAACGAGATCTCTTTACCTGTTTGAGGTTCGATTACATGGACGGAATTAGATGGAACTACACCGCGAGCGACAGCTTCAAGAACATTTTCCGATATACCAGAGGCAGTTGAAATTACTAAGGCTGTTGAAGGATCAAATATAACCCCCGGAGCAACTTGGACAGGCTCTAAAGCAGATTGTTCTTCGTCCATTGGCTCATTAACTTCGGAAATCTCAATCCTATCTGGCATTCCAGCTACTGATGTTACTGTTATTATTTTGACGGTTGATGTTTTAGATACAGTAGTATAGTAGAAAATAATCCACTTACGCTCAATCGCATCTTTCATTGTAATCCAACCAGATTTATGTTTGTAATGACCTGTGGTGTCTAAAATCCCAAGTTCTAGTGCTTTAGTTAAGCTTGTGTCTTTAGTGCTTTTAGGGTCAACTACTTTAGCGGAATCCGGGTTGATTATACCTAATTTTATTGCTTCTTCGAAATCAATAAGCCTGTCAGTTCCATGGATTACAAAAGTACCATTCACTGGATCAAAAAGTCTTTGTTGGATAGCGTCCTTTAAGTTCCACCCACCGGCTGGTAATTCTAACGTATTTTTCTTAATCGTCATTGATGAGACTTTAGGTTCACTGACAGTTGTTGACGAAGTGACAGTTCTGATCTCTTGCCTCATTTCTCTGGGAAGACTAGAATCACGTGAAACAAAATCAGGACTTTTAATTGTCTCCGGTTTATTGTCATGCTGAACCTTACTCTCTGGACTTGGCAGATCTTTTATGAACGACTTTTTGGTTATTTTAAGTTCTACTACTTGACCTGGAAGGTCCTTCCTAGTAACGCGATCAGAGATATTTACTACACGCGGATCGTACTTCTCTACACCTAGTAGTCCTTCATCTAACGCTTGTTGTATTGGGAATACCGTACCAGTGTTCGGGTCTGTGAATGTTTGCGTCGACTCATCAATAAACCCTCTCCTAACAGCTTCAGCAAACGTGATAATAGTTTCTGATCTTTCAGAAACATTTGTATTTGTTACCGTCACATATCGTTTTACTGTTTTTGTAACAGTCTGCAAAGTTAACGTTATATTAAGCAAAGAATTCAATAACGCAGCGCCTTCAGGTGTTATCAAGTTAATTTCAACTGCTTTGTTAAATGGGATTGGCTTCTTAGTACTAGCGTCAAGTAAATAGCCTGTTTTAGGGTCAAGGATATTTTTAAACACTGCGTCTAGAACGCTCAATTCTTTTCCGTTATCGTAAATGCCTATTTTGCGATTAAACATTTCAAGTACTTCAGGTCGCACTATTGCCAGTTTAGTGCAATCCTCTAAATAAACGAAATCACCGCTTTCAGATTTCAAGAAAGTCTCTCCGTTGGCGTACTTCAAGTAGCCTTTGCTCACAGCAACATTGAACGAAATGAATTCTCCTGTTTTAGGGTCCCTAAATCCGTCAATATCAAATATGGAACGTTGAGATACTGAAGTGATAAGACCGCGGTCAACTGCTTCTGGAATGGTACAGATTTCACCTGTAAGATTATCTCTGAACTTGCTATCTGGAAGTATAATCCTAGCGCCTAATGCTTCTGACAGCGTTAAAAGTTGACCAGTAGTAGTATCTGTTATACATTTTACATTATCACTGTCTAAAACACCATTAGATATAGACTCTAATATGTTCTGGGGGATCAGTTTTTTAGGCGAAAGTATTTTTCCGTCATTAGTCATCAAATTATTATCGCACACGTCTTTTAAGGTCATAGGTTTACAAATCAAGCGCGCTTTGACTGCGTCTTTGAAACTAAACTTTTCTTTTGTTTTACTAAGGACGTACTTCGAATGTTTAGTATTAATTATATTACTCTCAATTGCTTCAGCGAGCGTGATCTTAGTGTCCCTATCAGGATCGACTATTTCCCTTACGTTGGAATTAATTAGTTCATTTTTGATGGCAACATCTAACTGAAACCTGTCACCCGTATTCCTATCCAGAATCCAGCCGGAGTTGTCTACTAAGTCGTGACTTATCGCATCGGATAACGACAGGGCGCTCGACTTGATCTTGATAATCTCTGTATAAACGAGATACCCCCTCTCATAGGCTTCGGATATTGTTATGAAACTCCCGTTGGGCAATCTGTACAGACCCCTCTGCAGGTCGACCTGACCTTGGTTTAACGCGTCCGATATGCTCATTCCTTGACCGGATTTGCTTCTGTCGGGAGTTACCTTGATCCTCTTCTCAGCTGGGTCTGTCATTCCGTGTTCGGCGTCATACAGTTCCCTCTGTATCGCCTCTAGAAGCGTGACTTCGTTGCCGTCTTCTGTCATGCCACAGGGTCCAGTTAACCTTGCAGCTAACTTCGGGTCTATTAGGCCCTCTTTAGCTGCTTGCTCTATGCTAAGCGTCTGCCTCGTTTCTGGTGACGATAGCAGCCTTCCCGTTCGGACGTCTAGTATTCTCATGCTTATAGCTTGTCCGACTGTCAGTATTTCTCTGGTTTCAGGGTGTACTATGCCTTTTGATTCTATTATGTTGGGTCCTTCGTACATTTTGTGAACTCGTTTCAGATTTCGTAAATCTGGTCTGTCGTCGTCGTGTGTCGTTTTGGTTGAGTAAATTGGAGAGCCGGCTTTGCCGTTAGCCATTTTAGGCGTTTGACCATCGAGCTCTGATCTTGTTGTCCTAACGTATCTGTTTGGATGGAAATTATTTAAACAAAATTACTAAACGTAAGTAATCAGAACGGGAAAAAAACTAAAATACCGCCACCATATCTGCCCACATTAGGTATCGTTAAAGGTGACTAAGGAATCACCCAAAGGACAGGCAGCAGCATCTTTCGTCGAATACTAAAGAGAGACAATGCAATCGCCAACGCAATCGAGGAAGTCTCTCAGATCCAGATAATGATGATGATAAAACGGAAAACAACATATATTTCCATTTTTGTAACTTTCACAATTAAAAACCTGTTTTTTTTTTTCAGGACATCGAAAATATTTGTTTCCTATAAGTAGTTTTTTTTTTTAATTAAATAGGTAGGTACTCACTGTTCAGATGTGTAGTGGCTAGTGTATGTGTGCTCAGTTGTCGCCACATCGTGCATGTTGAACTCCTGCCTGAAGGAGCGCACCGAGCGAGGTGCCATGGCCTCCACCAGGCGCTGCGTGAAAAAAAAAAACAAGTTTTTCGTTACTGTTCTCATAAGAAAATATATAATACAGTAAGTAAACCTATTTCGACGAATAAATCCGTAAGTTATGATATG
Source organism: Euspilapteryx auroguttella (assembly GCA_951802225.1). NCBI lineage: Eukaryota > Metazoa > Arthropoda > Insecta > Lepidoptera > Gracillariidae > Euspilapteryx > Euspilapteryx auroguttella. The sequence goes on along the minus strand of OX637664.1, from coordinate 5,613,168 downwards.
AACTCTTTTTTTTTTCGTTTCAATATAAAGGCACTTGTTTTAAGTCATTATAACAATTTTTTTTTTTAAACGACAGTAAAAAAGTTGCTTAAAAAAAAATTAACCCACCCGGCACTCGTAGGCAAAGTCATACTCGTACTCGTCATCCATTTCAGAGTATCAAAACACAATATATATCACTTAATATCAAACATATTTCACACCGATCATTGTCATGATCAAAATCACATTATCACTAGATATAGAGTTAAAAATAGTTAGTTTAGGAGGTATTTAACCTAATGTATTAAAACATGATCGTCAATAAAGTGTCAAAGAAAAAAAAAACTTAAAAAGTAACTGGCCACTAAAAACACAACGTGAACGGAAGTTAGAAAAAGATAAATGAGAAAAATTCTAGAGTCTGTTCTAAATTTAAACGATATTTCGTAATACAGCGTTTCGCGTTTGCTTTGACGCTCTCACTCATCTCGCTCGTCAACAGTCAATCGAAAAAGTTAAGTTACATAAAAAAGGTCACTGAAAATCTCTGCTGAAAAGTTGATTTCGATTTGTGTAGGTGGAGAAATTTTGCCGTGTTGGAATCAGCTGGTTTGAGGTAGGTTGTTTTAGGTTATGTATGAACGAATGCCGCAGTCGATTTGTCGGGAAATTCTGTTCGAGTATGCGCGCGCAGTCCCTTCGCCGCGCCCCGGTGCTTTTCAGAAACTCATTAGGTATTTACCAAATCGCTGAACCAACCAATAAAATAAAGTTAGACACAGCTGGGAAATCATCGGAACTTTAATTATTTTTGTTTCGTTGGCGTCATTATACTTAGAATTCATCTTTAAATCTTTAGTTAATTTTATGAATCAAAAATAAAATACTTTATAAAAAATAATATAGAATAGTCATAAGTAAAAAATATTTGAAGAGACGTCAAAATAGCAACACGCAAAAATTTAAAATTCGCAACACGTAAAAATGCCAAGTTTACGACCTTGGCAAAAAAGATTCACGTTTACTTTGGCAATAAATTTATCTGATTGATCTTATGTATGCATATTAATGCCTTTGATTGGCCACTATCTTATTTATTTTAATACAAAAATATCCAAAAATGAAAAAAAAAATTACTGGTTGCAGTGTTCATTAGTAGTGTCATAATAAATATTTAGGGCATAAGATGATGTGGTAACCTACTTTAATTCATTTAAGTAGCATGGTCAAAAATATCATCACAAATCCTTTGAAAGCAATTTCAGACAATCTTTCAAAGAAATCGCCATAAGATTATGAACACGAGTGGATGTAGTCAAGCATGAATGATTTAAGATCACAAGATGCAGCAAACGAAACGCAACGCTTTCTTCTCTCGAGAAAAACTTACGGCGCGAAACAAATGCATTCGGTAATCCATTTTTTTTCTTTCTATCCAAGGTCTTCAGACTATTCAGCCAGTTAATTTTTTTTAAATAAAGAAGACAAAGACCGTATAGGTGCGCGGTGTCAACTATAAAAATAGTTTGGCAATGTATCGGACGTGAACCTATTGCTTGAGTGGGGACACTGCCAAATATTCAAATGAATGGCTAGCACGAAAGACTTGTTGTACCTACCTATTGATGATAATTGTAATAAAATTTAGTAAAGAAACCAGTAGCCAGTAGGAACTTGCAGTAGGCAAGGTTCCATATTGATATCCAGATTTTATAATTTGTTATATATTTATTTAACATTAAAATATAAACATAGTAGGTATAAAGTCACTATTACAAAATATTTATCATAATTTCTAAACCAAAGTGTGAAATAATATTATGAGCAAAGCGCTTGAATGAGTCAGGGTCGATTGTAAACCTACCTAACTGAATAATCACGAACAGCTAAGTTAGAATAAAATTTAAATTAAATTGAATATATACCTATTAAGTTTTTATTTTAAATTAAAGCAAGACGGTTTGCATAAACAAACAAAATCATAAATGGTGAGATACTTCTTAACTAAAAGTTCAAAACTAGTAATACTTCGGAAACTGATTATCATTACAAACCAAAAAGTAAGTAAACAGAAAAACTTTCTTGAAAGATCTTTCATCGCCTGTCACAAGACGATTTTATTTGCAAATATAGGTTAAGGTCAAGAAGTGAAGTTCTTGATAACGATTTGTTATGGATCTAGATTATTGTTTTGTATTGTATTGTAATGTATTGTAACCGGCTATCTTCAACTTGTATCTTGCATTCTATAGATAATTTGAATAACAATAAAGATAAATCATAAACTTTTACAATGTCACGGTAAAATTAAGATTACGATATTTTTTTTTGTCGTCAAACCAAAATTAAACCTTTCTCCATATAAATATAATGTTTTAATAACACTGGCCACATATAAAAATCACATCCAACACATTATTTGCACAGTTCGAAATTTTTATTCGGAATTCGATTTTGCGCGTTTATTCGGACTATAAAAAAAGATGGTTGACCAAACGTCAAACCACGATCGTTTTTCGCGCGCTACTAACTAAATTTGCTTTGGCAACTCTCGTGCCGGCAAGCGTGTTAAATTTTGTTAGGTATTATTAAAATTATTGATGCTTGATAGTGAGGGCAGACCGCTGCAGCGCCCTGTTGACATGGCTCATTCGTCACCTCGTGAAGGATAAAATAAATGCGGTTAGTGGACAAACTATACCTCATCGACTCATCATACAAACTATTTAACTAACTGATATCCTCATTGTATTATCGATATCAGTAATGTTCAGTTTTATTATTTTAAGAACAGAACTTACAAAACTTTAAATATTCTTTTTTTATCAAAGCTTCAAAACTAGCTCATAAAAAGGAAACTAACCCAACCAATCATGGCCAGCTTGCACATTTTATTTTTTTGAATGAATTCACAATTAATTGTACTAATCAAATACAGTTAAGTTTATTACTTAACAAGATTTATATCAGTAAGGTGACAAAAGGCGACCACAAAAGACGACTCGCTTAAAGCGATTTATGAAAAGGGATGTTAACATTTTACTTTTCAAACAATTGAACACAATAATTTATTTAAAATAAACTGACACATAGATGCTTCAACTGAACACTTTCTCTTTTTACGAAGTCGGTTAAAATAGTAACTAAAACCTTCTGAATGTAACCAATAATTCTGTGAAAACTGCATCAAAATCGGTTCAGCCAAACGCGAGATAATCGCGGACAAACATACATACAAAGATACATACTCCTTTTTTTAAAGTAGTTTAAAACAAGCAATTTCCAGACCACGCAACAACAAGATATCCAGCAAACCTGCTCAACTAGAGTCATACAAATTGTGCCAGATATGGGAGGACGGAGGGACCTTGACATTAGGCGTCATGTGCCGGCTAGGCGGCTACTGTAGTGTCGACCGGCTTACGTCATTAGCTTTATAAAATTAACGACTTGAGGACAACAAACACGTCTTTTTCGTGACTCCATTTAGGCGACACGACACGTAACCCTTATCAAAAGTAAAGTGGGTAATAGACGGTCGCAGTGATGAAGCTTGTAATCTGTCTTAACTAATGGGTCGTGGAAGAAATCGCTTTTGGCGATAAGGTCGACCATTGCATGCAATTTCTATTTTTTGGTTTGTATCTTAGTATCAATAACTTGAACTTGTTTGCAATAAAGTGTATTCTATTCTATTGTAATATTATAAAGAGGAAAATATGTTTGTTTGAGTGGAATAGTCTCCAAAAAAAAAAAAATTCACCATTCCATTCCTACATTAGGATATATAATCTCTGATAAACTTGGGCAGTAAGTATACATTAAAAAAATAACATATGAAAAACTATGCATAAAATCACAAATGTGGAATTGAATTTGGAATACTAATGACAAACAAACTTTTATGACCAAGAAACGGAATCGTAACGAACTTTTTCGACCAAAATGACGTAATTCCTACCAAAACTAAGACCCGTGAAGCTTGTGGTTTGGAACTTTTGTATTTAACAGTGACTTTAAGTAAAAATTCCAAAGTATCTTAGGTCATACTTTGCTCAGTTATTTTCCTTATTTTTTACAGTGAAGCGACAAAAGTTTTAAAAAATATCGTCCTTACCTAGTTCATCAAATATATACATAATGTATGAAATAGAAACGAACAAAAAAGGGTTTAACAAAACCTTTCCTTTAATAAATCAATATATATAAAACTCTTCCGTTACTGACTGACTGACTGACTGACTGACAGACAACGCAGAGCCGAAACTACTGGGCGTAGCGAGCTGAAATTTTGCAAGTGGGTTCCTTGGGGAGTGTAGGGAAGCACTTAGAAAGGATTTCCCGAAATTCCCATGGGAACAGGAAAAAAACGGGATTTCGGTGTTAATAAGAAATCTGCGTGGGTGAAACCGCGGGGTAGCCTCTAGTATTAATTATAATAACAAATCACACTTAGAGCCCCTAACTAGGAAGAACCTGTAACTAGGGTACCCGAACGAAACACACACAGAGACGAACATTACACCCAGAACGGAAACAAACATCGATATTTATATCGATGTTTAGAAATCATATCAATATTCGCTCCGCCCGGGAATCGAACCCAGGAATCGCACACGCTTACTCAGTTCACATCACTGCCAATTGAGCCACGGAGCAGTCAAAAAAAAAACTAAAGTATATAAAACTTACGATTTTACTTACTTTTCTTTAAAAAAACTGGATTATCATCATAAAGCAAATGGCACAATTTGAGTTTATTTTTTTAGCCCATACTAAATAAGTTCCGTAATGCCTAAATAGACATAGACATAGACATAGACATATATTTATTGATAATAGTTCACATTACAAGTCAATATTAAAAATTTACATTAATTACATTAAGATTATAATAATCAAATTAATAATAATGTCAATTTAATATAGTTCACACTGCACAGTTTATTTCAATTGAAAATCATAAATGTAGGTACTCAAAATAATTTTTTTAATAAAAATTAAAATGAATTATAATAATGTCAATAATTGGTTTAAAGTCAATATTGTCAATAATTTTACACAGAAATTAGATAATATAAAATTAATTAAAATTAAATTGAAATATAAATAAATTCATAAATTATTAAAGTATTAAAGTAGCATTAGCTACATATCTACAAATTCTTTATAACTATAGAACGACTGCAAGACAAGCCACCTGCGCAGCCGACACTTGAATGTGAACATGCTCGGGGCATCTGTTACATCGTGTGGCAGCTTGTTGTATACTGCTGGACCCATTAGGTGCATAGTCTTACCCGACTTTACTAAAGTGTGTCCGATGGTGGCCAACTTTCCAGCATTACGTGTGGGGTATCGGTGACTATCACCTTTTCGAGAGTAGAGCTCTAAATTTTCTCTGACGTACACTGCAACGAGGAATATAAGCTGACATGGGAGCGTCATTATACCTAGTGCGACAAAGTGTGGCCGTGCTGAGTCGTCGACCGCTATGCGCGCCATCGCTCTGACAGCTCGCTTTTGCATGCGGAAGGCGCGCTCCCAGTCGGCCGCGCGCCCCCACAGCTCCAGACCGTACTGTAGGAGCGAGTGCACGGTGGCGAAATAACAAGAGCGGGCCGCCTCTGCCGGTACTATGGATGATATTCTTCCTAACGCAAAGCAGGCGCTGCCTAACATGCTGCACAGGTTATCTATATGGGCTTCCCACGTCAACGCCTGGTCAAGCTCGAAACCCAAAAATGTTGCAGAGGCTACTTGTTTAATGTTCACACCATCTGCGCTAACTGTCAGCGGTCGCCGTTTGCGACCAGAGAGGTCAAATTGTATGAACTGAGTTTTTGTTAAGTTTAATAATAAACCGTTAAGTTTAAACCAGTTTATTAATTTTTGTGACACTACATTCAGTGCAATTTCTAGGTCAGGAAGTGTTTTAGATTTCACCACTACTGCAACGTCGTCGGCATACATGTAAATTTGCCCATCTGTTACTGCATCCGGTAGGTCGTTTAGCAAGAGAGAGAAAACAATATTCGATAGAGACGATCCTTGAGGGACCCCTATCTCTGTGGTGCAGTAGTCAGATTTTACCTGTCCACCGCTACCAACAACGTACTGTTTTCTGTTTTTGATGAAGTCAACCATGAGGTGCAAGGCAGTATCTTCTATACCATAATGTCGAAGTTTAATCACCAGGATCTCATGGTTGGCTACATCAAAAGCTTTCGATAAATCGCACATTAAAACCGCAACCTCTTGTTTTTGTTCGCGCGCCTCTAGGATGCTTCCTACTACCTTACGGGCTAAGAGTGTAGTTGACCTACCTGCGCGGTATGCGTACTGGCGATCGCTTAATGCACCTGTTAAATTGAGGTATTTGTTGAGCCGCGAACTGAGACCATTCTCAAACAACTTAGCCACTGTTGGTATTACGGCAATAGGTCTGTAGAAATTCGCGTCAGTTTTTTTACCTTTACCTTTATAAAGAGGACTTATTTTAATTTCTTTTAGAACTTTTGGATAAATCCCTTGTACTAAACACACATTAAATAAGACTGCAAGTGGTTCAGCAATTTCACTGGCAGCATAGTTTAGCAGTTCAACTGAGATTCCGTAAATGTCTCGAGTTGGTTTTTTGGCTACTCGTCTAGTTATGATAGAGTAGACCTCAGCTGGTGTAAATTTTAACAACCGTAGGCACTGATTACTCGGTGCTTGCGAACTGGCCAGCAGCGCGAGTGCTCGCGCGGGGTCGCCGGGCGGGGCGCCGCACTGCTCGGCGGCCGTGGCAAATCGGTTGTTTAAGTAATTTACAAGTTCCATCTTGCTACTAAATTCAGAACCATCTTCATTCTCTATAATGTCTGTAAAGTCTACATGAGATGTTTTAGTTTTCCCGGATTCGGTGTTTACAATTCGCCACATAGTCTTTACTGCGTTGCTACTTTGCGCAATAGTATTGCACAAGAACTTCCGCTTTTGTGTAGAAATTAGTGTGTCATACTTCAATTTCATGTTAGTAACTGTATCGGTTAATTCAACGTTCTCAGGATATTTAGTTTGAAGATTTATGCCCTCAAATAGTAGCCATTTAAAGTTTAAAATTTGCTCCGAAACCCAGTTTTTCTGTGTGACAATGTTCGGTTTATTTTTAAAGGGAAAGCAAATTTCAATTTTATTAGTTAATGTTACCACTATTGATGTTGCAAGTTCCTCAATACTATTGTTTTTGAGATAAATCCCGTTCCAGTCTACACTTGCCAATGCGGCTGCAAAGGCAGCGCGAGTTGCGCGAGTGTAGTCGCGCACTAGGCGCGTGGGCGGTGGCGGCGCGGGGCGGGCCGCCCGCGCCGCCTGGCCGCGGACTGCGTAGTGGTCACTGATGTTAGTGACTAGTGGAGTGCACGATATTCGACCATCTTCTAGGTTGTCATACAAATGATCAAGAGACGTTGACGACGATCCACTTACTCTGGTGGGAAAATCTACGTTATTTCTAAAGTTGTATGAGGTAAGTAGTTCATATAGACTAGACGTGTTTACCAGTGTTTGTTTACCACTATTATATTAGATCATTATGTGATTTCAATGTATTAGCTTCTGTAGCAAAGCAAATAATGTGGGTGTTGCGTTAATGGCTCAGTAGTGTAGACGGTGACCACCAGAGGGCCGGGTTCGATTTCCGTTTGGGCCCGAACATTTGTATGATGAACACCGGTCTTATCGATATATTACTTACAACATAGTATTGATCGTAGCAAGTGGTAGTCTATTATCTCTGCCTACCCTGATGGGAAACCGGGGTAACTTTATGTATATACTAGTCGACCCGGCGAACTTCGTACTGCCTACCCTATTTGTATTTTGTTCATGTATTATACCTAAAAACCTTCCTCTTGAATGACTTTATCTATTAAACAAAACCGCATTTAAATCTGTTGCACAGTTTTAAAGATTAAAGCATACATAGGGACAGACGCAGGAAGCGACTTTGTTTTATACTATGTATTGATAGTATGTACGCATTTAAAACATTAACCTGTCGATCCGGCGAATTTCGTACCGCCTAACCTATTACTATGTTGTGCATTGTATCATGCTTAGAAAAACCTCCTCCTCTAATCGCCCTATATTTAAAAAAAAACTGCATCAAAATCGTTGCATAGTTTAAAAGAATTAATACTGACAAACAGCGAAAGCGACGTGTTTTATGCCTACTATGTATTGTTATGGTATTTTTTTTCGTTGTGCATCTGTACTTACCCAATTTTTTTATTCGTAAGAATTTGTTTACTATAAGATTCCGGATTAAGCAAGGATAAAGGCTAGACTAGGTATGTCATAGTCATGACATCAGAAATTGCGTTACCTCAGTTCTATACAAGTTAACCTTGCACCCACTGCCACAGATTTATTGCCTAAACTCCCACGATAATAATAACTCGACGTTTTCCCTACAGCTTCAAATTTTTAAACCGCAACTTGCCTTTTTAAATTTTTCCTATTTTTTTCTGTTCTTATTTAAATTTCGTGAACTCCTTTTTTGCTGCACCCCTACAACACCCCTTAGGTTACCTTCAGTCTAAATTATAAATCCCTATTTAAAGCGGTTTGCGCTGTAGGTAGTACGTTAGTCAGTAAATTCCTGGATTCCGTTCCAAAGGGAATTTCAGAAATTAGGTAGACAAATTAACCTAAGACAAAGTTTGTCTGCATTAAAACAAATAAGATTGCTTCTACAGGCCTTAATTATACAGTTTACAACGTTTTTAAGACCATATTGACTTGATAAATGTTTTCCTACATTTCCAACGAGATTTTTTCTCAAGTGTTTACAGTCCTAATGGTAGTTTTAAGTTTTTATTAAGAGGTCAACAGACGCAACCTAGACGTTTTTTTGATAAGATTATTTGTTTAAATTTTGTTTTTAAATATACATATATGGATTTTTTTTTTAATTAATGCATTCGAAGGTTATTTAAGGTCTAACAAATATCTTAGTATGTACTTATGTATACAGTGAATTATAAATTTGTTACTTTATGACACATTTATGTGACATCACATTACCTCATGCTGATGTCACTGGCTGTTTATTTACAGAAAATCTTAGTTGTATTAGTGTAGTGTTATAATAAATATATGCCGCCGCAAAAAGTAAGTAATTAGTTTTTGCTGTGATGTACAGAACATAGTAACTTGATAATAAACTCCCTACATAAAAGCTCTGTGAAAGTTATTCCTTTCACATTTTATTCCACTATAATTTTAAGGGACAGAACAACAGTTCAATAATTTAGGGGTGAAAGGCATACAACAGATTCTTGTGTGAAATATGTTTGATATAAAATGGAGGGGATAATATAGCCGGAAAAAATATAAGGACCATTTATATAAAAAAAGAACTCACCAGCGTTACAATATCCGCAGGATTGGCGGCAGCTATCCTCCTCAATCTCTCGTACAACAAATCCAGAAGCCTCTGATGTTTAGCATTCAGTTCATCCAGCTCTCTCGCCACAGCCTCAGCGCCAGTCGCCATCCTCTCGGGGTCGACGACCTTGTCGTTTCTTCTCATACGCTCTGCCATGTCGATTTCAGCTTGTCTCTTCAGGTGCTTTATGTCGATAGATGGATGTATCTCCTCGCAAAGCCACTCTGCGTACTTTTGACATCGGGAGCCGTAGATCTGGTGTTAGGTTGGGGTTAGTCGAAGCGTTTTTAGGTTAGGTTAGGTTTTACGCTTTCGTACTGGCCACTTTCGTTCTGTTCTTTTTTTATTATATACTGGCAGGTGTAATATTTGAGTAAGTACTTTTAAGAAACATTCAATTCTCTTGTTTTCGAACGTGTCGTTTATTTTATTTAAACAAACCTTTGATAAGTGTGTTTGATTTAGTAAATTATCATTTTAATAGTCAATGACTAAAATGTTGGTTTTGGGATGGCAGACAGTCAGTAAAGAAAGAGGGAAACCTTTAAAGATTGTAAGCTTTTATCCTAAACATAAAAATATCAAACCGTTCGAAAAAAGACAAGACACGCAATACTTTCAAATTCGTCATCATAATTTCTTTCATACCTCCAGAAAAAAATCAAATCCTATAGTCCAGCTTTAAGAAAAACCCAAGCTGTCATGCTAGCCTGTTCATATAACAGGTTTGTAAAATATAATTAAATAAGAACACATATTCACAAGCGTGCAAATACTGGGGTTTGCGTGCAATTCATAGATTTCAGCAAGAATCTTTATCAAGGTTTTTCTAATAAAAACTGCAGTATGTTTTTATTACATTTAGGAAAACAACGATATCATGACTGCACATAAAACGAGTCATAAAGCCTATTGGCAATTTTATTTAACCTATAAAAACCACCAATTACAGTTACAATAAGATACCAAACTTATTTGGTTTCAAATAAATACTTAGGATAATTAAATAAAACTTTTTATTTCAAACATTTTAATTCAAACACACACCGATCAATCGATTATTGTGATTAAGAGCGTTTTTAGTAAAGCAAGCATTCAAACTATCTAGGCATTAGTTTTAGGAAGCAAATTTTGCATCACGCCCGAAAAAAAAAGGGCCAAAAATTTGGCGCCAATTTTAGACAGCAGATGCAAAACGTAAAAACTGCGCGTTTCTAAAAGCATGCAAAACTAAAAAATAGTGCTAAAATAAACCGAAAAACACAAAGACAAATTGATGTAGAGAACCCAAAGACAACACAAGTTTCGAATTGCGATAGATGGAGAAGCAACAAATCGCTGGACCGCGAGTTTCCTAACAAAAACATTTAGACAGCACATTCATAAACCCTACAGAACAAAATGAATACACTTTAATATTTACTCAGTTATTCTTATAAACCAAATCGGGATACTTAATTGTATAATTTATGAAGTAAGCTGGAAGCAAAAGCAACTTAAGAAGCCTTTCTCATGTGTCTTCGTAATCCTTTCACGCTTTGTCAAACAGACTGAGCTATAGCTTCGCTTTAGAGCGGTAGCGCGTCGTGACGCAGCTAGCGCGGCGCTAGAACTACTTTACACAACGTAAATTGCCATGTGTGACAAAGAGCTCGACGCTAGGCGCTAGAGATGTACTTTACACAACGAAAATTGACATGTGTGACATCAAAGAGCGCTACGCTATAGTCACGACTCTATAGCGCTGCGTCACGACGTTCGTCTGGCTAGCCCTCTAAAACGACGCTATAGAGACGTCTGTTTGACTAACCTTCAGCGTACATAAAAAGCGCAACGCAACGATTCTGTTTAAAAGAAAAACTGAGTATAAATATTTCTAGTTCAGCGTACACTGCTTGTTTTATGAATAGTTACCTTAGCCTCCCTTATAAACCTGCCGCCGTCTACATTGACTTTCTCAATCTTGGGTGTTCTTTCCACAGCGCTGGTGAGTAGACTCTGTGAAATTAACCACAAGACACCCGATTGTTAGGTTTGGTTATCGTCGATTTGAAGGGAGAACAAAGTATCACATTATAAGACTAAATTCAGCAATGCTTTTGAATACGTTTTTTACGATATCTTTCGGTAATGAAAACTAAGTTATAATAGGAAAGTCCGAAGCTGATCGTTCGAAAAAACTTTGTTCTTCCTTCACTAACTGATTTTTCGCTGTTTTCAATATACTATCTAACGAGCGAGATAGATTACTTGTCAATTCAAACTAAATAATAAGAATTGTACCAAAGCGAGTGATCTCAAATCTCGATAAATAACATAGCGAAAACTGGGATAGGATGACCTCCATATTCTTGTAAACCATCAGATTGAAGGCTTCAGTTAACTAATTTTAATATTTAAATGTTTCGTTGAAAACTCTATGGTTAAGTTGATAGTTAAGTAAAATCTGTCAGTTGTGTGTGTGCAGTTTTGTGAATGTGAAGTTAAATTTTAACCTATCGTTATTATTAAATATTAAACTACGTATTGTGATTGATTAAAGTTTAAAGGTCCCCTCAAAAACGCTTTTCTTGAAGGATAAGTATTTATTAGGACCAATACTATAGGCCAATATAAATTAGAATGTTAAATATACGGCTCTACCACAAAAAGAGTTAAACCTGGTCTAAATCACTAGACTAGGTTTAAATCACTATTTCGTCATACAAATTTGCGATTTAGACCGGTCTAACTTTTTTGTGGTAACAGGGTAAGTGCTCAGAAAAATTGTGCGCCTTAGTAAAATTATCATCATGCTCAATTTTTTAATTACGCACTTACCACGTCGGTTTTTTTGTATAATTCTGGATGTAACTAACAATCTCTAACAAAAACAGATTCAAAGAGAAAGTATGTAACAAGTCTGATAAAAATGACAATTCTGAAAAAAACGAGTGTCGTAAATCGATGAATGCCTTCTGAAAAAAAGTATGTAGGGTACAATGCAATTCCTTAGTGAATGAATTTAAATCACTGATAATTTTTCCACACGATGTCCTAAATGCTCCTAAAATTTTACAATACTTTTTGAAAGACTGCATAAAGTGCAGTGCTGTATGTATCATTTACAATCAACATTAGACCCTGGTTGAAGCTGGTATGTTGCCTCATGGCTTCACTCATCACTCACCCTGGTGGCCTCGAAGTGGTCCCTGGGCTTCACTTCAGGCGGCAGCGCGGCCAGGCGCGCGGCGCTCTCGTCCGCCCACGCCGCCTCCTGCGCCAGACCCTGGTTGAAGCTGCGCAGGAGCTGGTACGCCGCCTCGCAGCTGCGGAGTCTGGGTAACACATAAGGAGGTATGTTATCAACTGGGTCCACGCCAAACTACGTGGTCCGGCAGCGCGCTCCAAAGGAACGCACTTTGGTGCGCGATCGGATCGCGTTGGATTGTTTTATGGTGACCAAGATATTCATGCGTCTTTACCAGCATCATTGGCACACTATACGGGTGCAGAAAAATCACTCCACTAAAAAAAGCTACATTCATTCACTGATCTCGGAAAGACGACAGGTGGACGACAGCGGCCACAGAGTGGTGGCCTAGAGACGGACGACGTGGAGTAGGCAGACCACCAGCTCGATAGTCTGACGATATAGAAAAGGTCGCCGGTAGATCAGACTGGCGCAGGACAGTGAATGAATGAATGAATGTGCATGGCGTTCGAGAGAAGAGGCCTACGTCCAGCAGTGGGCTCGTCACTGCAAGTGATGATGATACTTCATCATAGCCGAGAGTCGTCGACAAACATTTGGGGAGAGGAGAAAAATTGCCACGCTTGGCGATCGATGTGTGGATCTTCAAGTTTTTCAAGGAATGAGGCTGCTGTACGTGTTTGGTAACTTATTGTTTTTTTTTGTGAAATATACGGTTCATTCACTCAAATTCATTCATCCTTTTCCATACTTATTTCATACCATACCTACAGGCTTTCAATGCGCATAACCCATTACTCCCAACCCAACAAACCACTCACCTCTCAGCCAGCTGGCTGCACACATTATTCCACCGGTTGTTCAGCTGAGTAACATCCCTGTCCAGCTTCTCCAGGTCTATATGTTTGCCAGCCCGCGGCAGCGAGGCGTGCGGCAGCGCGGCGCGCGAGCCGGCCACGAGGCGGCGGCAGTTCTCCGCGTCGTCGTTCATCTGGTCGACCTGGATCTGCTGCTTGCTCACCGCTATCTGAATGCGGAGCAGGTCTTCGTGCATCTGTTTGGGATTTTAGTGGGGTTTATTGGTTGTTTTTTTAATCCTAAAGACTTATAAATGTGAAAGTAATGACTGCCTGTATCGCTTTGACGACAAAACTGATTGAAATGAAAGACATGGATAGAGTCAAGCCTAAAGAAAGTTATTGTTCCGAAGATCTTGCCGGAAAATTAGAAATTTGCTGTTCCAATAGGAAAATGCACTGCCGAAGCCGCTTGCTTTATAAAAAAGTCAAATTGCAATGAGAGATAAACTAAGATATAACATTGGCAAAGTAGCTACAAACCTCACAAAACATGTGTGCGTGCTTGGACGAACTATATCTCGACGAACACAGATACTTACGTTTACATGCAAAAACGTTTGTAAGGATTTGGCCAATTACATTGCAACTGAAATTTAGCGCGACATGTTATATTAAGTTTATCTCTAGGCATGGAATATAAATTTAATACAAAAATTAAGAACATAATTATGTAAACATACATCCTTCAGCAGATCAACGTCGTTAGGCAGGTCACTGAACTGCGCCAACTTGATCTCGAACTCGGAAATGGTCTGGTTGTTCTCCTCCATGCTGTTTACTACTATCTCAACGAACTTCAGACTGGAACAACAAAAAAAACATTCATTAGTATTTACAAGCCTTTTTTTTAGGCGGGGAAACTCCTGACGAGTACCCTGCAGCCCCGGGGGAGCCGCAGGGTTATTAGGGGGTTTGCACCCACTAAAACCCCGCCGGTGTCCTCGGCTGTTGGCAAGGGGGTCACGGGAGATCTTTCGATCTTTATGTTCTACTCCGCGACAAGTATTTACAAGCCTAGCAATCGGGTCTTCAAGCTTCAAGGACTAAATAATGGTCGCGAGTCATCTACGGCATATGGAACACCATTGGAAACATTAATGGACGAGTGGGAAACATTAATGGACGAGTGGGCACCATTGTTGGTATTATAATGTAGGTCATCGACATAATTTTAGATCCGGCTCGAAGGACCATAAATTATTTGTATGTAACTAAGCATTTTTTTATTTTGACTTTGAATTATCTCTTAATGTTAATACATTAAGAGATAATTTCTAAAGAGGGAAAGAATAACTTAATAAACTTTAGCTATCAGTCAATATACCTGAATATTTCAATCATTTATTTATATCTAGGTAAGTACACAAACAAGTAAAGCAACTCACCGTTCCACAAACATTTGTGACTTGGAGTGCATGTCGTTCCACTTGCCCATCACCTTGTCCAAGTTCTTCTTCATGGCTGGAGTTTTGAGAGCGATGCCTGGTAAAAAAATTGTTCGAGTTTTTTAGAATCAGAAAAACAAAACAGGAGTGCAACTTGTGTTAGTGTAGAAATACAAAACATTTGTGTTTTATTTTATCTTTCGAACTGACGTGGCGCGGTAAACAATACCTCACAGCGTTTGTATGTATGTATGTAAATTTTTGTATGTAATGTATGGAAATGTCCCGCTGGCTCATATAGGTACAGCTGATCTGTTGGTACATATCTCTACCCATTTGAGCCAGCGGGAAATGTTTCTAACAGATGTGTGTGGTATTTACGTGCAAGATATTTAAGACTTAACACTATGAATACACTTTTGCACGTACTTCCCTTAGTCTAAGCCGCTGTGTAATGGCAGGTCAAAACATCACTTTTTTTTATTTACCTCTGAAAGTGGCCTGCACCTCCTCGACATCACCCGCCAAAGCATCCAGACTAGACTCCCAGTCCTTATGCTGCAGTACTAGGTGCTCCAAGCTATCAAGGTCCCGCGGGATGTGGCTGGCGATACGCTCGTGCAGCGTTCGTTCTAGGACTTCTAGACGTTCGAGAAGGTTCGAAGATTGCTCGGTGAAGATTCGCGCTGCGTTCTTAGACTCCTCTGCGAATAAAAACTTAATATTATTATTTATACTAACCACAAATTTTCGATGCTTTTTAAAATAAAGATTTGAGTTTAATTGACTACTTCGTGGCACAATATAGATTCCCGGGAGGGGCCTAAATCGTATTTTTGTATGGGTTTGGGTGTTCTTGTGTATGCGTAATGTCTTAATAAATTTTAAGGCATTGATATACAAATTCCACCAAGTGGACGTTGAGTTCCCTGAGAGTGGACGTTGTTCATATGTTTTATTCTAGACAAAATTTCTGTTATTTTTTTACAAAAACCTAATCTTTTTGTTCCTATGGAACTTGTGAATAAAAAAAAATTACATGTTAGTTTTTTATTACATATGTTTATTTGACAAATCATCCACGTGGCCGGACCCAGAGGTGTTATTACACCAAACTTGCACCCACACCAAATCAGGCTCAGGCACCTCGTAAAACTAAATAGATGGAATTCGCATCAGTTTGACCTTGCCAAGTTGGTAGGTCAATCAAATGAAAAGATGTTCGAATAATATTAAAATTTATGACGTAGTCGCCTGTTGACTTGATTGTATTGGATAAACCAGATTGAAGACCAAATCTTGCTATAATATAGATGTATTGATTTGCACTTTATAGTTGTCGTAGGAAGATTTGAAAATTAGTTTTTTTGCAAAAGAAAAAAAACTAGGGATTTTGCGATAAAAAAATCAATTAACTTACTTTTTTTTTTGCAAAAAAAAACTGTTTTTTTTTCAGGATTATTGAAAAAAATATTATGTTTAGTTCAAATTATCCGTGTTTTCGCAAAATCCATGCTGAGTTACTTTTGTAAAAAAAACTAATTACATAGGTACAGTGGCGGACTAAGAGGCCGTAACTGATTTGTCTATGGTTTCGTCAGCCCTAGACTGTATTAACAAAGAACAAGAGCTATTTAACAATACAGAAAAACCGAAAGTGTTACGCCGACCGTGTCCGCCACTATACTCTATGGTTGTAGTATCAATTCAAATGAGTAATTAAAAATATATGTTTTGTATACTATGCGGATAGAAAAAGGTTCTTCTAAAAAATAATTAAAAAAATATAGTTTTTTAGTTATTATATAAATAAGTAAGAACTTTCAATTAATAATATAAATGCTGAGTATTTTGTCACAAAACAAAATAATGTTTATATTTAGACAATTTATTTTTCAACAAAACTTGAGCCTTAATCGAGGTTTAAGTGAAAAATTACGAGCCATTAAACTAAAAGAAGGTGTAAGTATTAGGATGACATCATATCGTTAACTCTTCATCCATCATTCCGACTTCGTACAGTCACCAGCAACATCAACCTAACCAACCCCTGTACTCTATTCTACACTAATAAAAAACATAATGCAATGACAATGGGTTTCTAATTAGAGAACTTTGCGAGATTTTTGTCTAAATTTTATGAGTGCAATTTATGTTAACATAAATATAAAAAAAAAAAACATGAAAAGTTTCCCACAAAAAAGTGTTCAATAATTAATTAATAAAGTTATTTGCTATTATTACCTCCTTTCCCCCCAAAAAGTATTCTTTTTATTTTCTTCATTGTGCGTTTTTAAACAAGAAATAATTTTAAAAACTTAACAACACACTTTTTCAAGGCACAAATAAAAACTAAACCAAAATTTTAATAAAATATAGAGACACTTGTTCCTAAAATTTTTCGTATAAAACTGGTCAGTGACTCTATATACATAAACTCTACACGCGCATGCGCGTCGCGATTCCTATTAGCAACTGGCAATGATCCCAAAGGATCGGACGGACGATCTTGAAAAATATAACTCCTTCGACTCTCATTACTGAAGTTTAAAAAGTTTTGATACTTGGCTACACTTTAAATAAACGAGGATATTTTGAACAACACCACCATTTTCTTAAAATTTCGGTCACTAAACGACCTCATGCAATTTTAATTTAGGCAAACGAAGAGCCATATAATTTACTGAGTTAGCTTGTCAATTCATGCAAAATTATATCGTTTATTAAATGTTATGAAACTTAAAGACTAAAACTGACTGTCAAACTGTACGACTCTTCAATTTTGTAGGCCCTTTTAAAGTATCAAAACCTCTCGGACACTCTACATTGATCATTGACCAAGCAACAAGCAGTATCGTCATCCCACGCGACAATTACACTATCACAACTGTCAGTATGGAGTCACGGACCGCAATTGTTTATGACAACATCGGCACTAACCTTCGTCCTACTGACCTACAGGGAAAGAAATAAAATTGATATCGATGAACATCATGTAGGTAATGTATTTGGAGGAAAGTGAAGTGAAACAAACGAAAGTGAAGCCACAGTATATTAAACAGTACTACATACAGTATGGACACTCCCTGCCTCCGCTATCGGTTACCGCTCAGTACAAATAAAGCAGAGTCGAACGTCTTATCTCACTCACACAAGCATGATACGCGTGCACGTACACGAGTTTCGGCTGTGTGCGAAGTAACGCGCTTTTTTTAACCCCCCAACGAAATATCAGAGAGGGGTGTTATAATTTTAACGTGCGTATCTATCTGTCTGTCTGCATTTCTGTATGTCTGTCTGTGGCATCGTAGAGCCCAAAGCCCAAATACGATGTCATTTACACATGTCTTTAAATGTCTTCAGTTTTTACCAACTCAGATACAATTAGAGCTTGATTGAGCAGATTGATTTAAGCAGGTAGTCTTTTGAAGAGTAGCGATTTTAATCAAAGTGTTTACTATCGTATTTAACTTTTTTTTGTTACATAATATTGTTTTGCTATTATCTTATTTGGTTTAGTAATGATAGCAAGTAAGAATACCTAACACTAACATAAAAATATTCGCCTTTATTTTAAAATTCGTACGGTGGTAAGGAGAATTTTATTAAGTGACCAACAGCAAGCTGTTAAGTGTAATTAAACAATTAGGATCTGTCTTTCTCGACAGTGACTTTAACGATCCAATTTCGTAAATTGGTAAATTAAACGACGTTCCTTTTAGTAAGTAAACAAGTTAAATCAAGGACGAAAAATGTATGCCTTCGCATTTTTACGTTTGTGAGCGACGCGCTTGTTGTCGTAAATAATATGTATTTTTTATTAATAGGCTGCATGTTCTATTAGCCCATTAGCGTACAGTTTGGCAACTGTGTCTAAAAACGGAAACATTTATATTTTGAGTCGAAAACCCAAAAAAGTATTAAGTTCTAGTAAAGAAACAGATCACGAATTTGTTGATTTTTTATTTTGACTAACTTTGGGCTTAAATCGTGTTTTATTTAGGTAGAAAATTAATAAAAATTATTAAGTCCTACATATTATTATCTGCGCCAAACTGTAGGTTTCAACTTTAACATTATCATCATCAATTCATAGTATAAAACAAAGTCGCTTCCCGCGTCTGTCCCTATGTATGCTTAAATCTTTAAAACTATGGCACGGATTTTGATGAGGTTTTTTTTAATAGATAGAGTGATTCAAGAGGAAGGTTTATAAGTATAATAAATGCGCAAAATAGTTATAGGTTAGGCGGTACGAAGTTCGCCGGGTTAACTAGTTACACTATAAAAGAAAACGTCAAATGAAAAAAAAAAAACTTCCGAAAGGCAACAGACTCTCGGCAAGTTTTTAATTATTTGTATTATAAGCAACAAAACAGGGTAATTAATAGAATCAAACTCACCCTCAGCCCTGGCGCGTCGTTCAAACTCGTCAAACAGTCTGTTGACGTCATCAATCTCCCGCCTCAGTCTCCTCAACTGCGGGTCGGCGGGGTCTCCTTCCGCCAGCAACTTCTCAGCGTCCTCGTTCAACGCTCGCCTTATAGCTTGGCGTTGCTCCGCGCCCATCGCCACGAACTGGTTGGTTTGTAGAAAAAAAAGATGTGTTTGATTTTGGAATCACGAGTTTTTTGATGATAAAGAGGAAAGTTTTGTTCGTTTGTTTGTTTGTTTGTAACGAATAGGCTCCGGAAATACTGAACTGATTTGAAAAATTATTTCACTGGTAGGAAGCTACACTAACCCCGAGTGTCATAGGCTATATTAGATTTTCAAAAAAATTTGGGATCCTTACCTAAACTCAAATAATATAACCCAAGGTGCAATATTTTTTCCGTTATTTACATATTTTGACAGGTGGTTTGTTGTTGTTGTTTTTTTTTTTTTATTCGCCCATTCTGGGCAGTCAAAAGAACATAGCCTATTGAGCCAAGTCTTTAATTGTATCTTATATTCTATATGGCGTAACGAAGTAAGCCGGGACAGCTCGTCATTTAGAAAACCAAAGTATGGCTGTAAGCCCTCAAAAATATATACCTCCAGGCAAGTATATATATAACTAGGGTGTGCCTAGCGGCAAACCTCAGAATTCCAATTTTAGGATCCAGTGGGATAAAAAGTGTCCTATGTCTGTCTTGTAGCTACAAGCTACCTATCTACTAATTTTCGACAATCTAGGTTCAGCAGTTTAGGCTTGATGTCGTAATACACAGACAGACAGAGAAACGCATTTATAATATTAGTATGATTTACCTGTGGGAAGTCCCATCCTTTTACCACCTTGATGGTAGCGAAGATCATGTTCTGACGCATGCGCAGTTGCTTCCTCTGCCAGAGCTGGATCACCTGATAATATTGATACGATTAGAAAATCAATCTTTAAAAATACACGTTTCCGTTACGTTTTAGTTAGCTAAAAAGTCTATTTTGAAGTGGCTAAAACTTTAAACATCATGTGATCTAAACGTAGTTTATGATATATTTTTTTATTACTAATAGAAGGAAGGAGAAAGGAAAATGCGATATTTTGCACTTTTCCTTTAAACTAAAAATGTCATATTTCAATCCTATGTTCGTCTTCTGGTTAAAAAAATATCTTTCTCTCGCCGTCCAGACATGACAATAACTATACTTTCTCTGTACATAATAATAATAACACATCACACTACTAAGAGCCCCTAACTAGAAAGAACCTGTATCTAGAGTACCCAAAACCCACACCGAGACGAACATTACATCCAGACCGGCAACAAACATCGATATTCATCATATCAATATTCGCCCGCCCAGGAAACGAACCCAGGTGCACACGCCTACTCACTCAATCCACATCACTACCAACTGAGCCACGGAGCAGTCACACAACAATGATAAATCTCTCTTACCCTATCATAAGCGTTCCTGAGCCTGGTGGCGGCGTCGAGCGCCTCCTGGCAGGGCGGCGGCAGCGCCAGCACGGCGCCCGGCAGCTGCAGCTCGCTGCCGGCCCCGCCCAGCCGCACGCGCCATCGGCTGCGACCCGAGTTGTCTAGCACTGAGACTGTTGTGCCTTTCTCTACCGCCACCTTAGAGAAAGAAAGAGATAGACAGTTAAACAGTGTTCACTGAAGGCACATAGTTGTCCAGCGCCGACACCGAGATGCCCTTTTCTACTGCCATTCGCTACCGCCACATTGTGAAGAGTAAGGTGTTTAAAGTTACATCCTATGAAACTTAAGTTGATCACGCGCAAGTAGCTTTCAAGTTGTCGAGCACCTTTCAGGAACCCTTCTCTAAAGCCACTCAAAGTTATATCTTATGATACTAAAGTGTACTATAGCAGTAACACAGCTGCAGCTCGCTGCCTGCCCCGCCGAGACGGACGCGCCATCGACTTTGGCCCGAGTTGTCTAGGACTGAGAATGTTGTGCATTTCTCTACCGCCACCTTTGAGAGATATGAAGAGTTGTTAAGAAGGGCATTTGCTTGACGTTGTAACAGAGTTGTTGGGCACCACCGCTACTGAAGTGCCTTTTCTACCGCCGTATTGAGGAGAATATGCTGGTATAAAGTTACATATTATGATACTAAGTTATTTGAGATTAAGTATAGCAAAAAAACACAGCTGCAGCTCGCTGCCTGCCCCGCCGAGGCGGACGCGCCATCGGCTTCGCCCTGAGTTGTCTAGCACAGAAACTATCGTGACTTTTCTACTGCCACCTTTAGGAAATATAGAGATGAATATAGATAGACTGAGGGTCGTTCACTTTCTGCCACCTTGTGAAGAGTAGGCAGTTTAAAGTGTAACACCAGTAAAGTAAAGTGTTTGTTACACCAGCAAATGTGGAAAGAAAATGGTATACATACATTGGCGTGCTTGTAAGCGCAGACGGTCTCAGCGCGCAGCGGGCGCGTGATGGGCGCGCGGCGCTGGCGCACGGGCCGTATCTGAAATAACAATTTAATATTTATTTGTCCTAATTTGTTGTTTGTAGATATAACTTCATTTAAGGCAAATTTTAATTTACGCTTCAAAGCATTTTTATTAGAAAAGGATGCATATTACGTCGTTTTACTTGCGCCAAATGTATCAAAGTATTAAAGCAAGAATTACCAGCAAAACCTAAAAACTTCAAGCACATTTCTATAACACACGTTTCGAGACCATTTATTGGTTGTAAAAATTAAACACAAGACAAAAATTAAAAGTGTCATGCAAACCAGTCGTCTAATAAGTTTCACAGAGTATAGACGTTGAATTACGCTAAGTAACGATAAGTTGGGCCATATTTAACGCTCTCACCTCCTGCGCAGCGTCGACCAGCGCGGAGACGACGCCTCCCTGCGCGTTCAGCTCTTCCCGGAGCTCCTGCATGCCCTTCAGCAGACGCTCGCCCTGGTCGAGGGTGAACTCCGATTGGGAGAATGTTGTGTTCAGTGATTCTTCGCGTCTGTGGGGAAGAGTAGGGGTTTTTTAATTGAGTTGGATTTTAATGTTGAAGTGGTTTAAAAGAGACAGGAAATACAGTCGTAAGTTGATAAAGAACGATCTCGTTTTTATCCAAGTATTTTTTTTTTTGCTTTGATGTTTGTTTTTTTTTAATCTCGTGCAATTTATTCAAAGTAACATCTCTGGGGATTATGCTTTTTTAATAAATTATTTAAATTATTGATTTTTTACTAAGTATTTCTGTCAAGTCGGTAATCAAATTAAAGGGAACTTTTTAGTTAGCAATAACTAACAACTTTCCTAAAGCTCTTGGTTCGATCCGATCAGTTGACGGTATCAATATACAAGACAGCTAATTCTTAATTTCTGATTTCCCCCGCATTGAGCTGAGCCGAATTCCTTAACTTGATAAGTTACCGCCTATTCAGAAACAGCCCGTATAACTTGACATCAAAAACTATAGAACATACTTCTGTATCCACTTCTCTGCCTCCTTGACTTCCTCGAAGAATGTGTGGTACTGCGTGGTATGCTTCAGATGCGTCTCCAGGCAGAGCGTCAGCTGCAGCACCCAGGCCCATTGGGATTGCATCACCTGGCAAGTAAGTAAAATATATTTAAATTCCTCCGTGTCCAATCGAACAGATAACCAACCAGATGGCCAACGGCCAATAGCTGAAGGAGGCTCCAGCTGCACGCACCAAAAAATATTTTTGTCGTTCTTGTGGAGCGTGCGATCGGATCGCTTAGCGTGGCCCAGCTAATCAAGGAATCTATTGCCGTTATAAATTAAAATTAGAATTTTCATCATTTTGACATGTGATAAGTAGGGCTTGCAATTATTCGAAAAAATTTGGTATTCGAATATTCGGTTTTTTTCGGGCTACTATTCGAATTATTCGAATATTATTCGAATAATAGAAAAAGACGTAAAAGGTTAAGGAAAATTAGTTTTTTTTAATTATAATTGGCCCCTTTATTCATTAATAACTTTTTCTCAAAGGAACGGTCAAAAATATTGTCAAATACAATTATAATCTTGGCCAACTTAAATTTAAATTTGTCTGCGAGATCCTCGCGAGTCGGTATCCCTATAGATGCCCTAAAAACCTTTGCATACTAATCAGCCGATGTTCTTCTGCCTTTGTTGGCAGCCATATGGGAAACCGAAGTAGTTCCTAACGACTGGAAATAAGGAATAATCCTAAAACTTCCAAAGAAGGGGGATCTTTCGCAATGCTCTAACTGGCGGGGCATAAACTTGCTCTCGTCCTGCACTAAAATCCTGACCAAAACTTTGCTGAACGGGATAGCAGGGGTGGTGGACGTGAAGTTGAGATAAGAGCAGTCTGGATTTCGTCCTGGAAGATCTTGCAGAGACCAACTGAACCTGCTGCGAATAATTCTGGAAAAATGCAATGAGATGCAGTGCGAACTATTCGCGCTATTTGTGGACTTCAAAAAGGCGTTCGACAGGGTTAGGTGGTCCAGCATTTGGCGAGTACTCCGCAGTAAAGGTATACCGGACAAGTTAATAAACCTGATACAAAACTTGTATGTGGGCTCCACCTGCAGAGTAAATCACAAAGGCCAATTGACGCAATCCATTACGGTCAAAGAAGGCGTTAAACAGGGTTGCCTATTATCACTAATGCTGTTTTTGCTGGTTTTGGACGACGTGATGTGTATAGTCACCGGCAGAGGCTAGCGGGGTATTCCCTGGAACTCGCAGAAGTGTCTTGAGGACATAGACTTTGCAGAAGACCTTTGCCTTTTATCTACAACACTGAGCGACCTTCAAGCAAAGACATACGATTTGGTGGTTGAAGCTGCAAAAGAGAGGCTTCGTTATAATAATGCGCGTACACACCTGAGATCAGGCAGGACCCTCTGAACATTACGGGTGAAGTAGTGGAGTGGTGAGCCCTACAGGAGGTACGGAAGTTGAAATTGAAAACCGCATTAACAAAGCGCGGGCAGCGTTCGCACAACTAACACCACTGTGGAGCTCTTACGTTATCACCAGATGAACCAAGCTTCGGATCTTCGAGTCCAATGTAAAATCAGTGTTGCTATATGGGTGTGAGACATGGTTTGTGCGAAAAGACCTGACCAATAAGCTCCAGTTATTCATAAACAAATGCCTGAGAAGGATACTAACCCTCTTATTCATAAAAAGTTAAAGAGGATATTCTGGCCACAAACCATTACCAACACAGAGCTATGGCACCTGACAAAGCAAAGGCCAATTTAAATGGAAATTTGAACTTAAAAGTGGCGTTGGATAGGGCACTCGCTAAGAAGAGCAGATGGACGACCTTGCAGGGAAGCTCTGTCGTGGCAGCCCTCCGGAAGACGCAAAGGGGGTCGCCCGAAGGCAACCTGGCGCCGGTCCACGCTGCAAGAAGCAATAGTGTGGGACTTAACTGGGAGGAGTTACCCGCTGTTGCTCAAGACCGCCAAAATTGGAGGAAATTTCTTGAAGCCCTATGTCCCCGCTTGGGATAACAGGATAAGAAGAAGAATCCGCGATAGTTATGTATTGCAATAAAATAAAAAAAAGGTACCAGATTTTTGACTGTAAGACCACATCGATGGAATATCCTAGCTCAGATGTAATCAAGAATTTTTTGATTCCATTTTTTAAGTCTAAACCAGTGATGTCGTCTCGCCTAGCACGTAAACTTTAAAATGAGTAGTAAAAAATATAGACTTTTAGGTAAAAACGAATATTCGAATAATCGTTTTTACTTTTCGAATATTCGATTAAGTTTATTATTCGAATAATTCGAATATTCGAATATTCGATTGCAAGCCCTAGTGATAAGTATACATTGCGGGTATATTGGTGAATCATTTTTTCTACACAAGAGATTAAGCTTTAAGCCCGCAACGTATACTTATCACACGTCAAAATGTTTTTCATTTTTATTTTCATTGTGAACGTCAATAGCCTAACAGGTACTTTCAAGGAAAACATTTAAAAAAAAGTTAGCTAAAAAGACACCTCAAATTAAGTGGTTGTTACCTGTAGATGCGACTCGATGGTCTTCCCGGCGGGGTGGTGCTGGGCCAGCAGCGCCTCGCCGCGGTCGATCACGTTGCTGAACTGCAGCTCGCGCTTCTCCAGCGACGACATCAGTTGCTGAGACGATTTGTTATACATTTATTAATATCAGGTACTCGTCGTATGTATTTATCCTTTACGGAACTCTATTTTTTAAACCAAAATTTACTATACTGCGGTCATGATGCAGGAAGAGCTTCGTATTATATTTGTCTCTGTCGCACGCGCGTATTTCGTATTGCTCGCACAAGCTTGCGTGTGACCTACGAATTTATTTCTGCATCGTGGCCGCACTATAGACGAAGATTCAATATACACCGAAACATTTTTAAAGTGACATTTGTCATAGCGAGGTTATAGCCCATTTTTCCCTTTCTCTTTCTATAATCATGTAAAATATACGTTTCGAACGCTTATTATCGTCACTAGTAGTAGAAAAACGTTTGGTCATTAATTAAGCCGGCAGAGAGATTAAAAGCAGATCACGTCGGGGTCACCACGTTGAAAGTCATATTAGAACCAAACAACATAAATCACGACTATTAACTTATATACTAACTCAAGTACGAAATATTACGCGCAAATAAAGTAATTTAAACTTCCAGCGCAATAATCGTAACAAAAACAAGAACAACTTAGAACAACTAAAATTAGTAAAAAACCAATAGTAAAGCTTCGTACACTCAAAAGTATTAAGTTAAAGTAAAGTTAAAACCATGTTGCAGTCACTTTATTTTCAATGGCATTTTGAGGGCTAGCAAGAGGTTTATTAAAAAAAAAGTTAACCAAGTTTTGAGTATACGGTACACTTTAAAAAGTTAAACAAGAACAAACCTCTCTATCATCTCCAAATGAATGCTTGTAACAGAAATAAAACAACATAAATATCAATCAAGGTATAAACAGCATGCTCAAACTGTAAATAACGAAAAACGATAGTAGATAGCTAAAAACATTTGGATGTCGCTCAATAACCCAAGATGCAACTGAAACTGGTTTACAAATTCGTTGGTTTTAGACTCTATCACAAAGGAGTAAAGTTCATAATCAACAAAATTTATAAACTAACTAAAACATTAACGTTGCGGATAAATAGAATTGAAATTACCATCAGAAGATAGCAAAAGGATACAAGCCATAAAGCCTAATCATAACATAATATAATCTGAAGCCTATTTTCCCCGAAGGGTTTGGCAGAGGCACCAGCTTATGGACTAAGGCCACGAGAGGCATCGGTACATCGAGCTGGAGAGCCTTATCAATAACATACATACATAATTCGGGGTAGGTAAAGGCAGAGACCAAACTAAAATATGATACCTCATAGTAATGCTGCACGGCGGGCAGGTTGATGTGCGGGTCGGCCCAGTCGCGAGCGACCTCCACCTGCTCCTTCTCGCCGAGCCAGGCCAGCTCCGCCGTCGCCGACTGCAGGAAGTCTTGCAGCGAGTCCAGTTCTGACATGCTGGGGGAAGAGGTGACAGTATTTTAGATTTTATTTCACACTAGTCCACCCGGCGAACTTCGTACCGCCTAACCTTTTACTATTTTGTGCATGTTATAAGCTTATAAACCTTCCTCTTGAATCACTCTATCTATTAAAACAAACCACATCAAAATCCGTTGCATAGTTTAAAGATATAAGCATACATAGGGACAGACGTGGGTAGCGACTTTGTTTTAAACTATGTATTGATATTGATTCGCATGCCTGAAGCCGCATGGGGGACGCCCCTGAACCGCCTCGCCTCTTTCAGCATAGGATACTATGTATTCTAGTTTATAAGATGTGCAATAAGTGATACTTTTTATCCTTTAACTAGTCGACCCGGCGAACTTCGTACCGCCTAACCTACCACTATATTCTACATGTGCTATACTTATAAACCTTCCTCTTGAATCACTCTATCTATACTATGTATTGATTAATGAATAATTGAATTTTTTATTTTAGTATTGTAGGAAAGTGTTTTTCAAATTCAAATTCAAATAAATCTTTATTCAATATAGGATACAAGATATCACTTATTGAAAGTCAATTAGACTACATCTAATCTTATTGCTATTAATACCTAATTTGGTAAAGTATCCTATACTGTAAGAGGCGAGGTAGTTCAGGGTGCCCACCAATTGGCTAAGGTAAACAAATGTTTGCCTTGCCTTACGACAATAGTCGCCTGGAGAGGCCCCCAAACGAGCCCTTCCCTGTCAAATGATTCTACTTCACTTTCATCATCATCATCATCATCAGCCTGTAAGAGCCCACTGCTGCACCACGGTCCTGCACCAATTTACTTTAACATTCATCAATCAATATTACTGTTTTGGAATGTTTTTGTGAATGAATGAATGAATTAACACTTTATTTGTACTCGAATAGTGACACGGTGACCTAATTCTATCCAGGAAACCCGTGTTGGCAGTTAATTGAAATTGCGCAAGTAAATTCTCTCGTCGCACGGTGTTTGCTACACACAACCCGCGCGTCATCGGGCCACACTATTATGAGCATTTGCCTACTGAGCTGAAGGAGGAAATCAATGACGAAGCGTTTTGTCGCCGACTGAAAAAACTTTTGTTGGAACATGAATATTATTGTATAGATGACTTTTTAAACTATAAATTTGTTTGACATTGGACATTATATGTGTAATTTAAGTATTCGACAGTTACAATATGTAATTCAAGTAAATTGAAATTATTATTTAGTATTTGACATTTTATATACAATTATACATTTAAAAATTTGACATTGTTTACATAGTACTTAAATAATTAAGTAACTACTTATTATTTTTTATATAATTTTTGTACAATATTTTGACGATCACATTATACTTTGACATTTTATAATACAACTTTGTATGTAATATGAATATGATAGTGTGAAATAAATGAATCTAATCGAATCTAATCTAAAAAGAAAAAAAACTACTGATTAGTACTCAAAACGCCTGAATACTTTGAGTGAAAGAATGAATGTAGAATGAACTAGTAATCCAAGGTATTATAGACTTGACTAGGATTTTAGATTATTCCCACAACGGAGACTTACCGCTTGGTGCTAGTGGACAGCAGCTCGGCGTAGAGCTTCTGCAGCTGGCTCAGGTGCTGGTTGTACAGGTTCAGCTCCTCGCCGGAGAAGTTGGAACGGTTGTGGACGCATTGCTCCACCTGGGGGAAAATAAAAACATCAAGTATTAGTTATTGTCAACTCTCTTTTGATAGGCGGAAAGAGAGCTGTATTTCTAGAAAAGTTGTGTGCCGGGACATTTTAGTGCTATAGCTAAAATGGAGACCGCACGAACGACCTCCTCCGTAGCTCAGTGGCGTTGCGCGTCGCGCCTTTGATTAGGGCACGGAAGGTTGTGGGTTCGATCCCCGCAGAAAAACACCACATATAGATTTCTCACAAAAATCACGTTGTGGTTGTTTTCGGTTGGATAGGACATTGCAGGCTTGAATCACCTGATTGTCCGAAAAGTAAGATGATCCGTGCTTCGGAAGGCACGTTAAGCCGTTGGTCCCGGCCGCAGTAGTGGTCGTTATAACCGCGGCGACAAGCTGGCCCTTTGTCACGTTGGTAATAAAGCATAAACTTGGCTAAACGTGGGTCTGGCTCTTGAGCCAGTACCTCTGCCTAACCCTTCGGGGAATAAAAGGCGTGAGATTATGTATGTCTACATTTCATATCGATCAGGTTTAGCAATGAATGAGAAAATGAATAATGATTTTTAACTCCATCCACAAAGTGACGCCCCTATTATTTTCTAAATTTTTGTCCCAAGCTATAGATAGCAAGCTATAGGGAGTACCCCCGACACTCCCACGAGAGTCGGAAAATGCGATAGGCAACTACCCCGTTACAAAAAAAAGGGCCACTTGACTCTATAGCTATATTTTTCCGCTATATTCATTCTGATTTACGTTGTTTGGATAAAACATATAACACAAATTATTCGTCAACGTATTCGACAAAGTATTCGTCATTGTTATCACTGTTGTTGTTTGTTGTTACTTGTTATTCAAATTCATTCATCACATTATGAAGTGGGATTACCGCGTGGTGGCGGCACAGAATAACCTCATCTATGGTGGTAGCATGAGCAGCCATTTATCGAATCCTTCTGTCACTTTTGATCCCTTTTGACATCTAAAATGTATGGAAATGATTGTCAAAAGTGACAGAAATGGCCGGTCATGCTACCAGCCCTGATCCTATAGGTGTCGTAAAAGGCGACTTATCTGGCGCGCACTTTATTGAGTAACGAGCTG
Source organism: Euspilapteryx auroguttella (assembly GCA_951802225.1). Taxonomy (NCBI): domain Eukaryota; kingdom Metazoa; phylum Arthropoda; class Insecta; order Lepidoptera; family Gracillariidae; genus Euspilapteryx; species Euspilapteryx auroguttella. The sequence continues at coordinate 5,583,541 of OX637664.1, read as the reverse complement.
TCCCGGCTGACTTCGTTACGCCATAGAATATAAGATACTACTAAAGTCTTGGCTCTATAGACTATGTTATTTTGGCTGCCCAGAGTGGGCGAATAAAAAAACATACAACAACAACAAACCACCTGTCAAAATATGTAAACAACGGAAAAAATACTGCACCTTGGGTTACATTATTTGAGTTTAAGTAAAGATCCCTGATTTAAAGATGTATTAGTAATCCCTGATTTAGTAAAGATGATGATGAAAGATCCCTAATTTTTTTTAAATCTAATATAACCTATGACACTCGGGGATAGTGTAGCTTCCTACCAGTGAAAGAATTTTTCAAATCGGTTCAGTATTTCTGGAGCCTATTCGTTACAAACAAACAAACAAATCTTTCCTCTTTATAATATTGGTATAGTATAGATAGTCGCTCCCCTACGTACCTTGGCGTGGAACTGGTCGATGGCCTGGTGCTCGCGCTGGTGTCTGTCCAGCTCCTGCTGCACGGACGGTAAGTCTGAGCCGTATTCAGCTTCTTGCAGCTTTTTCTGTTGACAAGTACTCCTCTCAATAATCCATACAGACAATTTATTGCAATAAATCTACTAGAAAATCGCAGGCAGATCGTAGATTTGTGTTTTCATCATCTTTAAATCTTGGACAAGTTTCCTTTCAGTTTCCTTTCTTCTCTAAATAACTCAAGACTTACTAATCAGAAATTACTAGTCTTCAGAACTTTTTAGTGGCTGTGCTTCTGATAAGATATCTAAGAGCGATTGTGCAAGCAATTAATTAAATATTAGTGTTTAGCCCCAAAACTATAACTGTGTCAATACATAGTATAAAATAAAGTCGCTTTCCGCGTCTGTCCCTATGTATGCTTATATCTTTCGAAATACGCAACGAATTTTGATGCGTTTTTTTTTTAATAGATAGAGTGATTCAAGAGGAAGGTTTATAAATACAATACATGAACAAAATATAATTAGGTTAGGCGGTACGAAGTTCGCCGGGTCGACTAGTTATTGAATAAGATACAGTGGATTTTAAGTTGCTTTACTAGAAATCTATTTCTCTGGTTTGTTGTATGATAAATACGTGACATGACATCCAGTCTAAATGATTGATTTTTTGATTATAACATTTATTCAATGAAACAGTTACAGCTTACAACATAGAAAACAGGAATATCATGAAAGAATAAACAAATAGATTATTCATAAAAAAAAACTATATAAACTATTTGTCACTCTCTATACAATTTTAAACTTGCACTGTAACCGCACCACAGAAAGGGCTCTGACTCAGCATATGCTACAAAAATTATCTCTGTAGCGCTGATTTTCAGCCAGGACCCTGAGTAAAAAAAAAGTCAATTGACAAACGTCAAATAACTAAAAATAACTAAAATTTAACTTTCTATGAAAAACATAAAGTCTTTAGGTAATATAGATAGACCTAAAACCACACGATATGGGACGAACTTAGTATTGCAGTTAAAAAATCAAAAAGCTTACCAGCTTCTCCTTGCACCACCTGGTGGCTTCATGAAGCAGCTGGAACTTGGGGTCAGCATCGTGGACCCTGGTCTCCAGCACGGTCCTGGTCTCTCTGCGGACCGTGGTCTGCTGGACCGGCATCCTGACTGAGGACAGGCGCGGGAGGAGACGCCCCGTGAACGCTTGCCGAGCGTTCAGCCAGCGGTCGTGGATTTGTTGTACTCTATAATTAAGAGGAAACGATAGAAAGATCTCGATTGCGATCAATAAACTGAATATAGTCATTTTTTTTTTTAAAATCAATACATAGTATAAAATAAAGTCGCTTTCCAAGTCTGTGCCTATGTACGCTTAAATCTTTGAAATTATGCAACGGACTTTGATGCGTTTTTTTTTTAAATAGATAAAGCGATTCGAGAGAAGGATTTATATTTATAAGTATAATACGTGCACAAGATAGGTTAGGCGGTACGAAGTTCGCCTGGTCGACTAGTTAATAAATAAACGGATTGCAATAGGCAGCCTTATCGCTTAGGGAAATTTCTTCCAACGATTAAATATGTCAATGCCAAGAAAGAATATAAAAGGAGAGTCAAAAAATTCTCAGAGTTTGGTAATAACCCTCGTCAACGTAACTATATGTCCACAGCTGAAAATTTAATAGTCCAATAAGTAGGTATAAACTTTCTAGATCATCTGGTATTGGGTTAAAATTTGGATGTATATGTCGTAGATTTTTGGACTTATATATGTAAACGAGCTTTCCCGGCTTACTTCGTTACGCCATAGAATATAAGATACTACAAAAGACTTGGCTCTATAGACTTGTTACATAGATCTATGTTCTTTTGACTGCCCAGAATGGCCGAATAAAAAACAAACAACAACAACAAACCACCTGTAAAAATATGTAAACAACGGAAAAAATATTGCACCTTGGGTTACATTATTTGAGTTTAGGTAAGGATCCCTAATTTTTTTGAAAATCTAATATAGCCTACTAGAGGCTGCCCCGCGGTCTCACCCGCGCAGATTTCTCATAACACAAAAATCCCGTTTTTTCCCGTTCCCGTGGGAATTTCGGGAAATCCCTTCTTAGTGCTCACTTACACCCCCCAAGGAACCCACGTGCCAAATTTCAGCTTTCTACGCCCAGTAGTTTCGGCTCTGCATTGTCTGTCAGTCAGTCAGTCAGTCAGTAACGAAAGAGTTTTATATATATTGATGACACTCGGGGTTAATGTAGCTTCCTACCAGTGAAAGAATTTTTCAAATCGGTTCAGTATTTCCGGAGCCTATTCGTTACAAACAAACAAACAAACAAACAAACAAATCTTTCCTCTTTATAATATTGGTATAGATAACCGTCTGTGGTGTACTTATAAAAGCATCTTTCAAGTCACAATATATGAAAACTTTAACACGTTTAATAAGAAATACTATTTATCTCCAAATGGCTCATGTAATTTTACACATGATGCTCGACTAACCTAAAGGAAACAAAAACCTAAAGGAAACAAAAACCAAACGTACCTCCTTAGCAACTCCCCGGCCTGCGGGTACCGCCCCTCTCTCAATGAATGGGTGTCCTGGAACATCTCCTGTATAGTCGCCTCCATAGACCTGAGTTCCTGTTCTATTTGCTCGGCGGCCATCTTGGCTTCAGCCGGGTGCACGCCGCGCTCCACGCGACGAATCTCGCTCTCTATGTGCCTTTCTACGCTGTCTAGGCCGGATTCTGTTTGCTTTATGTCTCTGTTTTGAAAAAAATAATACTAGGTGATTAATTATCATGAATATATGAAAATGTTTATGTAGGTCTAGGACGGTGTAACAGATTTGTCTATGGTCTCGTGCGCCCTAGACTGCATTACAAAAGAACAAGAGCTATTTTGAAATACAGAAAAACCGGAAGTGTTACGCCGTCCTAGACCGCCACTGTACAAATACTTTGTGCAAGATACTTTAAATTTCCTAATGGAGAATTTTCGATCTAATTACTAAAGAAGTTCGGGTCAAAAGTTTCAAAGCTATGAGTTTGATTGCCATTTCAGAAGTAGGTAGAACCGAGTTTCCGTAATGTTAACTTTCGTTACAGCGAAGGAGAGAATTAAAGAGACCGACAACTATATATTTCTCTCTTTATCTCGCTCGCTCACTCGCACGTACTTGCTCCCCTCCCTACGGGCAGTGGCTTGGTCGACGGTGACTTGTCCCACGAAACGTTCTCCTTTTTTTATTTACTTACACTATTATGATAATACATACCTATGCAACTTCTCAGCAAGCCGCTGCAGGCGCTCGAGCCTCCTGATCTCGTCAGTGAGGTCCCTCTCCCTCTCCTGGTGGGCCATCATCAGCCGCGACCACGCCTGCTCCAGGGCTTCCGGTCTTAGGGTCGGCTCTATATCACACTCGCCTACTGTTTCGAAGTATTTCTGGTAATAAAATGTTTAGGATTTGTTAGTACAGCATTCTGTAAGAAGAAAAAAAATGATTCGGGTACTGTGACAACCATCGCTTGATACAGTCTTAAGCCAATATTCCATAGCTTAGGGTACCAAATAGCATCATCATACTATAACACTTAGCATGTTACATAATCTTAGGCCCCGTTTCCACTTGCGAGATAACTTTTGCAAGAATACTCCGACAGTATTCCTGACAGCAGCTTGCAGCTTGTCGCGACATCTGCAAGGGAATCTTCCAACAATCTGTCTGACAGCAAGTTGCGCATGTATGCACCGTTTGCAAGAGAGCTTTTGAGACAGCAATCACTAATTTAAATAATCACTAATCAAAGCAATATGGGTTTCACTTCCAAGACTGCTCCGTGGCTCAGTTGGCAGTGATGTGGACTGAGTAAGCGTGTGCACCCGGGTTCGATTCCCGGGCGGGGCGAATATTGATATGATGAATATCGATGTTTGTTTCCGGTCTGGGTGTGATGTTCGTCTCTGTGTGTGTTTCGGGCTCCCTAGATACAGGTTCTTCCTAGTTAGGGGCTCTGAGTGTGATGTGTTATTATTATTATTATTATATTATTATTGTCTTGTTCATGTCAGTCAGATTTAAATGCGGCTTAGCGTTACCTCGAGTTCCCTGTACTGGTGGAACAGCTTCTGCTTCTCGCGCTGCCGCAGCGGCACCTCCTCGTTGCGGAAACGCGTGCTCTCGCTCAGCAGCTTCTTCATCTCTATCAAAGTTGACGGGAAAGCACGGTCCTACGTACAGAGAAAAACATCGGTAATCAATACACAGTACACAGTTGTGCCGCCTGCTCCGTGTAAACGGCCGCGCGACGATCTATGCTAGTCGGCATCGATGTTTATGACCTTCCCCAGTTACCATTAGTTATGAACTTCCCCAGTTAAGCTGTATAATAACATTCTCCAGCTTGTAAAATGACCTTTCCTAGTGCTAATGCATAATGATTCTCCAAAATTCGCTTCGGCCCTTTAGGAAACCAGAGTTTCTGTTTCTGGTTCTGTAAGTATTTTTCAATACTTGTACGTAACTGGTTTCCTAAAAGGATTTTAAAATAGTCCTAGGGTAACTGGTTTCTTCTCCATGCGGCCGTTTATGAAACTAGTTATAGTTCCGTAACAATGAATTAAATTAAAATCTAGGGTTCATTTTATACCTTCAGCTAATTTATTTACCTGCATATGCGCACACTTCTCGTGCAGCCAGGCGCGGTGTTGCGCCGCCTGCTCCGTATAGACGGCGGCGCGACGCTGCGACTCGGCGTCGAACAGCGGGTGAACCGGCGGCGGAGACGGGAAGGTCTCGTAGAGAGACGAGATGTACGTAATAAGGGACTTCTCGTCCGGCTCGTGGGTGTCCACATCTGGGGAGAAATGGGGTTCAGTGTGAATACAGGTTTATTGAGATTACAGTAAAGCGCGTGCTCTCACTACACTCGCGCCGCGGAAGGCCCGCGAACGCCCGCGAAAGCTGCAAAACGGCGAGTGTGGATACCGTTCACGCCTTACATTTCCTAGAAATATTTTCGCGAGTGTCGAACACGCTTAAGAGCCAGTTTACAGCTATGCTAGCGCCATTCGCGAAAAAAAAAAACTTCTAAACTAAGACAAATATCCAAAATATGGCACAGTATGACACTAGATAATCTTGCTTAGTATTTTTTGAGCACAGCCAAGTACTTAGTCCTTATTAAAAAGAACTAAATAATCCACAGATTATTTCCAAAAGTAGCCACTTTTAGCAACACTTTGTAGCTTTCTTTGATCTTCAACCTAAAAGCTATACAACAGTGCCCTAAAAATACTAAGCTACATTATCTAGTGATATAATACTTTTCCACATTTTTGATATTTGCCTTAGTTTAGAAGATATTGTTTTTTTCGCGAGTGGCGCTACTTTAGCTGTACCTCTTAATCTAATTTGATATGCGAATGCGATCCAGTAATTTTAAGGTGAAAACGATTCATAAAAGAATAAAACCTTTATAGATTGAATGCAGTTTTCAATTCAGGTAAGAGGCACCTTACGTCAGTTACGCATCATAAACCTAGCCTATGAATGGCCTTCCTAGCGTCACTATGACGTCATATAAATTAGTCACAGCCCAGCTAAGGATTGTGCGGCTTATTGAGTGAAGCGCGGACACATAAACGTCGTTGAAATTCATTGTGGGGGTTCAACTAAGGCGGTTATCACACTGCCACGCACCACGCTGCATGTTGCGTTTCGACGCTACTACGCGCACGCGCATGGATGCGTTTTCTGTGTGTTGGACTGCGCGTGTTTCTATACAAATGGAGGTATACTTACAATCAACGTTAGAACACGCATTCACGCGCCACGCTGCGTGATGCGTGGCAGTGTGAAGACCGCCTAAGCTGTGCATTAGTTGAATACGAAATAGGTCGTTTTTAACAGGTGCATGGGATATACCGCCTTCTTAAATAATACCTAGTAAAAATTTTTTTTAACCTTTATTATAGGTGCAATTAATTATATTATGTAACTATAGGCTGCCCCGCTGTTTCACCCGCGCAGATTTCTCATAAACACATAAATCATTTTTTTCCCGTTCCCATAGGAATTTCGGGATATAATTCCATAATACTCCCGTACACTCGCCGAGGATCTCACATGCCAAATTTCAGCCCGCTACGCGCTACGCCCAGAAGTTGTGGCTCTGCGTTGTCTGTCAGTAAATCAAGTCAGTAAGAAAAGAGTTTTATACAGAGAGGTTGGAAACCGCTTAATATATTGATAAGAATTTAGTTTTAGATTTGCGTAATTATTTTTTATTATTTGATTCCGGGCTTGAGTAAAGACTCGCACCTGTATCTCGAGCATGGTTTATACATTATTTTGCTTATGCACTTTTTTTTTAATTGTATTGTTAAACTATTTCAAATTAAGGTACAAAAAAGGGTCAATGTTGTATTTAAGTACCATACGTAGGCGCCTGGCACCATAAACACTGCCGTTTCGTACGACAAGTAAGGTTAACACAATTATTTACGCAAGCTTCAATTATGCTTGTTTTATAGTATTTTAAGTTGTATAGCTTGAATTTATTTTAATGATATTTAGAAATAATGTTTGTTTTATAGCTCTTTAAGTGCCAGTAAATCTTTGATTGTGTTGTGTTATTCAAATTTTAACGTTAGTAAATATATTGATACATTTTTTTACATTCCCAATAAGTAAGTATACCGACATAACAATCTACTGTACCATTTTGTTTTAAAACTTATAAAATTGAATAAATAGCTCTATTCGATAAGACCGCCCATTGCAATAAATCAATTAAGAACCAGTTTACCGCGATGCTAGCGCCATTCGCGAATTTTTTTAAACTAAGGCAAATATCAAAAATGTGGCACAGTATGACACTAGATAATGTAGCCTAGTATTTTTAAGGCACCTTTTTTAGATTTTAGGTTAAAGACCAAAGCAGCAGTTGCTAAAAGTGGCCACAGCTATACAACAGTGCCCTAAAAATACTAGGCTACATTATCTAGTGTCATACTGTGCCACATTTCTGATATTTGCCTTAGTTTAGAAGATATAAATTTTCTCGCGAATGGGTCTAGCATCTCTGTAAACTGGCTCTTAAGGAAATAAATTAAAAAACTAGTGTTTTAACGATGATTTGGTAAATTAAAATAACTAACTAACGTAACGAACCCATCTCACATCCGTTCTAACAAACTTTTTAAATTAATAACCAGAGCATGCAGTCTTTACAGACATAACGATGCATTTGCATGCATCATGCTATATTAAAAAAAAACACAATCAGAAAATCACATTTCTCGCTTCAATGCCTCAATATAATGTATTACTAGGGGCGCCCCGCGGCTTCGGCAGCGCTTTTTCCCTTAAAACATCACATTCCCAATTTCCCCGTAAGAATTTTGGAATAAAAAGTACCCTATGACCTTTCTCAGGCTTTAGACTATCTCTGTACCAAATTTTATTCAAATCGGTTAAGTAGTTTGGGCAGGAAAGCGAGAGATACAGAGAGAGTTATTTCCGCATTTATAATATTATTACTAGTCAACCCCGCGAACTTCGTGCCGCCTAACCTTTTAGTATTTTGTGCATGTATCAATACATAGTATAAAATAAAGTCGCTTCCCGCGTCTGTCCCTATGTATGCTTAAATCTTTAAAATTATCCAACGGATGTTGATGCAGTTTTTTTAATAGATATAGTGATACAAGAGGAAGGTTTATAAGTGTCATACATGCACAAGATAATAATAGTTTAGGCGGTACGAAGTTCGCCGGGTCGACTAGTTATACTCATAAACCTTTCTCTTCAATCACTCTATCTATTAAAATAAACCGCATCAAAATCCGTTGCGTAGTTTTAAAGAATTAAGCATACATAGGGACAGACGCCCGCGACTTTATTTTATACTATGTATATATATATATATATATATTGATATTGATAAAGAACTATGAATGATGGAAGCAATCCTTTTTTTACAGACTGTTTCTAGTCGCACGTGGTAACGGAAAAAAAAGTTCATGCTTCGTTTGTTTTTTTCCAGCCAGTGCAGTATTGGACGCATCGATTGTTTTGATTTGACCGGAACCGTTACGTTCTGAGGGCATTGGCGGGAAATTACTGTTACTATTGACGGTTTTTTTTTTTTTTATGGGTTAAAGTTGAAAGACTTATTATTACAGCTTAGTAAGATCATTAAATTGTGATCATTAAAATACTAATTGCACTCTAGGTCCGTTAAATATAGTAAGTAAGACACAGAGAATATAATGTACAGAATAAAACTAAGGAATAGGTAGAATGATCTTTGATAAATCTCCCTATGGTCAAAACTAGTCGAAATACAAACGACTCTTTTTTCCGTGTTTCTACCCGAGAGTAAATAAAGCACTACGTTTAGGTACTACTAGAAAGAAATCAAATATCGATATCAGTTCAGCTGTTCAGTAGGATGTTAGCATCGCTTTTGAATATTAAGGGGTAAAAAATGTTTAGATACAGACAGAATGTCAAAAATCTTAATAGTCACTCTACTTTTAAAACGTTTAACACCGCTATGGCATTAAGGTTAATGCGAGTCAAAGCCAGAGGCATCTGTCAAGTTTTCAACGGAGCCTAATTCTGTTAAAAATTTACTTCGTTGATACAAAAAGACCAGGCTTTTTTGTCCGCCAAGTTCTAAATATTAATTTAAAAACAAAAGTATCCAAATTCGCTGGATTTTGGTATATTATTCTCCTTCTCGGTGGAAAACATCCACTACCCAAGCATCTATAGATTATATACCCTACAGATTACGGAAAAACGTTGAGGTAAACTTGCATAGAGCATGACTAGTTTTAAGAGCCAGTTTACAGCGATGCTAGCGCCATTCGCGAAAAAAATTAATATCTTCTAAACTAAGGCAAATATTAAAAAATGTAGCACAATATGACACTAGATAATGTAGCCTAGTATTTTTAGGGCACTGTTGAATAGCTTTTAGGTTATAGACCAAAGAAAGCTACAAAGTGTTGTTAAAAGTGGCCACTTTTAGCAACAATCTGTGTATAATTTTGTTCTTTCAAGTTAGGACTACTTTACTGTGCTCAAAAAATACTAATCAAGATTATCTAGTGTCATACTGTGCCACATTTTTGATATTTGTCTTAGTTTACAAGATATAAATTTTTTTCGAGAATGGCGCTAGCATCGCGGTAAACTGGCTCTTAACAGCTCACATATTTTCTAGTATTTAAATATGCAGTCCCAAATAAGAGATTTGTTCTCCATTCCGTGGTCTGCTATAGTTGACTAGAGGCCCAGTCAAGTCACGACCGCGGGCATGTGGTTCCCCGACCTAATCTAACGCGCTCTATTGTAAAGTCATTGTTAAACTAACTTTACTTTTTTTTTGTTTGTTACTGTCTCTGTGAAAGACTGGCCACTTTTGTATTTAAAAGAACCTTTATCTAGGGTGCCCGAAACGCTTACGGCTCTACCACAAAAAGAGTTAATCCTGGTCTAAATCACTAGACTAGGTTTAAATCGCTAATTTGTCATACAAACTGGCGATTTAGACCGGTCTAACTTTTTTGTGGTAGCAGGGTATGGTACTTACTTACACTAAATAAGAAAAAAAAAAACACAACCGACCCAGGAAACCATATTGATTTCCAAAATCGCCACAGCGAAACAGCGATCGTAGTAAAGGCTCTTTAAGTTCTTTAACAAAGGACGCTGCTGACCGTTCATTAAGAGTATTATGCATAGCATAAATATAACATTATAATCTTACGCCTATATTCCAGGCACCAGCTCAATTACTAAACCCAGTAGTGTCATCAATGCATCGGGCTGGACCGACGTTTTCCACGCTACGGAAGTAAAGTATGATGCGTTGTTTATTAATAAATGTTGTTTTCCAAAAATAATATTACCTTCAGGATCCAGCAGCCTGGTGACTCCGAACTCCTTTTCAACCACGTGGAATGCTGTCTCCAAGCGCTCACGGACATGCCTTGATCTGCGAAAACAAATTTTACACATATTGTTATAGAGTTGTTTTTAGCATGGACATGTTCAGTTGCCTTAAAACCGCATTATTTGAACACCTCACAGACTAATGGAGGGTTATATGTCTAGTAGCCTTGACGATATTAGCAATGTTTTCGGTCAACTTTATTTAGCTTAACATTAAGATCATCATCATCATCATCGTCCACTGCTGATCAGGCCTCCCGCGCAGTTCACCATACCGACCCTCATCCAGTGTATTCCCGCATCCTTCACCAGGTCTGACCAGCTTATAAGGAAGTCTACCTGTACTCTGCGTTTTCCGATGCACCGTCGCCATTCACAAACTTTTCAGGCCCAGCAACTATCTATTCTTCGAATTATGTGCTCTGCCCGTTACCATTAAAGTTTTGCTAATACTTTGGGCTTTGTCGATGAATTTAATTCCATCATTTCTGATTCGATCACGCAGGAAAACTCCAAGCTTTTCAATGCACCCTTAGTGACCTTGAGCTTTCTGATTCCCCTTGTTAGCGACCATGTCTCGGTTCCGTAAGGCACTGCGTTAACTTCGATGAGAAGATGTAGCGAAGATTTCTGAACGGATGGGCAGCGTTCAGGAATCTTCGCTGACTATGACACTAGGTTGAATAGTTTGTGTATTCGTCAACTACTCCAAGTGAACAATCTCCGATCTTGAATACAGTTGGATTTTAGATTTACGAAAAAAACAAACAAAATAAATATTTTTACCTGATATTACGCCAGTCAATCAGATCAGGGCGGTTCCTGTGTATGAGCGCGTTGAAGGCCAGTCCATCCCTCCACGAGGAGGTGAAGTCGGCAACCCTGACTCCAGGGTACTTGGCAGTGGATCGCCGAGCCCAGCTAAGCAAGGCCTCCCGAGCTGTCACGTTCGCTTCTTGGCCCACTACGATGTCCGATATCTGGTGGAGGTCAGAAGATACTGGTTAATTTTACAATATAGGTATCTAAATTATATCGTTAAATCTGGAAGTTTGAAATGATTATAGTTATGTTAAAAGCAAGTTTACAGCGATGCTAGCGCCAGTCGCGGAAAAAATAATAGATAATGTAGCCTGTTATTTTTAGGGCACTTCTGAATATGAAAGAAAGCTAAGTACAAAGTGTTGCTAAAAGTGGCTACTTTTGGCATCAATCTGTGGATTATTTTGTTAAAGTGGCAACAATCTGTGGATTATTTTGTTCTTTTTACTTAGGACTACTTTACTGTGCTCCAAAAATACTAATCTATAGTGTCATACTGTGCCACATTTTTGATATTTGCCTTAGTTTAGAAGATTTAAATTTATTTCGAGAATGGCGCTAGCATCGCTGTAAACTGGCTCCTAAGTAAACATTTTATAGGATTAGGATGTAGCTATGAGACTACACTTTATTATTCTTATATTGAAGCGATTGCATATTTTTTATGAACTTTCAGTATTACATTCATTACATTGCTAAAGTTCTGCAAACTTGTGTTTTAACTTACTGTGCTCTGACTCATTGGGCGTACATAAAAAATTGTTACACGTTTACTGTGTATAAGTTTTGAATAATAAAGATCCTGGATTAGAGAAGGTATTCTTGTGACATCTCCGTGGCTCAGTTGGCAGTGATGTGGACTGGACTGAGGCGCGGGTGCACCGAGTCCCATCCCGGCGGTGGTGCAAAATGGTAATGATGAATATAATTTTTTTTATCGCGGTCTGGGTGTGTATTGTTCGTCTCTGTATATGTTTCTGGCACCCTTGAACAGGTTCTTCCTAGTTAGGGGCTCTGAGTGTGATGCGTTATGAGGTAGGTATATTATTATAATTTGCCTACTAAACTGACTTCTAATAAAAACTTTTTATCAAAAAATTAAACCGCCGAAAAAACTGAAAAGCAATAAATAATTGGGAAAAAAATTCTATTAGGACTTAATTTACTCACTTCTTAAAGTAATTTTGGTTTACCAAGAAATTTTAAGTCGGCGCCACACCACACAAGCAAATTCCTTAACTACCTAAAGCGCGATGCGCGGCGGCATACGTTTTTCTGTTATTTCTTTGAATTTCAGGTAATTTAGTGATCGCTATTCGTTGATTCTGTGGCACCGACTCAAAATTTCTTGGTAAACCAAAATTACTTTAAGAAGTGAGTAAATTAAGTCCTAATAGAATTTTTTTCCCAATTATTTAATGCTTTTCAGTTTTTTCGGCGGTTTAATTTTTTGATAAAAAGTTTTTATTTTTTGCTTTTCAGTTTTTTTTGGGCTAATTTTTTTTGACCCCAGCTAATCACCCTTCACAGGGTGGTCACACCCCACAACGTGGCCACACAACCTGGTGAATGTTGAGGGACTAACAGGATGAGGTTCGATCACGACCGGGTGGTGAGGCGATTTTTGAGGGAGGCCTATGTCCAGCAGTGGACGTCTATCAGCTGACATTATGATTATTAACATTCATATAAAAAAGACTCATAATTATACCTAGCAGTTTTCATGTAAATCACAAAACGGCAATACAATCTGTGAGTGAACAATAAAGTCACCCCTATTTTTCCACCCTTAGGGTTGGAATTTTATTTCCAAATTTTTATGGGACCAACTTCAAGGTATACCCTGTCGATTAAAAAAGGAATTATCAAAATCGGTCGACACAGTAAAAAGTTATGCGTGATCATACATAAAAAAAAAAAAAAAAATATATACGCGACGAATTGAGAACCTCCTCCTTTTTGTTTTTTCGTCGGTTAAAAACATTAAACAGTAACTGTCTGTAGGTAACTATAATACTATGTTGAACTATGACACAAACAAATTGATGGTTGCAGATTATAGTCAAATTGCCAGTGAAAGTGCTGTGTGGTCTTTACTATGGCCTAGAATCACAGATCTGTGATGGCTGGTCTGGTCATAACAGGATGTGGATCTATTCATTGCACATATAGAATTCTGACCCATGTTGTGCCTGCCTAGAATAGAAAACTACCATCCCATCTTCGCCTAGGGTGTCGTAAAAGGCGACTAAGGGAAAAACCTGATAGACGGGCTTTAGCATCCTTCGCTTTAAAACTTGAAGGTTTAAGCGTTTGTCAAACAGAAGGCGCAATAGCGTCGCGCTAGGCTAGAGCATCGACTTGTAATCTATGACAGTATTACCCTGTCACACAGAGCGCCGATGCTAGGCTAGGACGCTCTCATGATGACGCTGAGCGCTTTGTGTGACAGACTTCGCTCTAGCGCCGCGTAAGGCTAGCGCGATACTATAGCCACAAATTAAAAAGAGATACACTATAGCGCCGTTTGACAAAGCCTCTATGATAAGTAGCCGTTAAAAAGAGATTAAATATGATGGTCAATAATAAATAACATGACATGACCCTTTATTTCGATACAATGGGCTAGAAAAACGCGGTAACAAAACACAATCAGTGCGATGGTCCAAACCAAAATCACGATCCAAAACACTGAGCTTATTCTTAGACGGCATTAATTGAAAATCGTGACGAGCCAGCAGTTGATTTCATCGTGATATGGTAACGCAGCGTTGTATTAGCGCTTCGCTATATTTTTTTATCTTTCAGAGCTTTGAAGTTTTTTTTTTACGTTGGCCTGGGGTACATTACGGCCACATTTGCAATATTGCTTTTCGTTCTCCAGTATTATAAGTATTTGAAGGAAGTTCTCATTTTCTGATATACCTACATAAGCACTCAGATTGGGTATTTTCAGTTATGTTTGTTAAATCCGCGTAGGAGATAAAAAATCCATGAAAGGTTCGTACTTTTTTTTTAAAATAAAACAGTATATGAACTCCTTTAACAAACTACCAAATTCGGACAAAACATCATCGAGCGACCCAAGACCCTGACACAGTATGACATCATGCCTGGCGAGGTGCCGAGCTTCGCCCACGCTTGCGGGAATAAATCAGGCTTTAAAATTAAGGCTTTCATTGTTAAAGCTGTGTTACACGAATTTAATTTGGAATGAAAACATAAAGCAGAATTGCCGTTAGTGAAAACTTCATAATATATCCCTCTCGGAATAAAACACTTTAGTTACTTTTGCTTGGTATGCACCAAGGTATAAAAAAACTAAGGATAATAAATACAATTCTGATCCTGTATCACACTAGATATTCTTGCTTAGTTTAGGACATTATTTTGTAAGTATTTGTAAGTTAGAAGACCTAAATAAATAAATAATCTACTAAAATTGCCTTATGTGGTCACAACTAGCAACACAGAAGATTTTTTCGCGTTTGGCGATAGAGGGTATTGGGTGCGTAGTACTATCTATTATACTGTTGTATTGGTGTTATGTTTAAATGAAAAAAAAAAAACAATATTTTTCTGTTTTATTTTTATCATTAAAACGTTTATGGACACACCCAAATATGTTAAAAATTATAACAGAGGATATTTACAAGTATTTCTGAATCCTTGTACGGTAAAACCAGTTTATGCAAATATGCATTTTAAAAACAAATAAAGTGCTAAAACTTATATTTTTTTGTTTTAAATGTTTATTAAAATATAAAAACATCATATTATGAGTCCAAGGTTCAGTTGACTGTAAAATTAGGAGGATCGGGTTCGATTCCCGGCAGGAACGAACCGATGGGATAAGTGCGCAGGGCACATCATATATTTTTGAACGAAAACGTCATCGAGTTAAAAATAAATATTATTGGAGAAAGAGGAAGGAGCGGCTTTTGGCCCGCAGTGGGACGATACAGGATGCAAATAATGATAATATTAAATAAAAGATTATCATTAAATTTAAGTGACCTTTAAATGTGTCTAATTAATATTTCAATAAAGCCTCAAACCACACCCACTTATTAAAATTGGAACAGCATTTTTAATTTAAACTTGTGTTTAGTATAACATTTACACCTACGATATACTTTTGATTAATTTTATACTCGTTTATGGATGGCTTAGTTCAGATAGCAAGAACATAAAAATTATAAATCTACTAGAGGCTGCTTCGCGGTATTTCCCGCGCAGATTTCTCATAAACACAAAAATCCCGTTTTTTCCCGTTCCCGTGGGAATTTCGAAATCCTTTCTTAGTGCTCACCTAAACTCCCTAAGGAACCTACATGCCAAATTTCAGCTTTGTACGCCCAGTAGTTTCGGCTCTGCGTTGTCTGTCAGTCAGTCAGTCAGTCAGTAACGGAAGAGTTTTATATATATTGATAAAATCAATACATAGTATAAAATAAAATCCCTCCCCGCGTCTGTCCCTGTGAATGCTTAAATTTTTAAAAGTACGAAAAGGATTTTGATGCGGTTATTATAATAGATAAAGTGATTCAAGAGTAAGGTTTACAATAATAATAAATGCACAAAATACTGATAGGTTAGGCGTTACGAAGTTCGCCGGGCCGACTAGTAAAATTATCTAACTCGGTAGGTTTAGCCTCTTTAGAGGCTCAACCTACCTAGTTAGAAGCTATTGATTATGAGGAGATTATCTATACCAATATTATAAAGAGGAAAGATTTGTTTGTTTGTTTG
Source organism: Euspilapteryx auroguttella (assembly GCA_951802225.1). NCBI lineage: Eukaryota > Metazoa > Arthropoda > Insecta > Lepidoptera > Gracillariidae > Euspilapteryx > Euspilapteryx auroguttella. The sequence goes on along the minus strand of OX637664.1, from coordinate 5,567,522 downwards.
TAACGAATAGGCTCCGGAAATACTGTACCGATTTGAAAAATTCTTTCACTGGTAGGAAGCTACATTTACCCCGAGTGTCATAGGCTATATTAGATATTCAAAAAAAATAGGGATCCTTACCTAAACTCAAATAATGTAACCCAAGGTGCAATATTTTTTTCGTTGTTTACATATTTTGACAGGTGATTTTTGGTGTTGTTTGTTTTTTATTCGGCCATTCTGGGCAGTCAAAAGAACATAGTCTATATAGCCAAGTCTTTTGTAGTATCTTATATTCTATGGCGTAACGAAGTCAGCCGGGAAAGCTCGTATTATAATATATAGATAGTCTGCCTAGTGTGCTCTAAACACAACAAATACTCCCAGATTAACGAACAATCGAACCAAAAAGGTGGTTCATCATCTCAGCCGAAAGATATCCACTGCTGAACATAGACCTCCCCCACACATCGCCACACCGACCGGTCTAAAACCAGGCAAAAATCATTAAAAAGGTATTTAAAAGTACCTAATTACTTCCCTATTGCTGCTTGAAAAATGGTGACAGTGGCGGACACGGACCGCGTAACACTTTTGTCTATGGTCCTGTGCACCCTAGACTGTAATACCAAAGAACAAGAGCTATTTATTTAAACAGAAAAACCGGAAGGTGGCTAGGTATGCTGGCTTCTGTATTCTAAAGTGTCAATAGGTAAAGTGTCAAAATACTTAGATTTAAAATTTAAATTATACTGTGCATTTATTTAAAGTGAATAAATAAGTATATAGTTTAGGCAAATAACTACTACGCATGCTCGCTCAGTGTACATTTTAAAGTAAACATTGTTTATTTGTACATGTATGTTTTATGTAATAAAATAATGTTCAGACAGACTGACATAGTGGAATGTATGTTCACGTAATGCTTGCTCATGTTCTGCAGCTACTGCGGCATGAAACGCAAATTTCTTTTTTTGGATTAGAGAAACAATATCTCTTTTCTTTCTGTTGTTTTTTTTTTTTCATTTTATGAAGCAGGTTTCTTTCGCTCACGTGGATATTTTGCGAAACCATTTTTTTTTGTAATGGGGGAAAATACCTCTCGCATGGGGCTTGCACCCACTAAACCCCCCGGGGCAGCCGGCCGTCTTGGCGCTTTTGGGAAGGACCCCGGAAGCCATACATCTGCTATCAGCTTATATTTGCGAATCCCTTCCTTACGTTAAAGGAAAAAAAGAATAAAGAAAAATTAAGATATCATTAATTAAATATTAAGAAAAAAGATAAAGATATCATTCATTCATTCATTTATACTTTCACCGTAAACTAGTAGTTTAAAACATCCAAACGTTAAATTAAACAGTGGCAACACTGTATAGATTTTTAGGATTTTCGTAAATTTCCATACACACACTGTAGATGCACGATTTTTAGTACTCTACTAGGTATATGCAGAACAGAAAGTCTCATTAAGCGGCCTCACGTCACGTGACTTGTGGACACGATTCCGAAAAACGTGAAGAGCTTTAAAGAAAACCCTTATCTCAATCACCTAGCGACCGTTTTTTGGATTATTTAACTTAGTAGGAACAACTTAGGTACTTGACGCATTCGGCAACTGTAACACCCTTGTTTTTCTATATTGGACTAGACTGTCTAGGTTGCTTGACAGATCGAATCTTCAAACAAAGATTTTTTAATTTTATTATTTCCTTTTTTTATAATTCTGTCCCTTGCGAATATGGGAATTACTTCAAGAAAAAAAAGGGAAGGGAAGAAAGTTTATTCAAAACGCAAGTTTCTAACACAACTCAAAATGTTAGTTAGTTATTATTATGATAACGTTTACTAATATTCTGAATCAATTTGTTCTCTCTAATCAAATAAATCAAATTCAGAACAGTAAACAACCATAAAAAAAAATGGCAGCATCAAAACACGCTCCTCATTAAACATTAAAAAACAACAACCTGAACTTAAAAAAAGAAGTCCGCTATAATATTATTAAGGAGGCTATAGTGGCATTGCCTTAAATGTATAAAGCCGTTCGGAATTTGAAATAATAAAATATGACGGGAGGTGATGTCATAAGCGATAAGTTGACATCATAGCCTTTTATGTTTCGACGAGGTTGTATCGAAAATAATTATCTATGCAAATATTTGCATCTCTTTCTGAACGGTCAAGTTTGTAAAGGATGTATGCATGTAAATACCAAAAATAGATTCCTCGTAAATAGTTTTAAAAAGTTTTTCTAGCACGCGCAGCGAACAGCGAGATAATAAGTTGCCTAAAATATTATTATAGTGACATAAGATTGTAAAACTTTTTTTCAAATATTGATTGCATGCCACATCCACAGGCAATGAATAGTGGTCAAAATATTTACCTTGTACATATTTTAATTTAAAACATCAAAAAAAAAATACAGTATGTGTAATTTTGTATTGTTTTATATTTCGAAATGTCAAAACATTTAGATATAATTAAAAGCTCTATTATTTTTAATATTGTGTGCCTTCAATCAATATCCAAATAAAAATACCCAACAGGATGCAACAACAGGTGCGGTACAGTCTGTCTGTCAGTATGATGCGCGCGCGCATCCACCGATGCGTAAAGTTGGGGGACCACAGACCTGCCGGGTTCACGTTAGCATCTTTTGTTGGCAAATTTAGATGGTGTCTGGAGATTATTTTGGTTCATTTGGTACTTTTGTTTTTTTTTTGCAAATGCCAATGGTGCTACAAAGCCAAGTTCTTTATTCCAAGAACTAGCAAGCATCCCGTTACGGCAATTTTTATTAATACATTTTAGCTATATTTATCTACTATCTACTATATATATTATCTTCTATATATATAAAAATGAATCGTGGTTCGTTAGTCTCACTAAAACTCAAGAACGGCCGGACCAATTTAGCTGATTTTGGTTTTTAAATTTTTGAAGTAGTCCAGGGCAGGTTTAAAAGGCGAGACAAGTAATAAATTTCCTTTTCGATACAAATAATAAGGCGCGCTACGAAGTCCGGGACAGCAAGTTTGTGATAAAAAGAGAGTATGTAGGAACTAAGTGTTATGTTCTTCACGTCTTGCCTTAAAAACTACCATCGAAAGTGCACTGTTCCGTACTAATAAGTCAAGAACTAGTATTTGAGCTAGTTAGCAAGTATCGTGTGTCAGGGAAAGGGACCCTACACGGCAGAGACGTGTGTGAAAGTGTGAAAACTACCGTACACGAGAAAGAAAAGAACTAAACTCCGATTTGTTTACTCAACTTGAATATTGAAACGAAATTATAAGGTGTAACTTGCGAATTCTCACACACGCAGACGCAAATAGCCGAATGTTTGTTATGTCAGAATTTAACCGAATGAAAAACGAAAGTTAAAGCTCTTTGTAGATACTTGAACTAGAAGTATTAAGAACTTGGTTACTTAGAATTTACTAATTTGGTTATTTTTGTCTACAATGTTGTTGGATCTTAGGTCTATAGGTAGCCGAAAACCTGAGCCTCGCATTGAAATTCGATAAATGTCTAATTAAACTTAAATCGAAAAACAATCGTGTAAACAAAGTAAATCAGACATAATGAATCAATTAACATGCCTTTGTTTTATCACATCAAAAATGTTATCTTTAACCGAAATGGAAAGATTGAAGACAAATAAGTTTAACAAAAAAAAAATCTACTTTGTCTGGCAAATACGTCGGCGTCCAACAGAGCGTAAATCCGCCACTTGTGGAGTTGTGATTTATGTGCTGCCACGGTCGCCTGGCCACTGGTCTTAGGCTGGTAGGTAGATACGTTAAGGTAGAAAAAGAAAATCTATCTAAAACTGTATTTACTAGAATTATACAAACATAGGATCTCATTCCAGCAACGACGTCTAGCAACAAACCAACCAAAACGTACTTAGGAACTATCACTAAGACTTGATGACTGAAATTCATTTTCTACTGCCAACATAAATGTCAAAAATCGTTAAAAAAAAGTAAGCATATTCATTACGATTGCATTTTATAACAAAGGAGTCTCCAATTCACCTCTTAATTGGAGAGAACAGAAAAAAAGCAAGCTTTAAAGCAACTTAACATTACTTAAACCGTTATAATCAAGGCCAATTAACATGGCACCCAGAACGCCACCTTGCGACACTCCCATTGTACTCAGCTACCGACAGAGTAAATGTCTTTTAACCACAAACTGCTTGTAAAAATAATTACCATTCTGGCTGGAATTCCAATCTCACCGAAGATTGTTTCCAAAAATCTTACCGAAGCTTCTTACGTGTATTTGTAAAAAATAGTTATGGAAAGTGCACTCCGTTCAAATGCTTTACATTAGTTAAAAAAGAAAATTTCGTCAAGCAATAAATCAACATAAAAATAATAAATTTTAATGATTGGGCTTAAGTAATATTAAGGTATCCTTATCAGTATGTAAGAAGATGTTTTTTTTTTTTTTGCTATCACTTCATTCTCATGGCAAACAATTATCATATATGTACAATGCAGCAAGATTCACACATCCTTCTAAAATACTGCGGAGTTCTCAAGTCGTGAATAATTCGCGCGTTCTCAATTCATTATCAGATTCAGAATGATTGCCTGAGATACTATCTCAAGTTCTAGGTTTATTATTAAACCTTCTATATTTTGCATATGTTGAGATAATTAAGTAAATTTCTCCTTCAGACATTTAATTATATCTGATAGGACGATCATGTATTATTAATGTCTTCTAATCTGTGTCAAATGGGCCATGAAGATGTAACTACTACTGATCAGTCGATTGGTTTTCGATACAAATAAGTAGAGTTTTTGCTACATTCCGTCACGATTGTATACTTAGTGCATTGTCGTTGTTGCTGATCTATTTCGTTTAATTTTCTTTTATACTTATTTCTTTCATCAAAAAGTACAAGTATAAACTCGCGCGACTTTATAATTTTAAAACAAAACAAACAAGTTTAAGCATTTTCTTCTACGTTATACAAGGTAGGTACTTCGTACATATAGAAACATAGGGATAAAGAAGACATCTAGGGTAGGGAATGGACATAATTTTGATGATCAAAAAAATCCTTTTTTAACTTGAACGCCTAATACAGACAGATTAAAAGTTGGAAGATATTGCAGCATAGAATCGTATCATCGAAATTCTTACAGACAATCTGAACTTTCATTAGCCGGATATTTCTAGGCGTGACCTTTTAGCTACGCTGTTATTTCGAGCTAAAGTACTTTTGTCTAGCCACTGGATCTGGACTGTCTGCAAAAGTAAAGATTACTTCAAAGAAACTTTCTAAGTTGTTATTTTATTTAATGGTATTGCTGTTTGGTACTGTAAGCTGCAGCTACCTATTTCTGTTATGAAACCATATTTGACTCGTGTAGTATGTCACATGTGCAGTGCAAAGTTCCGGCATGGACAGACATGGCAAAAATAAATAGGTACCTAGTTCAAATCAGTAAAAAAATAGATGACCTCTTCGTTAATTAATAAGATCTCTTTAATTACTTACTGCTCAGATGATTAAGAATAATGGCATTCACTGGTCCAAAAAGTAATCTAAATATAGAATTCTGTTTGTGTGGATATAATGATATCAATAAAAAACATGATGATCCCAAAGAGAAACGGAAATAAAAGCTGTTTATTACTGACGGGCTGCCTAATTGAATAAAGCTTATCCACATTCACGAGCCGTGGGAGCAATGAGCTCCTCAAATCACTCCAGAAATAAAAGGAATGCAGACGTACTGTTTTGGCACTTGAGATCCGAAAGGATTCAGTAATGCTAAAAGGGTATCCTGATATATTAATTCAATATGCTTGGAAAGTTAAAGAAACATTTTTGATTGATTAATGCTTTCATCTTACATGGTTGGTTCAAATTTTAACGACGCAAATGTATCAGAATTCAGAATGCAGTGAGCTGTTTTGGTGCATCAAAGTAAGTAAAATTTATTTCAATTAATATAATATTATTTTTAGTAATTGCGCAGTTGTTTTGATGTTTTTTTTTTTTTTTTCTTATAGAAGCTGGAAGTAGGTATAGAGTTATTTAAAAAAAACTAAATATCATCAGTAATAAAAAGTATCGTGATTGCTATAACTATAACAATATTGAAATGTATCAAACTAGAGCAAATAAAATCTGAATTGTTCGAAATACTAATAGTACCTAGCTTAACAAAGCCTATCTATACAGTCCTTTCAATACAGGCCAACTTTGTAAGAGCACTAGAAGTTGGCCTAGAAAAACATTTAAACTTATAAAGAATCGAATCGTTACAGAGTACTTTAGATATAAATAGAGATCAGACATTGCCAGACTAAGTTAGCTTTGCTTATTTGTAACTGTTGTGGTGGTCTATTTTAGTTCGTAATAATGCCAATTCCTACCTGATCGTTCACGCGTTCCTCCAAAAAAACAAACGTGCGACGTTAGTACGTTTGGTTGTTCGGAGGTTTTTCCTACTTTCACGGAAATGCTGCGGATCATAGTTTGATGAAAATTTACAGTTTGATTAAAATACGACGTATATGCTACAATTTATAGTGATATACAAAATACAAAAAAAAAATACTGTAAATCTTTTACAAAAATAAAACAATCAAGGGATCTCAAGCGATATTGTATCAATTTATATTTTTAGGCGGTACATACAGCTTGCTGGGTCAACCATATAGCAGTATTTGAATATTTATTTTAATAAACTGCTTCATTATTAGTTTCATGGCGAAATGTTAAGTTAGCTATTTATAAGGGAAACTAATTACTGGCTTATCGTATTAGCATATTGTTTTATCATCATTTTAAGCGTGGGTACTATACTAGGTAAAATAAAGAGAATCACGCAATTTAAGAGCAATATATTGAGAGAAGTACCATAGACTCCTAAATAATTTAAACGAAACGTTTACCGTACAAAACGATACAATTTAACTTCTAGGCATTAAGGTCATTAGTGTAAAGTGTTCGCGCTATTACACCGTGCTTCTACAAACACTGTAATTTTCGCATTTATCTCGGTCGGGCGTTTAGTCCGATAATTCTAATACCTGATCTATACTGTTAGATTAATCGGCGGAAGAAATTATCGACTGGATATTAGAAGTAAATCTTGACCAAAAACCATCGAAAATTGGGACTAGAAGTTTACTACGATATATTTACTTTGCCAGGGTGTCCAGTTGCCTCCATCTCCACATGTCGATAGTGCTCCGCCGAGCGGTGCACCTGTCCCCTCGCGAGGTCCTCCGCAGAGGCCTTCTCCTCCCCTCGGCTCAGCGTCGTCACCTTCCTCACGATCCTGGTGGTAATGCGGCGCTGGCCAACATCGTCCTTCTTCGAGATCTTGGTCGACTCCAGCGAGGAGCCGAGAACCTCGGTCGACAGCCTCTTGTTCGTGTGAATCGCCTGTAGCTCCGACACGCCGCGCCCGCCCGCCGACGTCGGCACGGCTAGGGCGCTCTCGCCCGCGTCATACTCGAAGTGGGTCTGGTTACCATCGTGAACCACCCTCCCGTTGTAGCTCTCCTCCCTGTACGACCCCGCACGGTAACTCGAAGTCCGCTCCATTCCCGGGTAGTTACCGTCATAAACCGTCTCACTCTTTTGCAAGTTCTCTCTCAGGCTTTTCGGCACGCTTGCTAGGTTCAGGCTCGTCGTGATCGGGGAGCCGACGGGTGATGGTGACTTCTTTAGACTCGACTTCCTTGGTTTCGAATCGTCGCTTTCCAGCGTCCCTTGTACAAAGAGCCGCTTGCTATTACCTTCCTTGACGAATCTGTACATTGACATAGCTCGGCCGCGGGCTCACAGCCCGTGCATTCCTCCGTGCTTCACTATATTTTAATAACACAGCGATTATCACTCGTGGATTCAACACACGACAACGACGAGGGTACCGTTAATAGTGCAGTAGCTAACGCGCATGTGATGCAGTGGGATATTTTGATACGGTGGGTTGAAATTAAAAGTTGTTTATCGGTATGCAAAGACGGCGTAGCCGTATCGCCAAATTTGGTGCGCATGGGCGTCGTATATGGAGAGACCCTTCCGGCGGGCCGCGAGCATGCTGAGGCAACTCACGAAGGTTTCGCTGCTTCCTACGATCTCAGTTTTAGTGAAGGAAATTCGTAACACCCATGTGTGCGAACGCGCGTGCAACTACGAATCGAATGAAAAATGCCTTGACCTAAATCATGTGGAATGAAATCAACAACTTCCAATGCTAGACTCTAACTAACTTAGGAATGATCTAAGCATAAGCTCGTTTTATGTTTCGTCCGACATTAGAATAATCTATTGCCCATGCAAATAAAGTGTATTGGAGACTTGATAATGAAAACAACACAAAAGACGCAAAGCTGAAATATATTAATTCTTCACCATCTTAATTGTGATTGTTGACAAGAGATTATCTCTGCTGATCAGAGACAGGACTCATAGGTTTGAAACAAAAAGTCGACATCAAACAACTTAGTTTCGCAGTATCAGACTCCTTTTCAATAGACATTTCAAAGGATTTAACGTCAGACAAAGAGCTCAGGACATCTTAAAGGCATACATACAGATACCGATTGTCGGACGAAGTGCTAATTGCAAGGCCTCAGCCAGTTGCGCAATGGTTATGTAGATGACTTGATGCTGTATAAGGCACGGCCATATGGCCAACTGGTTTCAAAAAAACGTGTATAGATCCGATTGTTTTTGAATAGGAGAAATTGTCGCCTGTATTATCTTGTTATGATATATATATTAAATTTTAGGCTTGTTCAGTGGCGGACACGGTCGGCGTTACACTTCCGGTTTTTCTGTATTGCAAAATAGCTCTTGTTCTTTGGTAATACAGTCTAGGGCTGACGAAACCATAGACAAATCTGTTACGGCCTCCTAGTCCGCCACTGTACAACCCAGAGTCGCCGTATTTACGAAATTCTGTATTATTGAGAATATTCGATAGCTAATTTTCATCTGTGATAACGTAGGTTCGAATGGTCAAATTAGAAATCGGTATTTTAGTTTTAGCTTATTCGATTCAAACAAACAATCGAATCGTTCCTCTCTTTAAAACAGTTTCTATACATTGTACCATACTATAAAACATAGAACCTTAACTTAAAGTTAGCAACAAATCGATCAACAAACATATTTATTCCATTTTTATGGCGTAGGCGACCCAGTTGTATGGACAACTTTGCGGGGGTAGCGTATCTTTCAATGGTGCCGCCCACATGAGACCTTGCGATACCCTATAAGGTGCGTACTGACATTTTTCTTTGTGATTGCATGTTGAGTTTTTTTTTTAATGGACGGATTCCGATTGGTATTGCGTAAGTTAAAGATTCAAGTTAAAAAAAAAGGTTTAAGGTTCTGTCTGATCTAATTAAGTTACTGTTTTGAGAGCTACAATGTATAACTTATTAAGTAGGGGTGTAATTAAATACGTAATACTTATACGTAGTAAAATAAATTTTCAATATAGAAAAGTGTTATCAAAGACTGAATAAAGATTTAAAAAGTAGATAAATACATCTAAATAATGCAATCTTAATTAATAAGGGAATTTAATTTATGATAAAATCGAAGCTATAAAGCAGCCATATTAGGCTTAAAGTTGTCACTATAATTATTTATAACCATCCACAATTATCTTGGAGGCAAATAACGTACTTACTTTTACTTATAGTCCTCAATTTAAATTAAATACATACAAATTCCTTTATACTGAGCTCTAGTAAAGTAAAGTAAAAATTATTTATTCAATATAGGATACAAGATATCGCTTATTGAAAGTCAATCAGACTAATCTAATTAATATTGATACCTTATTTGGTAAAGTATCCAATACTGATAGAGGCGAAGTAGTTCAGGGTGCCCACTAATTGGCTCAGGCAAACTGTTTGCCTTGTCTTACGACAAGTCGCCTGGAGACGCCCCCAAACGAGCCCTCCTCTGTCAAATGATTCTACTCCCTCTCGCAATGATTTTACTAGGTAGAACCTGTATCTTAGTTGCCCGAAACACATACCCACCTAGAACCATGGAAACCAACATCGATATTCATCATAACAATGTTCGCCCCCACCGGGAATCTAACCGGCACCTAACTTTCAGTCGACATAGGTAACTGCTAACTGAACCATGGAGAATATGGAGATGGCAATGATGAATAAGAAGTGTATTAGAAATTGCATTGAATTCCATTTTGGATTTAAAAAAAAGTTTCTACCAACTAGGTACTAGGTGTAATAGTTTGGTAATACGCGCTAAGTTTTAGCACAATATTTTGATGATGTTAAGTATTTTAAAATGTCCTTTATTTTTTAACCGACTTCAAGGAGGTTCTTAGTTTGACTTGTATGTTGCTTGTCCGCGAATATTTCGCGTTTGGCTGCACCGATTTTGATGCGGTTTTTAGAAAATAATTTGTTATATTCAGCAGAAGATTTTGGTATCTATTTTAACCGACCTCGAAAAAGGGGGAAGTTATCAGTTTATGTTTTTACTTTTGTAAAAAAGCTATTATATATCAACAACACCGTAAATATCCAAAACATCCCACTGTAAAGCACCACCGGTAAACCGAAAAACTTATGCCGTTACTCAATTGCGGAAAACAAAAAACACAATTTAAACCGCGTAATCGTGTGACGAATCCGTAAAATGTAGAGCCTTAAAATAATTAAACACCAAATACACACCGCACTTCTCCAAATAGTTCGTTAAAAAAACCGTTAGTGTATTAGTCGTTTTAGTTTTCAAATTGTTCGTAATGTTCGTTTCTCGTAAATACAAATTTTAAAATTGGAACGCGGGCGCGCGGTCTTCGTTGGCGATTGCTAACAGGTGACTGGCGGCGCGGGCGCAGGCAAATGTCAGCGGTAACACACCGTGACGGAAGGGAGGGATACAGCGTACCGGATAAAAAAAACCTTAACCCGACTGTGTACCGGATAGTCAAAATATGAATAACTTCCGATTAAAATAAATAAGTAATCCTTTGTCATGAAGTATAAAAAAAAAAAAAAACACAATTAGAATGAGTTAGCTTCTTTTTCTTTAATAGAACATTACCAAAATGCATAATGGTGATTTTTTATAAATAAATCTGATTCCCTTACTAAATCTTTACTGATACGTACAGTGGCGGACACGATCGGCGTAACACTTCCGGTTTTTCTGTATTGAAAAATAGCTCTTGTTCTTTGGTAATACAGCCTAGGGCTGACGAAACCATAGACAAATCTGCTACGGCCTCCTAGTCCGTGACTGTACGTACGCCTTATTCAAAGAGGCAGAGCTCACAAAACGCCACTTAAATTTTCACGTAACATACCTGCCTATAATTATAATGGCAAATTAATCAAAAAGTGTCAATACATAACAGAAAACCCATTTTTATGCTTTGCTGTTTTTATATCTAATGCTGATATTTTCTTTCGACGGAGGAGCATACAATTTTATTAAATTGCGATTGAAATTATTATTGCGAATTGCATAGTACTCGACAAACCAGTCGTAGTCGGGTAAAAATAGTGTATCTTATTTTGTTTTGAAAACCAAGTATTTCATATGTGGGTGTGTCGTGATTTAATTGTTTGTAATTATGTTAATTTTATGATCTGTTATAGATACTGTCCTTGTGTTGTTTTTTACAAGTTTTCAATGAGGCGCGATACAGGATCTTTCATTCATTTTATTTTCATTTTAGTACACTTAATTGCAATTTTTACATTGGATTATTTTAATGCTTACGCTCTAAATTATCTGCTTTATGGCTCTAACATTCAAATCCGAGGGTTTCGTTCGTGGATTATCAGAATTGTTTATCGCTTATCGCTTACTATTTTTCTAACATGTTTGTAACTTTGAAAATGATAAATTTTGTCATAAAGATTTATGAAAAATTTATTATAGAAACTAAGGTTAAACAAATCAATTCAAATCAAATCAAAAAATATTTATTCAATCAAGATATCACTTATTGAAAGTCAATTAGACTACATCAAATCTAATTGCTATTGATACCTTATTTGGTAAAGTATCCTATACTGTGAGAGGCGAGGTAGTTCAGGGTGCCCACCAATTGGCTCAGGCAAACAAATGTTTGCCTTGCCTTACGACAATGATCACATTATGTAGTACTAGTCGACCCGGCGAACTTCGTACCGCCTAACCTTTAACTATTTTGCGCATGTATTATACTTATAAACCTTCCTCTTGAATGACTCTATCTATTAAAAAACCTGCATCAAAATCCCTTGGATAGTTTTAAAGATTTAAGCATACATAGAGACAGACGCGGGAAGCGACTTTGTTTTATACTATGTATTGATTATACCATTTCATAACTGCATACAATCCGGAGAGGGTCTGGTTTTTGGCTGTCCAGATTAACGAGGCCCTCCTGTAGATTATGTAATCTATACCAATATTATAAAGACGAAAGATTTGTTTGTTTGTTTGTTTGTAACGAATAGGCTCCGGAAATACTGAACCGATTTGAAAAATTCTTTCACTGGTAGGTAGCTCCATTAACCCCGAGTGTCATAGGCTATATTAGATTTTCAAAAAAATTAGGGATCCTTACCTAAACTCAAATAATATAACCCATGGTGCAATATTTTTTCCGTTGTTTACATATTTTGACAGGTGGTTTGTTGTTGTTTGTTTTTTATTCGGCCATTCTGGGCAGTCAAAAGAACATAGTCTATAGAGCTAAGTCTTTTGTAATATCGTATATTCTATGGCGTAACGAAGTAAGCCGGGAAAGCTCGTCAAAAATAAATAAATAGGAGAGGCTTCCGTTCCGACATTTTAATTGTAGTTTTTGATTTCTCGAAGATAGAATAGTACTCAACTATGAACACTACACGTGCCTTTAATTAAATTTGATCTTTTATTGAGTTCTACAAAAATCTAGCGTAGGTGAAAATGTTGACACCCATTATACCTACATGTAATACTCCCACTTACAAAATAATGGTGGGTAGGTAATTTATAATAGACAACACTTTAATAACAACATAATATACCTTGAGGCAAAAAACATAAATTAAAATCAGATCAGTAAAATGTTAGACATGTAGCGCCATCTATAAAAAGAAGAGGCAATCTTGCAAAGCGTTTAGTCACAAATAGCTCCCTCTTTAAGTAATTCGTAGCGACATCTAGCGAAAGAACATTGAAACTACAAAGTAAACATTAGAAAAAGAGTTGAAAAAATTAAAATATAATGCTTAAAAATTACAGAAAGTCGTAAATTAAATCAAAAGAAATTTCAATTGCTCTCTCTGACTTACCAACTTTACTGCCAGAGAAATGCGTGTACACAGATAAATTATATATTAAATAATTGTTAACGACAACTGTTACTGAACACGACATTTTTTTTAATGAAAAAAATATTTATTTTTTAACTGTAATAGTTTCTTTCAGGAAAAACTTTAAAATCTAGAAATTTAAAATGGCTGACACTGTATGGAATTTTTACGGATTTTCACAGTATTGCCACTTTTTAATTTCCTTCCACATTTTTGTGCCGCAGCGCAATGTACTTATATTTATAAACAAAACGGTATATATAAAAATTTATCGTGGTTCGTTAGTCTCGCTAAAACTTGCGAACAGCCGCGCCGATTTAGCTCGTTTTGGTCTCAAAAGATCGTAGTAGTCCAGGGAAGGTTTAAAAGGTGAGAAAATTTGGAAAAAATAAGGGGAAGGTAGCAAATCTAACAATTCAATGTTTCCATATAAAATTGTAGGGCGCGGAACGTCGTTCGCCAGGACAGCTAGTACTATATATAATCTAGAGAACTTGAAAAATAAAAATAACTTGTTCTAAGTAAGAACGTTAGTACATTCCTTTTTATAGCAATTGTCTATACGTTAATGATTTAGCGGTGGGCACAAAAAACTGTCTCAAGGCTCCTGGCTGAAATAATTGAAGATGATTGCTACTCGAGTATTTCACTGTATCCAAGTCGGTACATTGTTTTTTTTTTTAGTTTTTTTTAGGACTATATTATATAAGTACCGTACCGTACGTAGGGTAAGTATACTAACTATTGTATGTTACTATGTTGTTAATTTAAAAAAAAATGCTGTGTGTGAATAAATTCATGTCTATATCTACAATAATAATATATATTATTAAAAGATTAAATCAGATATTTCTTAAATTTTAACTTATAAATTAAGGTTGTTAAATGCCAGTATAAAACTCAGATTAGAAATAAATCAATATATATAAAACTCTTCCGTTACTGACTGACTGACTGACTGACAGACAACGCAGAGCCGAAACTACTGGGCGTAGCGGGCTGAAATTTTGCATGTAGGTTCCTTAGTAAATGTAGGTGAGCACTAAGAAGGGATTTCCCGAAATTCCCACGGGAACGGGAAAAAACAGGAATTTTGTTTATGAGAAATCTGCGCGGGAAAAACCGCGGGGCAGCCTCTAGTTCGAAATATATTTGTTGTGTTATGAAAACCTTTAACAGCTAGACAAACAGACTTACTTTTTTATTTTTAATATATAGGAAAATAGACATAAATAGCATTAGGTGCCTAGTGCCTACTTATTTTAATAATATATAATATTCGATACAAATATAATACGATATAAATAATATTACCTAATTAATAAATCCAAAAACAGTTTTTTTATGTTAAGCCGTCAACAGTAACCGTGGGCGTTTTGATTTATGGAAAAGGCTTCTGTAAATTAAATCAAAAACAAGAAAAAAGTTATATAAAATACTACCCAAAAATAAGTAAGTAAGGACCCTTTTACTTATTCATACAGTAGGCATAAGAATAGTAACACATAATACTGACTCATACATGTCGCCAATGTTTATCCATACAAGGCATGACTTGAAATTGAAGTATGGGGCGCCCTCTAAACACAGGATGTTTTGAAAACGTTAACTTATTATTCATACATAAGTTAGGCTAAATGGCAGAATGATTCATTTTAATAGTTAGCAAGGTTGTTTGAAGTTGTATTAATCAATCAAATAAGCCTAATCACGATTTACACTCAAGAGCCCCTAACTAGGTAGAACTAGGGTGCCCGAAATATAGCCCTAACAATGTTAAGAGCCAGTTTACAGCGATGCTAGCGCCATTCTCGAAAATAATTAATATCTTCTAAACTAAGGCAAATATCAAAAATGTGGCATAGTATGACACTAGATAATGTAGCCTAGTATGTTTAGGGCACTTTTGTATAGCTTTTAAGTTAAAGACCAAAGGAAGCTACAAAGTGTTACTAAAAGTGGCCACTTTTAGCAACAATCTGTTTATAATTTTGTTCTTTTAAGTTAGGACTACATTACTGTGCTCAAAAAATACTAATCAAGATTATCTAGTGTCATACAGTGCCACATTTTTGATATTTGCCTTAGTTTAGAAGATATTAATTTTTTCGTGTATGGCGCTAGCATCGCTGTAAACTGGCTCTTAACTAACATAAGAGATCATGCATTTTAAGATTGCCAATCTTATTCGTCTTTTGTCTACCAATACATCAAAACACTTTTAAATAAATTAATGAGTTACATAAACGGACCCACGTCAGTGCGGCACCAAAATTTTGAAATTAAAAAGTGGCATGACAACACTGTATGGAAATTTTCGAAAATCGACCAATTTCCATACAATGGAAATTTTCGAAAATCCGACAAATTTCCATCATACAGAGTTGCCACTTTTAACGACGACGTCGAATGGTCCTCATTTTGTGCAAAGAAAAACAATGATATTTTTTTGTTTATGTTTGTGTTTCCGAAAGCAACTCCTAGATGGCGCTACCAGTAGCCCATAAAGCACGGGTCGTAGTTCGTCGACCCTGTCCGTCTGTCAACCCAATAGAAAGGGCAACTCGCGAAATATTATTATTAACGGTTCACGTCATTTGTAGCATTGCTAATTGTCGGTGTAACGGTTTTTAAATATGTAATAAAACATTATTTTGCTAGTGCCATTCTCGAAAAAAATTATAGCTTCTAAACTAAGGCAAATATCAAAAATGTGGCACAGTATGACACTAGATAATGTAGACTAGTATTTTTAGGGCACTATTGTATAGATTATTATGTTAAAGACTAAAGTGTTGCTAAAAGTGGCCACTTTTAGCAACTATCTGTGTATAATTCTCCTTTGCTCAAAAAATACTAAGCAAGATTATCTAGTAGTGTCATACTGTACCACATTTTTAACCAACTTCAAAAAAGGAGGTTATCAGTTTGACCTGTATGTATGTATGTATGTATGTTTCGCACCTTCAGAACGGTAGGGGCAAAACTCAAAAATTGAGATTTACGGGAAATCGCAAAAAACTAAAATAAAATTGTAACTTTGCACTTTGAAAGTATTTATTTCGCTAATTTGACCTAAAAAGTTTAAGTTTTTTATTCCTAAGGTAAAGTCTAGGTTGTCTTCTAGCGTATGAACGGTAAAAAGATGGTTCATATTTAATTTTTATATATTTTTTTTTGTTTTTTTAAAAACAATGGAAGACATAAGCCCTTTTTATTCTGATAGTTTTATTTTTTTTATGTTTTTAAGGACCTAAAACCTAAAAGTTCTCTACAATTCTAAACTATTAATTGAATTTATAAACATTTTTTCAAATAGCTTCAGTAAGAAAAAGGCACAACCATAATTAAGTCTCACTTTATATTAGTATAATTCGGTATCGTAAAGACCTATTTACATAAAGTGTCTTTATTAAACTGATAATAACAATTATACTTAGCGATGACGTTTAGGATTATATAGCCACAATCGGCTATGAGCCTGTAAACAACTGAACCTGTTCGTCCTACTTTTGGCGCATTAATGATTGCGTCAGTCTGGTTCCGAGCGGGTGCAGGAAAACGTCCCAGTGCAAAAGAGACGTAAGTATCGGATTTCTTTTTCTGTCGTTAAAAAGCCTGTGTTTTAATATTCATCGGATAGAGCGCACATTTTTAAGCCTTTCTATGACCGTAACTCAATTTCGCGAAATTTTGAGTTAAGCCCCTTCAATTCTGAAGGTGCGGTTTGTCCGCGATTATCTCGCGTTTGGCTGAACCGATTTTGATGCGGTTTTCAGATAAGTATTTATTACATTCAGGAGAAGGTTTAAGTACCTATTTTAACCGACTTCGAAATAGAGAAAGTGCTCAGTTGATGTATGTGTCAGTTTATTGAAAGCGGGTTCCTTTTTTGTAAAAAAGAAATTATATACTATCGTGACAAAGGGCGATTAGTTACTATTATTAATATTTGCCTTAGTTTAGAAGTTTTTTTTTTCGAGAATGACGCTAAAATCGGTGTAAACTTGAAAATTATACCGTTTTTCCTTAATTTCGTATTAATTTCCCTTAATTTACTATTAATTTCAAAATTTAAATTAAAAAATATTTCAAAAAAATGTGTTATTGTAAGATCACTCAAGGGATGGCCACTTCTTGTTTGTCACGTCCCCTATTTTATCAGGCGCAAGTCCTTTTTTTTTACTTTGAGAAATGTACTTAATAAGTATTTCTACTTAGTTTTACTCGCTGTAATCTAGCTGTGTGAACCAGCATGCTACGAAACGCATAAGGGTGAAAAACCTACATTTCCCGCCCGGTGCCGGAAACAGGCCACCTATCACCTTGACTACCAGGCTACCATAGAGTAGACAGCTATCTAGGTCGTCGCCAAGGCTCCTCTGTTAAACGCCCACAAACGCCCCCGCTCTCTGAGCCTATTTCCTAATCCGAGCCGATGAAAGGTATGTTAAACGCCCACAAACGCCCCCGCTCTCTGAGCCTATTTCCTAATCCGAGCCGATGAAAGGTACCTAGTCTTAGTCTGAGCTAGGCGACTGGGAATTGAAATATATTATCTTAGTTTAGTTGGTATTTGGTATTTTTACGCCTACGCGACTACTCTTGGTCAGTTTAAGAGCCAGTTTAGAGCGATGCTAGCGCCATTAGCGAAAAAAAAAAAAATCTTCCAAACTAAGTCAAATATCAAAAATGTGGCACAGTATGACACTAGATAATGTAGCCTAGTATTTTTAGGGCACTGTTGTATAGTTTTTATATTATAGACCAAATAAAGCTACAAAGTGTTGCTAAAAGTGGCCACTTTTAGCTTTAAGAAGGATTTTTAATATGGCTTTTATGGTATGGATTAGGAATTTACAAATAATAATAATAATAACACATCACACTCAGAGCCCCTAACTAGGAAGAACCTGTATCTAGGGCGCCCGAAACACACACAGAGACGAACATCACACCCAGACCGGAAACAAACATCGATATTCATCATATCAATATTCGCCCCGCCCGGGAATCGAACCCGGGTAAATATTTTAAATACCGTTTTATCCTAATAGCTTTAAATGTATAGGCTGCTTTCTGAGCACATTTTAACTCTGTATTTGTTCAGTCTAAATGTATTTTTTTCTAATTCGTAATTAAACTCTAAATTGACGTTATGAAAGGCAAAACTTTTAGATAGGTAGTCAGATATCTGGGATCTTCTGGCTTTAGGTCTAGGCAACGATTATTTATATAAAAGATCTAGGTAGAATAATCTTTGCTGTAAATCGCTTGAAGTAAAAAAAATAGCAATATGTAAGGAAATTATTTTTAAAAAGTTAAACAAAAACCATAAAAATTTTCCAGGGTATTTTTTTTTGAATACGGTATATACTTTGTATATTAAATTTAATATATTATTTTACATGTAATTATCTAGTTTACGAAAAAACTACATAATGCCGCATTCAATATAAGCTTCGAAGGTTTCAAATATTAACATACAATACGCGAACCGAATCATAATGAACAAATCGATATCTATCTCAAAACAACAAATAATAACCGCTAGGTAATAAACATGTTGTCTCACAAACATAAATCGAGTTTTAGATCTGTCGATATTAATCTATGACTTATATCGTACGTTTGAAGTTTGAAGGTTTCATCGGATTGATTGATAGATCTCGCGTCAGTACTCAAAGGGTAATGTAGGTCAGTAATGCTAAGCATTCAAAACGTGCAATCGAGTGTGATTATCTGATCAATGATTTATCTTTTAATATGTGACATTCGTATCTAGTTTTATAATAAGTAAGATGAGATCTAGAAATTTTTGAAAAAGCAGTTATTTCACAAAAAAAGCTTTCTTTTACTATCGCACAAGCTCAGCCACTCCAACTAACTTTTAAACGTAATAAAAAATTATGTAAAAAATATAAGAAGGGATTTCAAAGTGACAATAAAAAAAAATTTTTCGTAATACGCATGTAGATGGCGTTGTCTATCGTAATAGACACAGGTAAGTAATTCAAATTAGTTGAAATTTACTTGAAAAGTTTAAACAAAACAAAACATAAACTATTTGACTGACGCGTGACGTGTTTTAATTTTGTTTTGAACTTTCAATGATTCATTTGAACTTGATCTACTATGTTTGTCTATGCCTATATGGACGTTTGCAGGCGCCATCTAATAGCGGCGTGATAAAACTTGTTTTTTTTTTTTCTGAGATGTCAAATTGAAAAACTCTCATTGGAAATTTGAAATTAATGAAAATGAAAATTTCTTTGATTCGTAGAGCTATTCGAATCTTGTTGAAGTCACAGTTGAACTTTACAAAACAAACGATTAAATCATTTTGTATAATTTACGTAAGCGCAAGACCATAAGATCAAAGCCAGTGTTTTACTGCAAAGTCCTTTTAAAATTCACAACAACACTTCTCCACCGTGACATGTCACGTCTGTGACCGGATTACTTTATATAATCTTTGGACCGAATAAGGATGTTTTGAATTTATAAAGGACTAGCTGCTCTGTACCTGCGACTTTGTTGACGAGAATTTGAGTGTCATTTGTTAAAATTTTACCTTAATGTAGCCTTCTAGGCTACGCTGAGGACATCAATATACATAGTATAAAATGAAGTCGCTTCCCGCGTCTGTCCCTACGTATGCTTAAATCTTTCAAACTACGCAACGGATTTTAATGCGGTTTTTTTTTAATCAATAGAGTGATGCAAGAGGAAGGTTTATAAGTATAAAACATGCACAAAATACTAATAGGTTAGGCGGTACGAAGTTCGCCGGGTCGACTAGTTTGTGAATATTTCACAAAAGTCCGTGCAAAAGATAAGCGTGTACATACACAGAATTGACAATACCAATTTTAGAAAGAAAAAAAAAAAACTGAAATTTTAGAAAAGTGAAAAAACATTTTAGAGTTAAAAGTGCAAAGAGGAACAGAAGAATAAAGATTTTTTTTGTCTTATTTGATTATTAATGCGATGCCCATACTCTTGTTTGTTTAAAAAAGTAATTTAAAAGAAAAGGGCAAAGTTGATCCTTGAATACAGTCCTACTTGTTAAAATGAAAAAGAAACATTTATTTCGACTCAGAAGCAGCATACCTGTATTAATCCCCAGAAATAGAACAGCAAAACAAAATAAAGCCTATAATAGGATTAAAAACATTACGACCGCGTCCTTGCCGAACGACCAAGGTCTAAAGAAAACCTGTTACTGATTCGAAAACATGATAATTAAAAAGCAATTATGCAGTATATATACGGCCTTCTTTACTGTATAAAGCCCAGCGCATACCTGACTTAGGCACGCCGAAAATACCTACTAGAGTAAAAAAAAAAAAACTAGTATAATATCTAACTTCTATGGCACAGGGCTTGAGGATCTATCACGTGCCGCTTCTTATGGTTCAAGTTCCTATAAAGATATTTTAAGAAACATAATATTACTATTGTAACAATCCTTCCCTTTCTATCTTTCTGTCCTAAAAACAAAAACCGCGTAACTCGAAATTTTTCGATAACTTAAAACTAACTGCACTTACCTGGAAATGCAGAATGATGGTCCAGATCAGTCCCAGGGTGAGTTTAGGGTTCCCGTCCACGATGTCCTCAGCTCTGATGTTGACCAGCTTGATCTTCTTGTACCGGAGGAAGTCGAGAGCCATTTGGACGTTCTGCAGCATATGGAACCGCATACGGCCTCGCTCGCGCGGCTGGAATTGCAGATAAATGTTACATTTATTAAAGGATAAAAAGAAATTATTTTAAATTTTCTTATATATATTAATAAAAATAAATTATATTATTATTATTACGAGCCTGTACTGTCCCACTGCTGGGCAAAGGCCTCCCTCCCCTAATAAAAATAAATAAGTTCCAAAAATATATAAGGCAGCTGAATATTATAATCATAATAAAAACGCGTCATACTCAGGGCCCCTAACTAGGCAGAACCAGTATCTAGGTTTTATTAATATTAATAGTGTTGTAGCGTGTGTTGTGTGTAGTAATGTGTAACCTTAAAAACCCGAATTCCCAAATATTTATCCGGTAATTTTCTCATAAATATTTTTGTAAAACTTTAAGTGATGTGAAAGATTTTTTTTTACATAAAATACTACTTCCGGTTCCCTACCCAAAAATATTTTTAAAAGGTACAAAAACCGGTAATAGATCCCCTAATTGTCCATTTTAAATATTACCAGGTGCGGCAGGGAAGTCCGCACCCGTCCACAGTAGGTTACGTTTTTTGGGGTCAGACACTATCTACCCCTATTTATTACTTTATTACTGTAGTATAAATTTCTTTTTTAACTGCGAGTTTTTGTCAAAAAACTAAAGTACCAAGGATTGCCATCTTTCTCTCCTGATTAGTTGGAGTATTTGTGTAAATATTATTTATTATTTACTTGCTTTTATTTTGGTAATAAAGCGTTTTTATTTTATCTACTTAACAAATTAATTGATAAAACACCTATGAAACATAAAACAAAAAAAATCCCACTTCCAACGAACTCTGCGTACAAGTGTGAGTATGTATAAATTTAGCATGTATCTAATTAGGCATTGTATGTAACTACGTCCCGTTTAATTATAAATAACTGAACGCTATATGTATATAGCCATAACATGGTGTTCTTTCCTTGCATATTTTAATGTTTTCTACATTTTGCTCAGAGCATTGAGAAGTATAAATTAAAGTGCGGAATCGCGTGACTAGGCGTAAGTAACACTAACCTATTTAGGAATGAACGTGGTAAAAGTTAATTATTTCGGTAAATCAAAGGGAAATATTTTTATGTTTATCGTGAATATTCTTATCATGGTCATTAAGCGATATGAAACATTTGTGTAGAAAATAAAAATGGTGGTACTAACGAGGTGTTCGCCAGAAAGCACCTCCAGCAGCGAGATGAGGTTGAGTCCATCGCGCAGGTCCTCGAAGAGATCGTTCACGTGCCGGTTCACCTGTACCAGATTATAAACATTAATAAAAATATTATAATACGAGCTAAGATAGCTTCGCTACGGACCGTGTAAACTGTGTCCATAATACATAGGATTGTAGTTAATCCGACTATGACTGCAATAATTTTAAGGCGCTAAAGCAGTTGATGTATATCGGTAGTTTTGCCGGCGAGAAAATATAAGAAAATAAGTATATCAAAGGTATACATAGCGTTAAGATTTGTCATTTGTCATTAAAGAATATGTTAAGATAAAAAACCTAGCCGCGGTAATTTTTCTCATCTGCTTAGCAATTATTTCGAGAAAAACAAACAGATGGTGACAGTATATGTAGGAAATATGTGTTATTTATAAAAATTGCACCGACCCGTATCGTTGTGTGAGAAAAATACAAACTAAAACAACAGCTTTTATAAAACACTGCTTACGCTAAGAAAAACGGGAAAATAACAATATTCAATGCAGAAGAACAAATAAAAACATATTCAATGAATAACTTCTAACAGAAAATTTAAGAAAAATCTGTATAAACACAACGATAAACCCTTGAAAATAAGAAAAAAACCGACTCTAATATAAAAAAGCAAGACACACGAACAAACTACAGTACACCACAACAAACTCACATTTTGAGGGCAGCACAGCTGATTGTTGACAACTTCGCAGACATGGAGACGAGTGTACGTCTGCACCAATTACCAGCAGCATGAAACATTACTTAGGTTAAGACTCAAAAACTTTAAAAGAAAGGTCAGTTCAAAGATAAGAAGTGGCTGAAGGATAAAAGGGATAAAGAATTGAAAAATGGATAAGCGAGAAAGCAGAAGATACATTTTATAAGAGAACGTAAGATCCAATTAAAGACTATTAAGGGAAATAATGACCTAAGATAAGAACACATGGCAGCGCGCTATGAATGAGGATCTGGAGCACACGCAGAGCACCTGGGAGGAAGTCTGCGATATTGCTCAAGACCGTCCAGTGTGGCGGCGATTTGTTTCGCCCATTTGCTCCCCAGCGGAGATTGGGCAAAAGTAATTAAGTAAGTAAGTAAGGGAAATAATTAAGAAAAAGGGTAAAAAATAATGAAAGAAATGCAATGGAAAGTAAAAAGGTGTAAGTGGATTGTAGTTGCAGGAAAAAAATTAGGAACGGACGGAATACACAAGAGTCCGACTAAAAGCAGTATATTACAAAGTCGCAGAACATAAACATCTTGTGAATTAAAAGTGGTCGGTAACAAACCAGATGTATATATTTTAATTGGCCAACACTACAGAAAGCATGAATCACAATTTCAAAATTCACAACAAGCAATCAACTGCACAGACAGATATGGAGAACTGTTTTATTAACAGCATGACATCTGTTCTAAACAAGCATTTTGTGATTTCTTTGTCTCTTTCTTTAAGAGGAATAGTTGATGATGATGATAAAACAACGGCGCTGAAGAAAAAACAATATGAAATGTTATAATATAAAGTTAAGTTAAAGTTAAAAGTTAAAAAACACTTTATTGCATACAAAAAATACAAAAGAACATTATACAATTAATGGTAGACATATTTAAATTTGCATGCAATGGGCGGACTTATCGCTAAAAGCGATTTCTTAATATAATGATATATAAATATCAACGAACACTTATTAGAAAGAATAATAAAAGAAATACAACATGAAATAAATACGCTGATAAAACTACAAACAATACCAATGTAACTCATATACATAACATCCGAATACTAAATTAAACTAGTTCTGTCACTTTCTGTTCTACAGTCACTATAAAAGACAGAACTACTTAGTAGTTTAATGGTCCCAATTTTTTTAAGTATCTGGGGAAATCGAAAAAAAAGAGCAAAAAAAAAACAGCCTGAAAATTATAAGCAAATCGATCAGATGAGTGAAGGTGCTAGATGACGACTATAAACTATAAAGCAGAAAAACATCAAACAAACAAAACTCGTGAAAGACTAGAAGAAACTCAAACAACTAAAAACAACAGTAAAATTTCATGCGAGACGACATCTAGAAAAAAAAACTGCCGCTGGTGTGTATCATACAGACCTTTAGATATTTCCAGTGCTGCATTCCCGATGATAAGCGATTATAAAAAAAAGAGAAAAAAAAATCTTATTTTTTTACAATTTCTGAGATAGACATTGACATATTTTAGGAAACGCTCACTAAACGGTGCGTGGCTGTTGTATAATTATAGAATGCTGTCACAATTTTAAAGGAGAATCTCTGCATGGATAGATTGTTATTATAATTATATTTAAGGAGTATGTGATGTCCTATCCATACTTATATTATAAATGCGAAAGTAACTGTCTGTCTGTCTCGCTTTCTTGATAAAACAACTGAACTGATTTGAATAAAATTTGGAGCCTGAGAAAGGACATATAGGCTACTTGAAAAAATTTGGAATTTGATGTTACAAGGGAAAATGGCTAAGCCGCGGGGCGCCCACTAGTAAAGGTATATATTATAAGCTTAAAGTTCACCGGGTCAGCTTGCATATTATATAATGATAAGATCATTAATCAACATCACAACTTACTCATCCCCTAACTGAAACCTCCTTTCATACTAAATTATAAACAGCCGTTTGTCTTGCAGCAGTTTGCAGTATTAATCACTCGATCAACAAAGAGTCAGACTGACGGACAAGGCATTCCTTTGTGCAGCGAAAGTGTTACACTACGGAATCATTAATTTTATATATATTTATTTGCAATGTTCTGAGTATTTAGGTCAGTGCGTTCGAGTTTTTATACGAATTGCAGATGATATTAAAATTGTACAAAATTGAGGATGTTCCATTTATTGGCGATGAGTAATGCTGGCCGATAAACGTCCACTGCTGAACACAGGTCTTCACTTACACAACAGATTGCCACAAGGGCAAACATTGTGGAGCGTGTTTGCCGTAGTCGCCACCGCCACGCTTGGCAGGCGGGTTGGGGATAAGCCCTGTAGGTCCGGGAAGCCCTGTAGGTCCGGGCGTAAGAATAGGTCTACGGTATACCCTGCCTGTCGTAAGAGGCGACTAAAAGGGGTCTTTGGGGCCGTGGGTGTGAAGGGCGGGGGCCTGACACACTCATCAAACGGCCCCAAGATGGGCGGCGGCACAGCTTGTGGCACTGTGCCGCCGCAGCTACAAAGGCGAGCCGGGGAGGGAACAATATGCCCTCCCCGTGCACGAAGCTGATATCAGTTGAGCGTGGGAGGAACCTCGGACGCCAGTAATGCGTGGTTCCCGGGGTCCTTCCCAAAAGCGCCAAGACGGCCGCCGGGGGGTTTTAGTGGGTGCGAGCCCCACATACCCCTGACGCTCCCCCGAGCGTCGGGAAATGCGTTAGGCATTTCCCCCCGTTACAAAAAAAAAAAAGGCGGGTTGGGGATCGCATTGTGGCTCTTCAAGTATTACAAAAAAGGACGCTGCTGCCCATCCTACGGATGTTCCCTTAGTCGCATTTTACGACACCCATCAGAGAGGAGGTAAGCACTACACCCATGGGAGGAGACTGGTTGGTGGTCTTCGGTTCTGCCTCAAGAGCCACAAGAAATTCTTAGACGGCTAGAGGATGAAAGCTTGAATACTCGCTGCTGCATCTGATTTGATGATTTACTTTATGCATTATGTATAAAAAAAAAAAAAATTAACGATGATTTCAAATAGCTATTTAATTGTTATCCTATCAGTTACCCACTTCAAGCCATTTCAAGAATAAGTCCTTTTGTGAATAATTCCTTTCCGGACAGAGTCCGTTCCGTACTAAGTCATTATCGGAATCAGTCTTTTTAAGAAAAAAAAATCCGGAATAGAACATATTTACGTACTAAGCGATCAGAAACTACTGGTGCCACTCCAGTGGTCTAAATTGTGTAGTTCTAAATTACATTCCTATTTCGAACTAACAAAACTTCGAATTTTTTTTTTTTGTTTTCTAATTACAGTTGTCGTAAAATCTTCAGCCAGTCATCTTATACAGACATCTTCAAATCATTCTGCGATCTCGCATCTCGCACTTTAACTGAACAAGCAAACCGTTGACTCATACAAACATTCGCCAAATGCGATTCCTGAATAAACAATAACGGACAAAGGCTTCCGAGAAATGGCCACAGGCAAGATATGTTACATACATGGTAGAGAGAATGTATTGTTTATATTCGCTTCCGAAAACGTAGTTAGGTACGTGTCGGTACTTTATGTGCGGTAAATTCATTTTTGTAACTCTACCATAGACCACTAACCCTGTTATTTATAAAAAATATAGTTTAGTTATTTAACGGATGTCAATTTAGACTGGATGTCACGTATTTAGTAAATACCGTATTATGTTTTTTGTATGGTAAATACTATTTACCATACAAAAAACCAGATAAATAGACCTCCAGTAAATATTTTATAATCTTAAACCCTATTTTAACTATTTTTAATTTAGCTACGATCGATTCACATAAGTTCATTATCCATAATGGACGACTCACCTAATGTACAACGCAATTAATTTTACTAAAATTAATTGGACTAAAATTGTTTAAACTAATGAACGATTGATCTATTGAGATATTGGATGTTACAACTATGCACTACTCGCATACAGTTTATTGATTATAAGAATCACTAGACGTTATACTACCGATACTACCTTGGCGTTACTCCCTAGATCTGCTATACCAAAAATCGATGTTACGTTAGGTACTTAAAGTTTTGCTATTTCAACACAATGTCAACCTCAAACCATCATCAGACCTCAAAAGTGAATTTATTACAGGTCGAATCGTGCCACCACTGTCGTAAAAAGGATGGGTACATTGAATAACAATGATTTAATGTAAACTAGTACGAACTAGCGCCACGCACAAATAAAATGTGGGCTTATTAAAAAAAAAACAAGCGATCACTCTATATAGATGGGTCTATTCGTGGTCCATCCAGCCAGATATCGTTATCGGATTTCAAATTTGGAAGTTCCTTCAACGTTCTTCTTAGAGATTGGTAAAATCAAAATATTTATGATTTGATTCCATATTTTAAAAAATTCTAAAGAATTAGTTAGTAGGGTACAACATTAATAGCCAAAATTTAAACAAGATGCTTACTATCAATCTTAATTTGGACCCATTTGGACCGTAGAAAACAGAAGCGCTTGTGAATGATAGTTCGGTAATGACAATTACTAGGCAACCTGCCTTACCAAAAATTTTTTTTTTATAAAAATAGATTTTATTTTATTTGACAACATTTTAAGTTTTTTAACGGAGTGGTGCTAGTGCTTCGAAAGCACTTTACCTCAAGAGAGCCGCATAATGGGATATAAAGTTTTGTGTGCACTGAATTGAAAAACATTGTGTGCTTAAAGTGCACAGTAACTACACAACATTTATGGGTTATTGTGTAACAAACAAGCAAGGAACAAGTTACAACTGAGAATTTTCAAGTGTTCTATACGTCCTAGAATAGGAAAACAAAAATTGTTAACGTAACGCAACTTGCGTTGCCTGGGATAAATCGCTTTTAGCGATAAAGCCAACCATTGATATTTTTTAAATCAAAATTTTAATTGTTTTGTTTATTTTATGTTATTTGAGTTTTTTTTTGGCGATTCAGCGTTTTTGTTTACTGGGTGTGTATGGATGGATATGAGAATCTATGGGGGAGGCCTTATCTTTTTTAACCTGGGTTTGTATGGATATGAGAATGTATGTCTTCTTTTGGCTTAGTTTAATTACTTAGCTTTAAAAATATTTCGGGAACACATTTTTGTAAATTTCAGCTGATAGAGGAATTTCGATGCTTCGGGCAAATGAAATCGGGCGAATGAGAAGTAAGCCATATTATCTTTTCAAATAATTAAATTGTGACAGCATTTCTTTAAAACTTTATTAAATCGCATAAGAAAATATAAAATCGTATCTAGTAGAATTTCATTTTAATTTATAAAATAATTTACCTTTTTTAGGTGTTTGTTGACCCACTTCGTGAACGTCTTCTTCTGTATGGCATCTCTTTCATCTGAAATAAAAGAGACAGAGTGGTAAATAAAAAAATACTAGAAAATAGCTAATATGTGAATACATAATGTATGTGCGGCGACAAGCTGGGCCCTTGTCACGATGGTATAAAAACATAAACTCTGCTAAATGTGGGTCCAGCTCATCAGAGCTGGTGCCTCTGCCTAACCTATCGGGTAGTAAAAGTTTGAAATTTTGTGATGTTATTAATGTACAGTGGCGGTCTAGGACGGCGTAACAGATTGTCTTGTGCGCCTAATACCAAGAACAACAGATTTTTGCAATACAGAAAACCGGAAGTGTTACGCCGTCCTAGACCGCCACTGTATGTAATGAAATGGTTATTATTAATTTAATAATTAGTGGGTTGTTGTGTATCCGCAGCTTTGACTGAACTTTCAGTGCGTCTGGGGTCATGGTTCGAATACCTACGGTGGCGAAAATAATTACTCGTTTATATTAAAAAGCCAAGACCCATATCAACTTTTAATCCTTTTGTAAAAGTGACATAACAGTTAAAATAACACGAAACACCATAAATAGAATTTGGTTCGTTGTCAAAGCTCGTCGCGATCGCGAGGTGAACGAACCGTGGTCGTGATGGATAACAAAACATAACTGGATTGGCACTACTAGTTCTCTACTAAATAAAATAATATTAAAAACGCAAAAAAATTAAGACATAAGTGGCCGTTTTTGTCTTTAATCGATTGCGTTTTTCACTTTTAAGCCAAGTTTTACTAATGTGTAAAAAAATAGTTTAAAAATTTCGAACTCTTGCTATGGCGCGAAATTCAAATTTTTTCGTGTTTTTTATTTATTCTGGCGAAAGTATACATTTTTAATAAAGTTTAAATGAATTCGCGTATGTAAAAAACCATCTCCCATATTGCAATACAACGTTTTTGGAAGACAGACCTACAGATTTTGTGTCTAAGGGGTAAAAGGCCAAAAAACAAGTTCCTTGAATATACACAAAATCGGTAACTCTATCTTTTAAAAACTATATATCATAATGTGGGAAATTGGTTTTTACGTACGCGAATTCATTTAAACTTTATTAAAAATGAATACTTTCGCACAAAATAATTAAAAAACGTGAAAAAATTTGAATTTCGCGCCATACCGTGAGTTAGCGCCTTAAATGACTTAATTATTAAGTAAAAGTTTTTTTTCACATGAGGGCGGCACCTAGAGTACTATTTCACCTTAAATGTCTACTACTGACTACTTTGAGTAACGTTAAAAAAACCTTCTGTTATAATACCTCTAATATTAAAATTTGGAAGTATACGAAAGGCCAACACAATATTATCGCTGAAATAGGCAAATAAAAAAATCGTGAATGCATTTCCCGTTATGAAATCAGCTAAAATAAACTTTTAAACAACACATTAATACAGAACTAAGCTTAGACACACACACAACGCACGGTTACATTCAGCCTTCTGAAAACTCAAACTCGATTATAACAAACTCAACCGCTAGCACATAGTTGAGTTGAGTAACGATAGAACCGCTCCCGTCTGCTAATAACTCTGCTATTTTTGACCTAAACACAGCCGTTGCCAAACTATTTGCAGAGTCGGAAGTGACCGGTCGTTTTCACACTCAAAAAGCTCTGTTTAGGTGCGTTCGTCAATATTGACAAAACTGAAAATTTTGTATAGACTTTGTTTCCTATTTCGGATTAATAAACGAAAAATTAAAGCACGGGTGAAGCCACGGTGAAGTCTCTAGTCGATTTATATAAAACTACTTATAACTACCAAACGTGGGTCCTCGATGCACAGGTGCCTTATACTTATTTCATTTTTTTTTAAACTGACGGTTTGAGAAACGACGCACAGCATTAATCAATATATATAAAACTCTTCCGTTACTGACTGACTGACTGACTGTCTGACTGACTGACTGACAGACAACGCAGAGCCGAAACTACTGGGCGTACAAAGCTGAAATTTGGCATGTAGGTTCCTTAGGGAGTGTAGGTGAGCACTAAGAAAGGATTTCCCGAAATTACCACGGGAACGAAAAAAAACGGGATTTTTGTGTTTATGAGAAATCTGCGCGGGAAATACCGCGGGGCAGCCTCTAGTCAATATATATAAAACTCTTCCGTTACTGACTGACTGACTGACAGACAACGCAGAGCTGAAACTACTGGGCGTAGCGGGCTGAAATTTTGCATGTAGGTTCCTTAGGGAGTGTAGGTGAGCACTTGATACTAACAAGCGGCGTCTAATTAAGATTTAATTAAAACGTCAATAATACTAGATTCCGATTAATTCTTCGAAATTATTTCAATTCTGCGCTAATCTCAAAAAAAAACTACTAAACCATGGTCAAAATAAAAAATGTGACGTAATGATGAACTAGACGATTTATCCTACGCGTAAAAGAGAAAACCGTTTTCTACTACTAAATATTTTCCAATTGTAATAAACTTTAAGTATGTTACTAACCCTATAAAAACTGGGTTTGTACATTTTCCTTTTTTTTTTGGCCTCAGAAATACAAATTTATTGTGATAAAAAATTGGTCGGGTTAAGTTGTTTGTTTGTACGAAACCAAACCTATTCTTCCGTGCCTATACATTCCTCGTAATATTCTGTTTATTTCTTAAATAGCCCACAAATTTTAATAATTGTATTGTTCTGATGGAATATGATGTCTGTTTCCTAGGTCTAGGTTAGTCTTTATGTTTTAGGTACCCTAGATAGAGTACAATCGACTGATTACGTTCATACTTTACTAAACAACTCAGTACCATAAGAATAACATATACATAATATATTGATATTTGTTATGCAGTTCTCAGGGAGTGCGTCGCTGCGCGGGCGCATATCGGGTGCATCGTTCTCACAACGAGCCTCTTGTCAAGTGATCAATTGATTGAACACACTGTTAGCATATTGAATTGATATGGGTTTGCGCGTTTGATGGCGCACTCAGTTTGCTAATTGGCTAATAGGCCATTTTTAACCGACTTCAAAAAAGGAGGGTATCAGTTTGAACTGTTTGTATGTTCTTCCGCGATTATCTCGCTTTTGGCTGAACCGATCTTGATGCGGTTTTCAGATAAGTATTTGTTACATTAAGGAGAAATTTTTTAGTGCCTATTTGAACCGACTTCTAAAAAAAAGGAGGTGCTTAGTTGATGTATAGTGAGTTTATTGAAGGCGGGTTCCTTTTTTGTAATAAAAAGGAAATTTTATAATTTTTATTTTGCTCTGGATATGGCAAAAAGCTTCGCTTTCGCTAGCTTTCGCTCTTTATCCACTTTTCATCATCATCATCTCAGCCCTTTGGACATAGATTTTCCACTGCTCTGGACATAGGTCTCCGTAAACACATCGCCACACCGACCGGTCTTGAGCGACTCTCGGTCGTCTGCTCACCGTGTGGGGGGTCTGCCTACTCTGCGTCTTTAGGTGCGCGGTCGCGACTCGAGATCTTTTCGGCCCCAACGACCATTTGTTCTTCGAGCTATGTGCCCTGCCCATTGCCGCTAAAGTACGTATAATATATAATTTTTCTTCTTCTTCGTATTCTGTCACCGTCATTCCTGGGACACCGTCATTCAAGAAATTCTTTCACCAGGCGGTCCCAGTTCTCCGCACCAGTCCCAGAACTGGGATTCCCACAAGGCGGGGAGAATATTCTTGACAGGATACGAAGAAGAAGGATAACTGAATTCCCGATCTAGCTCAATATTAATCAGGCAAACTAATCTATGGCACGAAACGCATTGCTATGCAGCCAGTGAGCCCGGTTAGCCAGCAGTTAGCAACCTTGTGTGCCAAGAATTTGACGAACTGCCGCCAGATCTGTGTGATAGATAGGACGAGGAGGGTTGAACCTCGCGTACTTCGTAAGTAGGACAGGGGCGTAGAAACTTTCTACGATACAATAAACTGTTTGTTGTTGTTTTTTTACACTTAATTTTACAAGAAGGTTAGGAAGGCTTTTAAATTGAATGATCTTCGTTCGTTTATTCTGTGGAGCCCCAACTAGAATTTATTTGGTACTAGAGGCTGCCCCGCGGTTTTTCCCGCGCAGATTTCTCATACACACCAAATTCCCGTTTTTTCCCGTTCCCGTGGGAATTTCGGGAAATCCCTTCTTAGTGCTCACCTACACTCCCTAAGGAACCTACATGCAAAATTTTAGCCCTCTACGCCCAGTAGTTTGGGCTCTGCGTTGTCTGTCAGTCAGTCAGTCAGTAACGGAAGAGTTTTATATATATTGATTTCAGAAAGAGAAGGTTCATAGAAAGGTATGAGTTAGGTAAGTACCTATATTATTATTTTTTAGCATTGACTTACTTAGTTTTTTGGCGGTTTTGTTGTTTGTTTGTTACTAAGTTTGTTATTTAAAGCAAGTTGGATCTGAGATGTCTTTGCAACGCCTTGATCCTATATGTTCGATGTTACACAATTACATCTCTACATGAAACAGACCGACACGTTAAACTTATCTCTTTTTGCGTCGGGGGTTAAAGAAAATCTACTTATTACAGGAAAAAAAGGGGTGACAGCAAGCACACAGAATATTGGTCAGGTGTTTCAATCCAATGTAATTCCGAGAAGTGATTCCGTCGAGCGCTAAACTAATCTAGAGTCGGGAAAAGCCGTGAAATCTAACGCAAGTGGCTCTCAAACAATTGACCAATTAGTTCCGATGCCGCGGAGTCAAATACGTCAAAGAACTACTTGCCGACCCGTCTAGATCTGTACTAATTATTACATACATACATAATCTCACGCCTTTTATTCCCCGAAGGGTTAGGCAGAGGTACCAGCTCAAGAGCCGGACCCACCCACGTTTAGCCGAGTTTATGCTTTTTATTACCAACGTGACAAGGGGCCAGCTTGTCGCCGTGGTTATAACGACCACTACTGCGGCCGGGACCAACGGCTTAACGTGTCTTCCGAAGCACGGAATCATCTTACTTTTCGGACAATCAGGTGATTCAAGCCTGCAATGTCCTATCCAACCGAAAACAACCACAACGTTATTTTTGTGAGAAATCAATATGTGGTGTTTTCTGCGGGAATCGAACCCACAACCTTCCGTGCCCACAAACAAAGGCGCGACGCGCTACGCCACTGAGCTACGGAGGCGGCTTATTATAAAAAGCAAAAGTATGTAACTCTGTCTATCTGTGTGTTACGCATTCACGCCCAAAAATTTTTACCTTAGTAAGTAGCTTAGAAACAGCGAGATTGTTATAGAATACTTTTTGTCTCAAATATCCACTCAGAGATCCTAATTAAGCAAAACCTGTATCATTGATGAGGGCGCTCAAAACATATATGCTTACCGGGGAAACGAACTATATGATATGTTACCGCTAATGTGCGAAACTCAGTTAAAGAAGTTAATCTGCAGACTAACTGGCTGAATCCGTTACAGTCGAAATAAAATATTGTTCTCAATATTACCTAGGTAATCTGCAAAATCCCTAGGTAACCTGCAGAGTAACGACCAAGCATACGGTAAAGTTCGAAAAACTGTTGCCTTAGATTTCAGTTTAACAATATCAAAAAAGTTCGCCTCCGCCGGGAATCAAACTTGGACTGCGATGCCAACTGAACCACGAAGCTGGACCAACGACTTAGGAAATATTGTATAATAATGTTTTTTTTTTAATTGAGATCGCGGATGATCTCTTGCCATCCCGGGTTTTTTTTTACATTTCAGGACATACAATAATGCTGATCAGAATTTAGTGCTGCAAAACAAAAACACGATATCTGAGGGGCTATTAAGGCCGTTTTTGCAAAAATGCTTTGCGTCCTGTTATGGTTTTTTTTTGTATTGACTTTGACACTCTAGAGGACGAAAAGCGATGTTGCAAAAGCGGCCGTAATAGGGCCTCAAATTAATGATTTCATAAGTTAGTAGTAAACAAATATATACATACTAGAGGCTGTCCCGCGGTTTTTCCCGCGCAGATTTCTCATAAACACAAAAATTTTTCCCGTTCCCGTGGGAATTTCGGGAAATCCCTTCTTAGTGCTCACCTACACTCCTTAAGGAACCTACATGCAAAATTATAGCCCGCTACGCCCAGTAGTTTCGGCTCTGCGTTGTCTGTCAGTCAGTCAGTCAGTCAGTCAGTCAGTAACGGAAGAGTTTTATATATATTGATAATAGCAGGCAGGTTAGAGTTAGTTTTTTACAAACAGCACACAAAACCACATTCAACACAGATGATATTATCTTTAATTTTTATTTTTTATTTTGGGCTTTGCCTGCAGCCATTTACAAGTTTTTATTCATTGATTGATTGAAAGGGGAGAAATGTAAACGCGAAAAAACAGTACTAGTGCGGTTAGGGTTAGGATATATTAGCTTTAAATTAAATATTCCTTAATCCTAATATCTAATTTGAATAAGAATACAGAATAATCTTTGATTTCATTTATTTAGTGTTGTGAAAATAAAAAAAAAAATTGACTTAATTTTGTAAAGAAAAATCACATTGCGAGTCAATCTCCTACAATTTGTTATAACATTCATCCTCAATTTTTTTAATAAGATTAATTTTAATTAAAAATACAAACAAGAGAAAATCACGAATTTAAATCATAAACAATGTATTTATAAAAACGCGACAAAAAAAAAGAAATCCTACAATTAATTAAGATTTATTTCGGTTGAACTTAAATATAATATAATATTATATAATTATAGTGCAGCCTGCGCTTCCCTGCGGCCTTATCAGTTTTATTTTGAGTTTTTTTGTTTATTTTGCCTATTGCTGTGTTTTATTTTCTTTTAATAACTAGTTGTTACTTTGTATTATTAACTAGTAGTTTTCTAACTTGTTGTTGTTTTGTATTTATCGGTAGCAATACATATTCTACATTATTGTGTTGGCCACTCGAGTGTCCTAATTTTTTTTATGTATTTTTAATCGTGCCGTTGAAATAAATACATTTTCTTTCTTTCTTTCTTTTTATAATTTAATTAAGAATAATAATTAAATAGCATTTAACAAGTAAAATAAAAACGCGACAAAACAAGGCCGTATTGTTGCACAAATTATTTTTAAGCGGCTTCTTTCAATTAAGCTTTCTTAATCGATGGTTAACAATCCACGCAATTTAATTCACAACAGTTTAACTTGTTAAATGTCCTTCATCGAAAGCAAACTTCCTGCACATGCCGACCTACTTTAATTCGTACGTTTTTTGTAAGAACTTATCACCCATTGTGCTTTTTTATATAGAGTTGTAATAAAA
Source organism: Euspilapteryx auroguttella (assembly GCA_951802225.1). Lineage (NCBI taxonomy): Eukaryota > Metazoa > Arthropoda > Insecta > Lepidoptera > Gracillariidae > Euspilapteryx > Euspilapteryx auroguttella. The sequence goes on along the minus strand of OX637664.1, from coordinate 5,531,943 downwards.
ATAATTAATAAAAAAAAAATTGTAGTTAGGAAAAAGATGTCAAAATATGAATCTTCTTAAAAAAAAAAACAGTCACATTCCTATTTTTTAGGTATACAACGTTTAAAATGCATAAAATTCTATTTTCAGGATAGTTAAAATAATTATGTAAAGCTGTAAATAAACGTTGAACTATAAATCTGTAAAAAAAAATTGATTCTTAAGAAATAAATGGAATGAGCGAATGAACAGAGTCTATCTCTTTGATATAGCATTACTGAGGGCAAGGGACAGTCATATGTCAGTCGCCCACATCGGTTACTACATTTTATTGGAAAAAGTAGTAAATATTGAATATCTTTTTAATTATTACTTTTAAATCAAATCTGAATTACCAGAATTTAATTTTGTTTATTATCATTATTCCTAGGTAGTTTTAACAAAAACTAGTAAGTCATTTCGAAGAACTAGCTATTCCCGTTTTTTGGAAAGGTTATCTTTGACGAAATAATGTATCGAGGTTTTTTGATTCCACTAGTGTTTCTCAATTATAAAAAACTTTGTTATATCCTCAAAAAGGTTATATTGAAATTCCAGATCTTTACCTCCTATAAATTAAGAGAATTACTTGATTTAAAAAACCTTCAAAACTCATATAGCGTCTTAAGAAAACATTTATAAAAAAAATGCATTACAGAATTTTAGATGTGCTTCTTAAAAAAGTTCTGTTAAAAAAAAAAAACAAAACTGATTCACAAATTCTTCAGAAAAGGCAGCGTCATCACTTTGATGACGTCATAGTCTCCGAAACGTAATCGTGTTCAGTATACCCTGTCCAATGCGCCCTTTCATTCGATCACAACTCTTAAAAGTAAAAGTGGTCTCCGTGGGTTTCGGAGGTAAACTGGTGAATGACTCACGATGTGTTGGCTTGGCTGTCTGTGTTTTAATTTAGGGTTGCCATTATTGAATGTTCTAGGCACAAAACGGAAGATTGTAAAGGTTTTTTTTTTAAATAAGTATAGCTTGTGCATGAAAAATTTATAAAGTATTTTCTTTGATTTTTTGTTACCCGTGATGTTTTGATTACCTAATATTGAAATGTTTTTGCTAACTTTTCAAATAGGTGGAGGGTATTTTTTGCAAAACAAAAAAGGAATTTAAAGAAGTAGGTACATAAACTCAAACATTAACTTAGCTAAAGTTGGGTCCGGCTCGATGCAGTGCCTCTCGTGGGCTCAGGCAATGCTTGTGCCTCTGCCTACCCCTTCGGAAAATATAGGGAGATTATGTTTATGTTTTCAAAACTAGCAACACCAGCAGCACATTCGATCATCATTGCAAAATGTTTGCGCGTGCGCGGTGCCCGGTGCGCTATAGCGTGGGAGGGTGACGCAAGTAATTCGGGACACTTTCTTTTCTCTCGTGTGGGCTTATTAAGGTGGTAACTCTCGCTATGGCTCGAAATTCAAATTTTTTCGTGTTTTTTATTTATTCTGGCGAAAGTATACATTTTTAATAAAGTTTAAATGAATTCGCGTATGTAAAAAACCATCTCCACTATTGTAATACAACGTTTTTTGAAGACAGACCTACAGATTTTGTGTCTAAGGGGTAAAAGGCCAAAAAACAAGTTCCTTAAATATACTCAAAATCGGTAATTCTGTCTTTCAAAAACGATATATCACAATGTGGGAAATAGGTTTTTACGTACGCGAATTCATTTAAACTTTATTTAAAATGAATACTTACGCCAAAATAATTAAAAAACGTGAAAAAATTGAATTTCGCGCCATACCGTGAGTTACCGCCTTAAGTACGAGATCTAGTACATTGGCCTATTACCCCGTAGCACATTTTTCTTATTATTTTTGTAACTAAAGGCTGCCCCGCGGTTTCACATGCGCAGATTTTTTTGCAAATTATTCCTTAGTCATCCCCTCCACTCCCCAATGAACCCATGTGCAAAATTTAGGCACGCCCAGTGGTTTCGGCTCTGCGTTGTCTGTCAGTCAGTCAGTAACGGAAGAGTTTTATATATATTGATTTATCAAAAACAATTAATTTGGTCAAAAATTTGAACTCTTCTCAAAATTATGTTAGAGAAAATAATTACTTAAATATGTTTAGAGAAAATTATTGCAAAGTGAAACACATAATATGGACAGAGTTATACGTCGGAACTTTTAAAACCTTTTATTTTATCATATCTTTAGAAATAAATCATAGTTAAGTATATTTTTAAGGCACGCTATAATATTACAAAATACTTATATATGTAATTCAATTCAGTCTTGGTCTTAAATTTTGGACCTAAATTACGTCATATCAATATTTTTATCGCTGGCCGGCACTGGTCGTAAATCGGCACAAATATGGGGTGAAATTAAGTGGGAGTTATAAAATATCATGAGACGCCACATGCAATCGTAATGGCAAGGTTTTGTGTCACATATTACTTACTTTGCAACGATTGTTGAGTATTTTTTTTGACAATCACAAACCAAAATTAAATAAGGAACGATATTAACCGTTTTAGGCTTTATTTACGCAACACATCGTAAGTTCTGCATTTTTTTTCGCGTCACCTTTGTGGTGAAGTGGAAATTTAAAAACTTTGTGGTTTTGCAATGTTTTACCTACTCCGTGTGGTAAAATAGGTATATTACTTCATGTTTCGCATCTACACATATATTATTGTTAATTTTTAATACTTACCGAAATACTTTTTTATTATGAAATACTTACTTAAATTTACATTAATGTTTGTTCTATAACATTTATTAATTTTTACTAGCTTTTTCTCTATAAAACCTTATCATTTGGGGTAAAAATACAATTAGTAAGCAAGGAAGTTGCTAAATAAATTTGCTTTTAAAAGCGTTACGAGATTAATTTCAAATTTATTGCATTTTTACGATCAATTAAGTGTTAAAATGTGATTGCACAATCGATTCGCTAACCAACTATAAAACAAGATAAGTTTTTTCTAGAGCCTAATTTAAGCTGTGGTTAACCATACGTCAACTGTATATTATAACACACATCAAACATTAAAGTCAGTTATCAAAGCTCAAAATTAAAAAACTGTTCCTCTATTCAGTAACGATAAAAGAAAAAGTCTTATAACTTTACCACATCTTTTTTTTTTCCCTAGAATTCTAAAGACAACGTAATTATAGAAGGGGATATTTTGAGATATGTAAAAGTTAAAGAATTCTTTACAATAAATTTATTAAAAGCAGTGGTAAAGTCATCTTTCAGCGTAACGCAATGGGAGGCCCCCCATCGTTAAACAAAACACTGTCTTCAAACAGATATTATATTACAACAAAACATACATCACACCACCACACGCATTCTCAATAACCCATCACCACGAACCTGCCTGCTCAATGAAAAAACCCCAGCAAGTGGTACCTTTGAACTTTGTCAAGTTCTCCTCGTAGACCTGGTCGTGGGACTCCCCATCGATCCTGTGCCTCTTCGCCTGTCGCTGGCCGTCGTGGGTTCCGTTCAACCCATCATGCACCACCTCCTGTGGGTCGAAACCCAGCCGCTCCTTATAATACGCTTGCGTTGACATTTTTAATGGGCACTTCTGTTCATTTTACACTATCACTCGCACAGGGATGGGATCCGCCAAAAATCCCGTCTCCGTAAAAGGACACGATACTTTAATCGATTTTATTTATCGATTGCACTCGCGTATATGGCAACGCCGGTACCCCTTGACACACTGCCGGCGATCTTGGCACAAATATCCTTATTTTTTTTCTTTTTCTTCTTTATTTTAATTATTTATAGTCATCAGATCACTTAAAGATTAACTTGTTAATACTAAATACGTTTAATATGGCAATGTAAGCGTTTCGGAATGCTTGTTCGTTCGCTTTATGTCGATGATTCACTTCGGTTTCACAGCATTTGTTCAAACACGCGGCCTGTCGGTACAAAAGACGTAAGAATTATAATATTTTCGTTGTAAATTGCCTCATTAGAGCAATAAGCTCGGATTAGGGTACGCTTTCGAGCGATGCGGTAATGATCTAGCGGTGACATATTATAATGCTACTGTTGTATGATAAAGGAAATCCTTCCGTAAGTAAGACGTACTATATAATTTTAATTTTTCAAACTTCAAAATACAGAATAAATCCCTATATCAAGTATAAATTATTAAATACAAAAAACAGCTAGCCACTAGCCAGGTTAACTACTGTGGCGGCAAATAAAATATTATTAAAAATTTACTTTTATATACAAATAATAAATTCGCAAGCGTTTGGCACCTTGGCGCTGCTGTCGACTAGACATTGACTTTATCTTTACAAATTAATGAAATGTGTACACGAAAGAAAGGAAACGAAGTAAAATATAATAAACTAGAGGCTGCCCCGCGGTTTTTCCCGCGCAGATTTCTCATAAACGCAAAATTCCCGTTTATTCCCGTTCCTACATGCAAAATTTCAGCCCGCTACGCCCAGTAGTTTCGGCTCTGCGTTGTCTGTCAGTCAGTCAGTCAGTCAGTCAGTAACGGAAGAGTTTTATATATATTGATTATGCCGCATTTACCCGCACGATCTAACCGCATCGCTGGAAAACACACCTCGTCGTTTGAGAGGTTAGATTGGCCTGTAGACGTGGATTAGAGTTTTTTTTTTTTTCTATGGTACTTATGCGAATTTTTACTTAATGTCATGACATAAAGTTTATTGACTTTTAAATTAGACGTGATCTCACGTTTTGAGGTAAACGTGTGATATTATCGGAAGAAGTTAAGTTAGAAACTGTATAGAACCTATACTTTGATTAAGATAGTTAATTTAAATGTCAAGAAATAAAACGAAAGAGTGATAAACAAGATTTAATATTATATGCATAAAATAAGGTATTTCCAAAAAAACCTATCAAAACTCGCAGGAAATTGCAAATTTATTATAAAATTTGTCATCAATCACATGTAAAAGACGACTCCGTACTCCGTAGTAAATCACGTTTTAAAATTAAATACCTAATTAGTGACCGTAGGCGTTTTTTTTTTACGAAACCCTGTGATATAAATCTTAGAGAAAATTGGACGCTTAACTACACTACAATGTAAAAACTGAATATCAATTTATCAAGTAAACGGTGTACTTCACAAAAAAAATGCATGATTTATTCAATACCTATAGGTACATATTATATTGTCTGCAATAATTCCGCTTTTAGGAAAAAGAAAGGTCTATGGAGACTTGTTGATTATAAAAAAGTCGACCCGGCGAACTTCGTACCGCTTAACCTATTTCTATGTCGTGAATGTTTTATACATATAAACCTTTCTCTTGAATCACTCTATGTATTAAAAAAACGCATCAAAAGTTTAAAAGATTTAAGCAAATACATATAGCGCCAGAATGACGCTGGAAACGACTTTGTTTTATACTATGTATTGATGATTGATAATAAAAAAAGGGACATATCTTGCTTTAGTATTTTTTTAAGAATTTCACCGCGATAGGCGCTAGCATCGCTGTAAACTGGCTCTTAACAAGGGTAAAGAGTATGGGGACATGAGTCAGAAAAGGTACTTGATAACAACATGGCACAGGTACAAGCTACAAGCGGCATACATTAAAATAATTACCACTCGGAACCTTGGCACTGTTTACGTTTTTGGCAAAAATGTTGGAACGAGTTTATGTGACGTTGACGGCCTATCTTTATTAAATTCATGTTTTAAATGTTACCAAATTATAAGTTGCTCAATGAGACTTTTATTCGGGTGAATGAAACACGAGGTAATTTATAAATGCAAAAGGTTTTGAAAATGTAATTTAAAAACCACACGATAAATCCTTAAAACGAAAAGCAAGATTATCTAGTGTGATGTAGTTAATTACGTATGTAGTAAATCAATCAATATAATTACATAGTATAAAACCTCTATAAAACAAAGTCGCTTCCCGCGTCTGTCCCTATCATGGAAGTAAGAGTCCCTATGTATGTTTAAATCTTTAAAACTACGCAACGCTTACGCTTTAAGAGTGATTCCAGAGGAAGGTTTGTATAATACATGAACAAAATACTAATATAATATTTAGTTTAGGCGGTACGAAATTCGCTGGGTCGACTAGTATGTAATTAATTCGCACACAGTATCGTCACATCATCATCACACATCAGTATCGTTGCTTTAATTGGTCCCCTAATAAGCATCGCCCATCGCACAGTGTTACGAATCCCCCAAAAATATGGACAAAAGCCAGCCTAAAGCCCAAGGCCGTTTGACCTTGCCGAAAAACGTTACAACGTGGGAACAACGCACAATGGACTGCAGTGCAGAGGTCGCCACAATAACATACTTATGTATGTTTTATTATTATTATTTTGATATGCTCTAGACAGGCATTGTTGAGAGCCCTAGGCCCTAACACAGCGATACACTAGCGCCAAATGCGAAAAATATTTATATCTCGTAAAACATGGCAAATAAGATTATGTGATACTAGATAATGTTGCCTTAAGGGTTTAATCCGCACGTCAATACATAGTATAAAATAAAGTCGGTTCCTGCGTCTGTCCCTATGTATGCTTAAATCTTTAAAACTACGCAACGGAATTTGATGCGGTTTTTTTTTTTAAATATATAGTGTGATTCAAGAGGAAGGTTTTTAGGTATAATAGATTCACAAAATAGTAATAGGTTAGGCGGTACGAAGTTCCCCGGGTCGGCTAGTTAATTATAAATATTGTTGTTAACTTTAAATGCATAAATTATCCGCACGTAACTCACATAATGTGTGTGAATCAAAATTAAATAAATACAGCTCTATAACGTTGGTTTTACACGAGTTCTAAATGAAATATAAACTTTACGAATATTTGCTAACATTGTACCTAATAATTAAAATTACGCATCACAGTCAAAGTCACTAGCTTAGTAGCACTGGCACTTCTGTTAAGGGTGTAATTCTAGTATTGCAATTTACTTTCCTTTCTTTGTAACGTAAAATATAAAATAAAACTGATTAAATTATATTTTTAAACAAAGGGAAAGGAAACTAGTCATTGTTCCATATTATTATTACCATATAAATAACATGACCTAGTCAGTGGAATTCATATCATAATACCAGTTGCAAAGTGGGAAAACAATAGCACAAGAACGGACTAATCTACTGGTAAGTCGTATCGTGACAAAAGCTGCATTACTCCTGGGGGCCAAGTTTCTTAACTAAAAACGAGTGAATCGTAATTGTCTTGTTAGCGATTTCGTTAACCATTGCCGCTTTAACAAAGGTAATTTCTGTTGCACGCTTAAAGAAAACAGTAATGGTTAACTAAGTCGCTCACAAGACAATTACGAGTCACTCGTTTTTAGTTAAGAAACTTGGCCCCCAGGGGGCGTGCGTGTCACAATTTAATGTCACATGCAATATTGGACGATGCACTGTGCGTGAGCGCAGACAGTGATAGATAAGCTTCTTCAGAATTAATTGCTTTTGTTTTTATCAATCCTATTAACAACCAACGCATTATTCTCAAAATCCCTGGCTAGGTAGAACCTGTATCTATGATCGATGACTAAAAATAACAATTAAGGTGGTAACTCTCGGTATGGCGCGAAATTATTTTTTTTTTGCTTTTTTTATTTATTATGGCGAAAGTATTAATTTTTAATAAAGTTCGCGTATGTCAACGGGACGCGCCTAAGCCATCTCAGATATGCTGACGATATAGTGATACTAGCGGAATCAGTGGAAGATATGTCCACTATGCTGACCCAACTGCATCGTTCATCCCTCGAAGTTGGTTTAAAAATGAATATGGAGAAAACCAAAATTATGGCATACAAAGACCTGTCATCCAATCCCATATCTCTAGACAACGTTCCGATTGAGCAGGTTAAGGAATACGCGTATCTGGGACAAATCATCAGGCTCGGAAGAGATTCTTTGTCGGCAGAGATTTCCAGAAGAATCCAACTTGGTTGGGCGGCTTTCGGAAAACTTAAAGAGGTGCTCTCGTCCAAAAGCCTACCACAGTCCTTAAAAACAAAGGTTTTTAATCAATGCGTTCTCCCAACAATGACTTACGCCTGCGAAACTTGGACCCTCACCAAAGTAATGATCCACAGGCTCAAAATCACGCAAAGAGCAATGGAAAGGCGAATGCTAGGTCTCTCCCTGCGAGACAAAGTGCGCAATACCACTATCAGAGAACGCACGAAGGTAGTAGATGTGGGTGCTCGTGTTGCTAAACTGAAGTGGGCGTGGGCGGGACACATGTCACGCAGGGAAGACGAAAGATGGAGCAAAGCCGTCCTTGAATGGAGACCAAGAGAGGGGAAGAGGAGTGTAGGCAGACCACCAGCCAGATGGACCGACGATATAAAGACTGTTGCGGGGAGGACTTGGATGAGATTGACAGCCGATAGAACGAACTGGAAAATAATTGGAGAGGCATTTGCTCAACAGTGGGCTGATATGTGCTGAGGAAGAAGAAGAGATGTAAAAGAACCATCTCCCACATTGTAATACAACGTTTTTTGAAGACATACCTGCTGTTTTGTGTCTAAGGATATAACTTGATTTTTGGCCTTTATGTCCTTAGACTCAAAATCAGTAGGTTTGTCTTAAAAAAAACGTTGTATGTATTGGGAGATGGTTTTTTACATACGCGAATTCATTTAAACTTTATTGGAGATGAATACTTTCGCCAAAACAGTTAAAAAACGTGAAAAAATTTGAATTTCGCGCCATACCGAGAGTTACCGCTTTAAAGATTAGTATAAAGTAAAGCAAGAAGTACTGCTGCATGTTTCTCCCACATTATTGTTAGTGTTTTTAATTGAAAAATTGCTTTTGAACATTTGGGAATTAATTGAGTTGACACAGTGAGCAACTATTTCAGACAATTCGATCGATGGCTCTCCTTCCCGCCGACTGTTATTGTTAAGTGCAAAACAGATTCCGCACAATTTGATATCAAAGTATTGAGCCCTTATGTTTAATTTACTGTACTTATGTTTGTAGCATATGTGATATTCTGATTTATCTAAGCTACGAGCTTTCCCGGCTAACTTCGTTACGCCATAGAATATAAGATACTACAAAAGACTTGGCTCTATAGACTATGTTCTTTTGACTGCCCAGAATGGCCGAATAAAAAACAAACAACAACAACAAACCACCTGTCAAAATATGTAAACAACGGAAAAAATATTGCACCTTGGGTTACATTATTTGAGTTTAGGTAAGGATTAATATTTTTTTTGAAAATCTAATATAGCCTATGACACTCGGGGCTAATGTAGCTTCCTACCAGTGAAAGAATTTTTCAATTCGGTTCAGTATTTCCGGAGCCTATCCGTTACAAACAAACAAACAAACAAATATTTCCTCTTTATAATATTGGTATAGATATTTTACTTTACAATATAAAGTTTTTCGTGAAAGAGTAACAAAAATCCAAAGTTTCGCGTTTATTACATTAGTAGGATCAACTTTTTGAACTTGTAAAATTATTTATTTACTTAGTTCTGAATTAAATTATTGTTATAATTACTATAATATTTATTTTCGTTGTTATTGTACAGCGAAAGTTGTAAGTACTCTGCCACCTACAGATCTCAGGTCAGACGTTGTTTTAACCTTCCATCAATAATTGAGGGCAAACCAATATGTGCACTGTGTTACTAGACTTTTTGTCCGGCTACTAACGAAACTGTGCCACTGTGCGGTGCGCTGTTGGATAATATTTACTTTAAGAAGTTAAAACTTGCTGCAGCTTATTAGCAAATATGCATCTGTAAATTTTGTACATAGTGCACAGTGTTTCAATTAAAATTATTAAATAACCATAAAATATACTATATGGAATATTATTTTTAAATTTCATGATATTAGGCATCAATCAAATCAGCGGTTTTTATATGGAAAACAAAAGTATTTAAAAATGTCTCGTTCTGGGTCAAATGAAGCCATCATCATTGCGCGTGCGCTTCTCGGTACCGTTTCCTACAAAATTTCTCACGTTAAGATTACTTTTATTTTTTTAATTTACAAGACGAATCGCCTATTGTGCGATTTGTGCGCAATGGAGATTGTATAGAGGTAGACTAGACTTAAAAAAAATTGTTAAGTGCAACTTTAATGGGTTAGACTTCACTTTATTTTTTAATCTAATAAATTCAACGAAATGTAAAAAAAAAAAACAAAATATTAAATTAAATAAATTATTATTTTCAACAAACCCTACACATTTACCGTCTTATTCATAAAGATACAGTAGATTTTAAGTAGCGTTACTGGAGGTCTGCTTCTCTGGTTTGTTGTATGGTAAATACGTGACATCCAGTCTAAATTGACATACGTCAAATAACTAAAATGCTCTTTAACTTTTTATGAATAAGAGGGTTAGAGTATACTATTAAAACAAAACAACAAAACTGCAAAATGGTAACTTTCTTTAAAAAAAATATATTTATTTTTATAAAAAAAAAATAGAATGAATGTAGTCCGTTAGCCAAAGTTAGCTGATAGCATGAAATCTGTAATAGATAGAACTACATGTGATGGACTATGCTAATTGGCCTATCTTACCATCAATTTACTCTGGTTTTACCGATTTTACAATATGATGATAAATATAGAAATCACTGTCATACGATTCAAAACACAAACGATTGCATGTTTTTATGATTTTGTATCAATCTTACGTCAACAATAGGCATTTTTTTAATTTCATTATATTTCTAAGTATACAAACTTTATACAAATATACAGTAAAACCAGCTACGAAAAAAAAAAAACAAAAAAACTGACCCTAAGAATATTTTTCTAAAAGTGTGTTTATCTAGGAAATATGTGTTAAAATCGTTACAGAAACATGCGATTGGGGTAAAACGCTAAAATAAGTAGAATGGATATTAAAGTAATTATAAAATAAATATATCGGCAAATATTCTTTTTCATTTGAAAGCTTTACCAAAACAGGCATTTCCGTTCATAGCCGAGTAGAATTGGCAAACGGCGCGCTTCTTTCATGAATCATATCATTTATCATCAATGAGTGAGTCGTACTCCCACTTGTTTATTGTTTGACATGAAAAGGCATTGCAACTTTACCTAGCATGGAATATTGGTGCAGGAACCACATGTTTGGTTAGAACAAACAATAATCCAATTACTTTGCTCACCCTAATAAAGAATTTCTGAATCCTCCACTGAAGTGTATCAAGCCCATCATTACATTTCCATGTATTTTTGGACTTGATGATGATGTTGTTAAAGTTATACCTCATCTTTCGCATGAACATTCTACTTAAAAAAAAAACGGAGAGTTGTGTTAATAGTTAGCAAAATGTGATTAAAAAATATATACCTATTGTTCAAAAGGCTATGCTCCGCACAAAGTAAAATTGCAATGCCCAGTGGTTCACATCCGGATTTTAACTTCCAATAATCCGACACAAATACGATTAGTGAGCGACAAATTCTTCAAAAACTATTCACGTCACGTCATAATCTCACCTTATTTAGTCAATGTCGATACATTTTTTCGCCTTCAGAACTAAGTACGAGCAATTCGATTTTAACGGGACAGCAGCTAAATGATGATTCGAATTGCTTTAATAGAGGTGTACGTCATGTCAATCTAAATTAACCTAAGATTGTAAGAACTTTTTGTAACTTTAAATTAAAAACTGTACATTTACTCACTACTGGTTTAAAAAATCCTCTTCCATTCATAATAATAATGCACTACACTTAAAGCCCTTAACTAGGAAGAAACTACATCTGGGGTGCCCGAAATACATCAAGGAAATTTATCGCATCGAACCCGGACCTGCAAAGTCACAGTGTATGCAAACTGACTGAACCACAGAGATGGTCAATTAATCATCAAGACAGTTTGAACGGTCTCGCAGAGTTTTTCAAATAACTCTCTCCCAACTGCTCCCGGCTAACATCACAATACCAACGGTCTATTTTCTAGCCAGCATTTCTTCGTCTACATCTTTCTCGTACATACTTTGGTACGATAAAGTATAATTAAATCGATCCGTATTAGATAAACTTTCCTAAACTGTAAAACTTAGTTCTTTCATCTTCATCATCTTATCTTATTTAATCAGAAATACAGATTTATTGGTCATCTTTGCACCAACTGCATTGCTCAGAACCTAGTCTCGCGTCGTCAGCCCTAACATACCATTCGCCTTTCACTCAAGCTCTACATTATTGCTAACTTCCAATACGACTGCGGGATTTTTTAGCTTCGGGCATAGAAAGTTCCTAACTAAGGTGGCTTTAGATAGGGCAACCAGGTTCGCTATCGGTCGTGTGTACTTCAATGGAATCTGTGTCGTTATCTGTACATTGTTATTCATTGTTAGGAGAATGTACATGGTATATTGTATCGTTTTGCTCATATTCGTTATTGTCTAGTAAGTTGGCTCTTTTTAGTTCAGTGCAATTCTCAGTCGAAGATCAGTTTTTTGTTTTGTTTATCATGGAGATAAAAATTAAAAAAAATATCTCTTATTGTTACAGATTATTAAAAGATAAAAAAATCCAATTAATGAATATCTTGGACATATGAATTTTACAGTCAAGAGTTTGGCTCTTTAATAAAGAATAGAAGATCAGTTTCATCGGTGCGGTCAATGCGGTTTTGTAGAAAACTAGGATTTTTAAAGAAAGCGGAATCATATACAGACTCAAAGTTATATGTGTACAATGGGTACTACTCGTAAAATTATAAGACTCAAGTCCCGTAGATTAATTTACAATCAGAATTAATAAACTCAAAGACGCTGAAAGATGATCATGAAGAGACTGCGTGTGCTATCACATAGATCATTACTTGTTATAAACCGAACTACGTAGTCTCTCAATAATACTGCGTCTATGTTCAACGGTACTATGCATCGATGTTGATATCAAACATTTATAAATTATCGAAGATTCTTAATCAGAAACGTTATAGCGGATGTACAAAAGATCTGTTTATTTATCAATTTAAGTAGATACCTCAGTTTTATAAATAGCAAATAATTTATCAAATATCAATTGACAAGAAACGTAAACTTTCACGCAATCTAAAATGATAAGATAAAGATTTAAGACCATTATCGTTAGAGATATCGTAGCATTTATCTTAAAAACTTGTTTTGAACGTGGCTTAGTTATGTTTGATTTTGGATTTAGCATCTCATATACCCGGGAACTATGATTTAAGAATGACGCTATGTATTAAGTCATTGCTGTGTCTTAAAGCAAAATATTATTTCCTTCAGACATTTGATTATAAACTTAATTTTGATATTATTAACCCGTTCCTGCATCTTGTTTTGATGTATCATTACTAATAGATTATAGATTTATAGATCAATTTCGTCAAATTATTTACTTGTAATTACCGTCCTCAGTAAATAAATTGCTTTTTCCTGTTAAACATTAATGACCGGATTAATAACTGCTTTGTAAGTTGTAACTGTATCAGGATTGTTTTGATACAATAAGACATTCCTGTCCCATGCAGCAGCGTTGAAGTCTTTTACATTCCGATGACGTTTATCTGGTATCATCGCTGATGGCACGTTAAATTCAAATTCTTTAACTTGTTTTTAATATCGTCAGTGATATTTTTATCTAAAGAGACAATACTTCTCCTTGAAGATCATTCAACGCTTTATGCTAATATAACCGATAATTGCCTTGCAATTTACATCAGAGCCGTCACCGCACTAGGCACGTCACATTAGAACGTTCAAGATCTAGCTTTATTCCATTCACAGCCTCAGGAATCCTTTTACGATACCGAAATCCACGTCTTATCAGCTCTAAAACACGGCAGCTCCGTACAACGGTACAATGTGGAGAATTTGAGGAAATTCCTCAATGTAATGATGATAACCTCTGAAACGACGACTTCCTAGACGGTTAACACTGAACACTGGGGCAATCAACACGTACAATTTATTTATAATAAACGGCCGGAGTTTTGGGAATTCAAAATGGCGGCGTAATGGCGCGTGGTCGCTCGCGCCGCGGTCGGACTACTGACTGAGCGCTCCGAACTGTCAAACTGGCTGGCTGGGTTCGAGTGTGAGTGAGATTGGCGCTATCGGTACACTCTAACTGGTTCTGTGTGTGTAAGGCTTTGAATGGAGGCAGCGGCTGCCCCACTGGGCGCAAAGATCACCGATGCCGCGTTTGAGGTGAAACTATTTTTTTTTTTTTTACTTTATTCGTTTCAACTTGGCATTGAAATTAAGTTAGAGGGCACGCAATCGGATACGTGCTCGACCAGTGTGTTGTATTAGATTGTCTTGTGAAATTCGTTATTGATATCTTGTTATTTAAGCGATTACTATTTATTTACAAACAACGGTTCCTTTAGATTAAAGTAAACAGCCTTGGATCTAGGTAATTATTCGGTAATTTAATTAAAGGTAAATCGAATTAGTGTCTCGTGTCAACGTAAAATGGAACGTGCCTACAAAAAAATAATGTTTTAACAGTTACGCATGTCGAAACTTACGCGTATTAAGAATGACACGGTTGTTTCGGAGGCTATTCATTTATCGATCGGCGCCGTAACGCTAAATTACAACTCACCAGTTCCATACAATAATTTGTATTTCGAACGCGAACAGATTTCTGTAATTTTTCGGTAGAGTTATTTTTTTTATAGGTCATGACTTTTTTTTTTTCATTCGTGCGGGCGATGAGTTCTGGACCACTGTGCAGTTCAAATAATTTGATTTGATTTGACAATGACCTTGGTAATCTGAAGTGCATCGACCTTGATACTTTGTTACGAAATTAATCGAATTTTTTAGATCTTTTTTTTATTTATGGCTCATAAAACGACCATATGCAAAGTGACTACTAGGTATGATATTATTTCTAGATTGGGAATTAATATATGTTTTTATTTGAACAAAAACGATATTTTTCTTCTGAAGCTTGTTAAATGTGACTTTTGATTATTATTTTATTGAAATGGTCACACAGGCTCTATAAAAATTAAATTTATGTATGAGTAGCAGTACCCAAAAGTTCCTATTATAATGTAAGTACGAGGTTTGGTTAAATTATTTTTGTATTTGACGTTACATTCATTACATACATGTACCTACTTTTCCGTAACCAAAATGTAACAATGTTCAGGGGTACTATTATGGCCGCATTTACAATATTGCTTTTCGTCCTCTGGAGTGTCAAAGTCGATACAAAAAAAATCATAAAGAGGACAAAAAGCAATATTGCTAATGTGGCCGTAATAGTACCCCAGATAGATAGATTTAACGACTTGTCATAAACACACAGCCAGTGTATCAATCCAATAACAAAAATTGCACAATTATCACAAAAACGCCTGTAATTAGCAACAATAACGACAAGGTAATTGTCTTATAGACATTTAACAAGTTATGTGCTAGGCCCAGGAATGCCGATGTTGTCTTTGTACTGTAGACAAGAAACAAGAAAGCCAGTGCGAAATGCAAGCGGACCAGTTTCGAGATTTCAATGAAATGCTACAGTTACAATAATCGAGAGCAATTTTGACAGCTCCACGCCTGGGTGCGTGCGCGCACGCCATAGTCGTCAGACGCGCGTTCGAAAACGCGCATGAAACGCTATTTTATAGAAAACATCGCTGGGACCAAGCACAAAGAAGATGGCATGGTAAAGATACGGCGCGGCGGAGACGCCACATCGGTTCAAAACAAAAGCGGCGGCATAGCACAGTATGAGCAGAGCATAGAATCCGTGCCGTGTATTATCATATGTGAGAAGCTAATTATTTTATGGCTCCATAACTCCGAAGGAGGGCGTCGCACGGGGTGGGTTCCCTGATTCCCTGGGTACCATTGATTGATTAGTGTCGTGTCAACACTATATCACGCTTTGTACCATGTATGTTGATACTCAGAAAAACTTTAAATCCATGATTTTGGTTAAAAACTCAATTTAAAAGTTTTTTTCATTTCGGGATTCAAACCCGACACAATCAGGATAATAATGTTTAAAATTTACGTTACGACGCCCCGTGGCGTCTAAAAACGTAAAATGATGAAATGAAATGAATGATGAAAAGATGAGCGTGAATGTGTGTGCGTCTAAAAGAAGTGTATTGATACGTCCTCGTTACGATCAATTGTTGCATTATTTCCGTGATGGCTGTCCGATGAACATATCGAGTATGTCCGAGTAGTTAGCCGATTTTCGACTACTAATGTTGTATTACCTGCAACAATGAAAAATTATAGTTAAAAACAATTCAACGTGCAACAGTCAACGTGCTGGGCTGGAAAAGCCAAATGTCTATGAATAAGAAATGTTCAACTCCAATATTGAATGAAGATTAGGTTCCAAATCCTAGAGATACAGGAGTAAATAAAAAAAAGGGATTCCCAAAATGCCGACAAAGACTGTAAAAACGGAATCAAACAATTTACAAATCGCCGGGGATACATCGTTTATTGAAGGAATTATCGACGCGCCTGATCGACCATTCCGGTGACCGACGGGCTGGCTCGTACCTTGCTTGGCAAGAGAAGAGAATAAAGTCTGGCCATTCAAAGAGGCAACGCAGCCAGTCTACGAGGCCTTCACCTTCCGGGGTGCTGGCCAGAGAACCTCCACGCGGTGCACCCTGGGCAACACCGGTCGATCAGACTTTTCGTTTCCCGTTTGGTGTGATCGCCCGGTGGCTAATAATCTCGCGGGAGTGGCGCTCCACATGCTCTCTGCCCTATCATAGAGCATAGTGGAGAGTCGAGATGGAGAGCGGGGCTTAACAAGCCCTGCAGAAGGAGGAAGAAGGTGAAGAGAGATCACAGATCCACCCGGCTGACCTGAAGACGCAGGGGAGTAGATGCGGTTTCCCCGCCTAAAAAAAAAGGCCTTCACCTTCCAGTAACAACTATACGTATGTTTTTAAATTTTACTTTTTAAAAAAATCTTATTAATAAATAAGGGCACGACAACAATGTAACTAAAAAAATTTAAGTATGATTTTTTTCTAAATGTATCTGTTTTTATCTGAATAAACATAATTTCAAATAATGATAATGGTATCCCAAATATTGTCTTTTTTTTAAAGGTTCTATGGGATTGTACTCTTTTGGGAATAGAGGTGACGCTATTTGTGAGGAACATGATGTAAAGAAAGAAAGAAAGAAAAGAAAAGAAAGAAAAAAGTTTTCTAATCTATTGCTAAAACTTTTACGGATTCAATAGCCACTCATTATTTTAGAAATGTGAACTGCAAGAATACAAGTTCTAATGCATGTTTTACTATCTCTAGTTGTCAACCAAGATTCAAATAATATCTAAGGTGTACCTTTCCTTAGGTGATTGGGTTGCTAACTGTATGTATAGGTACTGAAATTTCGAAATGAATCGTCTGACGAAACAAATCCAGCCGTATTTGGTATTTTACTAATGTCTTAAATACCATATAAATGATCATCATTTCAGCCGTAGGACGTCCACTGCTGGACATAGGCCTCCCTCAAGGCTCTCCATCTGTACCGATCGCAGGTGGCCTGCATCCAGCGTGGACCCGCAGCCTTGCGCAGATCATCCGTCCATCTGGTCGGTGGACGTCCTACGCTGCGCTTGCCGATCCGTGGTCTCCACTCGAGAACTTTTCGGCCCCAGCGGCCATCTGTTCTGCGGGCTATATGACCTGCCCATTGCCACTTCAACGAGCTTATCCGCTTGGCTATGTCGGTGACCCTGGTTTCTCTGCGTATGTCCTCATTTCTGATTCGATCCCGCAGAGAAATCCCGAGCATAGCCCGCTCCATGGCTCGTTGAGCTACTCGGAGCCTGTTCATAAGCCCTATAGTGAAGCACCACGTTTCAGACATTGCCGCGGGCGCCGGCGTTAGAATGTCGCCCTCCCCTCTCCTCCCGTGGGAGCCGTAGGACCCGGCTGAGGGATAGCACCAGAAGACGGGCAGCAGCGTCTTCTGGTTTATACAACACCATACTGCGCTCGCCAACCCGCCTGCCAAGCGTGGCGAGTATGGCAACACCCCCCTCATGAATAGTCAACATGTGCCCAGGCCCCTAGTCCCCGGCAGCCCCGCTATTCCTGACCATTGTATGTGATCTCGTTAGCTAACATTTTGTAAACCGGTACGGCGGTAACATTGATCCATTGATTGACTCCAAAAATTAACTCGCGTAGCCCAGCTGGCTGCAAGTCTTTTACTAAATTCTAAAGAAATTGTCAAAGTTAGTTTTCTTAATTTTCTAAATTACTTTTCTAGCGGCTCTTGTGTAAAGCTTGTGTAAAGGTTACGTAATGTTGATTTTTTTTAATAGAAACTTGAGTATACTGTATTGTATAGTAAACTCGAGAACATAAAGGAAGGCGCTTTGAACAATATACTCATAGTCTAAGGGAAGGCACTTCCGAGTGATTCTGATCAATGAATGAAAAAAACTAATATTCATTCATCTCTCATTTCAATTCAATCAGTAAACTTGGGAAAAGACTAAGAAAACTACTGGCTGGAGACTAAGCTGGACGTGTTTTTGCTTGCTCAGAATGGGCAAATATAACAACTTGTTGCCCATTCTGTTAAGGCAAAAAAACACAGTCCATACAGCCAAGTCATCAGTTGAATTTCTTTGTCTTTTTCCTGCTGGCAGTTCGAAAGTTCTGTTCAATATTTTCATTACCAGTCATCCAGTCAATCATTTCAGTATTATCATATTAAAATCAGCATTTAAACTAATAACAGCTTAATAGCATTTAAAGGCAAGTTGCGAAATGAGACCGGCAAATGAAAGTGCCGGTTATTGAGAGCAACTCCGGTATGTAAATCTACTTATCAACTGTTAATAATTGTAACGGGTGATTTACTATGGTTTATTCATTCACCAACTCTAGTATAGAATAGTAGGTTCTGCTGAGTTAGTCAACTATAAAAAAGTATCAGCTAGTGATCAAAATACCCTTGAGATATAGGGTACATTATCCAACTTTTTTAATTTCTTAAAATTGCACATAAAAAGATATTTATTAAGCGAAAAATTACTACAAGAACAGAAAAAATCACCTAAAAAGTAAAAATAATACTTGGTAAGTTAGGGGTGAAATAAAAGATATTCAAAGAACCCATATTTTCTAGAAACGGAACAGCAGCAATCAGAAATGAGCTTTTTACAGTGTCGGTCTAGGAGGGCGTAACAGATTTGTTTATGGTCTAGTCTGCTCTAGGCTGTAATACCAAAAAACAAGAGCAATTTGCAATACAGAAAAACCGGAAGTGTTACGCCGACCTAGACTGCCACTGAACATAAATTATTTAGCATTTATTATAAAAACTAATAAATCCTAGGTGTCCTAATCTATCTAAGCTTAGCATAAATAGTTGAAGTAAACTTGCGCGAACAATTCTCAGCGACAGCCAGTGGGTGGGAATGTCCCCCAATTAGCATTGGAAAGCACGTGATGGAATACAAATAGGACGCTTAACACATGAATTTAATTAGTCATTGTACTTTGTATTACTAGGTACTACTTACTAGGCACTGCATTGCGCGTTATATTGTTGCTTATAATGAGATTGTCACTAATGTTTCTTAAATCATCAGTTTAATAAATAAATAGTACTACATACACTATGGGCACTCGCCTGTTGCCAGCGTAGAACAACTTTTTCGACTAGCAGAACAAACTGAAGCATTTGCGAGGCTCACGGCCAACCTCCAGTAGTGAAGAGGCAACGAAAGATGACGAGAAGATAATCAGATCAAATAAATCTTTATTCAATATAGGATTTAAGATATCACTTATTGAAAGTCAATTAGATTAGATTAGATGTAAATCTAATCGCTATTGATACCTTATTTGGTAAAGTATATACTGTGAGAGGCGAGGTAGTTCAGGGTGGCTCAGGCAAACAAATGTTTGGTTTGCCTTACGACAATAGTCGCCTGGAGGGAGAGGCCCCCAAACGACAAATTATTCTACTCCCTTTCGCAATGATTTTAGAAGAAGGCTGCGTTATCAGTGCGGGTTTACGCATAACTAATAACCTAAAAGTGATTCAGTCTTGTGAGGCAACAGATACCTTCATACTTTCCCTCCAACACGTAGCGCATTGACGCGTCATGCGACCCACGTAATTTGCACAACTTCACCCACGCGAACGCGTGCCGATTTATTTCGTACAAAATTATGGATTTGCAGTTCATTCATTCATTCATAATTTATGTCATCATCATTATCATTATCTACCACACTCCGCGCTCCTCAACTCACCTGCATGCAACTTATCCTGCTATGTCTTGCAATCAACTTACGACCTGGTGAAGGTTACGGGAGAACACTGTATGAGGGTCACTCAAGACCGTTTGGTATGGCGACCTGTAGGAAAGGCCATGAAGTCTGTCTTGTCCAGGAATGGACGTCTTTCGTTCGGCCACACCTTGGACACTTGATAGAAAAAACACAGTTGAAACACGTGTACGTGCACTCGTATCATGCTTGTGTGAGTAAGATAAGACGTGCATTTGTACTGAGTAATAACTGAGAGGTAACCGAGCGCGCGGAGGCCGCACTTGCTGATGGAGGCAGGGTATGCCCATCCATACTGTATGTAGTACTCTACAGGTAGCTAACAAAGAATTTGTTAGCCAATTAAAGAACAGCAGTGGGCTGCACTCTTACCCTATTTACAAACTGAAGCGTTATTCATCATGAGTAATCGCCAGTTTACTAAGCATCCACTAGCTTGTGTTTCTTGCTAATTACGAGCTGTGCTAGTTGTGCTACTTAGTCATATGCTAAGTCAATTCAGTACATATAGATAATTTCAAAAACTGAAACCTAATCCACAGCCAGCCAGATGAGCCCGAATAGCAACAGTAATGCTACTACCAAAAAAGAGAAGAGGCGCTGAGGTCGCCCAAAAAAGAGATGGAGCGACGACCTGAGAGCTCTAGATAAAACTGGTGGCAGGTGAGGCCTTTGCCCAGCAGTGGGACAGCACAGGCTCATAATAATAATAAACAAGAATTGATCAACTCCATCTCCGTCTGTGGGTATCATATAAAAGGCGCCTAAGTTTCTAAGGTGGAACAGCAGCTTTCGTATTTGAAAAAGCGAACGTATTTTAAACAGCCATACTATGATCGCCAACCTGCTAGCCTGCAATGCGTGGCGATGATGTCAAAACCTATCATTCGGCTGAGAAGAAGAACTTAAGTTAGAAGAGATTTGCAGCCAGTTAGGTAAAAGTTCAGAAGTCCCGCGAGGGTGTTTTTTTGGACAACTTCGGAATTTCGCGACATAGATTGAAAAAGCGCACTTTTCAGAGAGACATTAGCCAATTTTTTGAATTTTTTTACAGTTATTTCCTCTTATTTTTTAATGAAAGAACACAAATTTGGTAAGTATCGATGTCATATCTGAAAACAGCGTAGGCTCAGTGGTCAGCGGGGGCGTCGTATCCAAAAAAGCGCAGGTTCGATGCCTGCTGATGTCACTGTCTCGTAAAATATAGAAATTATGGCAATTTCGTGTGGTGAGATGGGCGATGACGTGTTCGATTAGTATGGCATCAAATACTTCAGAGGCCTTTTAGACCGTTGCGCCAATATCAAGAAAAAAAACTCCTGAGGCATGGCGAATATTATCAAAAATGTGGTACAATACTACACAAGATGATTTTGCTTAGTATTTTAAGGCACTGTTAAGTATCCTAGTGTTATGTAGTAGCTTTCTTTGGTATTTAACCAAAAACTATAAGATTATCTAGTGTCATAGTAAAGTCATACCGGTGTACCACGTTTTTGTATTTCACTATATAATCTTGCTAAGTTATTTTATTAAGTCTCTTTTTAAACATTTTCGATGATAAAACATAAACAAAAGCTTGTCCATCCTTAGTGCACACTGCAAATCGGTTATCCTGCTGATAATGACATTATTCCTTAATGGATAATGAAATGAACTATCGAGTTAACCGTGAACTGAATCGAGACATCGTTTGAACACTGATTTTATTGTATTGTGTGTTAAATTATTTGATTACTGGTTTGCTAGTTGCTACTTCGTAATTATGCTCCCTACTATTGTTTCTGCCGCAAGAACATTTGTTCTTGTTTTTAATGTCATACGAAGGCTTGTGAATCTAATCGATTTTAGCCCACAGGCTTAGTTTATGATTTATGACATTAGCTTAGCTTTAAGACCGTTTATGATGATGAATTAAATGCATTTGAGGGTAAGGTAAACGTTCGACTAATATTTCAAAGTAAGTAATAATATTACTATTATTAGTATTTTAATAGGTAGGACGTATAATGGCAGTATAGAATACCATACATAACCCTTTCTTCTCCCGCGGGTGTCGTAAAAAGCAACTAAGGGAACAACCGAAGGACAGGTATCAGCACCCTTCGCTGAAATACTTGAAGCGCCACAATGCGGTCGCCTTCCGAGTATGCGATTACGGCAAATTCTGCCACAATTTTTGTACTTGTGGCAACCTATGACGTCAATTATTATACGTCAGAAAACCAAAAAACTGGACTGCCATGTGAAAGGGGGGTTAGTGACAAAAGCTTTAATTTGAAATCGGAATGGATATTGACAATCACCCTAGTTAACATTTTTAATTGTGACATAGAGATAAATCTCACAATTAAAATTTGACCGTTATTCGTTCACAGACTGTTCTAGTTGAGTGATGTTTTTTTTGCACGGAAGTGTACGGTGTCTGCCAGACAGTCAGTCGGTCAGTGTTATCGTGTTTCATATGTATTTTAATTAAATACCAGCACTTTATTAATATTAAGTATAATGTGGATAACTACTTAATGTGTATAAAAATATGTAAATACGCGCGTGTTGTAGGAAGGACTACTTTAGGACGCGTAGGTTGTTGTGCTGCCTACTGTAACTTAATAAATATAGGAACAGGAAGAAATTATGTAATAGCATCAAGGGAAAGTACACTACCTAATAAGAATTTAAGTTACGAAGGAAACATTTGCTCATTTGTGAAAAAGAAAGAAAACTGAATTTAAACATTTTCAAAATTCAGCCAAACCTGGGAATCGAATATCAGTAAATCTGAATGTCGTGGTTATAAAAAGAAATATTATGTTGATACTTAATATTGATCCTATCGATCCATGAATCCATGCAGAGGAGAAAGCAACTTTTCAGATTTAATGCAGATTCGATTCCCGCCCGAATGTAGAACCTAAACTTCCGAAATGGACTGGCTAGTTTAAAAAAAAAAATCTATCTGTAGGTGGCAACAGAAAATGCAAGATGGTCGATAATTCTCAATAATACATTTCCAAAGTTCCACATTAGGAATTATTAGGTCATTGTTTATCAAACACCGTCCATGCCTACTGCCTACTCCCACTCTTTTGTACTAAAAATACAGGATTCCGTCACTGGGTGACAAGTTTTAACTTTATGTTGCGGTAAAAGATCTCTTGTAGAAACTTTTCAATTTACCTCGCTACCTGTTACCCCAAAGTTGTACGTAGATTGTATTTTGACAACTAAATCAAATTATTCAAATTAAAAAAAAGTGTAACCTATATTGCAAAATTTTTAAAGCATGCTTTTGGCATGAATCAATAAGAGCAAAATTGTTTAATTTTACTTTACAGCATTTTGGATTCTTATCTATTGTGTTATTTATATTAATAAAGAAATAAGGTTTTGTTGTTTTGTTTTAAATCAATAATTTTATGTCAAATTTTGTATGATTAATGACATTTAATTATTATATAATTAAAGTACTATAATTAAATGACATTAATCATACTTTTAATTAATCTTACTGGAGGTTGTTCAGTTCGCAAAAAAATGCAATTATGCAGGTTACCTGAAAGAAATCGCTTAAAGAGATAGGATCGCCTTTTGTCAACTTACTGATGTAAATGTTTCTTATTTTTGTGTGTTTTTGAAATATACTTTTAGATACTTATCTTTAATTCATTCATTCATTTATGATCCATTCATTCAAAATGTTTTTTTTTTATCAACCTGTTAGGCAAATCTCTCTCTAAATATATCTTTTAGGCAAATCAAAGTTCGTCGGTTAAGTAATTTATGACAGCAACATGTAAAGTATCATTGTATGATAAAATGTTAAACCGCAACTTGTCATTGGCAATAATTGATCCTTATTGGTTCATAAATGTGTAGGCGATAAGCACTACTGGGTGACTGTATGGAATGCTGCTAGCTAGGAAATTATAGGGCAGTATGTAGACTTGTTCAAGAATCTTTGCAAGCAATGGAAAGAGGAAGGGGATAGCCGAGAGTAACCAATAATTGGGCCCCCTTACAATGGCAATTTTTGAATAGCGGGGAGTTGAAATTAAATAGCGGGGAGTTGAAATTATTTCGTGTGCTTCGCGGGTTCCTCTATGACAGATGCAGCATTGTCACCGGAGGGTGGTACCTAATCGGTCCGGTGAACCTGCCTGTACCTAGTCGGTCCGCAGACCTGTACCTAGTCGGTCCGGAGACATGTAACTAATCGGTCCGGAGGACCTGTACCTAGTCGGTCCGGAGACCTGTACCAAGTCGGTCCGCAGGACCTGTACCTAGTCGGTCCAGATGAGAGACGAGTTATGTCGAGTCCGACATAACTCGAGTTATTAGAGAGACATTCACAGTCAAGCGCAGCTTGAGCTCACACTCTAAAGAGTTCAAATGAAACTTTGAATCGTTCTCCACTCCAAATTGATGTACACAGTCAATTTTCGACTAGAAGACAGTAAAGCGATCGCTCAACGGAGTATAAGTCGGCTCGAGCCAGGATAATCAGTACTTGGGTGGGAGCGACTTGTCCGAGTATCATACTCGACCGAGTAGCCTACAAACACTGACTATATGAATGAATCGTGGTTCGTTTGTCTCGCTAAAATTCGACAACGCTCGGGCCGATTTAGCTAATGTTGGTTTTGAAATGTTTGTAGTAGTCCAGGGAAGGTTGAAAAGGTGAGAAAATAAGAAAGTCTATAAAAACTTCAATTTATTTTTTCCATATAAAATTGTAAGGCGAGATACGAAGTTCGCCGGGACAGCCAGTTTAATAGTAACAATAACCTTTTTTATGCTAATTAATATTTCATCAGTACTCTGAACAAACTGTAAGTCAAAAGACACCGCAGAGGTGTCAAAAACTACATGACAACCCATCAGAATTAAATAGATACTATGTATGCGGCACGCGTAACTACTTGCCTTGAACTTAGTGCAAACTTTAACTTGTTTGGTTATTAGTTTATGAATGAATCAAGGTTTTAAATAACTGATTTTAGTATTTTATTTGTTGATAAATTTTGACTCCGAGATAATTTGATTAAATTTATTTTTTCAAGTCAAGACCGCCCATTGCTATTTTTCTCTCCTATTAGAAATTTAACTTTATACATAAACATTTGTATGATAAAGGTTACATTGAGGCCTTATTTTATTTTTATCTCTCTACATTTCGTGTCTTACGGAAGAGTATGAATAATATTGAATTAATACCAACTTATATACTTCCTAATCATATTTTTGGTTACGAACGGCTACTATACGCGTAACCTAGAAAACATTCTAGTTTCTTAAGAAAAGGTTAGATTTTCTCAGAAAGAATACAGGAACGAAGCAGCAGGTTTACAGTGAGCCCGTCAAGCGCTTCAGATGAGGTCGTTCTTTGAACTGTCTTGCTTTTATATGCAGCAACATTGGTTAAACGACGAAGGCTATTTGTTAAAATAAAAAAGTTTTTTCCCTAAGTCTATGGAGTGAGTTTGTGGTCATCGCGGCCGCTTTCCTACATTTTAGCGGAAAGCTGAAGTAATTTATCCTACTACATTAAATAATCCGCATCACGCTTGCTTGACACATAAACCATGAAATTAAATTATTTGTTTTAGGTTCTTGTGTTTATTTCTTGCGTGCAATAAAGTGTATTTCATTTAAGTATTAACTACTTACATTCATGATTAATAATCGCCCTAATAATGTCAGGTCGCCGTTGTCGCTGTCGCATACGATAGGAGATCTTTATTTTTGTGCATTTTTTTTAATTGACTGAAAATTTAATTTTGGTCAATTAGAAAGGGACCCATTTCTCTAGCTAAAATTCAGCTATACATTTAAATAATTTCCAATGGACTGCTTCAACTGGGGGCCAAGTTTCTTAACTAAAAACGAGTGACTCGTAATTGTCTTGTTAGCGATTTCGTTAACCATTGCCGCTTTAACAAAGGTAATTTCTGTTGCACGCTCAAAGAAAACAGCAATGGTTAACTAAGTCGCTAACAAGACAATTACGAGTCACTCGTTTTTACTTAAGAAACTTGGCCCCCTGGTCTGCTTGCGATTAGTGGACTTTACGCCCTCAGTAATTACAACTCGTAATAACAGAGTACGCGAGCAATCTCCTGATATTCTCACGCGAACGGTATGGGAGTAAACTTTCTTTGACATTTTCCTTTTGTTTGTGTTTGCAAGTTAAACACGTGTTCTGCGACCTTACTAAATTATGTTCATTATGATAGTTTTTAACCGACTTCAAAAAATGAGGTTATCAGTTTTATGTATGTATGTTTGTCTGCGATTACCTCGCGTTTGGCTGAACCGATTTTGATGCGGTTTTCAGAAGATAATAATTAAGTTTTGATAAGTATTTGTTACATTCAGGAGAAGGTTTTAGTACCTATTTTAACCGACTTCGAAATAGAGAAAGTGCTCAGTTGATGTTTGTGTCAGTTTATTGAAGGCGGGTTCCTTTTTTGTAAAAAAGAAATTATTTAAAGTAAAGGTCTAAGTAGTTCGTTCTTTTAAGATTTACTTTTGTATTTATTTTTAAGATTTTTCCAGCATTAGCTAGATCCTTGCTAGAGCTTGCTAGTGGCTGGGAGGGAACAACATGCACTCCCCGAGCACGGAGCTGATAGCAGCTGAGCGTGGGAAGGACTTCGGGCGCTATAATGTGTGGTTCCCGGGGTTCTTCCCAAAAGCGCCAAGACGGCCGACGACGACGGGGGGTTTTAGTGGGTGCTATGCGAGCCACACAAGCGTCGGGAAATGCGAAAGGCACGTCCCGTTACAAAAAAAGGTCTTAGTAAAGTTTAAATAACATTATCTCATTATCATATTGTAGAAACATATCATAATCATACTCGGAAACTAGAAAAAGAAAAAAAAAACTGTTTTTTTTCCACAAGTCCACAGCCTCTATTTTCGGTCGTAAATAAATAAGTAGTAACTAATTTACGTAAAGTACGTACCTACTTAACTAAAGTAACTGCTCAGCTTACACGATATTTCCGGCAACATGTTACTTAGCCGACATTACCCAATATTACCACAGCAAACAAAGGGAAAACTCATTCACGTGTGCACGAAATAAAGTGCTGTTCAAGTAGGTTCTTAGGTGAGTAGGTATATTATTGTACCATGGTGAAAACAGACACTCAACTCCTAATTGTTTCAACGTCTCCTGAAAGTCGCTTATGGGCTTACATTACACCGTGCGATACTAGTGCCACTCCCGATAAATAATTAATATCTTCTAAACCATGGCCGAAATCAAAAATATGCCTCTTTGACTCCCTAGATAATCTTGCTTATAATTTTTAAGGCTGTATAGCTTTTAGGTTCAAAATGAAAGAAAAAACCGTTTGTTGTCTAAAGTGGCCACTTTAGTTTAGTAAAAGAATATTTCTAAGATCATTATCCTAAAAGTTACACAACAGGGCCTTAAAAAATCTAAGCAAGATTATCTAGAGGGAGTCAAAGACGCATATTTTTTATATCGGCAATGGTTTAGAAGATATTAATTATTTATCGAAGTGGCGCTAGTTTCGCACCGTTTCGCCCCTTAAGAGGATCAGCAATAGCGCCACACACAAAAAAAAAAAGTTTACACCTACCTGTATGTATTTCCTACCTAACACCAAATGAGTAGGAAAATAATAAAACTATTACCAAGTAGGAATATAAATCACTTGGCGCCAAGACTCAAGATAAGAATTCCTTGTCTAAATATGGTGCGTTCTAAATCAGTCTCGGCGTCTTCATACCTCTTTATTATCCAACAAGAATTCTAGGACTTAGGTTAGTTAGGTTATAAACTGAGTGAGCGAGGACTAGCGAGGTAGACAAGTGATAATGGATTAGGTATGTGGCATTTATAGCTTCTTGATTAGGTAGCTAGAGTCGATAGACAGACACTTAAGACATATTGTTTGTTATATAATGACTTTGAGTGTGCTCATTATTTTGCATTGTAATGTACCTAGAATGATGCGCGAGAAATCCTTTCGCTAAACAGATACTATTATTATGTATTTAAAAAAATAAAATATTAGACACCGTAATCGAAAAAACAATGTATGATAAATAAACAGACAAAAATAACCTTTGGGCATCACTAGGATCACTTTGAATGTATTATTAGGCTTTTAAAACCATAAGAAGGTTCTTAAATAAACATTATTCTTCTTCTTCTTGCCGTGCCTCTGCACTAGAAGTTGGCCGTTTTCTGCGCAAATACTTGTCTTTCTCCTACCAGCGAAAAAGTTGTTTCACAAGTTAAAATTATCATTACTTGATGTTATTCGATCTACCCACTTGCTAAACATACTTAATTTTTTCCTTATAATTATTTTAGTTTTTTATTTTAAATAGAGTGGCGCTTTTGACTTTGCATATTTGCAGATTGTATTACCAAATTAAACAAGTAGCGACATCTTTGAAAACCGATCAGAAGCCGAATTGAACATGACATGTTGCTAACCAATCGCATGCTGGTATAGCAGCATTGTTTTGCTGTAAGCTTGAAAGAGCACTCAGCAGATGGCGCTAGTAGTAAACTTAAAAGAGTGTTGTTTGTTGACATTGGGAAAAGAGCGGGAAATTTCAAAATTAGTTTGCGTAGGTTTCATTCATTTCATTACCAGTTCCTGAGAAAATGTATCTTTTATTTTTATTAATTGTTTTCTACAAAGATTATCTGTTGTTGTAATTAAAGTGCCTGAAAACATTAATATTATAAACCTTTAACACAAACACAAAGCAAGGCCAAAGATTTTCATGAAATGAGAACTTTACTAGAAAGATCAATTTTACACTATCACGCGACCACTTTTAGTATCACGGCAACGGCAAGTCATACTAAATTTAACCTAAAAAGCGTTAAAAACGGGTAAAAGCTCTAGGGAAAGCACTCGTCTTTGACCCTGTTGTTGTGTTCTTGAAGTTGGAACAATGAGCCAATCTAGATGCCTAGTCGTTAGCGGCTTAATAGCTGGCTTTAGCGAACAGTGGGAAATCTGAAAATTGTACAGACTAACTGACTGTTAACACGAATCACTATACTAATACACTAGGTGAAGAAAATCTGGAAATTTCTGGGAAAAAACTAGCGACCACTATAAAAAATGAAATGGGTAAAGTTTTTTTCACGGGTGTGGGTGAGTTTCCATCATAGATTGTGTGTTAAAGTTAAATACCAATATAATCACTTGATTTCCATAACCCGGTGATTCGATAGGGTCTTTTGCATTCCTCTTTACGCATCGCTAGTGGGATTGCTCTCTTATCGAAAGTTGAATTACAAATGTTGAGAATTCATCTATAAAATTAATCTTTGATAGGTGAACAAAGGTGTTGCAGATAAGATAAGTAATTTCGAAAAATAATAATAATAACGCATCACACTCAGAGCCCCTAACTAGGAAGAAACTGTATGTAGGGAAGCCGAAACACGCACAGAGACGAACATTACACCCAGACCGGAAACAAATATCGATATGCATCATATCGATGTTCGCCCCGCCGGGAATCGAACCCACGCATCTCAGTCCACATCACTGCCAACTGACGGACGGAGCAGTGTCATTATAAGTAGTTTACATAATTTATTTTTTACAAAAAGAGACCCGCCTTCAACAAACTGACACAAACATATTCTGAGAACTTCCTCTTTTTCGAAGTCGGTTAAAATAGGTACTAAAACCTTCTCCTGAATGTAACAAATACATTACTGAAAACCGCATCAAAATCGGATCAGCCAAACGCGAGATAATCGCGGACAAACATACATACATACATACAGCTCAAACTGATAACCTCCTTTTTTGAAGTCGGTTAAAAATACAAACAAATATATTGATTTACGAGTTTTTACGAGTAAAATTGAAAATACTATACCTACCTACCTACTTAGTAAAACCAGTAACTCACATAGCCCACACTTAGCATGGCAGTGTTGATCGATGTTTGTACTTCTTCTTCCTATAGATGTCATAATTAGTTCCGAACACACTGGCCAAAAGTATTTTTAGGTAAGGTGTAGCGAACTACTTGCTTTTGTATCAATTATATAAAACTCTTCCGCTGACTGACTGACTGACTGACAGACAACGCTGAGCCGAAACAACTGGGCGTAGCGGGCTGAAATTTTGCACGTGGGTTCCTTGGGGCGTGTAGGGGAGAACTAAGGAATATTGTTTCAAAATATCCTTGGGAACGGGAAAAACTGGGTATTGATGTTTATATGAGAAATCTGCGCGGGTGAAACCGCGGTACAGCCCCTAGTAGGAGAATAAAGGAAGTTCTGACTTGAGTATACTTAAAAACATGTTTTAGTAGTTAAAATATATCAAAAGTCGAGTTGTTTCTAACGACAGTTAAAACTTAAAGTTTATTAAATGTAATTACTATTCTAGTACCCTTCAATTATAGCGGCAATCAAGTGTTTTTTATTACGTTTTTTATTGCTTAAACTACATGCTATGACGGTATCGAGAAACAATTAACTTTTAACCTGCCTTCAACTCTAATGACTATAGATAAGAAGAACGTCATAAAAAACTGCGAAATTATATTTTAAAATGACTTTTTTTTTTAATCTGGTGGGATAGTCAAATCTGGTGAGATAGGAATCCGCTCAGGACAGGGAAGTGTGGAAAACCTCTGGATAGAGGTCTTTGTCCAGCAGTGGAAAGTTTAGGATGATAATAATATAAGACTGACGACGATATGGCAAGAGCCCGAAACCACCCGACACTAAAGTTTTTTAAGTTCTTCCATTGGTTTAGTTTAGTTTTACTTCGTATGTAATATACCCAGTCTATTGCCAACCTACATATTTATTGCTTTTAAAAGTAGGTACAATAGATATTTACAACACTATTTTAAGTAAATAAAAACTAGATAAGATTACTATCACGAATTGCTAGTAAAAATTATCACAGCTTTTATGTCGCCGACTTGTTTTTTTTTTTTTTTTCTAAAATATGGTCAAGTGCAAAGAAAACTCATGGATCAATACATTCTATTTTTGGCAAAAGGTTGAGTGAGGAGCAATCGTGTGGGGCTGAGGGTGTACGGAGCGGGGGCTCTGTGCACCGTACAGGCGGCCCCTCGTGGGGCGGCAGAACAGGCCGTGATCACCTTGTTCTGCCGCTGCGCATTTTGGCGCATGGGGAGGGTATAGTGGTGGGCTGCATTATGCAGCTTTGCGTCAAGGAGGGACCCTGAGACGTATTCTTTCAGGTGCTTCCCGGGTTCCTCTATGACAGATGCAGTGGTGGTCACCGGGGGGTTGTAGTCGGTGCGAGTCCGACATAACCTTCGTCTCTGCCCCGAGCGACGTGGTACCAACAACTGGTTTCCCTTCGAGAGAAAAAAAGGACCAATAGTGTGGTACCTAACAAAAAAAAAACGATTTTAATCTTGCGCTGGGTACTGGCAACCGAAAAAATATGTATCGTTACAGTTTCTTCGTTAGATATAATTTTCCATTTATTTAAAAGCCTTCAAGAAATGAATCGGGCGATCGTTAATTTTATACGCACACACATACTTCACATTAAACTATTAGAACAAACAAAATCACCATACGTTTATCACAGGCTTATGAGGGCATACGAGATAAGCTGTAGTTTAAATCAAGGGCTTACAAACATGTGGCAAGGTGTCATAAATGTATTTGGGGCTCAATTAAGGCAACAGAATAATAAGGCCATTTAACGCAAGGACAATAGTTTAAGGAAAAAGAAACGGCCGCTTTAGGTAATGAGACCAAATAAATTTGTGTTTTAACACTCCATCTTGATAAATAAATGAATTACCACTTTATTGCTCAACAAGTTACAAGCAAACTTACCTACAATTTTTATAACAGTAAGGTGACAAAAGATGACCTTATCGCTGAAAGGAGACGCCTAACTGAAGTCTACAATCACCTCCGTGCTTCGGAAGGCACGTGAAGCCGTGGGTCCTGCATCTAGCGTCTCGTCAATTTAGTCGTCAGGCGTCTTATTGACACTATGTATGGTGCTGGAAACTAGAGAGTCGTGATTTTGGTCAGTGCATCTGCTTTCCTACTATGACCATATCGTCTTAATGATGTAGGTGGTCGCTTACACGACACAAGTCTTTATTTAACATAAGATAATCTCATGCCTCTATTCCTGAAGGGTCAGGCAGAGGCACCAGGTCATCAGAGCCGAACCCACGTTTAGCAGAGTATTATGTTTGTATACCAAGGGTACAGCTTTTCACGCCCTGCAGTACCGGGCCGAAGAATAGTACTGAGGTATACCCTGCCTGTCGTAAGAGGCGACTTAGAGGGGACCCTGGGGACGTTAAGTGCACGAGGCGGGGGCCTTGTGTAGTCATATAACGGCCCCGAGAAGGACGACGGAACGTGGTGTCCCGATTCCGTCGTCGAGCGTTGAGAAGCAATCCACGCTCCGGGGGGACAACCATCATGTCTCCCCGAGATGAGGCTAATAAGCCAATGCTGGAAGGGGTCGCGGAGTTGAACATAACGATTGAAAGATCACCCGTGACCCCCTTGCCAACAGCCGAGATGGACACCGGCGGGGTTTTAGTGGGTGCAAACTGCAAACCCCACATAACCCTGCGTCTCCCCCCGGGGGGGTTATTCCGATAGTCTCCAAAACCTTTGATGTCCAAAATTTAGCCGCCCCATACAACGTTTCCTATTAGTCTCCAAAACACTTTTTTGGTAAAGGTAGGTACAAAAAAAAATTTTCATACAACTATTCCTTTTAGTCTCCAGGTAAGTTTAACTATGTAGAGATAACAACAAAAGTTTAGGAATTTTAATAAAACGTAGTTTTTTAGTATATCAGTTTTAATAAATATTTACTGAACTATCGTGAACTTCACAAAAAAATAATACTTATAACTGTTAAAATTTGCTTAGGTAAGGGAATAAAATTTTCACATTTACAACAATCAGAAGCACTATTACTATGCTAAATTTATAAACACTTCTTGCACATTTTCTATACTGTAATACTTAGCTTATCATAATTATCATCCAAACTTACGTGAGTTGAATGCATATTTCAACGGCGTGATTGTGCTAGGTCCTCATTTTCACTGTCTACCATTATGCACTGACACAGAGACACTAGCCTAATCTCTCCTCAAGTCAAAGATCAGACTGGATTAGAAAAAATAGAGTACCACATGCACTCATATTTTTTTTAATTTAAATAACGGTACTTTCGCCGAAGGACTACCGAGCAGCGCTCTGTGATTGGTTTAATAACCGCACAGCTATTGTTTCCGTAAAACTTAGTACCTAGTTGTAGTCTTAGCCGCCCTTTATCAGGTAGCTGAGAGTTTGTAAGGTTTTTGACAAAGAGTGCAAATAATTTTTAAATCTAGGCGATAATCTTGTATCGGTTACTATATTTTTATTTTGTAATGCTGTTAACACTGGGTTTTCTTGCTTGTTTTGCCGTCGATACCATCTTTGCCTGTTAATATTTTGGAGACTATAGGAAATGGAAAATAATTAAATAAGAATAAGAATAAATCAGCTTGGAGACTAAATGGAAATAAAAAAAAATGATTTTTGGAGACTAATGGAATAACCCCCCGGGGTCGCAGAGTACTCGTTAGGAGTTTCCAGCCTTAAAAAAAAGGGTACAGTTTGTCGCCGCGTTTATAACGATACTTCTTCGGCCGGGACCAACCACTTTATTGTAAAGGTTAAAATACCAGACCCAACCAAGTGAACAAATGAGGTGTGCTTGTGATTGTTTTTGAATCATGCGCAATTAAATATCGATCGTGCTTCATGGACTGTGAAATAAACAATAGTGCTCGGTCAGGTAGGCTTGGCACATCGTAAATTAGTTAAAGTGTTTTTCTATTCTATGTCGCTTCATCAGCGAGCGGTATTGTTAAAAATGCTTCATTTATTTTACCATGAGTATATTTTTATTTTAGAACTAAGTAACGTTTGAAATATTTAAGAAATCTATATCTATACCAATATTATAAAGAGGAAAGATTTGTTTGTTTGTAACGAATAGGCTCCGGAAATACTGAACCGATTTGTAAAATTCTTTCACTGGTAGGAAGCTTTTTTTTTTTAAGGCGGGGAAACTCCTAACGAGTACCCTGCAGCCCCGGGGGGAGCCGCAGG
The DNA here is from genome assembly GCA_951802225.1 of Euspilapteryx auroguttella. NCBI lineage: Eukaryota > Metazoa > Arthropoda > Insecta > Lepidoptera > Gracillariidae > Euspilapteryx > Euspilapteryx auroguttella. The sequence goes on along the minus strand of OX637664.1, from coordinate 5,497,484 downwards.
GTTATGTGGGGTTCGCACCCACTAAAACCCCACCGGTGTCCTTCTCGGCTGATAGCAGGAGGGTCGCGGGTAAGCCTGTGGAATTCTCCGCGACCCCCCCCAGCATTGGCTGTGTAGCCTCTTCACGGGGGGACAGGTGAAGATAGTCCCCCCCTTTTTTTTTTTTTACGAGGGGAAATGCCTATCGCATTTCCCGACGATCGGGGAGCGTCGGGGGTATGTGGGGCTTGCACCCAATAAAACCCCTCGGCGGCCGTCTTGGCGCTTTTGGGAAGAACCCCGGGAACCACACATTATAGCGTCCGAAGTCTTCCCACGCTCAGCTACTATTAGCTTCATGCTCGGTGAGGGCATATTGTTCCCTCCCTCCCCGGCTCGCCTTTGGAGCTGCGGCGGCACAGTGCCACAAGTTGTGCCGCCGCCATCTCAGGGCCGTTTGATGAGTGTGTCGGGCCCCCGCCCTTCACACCCACGACCCCAAAGACCCCTTTTAGTCGCCTCTTACGACAGGCAGGGCATACTGTAGACCTATTCTTACGCCCGGACCTACAGGGCTTCGCGGCGGCACTATTGCCTGCCGCCGCGGCGACCGCGACCTCTTCTCCGGCCACGCCGGGCTGGGTCAGCCGCTTCTCTCTGTCTTTCGGCCGCCTCCTTCGCAAGCATGACAGCAAGATAGTCCCCCCTGAGCGCGGATGGCTCTTCCTACGCTCGACGGCGGAAACGGGACTTCGCGTTCCGCCGTCCTTCTCGGGGCCGTTATATGACTACACGAGGCCCCCGCCTCGTGCACCCAACGACCCCGGGGTCCCTTCTTAGTCGCCTCTTACGACAGGCAGGGGATACCTAAGTCCTATTCTTTGGCCCGGTACTGCAGGGCGTACTGGTAGGAAGCTACATTTTCCCCGAGTGTCATAGGCTATATTAGATTTTCAAAAAAATTAGGGATCCTTACCTAAACTCAAATAATATAACCCAAGGTGCAATATTTTTCCGTTGTTTACATATTTTGACAGGTGGTTTGTTGTTGTTGTTTGTTTTTTATTCGGCCATTCTGGGCAATCAAAAGAACATAGTCTGTATAGCCAAGTCTTTTGTAGTATCTTATATACTTTGGCGTAACGAAGTAAGCCGGGAAAGCTCGTAAATCAATATATATAAAACTCTTCCGTTACTGACCGACTGACTGACTGACTGGCAGACAATGCAGAGCCGAAACTACTGGGTGTAGAAACCTGAAAATTGGCACGTGGGTTCCTTGGAGAGTGTAGGTGAGCACTAAGAAGGGATTTCCCGAAATTCCCACGGGAACGGGAATAAACGGGATTTTTATGTTTATAAGAAATCTGCGCGGGAAAAACCGCGGGGCAGCCTCTAGTCATATATATAAAACTCTCGACTGACTGACTGACTGACTGACAGACAACGCAAAACTACTGGGCATAGCGGGCTAAAATTTTGCATGTAGGTTCCTTAGGGAGTGTAGGTGAGCACTAATTCCCATGGGAACGGGGAAAAACTGGATTTTTGTGTTTATGAGAAATCTGCGCGGGAAATACCGCGGGGCAGTCTCTAGTTAATAATAAACTTGTTGAGAATTCGGCCTATGTTGCTGTGGGAAATTTATCATGTATAGTGAACTGCCCTTAATATTTCTGACTTGATTTAAAAATCACTGAAAACATAACAAGGCATCGAGAATAAGACGGTAAAGTTACGTGCAGATGCGCAACAAACGTGCAGATGCGCGGCTGTGTGAATTTGGCACCCGAGATTGAGAAATTTTGTTATTTTACCTTTATTCCCATAGATAAACGTTTGTAGTTGATTGTAGTAAAAAAATTTTTTTTTGTAGTTGGACAGAAAAAAATTTATAGCACTTTGAAAAAATCGCGTCCCCCCGATTTACGGAAACTCAAATTTTGTCTTCGATTCAAGAAAAGAATCGTTAGTAGTTGATTGTAGTGAAAATCATTTCGTTTGTAGTTGAAAAAAAAAATTTTTTTTTGTGAACTTAGCACCCGACAAACTTTTTTTTTATTTTTTATTTTCGATTCTAATACCTTATAGGACGTAGTTGATTGTAGTGATTTTCTTTTCGTTTGTAGTATCTTAAAAAAAATTAAAAAAAAGTTTTTCGTTTGAAGTAAAGTATATTTTGTTTGTAGTGACGTTCAATTCGTTTGTAGTAACTTATTCTCGTTTGTAGTGAGCTTTAAATAGTTTGTAGTAACTTATTTTCGTTTGTAGTGACGTTAATTTCGTTTGTAGTAACTTATTTTCGTTTGTAGTTAGCTTTAAATCGTTTGTAGTAACTGATTTTCGTTTGTAGTGAGCTTTATATCGTTTGTAGTAACTTATTTTCGTTTGTAGTGAGCTTTAAATCGTTTGTAGTAACTTTTTTTCGTTTGTAGTGAGCTTTAAATCGTTTGTAGAAACTTATTTTCGTTTGTAGTGAGGTAAAATTCGTTTGTAGTAACTTACTTTCGTTTGTAGTGACGTTAAATTCGTTTGTAGTAACTTACTTTCGTTTGTAGTGACGTTAATTTCGTTTGTAGTTACCTATTTTCGTTTGTAGTGAGCTTTAAATCGTTTGTAGTAACTTATTTTCGTTTGTAGTGAGCTTTAAATCGTTTGTAGTAACTTTCGTTTGTAGTGAGGTTAAATTCGTTTGTAGTAACTTATTTTCGTTTGTAGTGAGCTTTAAATCGTTTGTAGTAACTTACTTTCGTTTGTAGTGAGGTTAAATTCGTTTGTAGTAACTTATTTTCGTTTTTAGTGAGCTTTAAATCGTTTGTAGTAACTTACTTTCGTTTGTAGTGAGGTTAAATTCGTTTGTAGTAACTTATTTTCGTTTGTAGTGAGCTTTAAATCGTTTGTAGTAACTTATTTTCGTTTGTAGTGAGGTTAAAATCGATTTAAGTAACTTATATTCGTTTGTAGTGAGCTTTAAATCGTTTGTAGTAACTTACTTTCGTTTGTAGTGAGGTTAAATTCGTTTGTAGTAACTTATTTTCGTTTGTAGTGAGCTTACAATCGTTTGTAGTAACTTACTTTCGTTTGTAGTGAGCTTTAAATCGTTTGTAGTAACTTATTTTCGTTTGTAGTGACGTTAAATACGTTTGTACTAACTTATTTTCGTTTGTAGTGAGCTTTAAATCGTTTGCAGTAACTTATTTTCGTTTGTAGTGAGGTTAAATTCGTTTGTAGTAACTTATTTTCGTTTGTAGTGAGCTTTAAATCGTTTGTAGTAACTTATTTTCGTTTGTAGTGAACTTTAAATCGTTTGTAGTAACTTATTTTCGTTTGTAGTGAGGTTAATTTCGTTTGTAGTAACTTATTTTCGTTTGTAGTTAGCTTTAAATCGTTTGTAGTAACTGATTTTCGTTTGCAGTGAGCTTTATATCGTTTGTAGTAACTTATTTTCGTTTGTAGTGAGCTTTAAATCGTTTGTAGTAACTTTTTTTCGATTGTAGTGAGCTTTAAATCGTTTGTGATAACTTACTTTCGTTTGTAGTGAGGTTAAATTCGTTTGTAGTAACTTATTTTCGTTTGTAGTGACTTTAATTTCGTTTGTAGTTACCTATTTTGGTTTGTAGTGAGCTTTAAATCGTTTGTAGTAACTTACTTTCGTTTGTAGTGAGGTTATTTTTTTTGAAGTAACCTATTTTCGTTTGTAGTGAGCTTTAAATCGTTTGTCGTAACTTACTTTCGTTTGTAGTGTGGTTAAATTCGTTTGTAGTAACTTATTATTCATTGTAGTTACTTACTTTCGTTTGTAGCGAAGATAATTTCGTTTGTAGTAACTGATTTTCGTTTGTAGTGACGTTAAATTCGTTTGTAGTAACTATTTTTCGTTTGTAGTGAGATTTAAATCGTTTGTAGTAACTTATTTTCTTTTGTAGTGAGGTAAAATTCGTTTGTTGTAACTTATTTTCGATTGTAGTGAGCTTTAAATCGTTTGTAGTAACTTACTTTCGTTTGTAGTGAGGTTAAATTCGTTTGTAGAAACTTATTTTCGTTTGTAGTGAGCTTAAAATCATTTGTAGTAACTTATTTTCGATGGAGTGAGGTAAAATTCGTTTGTAGTAACTTATTTTCGTTTGTAGTGAGCTTTTAATCGTTTGTAGTAACTTACTTTCGTTTGTAGTGAGGTTAAATTAGTTTGTAGTAACTTATTTTCGTTTGTAGTGAGCTTTAAATCGTTTGTAGTAACTTACTTTCGTTTGTAGTGAGGTTAAATTCGTTTGTATTAACTTATTTTCGTTTGTAGTGAGCTTTAAATCGTTTGTAGTAACTTACTTTCGTTTGTAGTGAAGATAATTTAATAGAAATAGAAAATAGGTAACTACAAAAAAAAATAACCTCACTACAAACGAAAGTAAGTTACTACAAACGATTTAAAGCTCACTACAAACCAAAATAGGTAACTACAAACGAAATTAACGTCACTACAAACGAAGGTTAGTTACTACAAACGAATTTAACGTCACTACAAACGAAAATCAGTTACTACAAACGAAATTATCTTCACCACAAACGAAAGTAACTACAAACGATTTAAAGCTCTTTACAAACGAAAATAAGTTACTACAAACGAATTTTACCTCACTACAAACGAAAGTAAGTTACTACAAACGATTTAAAACTCACTACAAACGAAAATAAGTTACTACAAACGAATTTAACCTCACTACAAACGATTTAAAGCTCACTACAAACGAAAATAAGTTACTACAAACGAATTTTACCTCACTACAAACGAAAGTAAGTTACTACAAACGATTTAAAGCTCACTACAAACCAAAATAGGTAACTACAAACGAAATTAAAGTCACTACAAACGAAAATAAGTTACTACAAACGATTTAAAGCTCACTACAAACGAAAATAAGTTACTACAAACGAATTTAACGTCACTACAAACGATTTAAAGCTCACTACAAACGAAAATAAGTTACTACAAACGAATTTAACCTCACTACAAACGAAAATAAGTTACTACAAACGAATTTAACTTTACTACAAACGAAAGTAAGTTACTACAAACGATTGTAAGCTCACTACAAACGAAAATAAGTTACTACAAACGAATTTTACCTCACTACAAACGAAAATAAGTTACTACAAACGATTTTAAGCTCACTACAAACGAAAATAAGTTACTACAAACGAATTTAACCTCACTACAAACGAAAGTAAGTTACTACAAACTATTTGAAGCTCACTACAAAGGAAAATAAGTTACTACAAACGAATTTAACCTTACTACAAATGAAAGTAAGTTACTACGAACGATTTAAAGCTCACTACAAACGGAAATAAGTTACTACAAACGATTTAAAGCTCACTACAAACGAAAGTAAGTTACTACAAACGAATTTAACGTCACTACAAACGAAAATCAGTTACTACTAACGAAATTAACGTCACTACAAACGAAAATAGGTTACTACAAACGAATTTTACCTCACTACAAACGAAAATAAGTTACTACAAACGATTTTAAGCTTACTACAAACGAAAATAAGTTACTAAAAACGTATTTTACGTCACTACAAACGAAAATACGTTACTACAAACGATTTGAAGCTCACTACAAACGAAAATAAGTTACTACAAACGAATTTAACCTCACTACAAACGAAAGTAAGTTAGTACAAACGATTTAAAGCTCACTACAAACGAAAATAAGTTACTACAAACGAATTCAACGTCACTACAAACGAAAATAAGTTACTACAAACGAATTTAACGTCACTACAAACGAAAATAAGTTACTACAAACGATATAAAGCTCACTACAAACGAAAATAAGTTACTACAAACGAATTTAACCTCACTAGAAACGAGAATAAGTTACTACAAACGTATTTAACGTCACTACAAACGAAAGTTATTTACTACAAACGATTTAACGCTCACTACAAACGAAAATAAGTTACTACAAACGAATTTAACCTCACTACAAACAAAAATAAGTAACTACAAACGATTTTAAGCTCACTACAAACGAAAATAAGTTACTAAAAACGTATTTTACGTCACTACAAACGAAAATACGTTACTACAAACGATTTGAAGCTCACTACAAACGAAAATAAGTTACTACAAACGAATTTAACCTCACTACAAACGAATGTAAGTTAGTACAAACGATTTAAAGCTCACTACAAACGAAAATAAGTTACTACAAACGAATTCAACGTCACTACAAACGAAAATAAGTTACTACAAACGAATTTAACGTCACTACAAACGAAAATAAGTTACTACAAACGATTTAAAGCTCACTACAAACGAAAATAAGTTACTACAAACGAATTTAACGTCACTACAAACGAAAATAAGTTACTACAAACGATATAAAGCTCACTACAAACGAAAATAAGTTACTACAAACAAATTTAACCTCACTACTGGTTTATACTGATTTCTGCAAGGCCTTTGACAAAGTTGACAGAATATTACTAATTAAAAAACTCGCATGGTACGGCATATCAGGAAACCTTTTGAGATGGTTTTCCTCGTATCTGGAGAACAGAACACAAAAAGTAATTATAAACGGTTTTGACTCTGGTCCCACTGATGTGCCATCGGGTGTTATCCAGGGCTCTATACTCGGACCATTACAATATATTATTTTTATAAATGATATATCTGACTGCTTTAAACATAGTGAATTTTTAATGTTTGCCGATGATTTAAAAATATACAGACAGGTGACCAGTCAGCACGACTGTGACCTAATTCAGGAAGATCTTAATCGTTTTAATAAGTACTGCGCTGATAACAAACTCCATTTAGCATTTGACAAGTGTGTTCAGATATCATTTACTAAGAATAAAAAACGAATATCTTCAGATTATAAAATAGCGGGAAACTTGGTCGATAGAGTCGCAAAGATTCGCGACCTGGGGGTTTTGTTCGACGAAAAATTAAGTTTTGAGGAACACGTTTCCAACATTACCAGCAAGGCTTATCGTATGCTCGGTTTTGTTCTTCGCACTGCAAAACCGTTCAAAAAACCTCACTCGTACATTTCCCTGTTCAAGGCGCTAGTAAGATCTAATTTAGAATATGCCTCAGTTATTTGGAATCCTTTTTATGCTAAGTACAGTAATGAAATAGAAATAATTCAAAAGAAGTTCTTACGAGCTCTTAATTTTAGAATGAATGGTAAGAAAATGTGTTATATAAAGTTACTGGAAAAATACAAATTAGATAGACTAGAGGACAGACGTAAGATGCTTGACGCATCCATCCTATTCAACATTTGTACGGGTGTATTTAATTGTCCTCAACTTCTTCAACAGATGAACTTCCGTGTACCACCACGTACACTTCGAAGCACTCGATCCCGTCCCCTTTTTGCTCTTCCACAGTGCTCTACAAATTCTGGTATCCGAGCTCCACTTCGCAGAATATGTGATTTGCACAATAAGAGTTTGTTTGCAGTCGATATGTTCTGCAATTCAAAATATAAATATAAAAATAAATGTATGTCTGTGTTGCGCTCTGAGTTGGCTGATAGTTAGGTTAGGCTAGTGCATGCTACTGCTGTAAATGGCTTAATTTTTAGTTTATTTATTTGATTAACGTTTTCATTTAATTTATTATTGTTTTTATTTTTACTTGCATGCAGGTTTTATTTATACTTAATGTTTTTGTATGTAATCATATTTTTTATGTTCTCCTCTCAGCACACAATGTTCTCAACAGCTGTTTGTATAAAGATTAAGTATCTTAGTGAGTAATACTTGAGAATGTAGGTCTGTTTTCTTTTTCTTGTTTTTTAAGTGTTATATTCTCATTGATCTACATTTGTTTTTTACTCCAATAAATAAATAAATAAATAAACTACAAACGAAAGTAAGTTACTACAAACGATTTAAAGCTCACTACAAACGAAAATCAGTTACTACAAACGATTTAAAGCTAACTACAAACGAAAATAAGTTACTACAAACGAAATTAACGTCACTACAAACGAAAATAAGTTACTACAAACGATTTAAAGCTCACTACAAACGAGAATAAGTTACTACAAACGAATTGAACGTCACTACAAACAAAATTTACTTTACTTCAAACGAAAAACTTTTTTTTAATTTTTTTTTAGATACTACAAACGAAAAGAAAATCACTACAATCAACTACGTCCTATAAGGTATTAGAATCGAAAAAAAAATTAAAAAAAAAATATTGTCGGGTGCCAAGTTCACAAAAAAAAAATTTTTTTTTCAACTACAAACGAAATGATTTTCACTACAATCAACTACTAACGATTCTTTTCTGGAATCGAAGACAAAATTTGAGTTTCCGTAAATCGGGGGGACGCGATTTTTTTAAAGTGCTATAATTATTTTTCTGTCCAACTACAAAAAAAAAAAATTTTACTACAATCAACTACAAACGTTTATCTATGGGAATAAAGGTATAATAACAAAATTTCTCAATCTCGGGTGCCAAGTTCACATAGCCCAGATGCGCAACAAGGGGCATTGCATCATACAGAATTCATTATAATTTTGCAGCGAGATCCGGCGGAAGTTGCCATGTGAGACTGACCACACGAGAAGATATATTGCAATTTGTGGTGAGTGCTATAGATTTAGACGTTTTTGTGATGCTCTGAAGCCTAGTAGCAACATATTTGTTTACGTTAATTATGTTACTAACACAAAATATCTACTATAGCAACTGATTCTACCTAGAGTGCATTGACCAGTTATCAGTAATCAGTCATTTATTTGCATGAACTTTGGGTATACAATACAGTAAGATCTTAAATAAAATTTATAATTCCCTTCAGAGTTCTGCCATGATGTCTGGCATGCAAATATTAAATGAATCGTGGTTAGTTAGTCTCGCAGAAACTTGAGAACGGCCGGGCCGATTTAGCTGATATTGGTCTTAAAATGTTTGTAGTAGTCCAAAGGTTTAAACGGTGAGAAAATATGGAAAAATTGCAAGGAAGGAAGAAAAACAACAATACTTAATTCATTTTCCGTTACAAATCGTTTCCATGTCAGTCGTTTCAATCAGTTAAGTAAGACAGGACAACGTCTGTAGGGTCAACTAGATGCATTCGAAATATTATCTATATATATAAAACTCTTCCGTTACTGACTGACTGACTGACTGACATATGAAAATATTGCACCTTGGGTTACATTATTTGAATTTAGGTAAGGATCCCTAATATTTTTGAAAATCTAATATAGCCTATGACACTCGGGGTTAATGTAGCTTCCTACCAGTGAAAGAATTTTTCAAATCGGTTCAGTATTTCCGGAGCCTATTCGTTACAAACAAACAAACAAACAAATCTTTCCTCTTTATAATATTGGTATAGATTAGCATTTAAAAAAATAAATAAATATATAAAATCACTGCATCATAAATCCTAATTTCATTTCAGTTTATAGATAGAGATAACGCCACTCCTCTAAGGCAGAGCCCCTCTACCTGTAAGTATCTAGGATGCTTATAAAGTCGAAACACATATATGTCACCGGAAAATAACAAGAACCGTAAATTTATAAATTTACTAGGAAATTTATAAACTTTCGTAGGATTCTACATGAGTGATAAATTGTATTATTTTACGCCTACATTTTCGTAAATTGATAAACTTACTAAACTCACTCGTAAAATAATAAGTAACCAATAACCAAACGCCATGTAAAATGAATTGAAATTTACCATAGAGCTACGAAAGTTTTATGGTAGCCATGACCAAAATGATTTATTTTTGTAGAGTGAAATAGGGAACCCCCTAATAAGTAGGTAGGTACCTACCTATAATACAAGGTTACTTTTTGTATTATATCTGTCACCGTTATATTGCGAAATACGTTAATGTCCACTTTACCGGGCAATGTGCACATTAACTGTTTAGGTCAGTTAATGTGCGAAATTTTATTTGAAATATGGGGTATCCGCACTTTACCTAGTTAATGTACGTATTACCGGATGTCTCGCCGTTAAAGTGCGGAAAACAGAAAGCTCTGACCGAAAATTCAAATCTAGGGCAAAATTGTAGGTTAGGTTAGGTTTGGCTTGTGATCTTTAACCAGCGTAGCGAGCGAAGCGAGCGGAGCTTGGGTTACCTGTGTTAAACTGAAATCTAAGGCAACAATTTTTCGAACTTAACTTAGTCGTTAACTCTGTAGATTACCTAGGGATTTTGCAGATTACCTAGTTAATGTTAAGAACAACATTTTTTTTCGAACTCTAACGGATTCAGCCAGTTAGTGCACTTTTACTGAATTTCGCACATTAGCGGTCACATATTAACCTATAAACCTACTTGGTTTTTAGTACCAGTAAAAATACTTGTAGTGTGATCGAATTGTTTGGCAAGTCTGATTGTATGTAAGTCTATGGACGCAAGCATTTTCACTGTCAACATCGACCAATCAGAGAGCAGTGTGTTATTTTCCGTATTTCAAAAAGCGTAAAATTAAAAGCTCTTCTGTGATTGGTCGATCCGTTTAGAATCTTACGGATTGATATCCGTTAGTTTATAAATTTTCTACGACGCGTCGAAAATTTATAAATTTGCGAAAAAGTGGGCGTAAAATAATTCAATTAAACTCTCGTTTAGAATCCTACGAAAGTTTATAAATTTCCTAGGAAATTTATAAACTTGCGAATCTTATTATTTTCCGGTGACATATATATAAACTAGATCCGGACTATCACAACAAGTTAATTACCGTTTGTTTGACTGCTCCGTAGCTCAGTTGGCAGTGATGTTGACTGAGATGCGTGTGCACTTGGTTTCGATTCCCGGCGGGGTAAACATTGTTATGATGAATATCGATGTTTGTTTCCGGTCTGGGTGTAATGGTCGTCTCTGTATGTGTTTTGGGCAGCCTAGATACAGGTTCTCCTAGTTAGGGGCTCTGAGTGTAATGCGATATTATGTTATTACCTAGTCATGACTTCATGAGTTAACAAAACTGAGATTACAAATTAAAATTAAATCCTTTCAAGGTTCATTTAACACACGTGCGGACTCCAAAAGTATTATATTATGATTATATCTCACTTTCAGTAAGTGAAAACGGTGCTCAGTAAAGCGAATCGGGATCGGTTGCACATCTACTCTCTTTTGTCTTCATTTATATAGGCAGTTAAAATTTAATTAATCATAGGGCAAAATACTCAATTAATTATATATACAGTACTAGAGGCTGCCCCGCGGTTTTTCCCGCGCAGATTTCTCATAGACACAAAATTCCCGTTTTTTCCCGTTCCCGTGGGAATTTCGGGAAATCCCTTGTTAGTGCTCTCCTACACTCCCTAAGGAACCTACATGCAAAATTTCAGCCCTCTACGCCCAGTAGTTTCGGCTCTGCGTTGTCTGTCAGTCAGTCAGTCAGTCAGTCAGTCAGTCAGTCAGTCAGTCAGTCAGTCAGTCAGTCAGTCAGTCAGTCAGTCAGTCAGTCAGTCAGTCAGTCAGTCAGTCAGTCAGTCAGTCAGTCAGTCAGTCAGTCAGTCAGTCAGTCAGTCAGTCAGTCAGTCAGTCAGTCAGTAACGGAAGAGTTTTATATATATTGATTAAACTAATAAATGAAAATATATTTTTGCGGTCCAGTTGGCAGTGATCTTGAGTGTAAATTCAGTGGTCCCCGTTCGTCTCTCGACAGGGCAAACAATAACGGTAATCTTTTTCTTATTGTTACATTGCCCTACTTTAAGAACAATTAAATTTGTATCCATCTACATACGGTTCCTAGTGGGTTTTCTGGAAGAAATCGCTTATAGCGATAAGGTCGCCCGTTGCATGCAAATTCAAATGCTTTTTACACCTGTTAATTTACTTTCGTATCTTACTTTGTGTGCAATAAAGTGTTTTTTATTTTACTTTACTTTAAAAATGTTGTATTTTTGTTTCTGGGGAATTGGTATGTCTTATTCTTTTTCAGACATTATTTTGTATCGTATGTGGTTATGGACAAACAAGTACAGGTTCTATATAGTTAGGGGCTCTGAGTGTGATGCGTTGTATTTATGCGCTGTCTACTGTACAATCAACGAACGATAACGAGTGACTGATTCGTTTTCTCCGGGAAAGTACGCAGCCGTCACGCGGCGCTGAGTCCTCTCCGATGACTGTTACGTTACGACTGTCGTGTCGATTCTTATCTCTACCCGTTCAGTTCTTTGAAAATAAAGGTAAGAATACTGTATCATAATTATAAACGAGTCGAAAGACGTGTCCAGTGGACGTAAATCGTGGCCCAAAAGATCACTATTGTGACAGGTTTAGTGCGACCCTTATCCAATCCACTTCAGCAACCTTCACCAGCTTGTCACCAGAGATAAATTCACACATGAAGGACACAGGTCGGACCCACGATACCCCTGACGATACCCCCAGAACACCCACACCAGGGGCTGATTTCTTTTTAATTTGACAATAATTATTTTACTAGAGCAAGCCAATGCTAACAGCCTATCTTGTGTAGCTTTTTTCTATAGATTTTTTGAAGAGAATTGCAAAACGTGAAATTTACAAGGAAAAGAGCATTGAAAAGTACGGTCGCGAGCAATTTTTATGACTTTTAATTTTTAGATCATGCTATTATTTAATTGTTTCCTATTCAACATGATTCGCAAAAGAAATGTTTAATTCCCGGCAACATGAGTTCCAACTAAACACATTTGCCGAAGCGGCTTAGAATACCAACCAACCCATCCCCTACCATGCGTTAGTATAAGGCGACAGGCGACTAAGGGAACTCCTGTACAAAGGGCAGCAGCGTCCTTTATTGAAAAACTTGAAGAGATACAGGGTGCGATTGCCAGCCAATCCGTATGCCAATGCTTGGCGATCATAGTAAACCCTCTCCCCAATTGTGCTCCTTGTGGCGAACTATGGGGAAAGTTATTTTCCAACCGCGGAATAACTTGTCTCAGCTGAGATAGTTTGATAAATTAGGGTACTGTCTACTCAAGCGTTAAAACAGTGGTAACAATGAGCTATCTGCGTGTTAAGAATGCACTTACATTACAATATTACTGACAAATAACCAATTACTGCGTTCTTATTGAATGCTTGCTTCGGATCTTTAGGAATTTTTATTATGCTCCTCAGCTACGGATGGCGCTCTCGAAAGAGACATACTAACAATATTTATTTATTAGACAAACCGACAAAGCAAATACTGAAAAGGCTCAAGCTAAGCTAGTAATTACACAAAAAAAAACGTGAACGAGCTATGAAATCAAATGCCACCACAGAACAATAATTTGTAGTAAGTTTTTAAAAGTAAGTTTCTACCTACTATAATTAATAATTTATAAAAAATATATAATCTTGTGTTCAAACAAAAGAGATTATTTATAAATCAATATTAGATATATAGCTAGTCTGCTAGTATCAATAATCACGGAAAAAGGCCACGCGGCCACGCACAGACAGTCTGAGAAAAATTATTATAGTAAACAACAATAATATAAATTACAATATCGGTAGATCATGAATGAAAAATAAACAAAGGGCCGATAACGAATTATTATACTATAAATAGACTTTTATCTCAATTAAATATGTAAATATACCAGATGCAAAAAAATAATTTCATCAGCGTACACAAACAATACACATGATGTGTCTTTGAAAAAGTCAGCTAGGTAGCTCAGCTATATTCGGGCTCGTTTGGCTTGCATGACATGGCTTCTTCCCCATTCGCCTGAAATTATTATCCCCAAATATTAAATATACCCATTCGCCCGAATTTTATTAAAAAGTGCTCCCCATTCGCCTGAATTTATTTCATGAATAAATAGCACCGTTACAGGTCACAAAATACAACGATATTCACGTAGGCAACAGATGCTTCAAATTCTTTAGCTCAGCTATAGTTGGTCTCCTTCATGACAGGCTGTCTCCGTACAGTCTTCTGCTATTCGGGCTGAGGGCCTATTTCAGCCGCTTTTGCAATATTTCTTTGCGTCCTTTTGCGTTTTTTTGTATTGACTTTAACACTCTAGAGGACAAAAAGCAATGTTGCAAATGTGGCCGTAATAGAGCCTCTGGTCAGTGCTCCTGTGGACTCTTCGTTCCACATTCGCTTGCCTAAAGCCGCATGGGTGCGACCGTGAACTACCTCGCTCCCCATATGATCATCTTCACAACCGCAAAACTTTAGCTGTTGGACATAGGTTTCATCCACAGGTTGCCACAAATACAAAAAAAAAAATCCGTATCGCCACGCTTGGAAGGAGGGTGGGCGAACGCAGTGAAGGACGCTGCTGCCCATCCTTTGGCTGTTACCTTTGTCGCCTTTTACGACACCCATGAGAGAGCGCCTTCCACTGCGCTTATGGGATATTTTGTTTTAATTACCTTATTAGAAGTATTGAAGTTTACTAAACTTTGAACAAGAGATATCTTGTGTACTTTTATATTGAACTAGTAGACCCGGCGAACTTCGTAACGCCTAACCTATTATTATTTTCTGCATGTATTATACTTATTAACCTTCCTATTGAGTCACTCTATCCATTAAAAAAAACCGCTTCAAAATCCGTTGCTTATTTTAAAAGATTTAAGCATAAATAGGGACAGACGCAGAAAGCGACTTTATTTTATACTATGCATTGATGATGAATGATTTTATGATTTACAATTGCCCGCAGCATCGCTTCTGCACGTTATCTAATCACATTGAGGTAGGTCGTTGACTGCGCGTGAACTGGACGTGGGCGCACCCTGATGCTTATTTTTTTGTTTGAAAAACTGGTCTCTGGAAAAAATGTATGCAAAATAACAGTTACTGTATGGGCCGATAACCTTTGTTTATGTAACAGATAGTTGGCATTGAAAGTGAAATCGGTTTTTTTTAAATCATAATAAACTTTATAAAACCTAATCTACTCTGACTGTTAAACCGCATCTACCTCATGCGGACATGGATTTTGGATAGTTATTTAGTCCTCCTACCCTGGTTTTTACAATGCTATCTAATAAGATAGATAGCTGTCACTTTGGTACATTTAATTAACTGAGATAGACTTTTGTTTTGATTTTGTATGAATCGACTGCTATCTATCTAGATAGATATTATAATGGAAACGGCCGCAAGTCAGTCGTGTCGGTCGGTTAGGACATGGTTTTATTCTCAGCGCAGCTTCTGCTTTCCCACTATAATCTACATTATTCACGAGACACATCATCTTAATTAAATATAGGTAGTCGAAATGATAAATCGACAATAGGTATAAGTTATGAAAGAGTATTCGAAATTTTCACGTGAATGGCAAAAAAAAACGTTTATAAAGTTTGATTTTAGCAACAAAACTAATAACAATGAATTCAACTTTAAAATAGTTTAATAAACGCATATCATGTTTTAATTTAAAAAAAAACACGAACTCATCTCACTCGTGTTCCATTCCATCCATTACAAATAGCCGTCAAGAGCCATTACCTGTGAAATGAAGAAAATAAACTGGTTATTTATGAGTACGTTATGTATATAAACAGCAAAATATTATAATATTACTAGTCGACCCGGCGAACTTCAAACATAAGTACTTTAATGTACATTTATAACATAAAAGAGGCATAAGCTACAGACAGACAGTCGGGGCCGACGTTGTTTTATACTATGTAGTGATAGTTCCTATTTTGTTAAATTATTGTAGACATTTGTTATTCTGATAAATTAAAAAAAAAAAATTGGACCCGCCTTTATCAAACTGACGCCCAATAAACTGAGAAATTCCTCTTTTTCGAAGTCGGTTAAAATAAACCAAAACCCTCGTCTGAATTAAATAAACACTTTTGTGGAAACAGCATCAAAATCAGTTCATCCAAACCCAAACGCGAGATAGTCGCGGCCATACAATACAGTTCAAACTGAGAACCTCCTTTTTTGAAATCGGTTACAAACAACGGTATATATCGGATTGGAATGGACAATTCAATAGTTCTAAATATAACTTCCCTACAGTTAGACTTTGGTTTAAAAATAGAAGCACTTTAAGAACTGAAGTGGGATCAGTAAACGCGTACTTGAGCCTATAATAAGATAATCTGTTTTGGTATTGTATTGAGTATGTGTTTGGTAATAAATGGGAGTTGAGATTAGATAATTTTGCTAAGCGCTCACTTTTTAACAGACAAGAAAAAATAAGTTCTTATTGGACCAGATGCATGGTATATGTCTGTCCGCGATTATCTCTCGTTTTTGATGCGATTTTCAGAAAAGCATTAAAATTTGATACATTTAGGAGATAGTTTTGGTGTCCTAACCGACATCCAAAAAGATAACTTTTAAAAAAAATTGAAAGTTAGAAAATATTTTTTTTCGTGCATTGTGCAATTTAAAACTGTCAAATTTATGACAAATTATAAATTTATTGGACAACGAAAAATATTAAGTTGTTCAACAGTGTCGTCATTGACATGAACACTTGTTCAAACTTCAACATCATCTTCGCATTGTTGAATGACACTTCACATATTTTTTATCTAAGATAGATTTTAGCATTTATAAAAACTAGCCAAGTGAGCAAACTGGGCACAGCCTCAATGGGTATTCCACTAAATATCAATCAATATATATAAAACTCTTCCGTTACTGACTGACTGACAGACAACGCAGAGCATAAACTACTGAGCGTAGAAAGCCGAAAATTGGCACGTGGTTTCCTTAGGGAGTGTAGGTAAGCACTAAGAAGGGATTTCCCGAAATTCCCACGGGAACGGGAAAAACGGGATTTTTGTGTTTATGAGAAATCTGCGCGGGAAAAACCGCCAGTCAGTCAGTCAGTCAGTCAGTAACGGAAGAGTTTTATATATATTGATAGAAAATATGTCCTATTCTCATGTACAACCTATGATAATGTAAAGTTTCATCAAATTGAGATCACTAGAGAGAAACTTTTCATCAGTGTAATCAAGACATACTTACTAACTAATTTAAAGTTACAAAGCAAGATAAAGATGGCGCTAAAGAATGTTGAAAAAAACTTTTCTTTACAAAATTGCAATACTGTTACTTAAAATAAATAGTTTCTGAGAAAAATACCAAAGATAAACAGAAATAGCGAAACTGTAACCCTGTTATTTATATAAAGTTAAAGAGCATTTTAGTTATATTTAGACTGGACGTCACATATTTTTCCCATAAAAAAAACCAGAGAAGTAGACCTCCACTGAAGCTACTTAAAACTTACTGTACAGCGGAAATAAGATAGTTGATACGTGAAACGGAAATTGATTATTTTTACTGTGTTTAATTAGCGTAAAGGTAAATAATTATCTGCTAGAATACTTGCTTACGTTTTATAGTATATGTATTATTTTATTTTACAAAACAGACCAAAAGATAAATCATCTAAAACAATTATTATTATTATTATTTGTAGCCTGTAGTGTCCCACTGCTGGGCAAAGGCCTCTTTCCCCTTTCTCCACTTTTCCCGATCCTGGGCACATTCCCACCAGGTCTTGGTGTGGGCTCCCAGCTCATCGCTCCACCGCTTCCTCGGTCGACCACGCAGCCTCTTGCCATCCCTTGGGAACCATTCGGTGGTCCGTTTGGCCCAACGATCCGGATGCATTCGGGCTACGTGGCCGGCCCAGTCCCACTTGAGCTCTGCCGCCTTCTGAGCTACGTCCAGAATTTGAGTCCTGGAGCGCAGTTCGGTGTTTCGGACTCTGTCCACTAATCGAACGCCTAGGATGCTGCGCTCCATGTTTCTCTGGCAAACCTCGAGTCTGGCCTTTTGGATGTCCGTCAAAGACCAAGTCTGAGCTCCGTAGGTAAGGATGGGGAGAATACACATGTCCATGAGTTTGCGTTTGAGACTCAGAGGAAGGTCTCCCTTCATGAGCTCTTTCATTGACCAATAGCTCCTCCAGGCATTTTCGACGCGTCTTTCGACTTCTTTTTCCTGTCGAGCCTGGAAGGAGACTATTTGGCCAAGATAGATGTATTCCTGGACATATGCAATCCTCGCGCCATCCACGTCTACTGTATGCTCATTGCTATTTGTCATGACTTTGGTCTTTGACATATTCATCCTCAGTCCAACCTCGAGGCTCGCCTGGCTGAGCTGTTCTAGCATAGACTGTAGCTCGGAAGCGGAATTTGAAAACAGGACAATGTCGTCGGCAAAGCGGAGGTTCGTAAGCCTCGATTTACCGACGACAATGCCTCTGTCCTCCCATTCCAGAGCCAGCTTTTGGAACACTTCCTCCAACGTTGCTGTAAATAATTTGGGAGAAAGGGGATCACCCTGCTTCACGCCCCTTCCTATTTGAAAAGATAGTCCTGATGACTGCAATTTTATAGCGGCGGTACTATTGCTATATATAATTTTTAAAAGGTTTATGTAAAATTCGTGAATGTTTTGGTGTCTGAGTGCTGTAAAAATTGAATTATGCGTTAAACTGTCAAATGCCTTGGAATAATCAACAAAAGCTATGTACAATGGGAGATGGTATTCCTGATATTTTTCTATGACTTGATTAAGGGCGTGAAGGTGGTCGGTGGTTGACATTCCTGGGCGAAACCCGGCCTGCTCAGGGGGCTGCGCTTGATCGAGAAGAGCAGATATGCGACGCTCGATCACCTTAATAAATGCCTTATACAGGTGGGATGTTAGGCTGATTGGTCTGTAATTGTCGATATCTGCTCTCTCACCTTTTTTATGTAATAACACAATTTCTGAGTGGCACATGTTTTCGGGGAATCGCCCTGTGTGCATAATTGAGTTGAATAGATTTGTGATGTGCGTTAGAAGAATAGGCTCTCCCAGTTTCAAAGCTTCTGTTGAGATGCCGTCGTGACCTGGGCTCTTGTTAAACTTCATAAAACGAAGTGCGCAATGCACTTCGTGGCCGGTAATAGGTGGAATGTCATCGGGGCAACAGAAGTCTGAAACTGGTTGAACCCCAGAATGTTGATTATTGCTGGGTGGCGGTGAGTATAATTCCTTGTAAAACTCCGTGCATATTGTCATTATCTTTTCTCTGTCTCTTTGTTTGGTTCCACCCTTGTCTTTAAGTTGTGTTATCCATGATTTATTATTGCAATTTATTCCTTTTCTAGCTATTTTCAGTGATCGGTTTTTTACTAAGGCTGTCTCTACTAATTTCGTGTTAAACTGTCGTATATCTCGTCTGATTTGTCTTTTAACTTTCCTGTCTAAAATGCGATATGCTTCAGTATTTTTATCATTTCTATGTTTCTGCCTTTCTTCTATTAGCCGTACAGAGTTGGATGTGAGTTTCTTTAATTTATTTGAAGTTGTTTTAATTTTTTGGCTTGCGACTTTAATACAGTGCTGAATATTTAAATAACAATTTTGTACATCTTCTGTGTCAGTGTCTTGCAGAATTTTAAAACTATTTTCTAACTCTATTTTAAATTGATCTTTGTTTGCTATGAGGATATCTTTTGACAACTTTTTAATTCTGGATTTATTTTGTTTCTCTCTATAAATTTTCATATTGAATGCTAATTTAACACGTAGGGGTCGGTGGTCAGAGCTAAATTTAATATTGTTAATTACATTTATATCTTTGACGATGGTCTTATCAGAAGTGAGTGCATACTCTATCTCGTTTCTTACACGGCTATTTGGCGAAATCCAGGTCCACCTTCTTTGAGGCCTCTTCTCAAAGAAGGTGTTGCTGATTGCAAGGTTCTGACCGAAAGCGAAATTAATGAGGCGCGTACCTCGTGGATTTCGGACTCCGAGGCCATGCGGTCCTTGTATGTGACAGTTGTCGCTGTCAAGCCGTGGTCCCACTTTTGCATTAAAGTCGCCAATTACCATTGTCCAATTCTCTCTGGTGTCATCGCAAGCTTCATTCAGTAAATCGTAAAAACACTCAACTTCTTCGTCAGAATGGGATGACGTAGGAGCATACGTCTGAATGATATTTAACACCTTTCCTTTTGCAATTCGGAATTTAAGAACGGCTATCCGGTCGGAGTAGGCTTTGAACTCTACAATGTTGTGAATCCATCGTTTAGCAACAAGAAAGCCCACTCCGTACTGCCCGCCTGCATTTCCCGTATAAAAGAAGATGCTTTTATCTCGCTCTAACGCTTCTTCGCCATCTCTTCTCACTTCGGATAGGCCAACAACATCCCATAGTATGTTTTCCAACGCATTTTCAAGCTCCACAAGCCTTTCCTCTGTACTTAAAGTTCTTACATTATAAGTAATTACGTTAATCTTGTTATCAGAGTCCATGTTCATAGCTGTAGTCGTTTGACGGTAGGATATAGCCCGGGGATTCTTAGCACCCCCTGCTCCAGAGCTACCTGGCACACCGTCGTAGCCAGGGCTACTGGAGCTGCCGGGGACTGGGGGCCTGGGCCTTGGGTTGAGGAGATTCATTATGAGGGGAAAGGTTTGGACGTTTAACCTACCACGCTCGTCCAGTGCGGGTTGGCAGGCAAGCAGTAAACCTTCTAGCTAGGCCTGTGGGCGCCGCCATTGATGTACGAGACATTCATCCGCCGCCGCCCTACGTTAACATCCTGCTCTGATGTCAACGATGCAGTTGCCGCATTTGTTATCCAATTTGCGCCTAACGGTATCTGCATTCCGGGTTTGATTTCGGAGTTTTCCTTCTCCTAGATAGGTTGCAGACCAACGCTAAGGATGCCTATTCCACCCAATAGGAATAATTTATTTCTGAATGTAACAAATACTTATCTGAAAACCGCATGAAGATTGGTTTAGCCAAACGCGAGATAATCGCGAACAAACATACATACAAACATACAGGGGGCCAAGTTTCTTAACTAAAAACGAGTGACTCGTAATGGTCTTGATAGCGACTTAGTTAACCATTGCTGTTTTCTTTGAGCTTGCAACAGAAATTAACTTGTTAAAGCGGCAATGTTTAACGAAATCGCTAACAAGACAATTACGAGTCACTCGTTATTAGTTAAGAAACTTGGCCCCCCGGTCAAACTAATAACATCCTTTTTTGAAGTCGGTTAAAAATTGCCTTTAAAGCCACGACGAGAGTACAATTATTTAAAATACAGGGGAAAGTTTTTAAGATTCCGGGTACTTGTCCCGGGACCTTATTAAAATGACTAGGTATTCCGCTTGCCCGTCCGTCTGTCAAAGGCACTTATCTCCGAAACGGCTAAATAAATCCAAATAAAATGTTTGCACGATATTTTACTTGTTGCCCAAAGAATACCAAAGAAGTATTAAAAACTTCAAAAGTTTACGTTAAATAGATTTAAAACATGCAAAAATACGTGCGGAACTTAACAGAACCTTCTAAGAGCGAATTCTCGCACTTAGCCGTTTATATATTATTTTTTGCTTTGCTACCAAAAAATTGCATCTGAACCAAGGTAGAAATTGTGACAAATAATAAATAGCTTACAATTTATATAAGTGTTATCTTAATATAGCCTAAGATTAGCTTTTAGATAAAGTTTCACTGAGCTATGAATAAAATAAAAATCTAGGCATTATATCATTTAAATTAGACATTCAAGTAATCTAGCCTTAGCCTAAATATAAATGTCATAACATTTCAAGGAATGATTTAATTATGTACGTGATTTTAAACTGTGTGTGGCCAAGTCTAGTCACGCAAATTTTTTATCTTCTATTTTAACATAACAATAAATAAGTGTTCGTTTGTCTCGCCAAATCTCGAGAACGGCTAATTGTGAATTTGAAATGTTTGTCGAAGTCCAGGGATGGTTTTAACGATGAGAATATATGGGAAAGTTGTAGGAAATTGAAAATGAAAAAAAATATCCATTACCTTTATTAAAATGTTCGCCCCCGCCGAGAATCGAACCCGGCCCGCAGACAACTGAACAAGGGTGATGGTATATTTTGTTATGTACCCATCTAGCATGCACAACAACCTTCAATCAAGCCCTAATACCAACGAACCCTATTAAAACAATACTCTATATCTAGCGATAAAAGGAAAAATACAAAACATGGCAACTTAGCATGGCAATTATATCACACAAAAATTACTTGACACTTCTTTTGTTGTTGCCTTTTTTAACAGACTTCAAAAAGGAGGTTATCAGTTTGAAATGTTTGTCCGCGATTATCTCGCGTTTGAATGTACCGATTTTGATGCGGTTTTCAGAAAAGTATTTGTTACATTCAAGAGAAGTTTTGGTACTATTCTAACCGACTTCGAAAAGCAGAAAAATCTCTGTTTATGTTTGTGTTAGTAATTGAAGGCGGGTCCTTTTTTTAAGAAAAAATAAAGTTATTTATGGCTTATTTAGGCTATATATTTGAAGAACTAACCAAAAAGTGTAGGTATCCAAAAGTGGCTACTTTAGTGTACAAATCTAAATATTAATTTAAAATAACACTTCTAGATCTTATCTTGAATTACTGTGTCACAAGTCGTTAATAAATAAGATAATGACATCATTTTACTGTCAAAGTAATGCTTATTTTATCGTTTAGACATGTTTATTAATAATATTGATCTTTGAGGATCTTTGAAATAATAATTTATTTCTAACATCCATACTAAAAGCAGTGTAAGATCAATGGTTTTGTCGCGCCAAAGAAATTAGAATTTTTTGACGGACAGAACTTTTTGGGGTCGTAAGCCAAAAATCCTAGTAAATAATTAACCAAAATTAAATCACAATTTCCTCAGATGTATTTATAATGTAATACATTTATATAGCATTTGTAATTTGTTATTTCGGTCATTTAGAAATATCAGAAATAAAAAAGTAAGTTATGGACGCGCCAAAGAACTTAGAATTTTCATCTTCAAAAAAACATTGCGAAAATCCTGTAATATATTGTACTGAATTATGTGATGCTCTAAGAACCTACCGACTTACTTATTGTACAAAAAAAAAACAGTATTCAAAAGACAACAGTTATAGAGATATAAGCTTGGACAGACCTAAAACTCGGTTCCTGATAATCACCCACTAATATTATAAATGCGAAAGTAACTCTGTCTGTCTGTCTGTCCTTCTTTCCTGAGAAAACTACTGAACCAATTTGGATGAAATTTGGTATATGGATAGTCTAGAGCCTGAGAAAGGACATAGGCTACTTTTTATCGCGTAATTCCCACGGGAATATTGGGAATTTATGTTTCAAGGGAAAGTGCGCTAGCGAAGCCGCGGGGCACACTATAATTTATACAATGTATAGTCTAGAGCCAGAGAAAGGAGATAGGCTACTTTTTATCCTGGTATTACCACGGGAATATTGGGAATGGGGCACACTATAATTCTATTATATATGAAAGAAAGTCGTGTTAATAACACTATTTATAAGTCAAGAACGGCTGAATTATTTATAATAATATTTAATAAACGTGACTGAAGTATTCGGGCGTCGGAGCTTCACATTCCCTAGCTCGCAAGTACACATACAGCGCTTAAACTGCCCTCGAATCTGTGATTGTGGTTAACAAACCTTCCCGATGATAGCGCTCAGACGTTTGCGAGTTAGTGACTTCAGACCATTCCTTAACTCTCAAGTACAGATATAGCGCTTAGAGTGCCCGCTATTTAGTGATTGTGGCTTACAAACATTCCCGAGCTGCCAAGTACTATGATAGCGCTCAGGCGTTTGCAAGTTTGTGACTTCAGAACATTCCCCAGCTTTCAAGTACAGATATAGCGCTTAGAGTGCCCGCTATTTAGTGATTGTGGCTTACAAACATTCCCGAGCTGCCAAGTACTATGATAGCGCTCAGGCGTTTGCAAGTTTGTGACTTCAGAACATTCCCCAGCTTTCAAGTACAGATATAGCGCTTAGAGTGCCCGCGATATAGAGATTGTGGCTTACAAACATTCCCGAGCTGCCAAGTACTATGATAGCGCTCAGACTTTTGCGAGTTAGTGACTTCAGACCATTCCTTAACTCTCAAGTACAGATATAGCGCTTAGAGTGCCCGCTATTTAGTGATTGTGGCTTACAAACATTCCCGAGCTGCCAAGTACTATGATAGCGCTCAGGCGTTTGCAAGTTTGTGACTTCAGAACATTCCCCAGCTTTCAAGTACAGATATAGCGCTTAGAGTGCCCGCGATATAGAGATTGTGGCTTACAAACATTCCCGAGCTGCCAAGTACTATGATAGCGCTCAGACTTTTGCGAGTTAGTGACTTCAGACCATTCCTTAACTCTCAAGTACAGATATAGCGCTTAGAGTGCCCGCTATTTAGTGATTGTGGCTTACAAACATTCCCGAGCTGCCAAGTACTATGATAGCGCTCAGGCGTTTGCAAGTTTGTGACTTCAGAACATTCCCCAGCTTTCAAGTACAGATATAGCGCTTAGAGTGCCAGCGATTTAGTGATTGTGGCTTACAAACATTCCCGAGCTGCCAAGTACTATGATAGCGCTCAGACATTTGCAAGTTAGTGACTTCAGAACATTCCCCAGCTTTCAAGTACAGATATAGCGCTTAGAGTGCCCGCGATTTAGTGATTGTGGCTTACAAACATTCCCGAGCTGCCAAGTACTATGATAGCGCTCAGACGTTTGCAAGTTAGTGACTTCAGAACATTCCCCAGCTTTCAAGTACAGATATAGCGCTTAGAGTGCCCGCCATTTAGTGATTGTGGCTTACAAACATTCCCGAGCTTCCAAGTACTATGATAGCGTTCGGACTACTCGCGAGTCAGTGCGCGAGTGAGCGCCCCTTACGAACATTACCTAGCTTCGAAGTATGTATGTACTATGATATCATCATCGACCTGTAAGAGCCCATTGCTGGATATAGGCCTCTTCTCTCGCACGCCATGCACCACGGTCCTGCGCCAGTCTGATCCACTGTCACTGAGCGCTATCATAATACCGGCGACCTGTATTTTGATAGCGCTCAGACTATTCGCATTGCGATTGGTGCGTTCAAACTAAAGATATAGAAATAAAATTACAAATTAATTTATTAATTGATTCGTGTCCAAAGTGTGCGTATATGTAGTAGGTGATAAATGAACAGACTTAGGATTTTATTAAGTTAATAATCTATACTTACATACCAATATTATATATGCGCAGACGAAGTCGCGGGCACCAGCTAGTCAATTATATTTTTTTAACTGTAGGTTACACGAAGGACTAACTTATCAATATCAATACATAGTATAAAATGAAGTCGCATTCCGCCTCTGTCCCTATGTATGCTTATATCTTCAAAATTATGCAACGGATTTTGATGCGGTCTTTCATAATAGATAGAGTGATTCAAGAGGAAGGTTTATAAGTATTATACATGCACAAGAAAGCAATAGTTTAGGCGGTAAGAAGTTCGCCGGGTCGACTAGTTTACCTATAAAGTATAATTTAATTTGCCTTGATGTAGTTTTTATGATTATGTGTGGATACTCCATGTCAGAGCTTTAACAACATTTGTTAACTGATGAGAGGCAGGAACGAGAAATAGATAGCACAAAACCTAATAACAACTTCACAACAACCCATCCAGCACCGACCTCGGCAACCGCCCGCGTAAAACTACTCAACTATAATCGGTACTAAATCTTAATGAACTGATAATGATGATGACTAGGAGACCAGAGACGCAAGGAGTGCAATTTTAAAATGATATACGGACGTTACTTCATTACGCTATGTCGCATCCATGATTGCCCCGAGCAGACTGGAAATAGGCTCCTAATTGAATTTACGACTTGGAAATTGCCATCTCCCGTCTTTAAATTATAGCTTGGTATTATGATGTCATGGTACTTTTGACATGCTTGACTGGGCTATGGTAATTTTTTTCATGATTCAATAGAATTTGAATGGCCAACTTTCTTTTTTTTTTTTGTATGTCCTTAAATTGCAGATTATTAAACATTAAACCCTAACTTATAGTTTCTACATTTAGACGATGCTTGCTCTGTTTCATATTTTAAAAGCAATCACATAAATATTACCATGATTATCTCAGCCGAAAGACTGGCTACTGCGGGACATAGGCGTCCCCCACACATCGCCACACCAACCGGTCTTGAGCGACGCACATCCAGTGTAATCCCGCAATTTTCTACTGAACCGATTTTAAAAATTGTTTCACTGTTGGGAAGCTTTACTATCCCCGGGTGTCTTAGGGCTATAGAATATTCTCAAAAATTCAGGATGCAGGGCGGTACGAAGTTCGCCGGGTCAGCTAGTCATATTTTTAGCAATCTATACCAATATTATAAAGAGGAAAGATTTGTTTGTTTGTTTGTAACGAAAAGGCTCCAGAAATATTGAACCGATTTGAAAAATTCTTTCACTTGGAAGCTACTATCACCGAGTATCATAGGCTATATGAGATTTTCAAAAAAATTAGCGATCCTTACTTAAACTCAAATAATGTAACCCAAGGTGCAATATATTTTCGTTGTTTACATATTTTGACAGGTAGTTTGTTGTTGTTTGTTTTTTTATTCGCCCATTCTGGGCAGTCAAAAGAACATAGTCTATAGAGCCAAGTCTTTAGTAGTATCTTATATTCCATGGCGTAACGAAGTAAGCCGGGACAGCTCGTACCTAACTAATTACATAAGCCAACATTTAAATGTTCGAACTTTAACATGTAAGCAGAGATAACAGGTGATCGATAATAGACACCTCGGTGACATCATAGACTCATACTCCGTTACGAGCACTAAGGTTAGAATAGGTATGACCTACCTACGTTGTTACTTTTACATAGCTTAGAGCTATTCAAATTTAAATGGGTTTACAACATTGCATTATATAGAGCCCTTTTAAATGGATACCTTTTTGAAAATAATATACCTTAGTGTTTTATGGGCACTGCACTGACAACTATAGAAGTTGTAAGTTTAAACCTACAGTTGTCACAAATAAGAATCCCGGTGACAGGGGGTTTAATATGTAATTTCTTGACCTGTAAAATGTAACCGAATGAAAAAAAAAGAAATTAATAACCTAGGGTATCTAGGCGATTAACAATATTTTTTTTATTCCCCTGTCACAGGGCTTCTTATTTTGTGACGACTATAGACCTAAGAATACTGATTGTTGCCAACTGGTCACTTTTAATAACACTCAGTAGCTTAATAATTGCAAGAATGTTATCCAGTGTTATACAGGATTTTATATATTTTCAGATCCGTTTAGTATTCACGTGAGAGCAAAGACCATGCAATAACTTGAAATATTTAAACTTGATATTTTTGCTGTCAGCACGGCGCTGCAATAATTTTCGAATTCCCAGAATAATCTCTATCAATAACCCATACGGTACTCTAAATTTCGATTAGAAAAACAGATGTCGCTAATATATTCACGTGTTTTTAATAAATACTTCTTTTGAGATCAAAGAATTATACACGACCTCTTACAGCAAAGCCATTTTTTACCCTGGCTTTCGCAATGCTCTCTTGTGATAAATAACTGTTTCTTTGGTAAGATTTAAAAAACTAGGCAGTTGTTATAATTTTGTGTTTTGCGTAGCGTTCTCCCATGTCTCTGGTGTGAGTTGAGATCATGAGATGGTTCAGAGTCGTCTACCACGCGGCTCCAGGTAGAAGATGAGAAACAAACAGTTCTCTGGAGTACAGACCAGCTCCAGGCCTCTTTTTGGGAGACGCGGCGCGTTGCGCGGGGCGTGGGCGATGCTACTGGCGGACGCCGCAGCGATCGCCGACGCGTCTCTTTGTACGATATTGAGCATAGGCCTACGTTTTGATCATGAAGCTTCGAACGACGCGGACACCGCCCCGGGGCCCGCGGGGGCGGGCGCCAGCATTGACTGTGCCAACGCGTCTCCGTAAACGGTCTCAGCTCCGGATCTTCAATTTTTTTTAAGGCGGGGCAAAACTGAAAAATGGCGCCCCCCCCTGCCCAGTAATATTGAATTTTAATTTTTTTAATGCCTATAATTTCACCTATAAGCGGCCGTAGCATGACCGACCATTTGTCGAGTTTTTCTGTCATTTTTGACCTCTTTTGACATTATCTCAATACATTTTATATGTCAAAAGTGACAAGGATTGGATAAATGGTCGGTCATGCTCAATGATTCTGAGTAGCAATCTCCCATATCTCTGGTCATGCTACGGCCGCAGATGTCCACTTATTGATCGACATTTGAACATGCCTACCTATAGGATAGATATTTGAACATACCTAATCCTGGAAATAATGTTATAAACACAGCAGAAATGGGCATGGATATTATTCAACTCGATTGATTTCGCGGAGAATTCACCCAAATGCTTTTGTCACCCAGGCTTTGTCAATCAGATGACGCTATAGCGTCGCGCTGGAGCGCCGGCGTTACGCGGCGCTAGAGCGCTCTTTGATATCACACACACTCCTTTATGCAACGTACCGACGCATTTAACACGCAGTGAGTGCAGCAGATCGCTTAGTCTTCGGAAAGTTCATTCGATATTGAGATTTCGAGTAAGTTAGATGTGGAGGAATTGTTACCTACCTACTTTTATACGCTTTATCACGATCACAGAGAAAAAGAGTATGGGTTCACGACATCAATAAATGGAGAAAGGAATAAGAAGAATATCAACGTTCAGTCTAACTGAAATAGCATTACATTATGAGCCATTTTTAATAGAATCTTTAAAAGGAAATAAACAAAGTGCCATAAGAAGGTTTATTTCCACTTTAATTGTTTGTCTCACTCACGAAATAGTTCAGCGTATAGCTTAAATTCCAAGAATTACAAAAATTTTGGTAGTAAACGGCAAGACCAACATAAGTGGGAGTAAGAAATGGACCACTTTTTGACCGACGAAAAAAAAGGAGGAGGTACTCAATTCGACACGTATATTTTCTTTTTTCTTTTTTTTTTTTTTTGAATGTATGATCACGCATAACTTTTTACAAAGTAGTCCAATTTTGATAATTCTTTTTTTAATCGACAGGGCATATCTTGAAGTAGGTCCCATAAAAATTCTGAAATAAAATTCCCACCCTAAGGGTGGGAAAATAGGGGTGACTTTTTGGTCGGCGGGTCGATTTATCCATTATCCACTCACAGGTTGCATTTCCGTGTTACATTATAACTTTTGATACCTACTTACAATATCTTTTGAAATTAAATAAAATCAGCCGAAAGACGTCCACTGCTGGACATAGGCCTCCTCCACAAATCGCCAAACCGACCGGTCTTGTCGTCCCTGTAAACCATGTCGTCTGATCACCTTATGCGGTGTGACCACTGAACACCTTGTGGGAGAAAATAATAAAACCCTAAAAGAACTGAAAAGCATAAAATAAAACTTTTTATCAAAAAATAAAACCGCCGAAAAAAAACTGAAAAGCATAAAATAATAATCGAATTACTAAGTTCTTAAAGTAATGTAGGGTATACCAAGTAATTTTGAGACGGCGCCACATCTGTTCTCGTACAAAGATCACTAAATTAGGTACCTTAAATTTAAAGAAATAACCAAAATTCGTGCGCTGCCGCGCATCAATCTTTACTTTAAGGAATTTGCTTGTGTGGTGCGCCGACTTAAAATTACTTGGTATACCGTACATTACTTTAAGAACTTAGTAATTCGATTATTATTTTATGCTTTTCAGTTTTTTTTCGGCGGTTTTATTTTTTGATAAAAAGTTTTATTGCATGTTGGTTTCGCTTGAAGTAGTCAAGTAAGTATCGTGAGTTTCAGGCCGACGCTAAAACAAATTCTGTACGCCCGGCGACAGAGCGTCCTAGCACGGCGCTAGAATTACGCGGTGCTCTAGCGCGCATCGCTCCGGCCGCTCTGTGTGACAGAGTAAAACTATCATAGTACAGTCACGGACTAGGAGGCCGTAACAGATTTGTCTATGGTTTCGTCAGCCCTAGACTGTATTACCAAAGAACAAAAGCTATTTTGCAATACAGAAAAACCGGAAGTGTTACGCCGATCGTGTCCGCCACTGTACCTACATTACAAGTCAACGCTCTAGCGCCGCGTAAGACTCTAGCGCGATGATAGCAATGCGCAAGGCTGGCGCCCCAGCGCGACACTACAGCCACTTCAGCGCCGTCTGTTTGACAAAGCCTTAAGGTTCCGGGCATGATGAGGCAGAATGACCTGAATTAGAACTAACCGACGCGTGCTGCTGCGATCTGCGATTCCTGCGCGCGAGTGGCGCGTAAATTTAACTTTGCGTACGCGCCCTGGGAAAAAAAGTTTGTGCAGAACGTCGTCAGCTCCGCGCCCTTTGGGTATCGATCGAGTTGATAAGGCAATAATATTACTTAATCCGTGCTTGGTCAAGTTTAAGTAAATGATTTGTGTTGAATGATGAACCATTATTACGTCTCCAGGCGACCATTGTCGTAAGGCATGGCAAACAAATTGCAACATTAAACATTTGTTTGCCTGAGCCCTGAGCCTCTAGGTGGGC
Organism: Euspilapteryx auroguttella; assembly: GCA_951802225.1. Taxonomy (NCBI): domain Eukaryota; kingdom Metazoa; phylum Arthropoda; class Insecta; order Lepidoptera; family Gracillariidae; genus Euspilapteryx; species Euspilapteryx auroguttella. Next base: position 5,467,123 of record OX637664.1, on the reverse strand, counting down.
GCCCCTGCAACAACCTCGCCTCACACAGTATAGAATACTTTACTAAATAAGGTATCAATACCAATTAGAATAATTATTCTTATTAACCTTCAATAAGTGATATATTTCATCCTATATCGATTAAATAATTTTTGACCTTTTGACATTCGTCGGTAGTGTGAATTTGGCGCCCCCCTGATCTTGGCGCCCGGGGCACGGGCCCTTAGCAGCCCCCCCCTAGATCCGGGGCTGAACGGTCTCATACATTGCTAACATTTGATTTATTCGCAGCACGCCCCGCACGACGCCCCGCGCAACGCTCCGCCTGCCCTTAAATGCAGCCTTAGTGACTAGACTACTTAGCTAGCCGAAGGTACGCGAGGGAAGTTGGTCAGGAGTAATCCATGTTATTTGAATTACTGACGTGACACTAAGCAGAAGCTACGTAGCCTTTACTTTGCCTCTGGACCTTCCCTCGCGTAACTTTTGCATAGTGTGTCCTATCCCAGGCACTAAGGATTATTTTTATTTCGAAAATCCCTTTGTAAAACGGAAAATAAAGATTTTGTGGTTAGAAGGGGAATCGCTCTGGCGAAGCCGCTGGGCGCACCCAAGTACTAAGCTTATAAAAGTAAGTTGGTAAGGTCTCTGAAAGTGTAGCAAGCCAAGAACATCACTCGGCGTCCATTATCCATGCATGACTGCGCTCCAACAACGGTACAAGCGGACGGATAGATTCTTTTTTACTGTGCATACGTGGAATAACAAGACTTTCTCACATGCCTGTTTGTCGGGGAAGCAGACCTATGCTATATGGAAATTGAATGTTGAAACATTACATAACATAATCTCACGCCTTTTATTCTCCGAAGGGTTAGGCAGAGGCATCAGCTCAAGAGCCGGACCCACGTTTAGCCGAATTAATTTTTGAATGTTAATGGGTTGAAATATAATTTTAAAAGTGAAATTTCAAAATTAATTAATACTTACTTATTACAGAATAGAATAGACTACGAATTGTTAAACCAGCACTAACAAGTATTTTAGGAAAAGATAAGGATATTAAAATATTCTTCTTCTTCTTGAGTTCTGTATTATCTTCAGCATGAAAAATTAAAACATCACGACAGGGGCATCTTACGGTGAATGGTAACTTGGTAAAAAAAAAGTAAATTGAAAACAATACATACTACAGCCAGCACGCAGCACTGGTTACCTGGTTTCAAATTCACCACGTGTACTGTACCTACCTACCTAGGGTTGCCAATATTTATTTTAAAAAAACAGAGCCAGAATATAATCAAAACCAACGAAAACAAAAACAAATCCTTAAAGAGTAAATTATAAATTCTATTTACCGTATTAAATTATTGTTTATTTAATTTTCAATACTGTTTGGGTGGCTTCCTATTAAATACATAATCTAAAAAGCAGCTTTTCATAGTGCAAAAACAAGTCCGGTAAGAATATTTTTTGACCATCTCGCCAGTCAACCCTACATTCGCTGCATACTAAGCAGTTTCGGTTCCGAGTTCACTTTCGTTTCATTTGTTCAGAGACCGTTCTGTGGAGAATTTACAAATCTCCTTAGCTTGTTTTTTGTGTTTACGTAATTGAAAACATACACTAGCTGTAAAACTATCTATTTGAAAAAAGGGAGAGAAAAAACAAAGTTATTTATGTTATATATAAAGACGAGGCTGTGCGGCTTAGTGCCATTGCCTCTCCGTATGAGAAAAAAAAACTAGCATATTATGCGCTTCTTTTTTGATTTTAACCTTTCTACTTCTACCTTTCTAGACTCATAAACTGAAACCCTAACCTTGGTTTAACTTTTAACGACAGTTTCTAAGCACTTTCATTCCATAAATACTAGGCCAGGCAGACATGTAAACTATAAAAAAAATGGCGCACGGGCGTGGGACAGTAATTAGGCAATTAGAGTCAGTAAAGCGAGATTCATTAAATAGTTTTTCATCACGAAACTAAGCTGTGCGTGAGGAGCATACTGGCAGCCAAGTGTTTTTCTATATTATTTGACAAGACAACTCTAAAGAGACGAATCACGCAAACAAGATCATTGCCGTAGAATTTACTCGAAGAAAAGACGAGGAAAGTGATAGGAGGGAACGCCCCGAAGTTTTTTACTTACATCGCTTTTGTAATATCAATCAAATAGAAAGAAGGGAAAGAGAGGGCCGGGTTAACCGAATGGAAGCTTCATTATAATGAAACAGATAAAGAAGAAAATTATACTGTACGCTTCAAGGACTCGAAGGAAAGAGTCGCGAGACTGAGTGGAGGAGGCTAAACATACAACATTAAGTAGAAAATCTACTTATTTTAATTACCAAGGTGATGTGGCAGCACCGGGCTACCCTGCAGGGGTCAACAAATCGAATATTGTTATGATGAATATCGATGTTCGCTTTCCCGGTCTGGGTCTATTGATTGTCTTTGTAATGTTTCGGGCACCCAGATACAGATTCTTTCTAGTGTGATGTCTTCGAGGATTGAAAAAAATATATAGGAAAATAGCAAAATGTCAAGCCCCGGACCCTGATGAGCGGGCATTGGTCGTTTCCCTAGTACTGGCGTCGTCGGTCGTCGGTCGTCGTTCGCCGGTGGGCCGTCGACCCCGCGATTATCGCATCGTGTCGAGATTGGTGGATTACACCCGCCGAAGCGCGGGAAAGCCGAGAAGAACAATGTTTTGATTTTGGAACTCCCAAGTTTTATTCAATTTTAGAGTTTATTTTCACATAGTTCTTTGTGTTAAAAAAATCTCTAAGTAGGTACTGTTTTATTATTTTTAATTCAATATAATGGAATATATGGGAAAAGGAAGAAGGTAGTACAGACAGACACAGATTTTATTAGTAGGTTTACCGTTATTTTCTCATCAAAACTTTACATTATGGAATGTGTTCATGAAAAGTGCCAATAATGTGGAACAAATAGGAACTTGTCAGTACCTCTATTGAAAAATGAGATCTTCGCCATTCCTAAATTAATTAAAAAAGAAAATGAAATTTTACGAGGAAATCTGGCAAATCTTTAAAAAAACTATTTAGGTCAAAGTACGACTTTATAGGATGGGACAAACAACTATCACTTATTACGGGACTTTGTAAAACGTCTAGAGTTTTTTAACGTTCTTTGTGGTTTTTTCTTCTAACCCTGTCAAGGCTTGGCGGCGTCATCGAACTAAGTATACTTTTTTCCCGCTCTTTTTTCTACAGTATACAGTTAGAAGAGCGATCATTAGAATAGATAAAAGTAAAAATTTGTATTGTTGACTTCGTGATTAATGATTCTTTTTGAGATGTAACAAGATTTTGTGTTCCTTCACAGACGAACTAGTGTGTTCCTTAAACTAGCCTAGGGTATCTTTTCCTATTAGGTATAGCTAACCAAACCGTAAAGGTAAACCTGTCAACAGTATACCGGACATCAATTTAACAGTCATCCGATTGTCGTTTTGTCGCGTTTAGTCATTGACTTCCGCGGATTGTGTTTTGAATTTCCAATGGATATACCAACTGCTTTTCAAAGATTCAACAGAAGAGGTTATCTTACCGTCTGTTCTTTTACAACTCATCTTTTTGCTGGTAATTAAATAGGTATATTTAAATTTAGCTTTGTATTTGTCTTGTGCGGATTTCCCGGGCCTTTTTTTAAGGCGGGAAAACTTCTGACGAGTATACGTACCCTGCGGGCCAGGGGGGACCCGCTAGGTTAGTAGGGTTCGCAGGTTTCGCACCCACTTAAACCGCGCTTGTGCGGTGTCCTTCTCGGCTGTTGGCAAGGGGCCACGGGAAGACATGATGATGCGAACAGCATCACCGCGACCCTCTGAATTAAACTGGCTGTTTAGTGTTTAGCCTTGTCTCACAGGGGGACATGGTGGCTGAACTTCAATAAAATGCAGTTGCAGCGATATCAGAAGAAACGCTAGTTGCAAATGATTATATATAATACCTCGGAGCCTGGTTACTCGTCCAACGCTTGAACGACGGAACCGGGACACCGAAGTTTCGTCGTTCTTCTCGGGGCCGTTATATGGATGCACAAAGAAAGACCCCGCCACGTGCACCCAACAAGCCCGGGATTTCCCGGGCCTGGTGAGACAACGCTCAGGACTAGTGTAGAAAGAGGGAAGAAAGGCTTTTGCCCAGCAGTGTGACAGTTTAAGCTAGAAATAAATAATTTGTCTGTTATGTTTTGCAGTAAATCGACTAATATTTTGTAACAAAAAACTCACTATAATAGTTTAGCTAATCAAAGTTCATTAACCCAGTAAAGTAACACGTTGCATTTCCTACGCCTCACGCAATAAATAAGGCGCACACATAAAATGCCATTGTGTTTTTACAGGGCCACAAACATGCCTCAATAAAATGCATCGATACCAGAAAATAGCATTTCTGCAAAAAGTTTTAATAACATTTGCTGTTACGCGATACGCAAGAAATATAAAGAAAAAATATCTGCGAAGTGCTTCGTTTCAAATTGGACTTTGAATATTTCAATAATTCAAGATCCTAAACCGTAAGTATCATAATAAAAAGAACTAGTTGCTTGGTCGGATTTTAAGAAATAAAAAATTTTTAAACAAAAAACCTGTATTTCATGATAATTTATTGGGTAAATAAAGAAGTCGCACAAGAAAAACAAAAATGCTACCTTATTTTTGTTGATATCCTTGAACTCGGTTATGAGATGACCTTTTAATATCAGGGGTTCGCAACCGTTGTTTGTTTGTTCTATTTTTACTACACGGCGGCGCGGGCGGCGAAAAAAACAATTCCCTACCCTATTATTTTCAGCAGTCTAGACTTCACCAAACCACACTTATTATTCTAAAGTAAATTTAAAGGATTTAGGTATTAGTTGTTGATATCGTTAAACTCAGACCCCACGGTACCACTAGGGGTATTGCAAAGGGCTACCTAGCGTGAATCTGTAGCGATTATTTGAAGCTTTGGGGTCCAGGTAAGAACCAGGGGTAAACTACGGCTTTTGGCTTCTTGAGCAAAAGAGGCAATATTCATAAACAGCAATTAAGATTTGATTTTACAATTTAACGAAAACTTCTGTTAATTTATTTAACTTCTAAATTGCCATGATTTAGTTCATGTTATTAGGTATATAAAAACTTTCTTTAATATTAAGAACGGTATAGTCGTGCGCAATGAAATGCGATCACTTTGAGAATGACATCGTTTACAATTATTAGGACTATTCCTTACAGAAACAATAGGAAAGTATAGTATAAGATTGAGATTGGAAATAATGGTAAAACAAGAAATTCAATATTTCTAAATCGTGCCATGCATGAATCAGTAACTTCCTGGTATGGGTAACCTTTTTATTGTATGTACCGCACTGCCTCACTAATTTCTGTCGACGTAAAAAGGCATTTTTGTAATTTTGCTGAGATTCTGCATGGTATCAGTATCATACGTTAGATGTCATTAGGACGTGCAGCTTGCAACCCTTTTTTAATCTAGAGTTTTGTACTAAATTTTTGCTCTTCATGAAAGAAAAGTATTTTAAATGACCTTCTCAAATCTCAGGATGGGTTACCTTCGCCCCCTTTTGCCTCTTTTTTTACAGGATAAACACATCAGTTCAGCTACTGCGATCTGATTTACTTCAACTTGCGCATTTCTTTTGTCATTGTTATTATAATGACTCAAGTCTGCGACACAGCACTGCAAACACACGGACAGTCTACTTAAATTGGCGTAACTTGTAATGTTTCTTATATTTTACGACTTATGGTTCAAAATTGAAATTTAAAACGGCAAGTATTATTTTATTCATGTCGCCAACTTGCTCGTTTCTTAAGACGTGTAAGAGGATTTATGTTTGCACTTGAAACAGCTACTTTTTGCTTCCATTAACTTGAAATTCGAGCGAGACGATTTATTTCTAGAAATGCGTTGGCATTGGCAGAGAAAAAAGTTCAGATTTTACAGACACACAAAATATATTACTTTAATTTTTATTAAGATTTCAAACACCTTTAATTTCTCACGATATTATATCACAATATTTATTGTAGTACAGCAGGTTACCATCAATATGTTTTTGTAACAGTATTAAATATTATGTGTTATCAATTTTCTAAACCCCTAAGCCTGTTGATTGATAAGTTTTTTCATTGCAAAAAATCAACCAACAATTCGTTCTTTCATTAATTTCATTATCGAATTCGACGAATCAACTTTCAAAGATTTAATTAAAAGGAAATGAGACAAAGAATGTTGTACAACACAGTTTATTTGAGCACAAAGACTTTGTTCATTGTTTCTTCGTTTTGGATGGAAGGGATTTCGGTGAAAGGACGGGACAGGATCGAATATCTGAAAAATAATCAAAGAACATCTAAATGGAAGCCAAAAAATTAGACATCGCAAGCAGGATAACTGAAACCAATATAATTAGTAAAATGATATATTTTTCTTAGAAATTTCTCCCATATTTTTGTTTATAACTCAAACACAGATTGGGTTGAATCCGTTTCAGTCCGTGAATCGTCCTTCAATTCCATTATTTCAGTTCCGAAAAGAAAAGTTAATTCGCAATGCTTTAGGAATCCTAGGAAGTAAATGCTTGATAGACAAACGACCTACGACGAGTTAATTATGACATCCTCCCTACCCAAATTAACGCTGACATGTTTGATTCGGATTTACGAGGGCGCGAAAAAATACCGCAACTAGTGTTTTTAATACATTAACACACGAAAATTTTGTAATATGCAATTTTTAATAAACCTAGTCAGTATTAATAAATTGATAAGATTGAGCGAATATCACAAAACGATAGATTATGTAAAGTATTTATTAACAGGATTTTGTTATCATAGAGAACCGATTAAAAGCGTGAATAAGTTATTGTAAATAATATAGTTTGAAGTTTAATATAGTTTCATTTTTAAGTAAAACCAAAAGCAAATTACGTAGTTTAGATACTGAGATTGTAATTTTTTTTTAACGAATTAAATAGTTTGATGAGATCAGTTTTATTTTCTTTGTACCTAATAAAATAAGAGTTAAAAGTAAAAGGTATAATATAATTCCTCCGGTACTAGGTACCTACTTAGTCAGCTTGGTCTTAAACGTAGTTTTAGTAATTTTTGAAAACAGTTTTTCCCTTAGCAAAGCTTTTTTAATAATAAATTATGTGTACTTATAATGTGTTAATAAATGTTCGTAGTAAGTAGTTCAGGGATAGTTTTAAAAGGTAAGAAAATATGCAAAAATAACGGAAATTTGATTTCTCCATACAAAATTGTACGGCATGATACGAAGTTCGCTGGGACAGCTAGTAATCAATTTCATTACGTGTGTGGAGATAAATAGGTACACACGTAATTTTTCTTGATTTCTAACATAGTCCTAGCTAATTAACTTAAAACAAAATTATATGTCAGATCTTGTTGTTTCACCATAGAAGTGACATCAAGTGGCCTCTCAGCTTGACTTTTATGAGGTAAATTAATCATGCCATTTACGTACGTACTTACAGATTTTATCTAGGGTAGGTAGGTAAGATTTTATTACCTACACGCACGTTTGTTTGCTTTGTTAGCTTACCTTGTTACCATTTTAGTTGAAATTAGATTAGCTAATCTGTCGAAAAATATTTAAATCTATCTTCATGACACTTAACTACACAAAATTTTACTCTGTAGGTAAGATAGGGTAGGTATGTATTTAAATCATTATTAACTAAACAAAAGGCAATTTACAAGAATGCAATCTATTTAGGGTATGTAGGTTACTGATAGGTAGGTATGTTCTAAAATGATAGCAAAAAGCATAGAGATTTAGGTAAAAATAAAGTAATTGTACCTCTACATGTTACGTAGTACTAAAATAATAATAAAAGGTTGAGCGCCTCTGACTCGGCGCATAGAATAAAACGCGATGATTCGACTAAATTCAAATGTTGATACTATTTTTAATCAATTTTAACCAGTGCAAAACGAATTTCCAAACCACACGCAACCACTAACGCAGAAATAATTAAACTTATTAACTAATCAAAAGAAAGTCAATTTCCGAAATTAAATCAAACACATTTTATGGTCGGTGTGTCGGGCGTGTTTTTACCTAAGTTATCTTATTTTAATTGTTTCTCTTTCACCACCTCAGCGAGATAATAATCAGCCTCTTATCACGTTGTACGATAACGATAACGCGACCCGTACAAAAACAAACAGGTGATGCTTGTAGCAAAATTACTCATGCGTAAAAACCACTTAATTTTCTATTTACCTACTAGAAAGAAATGTAAAGTACCTGCAATTCTTAGGACCGCGCGGTCGGCTGGATCCAGTTGAAGGATGGACAGAGGCTTGTCCTTCGCCCATTCCTTCAAGCTGAAGTCGTTCTCGAACTCCATGGCTCTGTCATCCAAATATCGAACCTTCGCGCGGACCCGGGAACATTGCTGATTCACCACAACACCACAAGGCACATCATTTACAACTGCACTGATTCAAACGAAAAATGTAAGTAAACAAAACATAGTTTTCATTATAAAATGTGTGAAAATCGATAAGCACTAGCGCAAGGATAGGAGTCGCAGCAAGTGCGTACCCAGTACCAGTACATTCACACGGCTGTGTACGAAGCGGAAAGGTTTAGAACACGGAACACGTTAATCTAACACTGCTTCAACGCACAGAATAAGTTAGGGAGCTAAAAGGAAACCCAGTTAGCTGGACGGAGTTACAAATAAACACTTTTAGGTTAATAAAACTAAATAAATCGAAGAGCGTCGTGCATCGAACCGGCGAGCAAACAATGCGACTGATTGGTTCCAAAAACGGCCATGTTGAGTAGCGGCGCTGTTGCTGTTTGCTCAGCTGTTTCAGCGCATGCTCGCGTGATACAATACAACTAACATAAAAGGTCAGATAGAGATCCTATGCCCGTGCAAGAACATGCCTTTTCAATTTGGTCAGCTCATACAGTTGAGGGTGATTGGGTCCCATCTAGCGACAGCTTCTTGAACCAGATTTAGGATGAAATGTTGGTTTCGTCAGTTCGTTAAAGTCTCGTTAGATGGCGCTATCAAAGACAGTGTTGCAAGAAAACGAAAAATTTCTGAAATGAGGGTTTTCTTTTCGGACAGTTCTAGCTCCAGCATTTTCTGATACAATACAAACGTTACTGTAGAGCCAATGTATTGTAGGTATTAATAATACCTGACTTAATATGTGAACGTCAAATCTGACTTATTGAATTCGTATAGAATTTGACATATTACCTGATACTAGTGATTTCACACATGGCAGTCTTTTTAACTAAAAGTGACAGTTCGAAAATCACCACCTACGAATAGTCTCACCACCCACTGTGAAGTGGCAGAGGCGGTCTCATTGAGCTTGAGTAGCGTGACTAGCGTGAGCGTGACATTTTTACTGTAGTCTCTTACGCAGACTGTCATACCAAAGAACAATAAAATTAAATACATAACCAGAAGTGTTACTCTGAACTGAACCAGTCCAACCAGTCTGAACCAGGAGGCCGTAACAGATTTGTCTATGGTTTCGTCAGCCCTAGACTGTATTACCAAAGAACAAGAGCTATTTTGCAATACAGAAAAACCGTAAGTGTTACGCCGATCGTGTCCGCCACTGTCCAGTGGCGGACTATGAGCCCGTTACAGATTTGTCTATGGTTTCGTCAGCCCTAGACTGTATTACCAAAGAACAAGAGCTATTTTGCAATGCAGAAAAACTGTAATTGTTACGCCGATCGTGTCCGCCACTGTACAGTGGCGGACTATGAGCCTGTAACAGATTTGTCTATGGTTTCGTCAGCCCTAGACTGTATTACCAAAGAACAAGAGCTATTTTGCAATACAGAAAAACCGGAAGTGTTACGCCGACCGTGTCCGCCACTTTACATACGATTGCATATAATGTAAATTTACTAATTCACCTCATTCTTTTAGTGCGGTGCACTACTGTGCACGAAACTAAAATGTGAGAGCTTGCAATTGCAACGTATGTAACTTATAGTTATAGGTATGTTTGTCCGCGATTATCTCGCGTTTGGCTGAACCGATTTTGATGTGGTTTTCAGAAAAGTATTTGATACTTACATACAGGAGAAAGTTATGAAAAAAACGACTTCGAAAAATACTCAAGGACTAAATTTACTTTTTTTTAAAAGAAGTCTTGTTTTTTAAGACAAAAGTTTGAATTGAATCCACTTCTAGAACCTACTATGACTCAGGTTTTTAATGGAAAAAATATCCAATTTATCTAATGCAATATTGTAGGCCTTTTTTGGGGAATTAATTATTTTCAATTGCTAACACTAATCAATCAATAGTTGCCATGGCAACACACTTGTCAAATAAATAAAGTTTGAAAAGATTGAGGTTAGAATTTACAAGATTTTCAAATTAAAGATTATGTAAAGTGCTTATCTTCTCTCTGGATTATTACAGAAAAACGAAGAATGTGAGTGAATAATATTAGTGTTCGGATAGCGAATTTATTGATTTGTGTTAATGCGATGCGTATGTACCTTTAAAATTGTTAGGTAAAAGTTTGGAACTTATTTCAGTGTTTCACTAAGTATTTATGGTTTCTGGTTTCTGTATTTTGTTTAGTCAATAAACCTCTTCTTGACCTACATTTTTACTTGCTTCTACTATAACACTGACCTAAATGTAAAAATTTACCTTTTTCCAATGACCGAGGAAGGGCGACCCTGTCCTGTTGTAAGAAAAACTTTAGAAAGAACTTTAATAATTAGATGGATTATGTTTCCTAAACCACGTGTTTTGTTAGCGGGCTTAAAACAATAATCCACTAACTTATAATAACCGTACAACGTTGCAGGGCTTTAAGCCCACCCTTTATGCATGTGTGAACTTGACATTGGCAAAATACTCCACTGAAGTGGAGTCAAGTCCATTAAATTAAAATAATCATCATCATCATCATTTCAGCCGTAAGACGTCCACTGCTGGACATAGGCCTCCCTCAAGGCTCTCCATCTATAAAATGAAATGAAAATAATAATAAATAATAATTAAAATTTTGTGTTATTCAGAAATGGCAAGGTTTGTTGAAACTTACGTTTAAAAATGTAACTTTTAACTACTATGGAATATGGATTAAGCAAAAAGGTAACCTTGCATCATTTATAACTGTATACATATTATTAGATTAGCTATAAACTGTTGTTGGTCAGTGGGTGTGTTTGTCTAGCTTGATACCTCAAAAAAAAATAAAAAAATTATAATTAAGTGTTGGCATTAGTATTTATTTTTATTAGTTTTTTGTTTGTGTGTGATACTTTGATTCTAGCACTTTATTTAAATAAATTGCTGGCTGCCCTACATAAGTTGCTAGTAACTTAGATAATAAGGCAAAATTTGGTATCTGAATCATCTTTATATAACCATACCATATTCTTCGCAGGCAATATACCAAAAGCGAGCACTAAACAAATACAAAACAGAGAAAAATCCTCCAAAACTTACATTCAATGGTAACTTTACACGAAAATTAAAGTCTTTTGATATAAAATCCTGCGAGACAATGCGGAAGGATTTGTTTGGTTTGGGCGTCACAACGGAGGGTTCAAGTTTTCAGGAGTTTCGCAGTCAAATGTTTTCTGGTAACCCAACTTATGAGGATCCTAGAGATGTGATTGCAATTGGTAAGATTTGTTTTTTATTTACTGGTAAACTTTGTAAGTATTGCTCCATATAATTTTTTTTATTTCATATGGAAAAAACATATTGTTGCGTTTACTGATTTCCCCTTAATTTTTCTTTATTTTTTTACCTTTTAAACCTTCCCTGGACTACTACAAACATTTCAAAGCCAAAATCAGCATTTCTCGAGTTTAAGTGAGACTAACGAATAATGATTCATTTTTATATATGTACTTACTAGTCAAACCGGCGAACTTCGTACCGCCTAACCTATTACTATTTTGTGCATGTATTATACTTATAAACCTTCCTCTTGATTCACTGTATCTATAAAAAAAAACGCATCAAAATCTGTTGCATAATTTTAAAGATAAGTATACATAGGGAGGGACAGACGCGGGAATGCGACTTTTATTTTATACTATGTATTGATATATAAGAAGAAGTAGTTATAAAGTGGATTAATGATATAGGTACCTTATTTAATAGGAGAACAGCCGGTAAAGCCACCAAGAAAAAGACCAACTGATTTGCCCTCGCCTAGGTCAGTTAAGGATGGGAGGACGCTGCTCAAAGACCAGAAAAAAAAGTTGACTAAGAAGTATGAAGGTCTGATCATGACGCTGATGGATAGGTGCGAGGAGAATGTCACTGTGGTAAGGACTTCTAACTCTAAGGAAAGAAATCATTCTATTCTATATATTCCATTCTATTCCAGTCCAGTGCATTCTATTCTATTTTATTATATTCTCTACTGTGCTGTGCTTGCGCAGACTTCAACCTTCAGCAGCTCTTGCAGTGTGTTGCCTGTAAGAAATCGCTTTTAACGATAAGGCCGCCCATTGCATGCAAATTCAATTTGTTTGTACCCTGAATTTATTAATGTACTTTTGTATCTTACTTTGCATGCAATAAAGTGTTTTCTATTCTATTCTATTCTATTCTATTCTTATCTCTTTGGATGGATCAGAGGTGGAGGGATCTGTCTACTCTGCGTTTTCTGATGCGTTCTGCGTCTATTGACCATTTATTAGTCTCCTGTAACCTGTAATATTGTCGAGAATAAAGATTTAATGGTTTATTTATTTTAATCAAATAGGCTCCCAAACTACTGGAACGATTCAAAAAACTTTGTCAACAATACAATCCTAAAGCTATTCCTGATGAACTATAGAATACTCTCGAAAATCAGAATAGCACAACAACTTTGAATATACATTAATTCTGTAAACTTATATGTGTTTGTGTTTATATTTTTAGGCCTTCAGCTTATTTGAAAGTTCAGCATATTTCAGATAACAGAAAAAGAATCTCATATAGCAAAACTGAAGGAAAAACTTAAAGCAGTGCTGGATTACAACCGTCTTTTCGCCGAAGAGAACGAATCGCTGAGGGCCCAGAACAATTCGTTGTTGGCCCACGTTCAGCAGTGTAATGAGAAGATTCAGGATTTGGAGTCTAAGAACAGGGAGCTTGAAGATAGGGTCAAGCATGAAGTGCCTGATAGAGGTATGTGAACGGTCACTTTAAATTAGTTTACGAAAATCTACCGGAAGTACTGTTTGTCAGTCTGTCTGTATGGTTGTGGATAGCCTAGAAGTATTAGCTATATAAATAAAGTGTTATACCTATATTATTTAATAGAAAGAGTGATTCAAGAGAAAGGCTTCATCAATACATAGTATAAAACAGTCGCTTCCCGCGTCTGTCCCTATGTATGCTTAAATCTTTAAAACTATGCAACGGATTTTGATGCGGTTTTTTTTTTAATTGATAGAGTGATTCAAGAGGAAGTTTTATAAGTATAATACATGAGCAACATAGCAGAAGGTTAGGCGGTACGAAGTTCGCCGGGTCGACTAATGTGCACAACACAGTATTTTTTTAGGCAAGTTCGCCGGGTCGACGAATTTTTGATAATTGCTATGATTTAGTATTGGTATAATAGGTTTCCTTATGTTAACCAGATATTCAAGATACAAACCTGTCGACGGGTATTCCCCTAGTAGAGGTATGCATCAGCTGCAGCAGTCGCCAGATTCTTTTAACGCAAATCAGGGAACAGAACTCGAGACTTCACGCTGACATGCAAGCATTGAAGGATGTTCTGTACAGGTAGGTTGTTCATGTTCACTCGTGATGTCAATACAAACAAGCAAACGGTGACAGACAGCTGATACGGCGAACTTTATACCACCTTGCGTTCAAATTTTTGTGTATATTCTATCTATAGAACATAGGCGACATCCCGGGTGACATAGGCTATAGAATCTTTAGCCAATGTCACCCGGGAATAGTGTAGCTTCCCAACAGTGAAATAATTTTTGAAAACTGTTCAGTAGTCTTGGAGCCTATTCGATGCAAATATACAAACACAAAATCAAATCTTTCGTCTATAAAATATTGGTATAACCTGCGCACAAAACAAAAGATCTCAAAATGGCGGGCGTTGTATTGGCTGTCTCTCTTCTTAACTCTTCTCTCATGCGAGAGACTTTCGGCCGCCATTTTGATATATTTTCTTTATCCGCGCGGCTTATATGTATGTATGTATGCATGGATTCTAAACTTTACTAGATATAATACTACTAGATATACATTATTCTTAACTAAACTAGTCGCAAAACATTTCAAAACGGATCAGCTGTTTTGCTCTTTAGCGTGCACAAACACACAAAAAGTCCAAATACTACATTACTTAATTATTTTCTCATATACAAACTTAGACGATTTATAGATCTTCTAGAACCCAGTAAAAATAAAAAAAAAACGGTTTTGGTTTCAGACTGAATATCCAGCTAGCAAAATACCAAGAGAAGCTGCGATCAAGTACACAGAACACAGTCAATGAGAACAAAGAGAACTACATTTACAAGCCGAGCGGTGACGGCTTTGATAGCCTCGTTACTGCCAGCTTGATTTACAAACAAGGTGGGAACTGGGTTGAACTGCATGGTGACCCCGACGGAATATATTTCAAGCTCTAAAATCTAAAATGTTTTGTAGGTACAGTGGCAGTCTAGGACAGCGTAACATATTTGTTTATAGTCTCGTGTTCCCTAGACTGTAATACCAAAGAACAAGAGCTATTTTGCAATTCAGAAAAGCCGGATGTGTTACGCCGTACTGGACCGCCACTGTACCTCTGCGGCAGCTTCGTTACTGCCTGCTATATTTAAAAATACGTTTTATTTGATAACGCATCACACTCAGAGCCCCTAATTAGGAAGATCCTATATCGAGGGTGCCCGAAACATATACAGAGACGAACATTACACCCAGACCGGAAACAAACATCGATATTCATCATACCCGCCGGGAATCGAACCCAGGTGCACACGCATACTCAGTCCACATCACTGCCAACTGAGCAACGGAGCAGTCGTTTTATTTATAAACATATTTCCAAGCGAGTTGCTTTCTGATAAATACATATAACGACAAACAAAATACCTCACTAGTTAGGTACTTTGACAGATTGGTGTGATTTATTTTTCAAGATGGCGGCGCCAGTAATAAAGAAGATAATCAAACGAAGAGTGGACGAGAAACGCCAACTAAAGTAGTTGATTTGTCTGGACTGCTTAGTGCCCAAGCTCTTGGTGAGTTTTGTCTTTGTTTTTTTTTACTCTCTTCATTATAACAAAAAAATTGTAATTCTAGATTTCAATATAAGCTGAATTCGGTAATTACCTAAATAATCTCGTTGAATCGAATGAAAAAGTACAGTATACAATGTGTATGTAAAGCTATACAGCTTCGGGAGCCGTTACATACAACCTTTAAATTTGTTCAAGTTCCAAATCTCTCACTGCGCTTGGGTTTAAGAGGCATAGCACAGCTAAAGTAGCGCTACCGGCGAAAAATAATATCTTCTTAACTAAGGCAAATGTCAAAAATGTGAAACAGTATTCCACTAGATAATGCAGTTCCAAAAGTGGCCGTTTTTAGCAACAAACAGTAGCTTTCTTTTTGGTCTCTAACCTAAAAGCTGTACAAGTGCCCTAAAAATACTAGGCCGCATTATCCAGTGGAATACTGTTTCACATTTTTGATATTTGCCTTTGTTTATCCTCAGCATAATACATCATATACTGGGTGTTTCTGACAAGGCGGTAATAAATCAAAGGAGGGATTCTACTCACCATACCTAACAACTTTCCCAAAGTTACATGGGTCAAAATCTGAAAAAAAATAACAGCTGTTCTATACATTGGTTCGATCAGCTGACGGGGTCAATGTACGGGACGGCTGAATTTTGTTTTGAGATTTCGACGTATGTTGCTTTGGGAAAGTTGTTTCGTATGGTGAGCTGAATCCCCCTTTTGATTTATTACCCCCTTGTCAGAAACCACCTGTATATAAAATCTACTATTGTTTATTGCATTACAGTTCCTCTGTTCGACGCGTACCAGGACAACATACAGGAGAAGGAGAATCTGATACACGACTACGAGAAACAGTTCGAGAATATAAATAGGAAAACAATAAATCTCGTTTCGGGTAAGGATTATTTCAGAGCCAATAGCACGTCTAAAAGTCTCGCCAGATGGCGTAATTGACAATATTTCGAGAAGCTTTTGCCGTAAGTTATTTGTTTTTTTTTGTTACTGAACTAGGCACTATAACCCTCTTGACAAACGGGTCCGTGCTGTAACAAAAAAAAAAAAAAAGAAAGTGGAGGTACATAAAATAATCTTTTGACAAACGGGTCCCTGCTGTAAAAAAATAAAATGGAGGTATAACTTTAATTTATTACAGTGGGTTGCCTGAAAGAAATCGCTTTTAGCGATAAGGCCGCCTATTGCCATTGTCTTATTCGAAAATTTGGTTTATTTGTATTATGTTTTTCTTTTTTTTATTCTTATTAGGCGTTTTTACCTTATCTTAATTATTATAAACGAGCTTTCCCGGCTTACTTCGTTACGCCATAGAATATAAGATACTACAAAAGACTTGGCTCTATAGACTATGTTCTTGTCCGCCCAGAATGGCCGAATAAAAACCAAACAACAACAACAAACCACCTGTCAAAATATGTAAACAACGGAAAAAATATTGCACCTTGGGTTACATTATTTGAGTTTAGGTAAGGATCCCTAATTTTTTTGAAAATCTACTATGGCCTATGACACTCGGGGTTAATGTAGCTTCCTACCAGTGAAATAATTTTTCAAATCGGTTCAGTATTTCCGGAGCATATTCGTTACAAACAAACAAACAAATCTTTCCTCTTTATAATATTGGTATAGATTTATTATTTTATTACCTAATATAACACGTAAAAATCAAGTCATTGACCCAATGGTCAGCTTATAGTGTTTTTTTTTTTTTCAGAAAACAAAACCCTCCAAGAAAGGCTAGCTTCCCTAGAAGAAGAGGTTTTAACCCTGAGCAAGAAAGAGAAGAAACTAACAGTAGAGAAGGAAACGAGCGAGATAGAGAAATCAACTTTAACGGAACGCGCTGAAAAGGCAGAGTCCAAACTAAAAGAGGTCTATGAACTCTATGAAGATAAAAGTAAGTTATTTGTTTTTATTAGGCTGCAAGAAAGTTATTGTTTTTATAAGGCTGTATGATTTTGAGTCCTTTACCTTTTTCAGAAAAGTTTTATTTATAATAAAAAATAAGTTATGCAGAAAGGGCTCTGATCCCTTTGCCTAGCGACCTTTTTCTATAGTCTATCTAAACGTAATCTGTAGGTAACCGATATAAATTTTGACAGGAAATCAATATTATCATCATTTCCATGTCCACTGCTGGATATATGCCTCCCCCATAATCACCACAACGACCGATTTTAAACTACCCTCATCAATGTACTCACGCAGCTTTCACCATGTCGTCTCGTCACACCACCTTGTGGGGGGTCTGCCTGCCCTGCGTCGTCCGGTTAGCGGTCGCCACTCAAGAGTGACAGGAAATGTAAGGACATTATTTTTTAACAGTGGCAGCAATGATGAGAGATTACGAGACAGTGCACAGGGAGTATTTTGCCACTAAAAATGCTCTAGCAACTTACGAAGGCAAAATGGCGCGAATGGACGCGACGCTGCGCGACCGAACCGTTCCCGCCGATTTGCACGAGCGGAGAGTCGAGAGTTGCAAACGGTAATAGAATTCAAAATTATTGTTTATATTTTATTACTAGAGGCTGCCCCGCGGTTTTTCCCGCCCATATTTCTTATAAACACAAAAATCCAGTTTTATTTTCGTTCGTTAGTGCTCACCTACACTCCCCAAGGAACCCACGTGCAAAATTTCTGCCCGCTACGCCCAGTAGTTTCGGCTCTACGTTGTCTGTCAGTCAGTCAGTCAGTAACGGAAGAGTTTTATATATATATTGATTTACTAGTTGACCCGGCGAACTTCGTACCTCCTAACCTATAACTATTTTGTACATGCATTAAACTTATAAACCTTCCTCTTGAATCACTATTTCTTTAAAAAAAAACCTCATCAAAATCCGATGCATATTTTTAAAGATTTAAGAATACATAGGGACAGACACGGCAAGCGACTTTATTTTATACTATGTATTGATTTGTTATTTAGGCCGCCATTTGCATTGATATTTGTAACTTGTTTTTTATGTACTTTCCCTGTTATTCATAAAAAGTTACATAATATTTTAGTTATTTGACGTATGTCAATTTAAACTGGATGTCACGTATTCACCATACAACAAACCAGAGAAGTAGACCTCCAGTTACGCTACTTAAAACCTACTGTATCTTTATGAATAATACTGTTTGTTTTATTTTGATTGCAATAAAGAATTATCTTACCTTATCTTATTATTAAATTGTTATTCTGGGTAGGCAAAGGTATCATTGCTCACACAGCCAAGTTTATAGATTTTCACTAGAGAGTTAACTTTGGCTTTACGCTTCTATTTTTTGACGTGAACATAGTTTCTCGTTCCTATGGAATATCTTTCTTATTATTTCACTTGTGGAATATCTTTCTTATTATTTTACTACTCCTGTAATCGCTTTTAGTGATAAGTCCGCTTTTTGCATTGTTCTTTGTAACTTATTTTTATGTTATGTTTTAATTTGATTGCAATAAAGTAATTTCTTATCTACTTGACCATTCCCGTGAAGATTTCCGGTACTTGTCCTAATTAATATGACTATTCCGTCCGTCCGTCCATCAGTCTTTCTGCCAAACTTAAAATTATCTGCGAAACAGCTAAATAAATCAAAATGAAATGTTTTCACGAGATTTTACTTGTTGCCAGAATAATGCTAACAAATATTTTTTTCCTTTTCTTCTAGACTTCTAGACGAGTTGAAGCATCAATACTCTATGGAAAGTGAACGTAAAACGGAACAACTCACAAAATTACAAGAGCAGAAATGCAATTTGGAAGCCCAGCTTCGTATACTAGAAGACAAAAGTGTCGAAGTTACTAAAGAGAACGAAACGTTAAAACAAGCCGTGAAGACTGCTGAGAAAAATGTCAAGTAAGTTTTTCAGTAGCTAGCATATTTAGATATATTTTTTTTGTTTTACCCTGTTATTCATAAAAAGTTAAAGAGCATTTTAGTTATGTGACATATGTCAATTTAGACTGGATGTCACGTATTTAGCACACAACAAACCAGAGAAGTAGACCTCCACTCAAGCTTCTTTTAATGTACTGTATCTTTATGAATAAGACGGTTAGAGTATAGTCAAGTTTTAGCTAACTCGTTAAGACTTGGTGGGAATAAAGTGGAGAAAGGGGAAAGAGCTTTAAGTGGCCACTTTAGGCAACACATTTCTTATATCTTTAACCTGAAAACCACACATAGTGCCCTTAAAAAATTCAAAGCAAGATCTATTAAGTGCATCATTATCCAACACATTTTTTTAAAAATTAATCGTGGTTCATTAGTCTCGATATAAATCGAAAAGCCTATTTAGCTGATTTTGGTTTTGAAATGTTCGTTGGTAGTCCAGGGAAGGTTTAAAAGGTGAGAAAACATGGAAAAATTGAGGGGAAGTTAGTAAAAAGAACAATATATTTTTTTCATAATATATAATTGTAAGGCGCGATATGAAGTTCGACGGGACAGCTAGTTCCCGAATAATTTTTGACTAGATTGTACCGCAGAGCAGCAGAAGTATTCCGCCGCAGACTCAAGCACAGCGAAGCGCGGCGTCGCTCGCTGCGCCCGCGCCGCCCGCGCGCCGCCAGCGCACTCGCCACTTCCAACCAAGAGTCTATATTGAGAGCCATACCGGCTTTGAGCAGGATTAAAGAAGAGATAAAGGTGAAACATCACACACATATACACAACAAAAGTTTCCCCACTGACTGCCACAAAGAAAAATACTGAGGAGGGAGTTTACCAAACAGTCAAATAATTTATATTGAGAAACATAAAAGCTTTGAGCAGGATTAGAGAAGAGATCAAGGTAAAGATCAAACAATCTTAAGACGTCCGCTGCTGGAGATATAAGACATTATAGTTACACACAGATTACCACAAGGACAAACACCAGTAGCACTTTCACAGGTGCACATTCTAAAGCAGTCGTTTTTACGACACTAACACTGGCCAAAGCCGCTATGGCAGTCTAAATGTTAGAGCTTCTCACGGGAACACCGTTTGTAACATACCGCTCTGTCATACATAATCGATGAAAACTTTTTTCAGTGACCATTTTCTAACCGATCAAAATTTGTCAGCATCCAGATAACCATATTTTTTTTGCCAGAAATAGAAAGAGAGAACCACATATATTTTCCATTCTTCTCTGTTGGACACGCCTGCTATAGCAGTCCTCTTACGCAAACAAAATGTAAGGTCGATTGGCGCGTCCGTCCATGAGCAGACGAACCGCATATATTCCATTTTCCGCCAATTTTGCCTAATTATGTGCTTTGTGACCCAGTATATGGAAATGACTCCTATTGCATGCTTTATTTTTTCATACAATTTTTGGGTGTCCAATAGGGAAGTCATGCTTTTTTTCTTGCATCCGCGAAAGTGGTAGCAGCTTCATTCTTTGAAACCCTACTGCTATCGCCAAAATCTCGAACCAAGAATCTCTACAGAGAGCTATACCAGCCCTAAACAGGATCCTTTAGTCACCTTCTATGGCACCTATGTCAGTAGATGTTTAAGTATTCTATGGCGTCATACCAATTGTTGAAATATGTTTACTTTAACTAGCTAGTAAAAGCGCGCGCCTACAAATCCCTTGAGGAGTTGGAGATGAGAATGAGATCCCAGGAGCGTCGCGCGGCCCGAGCTGAAGAGGAGTACAGGCGAGACCTGGAGCGCGCCAGGCTGGCGCTGCAGCACAAGGAGGCGGTCATCCGGAGCCTCATAGACAAGGTCGCTGATGTGGAGGAAGTCAGGTAGGAATTCGGTGTAACTAGGCATATATTTTCTTGTAGGTAAGATTGAGGCCAATGAAAAATTTTAAGTGGTGGAAGTAGTTGAAATATGTGGGTATAATCTTCATCAAGATTTAAGCCGAAAGATGTCTACTATTGGACATAAGGCCTTCCCCACATATCGCCATACCATCCTTTATTGAGCGACCCTCATGCAGTGCACGCCCGCAACCTTTACCACGTCGTCTGACTACCTTTTAGGGGGTGGGTCTGCCTACTCTGCTTCTTACAGTGCAAACAAAAACTTTTCGGCACTAGCGTCTACGTTTTTTTCGTGCTATATGCTCTGCCCATTGTCACTAAAGCTTCTATCTCGACAACTAGTTTTGCAATTCTTTGGGCTATGTCGACAACTTCAACTCTTAAAATAAAACAAATGCCTTTTTTAATAATTATTTTCATTGTTTCAGATTAAGTCAGAGCAACACACAGCGGCTCCAAGGGATCGTTCTGGAATCTTCTGATCGCTCTGAAGAAGAGTACCAAGAAGATAAAAGAGAAGACGGGAAACCGAAGCTTGTTCCTACTGGCGGAGGTTACTACCAGGATACCAGACGACATAGGAAGAAAGATGATTCCTAGGACTTTGAAGGCTAGTAGCCTAATGACGTATCTAATGCAGTAATTAACCTAGTTTCAATTGATATTATTATAGATTCAACTAATTTATACAAAGATACAAAAGTTGCATAGCATATTTAGGACGGAAAAACTGTTAATGCAATATCTAGTCTAGAATCTAGTCAATATAATAGAGAAACTATTTATAGTTTAATATTATTTAAATATAGCATCTACACAAATTTTTTGTCGTTTTAATAATTTTAAAGGTGTTGATGTGTGATAAATTACGTATTTTGTTTGGTCAAACTCAAGACGCTATAACGTCGCGTCATAGAGCGCTAGCCTGACGCCGCGCTGGAGCGACGACTTGTAATGTATACTATTTATTTAAGGCTGAGGCCTCTTTTATTTGAACGCCGATTTCGCGCGACCCTAGCGCTAAATGTTACGCGGCCGAGTTGCGAACATTTCTTGGCGCAATATTTAAATCTGATTTTTCGCGCGAATTCACTTGGGTGTATCGTTACTATGATTTATGGGTTTATTGAATTGTGATTACGAAATAATATGATTTATCGATGTTATATAATTTTTTTACTGCCTAATAGGTTTTATTTTAGTACAAATTGTTTATTGTTGAGTACTTAAACATACTTTATTAGAAACATTAAAAAAATTGTTTAGAACTTTAACTATCTAACTAAATATCTTACCTACTTATTATTTACTAAATAAAAGGTAAAGTATGTTTATTTTAACTAATGAAGTCGGTTAAAAAAGATCGTCGGTCAGAGTTCAACACTGCAAAAATACAAAAAGTTGGTTATGACTTTTTGATTACATTAAAGGTAAAAATTAAAGTCGCATTTCAATATTATATTTTTTTTTGTATATTTTTAATTAATTACAACTGGTATAAGATAGAAAACAATTATTGCCACAAATAAAAAATTGACGATTTTACTTGATTTTTAGGCTTTGAGAGTGATTTTAATATATTCAGCTTTTAGGTTTTTGTTTATTTGTTAAAGGACTGAATTTCTCAACATAGGTAAATATAAAGTAAAGTAAATAAGTAAATACTCACACGTAAATATTTTATTAATTTAAAATTTTAACTACAATAAAATATAATAACAATATCCCTTAAATTACAAAAGATTTAAAATGTATCATACATAATGACATGACGACTCCACTCGTCTACTCCAGTTTTACATTATAAACTGCAGTATGCCTCATAAAGGTGTGATAAATTCTTATCAGCGGGGGGATGGAAGATTCTGATTTGTGTAAAAAACAAATATGAATTAATGAGGGGTTTTCATTGTGTCATTAAAAAGCAAAAATAAGTCTCATAATACGCCCGTAGATTGCGTTGTCTAAAGTAAAAGACATAGGATAGTAATTCAAATCAGTTCAAATTAACTTAAAAAGTTTAAAACAAAAATAACTATCTGACTGACGCGTGACGAGTTTCAATTTTCTTTTTTTCTTTTAATGATTCATTTCAACTTGACCTATTGACTTTTGCAAAGCGCCATACCATAGCGGTGTAGTAAAACTTATTTTTTTTATATGTCAAATTGAAAACCACTCATTAAATTATCCACGAAATTTATTTGTGTTATGTGCAGGTAGCACTAGCAATAAATACGCTAAAAAAACTGTTACAAAACCTAAAACTATTTCATATAATATATGGTAAAGAATAGAAAGTATCGATACTGTACTCATAATGAGTAGTATCAAAACAAAAGTATCAATTCTTCAATGTATCTATCGTGTACTTCTCTGAGGTCCTATAGTACTTACTTTTCTTACGTTTGGTAGGCACACAAATTTAATACAATAATTGGAAAAGTTGTTAAAAAAAAACAAGAAACAAAAGTATCGATACCCCGAAGCACTTTTCTTAGGGCCAGTTCTTACTTAGGCTAGGCACACAAGTTTAATACAATAAAAGAAAGTTCTTCAAAAAATAAAACAAGTTGGCTTTCCTTTAACGATGAAAAATAGCCGGAAGCCGTGTAAGTGTCCGTTTAACTTATTTTTTTTTTGTAAAATTTTACGTATGTCAAAAAATTAATCGTGGGCAGCTGTGTTTGAAGTTTGTCAAACAATATTATATGAAAACGTGTTTGTCAAACAAATTTGATCGTTTGCAGAACCTTCATTGTCGCTAGTTTTATATGGGAATTCATTTCAGTTCATTCGATATGATGCCATACCTGCCAAAATGTATGTACTCATTGATTAAAAGTATCGTAAGCACAGTATTGAGTACAAAGTAAGGATAGGAATGGAAATGTACTCGATACCGCAAAGTATCGATACTTTTTACTTGTCCTCAAGTACTGGTTGTATGTTTATCTTTATACCTGTCATTATTATGTTAGAAGATAGCTGAATCTTTGAAAAGGAGATATGGAACTTGCATCTGAAAACTCGTTGCTAATAATTAATATAAAAGAATTACTTGCAATAATTTACTGTTTGTGATAAAAATAAATGTAATTACGTAGGTATGACATTAAGAGTCTCGCAATTAATGCTAACGAGTGACAATATGATACTTTTTTCTTTTTAAAGGCACACGGGTCAATAAAATGCAAAGCCGCCCATTGCAACCAATGTTTTAATTTAAGAATATTGTAATATTTTAAGTTTATTGATTGTAATAAAGAGTCTATCTATCTATCTATCTATCTAAACTGACACATACATACACTGAGAACTGCCTTTTTTCAAAGTTTGTTTAAACACTTAAACCCGGTCCTGAATGTAGCAAATACTACTCTGAAAACGGCATCAAAATTGGTTCAGCCAAACGTGAAACATACAGATTAAAATACCTATTTCAATATAACGAACATTTATTGTTCGAATTAATTTTAAATAGGTACATTATATTATTCAAAAATTTAGGTATATTAAACCTTTCAATAAAACAAACGTCTGTCTGCCACATTGATTGATTTTCTTTAGACTTCTTTGACTATGAAAAATGTTTCCCGCCAAAAAGGTTTGTTGTTGTAGGGTAAGGCCGCCAATTTTGCCACTTAGTGACATAAAGTTACATACACACTTTTACGTTACGGTAACGCAGAAGTAACGCAAAAGTTACATATTTTTTTGTAAAGCTAAGAACACAACTTAGGTAATATTTTGAGTATATATTTTTTTTAAATGTAATGAGTACGAATCTATTTCTATTATTTTTCATATTTAATGGTTAAATAGGGTTTTCTTTGTTCACGTAATAACAGTTGTTTTAGGAATAAAATAAATCAAAACGACCCACAAACCCAAATTGATTTTAATAGTTGAGCTTGTTCTCTCAACTAAATAAATAGAGTTACTAAAAATATAGCTAAATCGTTAAAGAAAAAAAAGTAATTTAAATAATTCTAATATAAAAATTTACAAACACAAAATTCGATGAGCACATGGCTTTATATCATTTTATGTAACGTTACATAAAAAAAATGTTAACGGTTACATAAAAGTCACATAAAAGCAACGAAAAAGTCACATAAAAGCGAAAAATTCAACATGTTTTTTGGTCAGCATTTCGAAAGTAAACAGAATAGCAGGCTTAAACCTAGATTTTCGGATAATATAAGCATTGTCGAAACTATGAATACAACATTCATCAAAAACAAGCGTATGCAGAGGTTAAAATAAAAAAAAAATATGTTTTGCGATTTCGCTGACGAAGCACGTGTGCACCACTTTGACATCAATTCATTCTCAAAATCATAGAGTTTTAATAGGTTTATGAAAAAAAATATCGTTAGTGTTGCCAAAGTAATCATTACAATTAACCCAATTATATTCAAATGCTACGTAACTCGAGATAATTCGTCACATAAAAAAATGTTACATAAAAGTGAAAAACTCGGGACATGGGTTCAAACATTGATAAAAACTAAATAAACAGAGTTATGATAGAATTCTTTCTTTTATTTGATAATAAAAATATCGTACTTGGGCTAGGCATAGAAAGATTTTTACTAACTGCAAAAAAAAATTCATAATTTTGTAAATTTCGTCAGCAAGTGTTTTTGGGACAAAGATCATTTGTATGAAAAAAAAAAAACTCACTTACAAAAAAATTAATTAAAATAAAACTACGCTAGCTACAGCCATTTTCTAATCGGCCATTTTTTCCCTAAAGATTGCTTTGCAAGAAAGCATAGCCGAAGTAAATAAAATTTGAAAATTTAAAAAGTTATTTAGGAAAACTTAAAAGTGTAGCAAAAAGTGGCAAAATTGGCGGCCTCACCCTGTAATAAAAAAAAATTGGATAAAAAAAAGACTATAGATAGAGTTTGATGGTCAAAATAACAGACCATCTTCAATCAATATATATAAAACTCTTCCGTTACTGACTGACTGACTGACTGACTGACTGACTGACTGACTGACTGACTGACTGACTGACTGACTGACTGACTGACTGACTGACTGACTGACTGACTGACTGACTGACTGACTGACTGACTGACTGACTGACTGACTGACTGACTGACTGACTGACTGACTGACTGACTGACTGACTGACTGACTGACTGACTGACTGACTGACTGACTGACTGACTGACTGACTGACTGACTGACTGACTGACTGACTGACTGACTGACTGACTGACTGACTGACTGACTGACTGACTGACTGACTGACTGACTGACTGACTGACTGACTGACTGACTGACTGACTGACTGACTGACTGACTGACTGACTGACTGACTGACTGACTGACTGACTGACTGACTGACTGACTGACTGACTGACTGACTGACTGACTGACTGACTGACTGACTGACTGACTGACTGACTGACTGACTGACTGACTGACTGACTGACTGACTGACTGACTGACTGACTGACTGACTGACTGACTGACTGACTGACTGACTGACTGACTGACTGACTGACTGACTGACTGACTGACTGACTGACTGACTGACTGACTGACTGACTGACTGACTGACTGACTGACTGACTGACTGACTGACTGACTGACTGACTGACTGACTGACTGACTGACTGACTGACTGACTGACTGACTGACTGACTGACTGACTGACTGACTGACTGACTGACTGACTGACTGACTGACTGACTGACTGACTGACTGACTGACTGACTGACTGACTGACTGACTGACTGACTGACTGACTGACTGACTGACTGACTGACTGACTGACTGACTGACTGACTGACTGACTGACTGACTGACTGACTGACTGACTGACTGACTGACTGACTGACTGACTGACTGACTGACTGACTGACTGACTGACTGACTGACTGACTGACTGACTGACTGACTGACTGACTGACTGACTGACTGACTGACTGACTGACTGACTGACTGACTGACTGACTGACTGACTGACTGACTGACTGACTGACTGACTGACTGACTGACTGACTGACTGACTGACTGACTGACTGACTGACTGACTGACTGACTGACTGACTGACTGACTGACTGACTGACTGACTGACTGACTGACTGACTGACTGACTGACTGACTGACTGACTGACTGACTGACTGACTGACTGACTGACTGACTGACTGACTGACTGACTGACTGACTGACTGACTGACTGACTGACTGACTGACTGACTGACTGACTGACTGACTGACTGACTGACTGACTGACTGACTGACTGACTGACTGACTGACTGACTGACTGACTGACTGACTGACTGACTGACTGACTGACTGACTGACTGACTGACTGACTGACTGACTGACTGACTGACTGACTGACTGACTGACTGACTGACTGACTGACTGACTGACTGACTGACTGACTGACTGACTGACTGACTGACTGACTGACTGACTGACTGACTGACTGACTGACTGACTGACTGACTGACTGACTGACTGACTTACTGACTGACAGACAACGCAGAGCCGAAACTACTGGGCGTAGCGTGCTGAAATTTTGCATGTAGGTTCCTTAGGGAGTGTAGGTGAGCACTAAGAAGGGATTTCCCGAAATTCCCACGGGAACGGGAACAAACAGGAATTTTGTGTTTATGATAAATCTGCGCGGGTGAAACCGCGGGGCAGCCTCTAGTACATAGTATAAAATAAAGTTGCTTCCCGCATCTGTCCAAGAGGAAGGTTTATAATGTATAATACACGCATAACATTGTAATAGGTTAGGCGGTACGAAGTTCGCCGAGTCAACTAGTTTATATTTAAAAATCAATCGTGGTTTGTTTATCTCGCTTAAACTTGAGAACGACTTAGACGTTTAGCTGATTTGAGTTTTAAAATGTTTGTCGTAGTTCACATAAGGTCCAAAAGGTGAGAAAAGATAGAAAAAATGGAGGGGTTGAAAGAAAAATAAAAATGTAATTTTCCCATATAAACTGTTTTATGTATTTTCCTGTCTAAGATTTAACGTTGTTGTTATTTAATTTGCCCATTCCTGGCCGAGAAAGTAACATGATCCATACATAAGAATCTTCAGTAGGTATAGATAATAATAATCGTGTAAATTAATATTTTAAGTTGGTTATTTTAATAAAAATTACCTTTGTAGCGGTGGCGTCTTATTTATTTTATTTATTAGACAAACCAACAGTACATAGAACATTCTTGGATATTTAACTTTTTTTGCAGCATAGAAAGACGTTCATTTCCTTTTACCTATTCTTGCATTTTTTATAAATAGAATAAAAAGTTACTTTCCGAGCTTAACTTTAATCTTACTGGGTTGTTTTTTTAACACAACTGGCAAGCAGTTATTTATATAATTTTATAATAAAATAAATAACATTGATATTTAGAACTCTGTAAAATCCACCTCTAATTTTTTTAAAGAAAGTAACTTTTTATTAATTTTTAGGTTCATCATTTTCAAATAAATTGAAGTTCAATATATTATTTTTATAAAAATGTGCAAAAACCTTTTTCGAGGTGTTGAATTTCGAGCAACGATAAAGGATCGCGTATGTCAGGTCGGGCTTGCATATTGCATAATAAGTTATTATTACTATAGTTTATAGTACCTTACACCTAAATTTGTTCTTGTTTGAGAGATATCCCCTAAAAGTTGTTTTTCATACGAAACCCTTATGCAACCAAAAATTGCCTACCTACGTCCATACCTATTGTAGTTTCATTGTGTAAAGTAGGTAGCGAAAAAACTAATTACTATATAGGTGTACGATAGAGTAATAGAAGCACTACGTTTTTATTTTTCCTGATAGGTACATACACACTGTGACGTGTGGGTAATCCTACTAAGGTCAATGACCCCTACATATCAAATCGTAAAATAAATAAAAATAATGAAAAGTTTATTGCTTTGCATTTAAAAAAGAAAGATATCGTTTTTAAAATGAGTGAAAATAAGTGCTTTCTTTTTCCCCTCAGAATATAAATTTTTAGCGATACTTATTTGATATTTAAAAAATCACAGAAACTTACGTCTACTATTGCTCAAATTTATTAATATAATAATAATAAAATGTACTTACTTTTTCCAAACTAAAAAAGAATTCTCATTCACTGCGCAAACCTCGCGCAAACAATAATAAAATAGTCTTGTAATAGCGCGCCAAAGCACGATTGACGTACGCTCCGCCTCAAGACCGGAGGCGTACTGGCGCCCGTTTCTGCTTATCGAATCGGCCGCTCGGCCGTTGGATCCCTCCATACAATTTAGTATGGAGAATTTCCGCCGAAATTTTAGTAAAGTTTTAGCAATTAAAACTAGATGAAAATGGACATGTATATTTTTGTAATTACAATATAAAAGTAGAACAGACTTTCTAGTTTATGATACAATTTTTGTTTTGCTTCAACTTACTTTTATACTAGTAAACAATCGTTAACAGCAAAAGCTGTTTTTGCAGTTTTTGATGAACTTTACGATTTTTTTATAAGAAAACCCTTTAGTTTTTTTTATTTGAAAACCTACTATATTGTAGTTCAGTCTTTTGAGAAGCTACGAAAAAAAACATAGCTTTCTGTATTATTTTTAAGTGTTATTAAAGTCGTATATACGAACACTCCTCTCGCCGTTTTCCCAATTTTAGCCCCTTAAGGAAAACATACAGCTTTTTAACAAAAATATTTTAAACTAGAACAGTTATTATGCACATAAACCAGTTAAGTTTTCACAAGTATACATAAACAGAATATACTATCTGATACTCTACTATGATAGTATTACCCTGTGCCGACGCTAGAACGCTAATACTGCCATAGCGCCGTCTGTTTGACAAAGCCTTTAGTGGCTTTTGTATAAGGGGATATACCTCGTCCTTAGGCCGCATTTAGGAGCACGCGGGGCGTTGTGCGGGGCGTGCTGCGATTAAATCAAACGTGTATAGAAATTTATGAGACCGTTTACGGACACGCGTTGGCGGGCGCTGACGCGTGCACTACCGTGGGCCCCGCGTCGTTCAACGCTTCAAGAACAAAACATTAAAAAAAACCTAATTGGTTCAGTACTTTTGGCGTGAAAGCGAGCCAGACAGAGTTACTTTTGTATTTATAATTGTTCATTTACCTTGATACTTCTCCCTTATTCTCCCTACCCTCTTACCTGTCCCTGCCCCTTCCTTCCATAAATGTATCAATCTCTTCTAAATTTAGATAGTTTTTAGTGTAACTTAACTTTAGCTGTGGATAACGTTGTGGATCTTACATTTTTTTACTCTGCGATAGATTAACCCTCTTATTCATAAAAAGTTAAAGAGCATTTTAGTTATTTGACGTATGTCAATTTAGACTGGATGTCACGTATTTACCATACAACAAACCAGAGAAGAAGACCTTCAGTAACGCTACTTAAAATGTACTGTATCTTTATGAATAAGACGGTAAGCCTTTATAAAAATGTAAGATTGTTTTGTTGTTCCTAAAAAAAAAAAAAAAAACATAGGCCTATGTTCGATATCGTATAAGGAAACGCGTCGGATCCCGCACGACTACGCCCCAAACAACGCGCCGCGTCTTTGTAAAGGAGCCCTTAGAGAACAGTCCACATGTATTATTAGGTCGTTATGCGTTTCAAGTTTCTCTGGTTCAAACAACTTTACCTACAATTAATGGAAATTGAATTTTAATAAGTTATTGTGCCGAATGACAATAACTATAGTTAGTTTGCACGACTAAAAACAAAGGTGGTTCTATCTGAATAGGTATAATAGGCAAGTCATAAATGGTTTAATTCTAATAGGTGTACCTTTTTAAAGTGGTTATCGGTCTATAACCTTATTTTAATACCACTTCACTCTAACATTTATAAACAAAGTCGCTTCCCGCTGTCTTTGTGTATGTATGCTTAGATGTTTAGAACGACGCAACGGATTTGCTGCGTTTTTTTATTTATACAGATTCAAAAGGATGGTTTATAGATTACATGCATAACATAGTATACAATATGAGGCGAATAGGTGATAAGAAGTTCACCGGGTTGACTAGTGTTTAACATACTGGGAGCCCACACCAATACCCAAACCTGGTGGGAATGTGCCCAGGATCGGGAAAAGCGGAGAAAGGGAAAGGAGGCCTTTCCCAGCAATGGGACACTACAGGCTGCAAATCAATACATAGTATAAAATAAAGTCACTTCCCGCGTCTGTTTTGATGCGGTTTTTTTTAATAGAAAGAGTGATTCAAACAGAAGGTTTATAGGTATAATACACGCACAAAATAGTAAAAGGTTAGGCGATACAAAGTTCGCCGGGTCCACTAGTAATAATATAAATAATTGTTCTTAGTTAGATTGTTTTAATTTAAAAGGTTAAGTTAATAAATTAATAAACCATCTAGTCGATCGGAAAAATAAAACTTGAGTCACTATCGTACAAGAAACGATTAACATTACACCAAATAACCCAATTATGTTTTCTTATCTAATTCATAAACTAAATAATTTTATTGTATTCTTCATAAAATTTACGTTTAGATAAGTCGTGCTAAGGTTTTTTTATTAAAACAAATAACTTTGATTCGAAGCTGCCATTTTATTAACTCGTTTTTTTCCCGCCTTTTTTGTTTTTTTTTCGGATTCGGTTCGAAAACCAAGGATCAAAAAACTTTTCAGCCAATTAACTGTTTTAAAACTTATTTAAAATGTGTTTGTTTTTGTTATTAATGGGTAATTAATAATTCATTTGTTTGAGCAAGTGTTATTGAAATAATTTTCTTCATCTCTCTCAAGCTATATTCTGTGTCTTGCCTCCTATAAATTCAGTATATAATTTATATTTTCAAGTAAGTACTTTGAAAAAGATATAAAAGATATAGGTATAAGAAAGATTTGTGCTTAAAGAATTAAACTTGTAGGATGTGAAAAAAAATTTAGTGAACTTAATAAAAAAAAAGGATTATTATAAAAGAAGATAAAAACCAATGTTTTCAATTTCTAATTCAAATATAGTTTGTTGTTATCGACCCATTGAGATTTTCTAACATATAATGTAATAGAAAAGCTTCTTTGCAATAAAAATTAGAAAATAAATCTATCGACGTCAATGGGTGAAAGGACTTCAGACAAACAAACATATTGTGTAATAATATATTAAATAAATTACTATGCATATTGATAATGGTACGCAAGTGTCGTGCAAATAAATTTTACAGTCAGTAGATAAGTGAGGTTTTGAAGTACTTAGGTGGCTTTAGTAAAATGGGTAAGTAAAATTATGTGAGAATATATTATTATGTTTTCAGTGGCATTCGATATTTTTAATTTTAGCCTTGCTTTACTGAAAGTTTATGTAGTATTTATTAAAATTTTCAGGTTTTCAGGCAAATTTTGTTTTGTTGTTAGCTGTATTCAGGACCTTACAGGCGCAGGATGCCAACTGCGATTTCAGCCAAAATGTAAGTACGTGGTAGGTACAGTTTGGGTAGCACTTAACAGGTGCGATACAAGCGCCACTTCGAAAATTAATAATACATATCTTCTAAACCTTTTTCTAGAATCTAGGGGTCTAAATAAAAAAATCTAAGCAGCATTATCTAGGGCCTAGATAATGCTGCTTAGAAATTTTAAGGCTCTGTTAAGACTAGTTTCTAACGATGACAGATTATCCGGTCCGATTAAGTGTTAGGTATTTTAGAAATTTATTTTCGGCAGATGGAAGTAGGTAAAACATACTACGTTTCCAGTCCAAACTACCCAAACAGCTACAACCCTGGCTCGCAATGCCGTTGGATTGCCACCAGCCCAGTCGGGTACAACAGCCGACTTGACTGCCCAGAGATCAATTTACCACAGGTATGTACATCTA
The DNA here is from genome assembly GCA_951802225.1 of Euspilapteryx auroguttella. NCBI lineage: Eukaryota > Metazoa > Arthropoda > Insecta > Lepidoptera > Gracillariidae > Euspilapteryx > Euspilapteryx auroguttella. Next base: position 5,434,198 of record OX637664.1, on the reverse strand, counting down.
CATATCATACTAATATAAAGAGGAAAGATTTGATTGTTTGTTTGCATTGTATAGGTTCTGAGACTACCGAACAGATTTAAAAAATCCTTTCACTGTTGGGAAGCTACACTATCCCCGGTTGACTTAGGTGTAATAAAATATTCGCAAAAATTAAGAACGCAAATCGGTACAAAGTTTGCAGTGTCGGCTAGTATACAATAAACATAATCCCCCTTACCACAAAAAAGTTAGACCGGTCTAAAATCACTAATTTGTATGACGAAATAGTGATTTAAACCTAGTCTAGTGATTTAGACCCGGTTTAACTCTTTTTGTGGTAGAGCCGATTCGGCTCTACCACAAAAAAATGGGACCTAATACGCTTCCTTGTAAGACCCCGTTGTTAAAGTTATAAAAAGGAATTCAAATGCGAATAGAACGTGATTATTTAGTAGACAATTTAAAACAGAGTTCCTTCAAAGTAAATTCAAATATTATTATCCCTTAAATACGAACTTCTAGGAAGAACAAACAATGTGATAGAATGTCAAATGCCTTCCTAATATCACGAAAGGAATGAAAATTTTGAGTTTTTTTAATTATTTCAGTCTTCAAGTTGTTCGGTTGATCGTTTGCTGGTATCCAGATCTGGAGACCCTCTGTTATCTGGAGCTGACACGTATTGTGGTAAAGGTACCCTAACTGCCACATCTACTGGTACGAAGATGTCGCTTGGTAAGTTATACTTACATTAGGACTAATATTTTCTTAAGCCTTTGCCGTATTTCATAATAAATTTGAACTCTACTCGAAGCAATGCCAACCATACCAGCCTGACAACTTTCCAGGTCTCGATTGTAAATTTTAGTTTTATCGGTTGATGAAGACATCCTTGCTACGTGGTTCTGATCGAAACGCACCCTAACTAAATTCATTCAAATTAGGAGCTACGCTCTCGTCGGTGGAGCCTCCGGACCTCCCTTTTCCCCGCTAACGTCTTGACCTCTTTATACGACACGATCTATCCTATTCTCAGTTGCAATTAATTCCGTCTCGTTCATCCTGAATCATATAGTACCTAAGCTACCTATAATATTAGAATTTATACGTTTTTGTTGAATTCAGAAGAATTATAAAGAAATGAAAAATTATTTTTCCAGGGCTTATTAGCTCGTCTAATAGTCCAGGAGGCAAATTCAGTTGCTCAATCTCTGCCCAACCGGCCACGCCTACAAATACATGCAACTGTGGATACACAAAGACAGTAAGTTCATAATATACAACGTTTACATTTATAATAATACACATATAAAAGTTTTTCTAAAAATTAATCGTGTTTCGTTAGTCTCGCTAAAACTTAAGAACAACCGGGTCGATTTAGCTGATTTTTGTTTTGAAATGTTCGTAGTAGTCTGGGAAAGGTTTAAAAGGTGAAAAAATATGAAAATTGAAGGGGAAGTAAGTTTAAACATCAATTCAATGTTATTATATAAATTGTAACGCGCGATACGAAATTCGCCAGGACAGCTAGTAACAAATATTGGATTCTCTCTTGATGTTTGTTCTGTGACCCTTATAAATAAATATCATAAGGTCTCAGTAATCTTTAAGATTATCCTTGTCTCTTCATCCTTAATCTTTTCATTGCTTCTTAGTTCCTTAAATAAATCAATTTTTAGTGTGATAAAGCCTCCTAGTGCTTTGATACTTTTCAAATGTTTTCTCCAGCCCCTGTATTACGGCCGCTTTTGCAATTGCTTTTTGTCCCCTATGCGTTTATTTGTATTGACTTTGATCCTCTGGAAGGGAGAAAACTAAAGCAATATTTCTAAATAGGCCGTAATAGTACCCTGTTCTTTCTTTGGTTAGTATCATTTGGATTGTAAAAATTCGCTTTCAGAATCGCATAGTGGGTGGCACAGAGACCCAGATTAACGAGTACCCGATGATGGCCGGCATTGTAGACGTCAGTATTGAAACGATCATCTGTGGTGCGGTTACGATCAGCAACCATTACTTGGTGACTGCTGCCCACTGCGCCCTCTCCGTGCCCCGAGAGAGAATGGCCATTGTCGTTGGGGAGCATGATGTTACTACTGGTGGTATGAATTTTAACTTTTTTATATTTCAACCTGATCCCCGCGGAAAACACCACATATTGATTTCTCACAAAAATCACGTTGTGGTTGTTTTCAGTTGGATAGGACATTGCAGGCTTGAATCACCTGGTTGTCCGAAAAGAAAGATGATTCCGTGCTTCGGAAGGCACGTTAAGCCGTCGGTCCCATCCACAGTAGTAGTGGTCGTTATAAACGCGGCGACAAGCTGGCCTGGCCCCTTGTCACGTTGGTAATAAAGCATAAACTCAGCTTAACGTGGGTCCGGCTCTTGAGCTGATGCTTCTGCCTGACCCTTCGAGGAATAAAAGGCGCGAGATTATGTATGTATGTATGTATATTTCAACACTCGGTCTAAAATATATTGAGTAAAAGTAAAGTAAAAAATGATTTATTCAATACAGGATACAAGATATCGCTTATTGAAAGTCAATTAGACTAATCTAATTAATATTGATACCTTATTTCGTAAAGTATCCTATACTGATAGAGGCGAGGTAGTTCAGGGTGCCCACTAATTGGCTCAGGCAAACAATGTTTGCCTTGCCTTACGACAATGGTCGCCTGGAGACGCCCCCAAACGAGCCCTCCTCTGTCAAATGATTCTACTCCCTTTCGCAATGATTTTACAGCGTAGAGAAGAAAGGGGTAACAAACTCTACTTTACAATTTCTCTCTTTTTTTTTTTTTTTTTTTTTTTGTTCTTATATATGTGACATTACAATTCAATTTACAATACAAAGAACATAAATTAATAAGATTTAAAGTACATACATGAAATAATGAAAATATCGTGCAGAGCTAGACTACTTCCATGCGTCTTTGTCGTTTTCATAATCATCAACATTGTAATAAGCCTTCTTAATCAAACCTTTTTTGATACGAGTTTTAAACTCATTATCATTCAGGATCAAAATCTCTTCTGGGATCTTGTTATAAAATCTTACTTCGTTTCCTATAAAGCATTTGTTTGTCCGTTTTAGTCTGTTCTGTGGAATACTTAGTTTGTTTTTGCTACGCGTTCTAAGGTCTTTAATTTTATCACATTTTTTATCAAACATATGTAAGTTTTTACGAGTATACATAATAATTTCAAAGACGTACTGGGACGGAAGCGTCAAAATATCAACTTCTTTGAATTTTTGTCTGAGGGACTCGCGAGCTTTAAGCTGATAAATGTTTCTAATTGCGCGTTTTTGTAGTATAAAAATGACGTTAATATCTGCAGCTCTTCCCCATAGAAGCAAGCCATAGGTCATTAAGCTATGAAAGTAACTGAAATACACAAGTCTCGCGGTAGAAACATCAGTTAATTTTCTGATTTTCCAGATTGCGTACGCAGCCGAACTGAGCCTTGCCGCAAGATTTGAGATATGGGGGCCCCACTGAAGTTTCGAATCTAGAGTGATACCAAGGAATACAGTTTGATTTACCAGATTAAGCTTGTTATTGTCCAAATGTATGTCTGTATCATAAGCAGTCACATTTGGCAAGGAAAACTTAATGCAATTAGTTTTCTTTGCGTTCAAAAGTAAATTATTAGAAGTAAACCATTGAGAAATCTCCACTAATGTTTTGTTTATATCTAAGTTGAGGGAGTCACCTCGTTTAAATTGAAACTAACGCGTTGCTTCACCCACAGCCTAAGCTCGTGTACGCTTACCATTCTTGTGTGAGTGAGATAAGACGAGCTACTTGTACTTATTCTGATCTTGTTCTGAGACGGTAACCGAGCGCGGGGGGACGCACTTGCTGCGGGAGATAGGGAGTGTCCGAGTAACTACTTCAAAATGCATATGTAAATAGAATTTAGCGCGTAAATTGTATATATATATATACTCTATGATTTGATATTCTTTTTTGAACAGCTGAATCGCCTGCGACCCAAGTTCTGCGTGTATCTGATATCCTAATCCATCCACAGTACAATTCGTGAGTATCATTCCTTATTTGACATCATTATTTAATAGTCAAGTCTTTTTCTTTTCAGCGAAACACGTCAGGTTTTTTCTGTATTGCAAAAAAGCCCTTGTTGTCTGGTATTACAGTCAAGTGCGCAAGAGTGTCACGCCAAACGGGGAAAATTTACTCGCATAATGGAAAGTACAGTGTATACAATGTGGGCGTAAAGTTATTCCGCTTCGGGTGCTGTTACATACAACCCTCATCATCATAATACATCACTTGACACCCTATGTTATAAAATGCACTATTTATACTAGTTTTTTTTTTTTTTATTAAAGCAATAACTATGACAACGACATCGCACTGATTCTCACGGATGGCAACATCGTGTTCAGCGACCGCGTGGGGCCCGCCTGTTTGCCGTTCAAATATGTCTCCAATTCTTTTGTCGGCGAAAAAGTTAAAGTTCTAGGTGAGTATTAATATAGTTATTAAGGGCTTACACGGTGCGATACTAGCGCCACTTAACATAAATCTTCTAAACCATGACCGCAAAAATATGCGTCTTTGCTTCCTAGATAATCTTGCTTAGAATTTTTAAGGCCCTGTTGTTAGCTTTTAAGTTCAAAATCTAAAGAATAAACCATTTGTTGCCTAAAGAGGCCCCAAAGCGCATGTTCCCTTGCAACATCAAAATCCCAATTTTCCGGCAATGATTTCCGTATAAAAAAACAGCCTATGTCCTTTCACAGTCCTCTAAGCTATCCATAAACCAAAATTCATTCAAATCGGTCCAGTAGTTTTCTCGTAAAAGCGGTAAAGTCAGACAGGCAGACAGAGATACTTTCGCACTTTCCTTGACCGCCACTGTATGTCTATGTCTTTTGAAGCTCTACCATCAGAGTTGCTTTATTTATTGAAACCTTTCGTATGGCATGCAGGATGGGGCACTCTGTTCCCGGGAGGTCCTACTTCAGATAAGCTTCTCGGAGTTGACCTGGACGTTATAAGCCAGCAGACCTGCAAGGCGCAGTACCCAAGCCTCACTGATCGACAGATGTGCACTTTTACACCTGGGAAGGACGCTTGTCAGGTATATAGTAGATTATATAAAACACTATCTGCTGTCCCGGCGAACTTCGTATCGCGCCCTGCAATTTTATTTAGAAATTTTTCAAACTCCGAATCGAATATGAATTTGGACCTTAAATAATAAAATAATAATAATAGCCTTTATTTAGACACTTAGTTTTACAATTCAAAAATATTATGTATACTTTTATATATCTGTTAAAGCTAAAAAGATTAAAAGTGATATTGATTTATTCAATTATTGTAAAGTGCTACCAGTGAATAGAAAAATAAAACTAGACATTTTAGAAGATGATGAATACGATTGTTAAAATCTATTAAAAAAAACACGCAAACAAGGTCTTAGACTACCAACCAAAATAAAATATATGTTACCAAAATCAAATAATGTACACGGAATGAGAATAAACGATTATATTATACCTAAAATCCTGAATGAATTGTCAACGTAATTACAAAATAATTATAAAGAAAAAACAATGAAATTTATAAGAAAAATAAAACAATACCTACTTACATGTACGGATAGCGAGTATATCCTGTGATGGGTAACGCGCGGCCACACGTGAGGCAGCGCGCTGCCTATCACTTGACTATCTATCTATACCTATATAGTTCATTTTTTTTTGGTCTTTGTTACTTTTAATTTGTTAGTGCTATTACTATTACCGAATAATGAGTTGAATAGCGTAAGAAGCTGAACCTTGTCTCCTCATACAAACCCTACTGGGTTTTAGTAGGCGACACTATGTAATAGATGTAAGTTTCTTTTTTATGCAAATAAACTATTAACAAAAAAAAAAAAAATAATGAATGTTGTTCTAATCTGTGTGCCTCTTAACAAAAGGCTGTCTCCATTCTTCTCTGTTGCAAGCTTTTCTTATCCATGTTCCACCACCTCTTTCTTTTTTTTTTAATTACGACTTTATTCATTGTTAATTTTTTCATTTTCAGTCCGACTCCGGTGGTTCTCTCCTGTACAGGGACAAGTCAAACGGTCTGATCTACTCCGTTGGTCTGATCAGTTTCGGTTCTTTCTGCGCATCCGGGAAGGCTGGAGTCAATACGCGGTTAACAAAGTTTTTGGACTGGATTGTGGCTAGTACCCCTGATGCTAACTATTGTAGAAAATAAAAGTATTTGTTGAATAAATTTGTGTTTTTTTAACTATACATACCTACCTACCTTCCTACTAGGGATGGGCCGAAATTCGTTTTAACCGAATTTCGGCAGCCTGAGCCGAACTTAGTCATTCGGCCGAAATTCGGTTTAAATGCCGAACGTTCGGCAGTAGGAAAAACTTAGTTCTTCTTAATTTACCTAACGGGCCTGGGGGGCAAGTTTCTTAACTACAAATGATCGAATCGTAATTGTCTTCTGAGCGACTTCTTTAACCATTGCTACTTTAACAAAGGCAATTTCTGTACAAGCCCAATGAAAACAGCAATGGTTTACGAAGTCGCTAACAAGACAATTACGAGTCGGTCGTTTTTATTTAAGAAACTTGCCCTCCGGGCTCACTTCGCATTTTATAAAAAAAATTGCAAGTAACACACATTATTTTCACCGAATGTTCGGCCGAAGTTCATATTCGTTCCAAACCACATTCGGCCCATCACTACTCCCTACGCCTCTTTTTCCTTTCAATAAGTTAGTAAATATATCAAAACAATTATATCCCTACTAATTTATATGATCCTACTTCGTATCGCGCCTTACAATTTTAACTTCCCTATTTTTCTATATTTTCTTACCTTTTAAACCTTCCCTTTACTACTACAAACATTAAATAACCAAAATCAGCTATAACGGCCCGGCCGCTCTCGAGTTTTAGCGAGACTAACGAACCACGATTCATTTATCAATACGAATCATAAATTCATTTTATACTATGTTTCAATCAATACATAGTATAAAATGAAGTCGCTTTCCGCGTCTGTCCCTATGTATGCTTAAATCTTTAAAGTTATGCAACGGATTTTGATGCGGTCTTTTTTAATAGATAGAGTGATTCAAGAGGAATGTTTATAAGTATTATTCATGCACAAGAAAGTAAGAGGTTAGGCGGTACGAAGTTCGCCGGGTCGACAAGTATATTATATATAGTAGATATTAGTAAATATATAACCAGAAGGTATCAAGATCAAAATGATCAACGATCTACCTTTCTCGGCCGCGTTTCCATCTGCAAGTACTATGAGACAGCTCAAGCCAGGATATTCTGTACTCGAGAACGACTTGTCCGAGTTGAAACTCGAGAGAGTAGCATTTAAAACACAGACTGTGATCAGCACTAAACTATCCGCTCACGCAGAAGAACCAGAGTCAATCACATAGCCCAAAGCATTGCATAACTTTAAACATTATCTGTCGGCTTGAAATTTGTCTCGAATAGTTATAAACTGCTGAATTAATTAAAGTTTTCGGAACTTAGGTTTATCATGCATAAAAAAAATTACAGTGCCATCTGCCGGTAAGTAGCGGAACCAATGGTTACGGAGCACGCGCGCTAGCTCCGTCACCGGGCGCCCCTCAGTATTGATCCCTAAAATCTGCTTTTCACTGGAAATTTAACCTTTCATTAGTCCAGTCATTATTTTACCTTTTAATAATTTATTTACACTACATTCGCTATGTAAACTAGAAAATTCTTTAAAAATATAACAAAGTACTTAGTTAATTTTAATTATTTTATTCGTAAAAATTGCAACCATGGAGTATTTTGTGAGAGTGTTATGAATTAATAGTAAAGGAATAATGGAAGTGGATATAACAATATTTTCTGTGATACCGACGAGTTAGTAATAAATATGCCAAAAAGAATACCCTTTCATGTTGTTTATGCCACAAGTAAGTAAAATGATTTGTACTCATAAATGTAAATACTTACCTTTAAAAATAAATTTTATTTGAGATTTCGTTCTTAAAAAAAAAAGTGTGACGTGGTAATTTTAACTTAATATTACTTACATATTATTTACGTCTTCTTGATTGGATGATAGCCATCTTAATGGATATCGTCATTCAATTGTAATTAATTAATGAGTCCGCATTCTACCAATAAAGATCGATACGAAAGAACGTAATAGAGGATCTACTTACTAAAAATATAACCATTTATATAATAACATAATAACACATCACACTCAGAGCCCCTAACTAGGAAGAACCTGTATCTAGGGTGCCCGAAACACACACAGACGAACATCACACCCAGACCGGAAACGAACATCGATATTCATCATATCAATATTCGCCCCGCCCGGGAATCGAACCCAGGTGCACACGCTTACTCAGTCCACATCACTGCCAACTGAGCCACGGAGCAGTCGATTATCAATGATTCCCGGGTCCTTCCGAAAATGGCTATTTTAAATACTCATTTTTAAACATTCTTATTTTCTTTCAAATTCATTAAAAAATAAATTTTTTTTTTTTTAAAAGAGACCTGCCTTCAATAAATTGACACATACTTACGTAAAACTGAGAGCTCCCTCTTTTCTGAAGTCGGTTAAAATAGGTACTAAAACCTTCTCCTGAATGTTACAATTACTTTTGTGAAAATCGCATCAAAATCGGTTCAGCCAAACTCGAGATAATCGCGGACAAACATACATACATACAGGTCAAACTGATAACCTCCTTTTTTGAAGTGGGTTAATAAATGCGGCCAACGGGAACGACAGGGTAGTGTGGCTTTCGCAATCACTAAAACCCTCAGGTGGCCATCTCGGCGATTTTCTTTAAGAACCCGAGAATCATGAATGATGTCGGCATCCGGTGTCCTTTCCACAGGCGAAGACGCATCCTACCCAGCCCGCGAGCTGGGCAGCCAGGGCCCGGCGGCGCGGGGCTGGCGCAGCGCGGGCCCGCCGCCGCACGAGCTGCTGCTGCGCCTGACCAGCGCCGCGCAGCTGCACCGGCTGCAGCTGCTCGCTCACCATCAGCTGATACGTGAGTAGACGTAGACGTAGATCAGGTAGACGTCAACTCCTGGACATAAGCCACAAGGACAAACGTTCTGGAGTTATTTTGCCGTAATCGACATGCTTTGCAGGCGGGTTGGCGATTGCAGTAACGAAGGATGTTGCTGCTTCGTTTGTTCGCTTAGTCGCCTTTTGCGACACCTACGAGAGGAGATGGGGTGGTGGTAGACTATGCCACCATCTCGCGGTAGGTAATTACAAACTAAGTAATAGGAACTAGATATACCTACGGTTACTTACTTACTTACTTGCCCAATCTCCGCTGGGGAGCAAAGGGCCGAAACAAATCGCCGCCACACTCGACGGTCTTGAGCAATATCGCAGACTTCCTCCCAGGTGCTCTGTGTGTTACCATACCTACGGTTGAGATGCATTTAAGCACACTGCGGAGCTGCACCGGCTGCTATTTAAAAGAAGTAAAACGTACGACCTACGTCTGTCTCGCGGTTCTAAACTACTTACTTACTTACAATTTTCAGCCATATCGGTTCAGTATTAGGCGTGAAAGCGATATTTTTATACAGACAAAGTTACATTCTAATTTATAACTAAGCATCAGTAGGGAAGTACGTTAGTTCAAAATATTTTAACTCTTTTTCAGCATCATGGGTAGAAGTCCTCGTGTCGGGTGGCCTGGTCTCCGAAGGTGCGGCGACGCCATGTGGTGCTACGTACTCCAGTGTGGGCAAGATAGCACTGGCCAAGCCCACGCCTCAAGCCAGAACTCGGGAGCTCAGGTACTCTCTCTTAACTTAACTATGTACCTCTTCTCTTCTTTTCAGCCATGCATGCCTGGTACAGTGGCGGTCTAGGACGGCGCATCAGATTTGTCTATGGTCTCATGCGCCCTAGACTGTATTACCAAAGAATAAGAGCTATTTTCATCATCATCATCTTAGGCGTTATAGCCTCGGGTAGGCTTTAGCCTGGTCTAGCAAATTCTTCCAGTCCGCTCTATTTAGGGCTTTCTCTCTCCAACTCTTCACACCAATATTTTTAGTGTCCTGTTGGACGCCGTCCAGCCACCTGAGCTTGGGCCTGCCTCGGCTCCGGCGACCCTCCGGTTGGACTTCCAGTAGCCGTTTGGGTACTACTTACTAGGGCTATTTTGCAATAAAAAAAAATTGGAAGTGTTACGCCGTCATAGACCGCCATTGTACTCTTTTACGATACTGCTGCTAGCGTGAGAGTGACACAAGCCTACGTCATCATAATGAGACTGAGCGATGGTGCTCAAGTCAACAAACCCAGACCGAATAAAATAACAACGATATAGCAACAAAGACATTAAAACACACCAAGACCCAGGAAACGATCGACATCCATGATAACAACGTTCGAACTCTGATCTCCCTCCGATTTCACAACCAACTACAACATAACAAAACCATCTCAAAATGGCGGCCGTTGTATGGACTGTCTCTCGTCTTAACTCTTCTCTCATACTAATAAACGCAGGTTAGCATGCGTTGGGCCGCCATCTTAAGATTTTTTCTATATCTGCGCGGCTTATACAAAATATAATAATAATAATGGTCTCTCTTTTTATTTAAAGGTCAGCGTCACTGCCGGAGCCGACAGTGGCGCGGTTCGTGAAGCTCCGCCTTTCTGGACCACATCCACCAGGGAACCCTGATGATCAGGTTTGTTCGAAGACCGAGAGAATTAGCTACATCTTCTTCTTCGTCGTTCCCTCATGGCTGAGGATCGTGACCAATAATTATTTCCCTCCATATATCGCGATCAAGGGCTATGTGGGCTGCCCTCTGCATGGAACCACAGGCTTGTTTAATGGAATCCGACTATCTTGTAGGGTCTCTTCCTCTAGCGCGCTTGCTTTCAACTTTTCCCATTAAGATGTCACGTTCGAGGCTGTGGTGTGGTGAGCGCATTATGTGCCCAAAGAATCTACATTAGCTACATAGTCAGTCTTTTATGTCAGGCGCCTAAGCTCACACCAACGAAGCTCTCAATTAATTGTCAGATCCTGTGGTTGTGGTGTTCAGGGTTGCCCACATGCGGCTTCAGGCAAGCGAATCAAACAGTCCAAAGCAGCACAGTGTTATGTTATTTGGGCTGGTCTGTGTCGGACAGCTGGAATGCCACTCGAGGCAGACTGCACCCTCCTGTGGCATGCTGCCGATCAGACCCAATCCTCAAAGCCACCTCTGGAGCCGCCAGAAGACGCCCCCAAAGTACTTACATCTTAGTCAAATTAGTCTATTTCGCAAATACTTTACAGTGTAGAGAAGAAAGGGGTAAAAAATTGTACTTTACTAGTATTAAGACGCTATATGAGTTTTTAAGGCTTTTTAAATCAAGTAATTCTCTTAATCTATAAGAGGTAAAGATCTGGAATTTTAACATAACGTTTTTGAGGATATAACAAAGTTTTTTTATAATTGAAAAACACTTGTGGAATCAAAAAACCTCGATACATTATTTCATCAAAGATAACCATTCCAAAAAAACGGGAATAGCTAGTTCTTCGAAATTACTAACTAGTTTTTGTTGAAACTACATAGGAATTATGATAATAAAGTAAATTAAATTCTGGTAATTTAAATTTGATTTAAAAGTTATAATTAAAAATATATTTAATATTTATTACTTTTTCGAATAAAATGTAATAACCGATGTGGGCGACTGACATATGACTGTCCTTTTCCCTCAGTATGTTTGAGGGAAAAGGACAACCTTTGATCCTCGGTCGTTTGATTTATTTCGCGTATATCGTCTTAAGCTGGCCTTATTTCCCTCACATCGTCAACATAGCCGAAATACATCCACTGCTGGACATAGGCCTACCACATATCGCCATATCGACCGTTCTTGAGCGACCCTCATTCAGTGTAATCCCGCAGTCTACATGTTTATTTCAACTTTAAATAGGTGGCCTTGATGGCAGTAAACGTCCTCGGAGTAGAATTGGAAGAGTCATCAGACAAATGTCCAAGTCCAGAACGGACTGGGCTGGTCTACTCGCCCTACGACGACCTGGCCTTCGTCATGTACGTGGAGAATGAGATCGCGGACCTGGTCAGGAGTTTGGATGAGAGGAAGAAAACTGCCGTGGCTGGTAAGGACTTTCTTATCTTAATAAAAACACATATTTTTTCTTACCTTATTATAAACATAAACATGTACTGATTACTGGGTATTTCGGGCAAGCCGGTAATAAATTAAAAGGGTGATGTAGCTCACCATATCTAACAACTTTCCCGAAGTAAAATGGTTTGACAAATAATCAGCTTTCCCGTTCATTGTTTGGCAACTGATTGACATTTTGAACCATGTTGCAGGAAAATTGTTGATTATGTTGAGTTGAATCCCCTAGAAAATTTTGCACAATTGGTATTTTAATTATGCAGGACTGATTCAGGAAAACAAAATTAAACTATTGTGGATGAAATTGATTAATACACCGCTCACTGCAAAGTTTTTGTAAAAAAAAAATATGTGCACAATCAGTGCAATGACCTCAGGCAATGACCGGCAGCTTGAATAGTTAAAGTTGAAAGTCAAATATACAACAAACAATCATCATAAAAGAATAATAAATAGTCCAAAGGTAAGTTAACAATACACTGGTGCATTAATCCACAGAAGAGCGCTTCGAGTACGCTCGTCGTCTCAAATCGGCGGGAGCAGCATTGACATCAGCTGGCATTAGGGTGGGAAGGTGGCAGCTGCGTAAAAGAACAGCAGCAGCGAAAGATGACTTCGAACAGGCGCGGCAGATGAGGGACAGAGTCGGTGACGCCCTCATGGGCATCAAGGAAGACCCTGAGCTTTGCAGGCTTTTTGAGGAGAACGGGGTTGGTTTCTTTGTTGTTTTTACTTTTTCTTTATCCTAGTATTTTCTTAGAGTATGTGATTATTTGGTGACCCCGACGTGATGGAATATACGCAGAGGAATTGAAAACAGCTGTTTGAGGAGAATTTGGTATGTTCTTTTTAATTTTCACGTTAAAGGACTTGAGTTTTATTTTTTTTGAATGTGGTGGTCAGAAGAAGCAATATTTTGGTGACGCCGATGTGATGGAACGTACGCTTAAGGATATTAGCTGCCATTAGGTTGGGAAGGTGGCAGCTACGTAAAAAAACAGCTGCAGAGAATGACGACTTCTAAAAAGCGAGGCAGATGAGGTATATAAAATCTTCTCCCAAATATCACAAATACTTTTTTGAAAACCGCATCAGAATCGGTGCAGCTAAACGCGAGATAATTGCGGACTAACATTCATACAATCCAGGTTTAAACTGAAACCTCTTATTGAAATCGGTTAAAATGGTTTTCCAGCCAGACCCACGCAACGACTCGTCAATGCCCCAGGACTACGACTTCTCCCACCACCTGTCTCCATCAGTGGCTTGCATGACCCTGGACGTGGCGTCTCCGGCTCCAGACCCTGAGGAGTTGGAGGAGGATAATGAGGAGCTGATCGTGGATGTGCCTGACGCGAGGGTAATTGTGTTTTTTATGGTGAAGTCAACAGGAAAACCATTAATGGCGAGATTTATAGATACTTGAATTACTTTTAATCAACGGTTTGTATATATTACGTTTACCATAATAATATGTGTTAAGTCCAATAACCTAAACAGTAGGTATACTTAACTGAAAAAATCTCGAAAACGACATAATTCTTACTGGTTCTGAATATCTTTCTTCTTCGGTATGTTTTTTTTTTTTGTGGAGAAACCCCTAATATCAGCCAGGTTCCTATGACTACCGGCGATCAGTCAAAGGTCTTATGATACCAGATTTTCTTTTCCACCAGACACCGACACCAACAGAAGTTGCACCAGAAGAAGAGATCATCCAGAAAGTAGAAGAACAGAAGATCGAAGTGATGATGAATGTGGCTGATGAAGAGACGAGAAGAGAGACCGACAGTCCTCGGAGGAGCATCACTCCTAATGCTGCTAATGGTATGAAATTGCTGTTTTTTAACCCTTTTTTGGAAAAATTTAACTAATAATTTCTTTTTAAAAAAAAAGAGACCCGCCTTCAACGAACTGACACAAACATAATCTGAGAACTTCCTCTTTTTCGGAGTCGGCTAAAATAGGTACTAAAACCTCCTCCTGAATACATATACATTACAAATACATTACTGAAAACCGCATCAAAATCGGTTCAGCCAAACGCGAGATAATCGCGGACAAACATACATACATACAGTTCAAACTGATAACCTCCTTTTTTGAAGTTGGTTAAAAATAAGCTGTATTTCCAAAATACAAAATTATACAAATACAGTATAATTGGAATAGGAGAGAAACAGCTATGGGTAACCATTTCTTCCAGGCAAGTCACGTTTGCCGTATTAGCGTACAGTAGCGGTCTAGGACGGCGTAACACTTCCGGGTTTTCTTTATTGCAAAATAGCTTTTGTTCTTGAGTAATACAGTTTAGAACGCACGAGACCATAGACAAATCTGTTACGCCCTCCTAGACCGCCACTGTTCATGATATGATAATATTATTTTCCAGGTGGAACTTTGGTGAGACGGCGGAACAAAAGTGCAGGTCCAAGGTCCACTTTTGAAGCTTACGAAGAAAGTTTGCTGCCAGCTCTTAGGCAGTAAGCATTTTGAAATTTTTAAACATATAATGCAGGATAAAATATTGTAAACTGTGTGTTTCTAATAACAAAAAAAAGTTATTGCTTGGCCTTGTTAGGTGGTTGCAATAAGACACTCTTAATTTAGAGGTAAGTATAATCAAATACATAGTATAAAACAAAGTCGCTTTCTGCGTCTGCCCCTATTTATGCTGAATTCTTGAAAAATTTGCAACGGATTTTAATGCGTTTTTTTTATATTAGGAAGGTTTATTTGTATAATACATGTATAAAATAGCAAAAAAACCACAAAATAATTAAAACTTAATCAAAATATTTACATTATGTACAAATTAAATTATTTTCTGTTCTGGGTGTGCACACCTACCCAATGCCTCATAAACGGACTCTCAAGTTTAGACAACAATACTCTAAGGAGGGTATTAGGGGAGCTGCGCAGACGACTCATTGTTGAGGCAATGCACTTACGTATGATCGAGTAAAAGTCGTCAATCCTTGCTTCAGCAAACATCAACGACGCACTGCAGCGTCTTGGCTTCCCCAACACCATAGATAATATTGAATAATCACAAATTGAATATGCCCAACACCGCCCTCAGAGCATTGTTGTAAAAAGTAAGGCGGTACGAAGTTCGCCGGGTCAACTAGTTTTATTATAATAAAAAACCTGTATTTTTTTTCTTGCCAGTTCCCATACAAATGAGCATCTCCGTAGCAAGGAAGAGGATAGCGTGCAGAGCGGCGCGAGCGCGCAGCAGCCGCCGCGGGCGCACAAGCTGAGTGAGCGGGAGCGGAAGCTGCTGGCACTGCCTATACTCATCTTTGGCTTGCCTTTGGTGAGATTTTGTAGCAGTGGGACATTGACTTGGCTAAGGAAAAAAAAAAGAGATTTTGTAATGGGCTAGAATAGTCACACTAGGGCTACGGACTTAATCCTCTGAGGCCCGGATTATCCAACTTGGTGTAAACTGTGGTTAAAGCTACAGCTGTCACTTTTTGTTCATATGAGAGAGAAAGTGACAGATGCATTTTAAACTACTAAAGAAGATAAAACTGAGTTGGATATTACGGACATGACTCAACTTTTTTCGGAGGGTTTACAAACATAAATTCCCGAAAAGTACCTTTTTTAATTAATAACTTTTTGCAAACCCTCCGTAATAATTTGTCGAACTGAAGAAAAAAAAAACATTACTTTCTATTATTGCCTGACGTAGCCATTTTTGGAAAAAAAATAAAGTGCTCACCTACCGTTGATTGTTTTAAAACTATTTTTTATCAATTGATAACTAATCTGTAATTATTTTGCCGTTTAAAACAAAAGTATAATTATGGCACTTTATAATAAACTTTGTTCTTGAGCTCCATACTTATTTAATATTTTTACAACTGATAACAGACTCAAACTTTTTCAAAAAATTACAAAACCCTTACCAAAAACCACCTAACCTAACAGGTAGAGAAGTTCTACTCAAAGAATTATCTAGAGAAAGAGGAAGCACTATCTCGACTTCGCTCCGAACTGACGTCACCGTCAGACGGTAGCGCGAAGACGTCTCCGAACAAGACGGCAAGAGCGGCTGCCGTTCTACTGCAGCGGTCGCTCAGAGACAAGGTCTTCTCGGTCTACTGCCTAGCTAACGATGTTGTTAAGACGCTGTTCCTGGACTTTATGCCTGATAGGTGAGTTGTCGTGTGTTATAACTATTAAAAAAAAAAAACATTTACAGGTGCATTTTGTTTGCGTCCTTGTTGCTGTCGGATTTTATCGCTTGTAGAATTTTATAGCGCCTTTGAACCTAGGAAATTTTACTCCTCTGGTCTTGTTACTCTGAAGGTACTTTAAAAAAAGAAACACTTCAGAAGTTTAGATTCTTATCTTTTATATTGTAATAATGTAATTGTTAATAACGGGTTCGCTTCAGCTACGAATTTCGCTTCGCTAGTAGCTACGCCTGCTACGCGTGCGTACTACGTCGTAGCACTAAAAATATGCGCTACTTTAGAGACTACACAATGTGTTTCTTTTCGAACCCGACAATATTATTAAGGGTCGATTTTATGAAATATTTCATCAAAAAACAGCCCCATACGTAGTGTCAAATCCTATATCCAAGGATATGCAGCCATTTTATCATTTAGGCCTTCATTTTTTTCCCTCTTTTTTTATAAAATTAATATCGCAAATGAACAGTTTATATATAATATATATAATAATTGGTTTTAACAGAGTATTTTAATCAAAAAAATAAAATTGTACCAGGGTATGCGCAGCGGAAGTGGGTCGTTGTTTAGAGAAGCTCCTGCCAGAGTTACTGCGGGCCTGCGGCGACCCGGCGCCCAGGGTGCACTCCACTGCCCAGCACACCGTGCTTACCGTGGCCGACTGCGACCATGTCAGGTGAGAACTACCAGGAGACCATCATTAGATGAGACATCGCAAATTAAGTGCATCAAAGGTAAAATAATGTAAATCGCAAGTTAAATTTAGCTCAGTTAAGCTTTGTGACCATTTATGTCAGGTAAGTAAAAAATTAACTAAAGAACATGATAGGTGTGGTGTCATATCAAGAAGTCAAGCAGAGAAAAAGGAGTAATGGAGGAGGCTCCACAGATAAAAGCGAAGCTCTTTAGTTTCAAGAAGAAGTAAAAAATTAGAAATGACAAGATAAGTTTGTTAGAGGCTAGAGGAGATTTGATTCTTTATCAGGTTAAGTAAAAATACCAGGAAACTAGCATCAGATTACGTTATACTATATATACAAAAGAAAAGAAGACTCGTTCCTGGAGTCATTTATATATATAAAAATAAAACCTAGCTTGCTCCTGTTAAACCTTTTTCGATATTAGCCTAAACTTAATTACCGCAAAGGATTTGTCTGATTATACTTCGAAATCAGCTAAATCTGTTCAGCCGAGTTAATTATGCAGTTTATGTGCGCACGACGCGATGAGGTTTAAGCGAAAAACAAACAACGACACGATAGAACATTAAAGGATAAAATAGGTTATTGTATTGGCAGATCCCTGCACATTATACCGCAGCAGCTGGTGCGGCCGGCGCCGGCCTCCATGCACCCGCGGCTCGCGCTCTCGAGACTTCAAATGCTGGAGCAGCTGCTCAACACGCACGGGATATCTACTGATAAGAATAGGTATTTAACCAGCAAATGACTGCTCCGTAGCTCAGTTGGTAGTGATGTGGACTGAGTAAGCGTGTGCACCTGGGTTCGATTCCCGGCGGAGCGAACATTGTCATGATAAAATTAAATATCGATGTTTGTTTTCCGGTCTGGGTGTAATGATCGTCTTTGTATATGTTTCCGGCACCCTAGATACAGGTTCTTCCTAGTTAAGGGCTCTGAGTGTGATGTGTTATTAATATGAGTTTTTTTTATTTTATTTGTATAGTTAGCTGTAAAACTAACGCTGCACGCTATTACAAGTCAGGCTGTGTCCCCAGTAAGCAAAATGTTAGCGATGCAAAGCGTATCGTTTTAGTAGTTACGTTTCATGCAATATCGTCATCATTAAACATCTCAGCCGAAATACTACTGCTGGATCTAGGCCTCGCCTACCAATCACCATACTGACTGGACTTACGCGACACCCACCCACTGAACTTCCGCAACCTTTTTAATTTTGCGGATCTCGTTATTTCTGATTCTGTTGTTGATCACGCAATAAAACAGACATGAAAGCCAATCAAATACCTTATCCCCAGTGGTTTAACGGTCCGCCGCCTAGCGGAATGCGGCGCAGCGGGCGCGCAGCACGCGGCGGGCGCGGTGCGCGCGGCGGCCGAGCGCGTGCTGCTGCGCGCCTACGAGCGCTCGCCGCGCGTCGTGCGCGCGCAGCTGCCGCCCGACGACGCCGTCACGCGCCGGAATCTCATATACCGGCATCTGTTCCAGCAGTTCGACCGGATTGATATGCAGGTGATTTATGTGGCCCTGGTACTTTTCTGGTGCTAACTTTGAGTTTTAAATACAATGTGGCAGTTTTAAAGGATTGATATGAAGCAGAACTCGATGAGGGGCACTTTGTGGCCGTTTCTGTAGCTCTGCGGGTACTTTGGTGGTGATATTCTATTCGTAGCTATACATGACCTTAGTTCCCATTATCGCAACCTATCTACCCAACAACTTTATGCCCTTTATGGGTACTAAGTACATGAAGAATAGATGTGAACGGTAATTCCTTTAAATTCCACCATTAATTCTACTTATCTTTAACAGAAAATACTCAACAAAGCTCCCTCAGAAGACCAAGTAGACCAATCAGAGGATAGCGTGCTAGAGACCGCCAGCATCAGCCAATCAGCGCGAACCTGCGCTACCAACGTCAGCGGAATGACAACCAGCATGATGACTTCATCGCTCGGCGCTTCTTCATACAGCTTGAAGTCTATGGCGTCTAGCGTAAGCGGAGCTACGCTTGCTCCGTCCAGCCTGAGCGGAAGCTTGACAACTAGAACGAAGTCTAGTTTGAGAAAGACTCCTACGAAGAAGTACTCTCCTGGTAGAAAGGACTTTAGTAATATTGGGTGAGTAGGCATTTGATTACATGCCCTTGATCGCGATATATGAGAGAAATTTATTGGTCACGATACCCTTGATACGATATCATTCAGGGAACGAATAATTACTTACTTAACGGTTTAACATTTCAGTGCTCAATAGTAGTTTACCTGTTCCGACTGCTAGTTTAGCTGTCCGTGGTGCTGCTTCATTGTACCCGTCGAACGTTTACCTACCCTCAAACACATTTAAACTATGCACAATGTATGTGCGCACGACGCGGTGAGGTTTAAACCTCAACGCCAGTGTTACGCACTTTTGAATTACGATCCTTTGTAAAAGAGACTATAACCAATTAAGTTGAAAGCATAGTGCAGTGGCGATCTAGGACAGTGTAACAGACTTGTCTATGTCTCGTGCGCTCTCGACTGTATTACTATAGAACATCGGCAGTGTTACGCCGACCTAGACCGCCACTGAACCTGTCGACAATCGTACGCTCATTACTATATAATGGTCCTGTCTACAGATATAACAAACTGAGACTTGACAGCGCAGTCAGCCCCAAGCATTCACCGAACACACCAAGCTCGTCAGAGAAGGTAGGTACCGGCCATATCTACTTCTCTTTGCTAACTTGGCTTTGTCAAACAGACGGCGCTAGAGCGTCGACTTGTAATGTACTATGACAGAATAACCCTATGACTTATGACGCTAGAACGCTCTGACGCCAAGGCCGTCAAAATTTTTGCTAAAACCGATTACATTTCTAATAGAGAACAACCGAAACATGATTTTCATTTTCATGATTTTGCCGACACCGAATACAAAACTCACGCTGTCCTTGTAAAAATTGGGAACGCGGGGCAGCTCGTATCGCCGAATTCTTCCGAGATGAGCCGAGCGCGCCCAAATATCGAGTTTCGGTTTCAGCAAAAGGTTCGGCCGTTTTTTGGCCGAAAGCGAAACTGTGGCCGAAACTTGATTTTTTAATCGAATCGGGCCGAAACCGAAACCGACCTTCGGTCGGTCTTTAATTTCTTAGTGATTCAATCTCTCATTTTAGGTACACTTCGAAGAAACACGCTCCGAACAAGTAATCCTACGCCGTACGCACAGAAGCACAGAAAAACGTCACTCAATGATCCACTACGACCACGAACCAACCAAACCAGATATCAAAAACCGGCCGGTAACCGTATACGAGCCTTTGCATTTGGACTACCAGTTATCTCCGAGAGCTAGTAGGAGCGATATAGGAACACCGCCCCCAACCATGGAGTCGATGCGTCAGGATTTTTCCAACGACTTTATGACGAAGAAGTACGAGTATTTGGATTCTCCCAGAATGGTTTCTGGGTTGAGGAGTCTGCAGTTGGAGGAGACAGGGCGGATGGAAGAGAGCGGGTACTACAGTCCTGAAAATGTGTGTGATCAAGGAAGGAGCGAGGGCGTTGAAGTGACGCCTGAGCAGACTGCGACGTGAGTTTTATTTCTGTAGACAAAGAGAATCAAAATTTGATGAGGTTTTGGATTAGAATTTCTATCCCATAATAAATATCTAGCTGAGAGACCAACATTGTTTGGATATAGCTCTCTCCCACCTATACATTATTTGACCGTTGGCAATCGCAGTATGTTTCTTCGTTTTACAAAAAAAAAAAAACACTTCTGTCGCCTTTTATGACGCCTATGGGAGGAGATGGCATAGTGGAATATTATTGAAACAGGCCGATAAAAAGCACCCTTACAGAGTATTTCTCTGAAGTGGTGCAGCTTCAGCAGAGGTAACTTAGGGACGTTATATTCTAAAGGTGACAATGGGCTTTCAAACAGGTGTCTGCGTCTCGCACGCGAATTTGCACAAAGCGTTTGTCAAACAGACGGCGCTTTAGCGTCGGGCTGAGCGCTGTCTTACGCGGCGCTTAAACGTCGACTTGATATGTAGGTATACTATACAGTAGGTACTGTAACACAAAGCGCTCGGCCAAAGCTAGCGCGACTCTATATCGTCGTCAGTAGGACAAAGCCTTAAACCACGAATATTTATTTAAGACGAGCTTTCCCGGCTTACTTCGTTACGCCATAGAATATAAGATACTACAAAGACTTGGCTCTATAGACTATGTTCTTTTGACTGCCCAGAATGGCCGAATAAAAAACAAACAACAACAACAAACCACCTGTCAAAATATGTAAACAACGAAAAAAAAATGCACCTTGGGTTACATTATTTGAGTTTAGGTAAGGATCCCTAATTTTTTTTTAAATCTTATATAGCCTATGACACTCAAGATTAATGTAGCTTCCTACCAGTGAAATAATTTTTCAAATCGGTTCAGTATTTCTGGAGCCTATTCGTTACAAACAAACAAACAAATCTTCCCTCTTTATAATATTGGTATAGATTTTAATTAAATTGGCACCCTTTCCCCAGTACAACATGCTCCTGGTGCGGGCGGCGCGTCTTGTCAGCCAGCATGGAGGCGCACTACTGGCGGCGCTGCGTGCTGCTGGCGCGCTGCCCGCACTGCCGGCTCACGGTCGAGGCGCGCAGCCTGCACGCGCATCTACTGGGTGAGATAATCTACTCATGACACAATCATATTTTCCGCCTATAGCGCGGTCAAGATGCAGGAAGAAATTTGTACATTGACCCGGTTCTATTTGTCTCTGACGCACGCGCGTATTTCGTTTTGCCGTCACGCTCGCTCACGCTTGCGGCCGAGCTTGTGCGAGCGTGAGGGCAATGCGAAACACGCATGCGACAGAGACTGATAGAACCGGGTCAGTGTACGAATTTCTTCCTGCATCGTGACCGTACTAGAACAGTCGACAAAAGCGAACCTCTTAACTTTAAATAAGAACTATAGTGTCAAGGACTCGTTCAGCGTAACACTTCCGGTTTTTCTGTATTGCGCAAAAGCCCTTTTTCTTACAGTCTAGTGCGCACGATACCATATAAAAGTGTTACACTAACAAGTCCGTGACTGTACTTACCTACTCTCTTACGACCACGAGACTGACACAAGCCTAAATCATAATTTTTTTTGACAAAGCAGTTTGAATCAAAGAACAAATTTACCTTACAACTTTTCGGCGCAACAGACTGTCTTTTCAAAACAAAATGACGGCCAAGCGGCTCACAGCCAAGGGATTAAGAAATATGGGTCATCTTAAAACAAAAATCAGCTAACTCAAACACTCCTGTATATAAAATAAGAGTTGTCGACAGAGGAGTGTTCAATGAGCGAGGGCGCGTGGAAGCGCTGCAAGAAGTGCGGCGCCGCGCTCGGCAGCCACGAGGGCGGCTACCACGTCAACTGCATACGTGAGTTGTCATCTTCAAATACTTGGTCGATTATTCTTTCTTCTTGTTCGTTTTGTTTCGTTTCGACCGTAAGATTATGCGTGTTTCCTCAAGAGGCAATATCGGTCGCGCGATATGGGTTCGACAGCCAATCAGGCAGGCTTCGTGGATGTAGGAGCGATTTCTATTTCCTATCGCGATCGATATCGCTTCTTGAGGAAACACGCTAAGTCTCATGTGGTTTGGGCCCATGTTGGGCGCCAAACTAAGTACTGACTTGATGACTGCTCCGTAGCTCAGTCGGCAGTGACGTGGACTGAGTAAGCGTGTGCACCTGGGTTCGATTCCCGTGGGGCCCGAAACCAGGACCCTTAATTTGTAGAGTATGAGACTTAATATTAGGGTTGCCCCACGTTGGGCGCCAAACTTCTCTCCGCTGCCTGTGAAGACAGAAATAAGAGGCGCCCGGAACTTGGGTTAAATCAGATAATTAAATTGAGTTTAGCTATCTAGGGTAAACTCGCAATTCTTGGCCTCCCTTCCTTTACTAATGGTTTATTTAGAGGCTGAATATAATGATTCTTGGTTAAACAGCAATAAGACATCATATAAATTGTTTTTTTTTTTTTTGTAAAGCCTAATTTGTGTCCCACTGCTGGGCAAAGACCTCCCCCTCTGTATCCACATTGTTTTTAGTGTTGTAAAGTGCTTACTAAGAATTCTTATAATCAGCCAAAATTGATCCTAATAATAGGAAAGGGAGAAGAATGGTCGGCTTACCCTACTCATTACGGGATGCACAATAATAATAAAGTAAGTAATTTTTTTTTTCATTGATCTCTAGCGGTCAGCATGGACGAGTGGAAGTGTCCGTACTGCCTGATCAACATCCTCGCGCGCGACCTGCCGTGGCAGCGGCATCTGACGCAATGCTCCAAGAACCCAAGGGTCGCGCTTAATAATTAGCTAATTAGTGTTATTTTTAACAAGAAAATGTTTGGTAGATTATATTAAATATTATAGACTGTTTAAAAAAACAAAACCAATTGAAATCTTAGAAAAAGTCTTGAATTTGTTTATATTTTTATTACCTCATTATTTTGAAACTATATAAAGGTCGTTGGGAGTAGTGCAATCATTTTATTATGATCTTTTGTTGTTGTAATGTTTTAGTAGTTCTAGTTTCTAATAATGAATTTTATTAATTATAATAGAATTTGTTTGTTTTTATTAGATATATGTCAGCACTTCAAACTATGAATTACTTACGTAATAATGTCCTAGAGTGGGTAGGTTGATGTGCTGATATTATACTTAAGTTTTGTTAGATAGTTTCTTACGAGTACTTGTAAGTATTTCCTAGTATTACTAAATAGTAAATCAATATTTAGGATAGTACTTATTTAAAATAGCTAATGTTTGATGTATTTCAAAATCTTAATATTTCTCTAATGCCATCCGATTAGTCCTGTCGATTGAGATTAAATCTCTAAATCTTATAAAAAAAAAGTTATACAAGGTGTAAAAATGTAGGTGTAATATATTACTTAATGGAGTTGCACTAGATGATTACACTCTGTATGTAAGTAGGTAAACGTTAAAATTTAAATTGAAAGGGCAATGTTACCGTCCGTACGACGAAGTTTACCGTCTTGAAGAGCTCATAATAAGTTAAGTATAATTGGTTTTATTTCATGTGTATAGTTTCTTGTATTTTATTAATGTGCGTAGTTTTTTTTAGTCAAAATAAAGAGTCATTAGTCAAAATACTAGTTCCAACGTTAATCTTAGAAATAGGTTTGCCATTCATTATTTTTTACAAGAAACATAGCCAATACTCATAACATAAAAAAATAATTATTTGTAGTAATTCGTTATTTTGCTTATTAGTTCTAGGATAATAGTTAGTTTTGTTTGAAAGTTTTTGCTATAAGTTAATTTATAAAAAATATATGTGTTTTTAATTTACCACATTAAATGCTATGTACGAATAAATCTTGCCATTTAAAAATATCTTAGTAATTAAGTATTAGTAGCTTTAAGCATAGTTATAAACATAGTAAGTAAGTTAATTTTAATAAAATACCAATTAATAAATTCGGTAACCACATCACCCACTGTGATAATGGGTTGAGCGATACAACCTTTGTTAGACAAAATAAGCTTATTAAATATTACATACAATACAACACATGTAAAACTTAGCCTGCTCACTTCGATTAACCATAGCAACAATATTTTTTTGTTTTAAAATCTATAAACTACTTTACTTTTACACCTTGTACACACTTAAATACTCTATCCACCGAATCAAAGGCACAAAACGGTCCATCGGGTTCAACTATGGATATATTTCTGATTTTTGGTGAATATATTTCTTATTATTGTGTTTCAATCACAATTCATCAATCAAATTATCCGCAAAATCCCTTGTTTTTTTTTGCAAAAAAACTAATTACCTATCAAATTTTCCTACGACATATACAAGGTGTAAATGTTTTCCACTAAATAATTGTGTCCGTACATCTATAAACTGCATTTTGTCTAACAGGGTATGTAAAATAATGTAGTGGGAAAGTAGCTTGATGCGGATATCTTTGCTGTCGGTTTTAGATCATAATGTTTAGTTTATAAGGTTTAATTTAGTGCGGCCGGCGTTTTATGGTCTTATGATACCCGTATAGTTTGGTGGTTTGGCGATTTTTATATAATAATAATATTTATTTAATTAAGGCAATATTTACATTTTGTAGATTTTGAATAACATAAACAGAGGCCCATATCATAAATACCTTAAGGTGGTAACTCTCGCTATGGCGCGAAATTCAAATTTTTTCGTGTTTTTTATTTATTCTGGCGAAAGTATACATATTTTTAAAAGTTTAAATGAATTTGTGTATGTAAAAAACCATTTCCCACATTGTAATACAACGTTTTTAGAAGACAGACCTACTGATTTTGTGCCTAAGGACATAAAGGCCAAAAATCAAGTTAGGTCCTTAGACACAAAATTAGTAGGTCTGTCTTCGAAAAACGTTGTATTACAATGTGGGAAATGGTTTTTTACATACGCGAATTCATTAAAACTTTATTAAAAATGAATACTTTCGCCAGAATAATTAAAAAACGCGAAAAAATTTGAATTTCCGCGCCATACCGTGACTTACCGCCTTAAAGCTAAAAATACATATTATGTAAAACTAAGTATGACTATTTGACACGTATTGTCGCTGACGTGCGAGCAGAATCGGCGGGCAGTCGACCTCGGAACTTCCGAAACACGACCTTCTTCTTTAAAAAATAAGATATAGGATGTAGGTATGACTAATTGACTATCTTATCGATGGCGCCATAATTTATGATTACATTATAATGCCCTCATCAGATCATAGTGAATCAGGCAGCCATATAGGAATTAAAATAACCGATTGAAATATAACGAATCGCCAAAACTCCAAATGATTTGATGTTAGCTCTGTCTTAGTTTTTTCCGAGCTTTAGCTGTTGTTATCTCTTTCAGGACTGTTTTTTGTAAATTAGTTAAGTAATATTTTACATCACATGGAGGAGATCGGTGGAGAAGGAGATCGCAACATCTGTTCTCAATTGGCGGAACCTGGAGGAGGCAGCCCAGGACCCTATAAAATGGATAAAAATTACTTCGTGCCCTTTGCCCCTGATGAGGGGCTATAGGAAGAAATCATCATCATCATCACTACATCACAGCCAGCCCTTGCTATAAAAAAAATATTAAAAAAATATAAACCTACTTTGCTGCTATAATTGACACAATTGTGGTTCAATGACAGAAGAATGGCAAGAAATGTAATTTTAGGAACATATTCTAATATGGTCTTTTTAACTATGCTTTTTCGAAGACTTATTGATTGTATATTATTATTAAAATTATACTTCGGGTGAGGATAGCGATTACATACTGTAATCGTTATCGTCACACTAATATAATATATTTGTACAACTACAGAATTATGAAACCTTTTGTATAAGTTAACTATTATCTATTGTAACCACAAAGGATGACGAACTGTGTCTCCTCATAAAAACCCTATGGGGTTTGAGTAGGTGGCAACATATATATGTAACCATATATTATTTATTATGAAAATAAATGATTTATAAAAAAAATAACTTATATTAGCGCTGATAGCGCAGTTTTTACAAAGTTATGAGATTAATTTAATGCAACTTTAACGTCCTTTTTTAATTGTAAGGCCGGCCTGCAGTGTATTTTGACTAAAGACTCTTTTTTACTTTATTATATTGGGCTGCCTAGCTAGACAAACACTAATGAAGAAAAAACATTTGATTATTACAATAAGTATCTAAATGATAAATTTTTAACCACCAAAATAGAAAGATATGGAATTGTAAGTATTGTAAGTAAACATGTTTATTTTGTGATAAAAAAAATAAAAGTGTTAGTCTAGAAGGCGCCTCTACATTTTTTTATTGTATACTTGTATTTTGATATTATTTAACGCACAAAATTGTTAATAAAAAAAACTATCTCTATGAAAATGACGAATTTCGGCCAGTAGACTTAAGTAAAAGTATAAAAAAATTGTGTTACGGAATTAACGGACTGATTGTAATACTGTAACGGAAAATAGAATGTGTGAAATGTTGAAAAAGCTTGTTTTACTTACTAAACTAGAGTAAGTACGGGGTCACTAAAAAAACTACAAGAATAACTGAACTGTATTACTATTAGAATTTTGAATGAAAACACAAAAATAAATATTAAAACATTATTTATTCATAATATTTTTTTATAAAATTCTTAAATACCTAGACGGTAACAAATCATACTTCAACTACCCTGATCCATTGCTTCGGCTCCATTAGTTTCTCCGTCCTTGTCACACGCAGAGCTCTCTGTATTCTCTGTCTCATCTATCGTGTCGTTTGTATCTGTCGTTTCATCTGCTGTTTCACTCGCCGCAACATCTGAGGCCTTCTTGAATTTATTTACATCTGTAAAATTTTAAATAATTACAATATGCACTAACGCCTTATTCCCACAGATAAAGGTATAATATCAATGAGGATTGGGTTTTTGGGTTCGATTCCCGGCAGTGGCTAGCATGGTAATTATATCTGGCCTAGTGTTCGCAAACCCTAAGCTAAACTGCTTTATATTATACTAAACTTCTGTTTGTGTTTGTACGCTTTTACGCCTAAACTACTCAACCAATATGAATAAAAATTGGTTGGATTTTGCAATTTGAAGGGGAATTCGTTTGGCAAAGCCGCACGGCGCACCCTAGTATGTTTAAAAAGAGATAAAAAAAAACTCGTAATTTTATTGCACTGCGATTTTCTTGTTCACTATAAAAAAAAAACAGTTTTCTTAGGGAAGCTCGATGTTGAGAAAACATCGATGTTGACATCGATAGCTCAATATCGATGTTCGATGATCATTGAACCCAAAACATCGATGTCAGGTAACATCGAGGTTTTTTTACAGACATTGTTAAGGGTTAGCAAAATTATATTTTTTCATGTTTCGTTATTTTTAGAAATTGATAAAATAATCTGTGGATGTATTTATTTTATAGATGACAGATTTGTTGAGGGTTGTTGATCGTTACTTTGAGAAATCGATTTCTTCCAGGAACCCGACTTCGATAAAGAGTTTGTAAAATCGATGTTATCATCGATTTCGATGTTTATATATAATACTAGAGGCTGCCCCGCGGTATTTCCCGCGCAGATTTCTAATAAACACAAAAATCCCGTTTTTTTTCCGTTCCCGTGGGACTTTCGGGAAATCCTTTCTTAGTGCTCACCTACACTCCCTAAGGAACCTACATGACTAATTTCAGCTTTGTACGCCCAGAAGTTTCGGCTCTGCGTTGTCTGTCAGTCAGTCAGTCAGTCAGTAACGGAAGAGCTATATATTGATAAGCCAACATTGATGTAAAAATATCGATGTTTTGTCTCTTAATATCGAACATCGATGAACACGATGAACATCGCGCAGTTTTCTCCTTTTTTTACTTTAAATCTGAAAGAAACCTACCATATTTGCTATAGTCGGCCCCCAGGAGCCTCAGGTAGTGCACGGTGTCGGGCGTGGCGGTGTACGCGCGCAGCGACTGCACGCCGCGCCACCCCACCAGGTTCAGTTCCAGGCCGCTCGCCGGATCTTTGTATTCTAGGATACAGCTGCCTGTTGCTGGAACCAATAGTATAAGGAGTTTAAAACACGATCCAAGTACGAATAGAAAATTTCGAGTTATTAAAAAAAATCAAAATGTTATATTTTGCTTTTGCTACGGAATTATCAGACATAAAACCTTTTCTTGTACTGATAATTTTGACCTCTAACGACAATAATTTGAGATAGGTCGTTTTTTATTAACATATAATGTATTACTTCTGGCTATTATGATATCTAATTAGACCGGAATCGGTATTCCGATCCGGCTCGAAGGACCAAAAGTAGAATGCGCGCCAGATAAGTCTATTGCATTGCATCTACCTTTGAAATTCTATTTATGCTAGCTGGCTTTGACGGCGTGAATGCGAAATAAGTTCCTTGATTTTCGTTCGTCCCATCATCTCTATCAGAAGCAGTTTAAAGTTTACGTTATCAGTCAGTTAGTCCAAATAACGCAAGATACGTCATCTACACAGTATAAAATTAAGTCGCTTCCCGCGTCTGTCCCTATGTATGCTTAAATCTTTAAAACTACGCAACGGATTTTGAAGCGTTTTTTTTTTAAATAGAAAGAGTTCTTTTAGAGGAAGGTTTATAAGTGTCATACATGCACAACATTCTAATAGGTAAGGCGGTACGAAGTTCGCCGGGTTGACTAGTTTTTAAATAAGCACTAAGCAATAACTTACCGAAATCTTTAACAAGAGCCTGCGTGTGTTCAGAAAATACTGTAAGCGGCGGAGGCTTGCTCGGGTCGTCGTTCTGCAGCACGAGCACCAGGTCGCCGCGCGGGAGCCGCAGGCGCCGCGAAGGACCCATGTGCGCGCGGACTGATGATAGACCTTCCTGTGATAACCTGGGGTGAGGTGGGAAGAATTAAAAGCCATGGTCAATAGATATTTTTATACATACAAAATATTTATTTATGAACTAGAGGCTGCCCCGCGGTTTCATTCTCGCAGATTTCTTATAAACACAAAAATCCATTTTTTCCCGTTCCCGTGGGAATTTCGGAAAATCCTTTCTTAGTGCTCACCTACACTTCCTAGGGAACCTACATGCAAAATTTCAGCTCGCTACGCCCAGTAGTTTCGACTCTGCGTTGTCAGTCAGTCAGTAACGGAAGAATTTTATATATATTGATTGATTAACAATAAGTAATTGATATTAATGTTACACTCCCTCTCTCGGAAGGTACCGGCAGAATACCAGCGTCACAGGTTTCTGTGACATTATGCTGAGTCGGAGCCTATTTCGGTTGTGATATGCGCCACCGTGCCTTACACCGTGTGTGTAAATCTGTTAATCAGTTTAATCTGTATGTTCTTCTGTAATTTTATGTTATCCTTTTGTTGTTTTTTATTATTGTGTTTTTATGTGTGTGCTTCTGAAAAAAATATTTTTTCTATCTACTAGTCGACCCGGCGAACTTCGTACCGCCCAACCTATTAGTATTTTGTGCTTGTATTATTGCGTAGTGTTAAAGATTTAAGCATTTATAGGGACAGACGCGGGAAGCAACTTTATTTTATACTATGTATTGATTTCGTAGATTGACGTAATTGCACGCCAGATAAATCTGGAAGACCTCGCCTCATATAGAGGTCATAATGTTTTCAATAATTTAAAATTATAAGAAAAACGTTGTCTCCTAAAAAAAGTAAACTTTCTCAACAGACAACATCAAACAAAAAAATGGCAGCAATTATTTTTTACGTTTTCTTTAAGTATTTACTGTTATTTTACTTTGCTTATTTTTACAAAAGTAAGTGATTGAAGTAAAGAGGATTTAAAAACAAGCTGATTAACCTTTATTAGATATCCGCCATTTTTATGGTCTAAGTTGAAAATTTGTGGGTTTAAATATATTCAGCTTCGGGTGCTGTTGGAACTCTCACAGCACTTTAAACATGCAACATAATTAAGTATTTTTTGTTTTATAGGTAAATTGTAAATTATAAAACATTGCTCACCTGAAAGCGCAAGTCATATTCTTGTTGTCGCACCTCACAAACGTCTTGACACCAGTATTGATTATCTTTATATTCGCCTCATTGCGTTGCACGACATCCCTAACAGATGGCGACACCAGATATATATTCTTCTTCTTGCCCACGTGACAACGCGTCAAAAGGCATTTAGAGTCGAAATCTTTTAGGTCATAAAACTGTTTTATTGAGGGAAAAACGTCTTCCGTGTCGCCTGAAAAGAAGACGAATGGGTCTTCTTTGTAGCCGCCCATTCTTCTTCTCTTCTTTGGTGGTTCTTTCTTCTCTGATTGGTCGGTTTTTGGTGGCTCTGTTACGGTGCTTTCCCAGGGTAAGGAAGATGTCTTCTCTATGACGGCCACGAAGAAGCCGCCCGTGTCTTGGTGGTGTGGCAGTATTCTTATACTGTTGACAAGAATTTTGGCGGTTATATTTAATTACTTACAATCTCAGAAACACTAACAAGGGTCTTGGGATCTTGGGTGTCCAAAACGCATACAAAGTCACAATATAGTTAAAAACGTAGAAAATAACATGAAATAAAAAATATATTATGAAACTGCAAGGTCTAATCTATCTATTTTCTCTTTTTTATCCTATCATTCCACACTTCAGATCCGGCTCGAAGGACCACAATCTATATTTTTCAGTAATATAACGTACAATCTGACTCAACTTTTTTCGGAGGGTAGTACGGAACTTCATATTGACCACCGGAACAGAACTGTTCCGAGTTGAGTCAGGGGACCTAATTTCATCTTATTTATGCTCCCATTATTTTGTGACCCTCACCATCTGTCCAGGTGGAACTGTTCAGCGTCTCCAGCTGCAGGCGGGAACATCTGCGGCCGCACCACGGTCTGCCACTTCTCCGGCACATCCTCGTATTTGTCGTAGAAGACCATGTCTTTTGATGCTGGCTTCCAGTTTTGCAGACCTTGGGAAGGAAGAAAATGGTGAAAAAAGCTGTGATAAGATAGTTTAGTTCCCTATGTATGCTTATATCTTTAAAACTATGCAACGGATTTTGATACGGTTTCTTTTAATAGATGGAGAAATTGAAGAGGAAGGTTTATAAGTATAATACATGCACGAAATAGGGATAGGTTAGGAGCTACGAAGTTCGCAGGGTCGACTAGTCAATATAATATAAAAAACTCTTCCGTTACTGACTGACCGCAGAGCCGAAACTACTGGGTGTATCAGGCTGAAATGTTGCATGTCGGTTCCTTGAATTTCAATAAGCGATATCTTGTATCCTATACTAGTCGACTCGGCGAACTTCGTACCGCCTAAGCTATTACTATTTTGTGCATGTATTATACTTTTAAACCTTCCTTTTGAATCACTCTATCTATTAAACAGAACCGCATCAAAATCAGTTGCGTAGTTTTAAAGATTTAATCATACATAGGGACAGACGCGGGAAGCGACTTTATTTTATACTATGTATTGATTGAATAAATAATTTTTTACTTTTTACTTTTATACTATGTAACAAACCTGGAACAGTTTTAGCCTCAAGCGAAGCCGGCAGGAGCGTGGCAGCGCCCTCCGCTTCCTTCAACACCCGATGTATCACAGCCTCATTCTCTATCGGGTTGAACGAACAAGTACTGTACACCAGCTTGCCTCCTATTGCTAGGAGCTCCAGGCCACGCTTCAGGAT
This sequence comes from Euspilapteryx auroguttella, assembly GCA_951802225.1. Taxonomy (NCBI): domain Eukaryota; kingdom Metazoa; phylum Arthropoda; class Insecta; order Lepidoptera; family Gracillariidae; genus Euspilapteryx; species Euspilapteryx auroguttella. Next base: position 5,401,857 of record OX637664.1, on the reverse strand, counting down.
TCTGTACTGTATTCTGTAAGATTATAGGGACTATATTAGTTTGACATGAATAAAATTTTGGGCCCGAGTCACCCTGTGTTTATCTAAGAGTTCCACGCTTCAGGATTATGTACTGTATCCTGTTTGGACATAAAGGCTATATTAGTTTGAATGAACTGTCTATAACTGCTTCATTCTTTATCGGGTTGAATAAACAAGTACTGTACACAAGCTTGCCTCCTATTGCTAGGAGCTCCAAGCCACGCTTCAGGATTCTGTACTGTATTCTGTTTGGGACATAGAGGCTATATTAGTTTGAAAAAATGCATCAACATTAGGTCATCTTGGGTCAGAGGCACCCGGTGTATTGCTATGAGTTTTAAAGCACGCTTTAGGATTCTGTACAGTATTCTGTTAAGATATAGAGGCTATATTAGTTTTTCGAAATTGCTAAAATTTCGGGTGAAAGGAAAACCCTTGTAAATATTTTAAGATTAGTCTAAAGCCAGGATTCCAAAACTCAGGTGGGGCTTATTCGTCTATATGTAACGCTTTCAAGCCTAATCTACTGAAGCGCTTTGGCTCAAAATTTGTAGGTAGGTAGCTTAGAACAACGATGCGAACAGAGATAAAACAAACGAATGGTTTATAATAAATACAACCAAGATAAAAAATTAAAACAAGTACATTAACAAATAACATCGAACAATCCAAAAGGCTGTCTTATCACTAAACGTTATTTCTCCCAGGCAGTCAATGTCAATAATAACATAAAAAATTCACTGACCCATGTAAATTATTCCCGTTGCCAGTAGACCACTTGCCCCAAATGTCTGCGTTCTTCCTCAAGGTGCCGTCTCCGGAGCACGGCACGTCGCACAGTATTCTGTCGAATTTTAATGGCTTTGACGCTGTGGGGTCCTGAAATAGGCGAGACGAAAAATTTTTGAAATCCTCTTCCGTTCCTATGTTCGTACACTTTATTTCAGTGATAACAGCAAGATTATTTATAATATTTTTTCAAGAGTGCGGGAAAAGCATCCAAAACAGGTCGCAGTGTCATGGCGTCGGGTATAATGACGTCACGATTAAGAAAACTTCAATTGTTTCTCTACGCGAAATAAAAGGAAAGCTATAATATTGAAGTTTACTTAATCGTGCGTGACGACATACCCGACGCGACGCCATGACACTGCGAGCTGTTTTCTTCGCACAAGTTATGTGTTATGTATAAGGGTTTCAAGTTCGAACCCGAGTGCTGTGAGAGTTTCGAGGGAATAATGGCTTGACACTTGAACAAGCGAGGTTTATAACAAAACCCAAAACAGAATATCTTTACACCAGAGTATTATATTCTACTTTTCATTCCATCCGACGAGATTTTTTTCCATAAAAAGCAGATACCCAGTACCTAATTCTGTTGACCAGTCAGAATCAGTCAGTTTGATTTTAAATCCACTTCAATTCAATCACTTATTTTGTAACAATAACTACTAAACAAAGTAATTGAATTCTCATATTAGTATACTAAAACACGCAAACAAAAACAATTATTTTGCCGCCTTATTTTTTTCAAATGTCAGTTTAGGTCATGGAGCTTGTATAGTAGCATAGCAACATTTTTTTTGGTTTAGGCACAGGATGCACATATTAAATAACTTTTTTTGTGTTCTTTGTTTGAAACAAAAATTAAAAAACTACTGCTGCTACTACGTAATTTCTATTTTACAAAAAGAGACCCGCCTTCCAAGGACTGACACAAACATAATCTGAGAACTTCCTCTTTTTCGAAGTCGGTTAAAATAGGTAATGAAACCTGAATGTATGTATATGTTAAGCCAAACGCGAGATAATCGCGGACAAACATAAAATACATACATACGGGACAAAATGATAACCTCCTTTTTTGAATGAAGACGGTTAAAAATGCATTTCAGCACATACATAATTGACCAGGCCAATAAAAAATGTATGGAAATGCATATTTAACCAGCTGTAAGCCAAAAGTCAATAAAGTGTCACTTTTTAAATACGATTACAGGTTTGAAAAAGTACTATTAAGGCGTATTCATATTCTCATATATTACATATTCTATACCTAAAGGTCAATTATGAAAATTGCTCACCTCAGGGTCCTGAACAGAAAGCGAAGGCATGACAGCCGAATCGTGGTTGGTAACTATCACAGCGGGAGAGTTAAGCCGCTTGGCCTGGTGCACTAGCATGTAGCACCGACTGTTGTCCACATCATTCGCTATCACGAACCCTGACATAGCAATTTCGACTTTAAAACAATAATCATAAGGTTAATATTGCCATGTAACTGTGTCATAGAGTACTAAGCTCTCAAACACGACGCCGCCACCGCGCCGCCGCCGCAGCTAAACACTGTTCAGGGGATCTATTGCGGTTAGCAAAGGATATAATTATGGCTATTAAAAAGAGACAGCGCTCTATAATATGTATAGCGCCATCTTTCTTTTTCAATACCCATATCATATCCATTGCCAACCGCAATAGTAGTACAAAACTAACAATGTATTATTTTTTATTTTATTTATTTAAATAGGAAAACAAACAGCTATATATATTACATAGTAAATTTCACAACTAGTTTACACAACAGCCAACAAAGTTTTCACAGACAAATAATTAGTTTAGAAAGCTCGTTTAGGAATGCTAGCATTAATTTAAGCATGCGAAACAATATATCTTTTTATACAAAAGAAAAAATAAATAATATTATTAATAAGTATTACTAACAATTGTACAAAGGAACGCTAAAATTTGCATTGATTGGGCGGCTTCGTCTGTTTGAGCGCTAAGGGTACATCCCAAAGAAGTAGACTTATTCTTTGAAAGACTTGACGAGCCATTTTTCCGATCGCCAACGAGAGAGAGAGCGAGATGTGGCGATTATAGCGGTCTCTTCCCTTTGTACATTAAAACATCCAATAAAATTACAACAAGCACCTACCTGTGGGCATGTTGTCTTCATCAGCGTGGAGGAATTCAATCAGCTGAGCCGTCTTAGAGCCTGGCGCTGCGCACATGTCTAGAACCTGAAATTAATAATTACACTATACCTTATTTTGTAATTCCAGGTTTACTGTGGTTGGTCCACTCTAGCTACTAAAAACAATATTTTAGAAAGTAACTGAATTTTGTCATTAATTATGATTTACGAGCGGAAACGAAACCTTTGGTGACATTGCTTATCCATTGAGGTAATTCCTTACTAAGCACCTATATCTATGGAAAGAAACTCAAAAATTCCATTTAATTTGGGCCAGCTATGTTCATAATAATAAAATAAGAGTTTATCAAGTAAACAGTGTCCAGCAACCAACACCAACAGACCTTATGATGAGGCTGAACGTCCAGCAACACAGGAGGTATCATGGACACCGCCTCCTGTCGCGACACACCGCCCGCCGCCGTCTCCGCCACTAAGAAGTTGTGAAGCTTGTACAGTGCCTCGCTGCGTCGGATGTCTGTCCTTGACAGACGGAGCTGCCAGGCAAGCCCGCCTGGGTACCTTGAGGAGATTGATGATGGTCAATATGGTATTTGGGAAAAGATAAAAGATCCTAACCAAAAAGTTTAATTTGTTTTTCTATTGGGGCTAGCAGTAGTATGATGAACAGGGATTTAGTTAAGCATGGTGTTCTTATTAATTGTGCCATGTCTTATAACGAAATTTAGGTTCAAAGCTCTGAGTATGATGGTTCTTTTAAATTAAACTGGTTGACATTTACTAGCATTGATCTAATAAGGTTTTCAGACCTATAATTACAGTGGCTGTTTTATTTCTTGTTATTTGTTAAATTATATTTATTCTCTAGTTTACAAGCATTTTGTAGAAAATAAATCAATCATCCAATTTTAAGAGACTGTTGGGGTCGAATAAGAGGTCTTACTAAAGCTGAACCACTAAAAATTGCCATCACAATAGATCTGCAAAGGTTGCAGTGATACAGGGTTGTTAAATCCCTGCATAGGCACAAATCAATTAAAAAAAACATGTCTTTGTTACTAACCAAGGCAAATTAAAAGGCTTTATCTCCTCTTCTTCTTCTTTGCCTTCAATTTTAAGTTTCATATTCAGTATTTCATTAAAATACTCGCTTTTGACAATTTTCATTAGTGCATTTGCCTCAGATTTGGATCCCGTAATCCTGAACGCCGTTGGTAGGTTCTCACGAAGAGATTGCATGAATACTGGCCATTCTTCTTCCGAGACTACTTTCTGGACCTAGAAAAATTAGCTAAAATTAATTACTGCTTAATTTAACAGTGTATGTAATTTGTATGAAACGTAGTGAACACATTTGTTTGTGTATACCTTGTAATACTCTTCAAAAGCTGCGTTTTCTTTAACAATGTCCTCATAGTGCTTTCGGTTATCAGTTGCAGGTTTCTCTTGAGGGTTTTTCTCCTAAAAAAAAAGCAATAAACATGAAAAATCTAAAGTATAATAGAGAACAGACAGAACACAAAAGAAAAGATGGACAAACCTGTTCTTTTCGATCTCTTTTACGCTGAGCGAATTTGTTAACGTTACGGTTTCTTTTCCCCATCCTTTTTAAGTATGATCCAAGGCTCACAAATCTTTTTAAACTAAAAAAGTTTGTAAAAAGCATACAACCGAGTGTGTGTTTACGTTTGGCATTGAAAAAAGTGAGGTTATCTAAATGGCAAACGCGTTCTAATCCATCCGATCAATCAATCAAACACATGTTTTCCATAGGTTTTCCCACGCAACTAGTATGTACATTTATAGGAAAATGATCGTGAAATTATTAAAGGACGGCGCTTTCGAATGATTTTAATGGTTGTTTTTGAAAGTATTCCTTCTATAATTTATCTTCGAAATGTAAGACCGCTCTTGCATATTTTATTTAGTAAGACTATACATTTAAAAAACACATTATGACTTAGCTTTATAGACATTGCTCCTTTGCCTGCTCAGAATGTATGGATAAAAATACCACAGCAATCTAATCTCACAATAACAATCCATCAATCAATCACCGGCGTTTGTGTTTGTTTTGTTGGTTGGTTGTGGTTGGTGTTCGTGTTTTTTGGAATCTGGCTGGATCAGGAACCAGCCCAGCCATAGCGTAGACGTAGACGGAGAATCTAGTCAGCCAGCCCAGTGAATCGCCTAACTTCCTTCACCAAAGTATCACCACAAACCTACACCGTTGTCATTGTCTTTGTAAGCAGGTTAGTACCCAGATGGTACCCAGACCCAACTCATCATATAAGTAGTCTGCTTCTGCTGAATACTAACACTAGTGGTATCTCTAGTTGGTCTGTGCACTAGTGATTCTTAAGCCTCCTCAGCCGGCTCCCACAATGACCTGCCTGTTCGGTGGGTCGTTTTAGGGGCGGGACTAATTCTTATGATTCTCATCCAGTAAGTAAATTTCCTCAACGTTCTCCATCTTCTGTAAGTACTTGTACTTTTGGCTGGCTGCTTCTGTTAAGGCAGTAAATAATATAAGTATTAAGAAGAGAATACACTCTTCCCAACATAAATGAAGTATGGTGAGTTGAATCACTCCTACTACTACTTACATGTAGGTACTTATGTTTATAGCTGTTGTTACTTTCGATCAAAAATTAGTTCAATCAGCTGATGGAGAGAATGAAAGTATAAAACAGATACTGTTCTATTAAGATTTTGATCCATATGATTGAAGAATGTAGATACAGGTCAGGTAATCAATTGATTACTTTCCTGTGTACTTCAAGCTGTAATCCTCATCTTTTAAATCTTCGCTAAAACAAATTTTGAGAATGCAAATAATTAGTCATGAATTGATCCAAATTGGTCCACAAAGTTAAATAATTAGTCCACTTATACTTAAGAAGTTATAGCCAAATGTTTGTGAGGATTATGGCTTGACGTTCAAGCTGTAATCCTCATCTCTGGTCCAAGAAAACGGTAGGGTCTATCGACTTGGTTTAGGTCTAAATAATTAGTCCTCAATTGATCCACACGACATGCCAAATCTCAGAATTGGTCCTCAAGAGGTTCCGGAGTTATAAGGGCATCTTAGTGAGGATTATGGCTTGAACATTTGGCACCTTCAATTATCTCCGGAATGCCTATAGCTATTGGTTTGAAATTTTGCCAAAAATTAATCCTCAATTAGTCCACCAGAATTATCATCACTTCGAACTAGGTTTTCTTTGAAGGAGTACGTAAAAATCATCAGTTTTAATTTCCCATACATTGCGATCCATGTACAGTTGTGCACAAAATAATTGATTAACATTGATATTAACCAGTTACCTTAACGATTCTTTAGAAAAGTGAAAGTGGGTTTGGTTTTCGCTATGTACTTATGTTTAAGACAGCCTGATTGATTGATTGCTATCACTAGTTGCAGGTGAATCATTAATGTACCAAAAAAAACTTCTATGTATAATTTAAATTTTTGTAAGTATATATTCAATTAAAAGTTTACAATAGTGTCTTTTCTTACTTAACTTAATTAAATCACCGTTTATATCACAATACTTATACTTACTTACTTATTTTTAATAACTAACAATAATCTCAGTTAGTTCAATTATAATAATAACAAAAAAAAATTGTTTTAATAATCACAGATGCTTCATTGCAATAATCACAGTTTTTTATGGTGAGGTGGTAACTTTCGATATGGCGCGAAACTATACTTTTAATAAATAAACGAAATAATTTTATCAAGTATTTACATTGTTTTTTTTTCATCTCCCAATTTTGGCTACAAATATACCCGTTTTAGCTAAATTCTAGTCCTGTTCTAGTTAAGCTAATACTAGCTCTTCGACATTCGAGAACCTGGCTCTATTTTCAAGTGCGCAGTTGCGTGCGCACACGCTGCCTTTGAGTGGAGACAAGGATAGCGCTATTTGGCCAATACCGGGTTGATAAGAGAAAACAGTCCCGCGACGCGCGTCAGGCGCTATACTCGTGTATATATTATTTAATGTAACTCTACAGAAGTATCGCGCATGATGTCTCTTATCAACCCAGGATTGGCCAAATAGCGCTATCCTTGTCTCCACTCAAAAGCAGCGTGCACGCAATCGAAGATAGAGATCAGTGTTACAATATATACATATAGAGATAGTAGACGTAAGCTTCCCTTACACTGTGTTGTTTGTTACTGTTGTCATCAATATCATCAATACATAGTATAAAACAAAGTAGCTTTCCGCGTCTGTCCCTATGTATGCTTATATCTTTTAAACTATGCAACGGATTTTGATGCGGTTTTTTTTAACAGATAGAGTGATTTAAGAAGAAGGTTTAAAGTATAATACATGCACAATGTAGTAAGAGGTCGGGCGGTACAAAGTTCGCCGGGTCGACTAGTATTTTATACAATAGTAGTAGGTACCTAATATATTATTATTAGGTACCTACTACTATTGTATAAAATACTAGTCGACCCGGCGAACTTTGTAATTATGTATGCTTATATCTTTTAAACTATGCAACGGATTTTGATGCGGTTTTTTTTAACAGATAGAGTGATTTAAGAAGAAGGTTTAAAGTATAATACATGCACAATGTAGTAAGAGGTCGGGCGGTACAAAGTTCGCCGGGTCGACTAGTATTTTATACAATAGTAGTAGGTACCTAATAATAATAATATAAATAGTACTTACTCCCCGCAGCTCCGTCTCCCCTCCGCGTTTTAAAACACATTTTGCGTAATGGACAGAAAGATCCAATGTCGCCCTTACAAAATCGCTTATTATTGCTTACATCCAAAATAAAAAAAATATGTATACATACACATAGATAGCAATTTACGTTGACACAGACACATAATGTCAAACATAGTAACACTGGTTACTTAAAATAATCAATTAATGAGGGGTGCAAGCGCAAGTACATAACAAATTTTTGTTGTTGTTTTATTTACACTTGAACCAACTGTGATTTTGTTAAAACTAAATAATTTTTGCAATATAAACGGTGCTGTAATTAAGTTAAGTAAGAAAAGAAACTATTGTAAACTTTTAATTGAAGTACATGCAAAAATATAAATCATAGATAAAGGTTTTTTTGGTTAAATATCTTGGTAAGTACATTTACGTAATTGGGAACTCGTCAAAATAATAACTACATACTTTACTCTTCTAAATAATCGTTTAGGTAACCGGTTAATATCAATGTTTATCAATTATTTTGTGCACAACTGTACATGGATCGCAATGTATGGGAAAGTAAAACCGATGATTTTAACGTACTTCTTCAAAGAAAACCTAGTTAAAAATGATTATGATTCTGGTGGACCAATTGAGGATTAATTTTTGGCCAAATTTCAAACCAATAGCTATAGGCGTTCCGGAGATAATTGAAGGTGCCAAATGTTCAAGCCATAATCCTCACTAAGATGCCCTTAAAACTTCGGAACCTCTGGAGGACCAATTCTGAGATTTGGCATGTCGTGTGGATCAATTGAGGGCTAATTATTTAGACCTAAACCAAGTCGATAGACCCTACCGTTTTCTTGGACCAGAGATGAGGATTACAGCTTGAACGTCAAGCCATAATCCTCACAAACATTTGGCTATAACTTCTGTAGAGGATGGGCGTAAAGGATGCAGTAAATGAAAATATTGTTTTCTCGGAATGTCCGTGGCAAAAGCATCGGCTATGCAAGTGGGGCGCGAGCTGTGTTAGCGCGCTCGGCGAGAGACTCGGACGGACTCCTGAAGGGCATCCCAGTGCCATAGCTGTCAACAGTTACCCGCGGAATTTATTGAAAAAGTCTAGTTACAGGTATTTCAGCGTACTACGTTTCGTTCTAACATCTAGGTAAATTTAATTAAATCTTAAGGTAAGTACATATTTTATAAATAGCTTATTTTAGTGCTAAGTTTTATTCATTATTAAATTTGTGTGATTTTATTTTACAGGTACAGTCTACGAGCGTCGTCTACAACTTCTAAAGTATAAGTGGACTAATTATTAGGGTGGGTCAAAAAATTTTTTTTTAGATTTTTTGTTTGTAATAGTGATAAAAGGGTGCCTTTTGGGTTAGAATTGACGAGTACAAAGTTTTGTCCAAATACGACATCATTAACAGCCTCCGAATCGTCATCAAAAATTTGGAAAATATAATTACTAGACGCCACTTCGTGAACCAAATTTTATATCTTCAAATTGAATAATTATATTATTTATTAATTTTTTATACTGCAAATATAGCCTGCTTAAGAAAAATATATATAAAAGTATATATTTATATCATTTACACTACAAATTGACTGCTTGATATTAAGGCGCGAGGGGCGGGAAATGCAGTTTGCTTCATTTAAATAAACTACCATTGAAACATTATTTTTGGCTTACGTTGACGGCGCTACAACAGGTCCCAGCCTCCAGCCCATTACGGAAGCAATTGCTAAACAACTAGAACTGAAAAAACCAACCTGTTGTTCAATTACAGCCCCTTCCTTTAAAGGTACTTGATTAAAAAGGCAACATGTTAGTAAGAATCAATCATATCATTACAGCATTGCTTCGTCTGTTTCGATTTGCCTTTTCAATGACGATTTAGCTTATAGATGACCTGAAAAGATGTCCCATGGCGAATGGGTTTTTGTTTGGAGAAGGTGAGCCCATAATGGTTACTTTTACGCCCGATGTGATGTCGTATGAGGTGCGACAGGGTTATATCGTAGTCACGCCAACTTCATCCCCTCATTGCCCTCTTCTTAGCATATTATAGGGTCCACAAGAAGCTGTATGCAATTAGGGATCAATTAAGCAAATAACCGCGCATTGGCTTCTTCTCGGAGGGAGACAGGGCTGTTCTCCCTTTGACAACTGCTCGGTGTACGGAAGCACCAAATGCTGCCCCCGCTCCGTACATTCGTGGCCCCAAGGCGACTTTTACGCCAGGCTGAAGATACCGTAGACTTATATTCTTGCTCCCAGAATTACTGAGCTTCGTTCACGAAAGCTCCAAGGTCTCGTCCTGCCGCGGCAGCCGCGACTCCTGCCCTGCCCGGCGGGGACGGGCCGCCTCTCGCTCGCGTTCGACTGTCTCCTTGGCGAGCATTGAAACATCTCACTCGAGTTAACGTTTTATTCATCTGTATGTTTCAACGAGAGATCAATAACAGAAGTTAATTATTTTGGCTACTTTTGCTGTTAGTTACCACCTTGATTTGCCATCAAGACTCATTCCAGCTGCAAAGATGAGGCAAGACCTTTATGAGAGCTCAGATCTGCTTGTAGGTATCTTCCAGATGACCTGAGAGACATACTAGGATCTGTTATCTACCTGTTACAAAGTTGCTAACTCTCCCACCCCGAGAATATATAACCTGACAATGTTTCTGATCCTCAAAAATTATTTTCGAAAGTTAGGTAAATCATGGCAAAATTCGAGTGTAGGAAGGATTTTCGTGCAGTTTAGAACAGAAATTAGATTAAAATTGGTAATAAGTTTAATAACAATGTTAAGTTAATATCAAAGAAGCTTTAAAATACTACATTTTATGTTGCAAAAAAAAACATATTTTATACAAAAATAAATAAATTACAGTACTAAACAGAAAGGTCAATTTTTTATTTTTTTATAAAATTCAACTTAAATTCGGAGGCTGAAGATGACATTTAATTATTATATAATTAAATACGTATGTTATTATCATGATTTAGCACCCTTTTATCACTATTACGTAAAAATATAAAACCTTTTTTTTTTCTCCATACAAGAGTGACCCACCCTACTAATTATTTTACTTTGTGGACCAATTTGGATCAATTCATGACTAATTATTTGCATTCTTAAAATTTGTTTTAGCGAAGATTTAAAAGATGAGGATTACAGCTTGAAGTACACACTTTCCTGGCCTATTTATTGAAAACAAACAAACACACAATAAAAACTTTCCTCTTTATATATTGCTATAGATTTTATGTACCTATACTTGTCTGTCTGTCTGAATCTTCATCTAACCTAATTATGCTCTGAAACTGCCGGTTGAATTTCATTAAGACTTTCAAGAATATTTACTCAACATATTTTTAAGGAAGTTAAACAAATGGGTAGTTATGAACATAGCTACATGCAATATACATTTAGTACTTACATAATACCACAGAATAATAAATTACCTTAGAAACAATGGCACATTTGTTTAAGACAAATAGACAGATATCTTATCTTCTAAGATTACATTCTTTATTTAGTTTAGTTGACTACAGTCCTTGACAGTAACTTGTGTGGAGTAAAACAACTGCCACCATTACCAAGACTAGGTATGTATTTTGTTAACTCTATATCATTATTTGTAATAGCAAAGCTAGCTTTTTTTATCAACCATTTCTGTTTGTACAGAAATTCAGTTCTTCATTCAAATTTGCACCCCATGTAAGTAACTAGGACAAGATATCATAGGGATATCTAGATTTTGCCTATTCCAATAACTCAAGCGTTAGAGCGAATTTGTCTAAGGTCTCATTTAGGGAGACGCTTCTCCTTGTACAATATCGTTTTGATCTTGAAGCGTTGAACGATGCGGGGCCGCGACGGGGCGCCCGTAGTAGTGCACGCATCGGCGCCCGCATCAACGCGTCTCCGTTAACGGTCTCATACATTGCTCTATACGTTTGATTTAATCGCAGCACGCCCGCACGACGCTCCGCGTGCCGCTAAACGCGACCTTAAGCTTTTATCAAACAGACGGCGCTAAAGCGCTAGACTTACGCGGCACTAGAGCGGCAACTTGTAATGTACAGTGGCGGACACGGTCGGCGTAACACTTCCGGTTTTTCTGTATTGCAAAATAGCTCTTGTTCTTTGGTAATACAGTCTAGGGCTTACGAAACCATAGACAAATCTGTTACGGACTCCTAGTCCGCCACTGTACTATGCCAGTATTACCCTGTCACACAGTGCGCCAAGCGTCAGAGAGCACTAGCGTCGGCACTCTGTATGACAAGGTCATACTACCATAGTACAGTGGCGGACTAGGAGGCCGTAACAGATTTGTCTATGGTTTCGTCAGCCCTATTAATCTATATATATAAAACTCTTTAGTTACTGACTGACTGACAGACAACGCAGAGCCGAAACTACTGGGCGTAGAAAGCTGAAAATTGGCACGAGGGTTCCTTGGGGAGTTTAGATGAGCACTAAGAAGGGATTTCCCGAAATTCCCACGGGAACGGAAAAAAACGGGATTTTTGTGTTTATGAGAAATCTGCGCGGGAAATACCGCGGGGCAGCCTCTAGTCCGTTATATTAGTTTAACATCTTTAAAAATAAGGAAAAAAAATAAGTTGTTTTATCATGTCGTGTGTACACGTTTTTGGAACGCAACCTAACATGAACCAAATTGTTTTACTCATTTGAATGCTTATTTAGTTGTGTACTGTTGTGTCACCTAATTAATAAATAAATAAGCCCTAGACTGTATTACCAAGGAATTATTTATTATTATATTTTGCAATACAGAAAAACCGGAAGTGCTACGGCGACCGTGTCCGCCACTGTACAAGTCGATTTAAGACAGCTTATATATTAACCAAAACATTTCGATCTTCAAAATGACTATATCTAAATCCACTTTTCCCAGGTGAGAAATGTCAAAGCCATGTGGATTTCAGCTCGCCATCGACTGCGGCAGTACCTTTTTTAAAATGCATTTGATTTAATCCACTATTCCCAGATATAAAATGACAAAGCCACGAGGATTCCAGTTCGCCATCGACCGTGGTGGCACCTTCACGGACGTGTTCGCTCGCCGGCCAGATGGGACTGTGAGGGTGATGAAGCTGCTCTCCGTTGACCCTCAGAACTATGATGACGCACCGAGAGAGGCTATTAGACGGATTCTGCAAGAGGTGAGATACAAAGCATCTTGTACCTGCGGAGGTTTTTAGGTACTTACTCTTACTAGGAATATTCCTCAAATTTACTTTGTTGATAAGTAAAACATACATAGCCAATGTGGGTCATGCTCGATGCACTGGGGTACTATTACGGCCACATTTGCGATATTGCTTTTCGTCCTCCGGAGTGTCAAAGTCAATACAAAAAAAAACGCAAAGATGACGCAAAGCAATATTGCAAAAGCGGCCGTAATAGGCCCTCAGATGCTTCTTTTCAGTGAGTGAGCGATCAGGGCCTCTGCCTACCCGTTTGAGGAATATAGGCGTGTGTATAGTGAACAATGGTTTACTCTGGAATAAAAAACCAGAGGTAAAAAGAAGGGGAAAAAAGTCTGCAACATTATACCTAAGTATACGATTATTTAATGACAAGCAATATTCATTTATTATAATAAGAAGTGAATTATGCTACAACTTACAAGCAATGTTCATTCATGTGTAAAGCTATCTTTATCTCTCTCTTCCGCAGGAGACAGGCAAAGCGTTAGACAAGGACGGCAAGGTGGACAGCTCTCTCATAGAATGGATCCGAATGGGCACGACGGTGGCTACGAACGCGCTGCTTGAAAGAAAGGGAGAGAAGATGGCCCTCGTTATAAACAAGGGCTTCAAAGACCTACTGCTGATCGGCAATCAGGCTAGGCCGAATATTTTTCAATTGGTAAGCATAAGACACACTGGCCCCTTGTCACAATGGTATACACATAACCGCGGCTAAATATGGGTCCAGCTCTATGCACTGATGCCTCTCGTGGGCTCAGTCAATGAGCTAGTGCCTCTGCCTACCCCTTCTAAAAGTATAGAGGTAAGCGTGAGATTATGTTATTTTATAGAAATCTTAAGCAATCACTTACAGCGCCTATAAATTGGTAGAACATTTATCCATGGTTTCCAACTCAGGATATCCAGAATAATTAATAAATGAATGAATGATTCTCTTTATTGTTCAAATAAACACATAACAAGAAACTATATTTGTATATAAGTGAGGTGACAAAGGGCGAACTTATCGACCTTAGAATACCAACTAACTAATCCGGCTCGAAGGACCAATCTATAATTATTGATTTATCGTCATCAGCCGAAGGACGTCCACAGATAGAAAGAGGCCTACCCAACTGATTGCCATATCTTTCGGTCTTGAGCGAAGCCCATTCAGTAAACTCCCGCAACCTTTACCACCTTGAGGGTTCTGCCTACTCTGCGTCTTCTGGTGCGGTATTTTTTTCATAAACCTCGAAACTTTATAATATATTTATTAACTTTCCATACAGGACATAAAACGTCCAAGCGTCCTCTACGAGAAAGTAATAGAAGTCAACTGTCGCGTCATACCGGCAATGGATGACAAGTGTCAGATGGACAAGAGTGGCAAAAACTGGCGCACTGTCACTGGGACAACAGGCGAGAAGATGCTTGTGACGCAGGAGTTGATTGAGGAAGAAGTCCGGAGGGATTTGAAGGAGTTGCTTGATAGTGGTATTAAGAGTATAGCGGTTGCGTTTGCGCATAGTTATACTTTTCGTGAGCATGAGAAGAGAGTTGGCCAGATTGCTGAGGAGCTGGGTGAGTGAGAATCATCGTCAAACTGAATTATAGACCAAATTATTTTTACGTCGGGGTCACCATCTAAGGTTTAGCTAACCACACTTTAATTGCGATTTTTTTTATATCAAGTGCATAGAAATAAAGACCCCTGGAACCGAACATCGAAATCGGATCTCTGTAGATACAGTCGAAATCACTGTCAAGTGAACTACGAAGGTGGTAAAAAAGGAAATCATTAGATATTATGGAAGTCAATATATTTAAAACTCTTCCGTTACTGACTGAATGACAGACAACGCAGAGCTGAAACTACTGGGCGTGCGGGCTAAAATTTTGCTCGTGGGTTCCTTGGCGAGTGTAGGAGTGGGGAGCACTAAGGAATAATTTGCCGAAATTCCCATGGGAACGGAAAAAAACTGGATTTTTGTGTTTATGAGAAATCTGCGCGAGTGAAACCGCTGGGCAGCCTCTAGTCAAACATAAAGGTAGTCATCATAAATTGAGAAACCTTTATTTACACACACACGCACACATTTAAATAAAATGCAGATTAAATAACCAAATAATAATTTAAGAACGAACAAATCTATGAATATTAAGGTTCCTTGAAAGGCTCTGACTCACTCATCACTTCCAGGTTTCAAGCAAGTATCACTATCGCACGCAGTAATGTCAATGGTGCGTCTAGTACCTCGAGGGTTTACGGCATGCGCGGACGCATACCTGACGCCCCACATTAAGGAATATGTGCGAGGGTTTAAAGGGGGTTTTGGAGGGTTGGATGGGGGTAAGGTCCTGCTTATGCAGTCTGATGGTGGACTTACTCCTATGGAGCTGTGAGTTCTCTCTTTTTTTCTAATTTTTGTTTAAAGTGTTCGAAAATAACTCGAAAATAACGAAATAAAAGCTTTGTTTTCAAAATGGTAGCTTTAACTTATTTTTCAGTTTCAACGGCTCCAGAGCTATATTGTCGGGGCCGGCAGGTGGCGTGGTTGGGTACGCCATGACTGCATATAACAAAGAAACCAAACAACCGATCATTGGTAAGAGATTTTAAAAAATGTTGTGAGTCAATCTCGATCAAAACTAATAGGGCCACTCTCTGGATTTATTCGATTTTATTTTTGACATATATTTTGAATGTATAGAATGCAAATGGGAAATAAAACTGCCAATTTATCCCGCCAGATATCGTTTGTACGGTTGTCCCATAATAAACAAAGTTTTGTATGTGATTTATATTGCTAATCTAATTATTTATCAAAATAACTCACTATGTAGCTGTTGGGTGCAAGGAAAACGAAAATCATAAGTATCCTAACAATTCCCGGCTAGGCAGGTAAGAGAAAAAAAAATTCAAAGCAACCGAAGGGATCAAGGTTATGTTTTCGACATTTTGGCGCGTTTTTGCCACGTAAATGGCCTTCTCTATATTTTTTTTTTATTAATTTCTTCTTGCATATATGTTTTCTTCGAAGTTCAATACGATACAATACAGTTAACATTAAAGTTGAAAAACACAATTTCAGTTGTTTGTTATAGGACTTTAATATTGAGCTGCATTTTCAAAAAGTTTTCCGTGTACAACCCCATTATTATATAACCTTAACCGGCGAACTGCATTTCGACCAAAAGCACATTTATTAACAAAAATTTTGCTTCGGGAAAGTTTTGCTGAATACCTTGTTTGATTTATAACCGCCTTGTCAGAAACGCCCAGAATAAAGTGAGGTGTGTTGTTTTCTTCCTTCATTGAGTGTTATACGCTTGCCTACCAAGCTTTCCGTGTCTCAATTGCCGTCCTTCGACGAATTGTGTTCAGTCATTTGTAAGTAGCAAATAATTCTTTGTCCCGCGCCAGGATTGCTTGAGTGTTAAGCGCTCGCCTGCGGACCTCAATTACCGTTCTTCAGACGAATTGCATTCAGTCATTTAGAAAAGAAAAAAAATCGTTTCAGGTTTCGACATGGGCGGCACGTCGACGGACGTGTCGCGCTACGCGGGCGCGCTGCAGCACGTGCACGAGGCCGCCACCGCCGGCGTCGTCGTGCAGGCGCCGCAGCTCGGTGCGTCACGCACAAATCATCAATATATATAAAACTCTTCCGTTACTGACTGACTGACTGACTGACAGACAACGCAAAGCCGAAACTACTGGGCGTAGAAAGCTGAAAATTAGTAGGTGAGCACTAAGAAGGGATTTCCTGAAATTCCCACGGGTACGAGAAAAAACGGGATTTTTGTGTTTATGAGAAATCTGCGCGGGAAAAATCGCGGGGCAGCCTCTAGTTATTACATATAGTTCACAGTGGCGTGTCTAGCATAGCAGGTTGTGGTAAGCCCTACCGAAGATATCAGGGATAACTCCTCATAGTACCTAGAGATACCTAACCTACATCTATACCAATACTAGACTTTTTTGCTGGCAACACCGGCGGGGCAACAGCTGTTCTGTTTGCTCCGTAAATTATTTAATTTTAATTATAGTATTTTAGAGTTTAAAACCTGTTGATTTGTATTAAAATAATTATTAAATACGTAGTACAAAGTTGAATAAAACAAAAAGTGTCAATAGTCAGTTTTTAGAACAAAACCTGCGAGCGTCTCGTCAACGTTGGAACAAACATCAAACAACGGTACTCAAACGGATTATTTTTTGAATCACAGGTGAAGTTTTTGTTAATTTTAAATAGTATTTAGTGCTATTTTAATGATTATAACTTGACAAATAGATACTATCTAAGGTAGGGAAATCTGACCAAATGCTTAGACAGCTAATAGTCTTTTACTTATAAGTAATGTAAATCATACTTTTGAAAATTAGGCACAAACATATTTATTAATCTAAAAACCAGTTTAATTAGCCCATTTACCTTAGCTTTTCTTCTTTTAATGTTATAAATAGAAGATACTGCCGTTTCCCCCGGTTTCTGTTTCAGAACAACCACTCTCACAATGATGACCAGAAGGACTACTCAAACTCAACTTGAAAACAAGCTCAAAGAAACCTTGTTACAACTAAGAGCTACTCGCGAGGACCGAGATAAACTTCTTGATGAACGCACGGAGTTTGAACTGGAAGTCAAAGAGTTGGTTGATAAAAATACATCTCTTAAGAGTCAACTAGCACTAGGAGACATAGAGCTGGAAGACATCCGAGGGGAACGTGACCAACTAGTATTAACTCTGAATTCTTACAACCAATGTAGCGACACCTATGAGCAGACTTTAAATCACAACAAAGAGTTAATTATTCAACTAGCTGCAGCTCGGGAACAGGTAGAGAGCATGAAGGCTGAACGTTTAAAGCTAGAAACTGCAAGCACAATGTCGCTGTATGCTGAGCTTATGAACCACAGTCATGACACTGAAGTGATCAACGAAGAGTCTTTTTCTGAGTCTTCCCATGTATTTCTTCATGGGAGAAAACTGAAGAAATATATTAATACTAAAAGGAGACTTAGAAAATTACAAAAAATGATCAAAAAGAGTAGATCAGCCGTAACTTCAGTTCAACTTAGAAGGGAAAAGCTTGAACTCCACAAGGAACTCAATGCCCTTCAAACCGTGGTTGAAAACTAACAGCTCGACAGTGGACTACTGCAATCAGAGATTAACAGACTTCAGCAAATTGTACTTGAGCTCACCGAGAAGTACAATCACAGCGTGAACCAGATGAGAGAGTACATGCTGGCTATGGACGAACTGATTCGTGACAGACAACAGCACACGAACACACAGCCGGGCCTCTCCACGCCTGGAGCTCCTCCTGGGCGGGCTGCGGGGGCGGCGGGGGCTGCGGGGGCGCGCCGCGCCGTGCCCGCGCTCACGCCGCTCTCCCGCGCCGCGGCCAAGCGGCTCGCGGCCTCCGCGCTGGCGGCGCGCGCCCGTCCTGCCGCGCCGTCTCCCACACCGCCTGCGTGCCCTCCCACGTCACCCGCGCCGTCTCCCACACCGCCTGCGTGCCCTCCCACGTCACCCGCGCCGTCTGCCACACCGCCCGCGCCATCGGCGGCCGCGCAAGCAGCTACCGCACCGGACCAGAGCCATGCGCCGGTGGCGGCGAGTGTGCGCGCCGCTTCAGATCAACCATCAGACGCGGCAGAGGGAACACGACGATCAAGAAGGGCGCGCAGGAGGGCGGCGGCAGCGGCCAGGCGGCGGGAACCCCCTGCTCCCGCGAGGGTGCAGCGAGGCTCGCCGGAGCGCTCTCGGGCGCCCCGCGCGGCGACGGCAACTACGGGCGTAGCGCCGGAATCCCCCGCGGCAGCGACGTTGACTGGCAGAGCGCCGCCTGGCTCCCCCGCGGCGGCAGCGACAGTGGCGGGCGGAGCGCCGGGCTCCGCCGCGGCGGAATCGACGACGGCGCCGGATGAAGCGCCCAGCACCCCCGCGGCGGCAGCGACGGTGGCGAGCGGAACGCCGGCCGCCCGCGCGGGTCCCGCACCGCCCCCCCGTTCCGTAGTTTACTCAGATAGATTAGGATTAGGTGTAGGTAAATTACTTAACTACAATTTAAAGCAAGCAGTATGTAATAATTGCTTTCCTGGTCGTAATTTTAATTATATTACAAATAAACTTTTAGTCAATGATTGGGAAAAAAATGTTACTAAGATTCTTTTACTAGGTGAAAGTTCCAACACGTGTAAGAAGGACATTATAAATTTCTTTAGTTCATTATTATTAAAAATAGAAAATTGCGACATGGGAACAGGGAAAATTATTATTTGTTATTTTCCGTTCTCAAATTATAACTCCGTAGAACTTAATAATAAAATCCATAGCCTAAATATTTTAATGTATAATTTGACTTTTCGTCATAGAGACAAAATATTATTATTTGACATAAATAAATTCATTAGGAACTTTTATATACACGTAGATAAAATATATCTAAAATCTAGTTGTAGGAGACATCTTGCTAGTCTTTTAGCGTACAATATAAGTGACCCAACCACTATTGTGGGTAAGTCGATAGATTTAGTTAAGGAGCCGACGGTTAGTAGTAATTCTAACAAACATTTACAAACAAGGAGTTCTTTAAACTCCATAGCCAGACAACAGAGAAGCAGCCTTGTACACTTAGTCTAATTCACCAGAACATAAATCGCTTCTCTGGCAAAATTTTAGAAATTGAAATTTTCCTAGAAGATTTTAAATGTGATATTCTTTGTCTGACAGAAACATGGTTACAACCACACAAAATGAACTTTAGTCTCCTAGATTTTAAAGTTACAAGTGTATTTAACAGGAATCTCTCAAATGGAGGTGGTTGCCTTATATTAACTAGGAATATTAATAAAGTTAAAGAGCGAAAGGACTTTGTCAAACTTTCAGTTGAAAGCACCTGTGAGGTTGCGTGTGCAGAGCTAGACCGCTATATAATTCTATGTGTGTACCGTCCTCCCATTTCTTCCAACTTCGATAATTTTGTAACTGCAATGGAAGACGTACTGGGTAAAGTAAGCTGTTCAAATAAAACAGTAGTCATTTGTGGAGATTTCAATGTTGACTTACTTACAGACACGACCCAAAGGACCACTCTATTAGGCCTATTCCAGTCTTTTAATTTTAAGTTTTTGTTCAACGAACCCACTAGAATAGCGGGTACGTCTGCAACTTGTTTAGATAACATAGCAATGAACGGTAATTACTTCAAAAAATCATTGTTAACTTCTTTAAGGTCAGATCATAAGGGTCTAAATGTTTTATTGTACACAGTTGAACAAGAAAAAGAAAACTCGTTAGTTTATAGGCCAATGAACCAAAGTCGTATGGAAAGATTTTATCATAGTCTTCAGATGCGCCTTGCCTTGCTGAGCTTTGAGGCAGATGATCCCAATACACTATATCAAGAGTTATTTTCCGCGATACGGATTGAATTCGATCTTATATTTAAATTCAAAAAAGTTTGCAGTAATAAAAATTCAAATTTTAGTACTTGGGCGACGCCGGGAATTAGGAAAAGCAGAGATGCCCTATATGAGTTATATGATAGGAAAACTTTTGATCAAGACCCTTCATTTCTTGAACATGTTAGGAGTTATTCTAAATTGTTTAAGATAGTTTGCACCAAAGCTAAATCTATTAATTTAAATAATAAAATTAGAAATTCGAAAAATAAAAGTAAAACTGTCTGGCGTATTATTAATAAAGAAACTGGTAAAGCTAACGGTAAGGAAAGCATTCAAGCTTTAAACTTAAATGGTAAAGTCGTAACAGATAAGTCGGAAATTGCGAATGAATTCGAATCATTCTTTGCTAACATCCCATTTCAAACCACTAAAGACCTTAACGCATCTGCCAGCGCCGCGGAATCTATACTTAAGGAACATGTTGACATCGCCCCGCCTCCACTCACGTTTCGCCATGTTGGACCGCAATGCATTATTAAGATATTTAAGGAACTCAATTTAAAAAAGACAGAAGACTTATGGGGGATATCAATTAAAGTACTTCAACCTGTTATAACACTAATAGCGCCTCATCTAGCATTAATTTTTAACTCTTGTATCGAAAAAGGCATTTTTCCAAATTTATTGAAGTACAGCAAAATCATTCCAATTTTTAAATCTGGAAATACCGAAAACCCCACTGATTATAGACCAATCGCGGTTCTTCCAGCCTTAAGTAAAATATTTGAAAAACTTATTCTTGCACAATTAGCGTCTCACTTCTCAGTCAATAACTTCCTACACAAAAATCAATTTGGTTTTAGGAAAGGGCGGTCTACCTTAGACGCAGGTCACAAACTCATCAGCGATGTCTATGGAGCCTGGGAGGATTCTCACGATGCTATTGGGGTTTTCTGTGACCTCTCGAAGGCTTTTGACTGCGTTGATCATGAGACTTTGCTACTTAAATTACAGCACTATGGCTTAATTGATAAATCACTTGATCTACTTGCCTCTTATCTTACTGATCGCGACCAACGAGTGGACGTGGGTGGTGCGGTGTCTGCAGGTTGTCCTATCAAGATTGGTGTACCTCAGGGATCGATATTGGGGCCTTTCCTGTTCCTAGTCTACATAAATGATCTCCCTTACATGTTAGATAAACTTACTGATGTTGTCCTCTTTGCGGACGACACCTCTTTAACATTTAAAGTTAAACGAGGTGACTCACTCAACTTAGATATAAACAAAACATTAGTGGAGATTTCTCAATGGTTTACTTCTAATAATTTACTTTTGAACGCAAAGAAAACTAATTGCATTAAGTTTTCCTTGCCAAATGTGACTGCTTATGATACAGACATACATTTGGACAATATCAAGCTTAATCTGGTAAATCAAACTGTATTCCTTGGTATCACTCTAGATTCGAAACTTCAGTGGGGCCCCCATATCTCAAATCTTGCGGCAAGGCTCAGTTCGGCTGCGTACGCAATCTGGAAAATCAGAAAATTAACTGATGTTTCTACCGCGAGACTTGTGTATTTCAGTTACTTTCATAGCTTAATGACCTATGGCTTGCTTCTATGGGGAAGAGCTGCAGATATTAACGTCATTTTTATACTACAAAAACGCGCAATTAGAAACATTTATCAGCTTAAAGCTCGCGAGTCCCTCAGACAAAAATTCAAAGAAATTGATATTTTGACGCTTCCGTCCCAGTACGTCTTTGAAATTATTATGTATACTCGTAAAAACTTACATATGTTTGATAAAAAATGTGATAAAATTAAAGACCTTAGAACGCGTAGCAAAAACAAACTAAGTATTCCACAGAACAAACTAAAACGGACAAACAAATGCTTTATAGGAAACGAAGTAAGATTTTATAACAAGATCCCAGAAGAGATTTTGATCCTGAATGATAATGAGTTTAAAACTCGTATCAAAAAAGGTTTGATTAAGAAAGCTTATTACAATGTTGATGATTATGAAAACGACAAAGACGCATGGAAGTAGTCTAGCTCTGCACGATATTTTCATTATTTCATGTATGTACTTTAAATCTTATTAATTTATGTTCTTTGTATTGTAAATTGAATTGTAATGTCACATATATAAGAACAAAAAAAAAAAAGAGAGAAATTGTAAAGTAGAGTTTGTTACCCCTTTCTTCTCTACGCTGTAAAATCATTGCGAAAGGGAGTAGAATCATTTGACAGAGGAGAGCTCGTTTGGGGGCGTCTCCAGGCGACCATTGTCGTAAGGCAAGGCAAACATTGTTTGCCTGAGCCAATTAGTGGGCACCCTGAACTACCTCGCCTCTATCAGTATAGGATACTTTACGAAATAAGGTATCAATATTAATTAGATTAGTCTAATTGACTTTCAATAAGCGATATCTTGTATCCTGTATTGAATAAATCATTTTTTACTTTTACTTTTTTACTTTTAATATTATAAAGAGGAAAGATTTGTTTGTTTGTAACGAATAGGCTCCGGAAATACTGAACCGATTTGAAAAATTCTTTCACTGGTAGGAAGCTACATTAACCCCTAGTGTCATAGGCTACATAAGATTTTCAAAAACATTAGGGATCCTTACCTAAACTTAAATAATATAACCCAAGGTGCAATATTTTTCCGTTGTTTACATATTTTGACAGGTGGTTTATTGTTGTTGTTTGTTTTTTATTCGGCCATTCTGGGCAGTCAAAAGAACATAGTCTATAGAGCCAAGTCTTAAGTAGTATCTTATATTCTATGGCGTAACGAAGTAAGCCGGGAAAGCTCGTAGGTATTATAAAAAGGCAAGCCCGGCTTTTGTGCTTCTATGGAGCTACCGCAACTGAAGTGACGGGCGCACGGCACGTTTCGGGGGTGTGTTGGTGTGGCTGCTATAGCTAGGTCTCGACATGGGCGGCACTCTGAAAAAAATCTCATCGGATGGAATAAAACGTAAAATATACAACTTTGGTGTCAAAGTCAAAAGTCAAAGTCAAATTCTTTATTCAATATAGGATACAAGATATCACTTATTGAAAGTCAATTAGACTACATCTAATCTAATTGCTATTGATACCTTATTTGGTAAAGTATCCTATACTGTGAGAGGCGAGGTAGTTCAGGGTGCCCACCAATTGGCTCAGGTAAACAAATGTTTGCCTTGCCTTACGACAATAGTCGCCTGGAGAGGCCTCCAAACGAGCCCTCCTCTGTCAAATGATTCTACTCCCTTTCGCAATGATTTAAATGCAAATGCAATGGTGTAAAGTTATTCTGCTTCAGGTGCTGTTACAACATGTTAACATAAGCACCGTCTCACAGAATACACCGCGGCGTGTATATTCGTAACATAAATTAATTGATTGATTGACAGATATAAACACGGTGGCAGCGGGCGGCGGGTCGATGTTGTTCTTCCGCTCCGGTCTTTTCGTGGTCGGCCCGGAGTCGGCCGGCGCGCACCCCGGCCCGGCTTGCTACAGGAAGGGCGGACCACTTACTGTCACTGATGCTAACCTGGTACTTGGTGAGTTTGCTTAGTTTTAATTAAGTCTTATTAGTTGGTCGAATCAACTTGCTACAGAACCCTGCTAACCTGGTAAGTGGTGACTGTATCGGGTCGCTCCGGAGTCGACCAGTTTGCTTCAGGTTTGGCGGACCACTCACTGTCACTGATGCTAACCTGGTACTTAGTTATTTCATCATCATAATTATAACAATCGATAAAAGTCCACTACTGGATTACTGCTTCGTGACTCAGTTTGCAGTGATGTGGACTGAGTAAGCGTGTGCACCCGGGTTTGATTCCCGGGCGGGCCGAATATTGATATGATAAATATCGATGTTTGTTTCCCGTCTGGGTGTGATGTTCGTCTCTGTGTGTGTTTCGGGCACCCTAGATACAGGCTCTTCCTAGTTAGAGGCGTGGAGGAGTGTGATGTTATTGTGTTATTATTATTATAGGTCCCCACAGATTGCCAAACAGCCACTAACATTGTGGAAGGAGTTTGCCGTAATCGCCACGCTTGGTAGGTGGGTTGGCGATTAAAGTATTCCATCCGACGAAGGACACTGCTGACCGTCTTTCGGCTGTTCCCTTAGTCGCCTTTTACGACACTCCATTTTGCGGTTGTAATAATTCTCTAATTTAAAGTAAAAAAGTAAAGTAAAAAATGATTTATTCAATACAGGATACAAGATATCGCTTATTGAAAGTCAATTAGACAAATCTAATTAATATTAATACCTGATTTTTTTTACTCTATAAAACATTATTTCAGGACGTCTGCTCCCCGAGTACTTTCCCAAAATATTCGGGCCCAATGAAAACGAGCCGTTGGACAAAGAAGCCTCATTGGACAAATTTAGACAGTTGACCGAAGAAATCAATGCGTTCTTGAAGGAAAATGGCGGCAAAACGGTAAGAGTCCGTAGATACAGTGGCGGTCGAGAACGGCGTAACATAATTGTCTATGGTCTCGTGCGCTATATACTGTACCAAAGAACCAAAGCTACTTTGCAATACATAAAAACCGAAAGTGTTACGCCGTCCTAGACCGCCAATGTAAATATATTTAGGTCCACAGCAGTGCCTTAAAAATGCTAAGCAAGATGATGTAATAAATACAGGCGCACATTTTTGTTATTTGCTTATATATTTTTTTGTTTCAGATGACACCAGAAGAAGTTGCTATGGGTTTCATAAACGTCGCGAACGAAGCTATGTGCCGACCAATAAGGTAAGCGTGTTTCCTCAAGAAGCGATATCGATCGCCAGATAAAAGTTCGGTAGCCAAAATAAATCGCTCGTACATCCACGAATTCCACCAGATGTAAGTAATATTGATATATTTATATTGATACACAAACCAGAATCAATAGAATATCATCAGAATATATATCAATTGTATATCAATATTACATTGTATATCAATATTACTTACATCTGGTAGGCTCCGTGGAATGTACGAGTGATTTATTTTGGCTATCGAACCCCCATCGTGCGATCGATATCGCTTCTTGTGGGAACACGCTAAGGGTTAATATTATTATGTTATAATAATCACACTCAGAGCTGCCTAACTAGGTTAAACCTGTATCTAGAGTGCCCAAAACACCCATACAAACACACCCAGCCCAGACCTAGAAAACAAACATCGATTTCCACAAAACAATGTTAGCCCCCGCACGGAATCGAATCGGGACAGTCGACAGAAGTCACAGTGTGTTATTATTCTGATAATAAGTGTGTATATCATGGCGGATGGCAGAAAGGAATGCCATTATTCCATCTCCGCCAACGGATGTCGTAAATAGCGGTTAAAGGGAACACGCGAAGGACGGGCAGTAGGGTCTGTAGCGACACACGCGTTGTTCGTTGAATTAATAACGCTTAATAATTTAATTACATTCCGTCTGGTGAGCTCCTTTTTCCACCGATAACATATTTCGATCTTGTTTCGATACGAGGAAGAAGCTCATCGAGGACCACACAGTGCCCTCGCGCTGCGTGGCAACAGAACTCCTCTATAACGGCGAGACGCGCCCTCGGCCTCGGCGGCCACTCGTCCTATCTCCTCGGCCTCGGCGGCCACTCGTTCCTATCTCCTCGGCCTCGGTGGCCACTCGTTCCTATCTCCTCGGCCTCGGCGGCCACTCGTTCCTATCTCCTCGGCCTCGGCGGCAAATCGTTCCTATCTCCTCGGCCTCGGCGGCCACTCGTTCCTATCTCCTCGGCCTCGGCGGCCACTCGTTCCTATCTCCTCGGCCTCGGCGGCCACTCGTTCCTATCTCCTCGGCCTCGGCGGCCACTCGTTCCTGTCTCCTCGGCCTCGGCGGCCACTCGTTCCTATCTCCTCGGCCTCGGCGGCCACTCGTTCCTGTCTCCTCGGCCTCGGCGGCCACTCGTTCCTATCTCCTCGGCCTCGGCGGCCACTCGTTCCTATCTCCTCGGCGCTACCGCACTTGCCCTCAAGGACTAGACGTTATTCTGTTGTTTTATTTCATAGTAGTGCATTGAGGTTAGGACAGTCAATATCATCAAGCTAGCATAGTCATCAGCACCGTAGTGACCCGCAAATGTTAGCCCGGTAAAGGTCCTTTGTTGAAAACTAGTAGAGCCAAACTGGGCGTGCCAACCAACCTGTCAAGAGTGGCAATTACGGTATTCTCTCTCTACAATGTGTGTCCTTGTGGCAATGTGGGGGACATTCAAGTCCAGCAGTGGACTGATGTTAGGATGACCCTGTAGGCCCACTAGCGCTACACCTTAAAAACGAAGTTTAAGTGAACTAAACTGAAAGCGTTAGAAACTTCGTTGGTCCAATGTAGGAATTAGTTTTATAATTTCCGTTTCGAAGGTGTAGCGCTAGTGGGACCTGCTTGGGCGCGAGTTACAAATGCGTTGGAAGGTAAGCCAATTCTTACTTAGTTACTTTTGTTATGTTCCATACTTGCATTCTTTTTCCTTTATAATTATAATATGTTTGCATGTTTTTATAATATTTTTAATTTTAAACTTTTCAAGGTCTGACGGCCTCATACGGGTGCAGGCAGAATATCAGTGCTGCGAACCTTATAAGTTCGCAGAAAAATGCTGAGCTTGCACCTATTCGGTGTGACAGCTATATAATGAATAGGCATCATTTTAACCGTTTGTGTAACGTCCTAATTCTTTTTTTTTATATTTTTAACATAATAATTTGTGTACCCGCTGTATCTATTATGTAAGTAAAAATATTTCTGTATTTGTATATTTATATGGCTGCCTACTAAATTGGGCTATTGTTTATATTGTAATTGCTGTTACATCGAATAAACTTTTAATCAATCAATCAATCAATTCCTCTTTGCTCTACCTCAACCTATATGACCGTGTAGAGCGCTGACCGTGGGGCGCGGGCACGCGGCGGCGGCGCACGCGCTCGCACCGTTCGGCGGCGCCGGCGGCCAGCACGCCTGCAGCGTGGCCAGAGCTCTGCAGATCTCTACTGTACTGCTGCACAAATATGCTGGTATTAGAAGATATAGAATATCATCATCATCATCATCATCAGCCGTAGGACGTCCACTGCTGGACATAGGCCTCCCTCAAGGCTCTCCATCTGTACCGATCGCAGGTGGCCTGCATCCAGCGTGGGCCCGCAGCCTTGCGCAGATCATCCGTCCATCTGGTCGGTGGACGTCCTACGCTGCGCTTGCCGATCCGTGGTCTCCACTCGAGAACTTTTCGGCCCCAGCGGCCATCTGTTCTGCGGGCTATATGACCTGCCCATTGCCATATAGAATATACAGGGTGTTTCTGACAAGGCGGTAATAAATCAAAGGAGGGATTCTGCTCACCATACCTAACAACTTTCCCAAAGCAACATGGGTCGAAATCTCAAAACAAAAATCAGCCGTCCCGTACATTGACCCCGTCAGCTGATCGAATCAATGTATGGAACAGCTGTTATTTTTTTTGAGAATTTGACCCATGTTGCTTTGGGAAAGTTGTTAGTTATGGTGAGCAGAATCCCTCCTTTGATTTATTACCGCCTTGTCAGAAACACCCGGTATATTTATTCACAAACACCTACGTAGGTAGTTACAAAAATAAAATTAAAGACAAACAATTAATTAATAACGCATACATACGAAACGTGATAAAAACTTATAACAATTAAATAAAGTAACTAGCAAATTGTATGCCTACGGTCACTTGTCACTTGAGCCCAGCGCGCAGTCACCGACGCGCGTCGTCTTTCGGTTGAATGGTAAATCGGTTTCGCCAATTCAGCTAACTACCTTAGCTGCAAGCAACTGAAGTCACTGATCTTCCATTGGTCCATCTAGTACTATACTCTACAACCACAACTCGGACACTAGCGATCAAGTATATGTTCTGAACAAGGTGTCCATAGAATAAGTTTTTTTTTCGAAAAATTCAAAATAATAAACTAAAAAATATAATTTATTCGAGTCATACATATGTCATGCAAAGACTTAGCCCTGAATCTATCCGCCACCACGATTAACAGTGACCGTGTATTGTGCCACCCATTTTTTACTGTAGACATAGGGTTTTTGTGTAGGTAGCTTTTTCTGCTGCTGCTTTCTTTAAAGTTAAATGCAACTCCTCAATTAAATAATGATGTCCAAAGGTATCCTATCGGCATACGGCATGGCTTTGGCTGACGTGGTCCATGAGTGCCAGGAGCCCTGCGCGAAGACCTACTGTCCTGACAACTATGCTGAGCTAGATAGACAGCTCGACGTGCTGTCTGCTGTAGCTAGGGATAAGCTGAGGACACAGGTTAGTACTTGTTTTTATTTTGTAGACTAGTCTAACTTCGTTCCGCCTAATATTATTCTATATTGTGCATGTTTTATACATATAAACCTTCCTCTTGAATAACTCTTATCTATTGAAGAAATCCGCATCAAAATCCGTTGCGTAGTTTTAAAGATCTGAGCAAAGATACATACAGAAAGTTGGGTTGTAACAGCTCCCGAAGCGGAATAGCTTTTAACCACTATACTTTTAATTTTATCGGACAAGAAATTTCACTATTTAGATTCTAAATTTTAGAACATAAACAACAATCATAATCTTTTCACAGGGTTTTGCCGATTCTCAAATAATAATAGAACCGTATCTCCACCTGCGGTATTCTGGTACGGATTGCGCCCTCATGTGCGCCCCGGAGGCGATAGGCGATAAATCCCAAGGCGATAAAGTGCAAAGTTGCGCCCACGGCGATTTCTATAGCGCTTTTATTAATAGGTAAGTTTTTGAAATCTTTTGCAAACGCCCGATATTCATGTTTATATTTTGAGCACCTTCTTGTTTTTATAACGATTTTGGCTGAAAACTGTCACTCTACTATTCTGATTGCATATTTTAGTACACTAGTTGACCGACGAGATGTTTATTAAGAAAAGGTTTTCTATTAAGAACTTTTGTTTTGTTTCAAATGAAGAAATACTCAAAGCATGCCCTCATGCTCATTGCAACAATCAATATATATAAAACTCTTCCGTTACTGACTGACTGACTGAATGACTGACTGACTGACTGACTGACAGACAACGCAGAGCCGAAACTACTGGGCGTAGCGGGCTGAAATTTTGCATGTAGGTTCCTTAGGGAGTATAGGTGAGCACTAAGAAGGGATTTCCCGAAATTCCCACGGGAACAAAAAAAACGGGATTTTTGTGTTTATGAGAAATCTGCGCGGGAAAAACCGCGGGGCAGCCTCTAGTCTATATATATAAAACTCTTCCGTTACTGACTGACTGACTGACAGACAACGCAGAGCCGAAACTAATGGGCTTAGAAAGCTGAAAATTGGCACGTGGGTTCCTTGGGGAGTGTAGGTGAGCACTAAGAAGGGATTTCCCGAAATTCCAACGGGAACGGAAAAAAACGGGATTTTTGTGTTTATGAGAAATCTGCGCGAGAAAAACCGCGGTGCAGCCTCTAGTACTTTATATTTTCATCCCTTATTTTGCAATCTCAACCTTACACTCTCAGATATAAGAGCGAGTACGGCTTCACCCTCTCAGACCTGGAAGTGTTAATGACGACATCAGAATACGGGGCGTCTGTAATATTAGACCTATATTTTCACTATTAACTTTGCAATCTCAACCTTAATGTCTCAGATATAAAAGCGAGTTCGGCTTCACCCTCTCTGACCGCCAAGTGCTGGTAGACGACGTCAGAGTGCGAGGCGTCGGAAAGAGTTTCGTCCCTCAAGAGGTGGCGTCACCTAGCGGCAAGGGGACTACTCCTGTTGCTGAGAAGGTAGGCTTTTAGTGTAACTTACCTACAAATAGTTAAGATTCACAAAAATTTCTGAATAAATAATTTCTTTTTTTACAAAAAAGGAACCCGCCTTCAATATACTGACACATACATCAACTGAGCACTTCCTCTTTATCGAAGTCGTTTAAAATAGGTACTTAAACCTTCTCCTGCATGTAACAAATACTTATCTGAAAACCGCATCAAAATCGGTTCAGCCAAACGCGAAATAATAGCGGACAAACATACATACTTACATATATATGTCGTGGCCAGATCGTTAAATTGGCCACTTCATGATATGGCCGGCCATTTCATGAAAAGTGATTTTTTCATGAAATGGCCGATTTTCGTAGGCCAGATCATTGAAATGTCAACGTTTAACGATTTGGCCAAGTAATAGCATGACTATTTCATGAAATGGCCAAATGTTAGCGATCATATCGTTGAATAGTTAAAAATTTCTCCGCTAGTGGCGCTGTTGTTGCATTTTTGTTGTGTGTTTTGATTAGTTAGTGATTTCAAAATTGAGGATGAGAGAGGGCCTCATTCTTTAGACATTCACTAATTTAGCAATATTAGCATTTATTGTATAAGTAACATACTTACTTATATTATCCAATTTAAATAATTATTATTAAAGTACCTACATAGTACAAACATAATTAATGTTAAGTGATTATTTGATGTAAGTAACGTTATAATAAATAAAACAATGATTAAGTATTATCTTTTTTTATTTCACCTTTATATATCACTCTACATTCATGATTTGGCCAAACGTGGTTGGCCAAATCGTTGAACGTTGTCATTTCAAATACATTTCAACGATCCGGCCAACGAAAATTGGCCATTTCATGAAAAAATCACTTTTCATGAAATGGCCGGCCACATCATGAAATGGCCAATTCAACGATCTGGCCACGACATATACATACATACAAACAAACATACATTCATAAAGGTCAAACTGATAACCTCCTTTTTTGAAGTTGGTTAAAAAAAAAACAAAAGACGTCAAGACGACCTATCAATGGCTGCGAGCTACTAACTAGATAACGAGTCAAAGCCCCTAACTAGATATCACCTGTACAGTCAAGGACTAGGAGGCCGTAACAGATTTGTCTATGGTTTCGTCAGCCCTAGACTGTAAAACCAAAGAACAAGAGCTATTTTGCAATACAGAAAAACCGGAAGTGTTACGCCGATCGTGTCCGCCACTGTACTACTGATGCTTTAATTGGACACTTTAAACAATACTTAGAAGCTTCAAGTGTCTTTTAAATTAAAATCTATACTTACAACAATACCCTGAAATTCTAAGTAAGATTATGTAGAGACGTATTTTTTTCTTCATTTACCATAGTTTAGAAGATATTAATTAATTTCGCAATTGGTGCTAACATCGGTGTTATAAAACCCAACTGATTTATGCAATAAAGGGCCTTATCTATTCATCCATAAAGCTGGAAATCATCTGAGAGACAATGAAAATGTAATATTACCAACAGTCAGTACGCGTCTACTTCGACGGTGGCTACAGGGACACATCAGTATATTTGCTGGAGAAGCTCCGACCTGACCAGGAGCTGGCTGGACCAGCCATCATCATGGACAGCCTCTCTACCATCCTGGTAGAACCTGGTAGGTTTACAACAACTTATACCCCGAGACAATGTAAGTTGAACCAAAAATCCGGTCGCTGAGGAACTCGTTGTCCCGCTCGCACTACCCAAGAGACCCATCTTTTTAACCGACTTCAAAAAGGAGGTTATCAGTTTGACCTGTATGTTTGTATGTATGTATGTTTGTGCGGGATTTTAACCTATTTTAACCGACTTCAGAAAAGGGGAAATTTTCAGTTCATGTATGTGTGAATTTATTGAAGGCGGGTTCCTTTTTTGTAAAAAAAGAAATTATTATTCTTTGTGCATTCAAGGGTTTACAACTTGCAATTCATGGGTTTAACTAACGTGTATCAGGTAGGATATAATATGTTTAAAATTTTATATTATCCAGAAAATGAATAATTGTCCAGGTCCAAAGACTCCTAGAATAGAATAGAATTGAATAGAAAGACTCTCTAAAGCAATCAATCGACAGCATAATGGTCCTCTTATCCGGCTCGAAGGACCATAATTTTTTTTTAAACAGAATTCCATGATAAAAGTTATGAATAAATTCAGATTGCCGCGCCCTGGTGACGAAGTACGGCGACCTGCAAGTGACGGTCGGCTCTGGGGAGTCGAAGGGAGTGACCACGGAACTGGACGCGATACAACTCAGCATATTCTCGCATCGGTTCATGTCTATTGCTGAACAAATGGGCAGGTATGAAGGTTAACTAATATAATGATAATGTAAAGAGGAAAATAAATAAATATCTCATCCGCTCGAAAAGCGGACTTTTTGATTATTGTTCTTTAGTCGTAAATTTCCTCAATATTCACGTGCGGTTCGTAGCCGGTCAATAATAAATTCTTTATTGTCCTATATTATTCCTTCTATATTATTGGTATTTATATCTTTGACTGCTCGGTAGCTCAGTT
The DNA here is from genome assembly GCA_951802225.1 of Euspilapteryx auroguttella. Lineage (NCBI taxonomy): Eukaryota > Metazoa > Arthropoda > Insecta > Lepidoptera > Gracillariidae > Euspilapteryx > Euspilapteryx auroguttella. The sequence continues at coordinate 5,369,172 of OX637664.1, read as the reverse complement.
GGCAGTGATGTAGACTGAGTATGCGTGTGCACCTGGGTTGGATTCCCGGGGCGAACATTGTTATGATGTATATCGATGTTTGTTTTCGGTCTGGGTGTAATGTTCGTCTCTGTATAGTTACAGGATCTTCCTAATTAGGGGCTCTTAGTGTAATGCGTTATTAAAGACCGCTACCACACCAAGATTTCACTGAGTTACTGTTCTCTTGTTTGCCTAGAATACTGCAGCGCACTTCAATATCAGTGAACATAAAGGAGAGGCTGGACTTCTCTTGTGCCCTGTTCGGTGCCGACGGAGGTCTGGTCTCCAACGCCCCCCACATTCCTGTACATTTGGGGGCTATGCAGGAGACTGTTCAGTATCAGGTATTTTTTATTATATTAATTTAATTGGTAATTACTTAAAAATAATGTAGTAGTAAACTACGCGGACTTAAAGCTTCGGGTGCTGTTGCAACCCTCCTTTGTTCAGGTTTTTTTTTTCTCGCCACGCTTTGGATACTCTTAATACGCTCGGTTCTAACATATCATAACAACCCTCATCATAATACATCACTTTACACCCTTGTTAAACAATAATCTATACCAATATTATAAAGAGAAAGGATTTGTTTGTTTGTAACGAATAGGCTCCGGAAATACTGAACCGATTTGAAAAATTCTTTCACAGGAAGCTACACTATCCCCGAGTGTCATAGGCTATATTAGATTTAAAAAAAAAAAAAGTGATCCTCACCTAAACTCAAATAATGTAACCCATAAGGTGCATTTTTTTTCCGTTGTTTACATATTTTGACAGGTTGTTTGTTGTTGTTGTTTATTTAATTTATGCCTATTCTGGGCAGTCATAAGAACAAAGTCTATAGAGCCAAGTCTTTAGTAGTATCTTTTAATCTATGGCGTAACGAAGTTAGCCGGGAAAGCTCGTCTACTATATGTTAAGACACTTACCGTGTTTTTCATAAAGATACAGTAGGTTTTAAGGAGCTGTACTGGAGGTCTTCTTTTCTGGTTTGTTGTATGGTAAATATGTGACATCCAGTCTAAATTGACATACGTCAAATAACTAAACTGCTCTTTAACTTTTTATGAATAACAGTGTAAATATTTTCACATAGCACATACATTTCGATTTGATTGTATTTTCATCAACGTTTATTTTTTGTTTAAATTAATAAACCTTTTTAACCACTGCGGTGTTTCCTAGATGAAAGTGCGCGGCGGGTCGATGCGGCCGGGCGACGTGCTTCTTGCGAACCATCCGAAAGCGGGCGGCTCGCACCTGCCCGACTTGACTGTCATCACGCCTGTTTTTCACGGGTAAGTAGCTTCTGTTTTTCACGGGTAAATAAGACTCCTTCTTTGGTTAGAATAGAAACTAAAAGTAAAAACTTCAAAAGTAAGACTAGCCACTAAAAAGCAAACTCACTTGACTGCAAATAAGAAGACCCCTTGCCATCCGCCTGCAATAGCGTCGCTCTTTGAAACTGTATTCTTGTATTTTTTCTGTATTCTCTTATCTTATCTCATTCATCGGCAACTATTGGGGCTGGTATACAATTATACGCCTACTTTTTTAATTAAATACTGACTTGTTTTTAAAGTATATAATACCACATCACACCACATCACACTCAGAGCCCCTAACTAGGAAGAACCTGTATCTAGGGTGCCGAAACATATACAGAGACGAACATTACACCCAGACCGGAACCAAACATCGATATTCATCATATCAATATTTGTCCAGCCCAGGAATCGAACCCGGGTGCACACGCTTACTCAGTCCACATCACTGCCAACTGAGCCACGGAGCAGTCAATATAATGTAATATTTTGATTAGTGCTCTCATCAACATCAGTCGTAAGAGATTATTATAATGACGTATAGTAAAATATCAAAAATCAATTTTAGCAATCGTAATGGATTTATTTTGTTAATAAACGATAACGATAATAAAACAAACCTTTGTCTTTCGCAAACCCAGTTCACTACCTGAGCCGATATTCTTCGTGGCCTCTCGGGGTCACCACGCGGACATCGGCGGCCTCACGCCGGGCTCCATGCCGCCGCACTCCACCAGCCTGGCGCAGGAGGGCGCCGCCTTCCGCTCGTTCCTTCTGGTGCGGGACGGGGCCTTTAATGAGAAGGAACTCGTTGAAGGTGAGAGCTCTTGCTTCTTATGGGAGCCTGGTACTTTTTGAGCTACCTTTTGGTCTTTTCTGCTGATTCTAAGGAGCTTTAATGGAGAATGGGGAGAATGATGGTAAGATATCTTGCTTTTTATGGGAGTCTGGTACTTTGCAAAAGCAAGTTATTTTTTTTTTGTATTTTCTGCTGATGTGAGGGAAGACTTACATAGCGTTCCAGTTCGTAGGAGCTCGTTGAATGTCAACTCTTGATTTTACAAACTTCGTCTAAAGATGAAGCTGCTTTTAGTTACTTTCTGCTGGAAAGAAAAGAGAGGAGTAATTACTTTCTGCTGGAAAGAAAAGAGAGGAGAAATTAATAAAGAGTAAGACTGACGCCGGGCTCCATGCCGCCGCACTCTACCAGCCTTGCGCAAGAGGGCGCCGCCTTCCGCTCGTTCTTGCTTGTTCGAGATGGGGTATTTAATGAGAAGGAACTTGTTGAAGGTAAGAACTGTCTCTTGCGTTTTATGGGAGCGGTACTTTAAAATGTCTCTCTTGCTGAAGCGACGAAGTTTTCATGGAGAATGAAGGTTTTTGAAGGTTAGTTCTTGCTTATTATAGGAACCTGGTATTCTTGTCTAGGCAAGAAACTTAGCTACCTTTTGGTCTTCCAATATGGTGCTGTCTTAAAGTAAGTTTTCTCTAGTTTTGTATTGGAGTCCTCACTTCGTCAAGAGATAAAACTGCTTTTAGTGACTTCTTGCTGGTGCAAGGGAGGCCGTTAATAGAAAAGGACTAATAGGGAAAGAGTTAGACTGACGTCGGGCTCCATGCCGCCGCACTATCCACTAGCCTGGCGCAGGAGGGCGCCGCCTTCCGCTCGTTCCTTCTGGTGCGGGACGGGGCCTTTAATGAGAAGGAACTCGTTGAAGGTGAGAGCTCTTGCTTCTTATGGGAGCCTGGTACTTTTTCAGCTAGCTTTTGGCCTCTTCTTTTGATGCGAAGGGGTTCTAATGGAGAAGAATGATTGTTGAAGGTTACTCTTGCTTCTTATGGGAGTCTGGTTGTTTTTTAGCTACCTTTTGGTAATTTTCGCTAATGCGAAGGGGTTCCACGGAGAAAGAGATTGATTAAGGTGAGAACTTTTTCTTTTTATGGGAACCTGGTACTCTGCCAGCTAACTTTTTGTATATCTTGGTGAAACGAAGTGGCTTTCATTGAGAAGGAAAACGATAGAATGTGAGTATTCTTGCTTTTTATGGAAGTCTGGTACTTTGACAAAAACAAGTTAAATTTTTGGTCTTTTCTGCTGATGCTCGGGAAGACTTTCATGGCGAAGGCTACTGTATGAAAGTAATCTTTCGCTTGCTTTGTGTATGGGAGATATCGATGATGCAGCTTTTTAGTTACTTTATGCTGGTGCAAGGGAGTTCGTTAATAAAGAAGGGGTAATGAGAAAAGAGGAAGCCTGACGCCGGGCTCCATGCCGCCGCACTCCACCGGCCTGGCGCAGGAGGGCGCCGCCTTCCGCTCGTTCCTTCTGGTGCGAGACGGGGTATTTAATGAGAAGGAACTTGTTGAAGGTAAGAATTTATGGGAGCCTGGTACTTTAAAATGTCTTTCTTGCTGAAGCGACGAAGTTTTCATGGAGAATGAAGGTTTTTGAAGGTTAGTTCTTGCTTCTTATAGGAACCTGGTATTCTTTTCTAGGCAAGAAACTTAGCTACCTTTTGGTATTCCAATATGGTGCTGTCTTAAAGTAAGTTTTCTCTAGTTTTGTATTGGAGGCCTCACTTCGTCAAGAGATGAAGCTGTTTTAAGTCACTTCTTCCTCGTGTAAGGTCGTAAATAGAGAAGGAGTAATAAGGAAAGAGTTAGACTGATGCCGGGCTCCATGCCGCCGCACTCCACCGGCCTGGCGCAGGAGGGCGCCGCCTTCCGCTTGTTCCTTCTGGTGCGGGACGGGGTATTTAATGAGAAGGTGAACACACTTCAACAAGTGAAGGTGAGAGCTCTTGCTTTTTATGGGAGCCTGGTACTTATTCAGCTTCCTTTTTAGCCTTTTCAGAGGCTTTGATGGAGAATCAGCTTTTATATAGTAAGAACTCTTGCTTCTCATGGTAGCCTGGTACTTTTCACTTACTTACCTTTTGGTATTTTGTGCTGATTAGATGAAAGCCTCTTCATGAAGAAGGAGCTCTTTTCTTACATGTAAACTTTTTTTTTACAAATATTCGAGTTTACAATATAATTCTTGTTCCAGAGCTGATGAAGCCAGGCAAGGAGCCAGGGTGTTCGGGCACCAGGAACCTGCCAGACAACCTGTCCGATTTGAAGGCCCAAGTCGCTGCCAACCAGAGGGTAAAGTAGTCAGTCAGTAATTGTGGTTATTAGACCGTAATTATGATCCGAAGTCAAATAAAGAAACCCTCATACTTTCATCAAGTTTATTCATTCCATTCTTCCTTCCGTTGTTTTTTCGCCATAATTTTATTAGGAAATAATACGTAGTTTTGTAGTTTAGCTTCACAATTATAGTACAGTGGCAGTTTAGGTCGCCGTAACACTTCAGGTTTTTCTGTATTGCAAAATAGCTCTTGTTCTTTGGCAACACAGTCTAGGGCTGACGAAACCATAGACAAATCTGTTACACCCTCCTAGACCGCCACTGTACATTGTATCACAGAGGTGTAAAGTGATGTTTAATGATGAGGGTGCACATATATTAAAACCCGAGCCTAGTGATAGTTTTGAAGGGTAAATTTAATAACCCTTAACACTTGTATACTTATATCTACTGCTGGAGATAATTCAGATGTTCAGGGGAAGAAATTTACCATAATCGCCAAGCGTAATACGTAATCTTTAGTGCTGCCCCTCCCCTCGGCTGTTCCTGGGGTGTTGATATTATATTGGCTGCTCCGTAGCTCAGTTGGCAGTGATGTGGACTGAGACGCGTGAGCAACTGGGTTCGATTCCCGGCGGGGCGAACATTGTTATGATGAATATCGATGTTTGTTTCCGGCCTGGGTGTAATTTTTGTCTCTGTATATGTTTCGGGCACCCTAGATACAGGTTATTCCTAGTTAGGGACTCTTAGTGTCAATCGTTATCAATATATATAAAACTCTTCCGTTACTGACTGACTGACTGACTGACTGACAGACAACGCAGAGCCTAAACTACTGGGCGTAGCGGGCTGAAATTTTGCATGTAGGTTCCTTAGGGAGTGTAGGTGAGCACTAAGAAAGGATTTCCCGAAATTCCCACGGGAACGGGAAAAAAACGGGAATTTTGTGTGTATGAGAAATCTGCGCGGGAAAAACCGCGGGGCAGCCTCTAGTTATTATTATATACCGCCACCACCGTCCCAAAAAATTTAAAGTTCCTAATGTTTTTAACCGACTTCAAAAAAGGAGGTTTTGATTTTGATGCGGTTTTCACAAAAGGATTTGTTACATTCAGGAGAAGGTTTTAGTACTTATTTTAACCGACTTTAGAAAAGAGGGAGTTCTCAGTTTTATGTATGTGTCAATTTTGAAAGCAGGTCTCTTTTTTTTTAAAGTAATTATTAGTTACGGTACTCATCCCTTACTTACTTATAAGTTTTTGTTCCCAGGGTATCCAACTAGTGGGCGAGCTGATCTCGCACTACGGCCTGGACGTAGTGCAAGCCTACATGGAGCATATACAGAGGAATGCCGAGCTTGCCGTCAGAGATATGCTGAAGGTACGCTCTTCCCAAATTGTAATTCTTCGCAAATTGTAGGTTTACAAAAATCTAATGGAACAACGCAATTCTCGGTGTCAAAAATTTGTGTTATTATATATTTTTTTTTGTATTTAAAGTTTTATTGTGTGTGTCAATGTTGTTGTTAATAAATGATTCTTTCTTTCTTTACCCGTTCTAGTGGGAATTTGGCGAATTCTATTCTTAGTGCACTTGCACACCTACACATTAAGAGAATACAACTAAAAAAGTACCACTTGCGAGAACTAGCCTATAGTATTTTAAGTGCACTTTTCTGTAGCTTTTATGTTAATGACCAAAGAAAAGCACTTTTGCCAACAATCTGTAGCTTATTTGGTCTTTTTTTTTAACCTAAAGTCTATACAACAGTGCCGTAAAAATACTAGGCTACGTTATCTAGTGAAATACCAATCCACATTTTTGATATTCTAGCCTTAGTTTAGACGATTATTTTTTCGCGGGTGGTGCTACTTTAGCTGTGCTATGCCTCTTTAGGAACATCACGACGCCATAGCGCCGTCTGTTTGACAAAACCTTTATAAAAATTGATTGATTGACTCTAGGAAATAGCAGCAAATACGCTGAAGAGCACCGGCTCGACGGTACTGCGAGCCACAGAGTACATGGACAACGGCACGCCCATAGCGCTCACTGTCACACTGGATAAGGACAGCGGGAGTGCCGTTTGTGATTTCACGTGAGTTTTTTTATTCTTTGCTGGCATAATGTAATAATAATTATAAGTAATTTATTCTAAAAATATAATGAACTAGTTGACCCGGCGAACTTTGTACCGCCTAACCTATTAGTATTTGGACATGTATTATACTTTTAAACCTTCCTCTAGAATCACTCTATCTATTAAAAAAAACCGCATCAAAATCAGTTGCGTAGTTTTAAAGATTTAAGCAAACATACTTGCAGACGCGGAAAGTGACTGTATTTTATACTATGTATTGATGAATCGTGGTACGTAAGTCTCGCTAAAACTCGAAAACGGCGGGGCCGATTTAGCTCATTTTGATTTTGAAATGTTCGTAGTAGTTCAGGGAAGGTTTAAAAGGTGAGTAAATTTGGAAAAATATAGGGTAAATTCGTAAAAATTGAACATTTTTTTTTTCATATATAAATAAATAAAGTTTATTGTACTAAACAATTTTACAAATAGTTGTTGGATTCCTCTTTTTAAGTAATTTTACCTGTATTAAGAGGAATCCTATAAAAATCTAAGGCGCGATACGAAGTTCGCCGGGACAGTTAGTAAAATATTAGTGATAAGCCATTTTTTCTAAAAGGTTGCTGAATATTTTGCACTGGATAAGGATCGTCCTACAAACAGATGTCTGGCAATCTTATCACCTCACACAAATGGGTTACCATACCAAAGCATAGCGGATGTTATCCGGTTAATGTCAAACCAATTTAGTTTTTTATGATGCTTGTCCGTATCAAGTTGCCCGGATTATCCGTATTTCGAATCGAAATCGGCTTGACTTTTTTAAGTGTCTGGGTTTTTTATTCATATGTCAGCGTAGTGTGTTAAAAGACAGGGTTTCTCGAAACAAAAAAATATATATTGAAAACAGGGGAAATGCTTGCTGCCTGACACCCGGTATCATTTCGACTTCTCAATAATATTACCCTGACATTCCCAGGGTATCCACTGGGGACTGCTCAATGTTACCCTGATATATTTAACTCTGGGAGCCACTGTCTGTAGTGCTCCTCCTTTTTGTTGAGTTGATGTTGATGACGAATATGGTGTAACTAGAGGCTGCCCCGCGGTTTTTCCGGCGCAGATTTCTCATAAACAAAAAAAAATCCCGTTTTTTCCCATTCCCGTGGGAATTTCGGGAAATCCCTTCTTAGTGCTCACCTACACTCCCCAAGGAACCCACGTGCCAATTTTCAGCTTTCTACACCCAGTAGTTTCGGCTCTGCGTTGTCTGTCAGTCAGTCAGTCAGTCAGTAACGGAAGAGCTTTATATATATTAACTAGAGGCTGCCCCGCGGTTTTTCAGGCGCAGATTTCTCATAAACAAAAAAATCCCGTTTTTTTCCATTCCCGTGGGAATTTCGGGAAATCCCTTCTTAGTGCTCACCTACACTCCCTAAGGAGCCTACATGCCAAATTTCAGCTTTGTACGCCCAGTAGTTTCGGCTCTGCGTTGTCTGTCAGTCAGTCAGTCGGTCGGTCGGTCGGTCGGTCGGTCGGTCGGTCGGTCGGTCGGTCGGTCGGTCGGTCGGTCGGTCGGTCGGTCGGTCGGTCGGTCGGTCGGTCGGTCGGTCGGTCGGTCGGTCGGTCGGTCGGTAGGTCGGTCGGTCGGTCGGTCGGTCGGTCGGTCGGTCGGTCGGTCGGTCGGTCGGTCGGTCGGTCGGTCGGTCGGTCGGTCAGTCAGTCAGTCAGTCAGTAACGGAAGAGTTTTATATATATTGATTGTCCCAGCGGCACGGGCGCGGAGGTGTGGGGCAACCTCAACGCGCCGCGCGCCATCTCCCTGTCGGCGCTCATCTACTGCCTGCGCTGCATGGTGGGCCGCGACGTGCCGCTCAACCAGGTCTCATCACTATCAAACATCACTATAGGCTCGCTCACTATTAAAAAAAAACAAACAAAGAAAGTATTTATTTACGGCAGGAACGCACATTAATAAAATAATTTCTTTTTTACAAAAACAGACCCGCCTTCAACGAACTGAAACTAACATAATCTGAGACCTTCCTGTTTTTCGTTTTTGTTCTCGGTTACAATAGGTACTAAAACCTTCTCCTGAATGTAACAAATACATTACTGAAAACCGCATCAAAATCGGTTCAGCCAAACGCGAGATAATCGCGGACAAACATACATACATACATACAGGTCAAACTGATAACCTCCTTTTTTTGAAGTCGGTTAATAACGCAGTTAAAAAAAAAAGTAAAATAAAGTAAACAAAATAACTTAATAAACAAGTTAAATGTGTGCGTATAATGACACTGACTTTTCATGATGCGTTTTTGTACGAATTTCGTTTGTTTGAACACGCACGAACAATCCGGACCCTCCAAGCTCAGATTGCGCGCAAGTTAGTCTTTGTTTTGCTATGGTTGTTCAAAAAAAAAAAACATTAATTTGTTTACTTACGACATGATTCGCATTCAAATTGACCACGGCCTTAAGGGTGCATTTACATCAAAATAACAAAGGAAAAAAAGCAGAGCATAGCTAAAATAAGAGCAATATTTTTTGACTTTTTCGTACAGACAGAACAAACAAAGAATGCTCTGTTTACGGTGCATTTACATCAACCGAGCGAAAGCTCATTTTATTCCCAAATTCCTGCATCTATATATATTTACAGTTTAGTACAGACAAAACAACGAAATAATGCTCTATATTGACACAAAAGTACTTTTATAATTTCATCCAAATTGTCATACCACATCACAAGTCTACACTTTAGCGCCACATAAGGCTAGCCTAGCTCTAACGCGACGCTATAGCGCCTTCTGTTTGACAAAGCCGTAATTAATTCGTTCTTAACCCTAGGGCTGTCTCAATCCGATTGAAGTGATAATACCACCCGGGTCAATCCTGGACCCGAGCGAGACGGCCGCGGTGGTGGGGGGCAACGTGCTGACGTCACAGAGGATTGTCGACGTTGTACTCAAGGCGTTCCAGGTAAGTTGTTTTTGATGTTTGCTTCTGGCCAAAAATACATTTTGTCTTTACAATAGATTCGAAAAGGTGTCTCGTTTTTTTACTGATCAAACCAAATAAAACGCCTAAAATTTACAATACTTACAGTCTTCTTCTTCTAAACATGGTCCTTCGAGCCGGATATGAACCAGCGACCTATTATGATCAATTAGTCTAAATCATTAATAAATACTTTGTTGAATTTTTTTGCTGGCATATTTATGTCTTTAAATATTTCATTCATAGCGAAAATGAGACTCCCTCGATCGGGTGCACGCAATACATACGCGTGTTCCTTATTCCACTCCTTCTGCTACAGTAGATGACTCTCTTGCATTTTAATAAAATTGCTAGAGCAAATACGAGTGGTTAAACTTGACCAAGGTATTAAAAGGGTTCCAGTCCGAGACATGTAAGTTGAACAGAGAAAAGTCAAATACTCTTTATTCAATATAGGATACAAGATATTACTTATTGAAAGTCAATTAGACTACATCTAATCTAATTGCTATTGATACCTTATTTGGTATTAAGTATCCTATACTGTGAGAGGCGAGGTAGTTTAGGGTGCCCACCAATAGGCTCAGGCAAAAGGTTCAAGTTATTTGTCAAGCTTTATAATAGTTTTAATATCACGAGAGGACTGTTCAAGTTCATGGCCAAGCAAAATCGAGTAATTAGCAAGAAAGTTCTTTAGGTTCTGCTCTCCACAACCTGCGGCGCCACTGTCTATGGCATAGACAGTGGTGTCTATAGACTCTATGCGAACAAAACATGCTCCAGCTAGTCGCCAAGATTTTGCAAAATAGTATCCTACCTCCAAAACCTGCGGCGCCACTGTCTTTGCGAAAAAAAAAACAAATGCGCCATCTAGTCTCCAAGATAAAATCATTTTGCAAATGGACAATCAACTAGATGGCGCATTGGTTTGCGTTTTTGTTTTTTTTTCGCTTAGAAAGTGTCAGCGAAGGCCGTGGAGGTGGGAAATGGAGATTGCGAATTACGCGATTGGTTTGGCGATGAACAACAGTCCTCTCGTGATAATTGGGCCCGTGATGATAGTTTTGTGTTGTTTGCGAGGTGTGCGCGGCGTCGCAGGGCTGCATGAACAACCTGACGCTAGGCGAGGCGCGCTGGGGCTACTACGAGACCGTGGCCGGCGGCAGCGGCGCTGTGAGACATTTATTTATACCACCTTACCCAAATTCCCCCACCCCATCTCCTCCCATAGGTAAATGGTACACCCGAAGGACGGGCAGCAGCGTCCTTCGTTGAAAAACTTGTAGAGCCATACTGCTATCGCCAACCCGCCTGCCAAGCGTGGCGATTACGGCATCGTAGTCATGGCAAGGTCGATGGAGGAACTCAGCACGATGCTCGAAGGCCTCAACCGAGTCTCCCAACAGGTGGGCCCTTAAATGAACATGGACAAGACGAAGGTCATGTCTAATGTCCATGTTCTGCCTACCCCAGTTATGGTTGGGAACTCGGTTCTCGAAGTTGTCGACGAGTACGTATACCTAGGACAAACCATCCAATTAGGTAGGTCCAACTTCGAGAAGGAGGTCAATCGCCGAATCCAGCTAGGATGGGCGGCGTTCGGGAAACTACGCAACGTCTTCTCGTCCAATATTCCTCAGTGCCTGAAGACGAAGGTATTTAACCAATGTGTGCTGCCAGTGATGACATACGGTTCTGAAACGTGGTGCTTCACTATAGGGCTTAAAAACAGGCTCCGAGTAGCTCAACGAGCCATGGAGCGGGCTATGCTCGGGATTTCTCTGCGGGATCGAATCAGAAATGAGGACATACGCAGAGAAACCAGGGTCACTGACAAAGCCAAGCGGATAAGCTCGTTGAAGTGGCAATGGGCAGGTCATATAGCCCGCAGAACAGATGGCCGCTGGGGCCGAAAAGTTCTCGAGTGGAGACCACGGATCGGCAAGCGCAGCGTAGGACGTCCACCGACCAGATGGACGGATGATCTGCGCAAGGCTGCGGGTCAACGCTGGATGCAGGCCACCTGCGATCGGTACAGATGAAGAACCTTGAGGGAGGCCTATGTCCAGCAGTGGACGTCCTACGGCTGAAATGAATGATGATGAATGAATCAGCTAGCTTGTTTTTTTAAACCCACTTTAATAATTAATTTTTGTAGCAATAATACAATAGTGCATCATAGTTGCTAAGAGGTCAATAATGAATGTATGGAAATTCATAATTGACCGGCTAAAAACCGCATCATTCAGATGAGGAACTTTACGACCTGATACAGTAATAATAATAGTCTACTTTTCGAGTGGATGGGATAAAAAGGTATTATCGTGCCTAGATCATTTTAAATTTACTTTGTTTTTAGTTTTATTTATAATAGCCTCGTAAATGTGCATTAAGTATATGTTGTGCATGTGTGTAAATAAATGTTTGCCTTCATTATTTCTATGTCTATTCTATACCAATATTATAAAGAGGAAATATTTGTTTGTTTGTAACGAATAGGCTCCGGAAATACTGAACCGATTTGAAAAATTCTTTCACTGGTAGGAAGCTACATTAACCCCAAGTGTCATAGGCTATATTAGATTTTAAAAAAAATTAGGGATCCTTACCTAAACCCAAATAATGTAACCCAAGGTGCAATATTTTTTCCGTTGTTTACATATTTTGACAGGTGGTTTGTTGTTGTTGTTGTTGGTTTTTTATTCGGCCATGCTGGGCAGTCAAAAGAACATAGTCTATAGAGCCAAGTCTTTTGTAGTATCTTATATCCTACGGCGTAACGAAGTAAGCCGGGAAAGCTCGTTTATAAATGAATGTGTTATGTCCGGTCCGCACCAGGGCCCGGGCTGGCGCGGCGCGGGCGGCGTCCACACGCACATGACCAACACAAGGATCACGGACGTGGAGATACTGGAGCGACGCTACCCCGTCATCGTAGCTCACTTCGCGCTTAGAGACCGCTCCGGGGGCAGAGGTAGTGTAATCATCATCTTAATATACCGGCTGTTTCTGACAAGGCAGTAATAAATCAAAGGAGGGCTTCTGCTCACCATAACTAACAACTTTTCCAAAGCAACATGGGTCGAAATCTCAAAACAAAAATCAGCTGTCCCGTACATTGACCCCGCCAGCTGATCGAACCAATGTATGAAACAGCATATTTTTTGAGATTTCGACCTATGATGCTTCGGGAAAGTTGTTAGGTATGGTGAGCAGAAGCCCTCCTTTGATTTATAACCGCCTTGTCAGAAGCACCCTGTATAAAAGGAGGTATTCAGCTCACCATTTCTACTTTCTAAACACGTACACACTCACATGACGGACACAAGAATAACGGTTGTGGAAATACTGGAGCGACGCTATACTGTTATAGTCGCGCACTTCGCGCTCAGAGACCGCTCCGGGGGCAGAGGTTACAACGATAACATGACACGCCATCCTCATTTTAAGAGCCAGTTTTCCGCGATGCTAGCGCCATTCGCGAAAAAAAAATTATATATTTTACGACGACCTGGGGCTTTAGTCTCTTAAACTTACGATTAAACTTCTATTCTATTACTATTCTACTATTACTCTATTACGATTGGGTCAAAAATTGCGAGTCTTGTAACTTTAATACCGTAAGACTAGTAGTCTTGTAACTTTAATACCGTAAGACTAGTAGTCTTGTAACTTTAATACCGTAAGACTAGTAGAAATATTAGAATAAAGATACTATCAAAATTTCGAGAATCGCAATTCATGACCCAATCATAATAGAATCGCAATAGAAGTATAATCGTTACGATTAAACTTCTATTCTATTACGATAAAACATCTATTATGATTAGGTCAAGAATTACGATTTGCGAAATTTTGATAGTATCTTCATTCTACTATTTCTACTAGTCTTACGGGTGTTAAAGTTACAAGACTCGCAATTTTTGACCCAATCGTAATAGAGTAATAGTAGAATAGTAATAGAGTAGAAGTTTAATCGTAAGTTAAAGAGACTAAGGCCCCTGGTGTAGGTTGCGGTAGTGTACTGAATGAGTCACACAAAAAAGATTAATCATTCAGCAATGGGACGTCTTTCGGATAAGATAATGTGATGGATCATGGTAACGTAGTAACGAAGATGTTGAGTATGATGTTTCAATCAATATATATAAAACTCTTCCGCTACTGACTGACTGACTGACTGACAGACAGACAACGCAGAGCCGAAACTACTGGGCGTAGCGGGCTGAAATTTTGCATGTAGGTTCCTTAGGGTGTGTAGGCGAGCACTAAGAAGGGATTTCCCGAAATTCCCACGGGCACGGGAAAAAACGTGATTTTTGTGTTTATTAGAAATCTGCGCGGGAAAAACCGCGGGGCAGCCTCTAGTCAAGATATATTAGTAACAGTAGCATTTTCTCAACAGGTCGCTGGCCGGGCGGCGACGGCGTGCGGCGCGAGCTAGTGCTGCGGCGCGCGGTGCAGCTGTCCGCGCTGACGGAGCGCCGCGCCTTCCAACCCTACGGAATGAACGGTCTGTCTACCTTCTATCACCGTATAGTAAATAGAACACGCTCTAGGTCGCCGTAACACTTCCGGTTTTTCTGTATAACAAAATAGCTCTTGTCTCGATCAGAATTGTTCGGGAGCGCCTTCCTTTATTTCGCACTTCGACAATGAGAGGTTTTCAATTTGACAGCTCAGAAGAAAAAAACAAGTTTTATTAAGCTGCTACCAGATGGCGCTCTGCCAGGAGCAATAGGTCAAGCTGAAATGAATGATTCAATAGCTCAAAATAAAACATAAAAATTAAAATTTAACTGAGGCAGTGACGGAATAGGTGAAATTAAGATTTATACTTAGCAGAAAATGATCCAATCCAAAGATTCACTCAATATTCGATCTCCAATTTCTCTTATATTGCTTTAGACACCGCCATCTACCGGCGTATTATGAAACATTTTTTTTTTCTTTTCTGTCACTTTGAAAACCCCTCATTCTCCATAAAGGGCACATTATGACACTAATTCCACCACACTAGCACAGTAATAGCCACGGAAAACTAATTTATAAAACTGAGAAACAAAAGCCCGACATTTTCCTCACGCTTCGCGCCAAAGTCCGGGAGATAGGTAAATAACACGCTACAGCAGATTGATTAATTGATTGCTCTGTTTTTGTTCAGGTGGCGAGCCCGGGGAGCGCGGTCTCAATCTTCTGCAGAGGACTGACGGCCGCGTCATTAATTTGGGCGGGAAGGCATCCGTGCTCGCATTTCCTGGGGTATTTTTTTTATTTGCATTACTATTTAGTAAACTTACATTAATTTTAAAATTGATAGCATATTTATAACCGTCTTCAAAAAAGGAGGTTATTAGTTTAACCTGTATGTATGTATTTTGTCCGCGATTATCTCGCGTTTGGCTGAACCGATTTTAACGGACTTCGAAAAAAAGGTACCTTTCAGATTATGTTTGTTGGAAGCGGGTCTCTTTTTGTAAAAAATATTTTTTTACCTGGTTCTGTTATTTATTTACTGTTTATCTACTATCGTGGCGCAGTAGGCAATGATGAAGTCTGGCACGCCGAATGTCTGGTTTCAATTCCCGACGGGTACATCATTAAGTCGGCTATTTGATTTAGGTACTTAATGGACCTGGGTGATCTTCCCTTCTTCAACCTGTTATAACACTAATAGCGCCTCATCTAGCATTAATTTTTAACTCTTGTATCGAAAAAGGCATTTTTCCAAATTTATTGAAGTACAGCAAAATCATTCCAATTTTTAAATCTGGAAATACCGAAAACCCCACTGATTATAGACCAATCGCGGTTCTTCCAGCCTTAAGTAAAATATTTGAAAAACTTATTCTTGCACAATTAGCTTCTCACTTCTCAGTCAATAACTTCCTACACAAAAATCAATTTGGTTTTAGGAAAGGGCGGTCTACCTTAGACGCAGGTCACAAACTCATCAGCGATGTCTATGGAGCCTGGGAGGATTCTCACGATGCTATTGGGGTTTTCTGTGACCTCTCGAAGGCTTTTGACTGCGTTGATCATGAGACTGCTACTTAAATTACAGCACTATGGCTTAATTGATAAATCACTTGATCTACTTGCCTCTTATCTTACTGATCGCGACCAACGAGTGGACGTGGGTGGTGCGGTGTCTGCAGGTTGTCCTATCAAGATTGGTGTACCTCAGGGATCGATATTGGGGCCTTTCCTGTTCCTAGTCTACATAAATGATCTCCCTTACATGTTAGATAAACTTACTGATGTTGTCCTCTTTGCGGACGACACCTCTTTAACATTTAAAGTTAAACGAGGTGACTCACTCAACTTAGATATAAACAAAACATTAGTGGAGATTTCTCAATGGTTTACTTCTAATATTTTACTTTTGAACGCAAAGAAAACTAATTGCATTAAGTTTTCCTTGCCAAATGTGACTGCTTATGATACAGACATACATTTGGACAATAACAAGCTTAATCTGGTAAATCAAACTGTATTCCTTGGTATCACTCTAGATTCGAAACTTCAGTGGGGCCCCCATATCTCAAATCTTGCGGCAAGGCTCAGTTCGGCTGCGTACGCAATCTGGAAAATCAGAAAATTAACTGATGTTTCTACCGCGAGACTTGTGTATTTCAGTTACTTTCATAGCTTAATGACCTATGGCTTGCTTCTATGGGGAAGAGCTGCAGATATTAACGTCATTTTTATACTACAAAAACGCGCAATTAGAAACATTTATCAGCTTAAAGCTCGCGAGTCCCTCAGACAAAAATTCAAAGAAATTGATATTTTGACGCTTCCGTCCCAGTACGTCTTTGAAATTATTATGTATACTCGTAAAAACTTACATATGTTTGATAAAAAATGTGATAAAATTAAAGACCTTAGAACGCGTAGCAAAAACAAACTAAGTATTCCACAGAACAGACTAAAACGGACAAACAAATGCTTTATAGGAAACGAAGTAAGATTTTATAACAAGATCCCAGAAGAGATTTTGATCCTGAATGATAATGAGTTTAAAACTCGTATCAAAAAGGTTTGATTAAGAAAGCTTATTACAATGTTGATGATTATGAAAACGACAAAGACGCATGGAAGTAGTCTAGCTCTGCACGATATTTTCATTATTTCATGTATGTACTTTAAATCTTATTAATTTATGTTCTTTGTATTGTAAATTGAATTGTAATGTTACATATATAAGAACAAAAAAAAAAAAAAAAAAGAGAGAAATTGTAAAGTAGAGTTTGTTACCCCTTTCTTCTCTACGCTGTAAAATCATTGCGAAAGGGAGTAGAATCATTTGACAGAGGAGGGCTCGTTTGGGGGCGTCTCCAGGCGACCATTGTCGTAAGGCAAGGCAAACATTGTTTGCCTGAGCCAATTAGTGGGCACCCTGAACTACCTTGCCTCTATCAGTATAGGATACTTTACGAAATAAGGTATCAATATTAATTAGATTAGTCTAATTGACTTTCAATAAGCGATATCTTGTATCCTGTATTGAATAAATCATTTTTTACTTTTACTTTTACTTCCCTGGGGGCATTAGGCAGACCAACGCCAATATTGTTTTAGCATAGAAAAAGTCTTATTTAAAAGAGTTTTAGGGCTAATAGCAAAAATTTGAGAAAAACCAGGTATTTTTTCAGTTTTTTTCGATTTTTGAAAAAAATACGTTAGGCTCTCATGGTAGACTGTATATGTCACCGGAAAATAACAAGAACCGTAAATTTATAAATTTACTAGGAAATTTATAAACTTTCGTAGGATTCTAAACGAGTGATAAATTGTATTATTTTACGCCTACATTTTCGTAAATTGATAAACTTACTAAACTCACTCGTAAAATAATAAGTAACCAATAACCAAACGCCATGTAGAATGAATTGAAATTTAACACAGAGCTACGAAAGTTTTAGCCATGACCAAAATGTTTTATTTTGGTAGAGTGAAATAGGGAATTTTAACCCCCAACTAGGTAGGTACCTAAAATACAAGGTTACTTTTTGATAAAATATGCTATTATCCCATAATAGCATATTATATCTGTCACCGTTATAGTGCGAAATACGTTAATGTGCTCTTTACCGGGCAATGTGCACATTAACTGTTTAGGTATTTTATGTGAAATATGGGGTATCCGCACTTTACCTAGTTAATGTGCGTATTACCGGATGTCTCGCCGTTAAAGTACGGAAAACAGAAAGCTCCGACCGAAAATTCAAATCTAGGGCAAAATTGTAGGTTAGGTTAGGTTTGGCTTGTGATCTTTAACCAGCGTAGCGAGCGAAGCGAGCGGAGCTTGGGTTACCTGTGTTAAACTGAAATCTAAGGCAACAATTATTCGAACTTAACTTATTCGTTAACTCTGTAGATTACCTAGGGATTTTGCAGATTACCTAGTTAATGTTGAGAACCACATTTTATTTCGAACTCTAACGGATTCAGGCAGTTGGTGCACTTTTACTGAATTTCGTACATTAGCGGTCACATATTAACCTACTTAGTTTTAGTACCAGTAAAAATACTTTTAGTGTGATCGAATTGTTTGGCAAGTCTGATTCTACGTAAGTCTATGGACGCAAGCATTTTCACTATCAACATCGACCAATCAGAGAGCAGTGTGTTATTTTCCGTATTTCAAAAAGCGTAAAATTAAAAGCTCTTCTGTGATTGGTCGATCCGTTTAGAATCTTACGGATTGATATCCGTTAGTTTATAAATTTACTACGACGAGTCGAAAATTTATAAATTTGCGAAAAAGTGGGCGTAAAATAATTCAATTTATCTCTCGTTTAGAATCCTACGAAAGTTTATAAATTTCCTAGGAAATTTATAAACTTGCGAATCTTATTATTTTCCGGTTACATATATACTGGGTGTTTCTGACAAGGCGGTAATAAATCAAAGGTGGGATTCTGCTCACCATAACTAACAACTTTCCAAAGCAACATGGGCCGAAATATCAAAAAAAAAAAGCTGTTCCATACACTGGTTCGATCAGCTGACGGGGTCAATGTACGGGACAGCTGATTTTTGTTTTGAGATTTCGACCCATGTTGCTTTGGAAAAGTTGTTAGGTATGGTGAGCAGAATCCCTCCTTTAATTTATTACCGCCTTGTCAGAAACAACCTGTATATGTATGTATAGAGTTAATTTCTCTCTTTTTTACCCTTTCAGGACAAGTACATAATGAACTCGCCGAGCGGCGGCGGCTATGGGAGTCCTACGGACAGTGACGGCACGTCTGAGCGAGACGGAGCATACAGCCAGTTTGTTGAACGAGGGAGCGTGTACGAGTACCGCAGTGCGCAGGAGTCTGTGTGAAGACGAAAAATGTAAATAAACAAGTTTCGGCCAAAAAATCTAGTTTCGGCCACATTCTAGGTTTCGGTTATAAACGGCCGAAACTTGTGCCCAAACCGAAACTAGATGTTCGTGCGTCGCTGTTGTAGGTGCGCCATAATTACGTGTACCTAAACATACATCAGATTTTACCATAAAAAATATATTTTTTATTTTTTATATTACAAGGAAACGTGAGTTTCGGTCTCTAATTATTAGCTAATGAGAGATAATGATTAGAGATACTTATCGCTTTCTATCGCAGTGTAACTTAGTAACGCTATACAAGGCGTTTAGGTTTTTTATCTCGTCTCCGAGGCCTTCCTTTTATCAAATCAAAAGGCCTTCTTTAAGGCCGGGCCTAAGATTAATGTAAGCATAATTATTGTTATACATAATAACAATATTATTTAGTGTCATAAATAAAATCCAAAAGTTTTTATTTTTTTAATATTTTATAATGTTTTAAAATCAAATCTATTTTACATAATTATTTAAGTACACAATATATTTTACTGTTGTAATTTAAAAATTTGTTTTATTTGCAATCGATTTCACATAAATATTGTAGTGTAAGAAAATACAAAATTTTATTATAAAATTTCTAATAAGCATTTGATCTTCCGACTACATTTTATCTTCACTTTGCCCAAATGATTTCATTAAACATCAAAAACCGCGTCTCAAAAGTTTCTGACATTCTGACCACAAAAATAAAATCTGGCGTTGCTACACATATACACTTTCCTTATACTTTCTTTATAGCGCCTTTTTTCTATTCGAGAGCTTACATGCTTACATTTTAGAAATTCGCATTGGCGTTCAGAAGAAATCAGTCTTTATCACGACTGCAGAGAGTCCTTTTAACAAGACGTCACGCATCCTGGCCTGAACTCGCTATCAATCGCTTTTCGCCAGTCCAGCAGCGTATCTCGAACAATGTTCAAAAGAAAACCGGCCTTATCCCAACGGTATAGAGTCCTCAAAACGCCACTGTCAAGCATCCTGGTCACTACTCGCTACCAATCGGTTCTCGTAAGTCCAAAAGCTATGAAGCTCGAACAATATAGAGACCACGGTATCGCCTTGACCGCACTTGATCAGGTCGTTGAGCGTGATCTTCGTCGGGTCAGCTGGTCGCACCATGTCGAATATCTCGTCTTTGACGTCGTCAAAGTTGACCGGGTCAGCTCCGTTTGCTATCATCTGCTCTTGTATCGCCTGGGGAAGAGACGAGAAGCTTGTTTCTCTTTGAATTGCATAAAAAACACAAATTACGGGATAAAAAAATTATGTAAGGAATATAAGCCGCGCACGTAAACAAACGATTTGAAAATAGCGGCCGAACGCATGCTATCTCGGTTAAATATATATATATGAGAGAAGAGTTAAGAAGAGAGGCCGCCATTTTCAAATCGTTTCTTTATTAGCGCAGGTTATAAGCTTTTTATAAAAGAGAGGAAGAATTTGATTTGAACGGTGTAGTTAAAAATTGACTGGTATTATCCGACTCGAAGGACCACAATCATAAATACAGCTCGAAATCAAGCTCAAACTGTTTCCTGTTTGCAAAAAGGATCGTTAAAGTTAGTAAACACAGAAAGTCTTCTAAAAATCGTTTATCAATTACTTTTATTACTGGAATAGTCCGGGGGCATATAGTTTCTTTAGATATATATGTAAAGGGTCAGAAAATGAGCAAGAAAACTTACCTTAAAGAAGTAATTAAGCGTAAACGTATCAAGGTACCCTTGAGCCCTCACATCGAGAACTCTGAACAAGTAAGCGAGCGCGGGCGGAGCCGAGCGCGCCGACAACGCTAGCACAAAGTCGAGGTAACTCTTGTAGTCCATCTCGCCGTCGTACGTCAGGCACTGTTGGAACACTCGTGCTAGGAAGGCTCGGGTCAGCGTGCCTGAACCGTAGCTGAAGAAAAATATAGTTTTATTTATAGAATAGAATAGAAACCACTTTATTGCATACAAAGTAAGATACATTAATAAGTTCAGGGTACAAACAATTTGCATGTAATGGGCGGCATTATCGCTAAATGCTTATTGAAACTTGAACAAGCGACGGTTGTAACAGTGTCTGAAGCACACTTCGGACACTTCTAAAAAAAACGCGTTGCTTCGCACACAGTCGTCAGCTCGTGTACGTGAACGCGTGCCATGCTTGTGTGAGTGAGATAAGACGTGCTAAGCGTACTGAGCGAAACTGAGAGGTGACCAAGCGTGGGGGCCGCACTTGCTGAGGGAGGCAGGGAGTGTCCACTGTCCATACTATACGTAGTACTATTTTAGACTGTGTAACAATCTCACCCGGCGAGTTCGTCGACGCTGAGCATGCCGTTGTGGTCGGCGTCCAGGTTGAGGTACTGGCCGTACACGCGCAGCGCTGACGCGGCGCTGAACCAGTTCTTCTTCTGCGCTTCTAGAGACAGGTTCTCTTCTCGCAACTGGTGGAAAAAATAATAAAATATAATTTATTGAGCGTTATTATTAAGCAATATTTTACTTAAGGTAAAAGATATGTCGTTTCGTGGTTCTAAGTTACCTAACTAATACCTTATTTTCATTCGACTGCTCCGTGGCTCAGTTGGCAGTGTTGTGGACTGAGTAAGTGTGTTCACCTGGGTTCGATTCCCGGGCGGGGCGAATATTGATATGATGAATATCGATGTTTGTTTCCGGTCTGGGTGTGATGTTCGTCTCTGTGTGTGTTTCGGGCACCCTAGATACAGGTTCTTCCTAGTTAGGGGCTCTGAGTTTGATGTGTGTTATTATTCACATCGGTTCAGTGGTTTAGGCGTGACGGCCTAACAATAGGTACTAGTAGAGATATCTACACTGATAGTATTTTATTTTTGTTTTAGTCTTTATTTTATTACAAAAAAAAAAAAAAATTTAAAAAAAGATCAGTACAAGTCAATAGCGCAAAGTTCTCACCTCAAGCAGCTCATCCATGAAAGAGCTAGCCAAGACGTCGCGCACGCGCACGCGGCCGGCGCGCAGCGGGTCCAGGAAGAACATGAACTTGCGCGCCGCCGTGCACACGTAGAACGAGCTGAACGACGCCTCCAGCCCGTCTAGTGCTGCCAGCGTCGGCACCAGCTCTGCTATGTAGCTCTCTAAATCCTGGGTCAATGAAAAAAGAGCCCTATTACCACAGAATACGTAATACCTAATACTAAAGTACTGAAGGTACTGGGATTATTAATGCCCGTTTTATATCCATACTGACGCTAACCTACACCACAGAATACCTAAATAGTACTAAATTACAGAAGGCTTACTCCCTGAAATCGTTTGATTAAAAAAATAAAAATCTAGATGCGTTGCGCAAAAAGCACAATTTAGCTTTATTTTCACAAAGAGCACAAATTTAGGTCCATCTTAGATTTATCTACAGAGATATCAGCCTAAACTCCATTGCCGCAAAGAAATTCCTACAATAATGACCCGTGTTACGAGTCATAAGAACATGAATTTGCGCGCCGCCGTGCACACGTAGAACGAGCTGAACAACGCCTCCCCCGTCTTTTTACTGTTCTTCATAGAAAATGCAAAAACAAGCATTAAGACTCACATGCTCCCTAAGGTAGCCTTGTCCAGTGACGTCATAAAGCGCCAGACCAACCCTCGTCTGCTGCAGGTAGACTCTCCGCATCACGTATTTGAAGAGAGACGAGGCTCGCAGCCGGCCTGAGCCGCCCTCCGCCGCTTGCAGGCGAGCGAATACGTCTGACGTCAAGTAGGGGCTGGGGAACATAATCCATTGTATCATCATCATCTCAGACAAAAGATAACGGGTATCATTTAAGCTATAACCAATTTAATTAGTTTTGTGTTTCTTAAATAATAGGGTTTGTCCTCAAAATAGTAGATCTGTCACCAAAATGTAGTCACCAAACAATGCAAAATCAGTTCCACAATAAATCACCTAAAATCCTGAGATATTAGGTCTAGTACCAAATAAATGTTTTTGTATGTATTATAATAGGTGTGTCCTAATAAGTATTTAAGCAAACTAATTTAAAGAGATCACCAATAAATCATATTATGCTACTAGAAAATTGCATTAAGTGCAAATAAAAAATTAGGGTTGTCATTATCGTTTCAACCAAAAGATTCTGCTACTTAACTAGACTACCAAGGTTCTAAATTTCCACTGGTAGTATAAATTATATTTAAATAAAAAAATTTGCAGAGTAGTAAATAAAACAATTAAAGTCAAAATAATCAATATTTATTGTTTAAAATAATTACCACTGAACAATCAGCGCTGGTTTAAAATAGCTGGCTTATGGCTAGCATAATTGTAGATAAAACACTTAATTAAAGTTAAAATAATCAATATTTATTATTAAAAAACAATAATCACATCGTGTGATCGAACCTAGTTACCTACTACCCATCGTTGAGGTCGGATTGGTAAATTTTTAAAGCGCGCCAATTTGTCTCCGCCCCTTTGATCATTTTTTCATTAAAATTATAAATTGATGTATTAAATTGGTAACGAATACTATTAATTTAATATCTGAACGAAATAAAATGTTACTACTGTATTGGTGACAAAATATCAAATAAAAAGAAGTCGCAGTCAGGGATCGATAATCGATTTATTTGGTGACAGATCTACCATTCTGAGCACAGAGCTATTATTTAAGTAACAAAACTGTTATTATAAGAACGAAGTTTATATTCATGTAATGCAATATAATTTTATTGGTTATCGATCTCTTATTTTACACATATATTAACATTAATTTGATAATTCATACCTGGGAACAATTTTTGTTTATCTGAGAACGAAAATATTTCGTGGCGATAGATCTATTTATTAGGTGATACAACTTGATGACAAATATAAATTTTGGTGATAGAAAATATAGTTCCCAAAGATAACTACTGTTGGACACACTGGATCACACTAATCAATAACATAGTACAAAATAAAGTCGCTTACCGCATTTGTCCCTATATAAAAGCTTAAATCTTTAAAATTCTTTAACGGATTTTGGTGCCATTTTTTTAATAGATAGTCTTGATAGTGATTAAAGAGGAAGGTTTATAAGTATCATACTTGCACAACATAGTAAAAGGTAAGGCGGTACAAAGTTGACTAGTCTTTGACAAAAAACCCAAGTCTTTTCCCACAGATCACCTTCAGGACATATATTTGGGAGAGAAATGTCTTTATTAATTACTATGCTGTTCAGGCACTTAGGCGATTATAGCATGGTACTCTGCCTCTGCTGCACATTCTTCAAATGTTTCTTTAGTCCCCCATTTGCAACACTCATGGCAGGAGACACAGTATTCTACGCAGCCGCAACACAGCAAAACATACAAAAAATGGGTGTGTGGGTTGCCATGCTTGGAAGGAGGTTTGGCGATGGAAGTACTTAGGTTTAAAATAAGTGTTATATACCTGTATTTAGGTCCAGCCTTATCACGAATCTTTCTAAACTGAAAATAATCCAGTGTAATTTCATCACTGTTGGCTGTACTGTAGTTTTCATTCAAGTTTTCAAGTAGATTCCATAGCTCTTTCAATTCACTGTTATCAAGTAATTCTTTGCTTTTCTTCTGTAAAAATTGAGCCCGGGTTTCTTCTCTTAATTTCTGATTTAATACTTCATCGGGTCTTGGAAGTTTGAAGTAGAATTTTGGTATTTTTTGGTAGGACTCTTTATTGGTATCTAGACGAAGGCTGTAAAGCTGTTCAAATGTTTCAGCTTCTATTTTTTCACTCTCCTCTTTTGTGGTGCTGCTGTTGGTGTCTAAAAAAAATGTTTTGATAAATATTAATAAAAAATAAATAGGTATTGGTCGGAGGTTATAAAGTTTTAAGAGTCAGTTTTTTAGGGAATATAGAATTTTAGGGAAACGAAATGCTTAAATTATATATCGGCTATAAATAAATCGGCTATTGATTATTTTTGATATATTTATATGGGTGTTTATGCTGAGTTAGGCAAACAACAAACCACTTAGTTTCTGGATGTACTTTCTAAGTCGACTTTTCATAGCTTTTTCAACGGGATCACTGGGCTTATCCAATGCTTTGGCTGTATCACTTTTATTTCCCGATGGCGGTAGTCTCTGTTCCTGTTCATTTGATTCCGACATGATCAAAATCCTGCACAAAAATTAAAATTATTTACATACATAATGTGTAGGTACCTACTTTGCAAGAACTCTTTTTTGTTTACAAAACAATGTTTTCGATTGAGTGACTGTTAAGTTGACTGATTGTGATTTGATTGATTTATGCGATGATTGAGATTGACTTGTTTATGCATCTTACCAATAGATGTCGTCTGCAATCAAATGTTTTAGTGCAATTCCCCAATAGATGTCGTCTTAAAATTTTGTCTTGATTTAGCTGAAATTGTCTACTACCTTTACTGAAAACTGCTTTCCAAAATAAAGCTATCTACTAAAATTTGGTAGGTACTCCATCTACTGCATCCATATCCGTATTTAATATTACCTACCTATTATAATGCGTCTTTTTCGCTTTCACTACAAAAATACTGAACCGATGAAATTTCATAAAATTTGTTAAACGGATAGTCTGGACTAGGAGCCTGGGGAGGACATAAAGCTACCTGTTTATACCAAACATTTCTCGGAAAAATTGGGAAGGGAAAGTGCGTTGGCGAAGCCGCTCCCATTAGTTTTAAGTACAGGTACTTACTTATCCAAATATATCCAAATCCGAAAATGATACTAGGTATGTAAATATTATGTATGTAGTTAAGAGCTGCAACTATGATATTAGTCGATTTTGTAGATACAGCGCATTACCTAAACCCAAATCCATGATCATTCATATCCCAACTCTACATGCAATTATAGAGTATTTAGTATATAGGAATTGATTGAATGTAATAAAACCGTTGCTACAATAAAGTTAGACCGGTCTAAAACGACGATTTGAATGACGAATTTGTGATTTTACCTAGTCTATTTAACTCCTTTTGTGGTAGAGCTGTAACGTACAGTCAAGGACTAGGAGGCCGTGACAGATATGTCTATGGTTTCGTCAGCCCTAGGCTGTAAAACCAAAGAACAAGAGCTATTTTGCAATACAGAAAAACCGGAAGTGTTACGCCGATCGTGTCCGCCACTGTACCTTATAGATTAGATCCGATTCAAGTGAATAGTTAAATAAAGTGCTCTACATCCTAATGTAGAGTTCCCAGCAGTTTTCGCCTCTCAAGGCCTAAGGATGCGTGCGGACTAATTAAAATTGTTGTTATACGTTATTGTACTTATATAAAAACAGTATTGAGCAATTAACAGAAAATTACCACACAACCTTGCTTCCTTCCGCTGTTTTTTATTTGGCTGGGCAATCAATGTAGCGAGTTTACGTATTTGTTGTGTAGAGTACGCATAGTTTCTTAGAAAAAAATTAGGTAACAGACAGAATGACGGGTACTATTATGACCGCATTTGCAATATTGCTTTTCGTCCTCTCGAGTCTCAAAGTCAATAAAAAAAACAAACCTAAAGAGGACTAAAAGCAATATTGCAAAAGCGGCTGTAATAGGGGGTCTGAGGCCCTATTACGGCCGCTTTTGCAATATTGCTTTGAGTCCTCTTTGCGTATTTTTTGTATTGACTTTGACACTTGGAGGACGAAAAGCAATAGTGCAATGCGGCCATAATAGGCCCTCAGATCGAAATACATACTGAATGAAATTAAAGCTGACATTCTCAGTCAAGTAGGAGTACCTAGTAGCACTTCAAAGTTTCAAAATATGTCATTAAATCGATCTCCGCTCCGCTCCAAATTGTTATACTCAGTCGAGTTCCCACTTCAAAACAGTGAAGCATATAAATGATCGATGTAGTATGAAGACGGGTCGAGCCACGATTATCTGCACTCGAGAAACACTTTTCCAAGTTACAACTCGAGCGAGCCAAGCCTCCAAAACACTGACTGTGACTGTCAACTTAAGGGTTTTGATTGACAACCTAACCCTAAAATAACTTCTCTTCTCACTATGTCCCACCCACTGCAGGCCATGAGAAGCGGCTACAATACGTTAAGAAGAGAGAGTAGTTAAGCAAAGCAATGCCATGCAGAAGGGTCGGTTAGTTTGGGTTCCTATAAAACGTTATTAACGGGAAAAGTAATTTCTCTCACGACAGAATTTCTAGTTTTTATCTTAGTTATATTTCCTTCGGTACCTTAGTATCTAAATAATACTACTTAAGTAGGTATACTTATACTTCTGTTTAGTGAAAACGTAAAACGATTCGTTTGAGGTGGTGGTAAACCACATTGTAATAGATTGTTACTTTTCTCGGTATTGCATGTTTGTAAAATTTAAATATCATCATTACAAAATTTCCCCTTATAGGAGGTAGGTAATAATGTACAATAATAATCGAATTTCTCTTTATTTTAAAACGTAAGTAAGCAGTTATCTTTAAACCTGGAAGAAATTGCTTTGAGCGATAAGTCTGCCCATTGCATGCAATTTTAACTATGTGTACCATTAATTTTATAATGTGATTTTGTATCTTTTATGTGCAATAAAATTATTTTAATGTTTTTTAACTTTTAACTTTAACTTAAACCACTCTAGGTAGATCCTGCACCGGGTCTAGGGTAAAAAAAGAGAGAGTGTTACTTTAAAAGAATTAAAAAAAAAACTCACTCAGACCCAGAAACCAAACTTTGATACAACAATACAAACATAGATTGCCTTCGCCGGGAATCGAACCCCTTGGAGTTCACTCCAAGTGTTCAAAATCACAGTCAACGTTACTGACAACTGAACTACAGAGGCGATCCAATTTGAAGGCCCATTATGTATACAACAGGTTAACGTAACACATTATATACTCAGTGGTAACACTAACATAATGCATACAAATATTATTATTAAAATCAGACAAAGTGAAAAGAATATTAAAACTACACGGTAACTTAGGCTTCAAACGCACAGGCGGATTTTTATCCGCGCGGTAACAAACCGCGCGCATAAAAATCCGCTGTTGCGGTTTTATTTCCGCGCGGTTGGAAAGGTTGTTATTTCATTTTCAACCTTATTCATAGGCCACGAAGGTACAGGCGAATTTTTAGCCGCGCGGAAATAAAACCGCGACAGCGGATTTTTAACCGCGCGGTTTTTTATCCGCTGGTCACTGCGTTTCCGCTGGTTTTATACACTTCCATAGGATTCAGTATGTTACATAAAATCCGCGTGGCAAAAAACCGCCTGTGCGTTCGTAGCCTTATTATTATTATTATTTATTTATTTATTAAACATATATTGCTATATACAACTTATATACATAGTCCCACAAAACTGTTTAAACAGTTTGTCTGCGGGATCAGCTGAGCTCGACATTATCACTGTTATACATTACTTTATAACTTTATTGAATCTAAATAATAGTTTTTTAACATATTTTTGAACGTTGGTTTACTAGTTTCTCTACTGCGTAAATACTGGGGCAAAGTAATTGAGCAAGTATGGAAGACGTTTTTTTAATGTTCTATCGCCATACACATACACAAGTAATAGTAAGTACCTAGTACTTATCACATTATTATACAACAAATTTAATATTATTGCCACTTTTACTATTCGACATTTTACTATTATTGTTCATCTGCTTTTTTTGAAATAAATTTATTATTATAAATTTTATTATTATTACAGCCTCGGTGGATCAGTTGGCAGTATGTGGATTGTGACTTCGCAGGTCTAGATTCGATTCCGATTCCTTTACAGCAGAAACGAATGAATGTTATGTATGATAAATATCGATGTTTGTTTACTGGGTCTCTTAGGGCTTTCAATAAAAAAAATCACAAGTAGGTAACTTTTAATAAGACAAATATAAATAGTCTCCTAAGTAGGTAGCTTGAACCTAGAAATAACTTTCTGGAATTCAAAGGATGCTAAATTTTGCCACTGTTGGCATCATCTGAAATTCCTTTGCATGCTGTTTGTTAAAACTCTTAAGAGTCTTTTACTAACATAAAGTTCTTTAAAATCACTACAGGCTACGTGCTAAGAGATAACTTTGTACTTAGTAGAATTATTTATATTTTGTCTAAGTTTAAAAGTAATGATTTTTCATCCTAAGTGAATACTCACATATTTTGCGCCTTCATTGCTTATCAATCCGTAATTTACGTGACATAATACTAATTAGTGCATCCAATACAGCTAGCGCTACCGAAAAAATAATCTGTATTGAAAATTACGCAATTTACGTAAAAGGCTTAAACGATTATACGTATATGACAAAACAATGCGAAAGAGCCGCATCGTAGAACCGGACAAAAGTCGGGTGCTCTAGCGCAGACCCACCCAACGAGTTTTGTGGAACCGACTCCAACATTTCATTACTTAGTTAACTCGGAGTTGCTGCATCGAGCGGCCGCTCGCGTCGCGTCTGTTTCCTCCCGATAAAGTAACCATAACCCGTCAGTTTTCGAGTGGCTTGTGACAAAAACGTGTGTGTTCCTTTAGATTTTTTTAAACAAACACGTTGTCAGTGCACCGTTTCATGGATTTGCCGTAAAAGCAGCTAGGAATCCTAAAGGTGAGTCGGGCTTAACCGCCTGAATTTAAATGTATTCTACGTCTACGGAGCTATCTAGGCTCTAGGCGCATTTTGAAAGGGGTTGGTTTATCATCAACTTTTGCAAAGCGCATAGCATACCCGCCACTGAGGCCATTTGTCAACAATTGTGCAATGCTAGTCAAATTCTGTTGTTGTTATAACTATAGCCACAGTTAAAACAAAAAAAAATAAACCATAAATTTTGAAGCTTAAGCAGGTAAAAAAGAGGACCCATATAATTGGCTATCAAGGAAGGTCTGTGTCCGACAGTGTTTTTGTTTTATTTTGGCAGAAACTTAATTGTGAAGGCAGGCTACCTAAACCTTGCAAGATTCTTAGAAGAACGCAGTTTTTTATGTGCTCTACTTTTGTTTGTTTTGTTATTTTTATGTAACAAAGTTGAGTTTTATTATCATTTTATTTATAACGTAGTTAATAAAAATTTTAAAAATAAAGTCTTATGGTAGAAAATCATAGGCAATCCACACTAGAAAATATTTTTTGAGTAGATAACGATTTTGTAAAAAATGTAATGATCATATACCTATTTCTATGTTTACAGATTTTTTAGTAAGTATCCTTTAACATCCCTAGTAGGTATCATAGCCTATTGAAACTTTATAAATTTTTTCGTGGCTCTGGCAGAAAATTTTTCCCTATCAGTTCTGCATGGTATTGCATTGCATTGAATACACCTTTTATGTTGAGTCAGAGCCTTCATTCTTATTATTCAATATTATATACATATAACTAGGTATCTACATTATAACTTATTCATCTAGCGACTTATATAACGCATAATGTTTATATAATGAGGAATGCAATTAATAGCGTTTGAGTCATTATCTAGATATCCCTGTGTACGGCAGGTACTTACCTAATTATTCATTTTAACTCAGTATAAATATATGTAAGTAGGTAGGCATGATTGCAGCCTACATGTAATTATGTGGGGGTAGCACAGAATCGATGACGTATTAGGCATTAGTTTGGAATTTTCGATTATTTTATACTAGTCGACCCGGCGAACTTCGTACAGCCTAACCTATTACTATGTTGATCATGTATTATACTTATAAACCTTCCTCTTGAATCACTCTATCTATTTAAAAAACTGCATCAAAATCCGTTGCATAGTTTAAAAGATTTAAGCATACATAGGGACAGACGCGGGAAGCGACTTTGTTTAATACTATGTATTGATTATAAATAATTTTGTATAAAAAAAAATAGTTTACTGTTCTAAAAATCACAAAACCAGGTAGCATTTTTAATCAATATTTAATAAGAAAAGCTCATACTTACTAGGAGAACCTAGAGCCTCGAGTTACTAATATTTCACTTACGGTCAGTAAAATAGAAAATACGTAGGTTTGCAGAAAAGCCGAAAGTTCGTAGATCTACGTAAAAATACATTAGAGGTGGCAACGCTGGTCTAGGCCTTGGCCCTATGCAGGGTGCCCGGTAGTCCCAGAACGGAACACAATTACAGAGTGTAAAGCGTTGTTGTTTTTATTTTATTATTAGAGTATTATTCGTATGGCTATCATAATATTAATTTTACAAGCATTTTCATCATCATCATCTTCATCATTTCAGCCGTAGGACGTCCACTGCTGGACATAGGCCTCCCTCAAGGCTCTCCATCTGTACCGATCGCAGGTGGCCTGCATCCAGCGTGCACCCGCAGCCTTGCGCAGATCATCCGTCCATCTGGTCGGTGGACGTCCTACGCTGCGCAAGCATTTTATAAGCATTGAAATAATAAGGTATTTAGGGTACCTTCAAAGGGTTAATAAATAATAGTATTTTATGCAAAGCAAAATTATTATTACAAGATTAATTAATTTATCTGGCCCTGATAAGTTTAAATCTGAATCATCCGTGAAACAACTCAATAAATTAACACGTTCATTGCCAAAATGATATCGTGATGTATATCTGCAAAGATGAAGTAATAAATATGTAATTTTAACCTGCAAAACATACTTACTTATTGCGAAAACGTGAACTTTTACGTAGGACGGTCGAGATTGCAAAAATATACAATATTAAAATTGTATTTTTATTGTAATTTTTGTCGAATTTCAGAGTTGCTTGTTTTTCGGTTTTACGTAAGAGATATAATAATAATATAAATAATACCTTATTGTGATTTAACTGCGTTTTAGGGATTCGTAGTCAAAAAGAAATTGTAATTTTAAACATTTACCCTGTTATTCATAAAAA
Organism: Euspilapteryx auroguttella; assembly: GCA_951802225.1. Taxonomy (NCBI): domain Eukaryota; kingdom Metazoa; phylum Arthropoda; class Insecta; order Lepidoptera; family Gracillariidae; genus Euspilapteryx; species Euspilapteryx auroguttella. Next base: position 5,337,419 of record OX637664.1, on the reverse strand, counting down.
ATTAAATAGCATTTTAGTTATTTGACGTATGTCAATTTAGACTGGATGTCACGTATTTACCATACAACAAACCAGAGAAGTAGACCTCTAGTAACGCTACTTAAAATCTACTGTATCTTTATGAATAACACGTTAGTCTTTGAATGTTGGCACAATCCCATAAGTTATGTCAAACGCTAGAAATCTTATCGGGAGCACATACATACAGCCTCCGTTCCAAAAAAAAATAAAGAAAATTTGAATTAAACACGTTTCATTATAACGAAAAAATAAATCGTTAATTTCATCAATAATAATTCGGGGTCAATGTCGAATCGCAGCAACAATGTTATTATTATTTGGTTCTGTTCCGGTACGCTGAACTGGGTTTCAATAGTGTAAATAAAATACTTATTGAACATTTATAGGTAAACTAGTCGACCCGGCGAACTTCTTACCGTCACCTATTACTATTTTGTGCATGTATCATACTTATAAACCTTGCTCTTGTATCACTCTATATTTAAAAAAAAAACATCAAAATCTGTTGCGTAGTTTTAAAGAATTAAGCGTACATAGGGACAGACGCGGGAAGCGACTTTATTTTGTAGTATGTACTAGAGGCTGCCCCGCGGTTTTTCCCGCGCAGATTTCTCATAAACACAAAATTCCCGTTTTTTCCCGTTTCCGTGAGAATTTCGGGAAATCCCTTCTTAGTGCTCACCTACACTCCCTAAGGAACCTACATACCTAAATTTCAGCCCGTTACGCCCAGTAGTTTCGGCTCTGCGTTGTCTGTCAGTCAGTCAGACAGTCAGTCAGTAACGGAAGAGTTTTAAATATATTGATTGATGATATTGATATTGATGATGAGCACGATCAGTGATGTGCAGGCTGTATCCGTGCAGTGTTCTGCTATTCGTGCTGCTCTGTGCTTCTGTGGACATTATAATATGATTTTAATCCTACCTTAGAATACCAAATAGTACTCCTACTTAGCATTAGAGCGGGCGCACATTTAGCCACTAGTCGTGGCCACTAGTGGCTTGGTCAAGCCACCAAATGCGGCCCCTCGACGCGACCGTTGCGTCGATGCTGTAAAAGTATGAAAGAACTAGGTAGTCCGCAGTTGGTGGCCAAGTGGCTTCGTCTAGTGGATCAATGTTCGCCCGCTCTAAAACTTACTATTCATCTCCTGTTAAAATTATATAAACAAACCGGATCCGTACAATAGCATTTTGATATGCCCTTAAGCCTTTAAAGTACAATTTCATTGTTTTTTTTTGCGTCATTAAGATGAGCGCACGACCTTTAAAAATGAAAGTGTTTTTGTTTAAAGGCATTTTAATCTTCCTACCTTCAATGTGTCTCAGCTCAGACTATAATAAAGACGTAGAGACGTGCTCTTTGGTAAACGAATTGATCGAAAGTCTGAAAAGACCTCCCCTGAAAAGACCATACTGCTAATTTCAATCAAAAAACATTTTTTTGGAACTTTGTTCTAAAGAAAAAAGAATAAATTCCATTTGAGATTTTTTTTTTATCTAAATCTTACTTTTGCGAGTGTCTATAATTTTCTTAAGTTAAGCAAATAAAGTTAAATGCCTTTTAAGTTTCTTATGAAGTTAGCTATCATTTTGCTTGTGATATTTGTACGGGCTTTTCGCTTGCGTTTATTATCTATAAATTAACCTTTTGAAATGAAACAGAGGGACTAAGTATTTGTTCAATAATTATATTACAATAGATACTTGTACAAAACATTACAGACACATTCCTTTAGACATTTTAAGACCTTTTAAAAATACTTAATATCATAATAACGCATCTCTAAGAGCCTCTTCCTAGGAAGAACCTGTATATAGAGGGTGCCCGAAAAACATTCTGAGACTAACAATACACTCAGACCGCGAAACGATCATGGAATGGATATTCGTCATAAACATGTTCGCCTCCGGCGGGAATCGAACCCGGTGTCCCCGCGTGTCAGTCCATATCACAGCCAACTGAGCCATGGACCAGAAGAATTTGGGGGTCTTTGATTCGATTCACGACCGGAGCGTTCATTGGAAAGTATCATGATTAAAAGTATCTGTTTAGTTTTCTTTTTTTTTTTGTCTAAATTGATTACCTGGGATAGTTATACTTAAATTAAAAAAAAACACATTTTGAAAAAGTTTCTGAATCACCTGCCAGTACTCTACAATGTTTTAATGCACTCACTGACCACTGCATAATAAACGTCATTATCCTACTATTATTACAATCCTTGTGATAATGAGAACCCCATTTGCGGACCGAGAATCTGGTCAGAACTTAACAAGCAACTTTGAACTCTTTTTCTAGAGGAATAAGAAAATATCACAATTAACTAGAGGCACTTGTTTTGTGGTGAAGTAAGCAACTGGGTGAGAAATGTCCAGATATTAAAAGAGATAGCTCTAATAGGTTCTTACTCCCTAGTAGTTAGTAATTAAATGACTTGCTAAGTTGTTCAAAAATTGTATTATTATGATTGGGAGTATTTGAAACAAAGAAAAATAAAAAAGGGGTGAATTTACCAACCAAAACCAGAATACATATGGGTCAAACCCATAGGGATTATTTTTAAAAGAGACCCCCCTCAATAAATTTACACCTACATAAACTGAGATCTTTCTCTTTTCTGGAGTCGGTTAAAACAGGTACTAAATACTTTTCCTGAATATAATAAATATTTTTGTGAAAACCGTATCAAAATCGGTTTAGCCAAACTCGAGATAATCGCGGACAAACTTACATACATACAGATAAAACTGAAAACCTTTTTGGTTAAAAATTATTATGGTAAAGAGCCAGTTTACAGCGATGCTAGCGCCATTCGCGAAAAAAATGTATATCTTCTAAACTAAGGCAAATATCAAAAATGTGGCACTGTATGACACTAGATAATGTAGCCTAGTATTTTTTGAGCACAGCAAAGTAGTCCTGAGTAAAAAGAACAAAAAAAACATAGATTGTTACCAAAAGTGGCCACTTTTAGCAACACTTTGTAGCTTTCTTTGGTCTTCAACCTAAAAGCTATACAGAAGGGCCCTAAAAAAACTAGGCTACATTATCTAGCGTCATACAGTGCCACATTTTTGATATTTGCCTTAGTTTTGAAGATAATATTTTTTTTCGCGAATGGCGCTAGCATCGCTGTAAACTGGCTCTTAAATAAAAGTCTTTAGGCCAAAACAATAAAAACCCTAGGCTTAGCGAGAGAAAACGGTGTAAAAGATATTATCAATTACATAGCTATTGAATTTAGGAAATATACGAATGTCTAGTAACTGAAATAGTCTCGACATTAATTATTAGAGTTATTTATAACTTGCAGACGGTAAAAAAGGCAAAAAAAACATGAGTGCATTTTGTAATTAGGTTTCTTTGTAAACAAGTACTTAAAGACAAAATCTATAAAAGATTAAAGAACAACTTTTGCATTAAATTATGGGTCTATAAGAAACCAACAAAGTTAGTCATCAGTACAAAATTATATAAAATTACAGGTAGAAACATAAAACAGAATAAAAATATTAAATTAAGTTTAAAAGGACTAATTCTTTGTCAGATGCAGATTATTATATAAATGCTTAGACTTCAAATATGTGATAATCATGGTAACTCCCACCTCCCACCAAAAGAAAAAAAACCAGATCATTTTTATTAACATTAATCGATTGCAAACAATTTATATACATAGATTACAAAATTCAAATCAAATTCTATTCAAGACCGTCCACAATGTAAGCGATCAATCAAAAGTTTGTATTTCTCTTTAAATGATTTTTCTTACGTAACAAATAGACACGTTTTACATCTAATTTGTAGATGGTGGCATACTTTTTTTTTAAATACACAGAACCTATGGCTAACTGTTTGCGCGCAGCTTTCAATTTAATCGACACTAGTCGATCCACCGAACTTCGTACCGCCTAACCTATTACTATTTTGTGCATGTATTATGCTTAATAAACCTTCCTCTCGAATCAGTCTCTCTTTTGAAAAAAAAAACCGCATCAAAATCCGTTGCATAGTTTTAAAGATGTAAGCATACGTATGGACAGACGCGGAAAGCGACTTTGTTTTTTGTTTGTTTGATTTACTTGAATTCCCAGTTTTCCTATTTCTTCATACAGTACCTCCTAAGCTCTACGAATTACTTACACTTGAAATTTCTGATTTTTTCAGTGAAATTTATACCTTGACCTATTGTGATTGCCTTTATTAATAGACTTGGCCAAATTTATTAAGTTAAAATGTTAGGCTAGGGCGCAGCTACCAGGGACAAAGTTTTGCGGTAATTAATAGGTCAATTTAAAGGAAACAAAAGAAAGGGCGTCTCATCAATTTTCATGTTAGTGCCACAAAACTTTGGATTCACTAACGTTTAAAGTACCTACATGATCTTATAAAATACTTTGAACGACAAAATGGTATCAGTTACATACGTTCCGGAGAAAGTGCGCGTGCGCAACGCGTATCAAATGCGCTCAATCACGGGTTTAGATGTTTACACACAAGAGAGGATGCGGTGTAGTGATGCGACTCGGGTCTCATTTTACTCGAGTGACTCGAGTGAATTTCCTTTGGGTTGGGTGGTAAATCGAATGGGAAAATATTCACACTCGTGCGAGTGACTTGATGCGACTCGAGTCATTCTAGTGACTAGTTTAGTGTAGTCTTTCACTGTATTCTTTTTATAAAATGTCAGTTTTGGCTAGGACCCTAGTCCCTTATTTTAAGCAAAATATTGTATTACTAATAATAAAGTTTTGTTTTTTTTAAATATTGTGTTACTAATTGCATAGTTTTGATTTTTTTATTATAGAATTCTTCGATTTAGCCCGATAATGGTACAGTGGCGGTCTAGGTCGCCGTTTCACTTCCGGTTTTTCTGTATTGCAAAAAAGCTCTTGTTCTTTGGCATTACAGTCTAGGGCTGACGAAACCATTGTCAAATCTGTTACGGCCTCCTAGACCGCCATTGTAGATGGTACACCCTAAGCACTAATTTACTCGAGTGAGAATGAAGTTCGAGTAGAAATATATGACTCGAGTTGCATTATCACTCGAATGAAGACTCATTCTCTCGAGTGAGGTTGTCACTCGAGTGAGACTCGAGTTTGACCTAGGCTTCGCTCGAGTGATTCGAGTAGAAATTAAGCTCGAGTCACATCACTAACGCGATGATTCGTGCCCAATGATATGCGGAATGATCTCAGTTGTACACATTGTTGACTTTGTGGAAAGTTGCTCTGTCCATAGGCTATTCAATGAAACCATAGCCATTTACCTCCGTGGTTTAGTAGAAGGTCCAGCCTACGTAGCATGGGCATGACGGACCGTTTGTCGAGTCTTTCTGTCACTTGATCGCTTTTGACATTTAAATGCGGGAAAATGTATGAAGACGATCGACAAAAGTGACAGATAGATACGACAAATTCGACAAATTTTGGTCATGTTACCACTGCAGGCTTGATTCCCGGGGCGGGGCAAACCTTGTTACGATGGATATCAATGAGTTTGCTATTATTTGAATGCGTTGTGATACTTTTGTGAGTCTAATTGAGTGCGATGTGTTTTTTTTTTAAGTATTATTTAGAGAAACGAACGGAAAAGATAGACATGGATGTCACGCTTGCTACATGTGCGCTGGTCCTTAGAAGAAGAATGTAGTATATCACAGTAATATTATAAATGCGAAAGTTTGTTAGAGTGTATGTTTGTTACTTTTTCACGTCTAAACGGCTGGAGAGATTTCAATAAAATTTGTTACGGAGTTTAGCTGACACCCTGGATAACCACATAGGCAATTTATTTTCACTAATAAACCGCTGGTAACACCGCCGTGCACAGTTAGTGTTAAGTAAACAGAGTAAGTAGAGTGCATAGTGGTGACAGACAACTTTACAATGTCAAGTGTATAACTGTTGCGATATATTAGGGTTCTTTAGTTAAAGACTCAAAAAGAACCCAAAATACCGTGTTGTTGCACTCCTTGCCCAACGGTCGGAGTCAATGGCAGATTAAACATTTGGCCATTTAATGGTCATTACATTTCATAAAAATACATAAAAATGTCGTTTTAAAATACCTATGTGAAAATGGGAACCCTGTGCAAGCTTCACACATGCTTAGTATGCACTAGTTATTTTATGAGAGTCATTGCGACTATATACCGGTCGATATTAGTAAATATTGACATAGGGTATTGACTCGAATCGTTTAAGTAAAGCACTCTTTTCCACTACAGAGTTGCTAGTTTATATTTTTACTAGGCTGCCCCGCGGTTTCACCCGCGCAGATTTGTCACTAACACTTTTGAATGGAATTGGAATTTCGGGAATTCATTCCTTAGTGCTCCCCTACACTCCCCAAGGAACACACGTTCAAAATTTTAGGAGAACCCCCGGCGTCGCAGGGTACTCGTTTGGAGTTTCCCCGCCTTAAAAACAAAAAAAAAAGGTTTACAAAATGCATGCTTAAAAAAAAACAATTGAAATAAAGTATATGTTTAAACCCAATAATTAGTTAACCATTGCATGCAAAAAAGACGATTACTATGTTATATCTATCTATATTCCATACTAGTGGGCGCCCTGCGGCTTCGCCAGCGCATTTTCCCTTGTAACATCAAATTCCCAATTTTCCCGCAGGAATTTCGGGATAAAAAGTAGCCTATGTTTCTCAGGCTCTAGTCTATCCATATACCAAATTTCATTCAAATCAGTTCAGTAGTTTTTTCAGGAAAGCGAGACAGACGGACAGACAGACAGACAAACAGACAGAGTTACTTTCGCATTTATAATATTAATATGGATATACTAGCTAGTTAAAGCATCAGCGTAAAGAACTAGTAAATCCACAATAGAGTCCCTGACTGACAGCGTGCAGTTTAGCATAACCACATGGTGCTGAGCCTTGGGCAGGACGGGTCCAGGTTCGACTCCCGGACAGGAATGCGGAGTAATCAGCGAAATTCTTTACGTAACTTGTAGTAAACTTGTAAAGGGCTATTTTATCACCATTTTATCACGTTAAAGTCGGAAGGTATGTTGATTGCTGTAAAATTAGAGGTATTTTATTTATTACCACGAGACAGACCTTAGTTCCTTAAGAGGCCTATAAGAAGTTAAAGTGCTGCCATTTTGCAAAATAAAGTATGTTAGGTACCTAATGACTTTGATGAAGGAACTTTTAAAGGAAGATAGATCGATAAACACTCTAGCGTAATCAATCAACATAACTTTTTTTTACAATTTAAAGTTTTTTATTTAAAAAAATAAAACAAATAATAATTAGGTATACCAATAAAAAACTGCTTCCATACAGTGTTGGCACTTTTTAATTTCGAGCTAAGTTATTATTAGTTAACTTATTTTAATTTAAATTGCGGTGTATCCCATTAAGCGACTCCATTTTCGAATCGTTTAAGTAAAGCACTCTTTTCCACTACAGAGTTGCTAGTTTATATTTTTACTAGGCTGCCCCGCGGTTTCACCCGCGCAGATTTGTCACTAACACTTTTGAATGGAATTGGAATTTCGGGAATTCATTCCTTAGTGCTCCCCTACACTCCCCAAGGAACACACGTTCAAAATTTTAGGAGAACCCCCGGCGTCGCAGGGTACTCGTTTGGAGTTTCCCCGCCTTAAAAACAAAAAAAAAAGGTTTACAAAATGCATGCTTAAAAAAAAACAATTGAAATAAAGTATATGTTTAAACCCAATAATTAGTTAACCATTGCATGCAAAAAAGACGATTACTATGTTATATCTATCTATATTCCATACTAGTGGGCGCCCTGCGGCTTCGCCAGCGCATTTTCCCTTGTAACATCAAATTCCCAATTTTCCCGCAGGAATTTCGGGATAAAAAGTAGCCTATGTTTCTCAGGCTCTAGTCTATCCATATACCAAATTTCATTCAAATCAGTTCAGTAGTTTTCTCAGGAAAGCGAGACAGACGGACAGACAGACAGACAAACAGACAGAGTTACTTTCGCATTTATAATATTAATATGGATATACTAGCTAGTTAAAGCATCAGCGTAAAGAACTAGTAAATCCACAATAGAGTCCCTGACTGACAGCGTGCAGTTTAGCATAACCACATGGTGCTGAGCCTTGGGCAGGACGGGTCCAGGTTCGACTCCCGGACAGGAATGCGGAGTAATCAGCGAAATTCTTTACGTAACTTGTAGTAAACTTGTAAAGGGCTATTTTATCACCATTTTATCACGTTAAAGTCGGAAGGTATGTTGATTGCTGTAAAATTAGAGGTATTTTATTTATTACCACGAGACAGACCTTAGTTCCTTAAGAGGCCTATAAGAAGTTAAAGTGCTGCCATTTTGCAAAATAAAGTATGTTAGGTACCTAATGACTTTGATGAAGGAACTTTTAAAGGAAGATAGATCGATAAACACTCTAGCGTAATCAATCAACATAACTTTTTTTTACAATTTAAAGTTTTTTATTTAAAAAAATAAAACAAATAATAATTAGGTATACCAATAAAAAACTGCTTCCATACAGTGTTGGCACTTTTTAATTTCGAGCTAAGTTATTATTAGTTAACTTATTTTAATTTAAATTGCGGTGTATCCCATTAAGCGACTCCATTTTACTAGTAGGTACAGTTGCGATCTAGGACGGCGTAACACTTCCGGTTTTTCTGCATTGCAAAATAGCTTTTTTTGTTCACTATACACTAAAAAGTAAGACCGGTCTAAATCACGAATTGAATTTGTATGACGTTTTCGGAATTTAAACCTTATTTATTGGTTTAGACCCAGGTCTAACACTTTTTGGGGCAGAGCCGATAATGGTTTCAATGGACTCACAATTTGGATTTTTTTTCTATGGTTTGCTACTTTTAGCGTTTCTCTTTGTTTATAGTTTTAAAGATTTTGTCGAGTCCTTGTGGCCCGTTAGATATTCAGTCAGTCACACTGGCAATCAGGAATGCCGGCTCGCCCCTGGCTAAACTAGCATTGCTAGCATTCATGATGATAATGCAAGCGATAAAACTTGAAATTATCGTAGATTTGTTATTATTTTACGCTTAAATACTAAAAAGGTCCGGCTCTGCCTAACCATTCGGGGAATAAATGTTATGTTTATTACAAAAAAATAATTTATGAATAAAACTCTTTTTTTGGGAGCCAAAATTGTATTAAATTCATTGTATGCAGATTTATCAGAAACTACTGACCCAGCAAACTTCATACAGCCAATGTCGTGTTTTTTATCGATTCCGCCCAGTTGTTTTTGCTGCCTATTTGATTTAAACAAGAAAATTGACAATCAAATCTTATACTCTTTATTAAATTGGTTTTGGTTTTAAGGTCAAACGTAATTTTAAGCCGAAAATCTATAGGTTTACCTCCTCATTAAACTAACTTCCTTACATACTAATACAAATAATTTCCCAAGGGTTGATTTTACTTTGAACAACAATTCATACTGTAGCTTACATCTGGTCAAATAAAGTCTAATGATATCTGATCTGACCCATAACTCAACAACCTTTCTATTGTTGTGCTCGTCACACATTGTAGCCCTTTGTGGGCACGTGCTAAAAGCTTAAGGCTCAAAACATCTGCTTTCAAAAAAAAAAAAGTTTTTTTTTCCCGCCACGCTACATGTTGCAATGAGAACAAATAGTTTTTTTTTTCAAGGTTCTCTGCGCTTTTGTGCCCTTTCAGCCTATGCGGCAGCTGTGTTGCCAGCTTGCAATAAGTATAGAGCCTAGGGTGATGATGATAAGTTAATTTAAATTTCTAAATGATACTGTATTAATTTTCTAAGTCGGATCTGTGCCTATGTATGCTTTTATCTTTAAAACTATGCAACGGATTTTAATGCGGTTTTTTTTAAATATATCGAGTAATTCAAAACGAAGGTTTTTAAGTATAATCCATGCACAAAATATTAAAAGGTTAGGCAGTACGAAGTTCGCCGGGTCGACTAGTTTTTTTAAAATAAAATACTGATAAACTTTATTGAGGAACGGTAAACTCATTAAATCTTGTAACCAAAATGACTTCATTCTCAGTTATTTTAATTAGTCTCATTTGCAAAATTATCTCGGAATGGTAATAAATTATTTAATAAAACTACAGGTAGGTATTTATAATAAAACGGTAACTTTAACTTAACGTAATTTCAAAGAAACTGCTACACCGAATAATATTTTACATTACTGTATATTATACAGTTTTTGCTAACGTATTTTGTAGCCCAATTATTGTTTAGAGACTTAAACGGTTTTAAATGTCTGACAAATTTATACCGAGCAATTTACGGGTTCCTAGTGGAACACGTAGGCGACGACGGTCGGGAACTCGGGACGACCTCGATACCCATTAATCTTATATTTAACTGACCATTAGGTGCATGTGCTACAGGAACGGAACGCAATAGGCTTCATTAAAAAAAAAAACTACTTCGCGATCAGATGTGCATACAAGCTTGAGGTGAAAATTACAATGAAAGTTTCCTTTCCTACTTCAAAAAAAAACTCGTTCAGGAAAGTTTATTTGAAAATTTCGGAATATTCCGGAAAGATTCTGGAATTTTCAAATTTAATGCACAGTATAAAACAAAGTCCCTTCCACCGTCTATCTGACTCTGACTCTATATGCTTAAATCTTTAAAAACTATTTACTTACCGATTTTGATGCGGTTTTTTAAATATATAGAGAAATTCATGAGAAATATTTATATGTATATTAGTAAAATGCACACAATAGTAATAGGTTTGGCTAGGCAAAATAATAAAGTTATTGATTGACATAAAGACCGATATGGCCTTATGTTTATGACCGTTATATAACCTTTAAAAGTCCCTAACGAGACATTATTTGCTGTTAATTACTCTCTATGAAGAAATGTTTTTTTTATAACAGTTAGCTAACAATAACTTGGCACCTTAGAACATTACCTAATCTTTAAAAAGAGAATCCATCATCGTTCCGGTTCATTGGCCTTAAAAAGCTCTTAAATACCACGGTATTAAAAGCTTAAAAATCCACGCAATAGGGATTGAATTCGATTGTTTGTAGCACGCAAATGTAACACCTACGTGACAGGTCAATCTGGCAGGTTTCATTCGCTAGTTGTGTAAAAATGTTAACAGTAAAAAAGTAAAAAATTACTTCATTGTCAGCTATAAAAGATTGACCCTTGTGATTTTAAATTTAATTAAAGGGTTCTTATTTTATTTTTCTTAACTGTTATATCAGTTTTTTTTTTTACCAGCCAGTACCTAAAATTGACCCAGTTAATCATTGATTTATTTAGCAATAATATATTCAACGGATAATGATTTTACACTGTGCTTAGAGATTAATTTTCGAAATATTTAAGTTATCGATTATTGCAGTCAAGGTCGGCGCCATCTTATAAAATTTCTATAAGTTTTTTATTATGTTGTTTTTTTGGCCCTACCATGATTATATAGTCACAATTTATTACTAAACAGTGGTAGAACCTGAGTACTAAATTTGAAAATCTTCTAAGAAGTTTTGAATCAGTAGAGTTAAATACGATAAAACAAAAGACAATGTATGTACACACAGGCTATGTGAGAAAAAAAGACAAATCTACATGCTTATTAGGTACTATCGTATTGGTAAAGAACTGAAAAAAAGCCTTTTTCATGAATAATGAACACACATATCAGTAAAATAAGCCTAATTTTTTCGCATAATATTTATAACAAGGTATGGACAGTATGTGATTAAATTTATGATTGGTTATCTAACAGCAATTTTTTTGTTCCAGGTAATATACCAACCTTTACCAAAAAGAGCTGAACCACGCACGTAATATGGTATTAGTTTAATAACAGAAAACTTTATGGAGATCAATCAGTCAAATCAAGTCTTTATGGAAATCAAAAAACAGTCGATTTATAACTTGACTGGCTTGGACTCAACATATTGGCCTTACATCAACAAAAAGTTAAAACCTCTTTAAAATATCTTAATCCTAAGAAATCACAATTTTGTACTAAAAAGATCCACAATTTGAACCTAATCTATTGCAAGTTTATTATGTTGTTGTGATATCCCGTTGAAAACTACTTTTTATTTTAAGAAAATTATATATTCAGTTCCGGCGTTCTTTTAGTTTTCTCACATAATTTTATTAGTCAGGTCATCTACCAGGGTTTTGTTTAGGATCCAATGGAATAATTTGTCAGTGCACTCATACTCTATATCAAGGAACTTGCAAGCTCGCCAATTTTGCTCGATGGATTTGGCTCTGTATTATAATTTTTTTCTTTTCTTAAGTTCAGTGATTTGTTTACAAATATTTTGTTATTCAATGTACTTACTTATGTTCCTCACATTAAATGGATATAAAAAGACGAGTAATAAACATATTGTTTTTATTATTGTTTAGTACACTTCGTGTTTAAAAATTAGGTTACATAGTCCCACAAAACCGTTAAAATGGTTTGTAACAACTACCAACTAACTTGGTTTTTGTGTGCTCTCCTATTTACGCCAACGACCCCGATAACCTATTTTAGTCGCCTCGTAGGACAGGCAAGGCCCTATTACGGCCGCTTTTGCAATATTGCTTTTCGTCTTCTTTGTGTTTTTTTTGTATTGAGTTTGACACTCTTGGGGACGAAAAGCAATGTTGCAAATGTGGCCCCAGGGCATTACCGTAGACGTGCCGTAGACCTATTCTTACGCCCGGACCCCGGACCTATAGGGCTTGACCCCCTGGTTTGGTCTTTAATTGTTTGTACAGTTAGTTCTGTACATTTTGTTGGAGCAAAATTGGCGAGCTAACAAAACCGTTCCCGGCTCGCTATAAAACAACGCAACCGGCTCAACTTCCGGTCTCTAATGAGATAACAGGACTGGAACGTGTATTGCATCCTTTTTTTGATTTACCTACATGGATTTAATTTAACTGTGCTTTTTTATAGTTCTAACCGACGCGACGCAGTCAATAACCTTGGCTGTTTGAAGTTAACTGGAAATTTATTCAGTTTCGTATTTCATTTATTTTAGTTTATTATTTCAGCCTCAGAGGGGCTATTACGGCCGCTTTTGCAATATTACTTTTCGTCCTCTGAGAGTGTCAAAGTCAATACAAAAAAAACGCAAAGAGGACGCAAAGCAATATTGCAAAAGCGGCCGTAATAGGCCCTCAGGTACTGTATGTTTTGTACAGTGGCGGTCTAGGAGGGTGTAACAGATTTGTCTATGGTCTCGTGCGGCCTAGACTGTATTACCAAAGAACAAGAGCTATCTTGCAATACAGAAAAACCGAAAGTGTTACGGCGGCCTAGACTGCCACTGTACTCGCTCATTCTGAGTATTCTCAGCCGAAAAAAGTTAAGTAGTTATGTGGACTGTGCCGCGAGAGCATCGGGTTCGATTCCTCGCGGGAGAGAAAATTGATATGATGAATGTTTGTTTCCGGGTGTATTGTTCGTTTCTGTATGTGTTTCGGTCACGCTAAATACAGGTTCTTCCTAGTTAGGGGCTCTGAGTGTGATGCGTTATTATTACAATATAATCTTTAATTATGTATTTCTGTAATATATTAGGATTTAAGTCACTTAACTTTCCATTACAAAGTTTAGTAATATAAAACCTTGAAAACTTTTAATACAATGCACGGATAAACTCCCATCTTTAAGTTATCCACCTGTCATCCATTGTGTTATGTAATAACGTGGAAACTGTGACGCTGTCGCAGATGTGTTTGATGATATTACAAGTAAAATGGATGATGAATAATACAATTATTTAAGAATACGTACGTGTAACGCGTTAAAAAAGACATTGCGCTTTTTATAGTTATAGTTACAAGTTGTGGGTGGACTACTTTAAAGTTTCTCACGCAATAAGTTACTTTTTCTAAATATATACACTAAATATACTAATAGTAAAAAGGTAAGATTTTATTGTTTGTTTGTTTATTTGAATCGAATAGGCTCCAAAAGAACAGGACCGATATAATTTTTTAAAAAATTACTCCACCACTAGTCGACCCAGCGAACTCCGTACTGCCTAACCTAACCTAACCTTAGTATTTTGTGCATGTATTTTACTTATAAACCTTCATTTTGAACCACTATATCTATTAAAAAAAACCGCATCAAAATTCGTTGCGTTATTTTAAAGATTTTAGCATTTATAGGGACAGACGCGAGAAGCGACTTTATTTTATATTATGTATTGATTAGAATCCTACATCAACAAATATTTTTATCACACCGAGGAATGCCTGTGTATGTGGGGCTCGCACCTAATAAAACCTTCCGATGGCCGTCTCAGCGTTTTTGGGAAGGACCTAGAAATCATTGATGATTGGCGTCCGTTGTCCATCCCACGCCCAGCTGCTATCCAGCTTCGTTCTCGGGGAGGGCATGTAGTTGGATTGCCTTTTTTTTCTAGTGACGCGTGACGCGATACTAGTATCACACACCCGTTCGCCCATTAAATGGAATCCTTTTCTTGTCCAATTTTTTATTAGAATCTCAACCCAACGAGTTTCTTCTTTCCTAATGGCAATGCAAACGTGGAAGACCACAGTTGATGGTCGAGAACTGACCAGGTGGCACAGGGTTGGAGGGCCTGCAGAAAAGGAGCCTTTGCCTTGCAGTTGAACGGCAAAGGCTACATAAAACAATTATTAGTTTGCTTTAAACAAAACTGATACATTGTATTTTATTTACTGCTTTTGCTATCAGTTAGCACTCGTAACACCTAAGGGTGCCTTCACGTACAAAGCGCCAAGAAGCGCTCGTTACCAGCTTTGTACGTGAATGCACCCTTAAGCATACCTCATGTCCTATTTTCGGAATTATTATACGGAGGGAGACGCTTGCGTTTCACGCTCGTTTGGTCTATAGGTAAGTTTATTCCAAGCATGTATAATTAAATGTAAAGCCAAATCAGAATCCATGGTGTATTACGTAGAACTATTCATGTTTTTATCACATTTCTTACTAGTTATAGGAAACTACAAGTTTCTCACGCTTGTTAACAAACCGTCGGAATAGTTCCTACTCTCATTTTTATAATTATTGAAAGGGAAGCAATGTTTTTTTATGCTCATTAATGTATTGTTGATTTGTGTCTAGATATTTTGTAGTCCACGTTGAAGAGCTTAACTTTGGTTCTTTTACTTAGTTTAAAAGCTACAGGCATTAAGAAGTGTTAGGGCTATAGGCTATAACAGACGAGCGACCCTGTGCTGCGCGACCCTTACACCGAGAGCCGAATTGTATGGGTCGCGCGGCTGCTGGGCGGCACAGGGTCGCTCGTCTGTAAGAGCCCTTAAACGCATATGAAAAACTAATAACCCAACGTTAAAAAAATTATCACTAATAAATCTAGTAGTGGATAGTGTAAAATAAGTTTCAATTTTAATTAAAAAAGTATTTTTTGTTTCATAGAACAGAATCAACCAATCCATAGAAATCAGAGATTATTACTGAACATCTACTATACGCTAACCATACAATAGGATACTAAGGTTATTTGCGGTTTAAAACCCGTAAGCCCAGGCGCTATGTGGTCTGCGGATGAGATTTGAACAAACCATAATATTATGATGTCAGATTTAAAAACAAACTTGTTCAACGTTCAACCCAGAGAAGTTGGAAACCGCCGCTGTTCAACCTTATTTATTTTATTGATTACACACGAAAACTTATTGCGTAAAGTAGTCAAAATTTCAGTAGCTATGACCATTTTAGGAGGTGACCGTTTTAGCCGTGCCACAAAAAAAATGCTAAAAAAAAAAAAATTGCTAAAATTCGAATTAAAATATAATGCAATATGTTGGCCCGCAGGTTTGCAAAGTGTTCAGTACAGTGTAAGATAAGCCTATTCAAGGCGTACTGTCAAACTTTTTACACATGCAGCTTGTGGGTCAAATACACGCTGAAGACTCTCAACGCTTTGCGAGTACAATATAATGATATAATGAGGATGCTGCTGGGGCGTTCACGGTTTTGTAGTGCGTCGGCAATGTTCGCGGAAATGCATACGGACTACTTTTACGCTATTATACGAAAAATGATCGCCTCCATCTCTCGCCGAATAAACGCCAGCAGTAGCATCATCCTTCGCACTATTGCTGGCAGGTTTGACTGTCCAATTTTTAAGCACTGGGCGGTCAAGCATGCCAGTGTGTGCAAATCTTGTAAATAGTTTAGAATAGGATTATTTTAGTTATAGAGAAATGGATCTTTGTTATCTGAATAAAGAAAATTTATTATTATTATTATTATTATTATTAAAAGTTCAATGATCCGGAAATGGTTGGTTTTTGACCTTAACCTGGATAGTACTTATGGGCTAAAATTATTGGTAAATCACCCCTACTGCCACCTCCCGAAATCTTCTTACATTACAAGTAACCCTGTATGGTATTATACTCACTTAGAACACACAAACAATATCCATTTAGAACTCGCCCACGCTTCTGTTTGACGTCGGTAGTTTTAAAGCCAATATTCGGCTTGACTAAATATAGTAAAACCGAATAATCATTATGTAAAGTGAACGTAATTATTCCGTGAAATGTTTAAAATAATGCTAAACGTAGCGCATAGCGGGTTACACGCCCGATTTTGCTGAATTATTTTATATTAGTTTTATGCACAAGAAAACAACAATTTGAGTTTTAAAATGTAATTATTTGATTTAAAATATATTTTTTTTCCAAAAAAACTTTTTATAAAAAAATTAAACCGCCGAAAAAACTGAAAACATTAAATAATAGGGAAACATTTTCTATTAGGCCTTAATTTACTCACTTCTTAAAGTAATTTTTGATTACCAAGAAATTTTAAGTCGGCGCCACACCACACAAGCAAATTCATTATCTATGTAAAGCGCGATGCGCAGCGGCATACGTTTTTCGGTTATTTCTTTGAATTTCAGGTAATTTAGTGATCTTTATTCGTTGATTCTGTGGCACCGACTCAAAATTTCTTGGTAATCCAAAATTACTTTAAGAAGTGAGTAAATTAAGGCCTAATAGAAAATGTTTCCCTATTATTTAATGCTTTTCAGTTTTTTCGGCGGTTTAATTTTTTTATAAAAAGTTTTTATTTTTTGCTTTTTAGTTTTTTTTGGGCTAATTTTTTTGACCCCAGCTAATCACCCTTCACAGGGTGGTCGCACCCCACAAGGTGGCCACAACCTTGTGAAGGTTGAGGGACTAACAGGATGAGGTTCGATCACGACCGGTCGGTGAGGCGATTTGTGAGGGAGGCCTATGTCCAGCAGTGGACGTCTTTCGGCTGATTTTATTTCATTTCCAAAGATATTGTAAGTAGGTATCAAAAGTTATAATGTAACACGGAAATGCAACCTGTGAGTGGATAAATCGACCCGCCGACCAAAAAGTCACCCCTATCTTCCCACCCTTAGGGTGGGAATTTTATTTCCAAATTTTTATGGGACCAACTTCAAGGTATACCCTGTCGATTAAAAAAAGAATTATCAAAATCGGTCCACACAGTAAAAAGTTATGCGTGATCATACATAAAAAAAAAAATATATACGCGACGAATTGAGAACCTCCTCCTTTTTGTTTTTTCGTCGGTTAAAAACGGACCCCGCCTGCAATAAACTGACATATAATCTGTCATGATGTAACTCATTTCAATATCAATATCAATTCATCATCAATCAATCATCAATCAATACATAGTATAAAATGAAGTCGCTTTCCGCGTCTGTCCCTATGTATGCTTAAATCTTTAAAACTATGCAACGGATATTGATGCAGTTTTTTTTAATAGATAGAGCGATTCAAGAGGAAGGTTTATAAGTACAATACACGCACAAAATAGTAACAGGTTAGGCGGTACGAAGTTCGCCGGGTCGACTAGTAATATACTAAGTTAGATACCGAGAACATAAGAATAATTCACGGGATCCTAATTGATTAGGTATGTAACCTTACATTACAACAACAAGTAAGCAAAGGCCGTGTACAAAAACTCCAAGGATTAAACACAATAACGTTTAGTAGTTATGTGGGTAAAGACAGCCATACAACTGCTATGCGTGGGAACTTGGAAGTGTGTACTGTGTTTTTATCGTAACTTTTAATTCAATTCTGCATTGAAAATGTTTTGTTAAGGTTATATAAAATATATTTCGAACTGGCAACTGTTTTAGTTTTTTTTAGTTAGCCAGTTCCTAATAATTCAGAGGCCGAGTAGACGACCCCGGCAAAGATATATAAGTATTTACTTCGTGGATTACAAAGTGGACCCTAATTCTACATGCTTTATGTTTTTTTCTAATCATCCTAGAATAATTTTCGACTGAAAAGCCGTTTCACTTCCGTATCTTGATGTGTGTTTCGATGTGTACTTTCAATCAATATATATATAACTCTTCCGTTACTGACTGACTGACTGACAGACAACGCAGAGCCGAAACTACTGGGCGTAGAGGGCAGAAATTTTGCATGTAGGTTCCATAGGGAGTGTAGGGTGAGCACTAAGAAAGGATTAACCGAAATTCCCATGGGAACGGGAAAAAAATTGATGTTTCTGTTTATGAGAAATCTGCGTGAGTGAAACCGCGGGGCAGCCTCTAGTACTTAATAATACTTATTCCTACAAATATTTTTGTTTGCTTTGAATACAAAAAAAAACATAAAAACAACGAAAACACGAAGCTTACCAAAACAAACAACAACCACAAACCAAACCCATTGCAAACAATGTTCCAAAGTCAAAGGGCGCATCAACAAACGAATTGTGAAACCGTCATTATTGTTACCTACTTTACTTACTGGGTGAGATAAATATTTGACAATTGACAATCACACATTCTTGCCCATATGTGGGACATGTCAAAGGTAAAAAAAATATTGTAAAATCTATTTTAGGTATCTTTCATAGCAATAATAATAATAATAATAATAATCTTTATTTATTCAGAACTATGTTCCATTTGATTACAGACTAAGCATAAAACTTAAAACTAAACTAAAAAACTAAAAAAAAAAAAAAAACTAAAAACTAAAAAAACACAAACTAAACTAAACTATAAAACACAAACTAAACTAACCTAACAACTTAATCTACTATATAAAACTAAATTAAATTAAATTAAATTCTTCTGACCCGTACACGTCTATTTACTTCACATTGAAGATGGCGGTCCTAGAACCCATATGAAGGCAGTTCCACTGCCGCATCAAGGGACAATCCAACCTATCAATTATAGTATTCAGAAGGCTATTGGCGCTACCTCGCACGCGTTGCATCAGGGAATATGCTCGTTTTCTGATTATAGTTTTAAAGCAATCTGTCCTGTGCCTGGCAAACATCCCTGACGCGCTGCAAAAGCGTGGCAGCCCCAACATCATCCTGAAACCATTATTATACTGAATTCGCAGGGCATTGAAGGATCGTTGTGTGTAGCTGACCCACAGACTGCAGGTGTACATGGTTTGACAAAATGCCTTAAATAAGGTTATTTTTACCTCTTTAGTACACCTTGCGAATCTGCGTGCCAGCATATTACATCTTACTGCCAAGGCCCTGCGCTCTCGCTCTATATCGAGATCATCCGAGAGGTCCTCGGTGACCCAGTGCCCCAGGTACTTGAACTTTGTAACTCTGCTTAGCGTCGCCCCTTCCAATTTCACTGGTGGAACAGCCTTTGGCAACTTGTTGCCTGCCTTAAATATGAGTAATTCACTCTTTTTAGAGTTATACCTGAGGCCATGTGCCTCCGCATACCTCTCGCATATCCCGATTAGAACCTCTAGAGCTCTGATTGAAGGGCTCAGCAGCACCATATCGTCAGCGTAACTTATGTTATTGACGAATTTACCGTCGATAGAGCAACCAACTCTAGCCCTGCTGAGCTCATCGATCAGACCATCCATATAAAGGTTAAAAAGCTTGGGTGATGTTAAGCCACCTTGCCTCACTCCACATTCTAGCTTGTATGCTGACGAACATACACCTGCCCACCTGACACAGTTTGTTTGGTTTCCGTACCAATGTTCAAATAAATTTATGATCTCCTCGGGAGTGCTCGTTTTCTCCCGAAGCTTATTCCACAATTTATTGTATACCTCATATGCAGTGCTGCGGCATTGATACTGTTGTAAATTCGTTCATGGATGAAGCAAGCGAAGGTGCTCTAACTAATCTTGAAGAGTTATGTAAACACCTCCGTCCAGTGGTAAGGTTCAGTTGGCAGAGATATTGAAAGTGATTTCGGGGGTTGGATCACTCCCGGTGGGGTAAAAGTTGCTATGTCTAGTATCGAGATACATACAAAGATTAGGCTTTGTTGTCGTTTTCTTATCCGTAGGAGACACGCTGATAATCTATGGTTACTGAGTTAATTCCTTCCCAAATACGTCAAGTCAAGACGGTTTCAGTAGGTGCGATGCGAACCCCTCATACTCCCGTCGCTCCACTGAGCGTTGGGAAATTCGATAGGCATTTTTCCTCGTTACCAAAAAATCAAGGAGTCCCCCTCATCACCTTCTCAGGATCGCGGTGAGTTATCGTTAATATGGATTTCTCCAAAACGATTTTTTTTTCACAAACCATTGTTGTTTTTAACCTATGTTATGAGTGTTGCCACAAAGCATTATTATTAAGATTCAATGTTTTAAAAAAGGCATCGCTAAGAAACGCGTCTTCATATTCATAACTTTACGTAACCGTTAACAAAAACACTATTGTATTCTGCAAATATAATGAGTGTGTCGAAAAAATTATGTCTTTGCGTTTCTTATTAGCGCATACTGGGTCGGCATTTCCCGCCATAATCTAATCGCCATAAAACATAGGTACAATGGCGGTCTGGGTCGGCGTAACACTTCCGGTTTTTCTGTATTGCAAAATAGCTCTTGTTCTTTGGCAATACAGTCTAGGGCTGACGAAACCATAGACAAATCTGTTACACCCTCCTAGACCGCCATTGTACCTTGTTTTCTTACATCTTACAAAACATGATGTCATTGAATAAAATCTATCGTCTACTTAACTATAGGTAGGTAATATAATTTAATTTTAACCTTTTAGTATTTTGTGCATGTATTACACTAATAAACTTTCCTCTTAAATCACTCTATCTATTAAAAAACCGCATCAAAATCCGTAGCGTAGTTTTAGAGATTTAAGCATACCATAGGGACAGATGCGAGAAGCGACTTTATTTTATACTATGTATAGATAATGTAGGACAAGATGATTATTGATTAAGGAATATTACAAAAAAATAGACGGTACCTTTAGTTTTTTTTGTTTGATACAATTTTTTTACAGTGCACGTGTGCATGAATAATTCATTAAAAATGCAGTATCCTATCTTATTTCCTTCTTTGTATACTTGAAAAAGGTCGGTATTACAATAAGGGATCGAGGAGGGTCCATGTTCATGACCTTTGTTGCATATATTTTTTTAAAAAGTTCATGATTAATTCATTAAAAACATAAAAAAATATCTGACATCACAAACATCGTACAGTGGCGGTCTAGGACGGCGTTACATTTCCAGTTTTTCTGTATTGCAAAATAGCTCTTGCTCTTTGGTGATACAGTCTAGGGCGCACGAGACCATAGACAAATCTGTTACGTCCTCCTAGACAGCCACTGTAGCTCCTTAAAATATAAAACGTTTACGTTTTACGCTAAGTCTTAGCGCTATAATAGGTACAATTGTATCTAGGGTGCCCTAAACTTATACTAACTCCAAATCTTGGGCCTCATTTAGGGGCACACGGGGCGTTGCGCCGGGCGTCCGTCGTCGTCGCCGCCCGCGTGTCCTTAAACGTAAAAACGCGTGACACGCGTATTTACAAGCGCACACATGAGGCCTTACCACCTTACCCCAAAAAGAGTTTAAGTTTAACCAACTTTAAATAATTAGGATAGGTTTATATTATTTTGTTTACGGACTCGACTATAGTCTACTAGTCTTAATTTTTAATGTTTACACTGAATTAGATTTTTTTTTAATGGGCGCATAGCAATCGCACATTTAGAAAAGTAAGGGAACAGATTTGATAATAATAAGTATGGGGAGGCCAAGATACATGTACCTCGAGGGATAACAACTTTTAATTGATCTTTAGATTCTATGGCATAGAAAAAAAAGTTTTCAATGTCAAACGTACCGTAAGTCTATTACTATTGGTTGAGCAAATAGCTTTGAATCACGCAGGTCCACTGAAATATCTAATTTATATATACATAGAAAAAATATAATAGTTTTTTTTTGTTAGGTGTATTGGTAAAAACTTGTTGCTTTTATGTAGATAGGTAGATTTTTTTCGCTTTGGCATTGCCCAATTACTTATCTATTGAAATAAGAGTAACATGGTATTAAAAAATTTGAATTCAGAATGGCAGCATTTCAAAGCGATGGTTTTGTTGTGGTAGTTGGGTTTGTGAGAATGTAACTGGAAAGACGTTACAAACTTAAAGTCATACAAAACGTTTTAGAGTGTTTGTTACAAAAGCGAAATACGGCAAAGGTTTAAATTTAAATGTCTTTATGATGCAGATGTCACAAATATTGTGCTCGCGGCATATTGACGCTGCCTTGTAAAATTTATTTGCTTCTCCTGGTCATTGGAATATATTGCCAATGTCAACTCCTCAAATTAGGTTGAATCTCTGAAATCCTAGTAAACGATAGTCTACTCTTGAATCTCTGAAATCCTAGTAAACGATAGTCTACTCTTGAAAAAGCAACACATAGCAACGTTGTACAGTTATTTAAAAGTTTTTGGATGATTGTGTTTCAAAGTGATTGTGTTCAAGATCTCCAGGTGTCCACGGGGTCTTGACGGGGGTCCAAGTTCACGTGATAAAGCGTTATCTATCTATTTACGAATATGGTAAAATGTAGCTTCAGGGGTCCACGTCCACCGGAACCAGACATATTTTTAAAGTGGTCCATAGGAAAAGTCTTGGAACATTTTATTACTAAAACTGCAGATAATGTTCTCGACATTAATTCATCTATGCCTGTGCGCCGTCACACGTCTCCCATTTATTTATGCTTTCCTGGTCAGTCTTCTAGCCGGTCATGTCTGCCTTGTAAAAAGGAAGTGTTTTGCTATGTGCAATAAATATTAAATACAATCACTGGATAGAAGGAGGTTTTTTATGTGTTAGTGCACACGATAGACATTCTTGTGGTGTTTGTTAGACTGCTACGTCTTTTTGTTACCTCCATGGTGGATTTACTTTGGTTTTCTATTATATACAAATTGATTTTTGCAACATTATAACAAACTGATAAAAAATAAGAGATATTTTGATAATTATAATCAAAAACACAAGCTGTTGCATACGGAGTACCGTCAACTAAACTTGATTTCAATAGTGTGGTACTCGTTTGAGCTAACATGAAGATGTCAAAAATATCGTGAGATCCGTAGATAGACGATTTTAATAATTTCTCATTGTATTTGTAGACAGTATAGATCTTGTTTTATGTATATTATATTTTGTTTTATTTACTTTATAACAAGGAATTTCTCCTGTTCGTTACTGCTGCTGTATTTTTTTTGTCACACTGTATTGTTCTTTATAATATACGGCTGACACGGCGAACTTCGCAACGGCTTCCGTTCTTAATTTTTGAGAATATACTATGGCCTTTGTCACCCGGGGATAGTGTAGCTTCCCAACAGTGAAAGAATTTTTGAAATCGGTTCAGAAGTCTCGGAGCCTATTCAATGTTCTTT
This sequence comes from Euspilapteryx auroguttella, assembly GCA_951802225.1. Lineage (NCBI taxonomy): Eukaryota > Metazoa > Arthropoda > Insecta > Lepidoptera > Gracillariidae > Euspilapteryx > Euspilapteryx auroguttella. Next base: position 5,313,675 of record OX637664.1, on the reverse strand, counting down.
CCTCTTTATAATATCGGTTTTGATAAAAAAAAGAAGTAATTTTGTGGTGATCCTATTGAAATTTAAGGCTAGAGGTTGAGTGGGTTTTTGGTCAGCGCAGATGCTACTTATTTCACTATCAACATTCATAGTAAAACAAAGTCGCTTCCCGCGTCTGTCTCTATTGTATGCTTAGGTCTTTGAAACTAACACAACGGATTTTGATGCGGTTTTTTAGTTGATAGAGGGATTCAAGAGGAAGCTTTATGTGTATAATACACGCACATCATAGTAATAGTATAGGCGGTACGAAGTTCGCCGGGTCGACTAGTACTTAATAAATTATGTACATCTTGGTACAGATAACTAGAAAATAATGGGGGCGCCCAATGTGGACTAAATACTTTTTATTTTATTTCTCTGAATATAACACAATGTAAGCCCAAAGTTAGTCAAAATCAAAAATTTACAAATTCATGATCTGTTTCTTTACTATAAGTTTTTTTTAGGTTTTCTAACTTGAGATAAAAATGGTTCCGTGTCAAGACACCGTTGCCAAGTTGTAGTAGTTTTGTTAAATACTGGATTTTTGGTTACTCCACCATAATCCAACTCAAGCGACACAGCGTCCTAATGAGGTAACGTAGGTGGCCTTTATTCATTTACTTAGTTAGAAAAACGGTAATGACATTATCCCGTTTCAGCACATAACTTGGAAATTCAATTAAAAATTACACTAAGACGTGAAGGCTCAATAGAATAACAAGCAGTTGCTAACTTTAGCACTGCGGTGGTGCGTCGGCGCCATGTTTCGTTGCCGGTTGTGAACTGCCCAGTAAAATATTTACGACTGGCTGACCCGGCGAACTTCGTAGGTACAGTGCGCCAGCTTATTTCGTCAGCCACTATCAGCGGTCTAGGACGGCGTCTTTTACTACTATTAGTACAGTTTTACCCTCAAGACTATGGTATTTACAACTGGGACGGAGGGCTATTTTCTATGGTCTTGCGCGCCCTAGACTGTATTACCAACAAGAGCTTTTTTGGAATACAGAAAAGTCGGAAGTGTTACGCCATCTTAGACCGTCACTGTACCGCCTTACAATAAGTTTACACAGTATTATTATTATTTAGAAAAGGTCTAAAAACCCTTTGTTTTTCAAGGATTATGTAGGATTCTAATGGTCAAAGTTCAAATAATAATTAGATCGGTCCAGTAGTTCCGGAGCCTAAGGCTTCAAACGCACAGGCGGATTTTTTCCGCGGGGTTTTAATGTAACAATATTGAATCCTATGGAAGTGACCGCGGATAAAAATCCGCTGATGCGCTTTTATTTCCGCGCAAATAAAAATTCGCCTGTACGTTCGGGACCTATGAATAAGGTTGAAAATGAAATAACAACCTTTAAACCGCGCGGAAATAAAACCGCAACAGCGGATTTTTATCCGCCTGTGCTATAAAAATCCGCCTGTGCGTTCGAAGCCTATTACGAATCAAACCAACAAATACCTTATCATATTCTTTCTTAATGGATGATCGATGTGTTACTAAAGGAAAAACTGGCTGGCAAAAAAAAAAACTTTGCGTTTGGGTAAGACATTTTTTTTATGTAGCCTTTATTGTGTCCCTCAGCTGGGCAATGGCCTCCCCCCTTTTCCTTCACCCCAAAATAAAATAATTCAGAAAGTCATTCCTCTGCTAATTAGGGACCATTTTTAGAAGATATATGGAAACATATATTACAATTTAAACAAGAAGAAAACGAGTAAAACCATTCTAAATCTCAAAAGAGTCCACTTTTTCGGCTGGAATGATGATGATGATGATAAATATACCCAGAGCCAATAATAAGGCCGCATATAAATAAAAAATAAAACTAGCAAATCCATTGAGGTTATGGGTACAAAGATATACAACAAACTACCAACAGATATGAAAAATGCGAAATCAAATGATGTCTTTATTAACCAACTAAAAAAGTTTCTAAAGCAAAATGCTTACTACTCTGTTCAGGATTTTTTATCTGAGTGAACACGTCATAAAATCCATACCTAGAATACCACTATCACAACTGAAACGTCCTACGTACTTATAATAAACAATCTAATGTAATCCAGTATAATTAATGATAATTTTTAAAATAATTTTATTTAAGTATAAGATTCAATAAAATATTATGTACATAATATAATAATGTTTGTTTTGGCATGTAATTTTAATATTATGAAATAAATGAATATGAATATAGAGGAATATATTATTCATCTACAGCAAAAATTTGAACATGTAAAACGACCTTGCGGGTTCAGTTCTACATTAATGACATGACCAGTAGATGATCATCTACAAAACGTTACAAAATCGATTCAAGACGCCGTTCCCATTACACACTAGAGAACAATTGCTTGCGAAAAGATTACGCCTAATTAACATACTCTGGTCCCATTAAAATTTAACTGAATGATTAAGTTGCGTAAATATTTGAAGTAAAATTGTAATTAAAATTCTATTTAGATATCTTCAACAGTATAAGTGCTTGGGTTAACAATTAATTATAGTTCGAAGAAAAATTGCTTCAGTTTTTTTTTGTTTGGTGGGCCAAGAAACTAAGTAAATATACCGGGTGTTTCTGACAAGGCGGTAATAAATCAAAGGAGGGATACAGCTCACCATAACTAACAACTTTCCCAAAGCAACATGGGTCGAAATCTCAAAACAAAAATCAGCTGTCCCGTACATTGACCCCGCCAGCTGATCGAACCAATGTATGGAACAGCTGTTATTTTTTTTGATATTTCGACCTATGTTGCTTTGGGAAAGTTGTTACTTATGGTGAGCAGCACCCGGTATATATAAAACTCTTCCGTTACTGACTGACTGACTGACTAACTGAAAATACTGGGCGTAGCGGGCTGAAATTTTGCATGTGGGTTCCTTAGGGACTGTAGGTGAGCACTAAGAAAGGATTTCCCGAATGAGAATGGATTTTTGTGTTTATGAGAAATCTGCGCGAGTGAAACCGCTGGACACCCTCTAGTAATTATATATTTGAAATATAAAACCTTGGAGAATATTATGCAGGCTAAAATAGAGCGCGCATTGGCCAGAAAAGTGTGACGAACTGGTATGATCTGACAGTGCCATGGATGTGATCTGTGAACCTCGGACCCCCCGGGCTTATTCTGTATAGTGGTATCTAGTGGTAGTGTAACCAAGGATTGGAGAATATTGATATGATAAGTATCGATGTTTGCTTCGGTCTGGGTGTAATGTTCGTCTATGGTATATGTTTCGGGCACTCTAGATACAGGATCTTCCTAGTTAGGTAGGTTCTCTGAATGTGATGGGGTAATTATAATATTATTATTATTATTCTGTTTCTCTTGGAAACCACGGGATGAAGCCCGGACCTTTGAGAGGCGTGCGAGGGGACGAATCCAACTCGTAGAGGCCCTTTCGAGAGTTTTCCTATATTGTATATGGATCACCAACCAGGCACCGCATATTATTATTATTATTATCCTTGGCTACAACCGTTACAAAGAATTATAATATTGATATTGAATACGTTATTCAAAATCGAATTTACTGAAGTAAATAAAACAGTAAAAAAAACCCTTTATAACTGTTTCTAGTAGTGGGTGTTAATTGTTTAAATTAACCTTTTCATAGTTATCTCGAAGCCGTTACAATAATATACATTTTAATGAATGAGTCTTGGCATTTTAACTTTTTACTAAGGTTTTCCTGATTTGTTATAGGTCTTTAAAATTATCAGTATTAAGAATGAATGAATGAATGAATATACACTTTATTGTACTCAAATCTAATAATATGTTAACAATCAGCATAAAGTAATAATAATAATAATAATGTTTTATTTCAAGAAAAGAAAAAAAAGTTTAACAATTCACTTAACTATACTTAAAAAACTATTGAAAGATATACTTAACTAGTATACTGTTATCTATGACCAGTATTATAAGCAATATAGCTAAGAGATCGTGCCTACTCCCGTACTAGTAAAAACTGTATTACGGTGTAGCAGTGCACTTCCTCCGAGACCAATAAAACAGGGCAGATGTTACAGTGGAGACGGCTCGGCGCGAGAGCTCAACACTGGTTGGATGAAGACAACGAGTTTTTAATGTAAACAATTTGATGAGGTTACACAGTATATGCGAAAACGCCCGATATATCAATATATTATGGATTCAATAATTTATATAAATATATAATTATATGTTATTTAAGATAATACGTACATACATACATATGACATGTCACACAAGTATATGCTCATGAACATGAACACATATACATACATAAACATGCGTACAAATAAATACAGGTATACTTATGTAATAAATACAGTATATGATAGATAGCATTTATATAGATATATATATATATATATATATATACATAGTGCACAGTACTCATGTCATACTAAAATGGTAACAAAAATTACTAATTCAGTCATTTTTGTATAAGAATTATTTTCTCAGTAGACTCGTAATCTAATGATTTTAAATAAGAGTTTAATTTTAATTTTAATTGGTGGGAATTAAGATTATAAATTGATACAGAGTTATGTAATTTATTATAAATAAAAGGGCCCATAAATTTTGGAAATCTTTGTTGAAATTTAGTTTTACATTTGGGTAGAGAAAAGATTTTATATTGCCTTGACCTAGATACGGTAGATGGCACAGAATGTTGTTTAAGTATGATCCAGAGATAAAACAATTGTCGCACAGTAAGGACTGAGAATTGACTATATAATAAGTGAGTAGGAAAGGTAATCCTTTTAAAATGTATCACTTTGATGAGAGCTCTTTGCGAACGTTCTAATTTAAGCATAATTGTTTTGCAGGCTCCACCCCAACACGTTATTGCGTATGAGACAACGCTTTGAGCTAAGGCTAAATAAACCATTTTGATTGTATTTTTGTTATCAATATGTCTTAATTTTTTAAAAACACAGATGAGCCTTCGCATCCTAACACTTACCATTTCAATATGCTTTCTCCAATTAAGGTTTTTATCTAGAATTACACCAAGATATTTAATGTGTGATGTGGGCTGTAAAGTAAGACAAACGCAATTAGTAGGATTAATAAGTTCACTAGCACAAGTATGACCCTTTATAATGAAATCATTTCTCGGTTGTTTGTTATTGCGTATGCTAAAGGTGATATATTTAGTCTTTTCTAAGTTAAGTGTTAAAACATTATTACTAAGCCAGTCATATATCCTGGAGAAACCATCCTCAGTAAGTCGTTGGACTTCCTCCCAGGAAGTAGAATGAAAAATAACTACAGTGTCATCAGCGAAAGTTACTATTTCTGCATTGAGGAGTTTCATACTACAGAGATCATCAATGTAGACCAGAAATAAGGTAGGCCCCAGAACGGATCCTTGAGGTACACCATAGGTTATGTTTCTCTGATCGCTCATAACATTTTCCATTCTTACCATCTGACTACGATCCGATAGGTAACTTTTGAACAGCTCCAGTGCAATTCCACGTACTCCAATGCATTCTAACTTCCGTATTAGAATGGGGATAGAGACAGTGTCAAAGGCTTTAGCTAGGTCCAGGAAAAGACCTAAACACTTACTTCCCATGTCCAACTTTTCAGTAATATTATTAACAACTATTTCTATAGCCTGGCTTGTAGACTTTTTCTCTCTAAAACCATATTGATTTGCCGACAACAGATTATTCGTTTCCAAAAAATTTATTAGTCTCCTATTAATAATTTTTTCCAGAATTTTTGCTAATGTAGGAAGCAGTGAAATAGGTCTGTAATTACTGACACTATCTCTATCTCCCGTCTTATAAATAGGAACAACAATAGATGCTTTCAGAGGTTTGGGAAATACACCTGAAGTCATACATATGTTGCAAGTAAGGTGACAATAGGCGACCTTATCGCTTAAAGCGATTTCTTCCAGGCAACCTGCTAAGTAGTTACAAAGAGTCAGCTCTTTAATACAACCCAACAAGTTCAATAATGTATGGTATGTACTTACATAAGAGGCATAGCATAACTAAAGCAGCGTTACCCGCGAAAAAAATCTTCTAAACTAAGGTAAATATCAAAATGTGAAACATTATTCCACTAGTTAATATAAGCTTAGTACTTTTAGGGCACTGTGTTGTTATAGCATCAGTAACTTTCTTTAGTCTTTAATCTAAACGCTATACAACAGGGTCCTAATAACACTAGACTACCTTATCTAGTGGAATACTTATAAAAGTTTTGACATATTGTTTTTTGATCACTAAACAGGCATTTCTACTTTAAATGATCATGTACCTAGTAGCAACAGGAGGATATAAGAACTATTGTAAAATGTAATTGTAAAGTATTGTAAACTACGAAAATGTTCTTTAGGGGTAAGATATTAAATGGACCGGTTAAACTCAGTACTGACGCGAAGTAAAGCCCTAATTAAACCAAACCGGCCCGGTAACGCAAAAAAAAAACAAATCAAACGCATTGACTGACTCATTTTGTAATTATTGGACACTTGTTTTGTAAAAAAAAAAAATACGCAGTCGATGTCCTATGATCGAACGATTAATCTAGTTGATTTGCCAAGCGGTTTTAACTCTTTTTGCTTGGGTATTAAAAGCTAATGTAACGATCGATGAGACCCGGAGAGCAAGTTCATTAAAACTTAGAGCTCGTATTATGTAATTGGTAGTCTGTATTGGTATAGTAAGTTACGTTGTTGTTTGTTTCAAATGAAAACGAGTAAAAATGCAAACATTTAATTAAATGGCTTAAGGCGGTAAGTCACGGTATGGCGCGAAATTCAAATTTTTTCGCGTTTTTTAACTATTCTGGCGAAAGTATTAATTTTTAATAAAGTTTTAATGAATTCGCGTATGTAGAAAACCATTTCCCACATTGTAATACAACGTTTTTCTAAGACAGACCTACTAATTTTGTGTCTGAGGACCTAACTTGATTTTTGGCCTTTATGTCCTTAGGCACAAAATCAGTAGGTCTGTCTTCTAAAAACGTTGTATTACAATGTGGGAAATGGTTTTTTACATACGCGAATTCATTTAAACTTTTAAAAATATGTATACTTTCGCCAGAATAAATAAAAAACACGAAAAAATTTGAATTTCGCGCCATAGCGAGAGTTACCACCTTAAAACGTCGGCTGTAGATAATTACTTAGTTACTTTATTGTACGCTTCGTCTTGGTGGTTTTTGTTAGTTTTTCAAAAATATTTTGTAATGTGTGTTTAGTTTATGTGAATGTTCCGAATTTCCGAACCAATTTTCAATGAGTTATCAATTAGGTGATAAGGTGCTTCGAAGATTTTATTTTTATAATTTGCTAAGGGTAAACATTAAGAAAAAAACTAAAGGATCGATTAAATTGTTTACAATATATGCTAACTCTTCTCTGTATAACCTTCACCAGTTTTTACGTTCAAGTTTTTCTACTGATCAATCGTAGATAGGTAGGGTACCCATTATTGTTTTTTTCTAACAAAAAATCTCATGGTCTTGCATACAATTTTTTTTATCTTGTTTCTGTCACACACTTTATTCATCTAATGCCGAGAAGGTATGGTTAGGTACTCTTTGTATGTGTCGTAGTAAGATTTGATAATTAGGTTTTTTGCAAAAAACTAGGGATTTTGCGAAAACCCGGATAATTTGATATAAGCATTAATTTTTTTCAATCATCCTGACAGAAAGCAGTTTTTTTTGCAAAAAAACCTAGTAATTGAAAAATTTTAAACCTGCCTTAACTCTGATTGGCTAGAATATTGCTTGCTTGTAATCTGTTATTCTGATTGGTTCTCTGTAGCGTCCGCGTAGCCAATCAGAGTATAGGAAGGTTTCAAAGTTTTAAATTATACTAGGTTTTTTTGCAAAAAATCTGCTTTATGTCAGGATGATTGAAAATAAAAGGAATGCTTAAATCAAATTATCAGTTTTTCGCAAAATCCATAGTTTTTTTTGAAAAAAACCTAATTATCAAATCTTATTACGACATATATATTGTTCCGCGTATGGTGGCAGTAAAGAATACCGACCACTCCATTTCGTCCCTTAGTGAACACGGAAGAACAGGCAGAAGAGCGTCCTCTGTTGAAAAACTTAAATTACCATTGCGATTGTCAACCAGGGTTGTATTCTCTTATTTTATAAAGCACAAAAACTTATTATTAATCTCATTATGATTTACCTATTTGCAATTAACCTAAGAAAAAAATCCATAGAAAAGCTACTTTTGATCGCTGTTGTATTGACTTACGCTAGGTACCTACAATAGTGGCTACGCCCTGCGTACCGGGCCAAAGACTGAGGCCTCCCCTGCCTGTCGTAAAAGGCGACTCAGAAGCCGCACGAGACCATAGACAAATCTGTTACGCCGTCCTGTACAATAGGTCAAAGTAAGCAAATCGTCCTCCTAAAAGGTTTGTCCTATTGTCGATCTGGAAGGAGGCCTATGTTCGACAATGGACGCTTTTCGGCTGAGAAGATGATGATGATACGCGTTTATATACAGCGGATATAAACATAGCTACGTAAGAATAGGTAAAGAAGAAACTAGCAATTTTTCACCATACATAGTGTTTTCCCACAAAAGTATACTATGAGGAACACAATTACGAAAAACACGGATTTTCTCACAGATACAGTGGCGGAGAGAAGTGTGTCGGCACTTGCATAAGAATTGATTATTTCGTAACCATACACATAGAACGTAGAACTCATACACGATCACAATCGAGATCTCTTCGTTGTCATAAGTATTAGCGACATTTTGATTGAAATCTGTTAAAAAAATAATTAGTCCGCAATTGACTAGGCATAAATCTAAGTACCTAATTGAATTGATGCTGGCAGATGGCTCTGGTCAGGTCTGCGGCGACGAAGACTTAGAGGATCAAAATAAGCTAATTTCTAAAAAGCTATAACACAAAGTTTTTAATTGAAACTTATTCTAAGCTACTAATAAGAATACGGCACGCGATGGATCCTACTTAAGCCCTGTAGCATAGAATTTAATTATAACTTACACAAACTGTTTTACGATCGTTAATGATAAGATTAAGAAAGGTGGAAGGCTCATTTTGCAAATAGGCAATGTTTCTTTTTGTAAAGTAAGTAACGATCATAATGTTTTATGATTCTGTGTAGAAGACACGTTTAAATTTTAAAGTTGCGTCAAAATGAAGCTTAATCTACGATAGTTGTTTCTATTTCACCATTCCATAAAACTTGAAATCCCGTCCAGCTAAACAGTTAGATCAATACGCCGATATTAGAGGTAAAACATGACCGAAACAATGCAATGATTACGCGACACCTCGGATGATCGATCGGTTTAAGATTCGAGATGGACCGATATCTTCTTGCAGACCGAATTCCGAATACAGGGTGTTCGTGTTCATGTGTGTTTTGTAACATAACTAGTTGACCCGGCGAACTTCGTACCGCTTAACCTTTTACTATGTTGTGAATGTTTTATCATATAAGCCTTACTCTTTAATCACTCTATGTATTAAAAAAAACGCATCTAAATCCGTTGCATAGTTTTATAGATTGAAGTACATAATATAGCGACAGACAGACGCGGGAAGCGACTTTGTTTAATACGTAAGTATTGTTATAGTTTTCAACCTTTTTTGTAGAAGCAGCGCATAGCTGTAAGTCTAGCATGAGTTTGATCATGGTTACATATTTACGCATTGAGCGTTCGTATTTTGGTATGGATGAAAACCGTTCCAGCACCTCTGGCGGGGAGTAGCAAAACTATAAAAAGTTTATAAATAAAATAATAGTTTACGCGTGCGTAAACTCGCTAGCAAAACCCAAACTAAAGGCGCGACTTGTTCATTAAAAACCATTGCCTATTAGGAGTAATTACAATCTGGATATTTGTTCCCACTCTAACCAGTCATAGTCCCTAGTGCCAAATTATGACTGTTAGGCTGCAAATTGGGCTTGAACGAAAAGCTGGTTCGTATCTATATGATGTTTTTTCTTATAGGTATATAGCTAAAAAGACTAGACGGTTTCAAATATAATCTAGCACATCCTGTACAAAACACCATTTCGTTTTGCAGTAGCATATAGCGTGCCTAATAGGTTATTACATTATTTGTAACAACCAATATTAAATCTTTAGACACAGGTCTTATTATATTTTAAGTTTATGTAACTTTTTGCTATATTAATACTGACTACTTATTATGTAGATTTTCGTAATATATTTCGTTATAATAATACAGAAACAATAAACAATGGCTGACCACAAATTTGTTATTACTTGGTTATGAATTTGTGAAATGTACTTACTTATTATATATTTTTGCCAAAAATATAAGAAATAGAGCGTGCTTTTTTGTGAAACTATGGTATAAAGTCGCTTTTTGTGCTGTATCAGTCGTAGATACGCTACGGATTTTTATGACTCTCTCAAACTAACTAAAATAAGTCTGTCTTTTGCTAATAAGTATTAATCAAAAGAAAGTAGAGTCTTTCGATAACTCAAAATATTCGTTTTTCATCATTATATGGTAAGTACCAGGATATCATTAAGTACTAACTAACAGGTTATTTTCTTTGTCCCCCAGGACCGTCGTCTCAATGACCTGACAATGTTCCGTACGGCGTCTACGGAGGGCTCGGCGCCGAGGACGCCGCCAGCCTACGCCCCCCACCCCCCTTATCCACCTCCCCGGTTTTTCCCTCCCCGCATCCGACCTCCTCCCCCGCAGTACTGCTTCGACGCCGCTCGCTTCGCTTGTGACGCTTCTAAACCTCGCTACTTAGACGTGGAACGGGAAAGATTAGTAACCCGATGGCTTGCCGAAGCGAATGAGGCCCTGGTACGAAGGGACAGACCGCCAAGGTACAAGCCAAGAAGCAGTGAGCGTCGCGAGAACTTCAATACCAGGCCAGCAGAATGGGCGGACAACTTCCTTTTAGGGAGACGAAGTGCATCCTTAGAACCTGAGGAGGAGTTAAGTGATAATGAAGCTATGACCTTGAAAGAGTTTGTGGACAAATTCTCCCTGCCAAGGGTAGTGAAGTGTGAAGGAGAAGATAGGCCAGTGCTGTTGTATAGGGTACTAGAGGCGCATAGGCGCGTGGAGGCTGTCCCCTTGTCGGGGAAGAAGGGGAAGCTGGTGGGCAAGCCACTTTATATTCCGGATTCTTATGATGGTAAGTTTTTTTTTATCAAATCTCTTTTTTTAAGCTTTTAAATAGTGACTTTCCGTGGAATACATTTTAAAGAAACTTGATATTATGTATGTAACTTCGAACAAAACTGTGGTAGTCTTAGATTATGATAATCGAAATAACCGAATTCAAATTCAAATCCCCTACTGCATTAGTAAACATTACATGGCCAAAACCAAACTCGAGTTTTACTCAACTATCACCTTATTTGGCAGAAATCAAGCTATTCAAATAGAGTGATTATGCAAACGTTTGTCGATTAATTGGCAGAAAGCCTTGAAACTGTCATCGGGACGGGAAATAAGATTTGTATTCTCAAGCGCAATTTCAGAACATATTATCAATATCAATATCATCAATACATAGTATAAAATAGTTAATGAAATAAAAATGAAATGGTTTTCATAGAAAATAAACACAGCGTTACAACTTACTTATAAATCTAGAGACAAGAGAAATACTAAACTAAACAATAGAACTGAAACCTTCAAAGCAATATGATGTGTTTTTGGTACATTTAACATTACATCCTGCCGTACCGTAAATAATTGTTAATGATGGGATATACGCCAGAGCTGAATACAAATGAAAAACGAAAATATATTTTATTTGATTAAAGATTAAAGAAACCTAAAAGAAACAAAGAAATACGCAGAAGAAACAACACTGCCATTGCTCAAATAATTGAAAATCAAGTGGCAATGGACATGGACAGGGCACATAATTTCGAAGAACAGATGGATACAGGGGCGAAAATGTTCTCGAGCGACGACTGCGTACAGTGGCGGACACGTTCGGCGTAACACTTCCGGTTTTTCTATATTGCAAAAAAGCTCTTGTTCTTTGTGCAATACAGTCTAGGGCTGACGAAACCATAGACAAATCTGTTACGGCCTCCTAGACCACCACTGTACCAGAAGACGAAGGGAAGGGACTGGGTGGTCAGAATACCTGGGGGCCAAGTTTCTTACCTAAAAACGAGTGACTCGTAATTGTCTTGTTAGCGACTTAGTTAACCATTGTTGTTTTCTTTGAGCGTGTAACAGAAATTACCTTTGTTAAAGCGGCAATGGTTAACTAAGTCGCTAACAAGACAATTACGAGTCACTCGTTTTTAGTTAAGAAACTTGGCCCTCTGGTCACAGTTGCGGAAGTGCTCTGAATGAGAGTCACAATTGTTCCTTGTGATCATCTGTGTGAAGGCCTTAGCATAAGCAATAGACGTTTTTTTGGTTGAGATGATGATGATGATGCATTTACTTAAATTTACATTTCATAAAATAACATGAACTCACGCCATTAATCCCCAAAGGGTTAGCAGAGGCACAGTTTTAGACCGACGTTTAGCCGAATTTGTGTTTTTATACCATATCGTAAAAAGGTGCCAGCTTTTTGCCGCGGTTATAACGAGGCACTAGGTACTGTGCCTTCCGAATCACTTAATTCATACAATGCGATGAACTTAAACTTGGCTGTACTGTTAGCACGCTTAAAAAGTATGTAGGTCGCTGTACCATTGAAACTTATCACAAAATCAAAACTGCATCTAAACAAAAACAAGCTTTCGTCAAGTCTCGTTCAAAGATCGTCCCGCATCTATTCACGAGAGCCTTGGGTTTGTCTTCCGTTATGCGTGGGCGGCCGGCCTGGCCTATTACCACTAGACCTTAAATGGCTTTGATATGTTGTCAGATTCTTTGATTATAGTCTGTCTGTAGAGTTCACGAAGACATGCGAGGCCCCCACGTTCTCCCATCTCTCTTAAGGCCCGCGACCGTTCTAATGTAGTCTTTTCACTTTTGTTGACTGAGACAAGGATTGAGGAAGAATTTTTTTTAACCGACTTCAAAAAACAGGTTCTCAGTTTGAACTGTATGTATGTATGTTTGTCATGACATTTTGATGCGGTTCTCAAAAAAGTATTTGTTACATTCAAGAAAAGGTTTTGCACCTACGAATATATATTTAAACCGAATTCAAAAAGAGGATGTTCTCAGGTTATGAATGCAAAAAAAACATATTTTATACAAAAATAAATAAATTACAGTACTAAACAGAAAGGACAATTTTTTAATTTTTTATAAAATTCAACTTAAATTCGGAGGCTGAAGATGAGATTTAATTATTATATAATTAAATACGTATGTTATTATCATGATTTAGCACCCTTTTATCACTATTACGTAAAAATATAAAACCTTTTTTTTTTCTCCATACAAGAGTGACCCACCGGACCCACCCTAATGTATGTTTGTCATGACATTTTGATGCGGTTCTCAAAAAAGTATTTGTTTACATTCAAGAAAAGGTTTTGCACCTACGAATATATCGCACCCTTAATAATAAAACGCATTAACTCAAAATTTTGGGTTTTCGAGTTTTAATCATAAAACGCATTATCTTTGAAAGAAGAATATGATCGCTCCAACAGACACTTCGATACGACTTCAGTAGCCGCGATAGATGATCGTCCATCTCTTTTTGATTAAATATTGCTGTCAATCAGCAATTATTAAAACGACGAATTTAGTAATGCACCGGCACTGGTCAAGAAAACATCCCAAATTCGTAAAATGAAAACGTAATAAAATGAAATAATTCTTTGTTTGACTAACTGGTAAGACATTTTATTTGTAATGGCTTAATGATAAAGTGACGATTACAAGTTTTAATGCACTTTATTGAATTTTTTTTAAAGTTTTTTTTTGTATTATTGTGATAAATTTCATTTTATTTTTAAATATTTTTCAGTTGGTATGAATGATTCCAGTTTAATGCAGTTTCATATTGAAATTTATCTCATTATTTGATTCGAATGTGTTTTGTTTCATTGTAGCATTACAAATTTGATTGAAGACAGGGTCTAATAAGTTTTACTGCTTTTTATGATTTAAATACAAATAGAAGCTTTATATAATATTATGATTTGATTCACTTTATTCTTAAGGTAATAATTATTTTGGCTCCAAAGAGACTTAATAATATACTGAATCTTATGAAATAAATAAGGTTTTTATACCTATATCATTATTATTATTTTATTTATCTTTCTTGAAACGCCATCGAGACCGGATTATATATATGCAACAAAAAATGCCCAAAATATGCATGCAAATATGCAAGTAAAATAGCTAAAATATGCACGAAAATCCATAAAAAGGCCAAATATGCATACAATTAAACTAGAAAAAAAAGTCGTATTTTTATATATTTTATAAATGCTTGTTACTGACAATCGTATTTGTTAAAAAAACTATTATAATATACGTATGCCTACTTAGGTAACAATTAAAATTTACCTTTAAAATTTATCTACGATCTCTTAATAAATGCTGTAAGCAGAAAAGGAGCGTTCTATGTCTACTGAGGTTACTGGGCAGAATTTAAATTTCGATGCAATATGTTTGGGATTACTGTGCCGGGCAAAATTTCACCCATCCAGTTGATGAAAGTATCAATTTCCCACCAAGGGTTCAAGCCCTGGGTGGTTGCTCAATATATTTTCAAACTTTTCTTTGAGTTTTGACTATGAAAAGCATCGAACAATGAGCGAAATCGAGCGTAAATATGCTTTATTTATTTATTTTTTCTAAAATATGCAACAACCGCTGAAAAGGTACTAAATATGCAAAAGCATATGCAATATCCATTTGCATATAATCCGGTCTCTAGCCATCACAAATCTCAATCTTCCTTTAATTTACGGATGTATTCGCGGGCTAGCAAAGATATTAAGATTGATAATAAGCGAGAATGATTCAATCAACGGGTCTTATTCCAAAAGCCGATTATTGTAAACAATATCTTGTGAGTTACATTTTTATAAACACTGTTTAGCATTCGTTTCTCAGATTTATGTTTCTCTCTCTCTCTCATTATTGAACAGATTTTTTTTAGTAAATAGAAATAGAAAATAATGGTCCGCGTTATATGGGAATAGACAAAGAATTACTAACGCAGGAATCAATATGCTGCAATAATACAGCTAATGAACAAGTAAAAGAGGTATGAAATATTATAAGTAGTAGTATAGTATAGTAATTAGGTGTGTCTGTCTATCAGTTTTTAACTGTCTGTTTGTTTTATGAGATCTTGCTAGATGCCCAAAAATAATTAACAATAGATACGTTCATACTGTATTCCACCGAAAATTGTAATACTAATAATACTAATATATAATGTAATACTAAGCAATATTTGTTACTGGTTCCCTCATCATGATCATTATTCAATTCAAGAAAGGCAATTCATCATCATCAAACTGAAAGTATTGCTAAGAAAATAACAACGTATTGAAAATGCTCCTACAATGCAGCAATTACGGAGTTATAGAGGTTTGAAGCCAAATATGATTTATTTATTAAATAAAACCTATTGTACTCGTAACCTGCAAATAATTAAATTTGTCTGTCTGTGTGGGGCACTATTACGGCCACATTTGCAATAATTCTTTTCGTCCTCCTTAAGTTTCAAAGTCAATACAAAAAAGAAAGAAGAGGACAAAAAGAAATATTGTAAATAACCTAGCCCACATAAAAAAATGCTAAAAAGTCGTAGCCCTTTCAATTTTCACTAGCTAATTTTCGAATAATTTTATGATCCGAAATTATTTCAAGATACAACTTTTCGAACAACACACAGAAGGCAGAATTGTCAATCAGAATGAAATAACAGTAGACGTCTTGTAGAAACTGTAGCACCTTTGGCTTTAAAGTATAAAAACAAGATTTTATTATTCAATAATGTAGGTAGGCTTATCTACAGTATTGAATTAAATAACTAAATACTTGTTGCTGCTGTTACTTTAGCAGATTTTAAAGTATCTACTTTTTTCTGTTAAGTTTTAGTTAGATCCACAAAAATAGGCTTAAATGATTCTGTTGATTTCGTAATAAAATGCAACGTTTTTTTTTTTATAAAAATAAAATATTTCTGTAAAAATATACTGAACTAGTATGCGCCCCACGGCTTGGACAAGGCAATTTCCCTTGAAATAGCAAAATCCCAATTTTTCCGGAAGATATTCGGGATATAAAGTAGTCCATACGTACCATTCTCACGCTCTAGACTAGACTATCTGCTTACCAAATTTCATTAAAATTGGTGTAGTGCCTTTTGGCGTGAAACGGAGACAGACAGAAAGAGTTACTTTTGAACTACTAATATTAGTATGGTTTCAAAACAAAACCTTAAGTTCAGTTCCAACAAAAAAGATAATATTTAAAGACGACGAATAGGTAAGTACTTACTAAAGTTACAAAATTTAAATTTTATTTCCTACAGTTTTGTATGGTAAAATTATTTTTTTGTAGGGTAAATATTTTCATTCTTTAGTTTTAATAATAGTTTACGTCTTTAAGACTGTGACCCAACTCAAATGTGGATCCATTACTCAGAAAAAATACAGCAATTGACATTCAACATGAACGCTGCGTTTTATTTGAAAATATATTTATTAATTTCATCACGTGATTTACTAAAACACTAAATTATTAAGGTTTAATTGATTAAAAATATACATATTTTAATAACTAAACTGCGTCATTTCGAGTTAATCCATGTAAACTACTTATTTCTGTATGATAATTTAATAATAAAGTGCATTAAAAACGAACTTTTTTTTAAAATAATAATTTAAAATACTTACCTGAATATACGACAAAAATAACACATACGACTGTGTTACCTATTAATCAAACAAGCTGTATCTATTATTAAAAGTTTCCTGTCTATTTTATTTACTTTTTTATTGATTTTTGAAGTGTGGTAATCAAAGTTCACAAACTTTAAATGCGATTTCCCGAAAACTTCAAATTTCGAGTTAATGCTTTTTATTATTGAGGGTGCGATATATCTAAACCGAATTCAAAAAGAGGATGTTCTCAGGTTATGTATTCTTAGTTTATTGAAGGCGGGTTCCTTTTCTATAAAAAAAAAAATATTGTTAATAAGCTCTTGGTCTTGTTATGGTGGCATAGCACCACAACCACACCACCATCCTATAATACTACTATGAGTGTCATAAAACGACTAAAGAAACACCCAAAAAACGGGCAGTATCAGCGTCCTTCGTTTAAAAATGAGCAATGATGCGATTGCCAAGTGTGGCTATTTTGGTAGCCCTAATGTTTGACCTTGTAGCTATCGGTGGGGAGGCCTATATCCTATAGGATGATGATGATGTACACATCACACACATCGTACTCAGAGCCCCTAACAAGGAAAAACCTGTATCTAGGGTACCCAAAACACTCACAGAGACGAACATTACACCCAGACCGGAAACTAACATCGATATTCATCATATTAATATTCACCTCGCCAGGGAATCGAACCCAGGTGCACACGCTTACTCAGTCCACATCACTGCCAACTGAGCCACGGAGCAGTAATATTATTATTCGTAGGATATGATGAAGTGGATGTCGTCCCACTATTCGTTCCAAAAACAAAATATACATTCCAATTTTAGTTTCGTAATACAAAAAACCCATTGATCATCCGTTAATGAAGGGCCTGACGAGAAAAAACATGGCCGCTCTGATTAGTACCACTCAATCAATGTTTTACGTCAATTATTAGAAAAAAAAAAACATCAAAGCTTGATTCGGTTTAGAACAGTTCATCTGTGTATTGCGTTTCGCTTGCGGTTGCGTTTAAAAAAAAACAGGTTCCGAATTTGAAATTGGTGCAAAAACAATAATTTGATTAAACGCTTTTTGCTACTAATTATATATTTCAAAAACTATTTCGTTAGAACAACTTACAGCACCAATAAAAACTTGAACTTTAAAATGTATGTTTCTTAGGGCGTCATAGGTTACTGCACTGTTTTGTGTTGTTGTTGACCACAAAAACACTATAATACTATACACTGATCTTATTTTAAAACAATAAGTATGTAATGAATAAATAAATAAATAATACTTAATAAAATTCTGAAAATAACTAAAATTACCCTTGAAAAGCCTTGAAATTATTTTGATTTATAGACCAATCATGTTTAAAAGGCGGTTATTATATTTGTAATGCTTACCGAAATCTCTAATTATAACGTCAAAATAAATCTTATTAAACGTTTGGTTCCAATTATTATTAAGGGCCAAGCTTGTTAACAAAAAATATTATTAATGACTATTTCTACTACCGATAATATGTATTAAGTTAGTTCCGGTTCGTTAAACAATTTATTATTATTATTATCCATCAGGCCTACTGATTTTGTGTCTAAGGACATAAAGGCCAAAAATCAAGTTATGTCCTTATACACAAAATCAATAGGTCTGTCTTCAAAAAAAGTTGTATTACAATGTGGGAGATGGTTTTTTACATACGCGAATTCATTAAAACTTTAATAAATATGAATACTTTCGCCAGAATAATTGAAAAACGCGAAAAATTTTGAATTTCCCGCCATACCGAGAGTTACCGCTTTAAAACCAAAATTAGCAATTTTGGTTTTGAAAGCCCTGTAAATTGGTAAAAGGAACAAAATAAAAATAACTTCATCCATACAAATATTATAAATAGAAAAGTAACTCTGTCTGTCTCGCTTATCTGAGAAAACTACTGAACCGATTGGATTGAAATATGGATAGTCCAGAGTCTGAAAAAGGACATAGGCTACTTAAATTCCCACGGGAATTTGATGTTTCAAGGGAAAATGCGCTGGGCGCCCACTAGTAGTAAGTGAATATCATCAATATAAATAGTATAAAATAAGGTCGCTTCCCGCGTCTGTTCCGCGATTTTGATGCGGTTTTTTTTCTAATAGATAGAGTGATGAAAGAGGAAGGTTTATAAGTATAAACGTGTACAAGAAAGTTAAAGGCTAGGCGGTACGAAGTTCGCCGGGTCGCCTAGTAAGATAATAAAACTTATGATCTTCTTATTTTCTTCTTATAATGTACCTACTAAATAGATGTGATGACACCAGCTTGACATGACACTAATAGCATTAATGGTAAATGGATACAAAGTCAGCCATTTAAGGTATTGAATAAAATATTTTAATTCAAAAAGGCAAGGAATCTTTGATTGCCAATGTTAACATCTACACAGTTTTGCTTTTATGGTGGATCGTTTAGTTTTGCCGCGAAATTAAAATAAATACCGAAATAGATTTTTTTCACAAATGGTTTGTTACTAAAATAAAATAAAAATAAAAAATGTTTCTGTTGTTATTTTCTAACGAGTTTTTAATCACTATAGTACGCGTTAAAAAGAGAAGACGTTTTTCCAGTACCTACTAAATATTTTTCAAGCGCCATCTGAGAGAAGGTAGATCACTATATACATATAACTAGACGCTGCCCCGCGGTTTCACTCGCGCAGATTTCTCATAAACACAAAAATCCCGTTTTTTCCCATTCCCATGGGAATTTCGGGAAATCCTTTCTTAGTGCTCACCTACACTCCCTAAGGAACCAACATGCAAAATTTCAGCCCGCTACGCCCAGTAGTTTCGGCTCTGCGTTGTCTGTCAGTCAGTCAGTCAGTAACGGAAGAGTTTTATATATATAGATAATAGTATTGTTACTAACACTATAAAAAACTAGGTACGTTTACCTTTTTTCAAATTTTGCAATAGATTCAGACTTATAGGTCTAAATTATTAAAATTGGTCGGATCAAGTTGTTTGTTTTGCGTAACCAATGCATATTTTAAAAAAAGGAAAACGTACAACCTAGAATATTTAATACTTAAGCGATAGACATCAAAATCATCGTTATTTGCTAAGATTTGGCTAGTGAAAAACATTTCTGCCGAAACGCAAATTGCATCAGAAAAATAAGCTCTACTCTGTTACATGTTTGCGGTTAGGGGGCGAGAGTATGTGTTTAATATATTTTCGTTGATATACGTCCTCTTAAGCATGGGCAAAAATGCTTAAGGCGGGTTTTTGATATCCAGTCTCAAATTATAGTAATTTATTCAACCTGGGTATAAAACTGTAAAGTGATGTATTATGTACGAGGTTAGTCTGTTACAACCCGAGCGCAAAGAGAGTTTCAAGGGTTTATTCCCGAACGTAGTGAGGGAATAATGACTTGAAACTTGAACATGCGAGGATTTTAACCTCACCCGAGGCAGAATAACTTTACCCCCAAATTGTATATACTGCTTTTTAAACCATCCGACGAGAAAATTTACCTACCTGATTTTGCTGACCTAATCAGCTAGCTTGTTTTCAATCTCACTTCACTTCAATAATTTATTTTCGTCATCATCATCATTTCAGCCGCAAGACGTCCACTGCTGGACATAGGCCTCCCTCATTATTTTATTTTCGTAACTAAGTATAATACAATAAGTACATCATAATTGCCCAGAGGTCAATAAAGAATGTATGGAAATTCATTATGGACCGGCTACAAACCGAATGAGAATAATGAGGAACTTAACAACAGTAATTAAAAATGCAACACTTCGAGTGGATGGGATAAAGAGAGCATTTTATATAGGTTGGTTCTATGATTCTATCAAGCAACTACAGGTGATTCTATCAAGCAACAAAATGCGAACCTTAAATTTAAAAGCTTCCGGTATAATTGTTTTAATGAATGGGATTGCAGAAAACGGTACTTAGTATATTAATTGCTCAATTTGAATAGCTTGGGTACCAGGGCACTATAGCCAGTTAGATGTGAGGTCACGACCCCGAGAATCCAAATATGGTGGCATCGTGGAGGTCCTACGCAGAGGTAACGTGACTGGCGGGTTTGTTTGTTTTGAGTTTTTAAATTCAGAATTGAATTAGTTGTGCCCGAAGTTGTCTTAGTTAATTTAACCAACCAAATGGGTGGACCAACATGAACCGATTTTGATCAAATATAAAGCTTAATGTTGTTCAGGCTTCGCTGAAAATATTCGTGAAATGGTCATAAAAGCCAGTCTAGTAAGAGACAGAGAATATCATCACATAGCGTGTACAATCTGTCAGATAATTATTATTTGTATTTGTTGTCATGTTATGTGTGTTTGTTTAATGGATTCCTCCTTGTTTGACTGCGGAACCCAATCAAATTTCCAAAGTACAGACACGTCGATCCTTCAGTTTTATTACCTACAGTGTATTGAAGAAGATTAGAACTATAAAAAGCATAATATCTAAATAAATGAATTTAGTAGTACTTAGTAGACAAAGTTTGAGAGAACCCAAAACTGGTTAAAAAAACACTTTTAAAATTTCTAAATTAATAATTTTAATTAGGTATCGTTCAGTAAATTTATGATATAAAAAAGCTTTCTGATAGAGTAATATTTCTCTCAAAAATAATAATAATATCATAATTATTCCTGCGTTACGTATCGGAATAACATACGCAGATTAGATTACATAAAACAAACAGAGAATTGGTTTCGTATAATAAATCTGAATTTGCATTTCGCAAAGTGTCGGAATATTCAGATTATCTGAATAATTCCATCGATCATCTGTCTGTGTCGGAAGGCGCCTCCGCGAGCCATGCTCTCCTTGTACCAATAACTTATGTTTGGTTATAAAATGATTGAATAACTGATAGTTGGTTACCTACTAGTCAAAATGATGCATAAATGATAGTTACAAGCTGTTACACTGTCTTAGGCAGTCGTCAGTTAAGTTACGGTGTATTAAAAACTGTAGTAATTTTTTAGGCTCTTTTATGATTTAGATACTTGAGACTGGAAATAACAAATATTATAAGAAATAATGTTTTTGTTTTAAATGCTGTAAAATGCCAAAAGTCCATATTCATACTCTACCTGGACCATGACATACTTAAGAAGGGCGACCAAGAATTAGGCGGCTGTATGTAGGGTACATTAAATTATGTAACGTTAAATTTATGCTGTTTTTGAGAAAAGAAGACAAAAGAGTGTTAAAAATTAGTCCAAAGGGAAATCGAAGAACCAAAAAATATTTTTGTTTATAAAAACAAACATTTTCGAAATGTTCAAAGAACATAGTTGTAAATGGTCTGCAAATACATTCTATTTTCCGCTCCCCTTTCCGAATTTAATATGAGGTTCAGTGAGCGGTACACAAAAATATCTTTGGCGACTTCGCAGATATTATTATTTCTTTTGTATACTTATTTTATATTTCGCAAAACTTCTGTAAAACTTTGATGATAATCCGGTTGTTTATAGAAGAGCATACAGATAAATGAAATAGCATAGACGTTCACTTGCTCGGTCAAATACAAACACAGTCTGTCGGTTGGGCAGAAAAACTTTTTATTCTGGTATTTATGATAGTGACTTGGTGCCATCGGAATCGAATCTTAGAGAGCAATGTACCAGACGACGTACCGGGTAAAGCGCGTGCCTCAGATGTGTGGACATTGATAGGTAGGTATTGTTAAAGAACATTCTTTCACGACATGGGAGCACTGTTGTGAATTCGTCATTTTGTTTTGATTTGTATTGGCTGGCTGGATGGAATTGTAATAATTCTGATTACATAAAAGGTTAAAAGCGCAGCGTAGGACGTCCACCGACCAGATGGACGGATGATCTGCGCAAGGCTGCGGGTCCACGCTGGATGCAGGCCACCTGCGATCGGTACAGATGGAGAGCCTTGAGGGAGGCCTATGTCCAGCAGTGGACGTCCTACGGCTGAAATGATGATGATGACATAAAAGGTTAACAAAAAAGATAAGTACTTAACCCGAAATAAATCTAGTCTAGATTTAGACCCCAGGTTTAACTTATTTTGTGGTAGAGCTGTAGAAAAATGGTAAGTAGGTAACGAGTGGGTGGATAATAATAATAATAGCATAATAAGGGACGGATTTTATGCTTATATTTCATTCTAATTAATTTAAAAAACCTGAGAGGTAACATTGCGTGCATCCGATATCTCACTGATACTAGTAACCATTGTTTGAAAAGGACACCTCGGTTTGCTAGTTAGCATACCTCTCACGCCTCGGAACGGACAAACTGACACTTGTTTTGATACTTTAATGGGTTTTTTAAGTAGCATCAAATCGGGATGATGGTTTTTCTTGACTCTAGGTTAGCTACGTTTGCATAGGCTCTGAAAATGAGAATAGGAACAGCCCAACCTTGGAAACAAAGTTTAACAATCGCTAATAATGTACTCATACCCTATCTAGGGTTATCTCAAGATTATTTTGACCTTAAATTTCTGGATTTTTCGAATTTTCGGTTTTTTCCTATCTATCTCATTTGTATTATCAAAAAAAAAAACATTCTTCTTTTAATATTTACTATAGTAAAGCAAACTTAAACTAATCTTTTGAGAGAAAATTCGCAAAATGTCAGGACTTTTCCATGGAAATCAGGCTTTTTCTCCCGTTTTTTTATTTTTTCATCTGGTAACCCTAACCCTAACTAGTTACCTAGATAGGTAAGTATATCTTAAATAACCCTTGAAAACTGCATTGATTAGTGGACACATTGCGACACAACAAAACAATGGCGAGACAGGGCGACAAACTTGCGAAATGTGATACAATGGGCCTGTATAATTTGCGACTAACTCTTGTTTTATGTACGCCTGGTACTTGGAGTTTGTGCATGGAACAACCTGTCTTGACCTTATGCAGTCCTATCCACTTTATGGTAATTTTTGAAATGTGGGCATGCAGAGCAAAACTGCGATTTAATTTTTTTTAACCTAAAACCCTGCCAGAAAATATTCAAAAATATTTCGCAAAATCAGTTAGAAATATAAACAAATAACTTACCTATTTTTAGTAGGGCAACTCCAGGGCCTGGGGTGGACGTGGACCCAAATACACAACAGCCACAGATTTGATAATCTACAGGTAGGTAAATAAGTATTATGTGGGAAGGACACCGGATGTCGACATCTTTCCGGTGTCTTTGCAATATGGTTAAGGTAACCAATAGGAAGTTTTGGTGGGTGCCAGCCCCGCATTACCCCGTCGTCGGTGGGTGCATTGTTATACATTACTCCTCATCAATAAATTTAAAGGCCATAGCGTAAATAACTGACAGACAACATACTGCCCAAACTACTAGTAAGTTTAGACCTACATATTATTATTAATGCCTAGCCAAATGATGCAACAGCTCCAAATTTGATTTGACACTTCAACACACTGGTTGACAGAACAATAATTAAGTATAGTTATTAGCATATAATGGTTAACAAGATAACAAGGCACTTAGCAGCTTTCTAGTCTAGTGTACCTGTCTGTTTACAAACTAATTACAGATCTTATCACTAAAAAAACTGAGTTGAAGACATTTTATAACTGCCAATGAGACTGAGAGTAGAGTGACGTCATGCAGTATATATTTTGTTGTTGGAACAAATTCAGTTTTATTTCAATAAGAGCTTTACCGGCTTACTTCGTAACGCCATAAAATATAAGATACTACAAAAGACTTGGCTCTATAGACTATATTCTTTTGACTGCCCAGAATGACCGAATAAAAAACAAACAACAACAACAAACCACCTGTCAAAATATGTAAACAACAGAAAAAGTATTGCACCTTGGGTTACATTATTTGAGTTTAGATAAGGATCTCTATTTATTTTTGAAAATCTAATATACCCTATGACACCCGGGGTTGATGTAGTAGTTTTCTACCAGTGAAAGAATTTTTCAAATCGGTTCAGTATTTCCGGAGCCTATTCGTTACAAACAAACAAATCTTTCCTCTTTATAATATTGGTATAGATTGATCGGTCTACTTCAATTGTTGATTACCAAAAATTTACAAAGTAATATGTTTTATTTAAGGGGCAAAACGGTGCGAAACTATAGCGCCACTTCGATAAATAATTGATATCTTCTAAACCCTGGCTGAAATAAAAAAAATGCGAATTCGACTCCCTAGATAATCTTGCTTAGAATTTTTAAGGCTCTACTGTGTAGCTTTTAGGTTCAAAATCAAAGAAACACAGTTATGAAACTAAAGTGGCCGCTTTAAGCAACAAACGGTTTTTTTCTTTGATTTTGAACCTGAAAGCTACACAACAGGGCCTTAAAATTTGTAAGCAAGATTATCTAGGGAGTCAAAGGCGTATATTTTTGATTTCGGCCATGGTTTAGAAGTTATTAATTATTTATCCGGAGTGGCGCTAGTTTCGCACCGTTTCACCCCAATTATAACCCATAGGTTATACTAGAAAACTAACTATAGTATGACAAACTAATTTCTCTGCCCTTCTATTACAAATTTAATATGGCAACCTATTTATTATCGCACGCCCTGCCGGTAAAAACCAGGGACCCTATTCTCGCATGTTCACTGCACCCATTATAGTTTTACGTTATATTTAAATTAATACGTTACTAACGTATAACACTCAGAGCTCCTAACCAGGCAAAACTTGTATCTAAAGTGTTTAACTACAAGATAGCCGACAAAACACAAAATACCCCCAGACCAAGGAAATAAGCACACTCATGATAACAATGTTTGCCCCTGTCGGGAATGAACGGTGTTCGAATCTTCGCGCTTTCGAAAATACGAGTCGAGTTTTGTTTGCAAAATAACGATGACGCAGCTTTCCGGCTGGTACAGTGGCGGACACGTCGGCGTAACACTTCCGGTTTTTCTGTATTGCAAAATAGCTTTTGTTCTTTGGTAATACAGTCTAGGGCGCACGAAACCATAGACAAATCTGTTACGGCCTCCTAGTCCGTGACTGTACGTACAGTGGCGGACACGGTCGGCGTAACACTTTCGGTTTTTCTGTATTGCAAGATAGCTCTTGTTCTTTGGTAATACAGTCTAGGGCTGACGAAACCATAGACAAATCTGTTACGGCCTCCTTGTCCGTGACTGTACAGGTAGCGGACAGGGACGTAACACTTTTGTCTATGGTCTCGTGCGGCCTAGACTAATAAATACCTAAAAACAAGAGCTATTTTGCAATACAGAAAAATAGGAAGTGTTACGCCGTCCTAGTCCGACTCAGCACCGAGAGTCGGGAATACGTGTGTGCGTAATTAATAAAAATTTAAACAATCTTTATTTGACTGCCAGGCAACTATTTTCGTAAGGCAAGCCAAACATTTGTTTGCCTGGAGCCAATTGGTGGGCACCCTGAACTACCTCGCCTCTCACAGTATAGGATAATTTACCAAATAAGGTATCAATAGCAATTAGATTAGATGTAGTCTAATTGACTTTCAATAAGTGATATCTTGTATCCTATATTGAATAAAGATTTATTTGATTTGATTTGATTTAAAAATATCGACCTGCACTCCATGAAAAGTCGAAGACTTAAGAATAAGACCCCCTATTCTAACCGTTATTCGGAACTGGCGTTCTCGTCTGGAAGTGTGTCAAGTGAGTGTACTTTCGATGGATTGGTTCATTTAGTCTTCATTAAGTATTCCGGTACTCATTACTGGTTTTAATTAGTCACCAATAACTTTAGGCTTTTGAGTATACAGTGACTTATATCTATACCAATATTATAAAGAGGAAAGATTTGTTTGTTTGTTTGTTTGTAACGAATAGGCTCCGGAAATACTGAACCGATTTGAAAAATTCTTTCACTGGTAGGAAGCTACAGTAACCCCGAGAGTCATAGGCTATATTAGATTTTAAAAAAAATTAGGGATCCTTACCTAAACTCAAATAATGTAACCCAAGGTGCAATATTTTTTCCGTTGTTTACACATTTTGACAGGTGGTTTGTTGTTGTTGTTTGTTTTTTAATCGGCCACTCTGGGCAGTCAAAAGAACATAGGCTATAGAGCCAAGTCTTTTGCAGTATCTTATATTCTATGGCGTAACGAAGTAAGCCGGGAAAGCTCGTTATATATAAAAATATAAATATTTATTTATAACACTTGTCACGCTTCAAGTATCTATTATGTACACATTAATACAATAAGTATGAATATTTTTACACATTTATTAATCGCACCGCTTCTCATGGTTCTGGCAGAATAACCAGCGTTGCATTTTTTGCAACACATGCTGAGTCGGAGCCATTTTACACCCACAATATCTACATATAAAAATACTGTAACCTAGCTTACCTTTTTGTATCTCTGAATATGTACTATGTGTCTGTATTGTGTGTGCAAATAAATCTATGTCTATGTCTATTATGACTGCTCCATGCTTCAATTTCTGCTTCAGTTGATACGCGGGTGCACAGGGGCGAACATTATTAGGATGAATTCACGTACAAAGCTGGTAACAAGCGCTTGTTGGCGCTGGTTTGAAAAATGTATAGAAAATACCTGCGCTAACATTCGCGCTGGAACAAGCGCCTATGTCCGCGCAGGTTTTTCTATACATTTTTCGAACAGCGCCAACAAGCGCTTTTTGTTACCAGCGATGTACGTGAATGCACCCTTATGATGAATATCGATGTTTGTTTCCGTAACGTGACGTCTAAAGTCATAGTCACAGTCAAAAACACTATCAACTAAACCACGAAGTCATTTTTTTTAGAAAAATAAATAAAATCAGTTTATCCCAGGTTTATCCTAAGTTTACCCAAGAATCATTACACTCTGTATATAAACCTAAACGCATAACATAGCTAGCATAACTTTCACTGAATACTACCAACTTACTTAGCGGTGCCATTTTAGGTCTCAAATAAAAATACTTAGGTAACTTGGTGACCATTACCTAGCCTATAGTACCTAGTTCTTGTTCAATCTTCACGCCAGTCTCTGTAAATGAACTTAGGAATTATATCAAGTCCATTTAATTATTTAATACTTGTCGTCCCGGCGAACTTCGTACCGCCTAACCTATTACTATTTTGTGTATATTTATAAACCAACCTCTTGAATCACTGTATCGATTAAAAAAACAGCATCAAAATCCGTTGCGTAGTTTTAAAGTTTTAAGCATGCATAGAGACAGACGCGGAAAGCGACTTTATTTCACGCTATGTACTTATTGAAGGTAACTGTCATGCTTCGGTCATGCCATCGACTGCAAACAAAGTAGCCATTCCGCTATGTACAGTGGCGGACACGGTCGGCGTAACACTTCCGGTTTTTCTGTATTGCGAAATAGCTCTTGTTCTTTGGTAATACAGTCTAGGCCTGACGAAACCATAGACAAATCTGTTACGGCCTCCTAGTCCGTGACTGTACCTTACTTTTAAACTTATCAGTGGATCAAAAATATCCCAATTCCAAGATTCAATAATTATTTTTAACAACATCAAACACGGTTTATGCCGGGAATTCTTAAAGCCGATAAAACTGTATTTTGATCCGTTGGCTCTGAAAATAATTTAAAACAAACTGGACTTATAGATTCCGATCTAAATCCGATGTGAATTTGGTTATAATTCGATTTCTATAATAGATCATCAGAATCTGTCCGTAAAGTACATTGTAGTTTATTGATCTATAGATCCTAGTGGTTTAGATTTGATGAAATTCTTGCATTGTGATAACAATAGCAATCTCTGTTTGGTTTGTTCGTTAGTATAACGGTAGTAGTAGTATTACACAAAATAAAGAAGACTCTACTCTTGTAGTATATTAGAACGTAATATTAATATTATATTACAACCAGACATATTAATCTAGATTTTTATAAAACTACTAGAGGCTGCCCCGCGGTTTCACCCGCGCAGATTTCTTATAAACACAAAAATCCCGTTTTTTCCCGTTCCAATGGGAATTTCGGGAAATCCCTTCTTAGTGCTCACCTACACTCCCGTAGGAACCTACATGCAAAATTTCAGCCCGCTACGCCCAGTAGTTTCGGCTCTGCGTTGTCTGTCAGTCAGTCAGTCAGTCAGTCAGTCAGTCAGTCAGTCAGTAACGGAAGAGTTTTATATATATAGATAATAATTATCAAATCTTTACAGTGTACTGCTGCTACTATAAGTCCATAACCTACGAATAATTCGTAGACCATAGCGCAATGTCAAAATTTCAAGGACCTAGGGTATTTCCTAGTATATTTTAAAATTGGTATTTTGGTACGTAGGTATAAGTTTCATACATAAAAGATATTTTGAAACAATAGAAGGGCCTTTTTGACTTAAAACCTATCATTAAAGTTTAACTTAAAATAAGATTAAAGTAAAGTTAGTAAAAACCCGCTAAGATACGAACGATTTAGATAAGAGCTTATTCTTTTTAGGTTTAGTATGATTAACATAGTGATGAAAAGGGTAAACAAATCATCATAAAATTACCATAAAAATGTAACAGAACAAATAAAAGGCCAAAATATACCCACCCACTATACATAAAACTCAACTAATAAAAGCTCTACCCTGAGCTTTTTATCCCAGACTATATTGCAGCTTTCGTGCCACTTATTCTTCGATAGCTTTACAACAATTCAGCTTTTATCGTCGATCGTAATCACAGGTTACAAGCCTTCTTAGGTTTCGAGGCGTCACAAACTAGCGTTTTATACACTGCGTTTTTTACTTTAAAATTATAAAGGAACATTTTAGAAGTAGAGAATTCTTATTTATGTTTTAGTAATGGTTTTGCGATACATTATAAAGAGTGACCTCTTTTCTGATAGGCATTTTTCGGGCAATTTGGAAGTATTTTCATAGGTCCTAAGAAGTATTTAGAAAAGGGAAACAACGTCAGGAAAAAAATAACTCCTATATCCTCCCTTCCTCGAGTCTCGCAAAGAAAAAATAATAATAACGTGACACTAACCAATACACAAAATCCAGAAAAATATTAAAAATAGTAGAATTTGGTAGAAACAAAATATTTTTTTAACGGGAAGAGTCTGTGAGAACAAAAACAATCCGCAAGTTTTTTAAACAAAAACTTGTAAATTTATTACCTCCACATAATGTTACTATAAACATTGCATGTCAGGATCAAGTTTTTCACAGGAAGCCTTCACGATCGAAACGTCAATTGGCATAACATCCGCCCCTGGGATAAGCAGCTGAGATAATAGTCAAGATTCCAATACGAAGTAATTTCCGTGGGTGTCGAGGATTACGGTATAACAACTAATTACTAGATTAACCAGTCTTCCACATTTATCAGTTTTAATTAATTGGTCTGATTAGGCCGCCCGCCGCTTTATAAGTTATTGGTTGAGATGGGAAATAAGTAATTGAACAGCTTTTAGAGATACATTTGTTTGTACATGGGAATTAGATATTGGATTTAATTAACTTTTTAACCGACTTCAAAAAAGAGGTTATCAGTTTGACCCGTATGTATGTTTGTCCGCGATTATCTCGCGTTTGGCTGAACCGATTTTGATGCGGTTTTCAGAAATGTATTTTTATTTAATGAATTCAATGTTGAAATTAATTGTTTAACAAAAAACCTATTTAAAGTTTAAATACCTGAGTAACTCATGGTGTAATCGATTTTAATTTTTACTTCTCTTGACGTTTTTTTATGTTTTGTGAAGTTATTTCATTCTTAGTGATTATTTGATAATGAACTTCATAGTGATTATTTTGCTTTCGGTCCATCATTGCTTGCACGCTTCTAGAACGATAATTTTTGCAAATCAAATTTATTGTTTTGTCTGAGACCTATTCTTTTTAGCTGTTTAAATAAGGCGCTGCTGCCCGAGCTTCGGAGGTAAGTAAGTTTTTACAACAGTGTCTGTGGATGCAGATAGGGTCAATACAATACGTAAATCTAAAACGCAAGTCTGTGACGCCAACTAGATAATCTCCACTGATCGCGCTTTAGGTTCGGCAGAGCGTCCGTGACGGTCGCGCTCTGTTTGCCGCGACTTTGAGAACCGCTCAGTGTCACTGATCTAAGGTTGGGAATGTCTTGATGATTTATGCTCACAAAACAGTAGCTCAAGCTCAGTATCAATACTTGGCTGGCCACTAATAATCGATTTACTCAACATATATCGCCTTGATGAATAGGTCTTGAAGTACACAAAGTGTCTTTTAATGTTTTTTTTTTTTAATAATAATTAACTTCTGTGAAGATATGAAATCGTTTTATTAAAGTCGATGTAAAATTAACTAAAGTAGTTATATGACTTGAATCATCTAATAAATAACACAGGAACTGAAATCACTGTAATAAGTTTGAAATCACTCTGTAATCACTATGATCGGTAAGTTAATTACAATTAATTACAACACAAATGGTATTAATTTACCCAACCTAATGTAGGTTGTTACGAATAGTTTGATAGATACGATATCAAAACCAGGCAAGCATAACATTACAACGTCGTTACACATAAGTACCAGGGAAGCATAAAAAGATAAAGCCCGTATTGGCCTCGCATCCGGGTGAGTTTCGCGCGCTTTTCACTAGCAATAGGGAAACTGGCACGGTAATTAGATTGTGTGAACGTCCTACCATTGTATGCATTCCTGGTACATGTTAACACTTTCTTGGGTTTCGCTTGTTGTTGGGGAAAAAAACTTTCTTTTCCGTTTTCCGTTGACACCTTGTAAAGATAAAACATAAAATGTATCTTCCTTACGCCAAGCTTACGCCATTCAGTGCTCAGCAATGTCCACTTGTTGGCTGTATAAACCCCAAAAGATCCCTATTTTCTCGCTTATTCAGGTACGGCCTTACCACAAAATAGTTGGATCGCTCATCGTGAGTTTGTTTGACGAATTCGTATCTTAAACCTAGTCCTATTGATTTAGAGGTGAAAATTGCTTAGATAAATAAACTATGAAAATTCGATGAAAATGACAGCATTCGAAAACGATTGCTGCACTCATGCTGCACTGCTTTTCTTATGGCATGTTAATTGTCTGTCATTCATTTGTTCTTAAAACGCAGATATTATAGTTTTTCAAATGCTCTCATTGTCACTAAATATTCATGGTTTATTAGGTTAAGCGACTTAACCCCCAGTCTTAACCTTTTATGGTAGAGCCGTTAGCCGTTAACGTGTACTTTCTTGATATCGTCCGCTGCTTTATATTGTAGGGCTTAATCAAACACAGCTAAAATCTAGCTAAAATGTATGTTAAACACAAGAAATAATCGGTGAGAAACAGGCGAACATTGCCTTTAAACTGCGTTAAAAGTAAACCTAGATTTACTGTGAACCAAACGTACATAGGTCATGCATGCATGCGTGACAAATAATTATAATAACTAATAAATTATTGGAGTTCGCGTGTCAGTTTGTTTGATATCGTTCCAATACGTAACCGTTACATCAGTGCTGCTTTTAATAGGGTTTTTTTTATGCTACTGTTACTTAAGACGGGTTTTCACAGAAAATAATGAACGAATTGTTTTGCGAATCGCGAATCTATTTTATATTTGAACTAGAGGCTGCCCCGCGGTTTCACTCGCATACATTTCTCGTAAACACAAAAATCACGTTTTTTCCCGTTCCCGTGGGAATTTCGGGAAATCCCTTCTTAGTGCTCACCTACACTCCCCAAGGAACCTACGTGCCAATTTTCAGCTTTCTACGCCCAGTAGTTTCGGCTCTGCGTTGTTTGTCAGTCAGTCAGTCAGTAGAGTAGGAAGAGTTTTATATATATTGATTTTTAAAATAATGTAGGTAATTTTCAACATTTCAGCCGAAAGACGTCCACTGCTGGACATAGGTCTCCCCCACAGTTAGCCACAGCGACCGGTCTTGAGCGACTCTCATCCAGTGTACTCTCGCAGCCTTCACCAGGTCGTCTGACCACTTGACACACACACAGCTTGAATTATTTTGATATTTGTATTGCGACCTATATACAGACTAGAGGCTGCCCCGCGGTATCACCCGCGCAGATTTCTCTAAAACACAAAAATCCCATTTTCTCCCGTTCCTATGGGAATTTCGGGAAATCCTTTCTTAGTGCTCGTCTACACTCCCTAAGGAACCTACATGCAAAATTTCAGCCCGCTACGCCCAGTAGTTTCGGCTCTGCGTTGTCTGTCAGTCAGTCAGTCAGTCAGTCAGTCAGTAACGGAAGAGTTTTATATATATTGATAGACAAAGTTCTATAGAATATAATCATCATCGCAACCGGAAGACGTCCACTGCTGAACATAGGCCTCCCCCATAGATTGACACATAGACCGTGTGCGAACCTCATCAGGTTACTTTGGTAACTTTTTTCTTATGCAGATATCTCATCATTTCTAATTTGATCATCTAGGACCGAGGTTCCCATACTTTTTTCTCTCATAGACCACTTTAAACATTTTGCTGGGTCTGGTGGACCGCCTGCAGCTATTACATCTACTCAATTACTTCCAAAACCCGAAAAAAGTATATGTCTATGTAAATCTGTGTTGTGACTATTTTTCAATCAACTATGAGTTAAAAAATTTCGAAAAAAAAGGTGAGAATTTATATTGCTTTGATTATGCTGTGAGTATTGTCATTTAAGCGAGTAAGCTAAGTTTCAAGGCCAGTCTAAAAGACATAGACATAGACATAACTTTATTCACACACACACACCACTGACAAACAGAAAATACAAAGTTTTAAATAAACTAAACTATTAGCACAGATACTAAATGTAAGTGCTTTGTGGGTGTGAAATGGCTCTGACTCAGCATATGCTGCAAGCAATGCGATGCAATGCAATACAACGCTGGTAATTCTGCCAGAACCGTCTTCAAAAGCGTAAAAGCGTCTTCATCAAACAGTTGGATTCCTTCTTTACTTTTTTGTATTCTAAGATTGAATCACAGTACAAGAAACCAATAAGCTTCGGAGTGGTAAAAAGTAAAAATAAATATTTTCTTGTTTTGTAGCTATTTATTCAAACACAAAAATTACTACACTGTTAATTATGTTGTTATAACAACCTTAGTAGATAGAAGTCAAGTCGGGTCACCTAATACATTTTTATAGACCCCCGTTAACGAGTTGTGGACCCCTATTTTTTTTCCACGCAAGCGTAGACCCAAGTCGGGCTCGCGAAGACCCCTGGGGGTCCACCTTGACCACTTTGGGAATCAATGATCTAGGAGAATAAACTGCAAACGTAGCCAATACAAATGTAACAAAACTATCAAAATAATTTTTCGATGCGGCTCGATAAGTTTTATTTTATTCCTTTAGTAACACTTTGTAAATTATGTTCGCTCGCTTTTCTAAATGCGTTCGTTCGTTTGCATCAGTATTGAATCTAGGTGATTAAAATTAATGGACTAACAAAAATCTTTTGAATTGTTTAAGCTAGGCTTTTTTTGGTAGAACTTTTAAGTTTGGCTAATTGGGGAATATTGCACGCCCACAGAACAGCGTTTCGTCATGGTCTACTTTACTTAAACCCGTTTCGATATGACGCGAATTTTCTTCTTATTTTTGCTAAGTTTTATTGATTGCTATAATTGAAGTAAATAAAAAATAACAAAACATCAATTTCTTGCAATAAATTTTATGAACTAAGTACTTAATGCCTTCGTAAATTTAAATTTAAAAAGTCTTTCATCCTTCACTAAAAAAAAAAGTTACCTGCTGCGCGCGCGACCAGCCAGCAATTTTTATGAGTAAAAAAAAAAACCAGCCAGTCCGTCCGACGACCTTACCAAGGACGCCTCTGGGGAATAAGGGTTGACGTACACTGGGCTCTACTTTACACGTATTATAATTAGGACATGTATGTTTGTTTGTTTGAATACAATAGGCTCCTGCAGTGTACTGCATACTGGAGCGATTTATACAATTATTTTACCATTACAATCCTACGTTACCCCTGCCTGATAAAAGAGGCTATAGAAGTAGTATATTTTCAGAAAAGATAAATCAAAATATAATAGTTTTTCTAGCAGAAGGACGACAGTCGAGTAAATTAATAAACTGGTTTCCACTTTACAAGGGATATTTGCCAATGCTAAGTCCACGATTTTGTTTAACTCTGAACTCCTAGTAAACAAAAGTTCACTCTCGAGCAAGCCGAAGATAAAGTATAGCCATAAACGGATTTGCTGGACTGATTTTTTTAATTTAATGGATTATTGTTTTAAAGCCCCCGAAAATACCTACCGTGTTTTTGGACCGTTTAAGTTATGGTTTTAGACATAGACTCTTCCGTTACTGACTGACTTACAGACAGGAAACGCACAGCCCACACCGCGGACACATATACGTGTAGTTGAACCTTTTCAAGATCCAGTATACGCCTGGCTTTACCTTAAAACAATGGCATTCCAATTACATTCTTATTTCAAAGTTGTTAGGGAAACATTTTAATATTATAGATGGAGTATACTAACGTTTCAACTTTTTTATATGAGAAGTTGAACATAGGGTGTCAGGCGTCAGCTGACTTTTTTATTTATGTTTTTTTTTTTTTTTCTCTATTGTACCTATTTTAAACATGCTTGCCGTGGTGCATTAGTAAGTAATATAACGTGTGAGTTTTGTCGTCTCTCCTTTTCAGATCTCAATTTATTTGCAAAATGACCAAAGTTCCGGGAGTGAAGTCGGAAGTAATGAAAATTCAATGACTAGACAGCATTTGAAAAGCATTCTTGCCTTTTAGTACCACAATAGTACTGCTCAAAAAAAGAAAAGTTTATAGTTTTCGAAAATCATCGAGTTTCCATTATTAATTTTGTAAAGAGATTAGGCTCTTCGATTGAAGCTTGTACTAGAAGCACAGGATTAATTTGTAATCTGTATTGTATTTAAAACTTAAACTATTAATCTTGAAAAATTGACTTCTTGTCACCCTAGGTACATAGGGAAAATCTTTCTCAATGCAAAAAATCCAAGAAAAATCTGCCAGTTAATAAAATCAGCTCAGTGCATAATTTAGCATGCAAATCCTAGCCTAAAGATCTGTCCGCCTGGTAGTCAAATGTGCAATCACAAGGTAATTGTTTCGACACTAATGGCTAAGTAGTCTAGCTACTCGACCTGCTCGGTAGGTATGAAATCCTAGTATTTTTTCTTACGTAAGAGTTAATGTCCTTTCTTTTAGGCGATAAGAACTTGGCGCCCTCGATACCAAAAAAATTACGAAATTCACCGGGTCAGCTATTAGTAGTTCCTTGGAGACTATCGCAATAACCACAGAACAAGGAAGATGCTCTCTCTCTCTTTTCTGTGGGAATAACCATGGAATAACCCATTCTGGGTTAACCTATCATTCGAGAGTCTGACTCGGACTTTATATTTTTAACCGACTTCAAAAAAGGAGATTATCAGTTTGACCTGTATGTATGTATGTTTGTCCGCGATTATCTCGCGTTTGGCTGAATCGATATTGATGCGGTTTTCAGATAAGTATTTGTTTCATTCAGGATAAGGTTTTAGTACCTATTTTAACCGACCGCCGAAAGAGGAAGTGCTCAGTTGATGTATGTGTCAGTTTATTGAAGGCGGGTTCCTTCTTTGTAAAAAATCAATTATTTTATGTCTGTATTTTGTGTTTCGCTAGTAATAAGTATTGGGTTGGTCGACAGTTTATCAAAGTTTTTTAAACTTTGTTCTAATTGTTTTACAAATAATTGTAAGTATTTTTTAATATAGAGGTATAAGAATATAAAATATTATAATAGGGTACTTACATACTGACAAAAGCAGTGGTAGTGGGTAGACGTAATAAGGACGATGCAAGATCGAATTTGTGTTTTTAACATTTTAGGAATAAAATTTATATCCACTTCCCACTACAAAAGGTGCGATAAAGGGATCCAAAATGTCCGAATTAGTTCAAGATTTAAAATAAAAATTCCTCTTCTTAGTTTAGTGGGCGGAGGTGAATAACCTTTTAATTTTTATTTCGTTTAATTTCAGGGCTGGTAAAAGCACTCGATAGATCACAAAAATAAGGCACATAATTACAGTTTGTTTCTGACAAGGCGGTAATAAATCAAAGGAGAGATTCAGCTCACCATACCTAAAAACTTTCTCAAAGCATCATGGGTCATTTTTATATCAGAACAAAAATCTGATGTCAGCAGTCAGCTGATCGAACTAATTGTATAGAAAACACCGGCTGTTTTTTTTATTTCTTTTCATTACTATACTTAAATCTGTACCCAAGTTGACAGAAATGGTGAGCGGGATGCCTCCGATTTATTTACCGACTTGGCAGAAACACATGTAGGTGTTGAGTAGTATTTCTTTCTTTCCTTTCTTTTACCATGAAGAAGCAGTAAATTATCGATTTCCTCTAATAAGAAAGGCCCATGAACAACCTGTACCTATCTAGTAATATTGCATGGGTAATCTAACCATTCACCACCCAATTTCTCTGCCAACAACTACGTTCCGTTACGCTAACTATATTACGCATACCGACGTGATTTTCACAACGCATCGCATTCTCGTAGCATGTAACTGTGATTCGAATTGTTCCGGTGTAATAAATCTATCAATTTGTCTATACATTATCATGGAATTGTATCTTATCTATACCAATATTATAAAGAGGAAAGATTTGTTTGTTTGTAACGAATAGGCTCCAGAAATACTGAACCGATTTGAAAAATTCTTTCACTGGTAGGAAGCTACATTAACCGCGAGTGTCATAGGCTATATTAGATTTTCAAAAAAATTAGGGATCCTTACCTAAACTCAAATAATGTAACCCAAGGTGCAATATTTTTTCCGTTGTTTACATATTTTGACAGGGGGTTTGTTATTGTTGTTGGTTTTTTATTCGGCCATTCTGGGCAGTCAAAAGAACATAGTCTAGAGCCAAGTCTTTTGTAGTATCTTATATTATATGGCGTAACGAAGTAAGCCGGGAAAGCTCGGTTACTATAAACTGAATGAAGGTCGCTGATTGCTCGTTATGCCGATTTAAAGGGGAGGCCTATGTCCAGCAGAGGACGTGTTTAGGCTGTTATGATGATGTTTAGATTATAATTTGGTGTTTTAAGGGTGTAAAGTAAACCTTTTTTGCATGTATTATACTTATAAACTTTCCTATTGAATCACACTATTTATTAAATAAAACCGCATCATAATTCGTTGCATAGTTTTTAAGGTTTAAGCATGCATAGGGACAGACGTGGGAAGTGGCGGCCTTAGCACTTAACGCGAAGTTAACTTAATTACCATTACAAAAATCAACCAAGCAATTATAATCGGTTTTTATGGTTTGTCGCAGTTGCTGTACTAGCTTAGCGTTTGCTGAAGGCTTTCGTCAACAGCACTGACTGGTTGAAAGAGGCCTAGCGGCGTGGTGGGGGCTGCAGGTGTACGGAGCGGGGGCTCTGTGCACCGTACAGGCGGCCCCTCGAGGGGCGGCAGAACAGGCCGTGATCACCTTGTTCTGCCGCTGCGCATTTTGGCGCATGGGGAGGGTATAGTGGTGGGCTGCATTATGCAGCTTTGCGTCAAGGAGGGACCCTGAGACGTATTCCTTCGGGTGCTTCCCGGGTTCCTCTATGACAGATGCAGTGGTGGTCACCGGGGGGTTTTAGTCGGTGCGAGTACCACATAACCTTCGTCTCTCCCCCGAGCGACGAGGTACCCATAACGGGTTTCCCCTCGAGAAAAAAAAAAAAAGGCCTAGCGGCGTAAGATGCCCGCGGTGCGCACTCTGCACGCCAAAAATGCACCGACGTCTAGAGCTATTCAAATAATTAATGACCTGGTTATGAAGTATCCAGACACAGATATATTTAATGACTCTTTAGATAGGATAGAGATGTCACTGTTGCTATTGTTAAAATGAATAACCTAATCTAGCTACAATAATGTAGAATTTCTTTGTTGTTTTACCAATAAGTGTGTGTTGGCAATTGCTGTAAGACCTTATTGTGTTTTTGAAATAAATAAATAGTACTTACCTCATAATGGCGTAGTAATGCTATTCTGATGAAACGTACTAAAAATACTTACCTCTGCATTTTGCATACAATAAATGCTTCAGTTACATAACTTGACAGCCACGCCTAGTATGGCCGGGTCAACCTTTGATAATAACTTTGCATTCGACCTAACCGGGAAGAGTACTAGGGAATCAGAAACTTTCACATGAGACTAATACTAAACTCAACTTTCATAGCTCCGGGAAAGGTTCAAATTAGATTGAATAAAATATTGCGACTTTATTAGCACGCATAAATTGTTCGTCTAAGTTTCAGCACTGGTGTTGCACTGCCAATCTGGCCATTGTCAGGCTGATTTTAAAAGGTTTTTACTTTAAACTTAATCACATAAATAATATCACACTTTTTACATACCTGTATAATAAATGCTCAAGTTTTTAGTGATGTTTCGAGGTTTTTTCACTTTAACGGTAAAACAACTGAATTTTTTTTTATAAAACTAAAGAATATAGATAAGACATCAGAGTAGCCTATATGGTTAAATATTTGACGATTTTGTAAAATTCTATTGGTATGGAAGAACAAAGTTTGCCGGTTCAGCTAGGTATTTATGGTTCCGTAGCGACGTCGTCACTAACAAAATAAAAAAATATTACATCTAAAACTACTTACCTCTCTTTCAGGCTGGTTTTCAACGTGCAGCTGTCGCGGCGGCGCGCAGGCCTCACCGCGGGGCTCTGTTGCCGCCCTGGTACGAGCCCGAGCCTTCGCCCTCGTGTCTCCGAGGGCTATCTCAGCGTACAGAGCTCGACCTGCCGGAGGTAACCTTCTAATGCTTCATGATGTCCTGGTTTCACGAGTAGAGATACATAAGCTATCCTTTCTGCTATAATCTCCTGGTAGACGACTCACCCTAGCCACCCTCCTGGTTTCACATGCCTGCCTATGCTTAAATCTTGCTGGATGAAGCATCCTACCTATAATGTTCGGTCAATATTTTATTTTCCGATTTTCTCAAAGATCATTATTATTCAAATCAATCAAATTATTTAGTTAGAGATTTATTCTTACCTTGCAAACTTTTTTAAAATACCTACAATATTCAAAATGAACATCTGTATAAGTAAATCTGCAAATAATAAGCTATGATGGCTACTAAACGAGCTACCGATCGGATGTTTCACAACGAACCGAGGCAACTGTATTGGGCAATTAAACGGAAAATGATTGAAATAAGTGAGGGTTTTCTAATGAAATCAGTATTTATTTATTGCCTCAAGGTCATAGAATGCTGACTAAAATATTAGCACTGCTACATTAGCACTGATAAATTCAACTATCTTACGAAGTAATAGGTACCTACCTTATTTGTAAGATAATGGATGTATTTTTGAGCAAGTTTGTGGTATCGCGGATGTAATATATTTATTAATTGATATTTTCAGGAGACACAATGGATACCTATATGTTTACCGTAGACCCTAATGATGTCTATGACGTCCAATTAAATACAGAAGGTCTTTGTTCCCAAGAAATCGCTGGTGTTTTGTATTTTTCATAATACACCTAAGACAAAAAAACTTACGCGAATATTCGTCGGTCATCTATTTCGTAACTTGGCGTACGTATAGAAAATAGTACTCTCGAAGGACCAAACAGCTCTATAATGGCAGCTTGGATGCCAGGACCATCGAGCGAGGACTAACTCTAGATCAGGGATGTTCCGAATGTCGAATTTTAGACATTCGCGAATGCGAATGCGAATGCGAATGTTAGGCATGCGAATGATGCGAATGCGAATGCGAATGCGAATGTTGGACAAGGTCAGTGAAAAAAAATTAGGTAAGTATAGAAAAATCATTACGTTAATTAAACAACAATAACAATTAATAATTCATTTTTTACAAAAAAGGAACCCGCCTTCAATAAATTGACAATTACATAAACTGAAAACTTCCTCTTTTCTGAAGTCGGTTAAAAAAGGTACTAAAACCTTCTCCAGAATGTAACAGATACTTCTGTGAAAACCGCATCAAAATCGGTTCAGCCACACTCGAGATAATCGCGGACAAACATACATACATACATACATACAGGACAAACTGATAACCTCCTTTTTTGAAGTCGGTTAAAAATAGTTAACATCCTACAAATACAACAAACATAAACATACTATCAATATTGGTACTTAAG
Organism: Euspilapteryx auroguttella; assembly: GCA_951802225.1. Lineage (NCBI taxonomy): Eukaryota > Metazoa > Arthropoda > Insecta > Lepidoptera > Gracillariidae > Euspilapteryx > Euspilapteryx auroguttella. The sequence continues at coordinate 5,272,651 of OX637664.1, read as the reverse complement.
ACGATATACTAGAAACAAAAAGAACGACCGAGCAACAAAGGATGTCCTTTTCCCTCAAACATACTGAGGGAAAAGGACAGTCATATATCAGTCGCCCACATCGGTTACTACATTTTATTGGAAAAAGTAATAAATATTAAATATCTTTTTAATTATTACTTTTAAATCAAATTTGAATTACCAGAATTTTATATACTTTATTATCATTATTCCTATGTAGTTTCAACAAAAACTAGTTAGTAATTTCGAAGAACTAGCTATTCCCGTTTTTTGGAATGGTTATCTTTGACAAAATAATGTATCGAGGTTTTTTTATTCCACTAGTGATTCTCAATTATAAAAATCTTTGTTATATCCTCAAAAACGTTATATTAAAATTCCAGATCTTTACCTCTTATATATTAACCGTCTTATTCATAAAGATACAGTACATTTTAAGTAGCGTCACTGGAGGTTTACTTCTCTGGTTTGTTGTATGGTAAATACGTGAAATCCAGTCTAAATTGACATATGTGAAATAACTAAAATGCTCTTTAACTTTTTATGAATAATAGGGTAAGAGAATTACTTGTTTTAAAATACCTTCAAAAGTCATATAGCGTCTTAACTCTAAGTAGTTAATGTAAAACAAAAATCAAGATTCACACATTACACAAAATCAGTAACTCTGTCTTTCAAAAACGTGTATTAAAATTTGGGAAATGGTTTTTTACATACGAGAAGTTATTTAAAATAATTTTGCCAGAATAAATAAAAAACGCCAATAAATTTGAATTTCGCGCCGGACTATGACGCATCCCCATAAAGTAATTGATCTTCACACAAGAAACTTGGTGTCAATGGCGGCACATTCGCATTCGCATCATATTCGCATCTTTTTGATGCGAATGCGAATGTCGAAGCGAATGTTAAAATGATGCGAATCATTCGCGAATGCGAATGCGAATGCGAACGTTCGGAACATCCCTGCTCTAGATTATCATTATGTTTTGACTGCTATTTTCCTTTTTCCTTTCCAACAGATACTGGGAGAGTAGGAGCGCAGTACGAGCGGTCCGCAGCGAGGCCCGGCACGGCCCTTCGGCTTGCTGGCGTGTTCGCAGACGGCAGCAAGGCCAGAGCGCCGAAATATGCCCAGCTGATCGACCCTCAGGGGAACGTGAGTTGAACTCTTGTTGTTTTATGTGAGCCTAGTGGATAGATTCTAGATTCTTCTACAATTCGTTCTGTCTGTTCTCATTATAATTTATTGACTTCAGAGGTCCGTGTTCGATTTTCGGTGGGGATGAACATTTATAAGATGGATATCGATATTCGTTATGGTCAGAGGTCAAATTCATTTCCTGAGGCTGGTATTGTTTGTTTGTATATCTTTATACTTTCATATGTACTTCGGGCATTCCTATATAAATATAGATAGGGTACTTTTACAACAAGTTGTTATGTTATTTTAAATTTACTTTTAAGATCTACGTGCTAATCAATCCTCTTCGACTACCGATGTCTGCATATGACTAAAATCCCAGAATTTTCTCACTTTGGAACATACAACGCAATGCAGGCATGGAGGGACTTTCGATTTGACTAAGCGCGCTAAAAATCACGACTGGGCCATTACAATTTTCATTTACGATGCTTACTCGGCTCTAAGGCTCTTGCTAGCGTTGTAAAGTGATTAAGTGTGTCGATATCGATATTTTCAACAGCGTATTTTAGGGCAGTGTGTGAGATGCGGAGTCATGTCATGAAGGTTTTGTCGTTGCCATTTGACTTGTGCGATACATTTTGTGGACAAATAATACGTTATATCATTAAGTTTTTTGTATCTTTAGTGATCCCAATTCAAATACTAGTGGTTCAAATAAATATCTAAGGTCGGTGTCGCACTTATGATTTAACCAATCGGCTATGAGTAAAAAATATCATTTACTATAATTGAATAAAAATAAAAAATCATATTATTAGGTAAGGATCGCAAGAGATCGATGACAATAATCTCAATCAAATTAAAGTATGGACACAGTGACCATAATATTTACCAGGTATGGGTATGCACGCGTGTTTATGTTTTATGTTTGTCGATAGATAAAATTGTCAGCCCTACTAAAAGCTGTATCGATTAATCAATAGCATCTCTTGCGCACTCTTGTCTACGGACAATGCAAAACGAAAAATGTGCCCCTTGAAGAACCTTACTGGAGTGGCACTATGGTTGGCACGGGCTTTCACTACTCTACTGTGATAGAAGTATATTTTTTAAAGTCGATTTTTCTTTTGAGCCTCAGCCAGTTTTGCTAATACTTAATGTATAAGTTACTCGTTTAGTTAACATTTTAATTGAAAACTTATTTTTATTTCTTTAATATTACGACCTATTTTGTTAGTCTACCGATGAAATAATCCTTTAAATGTTCCTTTTAAACTATTGCAGAAAATTTAAACGGCACCTGTACTTTATTATATAAATGAATCATCTTGTAGATATTTTATTTAGTTAAAACTACATAGTTATATACTTTTTTTACTCTTCACTTTAAAAAATCGAGAAACTATAGTACCAGATCCAAGGCAGGTCCTTGCCTCTGCCAGCATTGAAAAATGAACTTTAGTACTTTAACAAGACCAACCTAACCTGTCTATGTGATCCTAGTACAGCGAGTAACATGCGACATTCTACTCTAAAGCTTTAATAATAAGATTGCTATTGCAATGATGTTTAAAAACAACAGAGGCCACTGACCTTTTGTCTGTTGCTAAGGACGATAATAGGGTTGGTTGAACGATGTTTTTTTTTTTTACTTTTTAGCTTAGGGTTTTTAACCCTAGGGCATTATAGGTTTACTAAGAAACCGAGACGAGAGTAAGTTAAATAATCTTGGTCCTTGTGGCGATCGTATCTACTATCTACTTCTACTATGATAGATAAGTAGTAGTAAGATTTTTGAGTTATATCCCACATGGTAATCATTTTCACTACACTATTTATCTTTGCTCTGTTATTTAAAATAGCTTTATCTCGTGAGTTTGTTTCTTAGTTTTATAATTTGCATAGTCGTCTTTTCCTTTGTATACAAAGTTTAAGAAAGAGCGAGTTCTCCTGATACAGGTATTATTAAATACCTCATAGGAGATCTCTTGTTTATTGTAACCTGTGTACTGGGAATTGAATAAATTTTTATTTTATTTTTATTTTATTGTATTTACTATTAATGTAAAAATGTATCGTTGTTCGTTAGTCTCGCTAAAACTCGAGAACGGCTGAACCGATTTACCTGATGTTGGTTTTGAAATGTTCGTAGTAGTTCAGGGAAGGTTTTAAAGGTGAGAAAATATGGAAATAAGGAGGGGGAGTCAGTAAAAAAACAATTAATTTATGAATATAAAATTTTAACGCACGATACGAAGTCCGCCGGGACAGCTAGTAAAGAAACAGATACAAATGTAATAAATGATTAAAATATCTATCGCGTATTAATGCAGCATAACGGTGATGTAACAAAGTTTTGCTACGCAGTTTAATAGATAGCGTACTTACTAAGAACTTTTTGACAAATGGTCATACAGTATTCGTAAGGAATGTAGGCAAAATGTCTAACGGGTTTTTGCAGCTGAGTCGTAAAACGTTTCTGTCATGCTTCAATAATTATGGGTTCCGTATACTTAGATTTATTTATTAACCGTCTTATTTATAAATATACAGTACATTTTAGGTAGCTTTATTGGAGGTCTACATCTCTGGTTTGTTCTATGGTAAATACGTGACATCCAGTCTAAATTGACATACTTCAAATAACTAAAATGCTCTTTAACTTTTTATGAATAACAGGGTAAGGCTATAAAGATGAATTATTAGGAGGTAGGGGTTGAGATCATAAAAATATTGCAAAACATTTGGTTTAAAATTATTTTATTTAGGTTATCTTACTAAATATGTACGTTAATATGTACAATCAATCAAAATCAGGGGGTCGAGTTTCTTAACTAAAACGATCGACCCGTAATTGTCTTGTAAGCGACTTTGTTATCCATTGCTGTTTTCTAAGGGCGAGCAACAAAAGTTGCCTTTGTTAAAGCGGCAATGGTAAACGAAGTCGCTAATAAGACAAATACGAATCGATCGCTTTTAGTTAAGAAACTTGACACTCAGGTATTATGATTTAAAAAAAACCTATTTTGTAAATGTTTTACTTTTGTAATAGTTTAAACTAATTCTTATATCAATGAGAATATTTCAAATTGTTATCAATTCTAATTAGTTTTTGAACTCAAATTTAAAGGTAGGTCCTAATTGTAAAGTTGCATATAGAAATACGTTACCCGATAAATTCGGTAGGTTTCATTGCGCCCGCGCCGCTGTACGTGCCTGGTATGACAATTGTTCTACACCAATGTTAAAGGAATTGGGACACTGACCGCATTGAAGCTACTATACTTACTAGGTTCATAAACCGTATGACCAACGTGACCATGCCAATATTATGGCATATGGAATAACTAGTAAAGGTATGCGCCCCGCTGTTTCGCCAGCGCAAATTAACAGTCAAGTAAAGCAAAAAAAAAAAAAAAAAAAACAGTATTATTTGTATTGAATGTTTGGTTACCTATATTGTTTTTTATTATGTACCGAAACCGTAAACATAATTTATTTGAAGAACTTAATCTAATTTTACTATTTAATACCTTTTGTTTAGTATAAGGCGACTCAACACTCAGCGCATAAACCCTTTCAGGTTTCTGCTGGTGTTTTTAATTGTATTAACTGTATTTATTATGGATTTAAATAAAGAAATTAAAAAAAAAAAAAAAATAAACTGCTAAATCCAAAAAATCAATACATATAGTAAAAAATTAAGTCGCTTTGCGCGTCTGTTCCCTATGTTTCTTTAAAACTATGCAACGGATTTTGATGAGATTTTTTTAATAGAGATAGAGTGATTCAATGATTCATGAGGAAGGTTTATAATATGCACAATATAATAATTGGTTCGGCGGTACGAAGTTCGTTTCTAGCTTATGTGTTATTCTGATGTCTAAACTATTACTTATTGTAAAGTTTCATTAAAATCCAATCGGTACCTTTAACGTGAAATAGTAACAAGCATCTATACTTACAAACTTTTGCGAAAAGAAAAGAATAATCAATCGATAAAGAAAATTTCCCTGTCTATCTGTATGTTACGCAATTGCGCCTAAACAACTGAAACGAAGAAAAAGACATGGATAAAAGATTTTTATCCCTAAAATTCAACGGAAACAGAAAATTGGGTTTTGGGTGTGAAGGGAAATTAAAAAGGAAACTAGGCAAGACGAGAAAAAGGCGTGTGCCCTACGAACAACAACGTGTGCCCAACAGTGTACTTTGGGCTTATAATAAAACAAATAAAATTAATACATTCCTAAATAAAGCTTTGGAAAATTTATGGAACTACTTTGTACCTTCTATAAATCATTCATAAATTAAAATAATTAGGTTACACCTTTTTTAAATTACTTTGTTTTTCAAAGTATGATTCAGTTAAAATTCATCTAGATTTAAAGAAAAACTAGGTCGACTTTGACAAAGCAAAGTTAAACTATGTTTATCTCCGTTTTTTGTGGTTTAAAGACTATTAGTGGACAGTAAAAATGATAAGGCATAATGGGTGAATCGTGTTCTAGATTTTGCTAAATGTGTTTTTTTTTATTTAGAGTAAACTCGTAAATGTTTAGGCGTTGGATAAGTTATTTTACTATGTTTTCTGATTATTATGTGATACTTGAATACTATTAGACCTTCTAAAATATAACTTTAGTTAAATATAATAACTAAGTAAAAAAGTTACCTTAGGCTACCTCTAACTTCTGCTAAGTTAAAGTATTGTTGATTTAAATTAAAATTATTTATTAAAAATTTGTTGAATTCTGCTTCGTCTGTGTCCTTAGAAAATATGAAACTCTCGCTAGTCTGTCTAATATTTTTTTAAGGATGTGACAATTACAAAGATAAATAAACAAAACGAACAAGTAATTTGTGAAGAAAACAAAATATATTTAAGTTTTTTTCAGTAGATATGTTTGAAGAGCCATTAGAATTTGAACCTTTCTCTTGGCTTACGGACGCAAAGATTTACAACAAAAAGTACAATCAGATCCCTACAAAATGGCTGCAAGAGAACGCTGATGTCCTAATATTACTATTCAATTCTAAGAACGTAGACAGGAACGGAGTGATACGGGATTTCTACGAAATATACGAAAACGTGAAATACGTAAACATCCCTATTGAGGTAATCTACGTGCCAATGGACGAAAGTGAGAGCGAAATGAAAGAATCCTACGAAGAACAAGCTAACTGGTTCACTCTTCTATTCGATGATCCCCTGGTACTGGTCCTCAAGTATATGTATCAAATCAGCTGCATTCCCCACATTGTAGTTATAAAACCTGATGGTAAAATCGTTTCCTCGCACGGTATCTTGGACTTGGAACTTTATAAGAAGAACGCAGTTATTTCATGGATTTCCACTGCAGCAACTATAAAGAAGGGACGAAAAATGAATAAGGAGGTTGAAATTTATGGTGATAAGTGGAGGTATATGAATAAAGGTGTCTCCTCGAAGCCAGAGAACGTTTATAAGAGGAAATTCGATTTTGAAAGCACTAAAACTGAAATGGCCTCGTGATTTTATGTCTTTCTTGTATTTAATGTTCAAATAAATTTTATGATGAAATATCTAACTTACTAATCTTATTTATTATTTATTAATCGTTGTTAAATAAATTATAAGCGCCATCAATTATTATTACGTTTCTTAGATACCTTACCTTTAGAGCCAGTAAGGAGTCAGTTTACAGCGATGCTAGCGCCGTTCTTGAAAAAAAAAATATATCTTCTAAACTAAGGCAAATATAAAAAATGTGGCACAGTATGACACTAGATAATCTTGCTTAGTATTTTTGAGCACTGTTAAGTAGTCCTAACTAAAAAGACCAAAATTATCCACAGATGGCCACTTTAACTACACTTTGTAGCTTTCTTAAAAAGCTATACAACAGTGCCCTAAAAATACTAGGCTATTTTATCTAGTGTCATACTTTGCCACATTTTTTATATTTACCTTAGTTTAGAAGTTTTTTTTTTTTCGCGAATGGCGCTAGCATCGCTGTAAACTGGTTCTTAACTATTTTTTTGTATCTTTTGTACAATTGATGTGCACAAATATAGCGTATAATAAAATTGACTGCATATCTCTTAGCAGTTTACATTTTAGTCTGAAACGTAAGGTACGTAACATGAGTATGTCGTTGAACAAAGCGGGCTGCGTGCTTGGCAATGCATTACACGAATTCAGTACGTCGTAAAATTAACTGGTTGTGTTATGTTAAGTACCGACCAGCCTTTAGGGACGTCTACTTATTATTACTATTATCTAACTAAAGTAGGTACAGAACTCGCAGTTAAGTATAGGAAATTCACAAAAATCTGTGTAGTATAGTTGGTGGTCTATCCATTATGTATTTCTGGCACCCTATATACACATTTGTATTGGGTACTTACTTGAGACAATTATTTTCGAGTGATATAAATACTCTCCCCCTTACCACAAAAAAGTTAGTTCGGTCTAAAATCGCTAATTTGTATGACGAACTAGTGAATTAAACCTAGTGTAGTGATTTAGACCCGGTTTAACACTTTTTGTGGTAGAGCCGTCTTTGGCTACTACGATATCCAGTGAGGTGGGGCATCGCGATATCACAAAATATAAAAGAAATAAAACGTAGTTGGGGTTTTGTAAGATTTTTTGAAGATATTCAAACAAAAACTGAAAAAGTAGGTACCTACTTACCGACCTCATGGAATGAATAAGTACTACGGACAACCAGTACTTATTAATTCCATAACTTACCTACTTAAGCACTTACTTTACTTAAGAATAGGTTATTATTTGTCATCATCGACAAAGATGTTATTCAAGTAGACAAATATTGCGTGCGGTTGGTCACAGAACAAACTGTAGCTTAAGCATGGAATTAATAAGTGGTACAGCTTTAGGTCTTGTCACAAAGGATATAAAACTGATACTGTACGATCACCAGTGTTGCGTCTAGACTCTAGAGTCTAGACTAGACCCGAGTTATTATTAAAGTTAAAAGACTTAGTTGTAAGACGGCAAACGAATTATTTAATAAGATAATCAGTAAATTTTAAGTTACGATTTTCAAATGAAATTTTTATTATGTAATATTAAAAGATGTCTAGGGTCAAAGTAAATACAAACATATTTTACACACACCAGATGCAGAAATTCTATTCGTCATTTTATCAATATTCGCCTTGGTACGAATGGAATCCGGATCTCCAGCGTCTTAGTGTTATTCAAAGTCACTGCCCATTGCAACCCGTAGTTTTAAATACGAAATCCTATACCGGTCTCGTATTTGGAACTGTATTGGTCAGACCATAAGAAAAATAACCAGAATTCGAAAACGATTTGTCGCTATATTATCACATAACATTCCTTCTATCTTAATTCCAGGAGCTGTTCGTTCCTCTAAACACAAAGGGTGAGCTATACGAAGTTTGCCCAGAAGAGTTGGCAACAGCGGAGTTCGGGCCCCTGGCTGGAGCGGGCACGGGCCCCGCGCCCCCGGATGCCGAAGGTCGGGCCCATCGTATGCCGCATTTATTGGCTCTATGGAGGCTCCCTCAACGCGTGAGGTTGCTCGCTGGAGCTGTGCCTATTGAGATGGCTCATGATGTTGGAGGTAACTATCTTTTCCTAATCACAAGTCCAGTTTACCAGTTTTCAAAATTTTGTACAACACATTCGTCACTTCAGCTAAGACCACTGATTTAGACATAGTCTAACTCTTTTTGTGGTAGAGCCGTCTTAGTTTTTTAATAAGACTTTCTGTTACTTTTCGATGATCATCATCACAGCCGAAAGACTTTCACTTGTGGACATATGCCTCCCTTACAATACAAGGACTAGTAACAACGGTGGTTTGCCATAATCGCCACGCTTGCCAGGCGGGTCAGCGATCGTAGACTGCATTCAAGTATTTAATCAAAGGACGCTGCTGACCGTCTTTTTGTTTTTCTCTTTTACGAACCTCATAGAGACGAGTTGGGGAAGTGGTATTCTTAGCCGCCACCACACGGTAACTTTTCCATGCTAGGCTGTAATTTCATGGTTTAACCGATTAGCTAACAAAACTTTATTTCTTCATTCACAGAAGATCTACTACTGCGATCAGCGGTAACAGAGCCTGTTCTAGTCATGTGCACTTTATCAGAGTACGGCTCGACACCCTCCAGCCCGAAACCAGTCGATCCTCGGCACCCCAAGGAGGCCCTGCAACTTCTTCCTCTCAACAGCTCGATAAAAGTCCGTCGCACTCAATTAGGCTTCGACAGCGAGAAGAGAATGTTCCTCTCAGCTCGACTCCAGAAAGCGCTCACCTTCTGTCAACTGAACGTTGACAACTGGATCAGGCAAATCTCCTACGCCAACACCACAGCTCTCAGCAAGGCCAAAACCGCAGAAGAACTCATTAGAGAAGATCAAGAACCAGTCAAATTTGAAAAGGAACGAAAGTTTACACTGCAAGGATTAAAAATAGATACGTCAAGGCTGTTCGGCAAAAGCGAGAAGGTCCTCAAAGATATTCCGGACGAAACTGAAGGCTCGATCATATTTCTTAGTAAAAACGAACTTGAACATATGAATTACGACGTCTACAGCGACGACGAGGGCAAGGAAGATAAGCACGAGGACGCCAAGACGGAAGAAAACGAATTCTCTAATGATAAGATGCACGTTTTTCGAGAAGACTCAGCGCATCCGAAACGGAACAAATGGTTTAAGAATCTGAAACTGCTCAGGAGTACGGAAAAGCTAAACGATGAGAAAATCACTGCTATAGAAATCACAGAGAAGTACAGAGACTTAAAAGATCCATTCGACCCGTTAGGTGAAAAACATAGCTCTATTGAGAGGTACCAAGACATGTCGAAGTTGATAGAAGACAGATTCGGAGCGACGAGAAAGAACGACGGAACAGCCGAGAAGAGTCACTCTTACAAAAGCCTGACAACGTCTTCATCAGATATGGGCACCAGCCAGTGCAGTTCAAGCCACAAGAAGCAAATCTTAACCAAATCCGTATCCGTACAGACTGGTATTCCTGATAGTCCGAGCACGGAGGACTCTGGCATAAATATGAAGCATGGACGCAAGAATCTTAGCGTAGATCACATCAACTACTTCGGGTCCATTGAAAGCGACTCTAGTTCCGGAAGAAAATTGAAGTCACTTGATGAGAATATGCTTAAGAAGACCTCGGCCTCGAAATCATCCACCCACCTGGAGAGGCGGCAAAGGATACAGCCAGATCTCATACCAGAGAAGGCCATGGTCAAGTCAGAGTCATACAACCAGATTCGGAGTTGTGAGGAAATCAACATGTTTGGAGCCGGTTCCCTTTACAATGATAATGATTTTGAAATCAACTCTAAGCAGCATTCCTACATAACAGAAAAACTCTGCTCAGAATTCCATGTCAAAACAAAAAGGGTCCTCAGCAAGTCTACGTCGAACTTACTTCATCCTAAAAAAGCTACAGACAAGAAAGAAGCTAGTAACAGCAATAGCATGCCAACGAAAACTGAACGAGGCAACGATCTTCAATTCAATAACTTCAGAAAGAAAATAGATAAACCAAGAGCTCCAACTCCTAAATCTGAAATCGAGGACGAACTAACTCCAGTAGACATTTCCGAGGATGAACCTCTCCAAGTCAAAGTAAGACGTTCTATATCTTCAATACAGAAAAGAAAACTGCCAGTTATAGAAGACTTACCATACGGGCAAGTGGCAGACGCTGTCGCAGAGGAAATAAGCAAAGCGGACTCTGATGCAAGTTCAGATAACATTTACGCAGAGATCTGCTCTCCTGGTAACAAAGCTAGTGACGAAGATTACGACAGTTCCGCAGACGTTCTAGCTAATGACCCTGTGATCTGCAACGTTAAAAAAGAAGTGATTATCAGAAACGATGAACGAGCCAAACAGATGATAGAGAATCAAGAGAATCCGTTCAGGCATATTGAAGTGGTTGTTATTGAGAAAACAACAGATTTTCACTTAGACAGTTCAAGTGTTACTTCTAGTGAATTTGAAGATCTTGTTGAAAGTAAGAATGACGTTTCATTAGCAGCGGATTCCTGGGAGAGAGATAAAAAAGCAGTTAGCAGTCCTGATACGAAAATGCATGCTATCAGGTTAGAGATAACAAGCAGCATGGATGATTATGAGGAGCAGAGCCATGACAAGCAAGAAGTTTCATGTAAAGACAGGTTAAGCTTTAGCAATAGTATACACTTGAATGGTACATACACGAGCGATGCCATTTACGATACTTTGAAATAAGTTTAGTATTTAAATTACCTTATTAATTGATTCGTTAATTCTACCACGAAGTTTAGTACATGCTGTTTTAGTTAAAACTTTTGACTACATTCGTCACAAAATAAGATTCCGGTTGACAAGGCGCCTAAATGAATAAAAAAAATATTGTTAATCGCCTACACACCCTAGGTTATTGATAATATTTTTTTGTTTCATTCAGTTACTTTTTACAGGTCAAGAAATTAATTACATTTTAGGCCACTTGTCAACAGGCATCTTATTTTGTGACGACTATAGATAGTGACTTCTTTAAGCGCGCATCATTTTTAGCGCATTAGAAAATGAGTTTTGTTAGTTTGTAAGACTTATAGAAAAACCGTGGCCCGCCTATACATAAAAATCACAATCACCCAACGTCACAAATTTTAATTAGTCATCATAATTCATAATTAAGATTCCATTTTAATTTCTACGTAATTGTGTCTAAGTATATATTTTTTTTTGTCATAATTTGCTAGATTGTTATACGTAAGAGCGCTGGGCAAGTGGAAACAATAGGAACTAGCAATATTATCTGTGACTAGCAGAAATATTAGTAGGTACCTAGGTATATAGTCTACCTTTCCATTATATTACTTACATCTTTACATTAGGTTACGTCCTAAGCACCTACCAGGAACTAAAATAACACAAGTCAACTTACGCGTAATGGCCAACTTATGCGTTGCTCTTTATGTATAATAGGCCACAAGAGCCCGGTTTTCTCGTCTGTAGGGCCCGGATAAAATATTTTTTTCTCCATTTTACGCAAGATTGTTCTGGTCATCCTAAAATCTGAATTTTATTATTTTTAAAGTATAATTTCAATAACATAGTTTTTTTTTTCATTGTATAATTTGCTTATCTACTTCAAGTGCCGAAAATAAGTATGTACTACTTACTCTTACTAAGGTTTTATGGTCAGTCTAACGAGAGTTTCTTGCAGAAATTTTAATAAAATAATGAGTGTCAAAAATAGAGCAAGATAATCATTAATGATCTCTTTCATTTGAGCATAACACAAGTTCCTAGGTGAATTAATAACATTGGTGCTATAGTAATCATAGGTGCTCAATTTTATGTAAAAAAAAATTACAACATGCATTACATCATTATTGTAAATTAACATGTTCTTTGTACTATATAGCTAAAATGTACCATAAAAATATATCCTAGTTTTAATAAGAATGAAACTCAGCTATCATTTAGTGATTTAATTTATCATTTTTGTGTATGATATGACATTGTGTGAAAATTTATTATAAAATATAAATGCACTGTGGTGTAATAAAGTATTAAAATATGAATTTCAGTTTTTCATGTCGACTACCTACCTAAACCTAGTTTAGTGCCATTAGTGGGTTTGTTAACGACCAAAGGTAATATTTTCTGCATTAAAGCATGAAACTTAGCACACTTGTTGCTTATGTGGCCCAGACTGAGAATCGCCCGGGAGGGAGCGGGATACCCCCCTCTGGGGGGGCGGGGGGAGGGGGTGAAGTTTGCTTCTACCGCGCGCGCTATCGATCCCTATTGCTGCTATTTTATAGCTACTAGGGCAAGTGTGGTGTCATTTTCGGATAATTTAAGGATGAGGAATCCATTTCTGGAACATTTTTTTTACATTTCCATACAAAAAAATTGGAATTTACCATAAAATATATAATTGTCGACGCAAAAAAAAATCTTCTAATGACGATATTTTTTGAATGAGTATAGATATCAGCAAAATAAAAATATATTTGAAAAGCTGCATTCATGCAGTTTTCAAAAATATAGGGTTCGATATACTTTTTGTTTATATTTATGTGTTAAAAAAAATAGTAAACACTGCGCGGAAGAGGTTGTAAAAATATTTAATGCCTAATTTCGGTTTAAAAATTACTTGGTTACTTCAAATTACTACCAAATACTAAACAAGGTCATTCAGCCTGTGATAAGTAACAACTTTCTGTATTCAAACATAGGTTGTATAGGTACAAAAAAAATACAATTCTCATACATTATCTACCCAATTAGCTGACAAGTATGTATGAAACATATGAAATTTTTGTGCTTTTGCCACTGGGAAGAGTTGTTATTTATGATATCGGAAGACAGCTTGAGGAAGCGAGAGCATCAGAAGTGGACCTGCATAAGTCCCGACGGTGCACTTAAAAACGAGATATACTTCATCCATCATGTCGACATAAAACCATATATTGAAAGATGTCTGTGAACAACGCGGTTAAAACCGGAAGCAATCACTGTTGGTACAGGACACATTGATATCAATGTTAAGTTCGAAAGGTCGCAACTGGTAAAGTCTACACTCAGACGGGCAAAACCGGCAGACCAAAACCCAAACTCGGAACTCTTTTAATTAGAACTCCAAAACCGTTTCGATTGCCTAGGGCGCAGCGTGAATGATGTAAATGAAGGGTTCTTGAGAAGTGTCACTGCGGTTGGAGGTAATTACTTACTACTAAGCACACTTGATCTGATAGAGAAGAGGTGTGAAACGTCTCAGCAGACAACGGCACCGTGGAGGCATGCGGTTGGAGGTAAGTAACAACGACGTAGGATCTCATCATATCCGATCACGCAGGGAAACAGCTCTTTCCTTGTCCTTATCCTCCAGTGACCTTGTAATTTCTAATTAGGCCCGTTGTTTGCAGCCGTATCCCGGTTCCGTAAGTTACCACTGGTAACGCACATTGTTCAAAGACTTTTGTCTTGCTTGAGGCACCTCTTGCCTCAAGACAAAACTTGAACAGCATCGTTCAGTAAGCTTATTCAAGTTAAGCTAAGCATCCCGAACGATGCTCCCGAGTTGAAGTCGACGGACGAACAGTTTGTCCCAGGTATGTATTCTTTAACAACTTCGAGTGTATTTAGTGTATGGTAGTCATTATCTTTGATTTGGAGTGGATTGAATTGTTCCTACATGGGCGCTGAACATTATCTTTGTTATGTCCATGTTCATTCTAATACCAACTTAATCGGAAGCCCAACTGAGGTGAGGACATCGAGCATTGTACTAGATTCTTCGCGGTCTGGGCCATAACTAGTAACTAGTGAGTAATTTTGTCGCCGTTTATAATGATGCCTAGTTCCTTCCAGTCCAGAGTCTTGAAGACATCCTGGAATGCAGCGGTTAACAGTTTTCGGGGAATATGATTAGCGTATAATGAAATTGAAGAATTTCTGACGGGCCATAAACGCTGGTTTTACCACTTGCCTTCTGAAGTTCCGCTGTGATGAAAGCAAGAAACGAAAAAGAAGGAAATCATTTATTTACGTCTTAGCCTTTGCCTTTAGCCTTTGTCACGCAAACATAACATAATATAACAATGAGACATACATTCAAACATATTTGATGCGACTTTACATGCAGTCTTGTTGTTTGTAAGATGTTGACGGCCGAGATGTCCTCGGTATAGTGTCGTGTCCATGTTGCTCTCGGGACCTTATCTTGACTGTCAGTGATGGGTTGTCGTGTCGCCGTGTATAATAGAAGTTCTGTCCATAGAACTTCTCGAATTCCCCCACAATCTTAGGTGTGGATATAGTACTCTACCAACCATCCTCGGTCTTCAGCCATGCCTGGCTTTGCCGAAAAAATAGATCTCGAGCAAAATCTTTGGAGGCTTTGTTTCGGTCTATGGCTCTTCACCTTAATATTTTTTGTATAAAATCGCCTGATGTCTCTTGTAATTGATATAAAGATCTGTCTCTTCAGCTGCCTGCAGGCAAAGGCATCCGGTGCCGTTGTCTGCTAAGACGTATCACGCCTCTTCTCTATCAGATCAAGTGTGTTTAGTAGTAAGTAATTACCTCCAACCGCAGTGACACTTCTCAAGAACCCTTCATTTACATCATTCACGCTGCGCCCTAGGCAATCGAAACGGTTTTGGAGTTCTAATTAAAAGAGTTCCGAGTTTGGGTTTTGGTCTGCCGGTTTTGCCGGTCTGAGTGTAGACTTTACCAGTTGCGACCTTTCGAGCTTAGCATTGATATCAATGTGTCCTGTACCAACAGTGATTGCTTCCGGTTCTAACCGCATTGATCACAGACATCTTTCAATATACGGTTATATGTCGACATGATGGATGAAGTATATCTCATTTTTGAGTGCACCGTCGAGACTTATGCAGGTCCACTTCCGATGCTCTCGCTTCCTTAAGCTGTCTTCCGATATCGTAAATAACAACTCTTTTCAGTGGCAAAAGCACAAAAAATCCTTTGTTTCATACATACTTGTCAGCTAATTGGGTAGATAAATGTATGAGAAATGTATTTTTTGTACCTATACAACCTATGTTTTTATACAGAAAGTTGTTATTTATCACAGGTTGAATGACCCTGTTCAGTATTTGGTAGTAATTTGAATTAACCAAGTAATTTTCAAACCGAAATTAGGCATTAAATATTTTAACATCCTCTTCCGCGCAGTGTTTACTATTTTTTTTAACACATAAATATAAACAAAAAGTATATCGAACCCTATATTTTTGAAAACTGCATGAATGCAGCTTTTCAAATATATTTTTATTTTGCTGATATCTATACTCATTCAAAAAATATCATCATTAGAAAAATTTTTTTTGCGTCGACAATTATCTATTTTATGGTAAATTCCAATTTTTTTGTATGGAAATGTAAAAAAATTGTCCCAGAAATGGATTCCTCATCCTTAAATTATCCGAAAATGACACCAAACTTGCCCTAGTAGCTTTAAAATAGCAGCAATAGGGATCGATAGCGCGCGCGGTAGAAGAAAACTTCACCCCCTCCCCCCGCCCCCCAGAGGGGGGTCTCCCGCTCCCTCCCGGGCGATTCTCAGTCTGGGCCACCTAAGCAACAACTGTGCCAAGTTTCATGCTTTAATGCAGAAAATATTGGTTCCCATACATTTATTGGACTTAACAAACCCACTACATAATTCAGAACGGAAACTGCGCCGTTCGGCACGTTTCTGTGTTCAGCGCTCCTAGTGGGGAGTAGCAGAACTATAGGAGCAATTATAATAATAGTGGCGACATCTGTAGAGAAATAAAATTAAAAAAACAAATTATAGAATTTTAGTTCTTTTAATGCCCGCAAGAGGCGCTACAGTGCAAGATAGTGCTACTGGCAGGCAAAATTATTATTCCTAAACAGCCAGACAAACGAAGGCATTTATATTTATTTATTTATATTTATTTTATTTTAATCTCAATTATTGAATTAATCATCTTGTCGGTTTCTTACGGGATGTTTGCAAGTAATTTCTGTAATTTCCAATTCCGGAAAAAAAAAACATTACAACCAACAGCAGCTCCAGCCGGAAATCGTAACCAATGCTGACAAAGACTGGATTTTTATTAAACCCATCACATCATTTCACGTCGATGTCGCCAGGCGCGACAGCGAAACCTAATTAATTACATTATACATCATGACACTTCAATACATAGTATAAAATGAAGTCGCTTTCCGCGTCTGTCCCTATGTATGCTTATATCTTTAAAACTATGCAACGGATTTTGATGCGGTTTCTTTTAATAGATAGAGTGATTTAAAAGGAAGGTTTATAAGTATAATACATGTACAAAATTGTAATAGGTTAGGCGGCACGAAGTTCGCCGGGTCGACTAGTATTATAATAAAAAACAAAAATTATCGTATGACAAATAAACTGTATTTCAGACAAAAAATTACAACTTCAAAACAAATTCCTCATATTTGAACCAAAATGGCGAGTTTAATATAAGTTATTAAATTTCAGAATAAAACATTATATTTATTTTAAAATAAATTATAAGTAGTACTTATATTGCAAAACACAGCTTTGTGCGTCTTTTCATTAAAATAGGTACAATAAAAATAAAATCAAGGAATGAATTTTTTGTTTACCTATATTATGCTTTCGCATGATTTCTTACGTAACACGTTTTTTACATAGTACATTATACAAGAATATATTAGGGTTTGAGATTATTTATCAGCGCTAAAATAAATATTTTAAACATTGGGATTGAATTTAAATAATATTTGCGCCTAATTTGGATAGAATATATGTTTTCCCTCCATTTTAAAACGGAATTTAAGAAAACTGTCCACGTTTTTTTTTTAAAGATTTTCCATAGACAATTAAACTAATATAAAAGCCTGTGAAAACGTGTTTTTATAAAAAGTTCAGTCAGGATTGAGGAGGGGTTTCCAATCACAGAGGGAAGTCAAATAAAAAATCTAAAGTTTGCACCAAAGAACGATGTTAGCTTAGAATTCATAAAGATGGCGTTTGCCACCTGAAAAAGATTTGTTATATTTATCTCCATTGTATTTTTCTTTACATGCACTTATTTTCCAGTTGTAAATAGTTATGTTGGATTTACGTCTCAAAACCCTGAAGGATCAGTTTCCATGAAAAATACAATTTTCATCTCTCCCCACACAGATGCATGCGATTGAGACAAAAAAATATATATACCTAATCAAAGCTAACAAACGCCTTGGTACAACAAAAAAATATAGTCTATTTATGCAAGGCGTATAGACTGGATAATTTGGAACACAGCTGAGCCGCAGACGACAAATATGAAGAGAGCTAGGAGCCAGGGAGCGACAGGGTACTGGTCCTCCTTTTCCTGTAAAAAAAGAAAACAATTCTATTCTAAAAATTCTTATATCAAAAATTTCTACTTATATTTTAAGGTGCGTGCGTAGGCAAGAATAATTTTATCATCATTAAAAATTTAGATCTTTTTTGTTAGTCGTAGCTACAAAAGATGCAATATTTAACATTCTTTGAATTTTGAAAGTCTAGATTATAGAGGATCCTAGGAACAAGTGCATCAAAAATACGACTACAAACTCTTATGGGGCGAAACGGTGCGAAACTAGTCCACAACCACTCTGATTAATATCTTCTAAACCATGGCCGAAATCAAAAATATGCGCCTTTGACTCCCTAGATAATCTTGCTTAGAATTTTTACGCACTGTTGTGTAGCTTTCAGGTTCAAAATCAAAGAAAAAAACCTTTATGAAACTAAAGTGGCCGCTTTAGGCAACAAACGGGTTTTTTCTTCTTTTAAATAAACTTAATTTTTTTCAAAACATTATTATCATGCAAACAATAATAGAAATACCAACTGGCGTTTATTAATTTTATTGCCTCTATTGTAAAAGTGTTGTTTAAATAAATTCAATAACACAGGTGTTTTAATATTACAATGCATAGCTTGACCTTCGATAGACATAAATATCTGACGCAGGAACACACATATTTGTTGATAAGAGGTTGAGACGCAAAAAGTAATCACTTTGGTTAACATGATTAAGTTAATTACTTATTGGTTAACTTCATGATGAAATTAACCTTTTTGGTCTCAATTAGAGAAATGGAATAAATTGTACACTTTTGCAAATGGAATACTTACTTAGCCGTAAAAAATAAAAAGATTTGATCTGAATACTTAAGCTGATACCTAACCTATTTGGAACTGTAGGTCCTATTAGAAATTAAGCATCATAAAAGTATTTAATGTTTATTGTAATGACCATTTGTTTTAAAAAATAATAATAATACGCTAGAATACAAGTTTTGGCTATTTCATTTTAATCTTATCCTTCGTAGGGCACCCTAAATACAGGTTCTTCTTAGTTAAGAGCTTAGAGTGTGATGCAATTATTTTTATTGCATTAATTTGCAAAAAGGATTCTATTTAAGAAATGCAATCCTCTAAATAGGTTTGTATGGAAAACTTAATAGTTCTCCACTTACCTTAGTGGTCTTTGGCACATTTCCACGCTGGGTGATGTTCTTGCTGGCGATCTCATTGGCAATGCGCATTCTCTGTTTTGGTGCCATTTTTAATAGTCTGTTTTTTTATTTGTCCTGAAATTAAACAAAAACACTTATTGTTAATATTTGAGTAGTTAAATGGCTATTCAATAGATTATAGATATTTATTCTGAAAACCGATTGTAGCTGTATAAGGAAGAGAAGCTAAACCACACCCCGGTCACTTATTAGAAAAAATCTTGCTGCTTCTCCAACCAAAACTCCTCTCCTGTATCTGCACATGTATCATGCTTGTGTGAGTGAGATAAGACATGCTATTTGTACCAATTGTACTGAGCAGTAACAGAGTGACTTGCTGAGGAAAGCAGTAGGTGCCTATACTTTATGTAGTACTATTAATTGTACTATGGCTATACACAAAAAACTGATTTTTGAAAAACTTCCACAAATGTCTCCAGCTTATCCTAGAGCAAAAATTTGGCTCGCAAACAAAAACAGTGCACGGGGAAAAGAGTTATGCTGATCCACTCTAATTTATAAATGAAGTCGCAGGCACAGCTAGTTGATAATATAATGGATTTCTAGCTTTAGAAATTTTAGAACCTACCTAAGAAGTCAGTTACTTTGCTAGAAGTGATTGAAAAAAAAATTAAACGCTGCACCTCTAAAGAAAAGGAAAAGTGTTGGGATTTTTTAAGTTAGGTGAGTAAGTATATCAATATGGTATGGTATTAATGTACTTACTAATATTAACAATGTTTAAATTGCAGTATTAACTAAAAAAGGATAAGTTTAAGGTAGTGAGGCAGGTATGTTTTGCAAAGAAGTAGCCTACCTACTTAAGTACCTACAAAAAATACCTGGAACCCAGTTGGAAAGAGCTAGAATGTTTCTTCTGCAAAATATATTTTAGTAGGTACCATAATTTTAATTATCAACAGGCATTGAAAGCGTAGATAATCGTTTTGCACGTTTAGAAACTCAATTACAAAGGAAATCAGGCGGAATATGTTTGCAAATTCACTTTCAATTGCGCATAAAAAATAACTAAAAACATGGGGTAAAAAGCGTAAGATGTGAAAGAATGTGGTTTCATTGGTTTTATTAAACAAAAGTAGATTAGTATTAGAAAAGTATACTCACAGTTACTTCTTAAAATTAAAGGCTAAAAAGCCGACGCACAAGCTAAGCTGACACGTATGTAAAAGTGAATTTATTTTGTACGAAATTTCAAGAAAATGACAACAAATCGTCGACGTCGCCGTTTGAGTAGGGATTCCAGGAACAATCGATAATTTGATAACGAGTTACTAGAATCGATAAACTGACCAGCACATGGACATTTTAATGTTTGTAGGCTTTTTAGCACTTATAGGTAAATTATTAATAATTGAATAGAGCTGTTATGTATGTAGGTACCTAATTGTTTGAAAAAAATATCTAGGTACTACTTTTTATAAACCAGTCTTTGAAAATGAAGTAACTGATGTCGAATCTTAATTAGTGGTTTTACTATTGGAAAAAACCTCTTAACTTCCAAATGACAAACATTAATTAACAAATTACGCAAAAAATATTTGTGTGACGATTGCTTTTCAAGTCGATCGATATACAAGTATAGAAAAAAGCACTGCACTATCACGTCAGTTTGACAATCGACACGCAATCACAAATGTTGCCATGAAAAACAAAAACAAAAACAACAGCGCCCTCTCTCGGTCTCTTAAGATAACCTTTGCTATTTGGTTTTGCTACTTAATAACAGATGGCGGTGTAACTTTTCGTTCCCTATAAACAGCCGTAGGCCTGCCTCTCCTACAGGATCACTACAATGTCCGGGCTTAATTTTATGGTTATTTTACTAAAAATATCAACGACATGTTAATAAAACTTAGTACGGTATTTTAGGATTTAGGTATACCTACTTACCCTATAAGTTTGTGGGTCTCATGCGTTGGATAAGTACAGTCACGGACTAGGAGGCCGTAACAGATTTGTCTATGGTTCCGCCAGGCCTAGACTGTATTACTAAAGAACAAGAGCTATTTTGCAATACAGAAAAACCGGAAGTGTTACGCCGATCGTGTCCGCCACTGTACATATACCTAGTCGCCCGCACGCGCACATTTTAACTTACTTTTCTAGGGTTTCGGAAGAAATCAATTTTAAATTTATTTTGATAGGTAGGTAAATATTTTTGCTTGCTAAAAATTAAATATAAGTATATAGGTAGGTACAGTGGCGGACTAGTTGGCCGTAACAGATTTGTCTATGGTTTCGTCAGCCCTAGACTGTATTACCACAGAACAAGAGCTATTTTGCAATACAGAAAAACCGGAAGTGTAACGCCGACCGTGTCCGCCACTGTACCTATTAAACTATTAGACAACGTAAGCACACAGTATATAATACTTAACCAACGTAAGTATACTTTCAACGCTGCGCTTCCTTCCTTAACTCAGTAGCAAAGCAATGCAATACCTACCTACAAACCAAAATAATATAACAATAGAAAAGAGACAACCCTCTACCCACGGTTCCTATCTCGAGGATGGACAGACAGGACATCATTGTAAACGTAACACCAATCACAACGAAGCATTATCCTTGAAGTGCAATCCTCGATTTCTGATTGGCTAACGGAGATAACGCCTAGAGGGCAGCTTGTGAGGGCAACGCCCCCGTCATCCATTTGAATTTAGGAATCCGAAGGGACAGAGTTCGTTCAAGATTCAAGAGTGAGTAAGTAAAATCGAGTAAAATTTTATTGCTTTTTAACCGACTTCAAAAAAGTAGGTTATCAGTTTAGACCTGTATGTTTGTATGTATCTTGTCCGCGATTATCTCGAGTTTGGCTGAACCGATTTTGATGCGGTTTTCACAAAAACATTTGTTACATTCAGGAGAAGGTTTTAGTACCTTTTTTTTTTTTTTAGGCGGGGAAGCTCCTAACGAGTACCCTGCAGCCCCGGGGGGAGCCGCAGGGTTATGTGGGGTTCGCACCCACTAAAACCCCGCCGGTGTCCTTCTCGGCTGATAGCAGGAGGGTCACGGGTAAGCCTGTGGAATTCTCCGCGACCCCCCCCAGCATTGGCTGTATAGCCTCTCCTCGGAGGGACATGATGGTTGTCCCCCCGGAGCGTGGTAGCTTTCCCAAAGCTCAACGGCGGAAACGGGACACCCGCGTTCCGACGTCCTTCTCGGGGCCGTTATATGACTACACGAGGCCCCCGCCTCGTGCACCCAACGACCCCGGGGTCCCCTCTTAGTCGCCTCTTACGACAGGCAGGGGATACCTCAGTCCTATTCTTCGGCCCGGTACTGCAGGGCGTAAGGTTTTAGTACCTATTTTAACCGACTTGAGAAAATAAGTAATTTAATAAGTATAAATCACAAAAAAATGTCCAAACGACAATCTCTGTGATTTCTTTTTTAAAAAGAAATGCTTATAATAATAATAATGTTACTAGACTATTGACGTAGCCATAGGATTGCTTATTCACCTGTGACATTCACAGCTCACTCAAAGCATCTAGGTACCTTTTAATTAGGTACTTATCTAATAGGACGCCCATAACCCACACACTAAAGAGCATCTAGACCAAACCGAACCCGGATACCCGCCGTCACAGTCAGCCGACATCACCATTCTTATTTTGCTACGGAGGAAGTCAAAATAAGTCGACTCTACCAGAAGAAGAGTTAAACCTGGTCTAAATCAAAAGACTTATTCATCTTCTTCTCCTTATCTTTTTATCCATAATCAGGGACATAGGGCTCGTAGTAAAGCTTTCCAGTTCGACCGGTCTTGCGCCTGCTGCTCCAGTTTATCCCAGTTTAGGTTGAGGGAGGCGGCTTCCTGGTCCACTGTGCGACGCCAGGTTTGGTTCGGGCGTCCTCTCCGACGTCTTCCACATGGGTTCCATCTGAGAGCAGCTTTGGGGAGGTTTTCTTCCGGTCTCCTCAGGGTATGTCCAATACCAGTACCCTAAAATACTATGCTAGATTACCTAGCTACTATAAGTACTTAGGTTCATGACTGTGCCACATTTTTTAATATTTACCTTACTTTAGAAGCTAACTAGAGGCTGCCCAGCGGTTTCACCCGCGCAGATTTCTCATAAACACAAAAATCCCGTTTTTTCCTGTTCCCATGGGAATTTCGGGAATTCGTTCCTTAGTGCTCCCCTACACTCCCCAAGGTACCTACGTGCAAAATTTCAGCCCGCTACGCCCAGTTGTTTAGGCTCTGCGTTGTCTGTCAGTCAGTCAGTAACGGAAGAGTTTTATATATATTGATATACTTAAATTTATTTCGCGAATGGCGCTAGAATCGCATCGGCGTAAAAGGCTCGTTGTTGATTTAAAATTAACTTAATATTATATTTTCTAACAAATACATAAAGGAATAGGCAGCTGTTTTTTTTTAATAAAAAACTGATTCAATATTAAAAGTTTCCACATCACAGCTCTTCAATAAGCCCCTATTATTGGATTTTGGTTTTACACTTCATCCTCCAAATGATCATAAAGATGGGATCGATCATAACGATACAATTTGTGTGGTCGGTTTGTTGAATAGGTATGAGGTATAGCCATTATTTATCTTTTAGATTTTTTTTTATTTATTTATGAATAGGCTCTATATACGATACGGTACACCATTTTTTTATGTTCGCTTTAAACGTATATTTATCAAAAATTCAAAGGAAATTCAAAGTTTTTTACTATATATAGGTAGATAGGTAGGTACCATAACTTAAAGTATTTTTGAAGCTCATTAATTAGTTTTAGTTTAGGTACTAGGATTTTCTCCTGACTTTCGAGAAATGCTGAAAGCTATTACGTAATTACCTATAACCTACTTCAATCTGCATTCAAAAACTTTGAAGTTTACATTATTTATATATGTCTCTGTATATATATATATATACTTATAAATTAGTAGAGCAACTTTAGCGGCTAAATACTTACTTATTTATTTATATTTATTTTATTTATTTTACGACTTAAGTCACAGTTAGGTAGTCACATTATGTCCGCGTGTGTAGTTAAAATGAATTACAATAAAAAGGCCCTCAGGGTCCAATTGTCACCTATTGTCACCAGGTTTAAGATGGTTTGTTTGTTATCAGTTTATCTTAAAAACATGTAAAGTTAGCAGTAAAGGTGTAGGCAAGAGTGAAATTACTTATTTTAAAGAAATCCCTTTTTACCGACTATTTGCATTTTTTATAGTAGCTTCTATAAGTTGTTATAAGGTACCTAAGTACGTTTACCTACTTATCTAGATTTAGGTAATGTATTAACAGAAGTGTTACTATATACATGTATGGTGTATTAAATTTTTGATTCTTTCTTCCTTTATAGAAAATTGTGAATCGCTGACGCTGATTTGAGATATCTTATTAACAAAACTAGAGGCTGCCCCGCGGTTTCACTCGCGCAGATTTCTCTTAAATACAAAAATCCAGTTTTCTCCCGTTCCCGTGGGAATTTCGGGAAATCCTTTCTTAGTGCTCACCTACACTTCCTAAGGAACCTACATGCAAAATTTCAGCCCGCTTCGCCCAGTAGTTTCGGCTCTGCGTTGTCTGTCAGTCAGTCAGTCAGTCAGTCAGTCAGTAACGGAAGAGTTTTATATTTAACAAAATAAATAAAAATTCAAGTAACATACTTAGAAAAATTAATTTCTAAGGGATAAAACGGTGGCATTATTAAGTTAAATGAAGATTCTCAAAAAAAAAACGAAATAATTGAAATAAAACCTAATTATAATGAAGATAGCGCCAAAGAAGCTGCGCGCACACACGCCTAGGTCTATTTTAGACACAAGGACCTTACAAAAAAACAAAATGTGTTTTTTTTAAAGCCCTTCTGAAAGGCAAAGGACTATGCGTCTTCGATTTAAGGACATTATTTGAACAACAATAGAGATAATCTTACTTTCTAAAAAGGACTTTATGCAACATAGCACGGTCCATAAACATACGTATTTTGCTATTAAAAACAAATCGTGCGTGCACGCGAAAAAAGGTACACTCGTACGTTTAGTATGAAAGTGAAATTGGAGACCTTTTTCTTGAAGTGGAGTCATATTTCGAGTGCCCACTTTGTGGACTAGTGAGCTGTGTTAAACGATAATTAGTTTAATGGGTGTCTTTGAAGGAAAGTAAAACTTACCTACTTAAAAATTTGTGATGAAGCATCACGAGAAATGGCACTTGAAAAAAAAAAACTCCCTGTGCGAAGCGCCACTCTTGATAAAATAAAATTGCAATTATTGTTAAAACAAGATAAAAAATTAATTAAGATTTTTTTTAAGTAAGTATACCTAAGTTCTAAGATTTGGCAAAGTTTTATGTTAATCATAAATGAAAAAAATTACAAACTCAGTAGTTCCCAAAAAAAGTGGCACTTATTTTTATATAGGCCATCTGTGATGTAAGGAAGGCCTCTATGACCAGCAGTGGACATCTTTCCACTGAGATGATAATGAAGATAAATAAAATCTATAAAGAGATTCTAATTAACTGTTTTTTTTTTTAAATAAACGCCTTAGTTATTAAACCAATTTAGTATTTTGAGATTTGGAAAGTTCATAACCAGGAAGTTCCATCAAAATCTGTTCAGTAGTTTGTGAATAAAATTATTAACCAGATAGTAAGAGCGCGGGCAAACGATAGTAGTACAATAAAAGGACAAAGAGCCAACTAAGGCCCATAACTATAAAGGGGACATTGGGGCCAAAGTGGGCCATATTGCCCGCGTTAGAGATGCGCATTTAATTCAGTGTAACGTGATATTTTATAAGTCCCCGTTGTTTAAACAATTGTGTGAGTGATTGTTGCGCCCCGGCGGGGTTTGCACCTTGTTGGATGGGGCTATGTTAGAATATGTATTTTTTTTTAAATAATTATTGAATTACTAATTTTTATTATAGTTATGGTATATAGTCAAGTCCTATGGTACCTATGGTACCTAGTCAAATAGTCAATTTTACTAAGTTTTGTAACTAATTAGGTAGATGGACTAAATAAAGCGCCAAATTCAAGTAAAGTTCTCATTATTTAAACAATGTTTTTGTTTTTGTATTTTTCTTGATGGATCGAACCAGGAATAGGGAAAACGGATCGGTTAGTCTAGTCTGTTTACAGATACAATTTCATTCTTCCCGTTATTTCGTAGAGAAAGTATAAGACACAGAGACGATAGTGTGATAAAAGATGCCAGGCATACTGTATGTTATGTAGAGAGACAGTGGATGTCTTTCGAATAAAAACTAAATTTTAAAAAGTCTTTATCGAAAACAAAAGTAAGCAGGTTACTTGATTATATGAACCTGTCAATCGTATTCAGCAGCCAAGGGCTACCAAGGATAACCTTTGGTAGGTATATAGGTAGTAAAGCAACAAAGACTATTCTGTTCTGTCTCCGTTTTATAATTTTTTTAGACAATTTATTCAGCTGTTATTCTGCACAAAGAAAATCATAGAAACCTCTATCTTTCTCTTACATAAACCCATCCAGTATCGACCTACGAGCGGATCCCGCTTTAACAGGGAGGCGAGGGGTGGAGCAGTAGAGGGTGAGGGAAGGGGGGTAGGTATCAGGATCACATTTCAGCTCCTACCCCTCCCGAAAACTTGGTGCTGATGTTCGGTAGGGAAATATTGAGTTTGTGATAATCTGTAGGTGTGGGGTCGATCGATCGGTGTGGTTTGAAGGTAAGGTAGGCTCAAGTTTGAATATTTATTTCTCTTACATTTTATATTGGCATTTTAGTAATTTTCCTTATTTCTACGTGAGAAAGTTTTGTCCCTATCTCAAGCTTTTGGGCTGTATGTTGTCTGTTAATCAGTGAGAATGGGAAGAGTTTTATCATTTTTGATGATAAATCTTCTTCGTCATCTTGGCCTATGTCCCATTTCTATTGGGGTCGGCCCTTGTCCTCTTTCTCCATTGATGATAAATAATTTTTATTTATTAAAAAGGTACCGAAGTGGTTTTGCATCGTTTGGTCTTAATCGTCTTGATGAAGAACCATAATAAATGACCTAGATACAATATGTGTAATACTTTTTTTTAACCAAAACTACATTTTTGCGTCTGGAGTACCTACGATTGAAAAAATGCAAGAAAAACGTTTTAAAGTAAATCGAAAGTTCTTCAATTCTTAATCCTCATTCCGGTGCGCACCTTTAAACAGGATAATTGCAAATGGCGTCGCATTTTGGCGCCAATGTGACGTCAGGAGCTGTGCGCAAGAGTGGGCAACAATGGAGATAATCCTAGATTTAGCGATTGTGTTTTGCTGTTGTTTGCACGACAGTGTGCTGAGGATGTCAACAGATTTATAGTTACGTATATTTGATAAATGTATTTTAATCATGAGTATCTAACAATAGGTTTTATTATAATGATATTTTTTCACATTTTACATAGCTACAAATTTATTTTCCCTAAATACTTATTGAGGGAAGGCAATTTCGTTTTATATTCCAGAGAGATTGAAAACCGCCGGAGTCATGTATGCTTCATATTAAAAACTTCTAACAAGGCCCGGTTAGTAAATAGGCTTTCTATCTCCTAACAAGCGCCTAACCTACATAATAGTCTGTAAACAAAATTATTTTGGTCCACAGTCAAGACTTGTTGTGAATTTTATTGATTTCTACAGGATTTGGCTAATTTTTTTTTACTACACCATGCAGTTGTATTTTGCAATTTTTTTCGCCACTCGTCAAAAACGAATCGCCAAATAAATCGGACAGTTTAGAGATAAACATCCATTTTCTGGTATTGTTTTTGTGAGGATTTAGTTTTTTTACGGACTTTTGTGGTTGTTTGGTCGCTCCTTGTTTTTGCCAGTGGCGAGTTTTGGCTTAAATTCATCGAAGCGGGAAATTCTTGGGAGTAACTTTGGAGTAATGCAGCCAAAGACGTTATATAGGTAATAATTTGCATTTGCAGTACAAATATTTTTAGAAATAGAATCCTTATCTTGTAAATCAGCCAGTTGGGCCTTATTGCAAGTTTACAAAACTTAAAATAAAACTTAAAAACTTAACTTAACTAAGAACAAAAAAATACAGTATTTTGAACAACCCCATAATAAAGAATATTCTTTCTAAATGTATTCCCAGCTCTCTTATAAGCTACAATTTAGGTGATTTTACTTAGAAAATTCATTTCATTCAAGTACCAGGAGTACACGGTAACTAAGTACCAAGGCAGCAGCAGTGTCGCAGAGATCAGGTTGCAGTGATTCATTCAGCGGGTAACCGCAGGCCGGCGCTGGAAACCGCAAACTGTCCGCCTGGTCGCCTGGTTGGTAGGTACCCGGAGTCTGGGCTGGCACTGGGATTACATGCAGTATAAGCTTTTTTTACCTGTAATGATTTTTTGTTATGTTTACTAATAAACAATGCAATTTGGCAGGGTTTTATCAATCACCATCATCATCAATCAATACATAGTATAAAACAGTCGCTTCCCGCGTCTGTCCCTATATGCAACGGATTTTGATATGTTTTTTATAATAGATAGAGTAATTCAAGAGGAAGGTTCATAAGTGTAATACGTGTACAAGATAGTTATAGGTTAGACGGTACGAAGTTCGCCGGGTTGACTTACTTATTACTTATCCTTCAGTAGTGAGATAGTTTTTTTTTTATTTCCATACTAAAACATCATTTATTATTTCGGAAAAAGTGGACTTCTCTTGACAAATACTGTGATGAATGACGCTATTGTAAAATCTAAGTCCACGTTTTTTTGGTGTGTTTTTTATTTTATTTTTTACGTGATTAAAAAATATATGAACCGCAGTGCAGTAAATGCCTAGGTTCATACACCCGTGTGCACAGCGTAACGAGGTCGACATGGCGAGTGGTCAAGTAAATAACATATAAGCATATATTTACTTTATATACTTAAGTAAAATAGTAAGACCTACCAACACACCGTCAAAAGCTCTAGATTTGAAAGAAAGAATAAAGTAAATTATATAATAAATAAATAAAATAAAATTTGTATATTTGCCAGAAAGAACTAATATTAAAATACAGGGTTTCCTACGATCCTCGAACTCGGCAGCCTGTAATATGAGAGTCCTGTAATATGACATACTGAAATAAGTAAATTAGATTGTATAATCAAATTCAATGAAAATAGTTCTAAGTCCACTAATAATGTAAAGAGACCAGATTTGATTGTTTGTTTGCTCCGAAACTACTGCGAAACGATTTGAAAAACCATTTCACCATTAAAATAGAATAGAATAGAAAACACTTTATTGCATACAAAGTAAGATACAAAAGTAGAATTATAAATTCAGGGTACAAACAAATTGAATTTGCATGCTAAAAACAAAATACTATATTATCCCTGAGGAACACAACCTAAAGAATATTCTTTAAAATTCAGAGTGGCATATTTAATTAATAATATTGTGTTAATAACCTATTAAGTAAGGCACAAAGTTCGCTAGTTAGTCTTGAAATAAAATTATAAACTTTTCTCAGTTCGAAGGACCGGAAGCAAGAAAGAAAACCAGCAAAAAAAAATTAAACTTTAACCGCACTTTCAAGTCTTCGACTTCGACCCTCAACGGCAGCGGAAGGACTTTGCCCAAAATAAATAAAAGTAGGAAAAAAATTATTTAAACCGACGGTGGATATACGCGTCGCGAGTGTATCGAGTTACCTCCAGTGCATCTGGCTGACGAAAACATTACTTGCCTTTGTAGCTAGTCAGTTCACTTATATTTAAGTTTTTATTATTAAACTAGCTGTCCCGGCGAACTTCGTATCGCGCCTTACATTTTTATATAGAAACATTAAATTGTTTGTTTTACTAACTTCCTCTGCAGTTTTCCATGTTGTTTCTCACCTTTTAAACCTTCCCTGGACTACAACGAACATCTCTAAACCAAAATTAGCTAATTCGGCCAGGCCGTTCTCGAGTTTTAGCAAGATTTACGAACCAGGATTCGTTTTATTGTAGATGGATTATTAAACTAGTGGACCCGGCAAACTTCGTACCGCCTTACTTATTTATTTCTATGTTGTAGATGTATTATGACATTATAAACTTTCCTTTTGTATGCACTCTATCTATTAAAATAAACCGCATAAAAATCCATTGACATCAGTCCATTGGACAGACCTCTAAAAACAAAAAAATCTTCATTATCATAATCTCTAAAGAACTTTACAAATAATCTTGAAATGAAAATATTTTTTCAAACAGCTTCTTTCACCGACTCCGAAGCGGCTAATGATGTTTGTCTGTGTGTCTGTTTGTTATACTCTGTGTTTATAATGTCAATATTATATTTTTAAGCTTTTGCTTTAATTTATTTGATTTCATTTTAAACTTTTTTTTGAACAGTCGAATTTAATTAATTATAATAAGTGAAGTATTATGCCAAAGTCAATAAATAAACGGCCAGGTGCGAGGACTCGCGCTTAGAAGGTACCGGAAGAAATTTATTGTGTAAAATTGGCTAGCTTTAGCATAGTTTGCAGTATTTGTTGCCATTTAAGATGAAATGACGTTGCGACTGCTTATTATTTGGTGCCTGTTTACCCGGTCGGTTTCTCAGTAGAGTCTCGACAAAATTAGTTAAAAAAACTAAGTTTTTTTTCATTTATTTCTAAATTTACGTAATTTTTTTAAGTTTTTAATATTTGTTAGTATTCTTTGGATAACATGAAAAATTTCGTGCAAACATTTAATTTAGTTTTATTGAGCCGTTTCGGAGATAAGTGCCTTTGACAGACAAACGGACGGACGGACGGATGGAACAGTCATATTAATAAAGGTACCGGGACGAGTACCCGAAACCTTAGGAACGGAACGGAACAAAAAGCCTAGGCGAGGCTGCGACCACAAAATTGTAGTTTATGTAACCAAAGTAAGTGTATTTTGTAATTGTAACCATAATGAATTCAAGGTGGACTTTCAACTAAAATGCCTGGTTAACGACTTGTCTTACGATAAAGTTGAAAGAGTTCCCGTTTTTTCCCGTAAAAGTATGGTCACAATACTGTACAAAAAAAATGAGCAGGTCGATGTGCCGGCTGCTGTACTTCCTAAGTGTAAATTGTAAGCCATCCACAGTAAACACAAGATACGTATAAGTATTTTTTCCGCTAAATAAAGTAAATATTACTTGCCCACTTTATGGTAGAGACTTGGTAGAGATATCAAATATTGATCGCAAATAACACGAGCGGTTTGTCGAGCCAGATTTTACCTTTCAGAGGTAAAGCACGTTTTTAACCGACTTCAAAAAAGAAGGTTATCAGTTTGACCTGTATGAATGTTTGTCCGCGATTATCTCGCGTTTGGCTTAACCGGTTTTAATGCTGTTTTCATATAAATATTTGTTACATTCAGGAGAAGGTCTATATTAACCGACTTCGAAAAAGAGGAAGTGCTCAGTTGATGTATGTGTCAGTTTATTAAAAATGGGTTCCTTTTTTGAAAAAAATAAAAGAAATTATTTTCGGTATTTTTATTAAAGAAATCCAATGTTTTTAAGGAATATTTGTAAATAAAACTGAAACCTATAAATAAATTAAAACTTTTCATTCTGAGAGCTCTCAAGGCTGAAATTCACAGTCGAGTCTCAGATCGAACTCGCACCGAAATCGCACTCCAAAGAGTCAAATCAAAATGTAAGTAATTTTAAATCGTTATTTACTCCAAATTTATCACAGTCAACTTCCGACTTCAAGACAGTGAACCATACGCTCGACACAGTGTGAGTCGGTTCGAGCCAGGATAAACTGTACTTGACCAAGTTGCTAATCGAGCGAGTAACACCAGATCACTGACTGAGAATGTCAGCCTATTAAGTACTGTATCTAGGGTGCCCGAAAGATTAAATTGCATATCAGTCTTCCGACATTCCACTGCGATTAAGGAGGTCTCTTCTCTAATCAAGAAAACATATTCCACTGCTTATAGTGGGACGACAAATTATATAGTCTGTTTCCTATATTAAAATATCTGATTAGGGATAAAAGTAACCTAGGTAATTGATCCCATAATAATTTCCCGCAATTATTTTCTTACTTTCATCATGATAGGTAACGAGTGGCACGCGCCGCGCCGGTGTCACGCTGTCTAAATACCAGGCGGGCAGGAGACTGAAGGGTTCGGTGAAGGGTAGTTTTAGTTTTGCGCATCCTGGTTTTATGTTACCCTGGTAGTTTGTTAGTTAATTTGGTCCGATTTTCGGATATATTCTCATGGGATCTCGAGTTAGTTCGTTAGTTTGACAGCCAAAACTGCTGGAGATACAGTAAAAATTTGTAATAAAGATTCTTTTCCGAAAATTGCATAAAAACTTAAAATTTTAAATAGTGCATTGTTCTATGAAGTAGTTTTTTTAACATGTCCGATATAAATAAAATTTCCTTGCATCAAAACGTTGAATTATGAAGAAACAAAAACTGTAGAAATCAGGCTGTCAGGCTGTCCCGTACAAACTAAGTAATTTACACCAGTATTACCTGTAATTCAATTGTTTTTCTTTGACATCCGCCATTCTCGAGTATTTAATCTCGGGCTTGACAAGTTTATTTCATGGGATAAAATAATTGAATAGGTACTATTAAAAACAAAAGACTGTTTAACTTCCTTTCCTTCCCTGTTAACTGTTGCGGCTTCCCAACCCTTCTAATGGGGGAGTGTCTGGCAACTTTCATTGTTTATAAAAAAAAAACAAACAGCAGGATAGAAGGAAACCTTTTAGGAAGCACCGCCCCTCTTTTGTGCCGACGAAAAAAAAACAACTTATTTTTCTTTATTTAAAAAACGGTCTAACCTGCGAACGTAAAAAAAATTAAACTATTCTTTCAGAAGGTTTTATTTTCATTTGTGGGTATATTTTTTGTATTTTTTTAGTAGAGGTACTTTTAAAATATTGTAGTTGTAGCTTAGGCGATACCCGTGGAACGATTGCCTACCCTCAAACGCATTTAAATTATGCACAGTTTATGTGCGCACGACGCGATGAGGTTTAAAAAGTACTTCGTTACTCTAAATTATTTTGTTTTTCACACAAGCTTGCATTAAAAAGGTTTACTATACGTTCTATTAAACTATCAAATAAAAAATAATTTGGAAAACTGGCATAAATCATTTTCAAAAAAAAGCTGAGCTTGCATAGTATCTTAAATAGACTTAATAACAGCCATTTTTTAAAAAGGCAATCTAAATCTACTCTTTTTGTTCTGCCACATAAAGTGTCCGATGTCACGCACTGTAACGGCTTGTTCACGACCACAAGCGGGTCTATGCGCGGAGCGATAAACTGAGCGGAAAAGATAAATTTGAGTTTTGACTAACTGCCTGCTTTAGTATACGCGCAAATGCTCAAGACAAACGAAATGTGGGAATGAGAGTTCAAAACCACATTTGTACACCCACGACCCATAAAGAGTCGTCGCCAATGAGACAATTATTTCATTTGAAGAAGAGGCCATATCAGCCCACTGGTGACCCCTAATTCCATGTATTTTGTATGTGAATCTAGTCTTACCTGATCAAGTGTCTTCTCTGAAGCTTTGAACTCTAGAATGTTGTAGTAGTTATTGTTTTTTTTTAGGCGGGGAAACTCTTAACGAGTATCCTGCAGCCCCGGGGAGCTACAGGATTATGTAGACTATCAGTTACAGCCTATTAGTCAAATCATTGTAATTCTTGCTATGCTTTGGCAAATGTATGGCCGCCGCTGCTCATCTTATCGCTCCGCGTTTACGACCGCTTCGCTCCTGGTCGTGTTCTTATTCTAGCCCTAGCCGTAATAACTACCTACTTAGAAAGGGTTGACTCAATGTTGACAGATGAATATGTCAAGCTGAGAGTTGGTGGGTATGGGGTATGTCCGTTTATACAGATGTAGCGGGTTAAGCGGTTTTTTTGTTAATATTTGTTAAACGAGGTGTTTTTATTTTACGGCCTTTAAGTTTTTGTACACTTCCTATATTTTGGAGCGGAAAGCGTGCAAGTGAGTACATACATCAAATCACTTAGAAAATAAAAACCGAAAGAATGTCAAAGACAGAAGACCAGGAAAATAAAAACTTTGTTATAATGCAAATTTGAAATCTCTACATAAGCGGTTTGTGTTGTAAGTAGTCTGTATGTTAGTCTGACTACTAAACAAAAGTGTTTTTTTTTTTTTTTCGCTTATACCTTTTTTGGTTTTTTATACAGCTGCGATATGTTGAATAAAGTTGCTTAAATTAGTAAAAAAGCCAAAAAAAAGTTGTTTTAATCACGTAAGCACCAAACAAAGGAGAGGTATTATAGCATTACCCCGCCCATTGTTGTCAAGCATTATTAATTCCGCAACTTGCCGCGTGGCGTTAATGGGGCGCTGTCGTCGCTTGTTTGGAAACACGTGCTGACCCACTGCGTCGTTTTGGATTGAGTTTTCGACGGATATCTATGATGTGGGATGGTAAAGATTAAAGTGATTACGTTTTTGCTTAGGTGACGAGTTGTCCAGACAGTTTTCAGCATTTTTATCGGTTCTATTATTTGGAAATAAGCATAACTACAGATTTTATCACATACAAATTGTTTAACAACTGATACTTATCTCTTTAAAATCTTTGTACAGTACTACTACTCCTTTCATATTACTTATACTTACAAACTAACCCTGTTATTCATAAAAACTTAAAGAGCATTTTAGTTATTTGACATAATATGTCAATTTAGACTGGATGTCAGTGTCAGACCTCCAGTAAATCTACTTAAAATGTACTTAGTATATCTTTATGAATAAGATGGTAAAGCTTTTTGTGTAGGTTAGAAACCTAACTAAGTAGGTACAATTTTGTTTGTCATCAAATTATGTTATAAATATGTTAACATTTAACAAATCTTAAACTTTTCATTGCATGTGCGACTATCCTAGATAAGCGTATACCTAATTCCCTAGAATAAACAGTATGAAAACCTCAGAATGTGGTAACGACACTATTTCATGGTGAAAACAGGAAATCATGCGGTCTGAGAAAAAGATCAACAGCCAGTCGCACGAATATATCGTTGCGGGACTTCGATATAGGTAGTACTCGTTTGTATAGGCAATGTAGAGACTTAAAAAAAATATTTTCTACTAGCTGACCCGGCAAACTCCGTATCGCCTTAGATTATTAGCTGATTATTACTACTACCTACCGACTAAAACTGTATGGACTTTGTTATTTTTCCCGCCCAGAATGAAAGAATTTGAAAACAACGTCAAATCAATCTTTTGATTGACAGTAGATGGAATAGTATAATGAAACATTTTGTATGGAAAATGAAATTCCTTTTTTTACTAAATTTCCCTTTTTTTATTCCATACTTTCTCACCTTTTTAACCTTCCCCGGACTACTACAAACATTTCTAAACCCAAATCAGTTAAATCGGGCAGGCCGTTCTCGAGTTTTAGCGAGACTAATAACGAACCACGATTCATTTTATATATGTATATACTTAGTAGAAGTAGATAGTAGATGTCGGTAGGTAGGATATTTGTACAGTGGGATTTTATATATGTAGATTAACTAAAACATCCTTAAGAAAAACCAATATGTCTTAAGTATAGCTCATGTGAAAATGGAAAATAAATATTAGTAAACTAAATTTATCGCATTATTTTCCGGAATCGAACCGAAATCCTGTACCAGCGAAATGAAGATAACTTAATAGTACATACTACATTTTCTAGCAGAAACAGTTAATAATAATAATCACAAGTAAGTACAAAGGCTGAGAT
Source organism: Euspilapteryx auroguttella (assembly GCA_951802225.1). Taxonomy (NCBI): domain Eukaryota; kingdom Metazoa; phylum Arthropoda; class Insecta; order Lepidoptera; family Gracillariidae; genus Euspilapteryx; species Euspilapteryx auroguttella. The sequence goes on along the minus strand of OX637664.1, from coordinate 5,236,659 downwards.
GGAAGTTTTTTGCATGTGTCTGTGACTTTGAATTTGTTTTCCAGGCTGTTTCATCGCACCTTGAAGGTTCTATTTTTAGCACATTAACACAAAATAGTTAATTTTCAACCTAGTACCGTAAAAATAAAGTCCATATTCCTATGGAATCCAGCAACGACCCTTTAAAGACCCTGGTAGTCTGGTAGCCTCTCAGCAAACTTGGCCAGAGTGTTCGCAAACAATCTGCCATTTCCATCAACCCCTGCGCCCCTGGTACCCAAGTTTAGATAGGTATGTGTGTTTGTTTGTCTCTCAAAAGTGCTACAGCTAGTCAACAGAGTGAAGTTATGTATGGTGCAGTTGCAGTGCAATTCTAGGGTTCCGCACTTGGAATCTAGATTGTTAGGTTTCAAGGAGTGCAAAAGAGAACGTATTGTCCGTTGAGTGAGTACATTGCGGCAATTTTTTTTTTTTCCACTGATTGCCAGTTTTCGATGGTTTTATAAAACTTACACGTGCTTAACTCTAAAATAATAAAAAAAAAAAACAAAAATACCATACAACTTTTAAATAGGTACTTATTTTCTTAAATTTTTTAGAACTGCAACAGATTTGATAACTTTCTGCTGTGAGTTCATAAATGAACTTAACTTTTCTCTCAAGAACCGATGATATTTTTGCACCCCTATGAAAAGCAAAATAACACCAAAAATTAACCGTTTTTTAAGTTTTACAATAACAACTTAACAAGTTTATAAAAAAACAAATTTAAGGAAAGGGATAATTGTAGGCAAAGTGTCAAAAGGGTTTAAAAAAGAATGGACAAAAATAAATCGTGAGAAAAAAACTAAAAAATAAGATTTTTTAAGGAAACGGTATTGTAAAAGGTCGAATTGGTTTAACCTTTGACTTATATTTAACCCTTTGAAAGACCAAACAATCTTATTTCAACAGTGGCAGGTAAAAATATAAAATAACAATAAATTGGGGTCAAAGTTGTCCAAAGAATGAATAACATTGTAACACATTACTAACAATACCTAATCTTAGTTCACATGGAACTAGTAATTATTTGATTTATTTATATTATTTTAAAGTAATAAACTTAATTTTTTTTTCTTGATATTTATTCTATTCGGGAACGAATTTTCTTAGATTATTAATATTTTTACGTAATATTTAAGATTCAGTAGCGCAGTTAGTAGATTATGCAATTACAAATTATATAATATCAATACATAGAATAAAATAGTCTTTTATTTAATCTATGTATGCTTAAATCTTTAAAACTATACAACGGATTTTGATGAGGTTTTTTTTAATAGATAGAGTGATTCAAGAGCGCGTGCGGCGAGCGAGAGAAGTGGCTTATGTCCAGCATTGGTATCTTATAGGCTGATGATTGAAGTGGAAGTTTTATTTTTAAAATATATGCACAACATAGTAATAGGTTATGCGGAATGACTAGTTAGAAATAAAATAAACCCAGTTCCTAGAGTTATGCATCACATGAACAGTTTTTTTTCAGACACAAAGATGGACAGTCAGACAGAAAACGGTTTCATTAAGTTAATGTTTACGGACGCAGTGAAAGTATTTTTGTTTGAATCAAGATGGCGGCAGTCGGAGTGACATGTCAATCAAAAACCAGCAGCGTCCTGTGGACTGTGAATTCACTTCTGGGGTACTATTGTGTGCACAAGTGAAAACATAATAATTGTAATAGCTGCTACTGTAGAGCTCTTTAATAACCTTGGTAAAAATGCTGTTCTTGAATTTCAGGATAAAACTATGTGTGCTGTATAATACTAGATAATCTTACTTAAGGCGGTAACTCACGGTATGGCGCGAAATTCAAATTTTTTCACGTTTTTTAATTATTTTGGCAAAAGTATTCATTTTAAATAAAGTTTAAATGAATTTGCGTACGTAAAAACCTATTTCCCACATTGTGATATATCGTTTTTAAAAGACAGAGTTACCGATTTTGTGTATATTCAAGGAACTTGTTTTTTGGCCTTTTACCCCTTAGACACAAAATCTGTAGGTCTGTCTTCAAAAAACGTTGTATTACATTATGGGAGATGGTTTTTTACATACGCGAATTCATTTAAACTTTATTAAAAATGTATACTTTTGCCAGAATAAATAAAATACACGAAAAAATTTGAATTTCGCGCCATAGCGAGAGTTACCACCTTAATAGGTATTTTTAGGGCACGATCAGGATACTTTTTTTTTTGGTTTTTATGATGTGTAATGGGCTCTTAAGTTCTTAACCCTCATCGCTACGAAAAAATAAAATCAGTTAATTTAATAAGTATTTTCCTAGCAAAATTTTCGTATTCAATCTTCGTTTAAACTGCCCCTAGAGTTCCATGAATAGTTAAAGACCAAACTACAGTACCTATAATTATTGGTTGTTCTAGTTGACTGTACACTAAATAAGCGATTTGTACTAAATGGGAACTGTTTATTTCTGTCCGACGCTGACAGGTTGACTTTACAACGCACTAAGGACATACCACAAATGGTTAAACTAATTTTAATTAGTAACTTATTAATTGGTAAGAAATCATTTTAGTTACAAAATATATGTGTGGGGTTTTGTTTCTCTTAAATCATATTTTCAAAGAGTATTCCAGTAAATAGATAGGTTACCTTACTTCCATGTAGGTTACTAACGTAAAAAAAAAAACAAAGATTGACATTTAACAGAATCTGTTGTTTTTAAAACTTACAAAGCTGAACAAATCTTATCAAGAACACGTGTGTTTGAAATTTTAAAATTAAAAATGGTTAACTAGAAACAGCCAGTTACCCGAAAAGGAAACTTGATATTTTTCGCACAATATTCGGGAATAATGTAAAAAAATCGAACATTGTGGTTTTGGATTACCACAAAATGGGTAGGCACTTTATTTTTGCTTTCGAAGAAAAGGTCACTTTTTCGAAATCTAGTGATTGCCTATTGTACCCAGCCCTTTGGGAAGAAAAAGTGACCCCAATTGTAAAACGTATAAAAAGTATTGTCTGACCTTTGACATTTTAACAAAAAAAAAAAAACTTTAAATAAAAACTGCAATAAATAAAAAAATCTATAACTTTATTGAATAAATATCGCAGTGAATTTTTACTATTGTTGTTATTTAAGAAAAGGGTTTAAACTTATAATGATTTTGGGAATCCTTATACCTTTTTTTTTTTACATATAATAATAAAATATAATAGTTCTTGGTGCATTTTGGTACCTTTCTCTTCAGGTTATTAGGATATAGGAAATTTAGTTTATAGGCCAATGAACCAAAGTCGTATAGAAAGATTTTATCATAGTCTTCAGATGCGCCTTGCCTTGCTGAGCTTTGAGGCAGATGATCCCAATACACTATATCAAGAGTTATTTTCCGCGATACGGATTGAATTCGATCTTATATTTAAATTCAAAAAAGTTTGCAGTAATAAAAATTCAAATTTTAGTACTTGGGCGACGCCGGGAATTAGGAAAAGCAGAGATGCCCTATATGAGTTATATGATAGGAAAACTTTTGATCAAGACCCTTCATTTCTTGAACATGTTAGGAGTTATTCTAAATTGTTTAAGATAGTTTGCACCAAAGCTAAATCTATTAATTTAAATAATAAAATTAGAAATTCGAAAAATAAAAGTAAAACTGTCTGGCGTATTATTAATAAAGAAACTGGTAAAGCTAACGGTAAGGAAAGCATTCAAGCTTTAAACTTAAATGGTAAAGTCGTAACAGATAAGTCGGAAATTGCGAATGAATTCGAATCATTCTTTGCTAACATCCCATTTCAAACCACTAAAGACCTTAACGCATCTGCCAGCGCCGCGGAATCTATACTTAAGGAACATGTTGACATCGCCCCGCCTCCACTCACGTTTCGCCATGTTGGACCGCAATGCATTATTAAGATATTTAAGGAACTCAATTTAAAAAAGACAGAAGACTTATGGGGGATATCAATTAAAGTACTTCAACCTGTTATAACACTAATAGCGCCTCATCTAGCATTAATTTTTAACTCTTGTATCGAAAAAGGCATTTTTCCAAATTTATTGAAGTACAGCAAAATCATTCCAATTTTTAAATCTGGAAATACCGAAAACCCCACTGATTATAGACCAATCGCGGTTCTTCCAGCCTTAAGTAAAATATTTGAAAAACTTATTCTTGCACAATTAGCGTCTCACTTCTCAGTCAATAACTTCCTACACAAAAATCAATTTGGTTTTAGGAAAGGGCGGTCTACCTTAGACGCAGGTCACAAACTCATCAGCGATGTCTATGGAGCCTGGGAGGATTCTCACGATGCTATTGGGGTTTTCTGTGACCTCTCGAAGGCTTTTGACTGCGTTGATCATGAGACTTTGCTACTTAAATTACAGCACTATGGCTTAATTGATAAATCACTTCATCTACTTGCCTCTTATCTTACTGATCGCGACCAACGAGTGGACGTGGGTGGTGCGGTGTCTGCAGGTTGTCCTATCAAGATTGGTGTACCTCAGGGATCGATATTGGGGCCTTTCCTATTCCTAGTCTACATAAATGATCTCCCTTACATGTTAGATAAACTTACTGATGTTGTCCTCTTTGCGGACGACACCTCTTTAACATTTAAAGTTAAACGAGGTGACTCCCTCAACTTAGATATAAACAAAACATTAGTGGAGATTTCTCAATGGTTTACTTCTAATAATTTACTTTTGAACGCAAAGAAAACTAATTGCATTAAGTTTTCCTTGCCAAATGTGACTGCTTATGATACAGACATACATTTGGACAATAACAAGCTTAATCTGGTAAATCAAACTGTATTCCTTGGTATCACTCTAGATTCGAAACTTCAGTGGGGCCCCCATATCTCAAATCTTGCGGCAAGGCTCAGTTCGGCTGCGTACGCAATCTGGAAAATCAGAAAATTAACTGATGTTTCTACCGCGAGACTTGTGTATTTCAGTTACTTTCATAGCTTAATGACCTATGGCTTGCTTCTATGGGGAAGAGCTGCAGATATTAACGTCATTTTTATACTACAAAAACGTGCAATTAGAAACATTTATCAGCTTAAAGCTCGCGAGTCCCTCAGACAAAAATTCAAAGAAATTGATATTTTGACGCTTCCGTCCCAGTACGTCTTTGAAATTATTATGTATACTCGTAAAAACTTACATATGTTTGATAAAAAATGTGATAAAATTAAAGACCTTAGAACGCGTAGCAAAAACAAACTAAGTATTCCACAGAACAGACTAAAACGGACAAACAAATGCTTTATAGGAAACGAAGTAAGATTTTATAACAAGATCCCAGAAGAGATTTTGATCCTGAATGATAATGAGTTTAAAACTCGTATCAAAAAAGGTTTGATTAAGAAAGCTTATTACAATGTTGATGATTATGAAAACGACAAAGACGCATGGAAGTAGTCTAGCTCTGCACGATATTTTCATTATTTCATGTATGTACTTTAAATCTTATTAATTTATGTTCTTTGTATTGTAAATTGAATTGTAATGTCACATATATAAGAACAAAAAAAAAAAAAAAAAAGAGAGAAATTGTAAAGTAGAGTTTGTTACCCCTTTCTTCTCTACGCTGTAAAATCATTGCGAAAGGGAGTAGAATCATTTGACAGAGGAGGGCTCGTTTGGGGGCGTCTCCAGGCGACCATTGTCGTAAGGCAAGGCAAACATTGTTTGCCATAGCCAATTAGTGGGCACCCTGAACTACCTCGCCTCTATCAGTATAGGATACTTTACGAAATAAGGTATCAATATTAATTAGATTAGTCTAATTGACTTTCAATAAGCGATATCTTGTATCCTGTATTGAATAAATCATTTTTTACTTTTTACTTTTTTACTTTAGGAATTTACATTATTACTTACAAGTTTCACCTACAATATTAGAAAATCAAGTGTTTTTCTGTTGCGGTATAATTATAACTGAATAAAAAAAACCTAGCCGAGCTCGTTATTTGACTTGTTTTAAAGAGTCGTAAGACTCTGTAAACACAATAAAAATAATTAATAAAAATAAGTAAACTATAGTACGCGTCGAATTGAGGACCTCCTTCGTTTTTTATAGGTTCAAAAAACTACGCATCATCAACTTATCAAACAAAACCGATTGATGGCCACCAAAACAATATACACCCATCAAACGCGGGATCACACACAGCTTAAAAAGAAAAAAAAAAACAAGGCTCAAAAGATAAAAGTCCTTTAACTTTTTTCTATAAAAAAAAGAAAACCCGCGCCATACTGTCTGCTATCCGGTTTCGCTGGATTAAGTTACCGAACGAAAGTTTTATAAAAAATTATTCGAAGAAAAAATTATTTATATATAATACTTAATTTTTTATTCAAAGTTGAGATGTTTGTTCGATAATGAAAATTTTATTGACGATCGAACATTAAATTACTCATATTTTATTGGAAGGGCGTGATATTTTTCGGTTATTTAAATTTATTTATGCGATATATTGCTGATGATTATTTTAAAGTGTTAAATGTAGATAGAAAGCTACGGATCTACCACAAAAAGTGTTAAACCTGGTCTAAATCACTAGACTAGGTCTCAATCATTCATTCGTCATACACTTAGACCAGTCTAACTTTTTTGGGTTAGGTGGGCTAAAGATTAGCGAACCGGTCTAATTTTTTGGGGTAAGTAGGTTAAAGATCAGCGAGCACGTTACAAAAACAATAGAGGTACAATAATAAACTATAAGTAATCATAGATAGACAGATAGATAGATATACTCTTTATAACAATAAATCAACTTAAAATATATTACAATATTCTTAAATTAAAACATTGATTGCAAGGGGCGGCCTATCGCTTAAAGCGATTTTTCCCAGGCAACCCACTGTTAAGATAATGACTAGAGTTGCATGCTTAGTTATGTAATTAGAACAAATTAAGATGTAGTATCAAACAATCAGGGGGTCAAGTTTCTTAACTAAATTCGATCGACTAGTGATTGTCTTGTTAGCGACTTCGTTAACCATTCCTGTTTCATTTGTGCGTGTAACAGAAATTGCCTTAGTTAAAGCGGCAATGGTGAACGAAGTCGCTAACAAGACAATTACAAGTCGATCGAATTTTGTTAAGAGAATTACCCCCCAGAGCGCAGTTATCTGACTCATACCAACTGAGCATTTCCTCATTTTCGAAGTCAGTTAAAAAAGGTACCGAAAACCGCATCCAAATGGACAAAAATACATACATACAGGTCAAACTGATACCCTCCTTTTTTAAAGTCGGTTAAAAATAATAAATTTCTCACGCTCACTTGGTAGCCAAATAAAAATTATATGGCGCCATCCAAATTGAATAATCATAATACCAGGAAAACATAGTCGGGGTGCAATTTTGCCGACGAAGGTGGCGCCAAAGCGGGAGTGTGTATGAGAAATCGTGGTATGAAGTCCTATTTTTTTTCTCAGAACGATCCCACCCGCGAATTTCCCCAATGTCTTGGAGTATTTTTATACTGTTGTAGGTTACCTAGTACCTTTGTGTTTTGGACACACTTAATACAGCCTGCGTAGCATGACGGACGATATATCGAATTTTTCTGTCACTTTTAATCGCTTTTGACATTTCAATGCGGGAAAATGTATGGAGATGATCGACAAAAGTGACAAATTGATACGACTAATTCGACTAATTTCCCGTCATGCTACCACCGCAGTCTTACTTAGTTAGACATTGATAATTATCACAGGGAATATAATTATTTATAAGCTGTTGCTCCAGATTAAAAACTAGGGCAATGAAATAGGAAACATAGAATTTCTAAGAAACCAAACATTGTTTATTTAAATAATTTCCACATAAAAATATTAAATCAACTGCAAAACCAAAATATTTGTAAGTAATCATTTATCAAATAGTTGAATGAATTTATTTTATGTATTAACCTTGACAATGGTTAAATTAAACAAAGAGTATAAAGCTGGTACGTACCTAACTTTTTTGTTTTTGTTTTTTTTTGACTGCTCCGTAGGTCAGTTGGCACTGATGTGGACTGAGTATGCGTGTGCACCTGGGTTCGAGTACCGGGCTGGGCGAATATTGATATGATAAATATCGATGTTTGTTTCCGGTCTGGGTGTAATGTTCGTCTCTGTGTATGTTTTAGGTACCCTAGATACAGGTTCTTCCTAGTTAGGGGCTCTGTGTGTGATGTGTATTTTTTTTTTTGCTCCGGGGTGAGCCGCCGGGTTGTGGCAAGGGAGTCACGGGAAATCTATTCGAGCTGGTTCATCTAGGTACCTACACCTACCTAGAAGTCTTAACTTAATAGTCGGAGTGTCCTGTTAAAAAAACGCTAATTTCAAAGTCACCCTGTATTTTGTGCCTAAAATTTTTGTGTGTGTGTTACAATCCATTCAAAGATAATTTCTTACCTACAATAAAGATAATTTCTTTTTTACAAAAAAGGAACCCGCCTTCAATAAACTGACACATACATCAACTGAGCAATGCCTCAATTACGAAGTCGGTTAAAATTACTAAAACCTTCTCCTGAGTAACAAATACTTATCTGAAAACCGCATCAAAATCGGTTCAGCCAAAACGCGAGATAATCGCGGACCTACATACATACAGGTCAAAATTATGTCCTTTTACGAAGTCGAAAAAGAAGATGAATCAAACCAAACCAAGACAGTTTGTCTTCTGCTCATTTTGAGCACATTTATAATGATCTTTGGTTTATAATTGCATTGTTTAATGGACTACCTTAGCACCAGCTTGCATTCTAAATTCATTTCTGTACGGTCAGCATCGAAGCGTGGGAATGTTTGCTGATTCGCGTCACAACTTTATTGTTTTGCTGATGGTACAATTTTTTTTGAGTTAAAAAGAAACTGTTTTGTGGGAAATTTTAGTGATTCTAGTAAATTTCGTGTAAGTTTAATGAACGGCGTCCTAATTTAAGAAAATACTGTTCTTAATTTGAAAATCATCATCATAATGATGTCCACTGACATATGCCTCCTCCTCATATTAGATACGAGCTATCCCGGCTCACTTCGTTACGCCATAGAATAAAGATACTTCTAAAGACTTGGCTCTATAGACTATGTTATTTTGACGGCCCAGAATGGGCGTATAAAAAAACAAACAACAACAACAAACCACCTGTCAAAATATGTAAACAACGGAAAAATATTGCACCTTGGGTTATATTATTTGAGTTTAGGTAAGGTCCCAAATTTTTTTGAAAATCTAATATAACCTATGACACTCGGGGTTAATGTAGCTTCCTACCAGTGAAAGAATTTTTCAAATCGGTTCAGTATTTCCGGAGCCTATTCGTTACAAACAAACAAACAAATCTTTCCTCTTTATAATATTAGTTAGTATAGATAAATTTATTTCGCGAATGGCGCTAGAATCGCATCGGCGTAAAACTATATTTTAACTAACAAATACTCATAAGAATAGGCAGCTGTTTATTTAATAAAAAAATATTCAATATTAAAAGTTTCCACATCACAGCTCTTCAATAAGCCCCTATTATTGGATTTTGGTTTTACACTTCATCCTCCAAATTATCTTAGAGATGGAATCTATCATAACGATACAATTTGTGTGGTCGGTATGTTGAAAAGGTATGAGATGAGGTATATAGCCATTATTTATCTTTTAAGTACGTTACACCACTTTTTATTTTCGCTTATAACGTATACTTATCAAAAATTCAAAGGCAATTCAAAACCTTGGACTTTAACGAACATTTAAAATAAAATAATGTTAAAATTGGTCTAGGCGTTGTCGAGTTAGGCGCTTACCAACACATTTTGCGATTCATTTTTATATTATAGACTAGTTAGCAACTTCCTATAAAAGTTTATACCTACTGGCTGCTGACACGGCGAACTTCGTACCATCTTGCGTTCTAATATAATATTTTGAGAATATTCTACAGCCTATTTCACCCGGGGATAGTGTAGCTTCCAACTCTGAATGAATTTTTAAATCGGTTTATCGGTTCCGGAGCCTATTCAATGCAATCAAACAAACACACAATCAATTCTTTTTTCTTTATATTACTGGTATAGATGACGATTGACCATTAAAAGTACGTACATGACGGGTCACACATGGCCAAACCAAACTGATAAATTATAACATTTGAAACAATAAAAAATAATTGCCGTCGTCTGTTTTTGAGCATCATCATTTTGTAGATAAGCTGTGAAATGTCGATACACGACCACACGCATGTAAATTTTATTTTATGTTATTATAATTTGACTACACTTGGTATGAATATTTTTAAAGCCTATAAGATAAATTGGTAGAGTATAAAAAGGTTTACGTAAAGAAGATGTAGATAGGCTCTACATCAAGCTACCCATTTGTATTGTGCAGTAGCGGTCTAGGAGGCCGTAACAGATTTGTCTATGGTTTCGTCAGCCCTAGACTGTATTGCCAAAGAACAAGAGCTATTTTGCAATACAAAAAATACCAGAAATGTTACGGCGACCTAGACCGCCACTGTACACTAGAAAGGAAAAATACGCGAAGCTCTAGATTTGTGCTTTTATAAAACAGTCGAATAACGTTCTCGCAAATAATGACGTACCGTTTCTACCTATCCTACAAAAATTATAAACGCGAAAGTTTGTAAGTATGGATTTTTTTATTAGGTATATATATTAAAATACACAAAGGCTTAAATTTATAAAGATATAGGTATACCTACTAATTACTCTAAATACTTACAAAATTCAGCGCAGACGAAGTCGCAGGCACTATAGCTAGTATTGCATACCTAAGCCTTAATGTTTCTCAAAACTAATACGATACTTCTGCATATTAAGGGCCCAAGGTGTCACTATTACACATTCAAGAGAGACACTTTATTAAAATGATAAACAGGGAGGGCAATAAAATAAAGCGAGCGAGCAACAATTAACTTTAAATAAATAAGACAATAAAATGTTAAGTCCAGCGACACCTTAATTTCTGAGAAAATCCGACATGCGGACACCAACGAGGTGAGGGTTCGGACTTAGTGATCCAGTTTGTCTTGCACGACTAAATTAAAAACTCCTCCTCCTTAATGAGAGGTTTTCAAAGTGACATTTAAAAACAAAAGTTTCCTAATACTCCTGTAGATGGCGTTATAGATATAGGTAAATAATTAAAATTAGTTTAAATTAACTTGAAAAGTTTAAAGCATGACGAGTTCCAGTTTTATTTTGAGCTTTTAACAATTTCAACTTCAGCTGTAGATTTTTTCTTATAGCGGCGTGATAAAACTTGTCTTTTTTTTTGAGATGTCAAATTGAAAACCTCTCATCCTCTCCATTCCGCCAAGGGTATCGCAAAAGGCAACAAAATTATGACGCCACGAACGGACAACTTGCTGTCCGCTGTGGGGTCATCATCATTAAAACCGTTAGACGTCTACTGCTGGAGATAGGTCTCCAACTCAGTTGCCACGAGAACAAATATTTTGGAGGGAATATGCCGTAATCGCTACGCTTGGCAGGCGGGTTGGCGATCGCAGAGTATTTATCTTCAGGTCATTTATCGAAAGACGCTGCTGCCTGTCTTTCGATGTTCCCTTTTAGTCGCATTTTACGACCCCCATGGAAGGAGATGGGGTGGTACAGTGGCGGACTAGGAGCCGTAACAGATTTGTCCATGGTTTCGTCAGTCCTAGACTGTATTACCGAAGAACAAGAGCTATTTTGCAACACCGAAAAACCGGAATTGTTACGCCGACAGTGTCCGCCACTGTACATAGTAAGTATTTATTATATTTACCACCACAAGGAAATCAGGTAGATAAAGGTTCCGAGCCTTCGTTGAAAAACTTGAAGAGCTATACCTTCTTCTTCTTCTTTAAAATTTAAGAGCTTCGCTCTTGTCGGTGGAGCCTCCTCCATTCCTCCCATTTCCACCCAGCTGCTTGACTTCTTGATACGACACGACACCTATCCTTTCCTTTTTTTTTGTCTTTTAGAAAAGGTAATTTATTCAATATATAATTAATTAATAAAAACATTCTGTAAAAAACTTAGGTCTAGAAATATACTATCCTTTCCTTTAGTTGGTCAAAGTAGTTTCTTCTCGGTCGTCCCCTTTCTCTTTTTCTCTCAATATTTCCTTCGTTAACTACCTACACACAAAAAAAAAAAAAAAACTTTTTCCTAGCAGTTCTGTCGCACAAGTCGCGCGACAAAATGCCCACCGTACTCTCTGACAATTCGATTCTGTAATAAAAACCCTCCACGACGCTCTCCGATCGGCGATAAACATGGCGCGTTAAATTTATACCCATATTGTCTATGAGTTACATTTTACACTGCCTGTCTTTGACCGGGACTAAACGGAGTTATACATAACTAGAGGCTGCCCCGCGGTTTTTCCCGCGCAGATTTCTCATAAACACAAAATTCCCGTTTTTTCCCGTTCCGGTGGGAATTTCGGGAAATCCCTTCTTAGTGCTCACCTACACTCCCCAAGGAACCCACGTGCCAATTTTCAGCTTTCTACGCCCAGTAGTTTAGGCTCTGCGTTGTCTGTCAGTCAGTCAGTCAGTCAGTCAGTCAGTCAGTCAGTCAGTCAGTCAGTCAGTCAGTAACGGAAGAGTTTTATATATATTGATTATTATACTTATACATTCTTACACCTTTGGATATGTGGCTCCCCATTTCAGATCGCTATAAGAGCTTATATTCTTGCCAAGCTGTATTTAAAGAGTTTCAATCAAAATATCAATTAACATTTCAAAATCAAAAAGCGCTGGTAAAGCTGCAGCCCAAAAAGATACTACGCTGTTAGAGATAATAATAATGCATCAAACTCAAGAGCCTCTAACTCGGAAGAACCTGTATCTAGCTAGGGTGTCCGAAACATAATTTACAGTGATGAACCATATGCCTAGAACGAGAAAAAAACATCGATATTCATCAAAACAATGTTCGCCTCGCCGGGAATCGAACCCGGCGTACACGCGTCGCAGTACACATCACTGCCAATTGAGGCACGGAGCAGTCTAATAAGGATAATCTTTATAATAAGTGTGAAGATAATAATCAAATTCACAAGGGTGTTGCACCGTGGTGCGAATGACAAATTGGTCCTAAGAGATCGGAGGGTAGATAGTCAGTTATAGCATTTGTCATAAGTAGACTGGTGAAGTGGTGACTTGATAACCCTTTTTTTTTTTTTTAGGCGGGGAAACTCCTAACGAGTATCCTGCGACCCCGGGGGGAGTCGCAGGGTTATGTGGGGTTCGCACCCACTAAAACCCCGCCGGTGTCCATCTCGGCTGTTGGAAAAGGGGTCACGGGTGATCTTTCGATCGTTATGTTCAACTCCGCGACCCCCTCCAGCATTGGCTGTTTAGCCTCTTCACGGGGGGACAAGTGGTGGTAGTCCCCCCTGAGCGTGGATGGCTCTTTCTACGCTCGACGGCGGAATCGGGACACCGCGTTCCACCGTCTTTCTCGGGGCCGTTATATGACTACACGAGGCCCCCGCCTCGTGCACCCAACGACACCGGGGTCCCCTCTTAGTCGCCTCTTACGACAGGCAGGGGATACCTCAGTCCTATTCTTCGGCCCGGTACTGCAGGGCGTTGACTCGATAACCCTTGCTATGAATCCAAACTAATATTATAAATGCCAAAGTAACTCTGTTTGTATGTCTGTCTGTCTTACTTTCACAAAAAAACTACAGAATCGATTTGATTGAAATTTGGTATGGGGATAGTCTAGAACCTAAAAAACGACATAGGCAACTTTTTATTCCGAAATTCCGAGGAAAAAATTGGAAAGTTTTCAAGGGAAAATGAGGGGCGCCCACTAGTTTGTCCATAAAGAAGTACATGTTTGTGAAAGACAAACCAAACCACTTCTGTGGCCGTAGCATGACTGAATCTTTCTGTCTTTTTTGACATCTAAATAAGGGAAAATGTATTGAGATAATGTAAAAAGCCATGGTCTGTCATGTTACGGCCGCTATGTCTTCCCTCAAGATTTTCAAAACGAGAAACCTTGTGAAGGGGGCTTTGGCATAGTCACAGTATAATGACAGTACTACCATAGTCGTTACGCTAAGCAGGCGGTTTTTAGATCGCAGACGCTGCTTAAAATTTATCAAATTGCGTTTTTAAAATTAGTCAGAGCTTGTATACAAAACTAAGTATGTGTTAAATTTTTTTTGCGGTTTCAAACGTGCGTGCTTAGGCTTAGCATTCAATAGTCTTTTTTTGTACAAAATTTTGGTCACAATGACTAGTTTTTTTTTTTACCTAGGACTTGGGAGGTTAAAAGTTTCCAAAAAAAAACTTGCACGCTACGCACATTGATAACGTTACTTAATGTAAGTTTTGATAACGTTAATAAAAAGATTGTAAGCCGGTTCGGTTAGTAATAAAGATAACTTTTGTCAGTAGACAAATTGATTTATCTCACCCTCTCGCGTTTCCTGGACGACATAATCTTGTAGTTTTATACAATAGTGATGTGAGGCACTTTGAGAAATTTCCCGGATTTCCAGATTCGAATTTTGGTAATTTTGTAATGGTTTTTTTTTGCAAAATTGTAATAATTATTTATTATCATATGGTTCATTTAGTAGTTGCAAAGGTTTTGATAATAAATACATAAATAATGTGCAGGTAACATATATTAATTTGATATTGTAGCAAAATAAATATGCTACGCGCGTTTAAGATCAAAAAAAAAAAGTTCAATGTTAAAGTTTTAATAAATTAAAGTAGAAAAATGAATATTAAAAGCAAGATACAAAACATCGCAAATTACAATAACTGTTCTTACCTAATTACTGTTTAAAAAAATGTAGACACTGATCATCAATATCAATACATAGTATAAAATAAAGTCGTTTTCCGCGTCTGTCCCTATGTATACAATGCTTTATATCTTTAAAAATACGCAACGGATTTTGATGCGTTTTTTTTTAATAGATAGAGTGATTCAAGGGTAGGGTGTATAGGTATAATACATGCACAAAATAGTAACAGGTTAGGAGGTACGAAGTTCGCCGGGTCGACTAGTAATTTGATAAAATTTAAAGCTTAACAGCACTATTTTAAAACCTCCCCTAACTTCACAGCCCCTGGTCCCTAGGGTCGGATAGACTTGAGTTCATTACGGGAAATGATTCAACAACATCCAATTAGGTTCAGTAATTTTAGGGGTGGGGTTTCGAATTTATGATTTGTGTTGTTTTCTTTTTATGGAATCATGGTAGATTAGGCGTTCTGTCTGTCAGCACCGTCAGAGCTCAAATAATACAGTTATCCTGAAACACCCAGAACTCTGAAAAAGATGTTATTGTTTGTTTGCAGAAACGGTTGGGGTTTGACCTGGGGGTACCTAAGGGCTAAAATTATTTAATGTCGCCTTCTAAAATGGTCACTTTTGCAATATTGCTTTTCGTCCTCCAAGTGTCAAAGTCAATACAAAAAAAAACACAAAGAGGACGAAAAGCAATATTGCAAATGTGGCCATAACAGTACCCCAGGCTCAAGTCTACTTACCAGTAACCAGTAACCCTGTATGTCTGATAATCTACTATACAGGTTCATCCTGTTAGTTTACCCTTTAACCATAGTGTTTACAGTCAGACGACTAAAATAAAAAATACGAGTAGGTATAAGTAAATAATTTGTGTTTTCATTCCAATGACCACAATGATTTCTAACAAATAAATAGTAGAAGAAATATGATACAATGCGACATGGCCGACATCTTGGTTGGTTACGCTTTAATAAACTTTTAGGAGCTGTGCCAATTTTTTTTATGGACAATGCAAGCGTTTTTAATTAGCTTTGCTATAGGTATATGTAGTTCAATAAAATGATAAAATTATCACCCGGTATGTCTGCATTATTTGTCCGATTTTTTGTTATCATTAATTCCCGTATTTTTTCAGATTTTCTTCCTTATAGTGAATGTCAACTAATACTCTAACTCCGGCTAGGTAGAGTCTGTACCAGCTAAATCTGCTTGTGGTAAAATAAGGAACCAATTAGAATCGATCAGACAAATAGCAATTTGCTTTGAATGTCGGGTGAAGTACGTATACAGTGGCGCCCCCAGTCGCGCGCAGACTTAGCTGGCGCGGACTCTAGTGTCTTTGCTGATACATTTAAATTTTTTTTTAGATACCTAGCATTTTTATTATTTACTAGTCGACCCGGCGAACTTCGTAACGCCTCACCTATCACTGTGCTGTGCATCGATTGTACTTATAAACCTTCCTCTTGAATCACTTTCTCTATTATAAAAAACCGCATCAAAATCCGTTGCCTAGTTTTAAATATTTAAGCATACATAGGGACAGACGCGGGAAGCGACTTCATTTTATACTATGTATCGATTGATGATTGATAAACTTAATTAAAAATATGAATTCAAACTAGAGTTATAAAGCTGAATCAGCTTCGGTTAAGCTGATGACCACAGAATAAACAAACAAGCACAGTATGACCATGAATCAGAATCTGCCTACAATAGAAAATAGAATACAATTTTAAATAGCCGTGGTTCCATTTCCCGCCGTCACGGCTGGCGGCGCTGTGAGCGGCGGTAACCGGACCGCGCGCGGCAGCGTAACATCATTTTGACATCTGTCATTTGCCGGACATTCATTTTATTAGAATAGATTTTTGCAATCAATTCTGTATCTAAATATGTGAGGCAGGAAATGAATTATTTCCGCAAGATTTAGCCTAAATTGTCTGCTGTGAAGTGTTTGGACGTTTGGACAAGCTTTTAAAATCAGCTTTAGTTTTTTAAGAGCGAAGATATTTCATTAATATATTTTTTATTATTTGCTACTCTAGATGATTAACTACTAAGTAATTACAATTAAAATCGCAAACACCGCGGCTGCTAAACTCAAATGGAAGTGGGCAGGCCATGTAGCAAGAATAACTGATAACCGATGGACAGAGAGGATAATAAATTGGTGGCCTCGGGACAAACATAGAGCACGCGGCAGACCCCTGACGAGATGGAGCGATGACATCGTGGCTACTGCCGGAAACACATGGTCGAGACAAGCTAGGGATAGAGTCAAATGGAAAATGATGGAGGAGGCCTACGTCCAAAAATGGACAGTGCCACAATCAAAGAAATACATTAAAAATAATTAAATTGAAATTAAATAAATCGAGTATATAAAAAAAATAATAATAATAATAAAGGTATATGTAAATAGTTAAATCAAATCTAGAGTCAAATGAAAATGATTTGAAATGTCTTTAAAGATTTTAGATTTTAGTCTACTGCATGTTCACTTGTAAATAACGAAACTGATATATATACTTACCTGAATTGTTATAACTAATTAATTTTGGCAAATAAAGGCTATTTTTATTTTATTTTTATTTTATTTTATTTAATTACAATTAAAATGAACAAACCTACACCCTGTTACTACGAAGAGTTATACCGGTCTTAAATCGCCAATTTGTATGACGAATTTGTGATACATAAATCTGGTAATTTAGCCCACGTTTAACTATTTTTGTGCACCACAATTCAACTACAAATTAGGCATCATTTTCCAGGGAACAATAAAGAATGTATAAAAATTCATTATTGCCCGGCTAAACCAAAAACACTTCAGGATTATGAGAACAGTAACCAATAAGTTATCTTTTCGATCGGATGGAATGAAAAAGTACATTATCCAAATAATGCATAGACAAATTGATTTTGCATAAAATGGGCGATCTTTTCACTAAAAATAATTTCTTACAGGAAACCCACTACACATACCCACATAGCCATAGCACAGCTAAAGTAGCGCCACCCGAGTTAAAAAAAAACTTCAAAACTAAGGCAAATATTCAAAATGTGAAACATTAGGTATTCCCCTAGATCATGCAGCCAAGTAATTTTAGGGCACTGTTGTATAGCTTTTAGGTTAAAGACTAAAGAAAGCTACTGATTGTTGACAAAAGTGGCCGTTTTTAGCAACACTTTGTAGCCTTCTTTGGTCTTCAACCTAAAAGCTATAGGTACAACAATGCCCTAGAACTAGGCTGCATTATTTAGGGTTATACTGGTTTGCATTTTTGAAATTTGCCTTAGTTTTGAAGATATTAATTTTTTTCTCGGGTGGCGCTACTTGAGCCTCTATGCCTCTTAATGAGTGAGTGACCAAACACCAGTCATCATGACTATACTTATTAAAGTGACGCGTCTGTCTGTCTGGCGTAGTATTATAATTAAAGGATGCAACTGCAACGTGTTGAAGGAGACACGGAGTGAAATTATGACGGATACAAACTGTCCTGTCTATTTAACTACACCTACTTGTCAGTTTGGTACTAACAATTTTCAAGACATGTTTTCTATGTTTTCCGAAGTTACCGGATTATGCCCAAGCCAATCTTAAATCTCATTACTCAAATATACTAAAAGCACGGAATACCTAATAGTACTAAGGTACTAAAAGGAACAAACAATCGTTCTCTAATTCCTGAATGGCCCAATCGTGCTGGGGTTTTTCAGGAAGACAGAAAACCAGGTAAGTATTAAAAAAAAAAAACGAAGCTTTTTGGACTACTAAATGTTCATAAATAAGTAATTCTCGATTGAAAAACAAGAATCCGGTTGTAAAGTATTATAAAAAATAACATACGGTATGAATAAAAGCTGTTTTTCATGTTTTTGCAGCACAACATATCACTATTGTTTAAACAAAGTGTAAGTTTAGGAGCGTGCTCGGGTCTAATAAGTAAACAATGCGCCATAACAATTAATACTTACAGTTCTATTGTGTCTGGCTCCTGAAATAGCTGGCTGATAGGGCTGTAAAATCAGACAATATCATTAAAAAAAAAACACTACTACTTTACATTACTAGTGAGCGCCCCACGGTTTTGCCACGGCATTTTCCCTTCAAACCGCAATTTACCATATTTCTGTTCTCGTAGATTTTTTGGAATAAAAAGTACATAGCCTTTTTTATGCTCTAGCAAGACGACAGCAGAAAAGGTTCAGTAGTTTTGGCGACGCAATCGCGTTTATATAAGTACCTACCTACTATGGATTTACTTGTTTTTTTCTTTGTAGGTAAGCGTTATAACTTTTTCATAAGGAGTGTGAGTAAGATATGTATGGTTTTTGCGTGCAGATAGTAAGATAAGTAAAGAAAACATACCTTTATTGAAAATTTTAACCTAAAAACAAACATCAGTCAATAAATATCATCTAACGATGCAACCGGGAAAAAAATACCGTAAATTATATATATGTAGTTTCCTGATATTACAGGTAAATATACAAAATGCTTTGTTATTTATCGTGCCATTGAAATAAATGTATATTATTTCTTTCTTTCTTTCTTCTAAGGCACTTGTCTCACCGGCAACGATTAACGAGTAACGAGTAGAGCTAGAACTAGAAACGAGTTAGCGAGACGCGGGGAGCGAGTGCGTAGTTCCGATATTTGTGTGTGAAAACTAAACAAACTAGTGAAGCGAGTGCTCGCCGGCAGTGAGAACAGTCAGCGATCAACTGTTTGTATATGCATCTCTTTTGTTCACACAGAAAGTATATCTATTGTACGTTTCTTGAGCGAGAAAATAGCGGATAGTTAGTCGTTTTCTCGTCGTTGGTGGGACAACTGCCTAAATATTACAAAATACCACAGCAAAAATTCGTATACTTATTTTAATGAACTTACAGAGTTTTTTGTAAACAGTCTGGTTATAGTAATCGTATAGATAGGGAATAGTTTATTTATAGTACCTACAAACAAAACTGTGATTTCTTACACGTTAGTTATTTGGTTAGACCTAACCTAACGAACCCGTTTCAACACAATCAGTCTTTCCAAGAATCATTAATTAAGATTTTGTTTCCCTAAAACCTTGGTACAGTCCTTTATAATCCCTAACTTTTCATAAAAATAGTCTTTACTCCAAAGACTTAAGGTTTGAAAAGCTTAATGCTGGGAGTCGTTTTACGCAGTGAAGTAAACATTGTTGTGTGTTGATCAATTAGTCGGAAAAACAACAAATTAGTAAACGTTTTACGAAGTTTAATTTGTGTTTTTTTTTTTTGTTTTTTTTTTTGCCAGACACTGTGTTTGTGTGCGTAATGAAATGAATTTACTTACAAAGGTATATGGGATATGGTTATTTTTGTCTTTTTACTTATAAAATAACGCAAGCTTTAATTTTAGCCGTTTTCCCGAAAAAGCCTTTTACGGTAGTATTCAAACAAGGAATTCTTACGGCCAGCCTGTTCGGCAGCGCGACAAAGGTCCTCTTGGTGCTTCTGCTGGGCTTCCTTAAATGCGCCTTTGACCTTATATTTTTCGAAACTAAGTCTATAAACTAAGTAAAAATAATCAAAAATTTGCAATCCCTCGTGATTATTATAACTCCATGTAATACGCTTAGTACAGTCACGGACTAGGAGGCCGTAACAGATTTGTCTATGGTTTCGTTAGCCCAAGACTGTATTACCAGAGAACAAGAACTATTTTACAATACAGAAAAACCGGAAGTGTTACGCCGTTCGTGTCCGCCACTGTACGTACTCCTAGGTGTCTTAACCCTAAAAATGCGTGTACAGGGTGTACAGTGGCAGTCTAGGACGGATTCATACTTCTGTTTTTTCTGTATTGCAAAATAGCTTTTATTCTTCGGTAATACAGTCTAAGCCGCACGAGACCATAGACAAATCTGTTACGTTACGGCGTCCTAGACTGCCACTGCACCTAGCTTTATAACAAACACTGTACAAGCTTAGTCAAAATATTATGTAACTTTATTGTAGAAGTTCTATTGTACAGTAAAGTGATGTAATGTTGTATGAACCTACTTGCAGTGTAGAGGAAGCGTAAATAAGTGTGAGAAGGAGCATCCGGCCAGACGCGGTAATGGCTTATTGTTTGGTGCAACATGATAGCTGTAGCGATTCCAATTTTGCTACCGTCTCCACGAGCGAGATAATCGCGTCGATTTTAACGCCAAACCATTATTTCTATAGGTTTTCAGTAGTCATCACGCTCTTACTAGCATCAGTCTGCGATAATATCGTGGCGACTTTTTCTCGGACTTCAGAATTCTCATAATTTCGTCAGGTTTCTCTCGTTTGCTTGTGAAGATGGTGCCTTATGTAGAGCTGCTTACTTACCCAGTATAACTTCTGACTTATAAAACTGCTCTTTATAAATCGTCGCTTATACCTAAACACCGCTAAAACCCCCTTTCCTCGGCCAACAAAAACATTATGTTTTCCACCACTAACAGAACAATTTTTTTTAACACTCGTTCAAAGTAGCTTTAACGCTTATTGGTGGTGTTGAAGTATACCTAAGTGAAGAACTTGGAAATAACACAAGAAATTGTGTGAATATCTTAGGAAAAAGAAAGAGGAAAGGTAAGAAAAGTCAACACAGAAAAACGGAGTGTTCCATTCCAAAAATAGTTGCTTCTCAAATTCAATGACGGACGAAATGTCACCAGCACTCTGCTACAAATTGTACCAGGGTAGCATAAGAATTAAGAGCATGTCCGACAGCACAGACCAGCGGCTAGACGGACCCGCAGACGGTCACGCGCAATGCAAATATAATGAAAATGGCCTTTGTCACACACAATTACTATGATTAGTTGCAGTTTATTGCATAGTTGATGTGTGTTAGCAGCTTCATGAATTGAAACAATGAATTTTAGTTTCTAATAATGGGGGTAATGTTTAGCTTACTATACCCTAAAAGTTAATAAATTCTGGTTGTGAGTTGGCGAACTTACAATATTTTATTTGATGTGTTCTTTTGTAAAGATGCCTCGCTCTTTGAAGTAAGTACATAATACCTAATACTAGGGTAGTAGGACGCATATGATAAAACTTGGATAAAACACACGCATGGTCAGTCACTGACATTTTCTGATAAGAAATGTTAGAAATATTTTTTTTAAGAATTGTTTAGAGAGATGGGAGATCGGAATATTAACAAGTAAGTATATTATAAACAATAATCAATATATTTAAAACTCTGCCGTTACTGACTGACTGACTGATAGACAACGCTACTGGGCATAGCGGGCTGAAATTTGGCATATAGGTCCCTTAGGGAGTATAGGTGAGCACTAAGAAAGGATTTCCCGAAATTCCCATGGGAACGGGAAATGTGACATGGATTTTTGTGGTTTTGAGAAATCTGGGCGAGTGAAACCGCGAGGCAGCCTCTAGTAACCTATAATATCTTGTCATAGCTATAGAGTGCGTAGCATAATGATTTCCTGAAAGAAAGAAACCCAATCGTATTCGATCGATACATTTTGTTGCTTTGCTCTATATAATAGGAAGAGTCATATAAATGTAGAGTCATAGAAATTTATTATAGAGTAATTTTAGCTATTCTTATTTAGTATCCGTGTTTCAATTATGGTATCTTGCAGATTATTACTTTTGAAAGTACGTTTACATAGAATTGATACAGTTGATTTTTTTCTTAAATAATACTTACGATATCTTTATTCTGTATGACCTTTGTCTCCTCCACCTTATCACCGAGGTACTTCAGAAAGATCAATGAAGAGGATAAGATAGTAAAGTTATTTGTAGCCATGTTACCAACCAACAAAACACACTCCAAAAATTACCAGGCTAACATAGATCGGGCGGAGATCGATACGACACCTGTGTTGCCAGAGCGACGGCAGGGGCGACATCGGACACCGGCGCGTAATTTGAAATTCGAACCGCGCCGATAATAGCTGCTTTTAGACGTGCTGCACTTCTTCGTGATGCGAATTTTCATCTTGAATTTTCATAAAGGGTCTGTTTATTTGTATAGAGGGGAGGCAAAACTAACATGTATCAACTTAATAAACTCACTTGGATGGAACAGGTATTTGTATGTCAGAAAGAAGAGCTATAGGATGTGGAATGTGTGAGTGAGTGAAAATGAGTTCTTACTTGCACCAGAATATTAAGATCATTGTAAGATTCTGTAAAACATGCAAAATATCCTATATTTTAATGTATTTTCACCTCAGCATCAAGTACTTATGCAGATTTTTGGATTTTCTTTACGTATGCAAGCAACAGTGTTACTATCAGTCGGCAAGATGGCGCGTGCTGCCTATTTTGGTCGAAATTATCCTATAATTTATCACGTCTTGTAAATATCTAAATTACTACGACAAGCTAAAGCCCACGAATTCACTTGCTTGTAAAACTATTTATTGGAACGAAGTTCCTTATCTCGGGTTGCGGTGGGGACCTAGCCAAGAAAAAGTGCAACGTTACGGCTGAAGTGAGACACAAAAGCGTTACAGCGAAGGAGAGAATGAAAGAGACCGAGAACTATATATCTCTCTCTGTCTCGCTCGCTCGCTCGCAGTACTCGCTCCCCTCCCTACGGGCAGTGGCTTGGTCGACTGTCAGTTCGGCCTTTGTTACCTTTTTCTTTTTACGTATTGAATGATCAACAGTAGACGGCCACTCCTTCAGTCACCAAAACCACATTTAAGCCCGCTTGGTTTGGTACACCTTGCTACTAAAAGTTTAGTACAGTGGCGGACACGATCGGCGTAACACTTCCGGTTTTTCTGTATTGTAAAATAGCTCTTGTTCTTTGGTAATACAGTCTAGGGCTGACGAAACCATAGACAAATCTGTTACGGCCTCCTAGTCCGTGACTGTACAATCAGGGACTACTACTAGGCTGTTATGTCAGAAAACAAGGGCTTTTTTGCAATACAGAAAAACCAGAAGTGTTACGCTTAACGAGTCACTTACTGTACAATAGAAGTGTATCAAGTTAAAGACCAGTTTGAATTGTTGTCCTCTCGGTGTGTTCGCCCGATGTGCACTGGTCACGTAAAAAGAGAGCTGGGAATAATGAAATTCGCTTGACTGCCAGCATTGTTTTTACGTGACGCGGCTAGCGTTTCCCCACCTCACTGGACGCGGCCTAGGTATAAAAAGAGCGCGGGCTGTCAAGCGAATTTCATTCTTCCAGCCGTATTTCAGCGTTTCTTTTTTAGTGACGCGGCCTGTACTTATTCTTATGAATAAAACATAAAAGCATCAAAATATCCTAGATGTTAAAACATACAGACAAACAGAAATACACCACCGATATTCAATATGAAAATTCCCAACTGATGTAACTTTTTTTTATCTCAATTAAAACGTCATACTTCCGGCGTCGCTGTTTTAAGTCAGATTAATTTTATCTTTTAGTGTGTACCAGGGTTTCATGTTGCTAATGGATGGTACAGACTAGGTGATGATGACGTTGTATGGAAATTAATTAAAACTAGATTAAAACACAATAGAGTGTCTCCAGAGCAGCTTCCTCTGGTTTTGTTTTTTTTTGAAGCCCTGTTTCTCATGCGATTTGGCATGTGAGTGAATTGTCCGGTCAGTAACGGAACGGTTATATGTAAAAAGATTAAACTGTTCAGGCAATCCTCCGAATTCCATAGAGCTGAAAGGTTCGATTCCCGGTCGGAGCAAACATTATTCTTCTGAAGTTCGATTTCTGGGTCTGTGTATGTTATGTGTTTGAGGCACAAGACCAAGTTAAGAACTCTTGAGTATAATGAGTCATTTATATTATTATTTTGAGATTATATTACAAAACATAAGTAAGAACCTGAAAAAGATGAAAATAGCTTGTTTTTGTGTACTTTATTTTGTTTTTGTGAGTTTTGACCTTCATTTGGTAGTTTTTTGCGTGAAGTTGAAAGGGCAACACAAACAAAAGGGCACTTTCTGTAGCCTGTAGCTTTTAAGAGTACAATAGATACGTCGCAGTCTAGACTGTCTTTGTATTTCTTTTTCTTTGTTTTTTTTTGCTAGAAAGAAACTTAATGCGACGTTAGATACCTTTCTACGTTTCTACGCACGACGCCCTAAATCTTAGACCGAAACTGCTTGCGATAGACAGTTCAAATTTTGATTCCACGAGAGATTTTTTAGTATCAAAGGTTCTAGTGTAGTAGAGTACTTGAAAAGGAAATCCTCTGAGAAAAATAATAAAAGACCCTATTGAACCGCAGACATAAAAGATCGTTTCCATAATAAAGCCATATAGCATATTTTAATGTAACAGCTGTTAAGAGCCATTTGTCAAATTATAGCAAATGTCGGGGACCAATTAAGGAGAGTTCACACTCGCGCAATGCAACTCGTTGCACCAATTAACTAGTGTATTAATTTATTAATTGTCTGCTGTGGTGGCTGGTTAATGAGGATACTAGACAATGTGGCTATGCTGTGTATGTGTATACGTATAATTTTTAATAAAGAAATTGTTATAAATGTAAACAAATTCTGAGTCAGTGCCACTTTACAGCTTTCATATTTGACGGAACCTCAAAACGGAAGTCCTTTCTATCCCCGAGCACGAAGCTGATAGCAGCTGAGAGTGAGCAGGACTTCGGACGCTATAATGTATGGTTTGCGGGGTCCTTCCCAAAAGCGTCAAGACGGCCGCCGGGGGGTTTTAGGGGGTGCGAGCCCCACATACCCTATGCGATAGGCATTTACGAACGAAGCCCCGTTACGAAAAAAAGGCATGGTAGGCCATTTCGATAGATTTGACTGTCTATTTTTAGGCATCTTTTTTTTATCGAATAGGTTAGCGAATAGTATACAAAGTTTACTTCACCTATTTACAGTGGCGGTCTAGGAGGCGTAACAGATTTGTCTATGGTCTCGTGCGCCCTAGACTTTATTACCAAAGAACAAGAGGTATTTTGCAATTCAGAAAAAACGGAAGTGTTACGCCGTCCTAGACCACCGTGTACATACAAAATCACAAAAATAAAAATCTAAAATGTGTTGCCAAAATCACTGATAACGGTTTTATCTACCAAACTGCATTATATCTGGGTACACCTACATAAATATTGATAAATATTATATAACCTTTGTTGCCCTAGTAAGTTTATCTTTACATGTTGAGTCAGTATTACGATAAAGAGACTAGAATAGACACCTTACTTAGTGGTATTAATAAAATTTCATTACTTATTTATATGGGAATTGGACATAGTAAAAAATTAGAAGGCAAAAAAAATTAGCTTCCAAAACAGGTTTCGATTAGTTCATTTGTATTCAATTATAAATAGTTTTAGTACTAAGACTGAGAACTTGTGCAAACGTTTTGCTTGTGGATTTGTGTTAAAAAAAAAAAGTTTTTAACATGTTTGACTATAAATATTTGACCGAGGATCATTTGAGAGGATTTGATAAATATAAGGTAAGATCAATATTGTTTTGAGATGTATTTTCTAAGCTATCGCTGTGCTTGTACGTCACAGCTTCGCTGTGCCTGCGAAATACTATTATGGCCACATTTTCAATATTGCTTTTGGTCCTCAAAGTGTAAAAGTCATACAAAAAAAAAACGCAAAGTGGACGAAAAGCAATATTGCAAATGCGGTCGTAATAAGAGGTCAGTTCATACATTTGCCGGTAGGCAGTGGATCAGACTGGCGCAGGACCGTGGTGCATGGCGTGCGAGAGAAGAGGCCTATGTCCAGCAGTGGGCTCTTACAGGCTGATGATGATGATGATCATACATTTACATTTCATATATTATCGCTCTCATTTATATTTTTCAGTACAGTTCTATAGACACGAGCCCGCTGAGCAATTATGTGATGCATCCATTTTGGAACACTATTGTAAAGGTAAGTAAGTACTTAACAATTTCAAAGTCAGTCTGGAAAATATTAGGTCCATGGTCTGGCTAGATCTCAGAGTCTAGTTCAGCCCTGTTAGCATGACCGACCATTTGTTGTATCTATCTGTCACTTTTGTCGATCATCTCCATACATTTTCCCGCATTGAAATGTGAAAAGAGATCAAAAGTGACAGAAAAATTTGACAAATGGTCGGTAATGGTACCTACGGGCAGGACCCAACTGATCATCATTATTCCGATCGATAGACGTCTACAGCTGGACATAGGTATCCTCCACAGATTTCAATAAGGACAAACTTTGTTAAGGAAGTTAGTCGTAATCGACACGCTTAGGCCGGCGGGTGTCCCAGGAGGTTCTCGCAGTGTGGCTCTTCAAGTATTTCAAGAAAGGTCGTTGCTCCTTCATGAAGTAAGTATTTTAACTAAGGACGCCGCTACTGCTAGCCATGGAATTTTTGTCCAAATTTTTGACTGCTCCGTAGCTCAATTGGCAGTGATGTGGACTGAGGTGCGTACGCGAGCGAACATTGTTATCATGAATATCGATGTTGTTTTCGGGTCTGGTTGTAATGTTTGTCTCTGCTTTATGTTTCGTTCCCTTCGTTCCTTCGTTCTTCCTAATTAGGTGCTCAGAGTGTGCTGTGTTATCATGGAAGTAGATTGCAATCCTATGCCGACACTACACGACGAAATTTTAGCCCTATGAGTAGCAAACGTAAAATGGTCCTCAATGTTTCCCAAAGTAAGATGATTCCGTGCTTCGGAAGGCACGTTAAGCCGTTGGTCCCGGCCGCAGTAGTGGTCGTTATAACCGCGGCGACAAGCTGGCTGCTTGTCACGTCGCTAATAAAACATAAACTCGGCTAAACGTTGGTCCGGCTCTTGAGCTGGTGCCTCTGGTAACCCTTCGGAGAATAAAAGGCGTGAGATTATGTTATGTTATGTTTTCCACAGTTTACACCAAACTGGATAGCTCCAAATTTGCTAACATTCGCTGGTTTCCTATGCGTCGTGGTACAAGTAATGCTGTTCTACCACTACGACTACTGGTACACAGCTGCCTACAATGGTGCAATACCACAGTGGGTGTTTACCTTGCAAGCTGTGCTGTTCTTTTTGGCTTACACTTTGGGTAAGTTTTTTTTTTTGGAATTGCATTGCATCACAGTAGAACAATGTTTGCGTCGTATCGCATCACAGTTAGGTATGTGTGGAAGCCCTTAGATTTTAATAACATTTTTTTCCAGCTAATAATTTTTGTTAGGTACTAGTGTGCTAAAACTTCATCGTAATTTTCCTTTAAACCGCAATTTTAAGCCATCGTGATTGCGTTACTTTCAGATAGACTTCGCATTTATAATAAAGTAAGAATTCACCTTTGCAGATGGAATAGATGGCAAGCAAGCCCGAAAGATTGGGGTGTCCGGTCCATTGGGCGAATTATTTGACCACGGACTTGACTCGTGGATCGTATTCTTTGAGCCATTCTGTCTTATTTCTATTTGTGGTGTCGTTGGAGAGCATTCTATGACGCCTTTTAGGTAAGAAATTATAATAACTACCTACTTGACTAAAAATCTATGTTACGTATAAAATTTTAAATTTGTCAATTTGTAATATTTCATTAAAAGAAATGCGATGTACTTAGTAAACAGAAGTAATTTACTTTATTGTATAGTCTAATACGTGAAAAGATCGCGGAATTAATGAAAAATGTACTTATAAACATTTAACGGTACATACATTTACATAAGTAAAAGTAGGTAAGTAAGCATTACGCATATCGCGCAAAACGATATTTTTTAATAAAGTCAAAGTTATAGCAAAATTACATTTTTTTTTTGCCTATTATGCGTCAGTTAATCATATACGAGCCTAATACTAATTTAAGTTTATTTTTTTTCAGAATATACCTATTAATATTAAGCGTAATACTAAACTGGAATGTCAGCCACGTGGAGAAATACAATACGGGAGTGCTCTATCTGCCGTGGGGATATGACGTTGCGATGTGGGTAAGCTTATGTTTGGTTACTATTATTTTATGGGTACTTTATAAACACATAATGCAATAATAATAGTATTGTTATTCATAATGAAATTCACCAAGAGTGCATGAATCTCTCTTTTTTGATAAAAAATTGGGATTAATAAACCACAAGCGAAGGACTCGTGAAAATTGGTTGGTAGTCGATCTCAATATTCAGTTCTTATTAAATTATTTTATAATTATTAAATTTATTAAATTTGTGTTGTGTTGTTCTTGTATTGTAAAAAACGAAATGCCCTCCAATTTTTTTTAAAGATAATTTTTAGTTTGAATAAAGTTAATAATTGTAAGCAATTATTTGGGCCTTGTGAATGATTTTGGTTCATCTATGGATATTTGACTTCTGATTCGATCACGCAGGAAAACACCGAGCATAGTCCTTTCGATTTCTCATTGAGTGGCTTTAAGCTTTCTGATAAAGCCTATATTTAGCGCATGTTCAATATAACCATGTCTCAGTTTTATACTCCGTCCATCCGAGTTTGATGGAGTAATGAAATATTAGATTATTTAGGTTTAAAATGTAAATTTCATGTTTGCTTACAGTCAACAACAATACTGTTCCTCTTAACCGGCTTAGTTGGTGTGGACTCTATGAGAATATCAATCCTTGGTATCAAGGCTATCACCATAGCCGAAGTTGTCATTCACTGCAGCGGATTGCTCACTACGATGCCTTTGTCTATTTATAATGTTTATTTGTAAGTATTATTTACTAATTGAAGTTTTTGTCTGTCCTGCTGATCTATTAAATCTGAGTTGAATTATATTTGATTTAATACAAATGTGGTTTTGAAATTTATTGTTAATACAGGCAGGATGCACTTCTCTCATCTGTACAATCAAATTCAAATAATATGTCTTGTTCGAATCGAATACTCGTATGAAATTATTAGCAAATTTCCCTTAGATGTTACCTTTCGCTATATTCATGATGTGAATGATAGAAATAAAAAACAGTCACGAATCATCGTTGTTCTGGCAAGCATATCTTCAAGCTCGTATTCAAATTTCAGATCTTACAAGAATCGTACAGGTAAAATGCGATCCCTCTCCGAGGCAGTGCGACCTCTCTGGTCTTTGTTCATCATGACTTCTGTTCTGACCTACTGGTTTTGCAAATCGCCAGGGAGGATCTTGGAGTATGACCTCAGAATGTGCCTGATTCTTGTTGGAACATTGTTTAGTAATGTAGCTGTAAGTATAAAGAGAGTGGACACTGAAGGCTTTTCATAATCTAATTTAAAGATTTATTCTTCTTTCTATTAAGTTCTATGAGTTAATTATTTTGCCTATATAATAAAATTTCAGTTTTCTGTACTTAAAATATACTATCGACTTACATAATTATTACTTTGCGTGAGCTTGGTTATTTTTCTGTAACCTAGGTCTTGTCGAACTATGTTTTTACCTGATATTTTTTATATCATGTGCAAACTTACAACTTACATTTTCATGTCCAATTTTAAAATTAAATAATCTCTTTCTATTTTTGGGTTCAAATGATTGTATTAAATCCTAAATTGTATGTCATGCACACTAGAAACAAAAAAATAAAAAAAATAGTTAGTATGTAATTAAAAAAGTTCGTATAAATATAATTATTATTTTACAGAATCGTCTAATAGTAAGTCAAATGAGCAGTCAGCGGTGCGAGGTGGTTTGCTGGCTTTTCTGGCCTTTGGCTGCATCAGTAGCTGTCTCCATCTTTGTACCGGCCCTGGAGTATGCCATGCTATGCTCTTTGACGTTGTTTACTGTGCTTGCTCATGTACATTATGGAATTTGTGTCGTTAGTATATATTTTTGTAATTTTATGTTTCCAAAATTCTTATTAGTTTAAAAAACTACAAAACATATTTATTTACTAATATTCCAAACTAAATCGTTTGAATTATGGTTTTGTTCAAATTAACGAGAAATTTACTTTTAACGAGCGAGAAACTTTTCATGTTTCCATATCAGATTTTTTCAATATCTATCGCATTTTATTTTTACAGAAAAAAATAGAAGACAGTTAATATATATGTTAATATTTTTATAAAATAGCACATGATAACACATTAGGAAAATTTTATTAATATTTGTTTTTTTTTTAGGTACGGCAGATGTGTGCACATTACAGAATCAATTGTTTTAGCGTGAAGAAAATATAGTAAGATAATATTAAAAAAAAACAGTTGTCTTAGTAAAAATAAAAACCTGAGGAAGTCAAAAATATATTCTCAAGAAAAAAATATAAATTTTTATTTTACATTTCTTTGATAAAAATCTTGCACAACCTGCATCAAATCCAGTCACAAAAAGTGCACATCCAGGTACCGAGCGAAAATATGACACCGTGGCACAATCTAATTCACAAAATAATACGTAACACAATACGGGATAGCAAAAAGAAATGAGCAATCCCACTCAGCGGAACGAAAAGCACAACCGAATCACTGTTGGTCGGAGTGAGACAAACATAGTCAAACGACCCGTCAGACAACTCCGTCTTTAAATTATACGTTCTCATAGCCTTGTTGCGACTAGTCGTTTTGTAAAAGGCCCGAGTTTTTTACACGACCTGCAGCATTATGGTCTGTATTTGGCTCCAAGAGGGTATTTGTTAGCGTGTCTGTGTTAGGTCGTTACGTCGTTTTGTTTTTCTGTAGAAATACAGTAATGGGGGGTGCGCGACATGGACACCAAGCCAGGGTTTAGAATTTCAGTACAGCTTCGGATAGCTGCGAGGCGCTTCTTTGTTAGACCAACAATTGTTTACTGAGAGATTTTTTTGTAATTTCCTATTCGCCCGCCCTTTTCCATACAGAAATTCCGGACCGGGCTTCGGGTTTTATGAAAACAAGTTTGTCTTTTAAATTAAGTACTATTCAGTGTTTTTAAACTTTTGTGTGTGTATTAAATTTGTGTTTGTGTTTTGTGCCCTAAAAAATAGTGCTTCGAAGATTTCTATCGCGTAAAAAAGTCATTTGATCAATCGGTAAGTTCGGTTTGAATGAAATTAACGGAATAACTTTTGGTGGTTTGGTTTTTTTTTTAAACAACTGGCATGCGTGACAAGTTGCTAAAACAAAACGCATGAAGTTTGGACCTTTTCTAAATTTAAACAATAATTTAACAGAGCATGCGTTAGAAAATAACGAATACTATAGGTAGGGTACTGGCTTTTCATAAAGAAGTCTATAGGTAGGTACCTACCTATAGACTTACGTACACTAAAACAAACTAAGGCGCTTAAACTTAATAGAAACACTAAGTGTAATCAATAATATTTTTTAAATAATATATTAGTAAAGAAGAACCCGTGCCCCACATGGGACGTTTAGGAGTTGTTGTCATTTTTTAAAAAGAACTCATGAAACTAAATCATTAATAGATAAGCCTAATCCTACAACAATATACAATATTCTTGTTAGAATTTAGTTTGCTCATAGTATCATTAGTCTACAAAGCCCCTTAAATATCAATATATCCTACTTACCTACGCTAGAAATTTGTTTAAAAATCCATAAACGGTACCCTAGTCAAAATAATTTCAATCAAATTGTTTATAAAATAACGATGCTATTTTGGAAACGGTTTTGTCGTAAGAAATTCTTAAAAAATAAAACAAGTGCGCAACGTTTTATAAACAAACATTGTACTATTAAAGAAGTTTTAGTTTAATTTTTTTTTCATTCCACGACTAATCGAAAAATATTTTTTGCTGAATTTTTTGCCTTCTGGTTCTTGACTGGAAAATAATGAATTTCCATACATATAATATATTTATGCCTAGAACTGTACAATAACATTGGTAACAAATATTTGTCAAGTTAATGCATATTCTAGATAATAAATATTAGGAATAACTAAGAACTACATTAAACACGCATGATTAAATTGTTTACTTACCTAAAAGGAAACAATAATAGTAGTTAATAACTCAAAAAATAAAACGTATTTTTTATAGGTAAACCTATTTAGGTACCTACGTTAGTTTATTTTTCAATAATATTAGTTTTACAAAAAAACATAAGTACCAAGAAGTATGCGAACCTCGCTTAGAAATAGCCATTCTTACTATGTTAAGTTTTTTTGCTAATGAAAATAAAATTTACTGAAAAAAAGAATATCCCGCTTTCCAAAAATATTTTCGATTTATAATTTCAAAACGATCATAACATTAATAAAAATTGTTTTGTTATGCTAGGTAGGCTGGCACCCCCCAAAGATAGACATTCTAGAAAATGACAAAATTCAATGCAATGACTGCAACATACCGAAGCTTTCCTTTCAACGTAGCGTTCTCCTATGTCTCTGCTTTCCACAAAAAAAAACAATATTGTATTATTATGAACACATTGAACTCAGTGATGCATACCAAATGGCATACAGGTTTTCTCTGAAAC
This sequence comes from Euspilapteryx auroguttella, assembly GCA_951802225.1. Lineage (NCBI taxonomy): Eukaryota > Metazoa > Arthropoda > Insecta > Lepidoptera > Gracillariidae > Euspilapteryx > Euspilapteryx auroguttella. The sequence continues at coordinate 5,203,510 of OX637664.1, read as the reverse complement.
CTACAGTTTGTAAAATAAGTTACACAAAACTACAGCGCGGGCCCAACGTCAGAATCGCTTAGGTTATCCGAGCGTTCCCCACAAGATCTATAGAGATGGGACTAAAAAAAACAAAAACATGTATTCTTATCGATATTTTTAAATAATAACTAGTCGAACTGGCGAACTTCGTACCGCCAAGTCTATAACTATGATGTGCCTGTATACTTACATAAAAACCTTCCTCTTGAATTACTCTATCTGTTAAAAAAAGCTGCATTAATGTCCGTTGCTTAACGATAGAATAATTCCTGTTACAGAATCACAATATTTATTTGTTATCATAGGTCGAAGTTTACAGATGTATGTATTGTAAGGTAATCACTATGATTACCTAAATTAGGTGCACCAATTTTAAAAGGTATTTTCATGTTCTTAACATCACAATTAATTGTTCAATAATTACACGTACTATTATTAATTGACTTTTTCGTTAGTTACTGGCTAAAGGACACACCATGTGGGGTCATCTCTATAGCTTTAGTAGATAAAGAAGATGAAAAATAAAATAGAGATATACTACCTAATCTATACTTCTATCTCATTAAGTTATCTTTTAGTCAGTCCAATAGTTATTATCGACTTACAGTGTCCCATCACTACAGGCAGCTCGTGCCTGCAGTCCAGACTCCAGACTACACACTGCACAGCACACTTCATTGATTATAGTTTTAAATTTTAATAATCCCTATATTTTTAATAGTATAGAGTTAATTTTAGGGTAGCTTGTCAAGCGATTCAACGGAGCCATATTTTTAAGGAGATGCATTTTATTTAAAAATACAATAGCATTGCTATTGTTTTCATAAATATTTCTGTTTTCATTGAGAATTTACCTATAGAAAATAATAAAATCGTGATAACGAGAACCTTAGGTAGGTTTATTATGTGAACTGAGCCAATAAAGGTCTATAAGCTGTAAATCGTTCTTAGTAGACAGTAGGTACATTATTTAGACACACCTAAATAGGGTGGGTATACTTAACGCCTTCAGTATGCGAGAGAGTCCCGTGCCAAGCAGTAACTAAGCCTTTATAACTTGACAGCAATTACAGAACTCCCGCCGCCATCAAGAAAAGGATTTTGCAAAGATTAACCGCACTCATTGAACCGTCCCTTTCATATCGTTCCATTTTTATTTTTATTTGAATTTGGAATTTCTGCGCATGAGCACAACAGCCGCATTGTGCGCGTGCGTTCGCCCTCGACTTCCAAGAAACGTTTCGTTGAAAGAGACGCCTATAGTAACCCTGTAAGGTCGAAAAGGGATAGTAATATAAAAATTGTTTTTTGTTTTATTTTAATAAATCTGTGGCCACATGTGGTGATTGTTTTTGGACCTTACGGTCAGTCGGTGTGATGGCTGGTTTTCGTTGTTTTTGTTCAGAAATTCCCGGACATTATGGGTGTTAGTTTAATTGATTGATTCTCTCCAGTTAACTAACATTTGTGAATGGTTAAGTTTTTTTTTTTGTTTTTCTGAATGCATTTTGGTAGAGGTAGAGCGTCATCATCATCATCATTTCAGCCGTAGGACGTCCACTGCTGGACATAGGCCTCCCTCAAGGCTCTCCATCTGTACCGATCGCAGGTGGCCTGCATCCAGCGTGGACGCGTGGTAAAGCGTAATTATTGTTAATTTAACTTGACAAGGAGTTAGATCATTAACTTATCTAAGCTGAAACCTGTTGCTGAACATAATATGTTGTGAGATAAAAGGAGAGTATGCGACACTATGCGCGTTTCGTGACGTTACAACTGAAAAAAATATATATATAAAACCAGTTTGTACGTTACAAAATCTGAACTAGCCAATCGTTATTAAAATAATCTTAAAACCTCATAACCTCACGCTATAAAGAGTGGAGACCGTGTTCCTGCGGAGTTAGGGTCTGCCAAGAAATTTAGCTAGCCAAGTCAAGTCACTAGCTAGTCGGAAGGTACGCTCGTAAAAGTTACTTTAAAGTTCTCTAGCGCAACGCAATATCAATCATATTCTCAAATATAAAATTTTATTAGTTTTAGCCGCCTCCGTAGCTCAGTGGCGTAGCGCGTGGCGCCTTTGATAAGGGCACGGCAGGTTGTGGGTTCGATCCCCGCAGAAAACTCCACATATTGATTTCTCACAAAAATCACGTTGTGGTTGTTTTCGGTTGGATAGGACATTGCAGGCTTGAATCACCTGATTGTCCGAAAAGTAAGATGATTTAGTGCTTCGGAAGTTTTAGTGCACGTTATGCCGTTGGTCCCGGCCGCAGTAGTGGTCGTTATAACCGCGGCGACAAGCTGGCCCCTTGTCACGTTGGTAATAAAGCATAAAATCGGCTAAACGTGGGTCCGGCTCTTGAGCTGGTACCTCTGCCTAACCCTTTGGGGAATAAAAGGCGTGATATTATGTTAAGTTATGATAAAATTTTATTGTGTCGGTGTTAACAGTATACCTACTTATACTTGCTACGTCACCTGCATCCCATATTTGACCACTCATCGCAAAATAAGGAATGTGCATAAAGATGAAATCATCACAAGACCACCAGGGCTGCAGTAACACGCAAGGTGTCTACTGATATGGCGCCATTCTCTAAACAATGCAGGTATAACGAAGCACGAGTATTTGCATTGGCTATTTATTTTTGCCATAGTTTGGTTTGCTTTGCGGGCGTCCGTATACGCTGAAAAAATTGTATACGTCAGCGTCAGTCATCTCTACACCCGCTGTTCGTTCTTCAGATTTTTCCTTTTGACTGGAACACGCAAGGCTAGGATTTTGAGCCAGTATAGCATGCCTGTGTAAGCTAGTAAGCTAGTACTTCTGAGTTCGGGTACTGTGGCGGACTAGGACGGCGTATCCATTTTGTCTATGGTCTCGTGCGCCCTAGACTGTTATACCAAAGAACAAGAGCTATTTTGCAATGCATAAAAACAGTAAGTGTTACGCCGTCTACTGTACTAGCCTAGAAATTAAAATACTTTAGTCTTCACGAATCCAGAAATACTAGCTGGGTTGCATACAATACACTGGCTTGCTATCCTGGCTAGAAAATCGCCTTTTGCGACACCCATGAAAGAGGACGGGGTCGTTGTTGTATTCTATGCCATCACTATACACGACACGAATTTTATGACAGTGCTCTCTACAGGAACAAGAATAATAACTGAAACTGTTATTTTAATTTATAATAATATATTTTTCAAGAAATTAATCGGCACAGAAAAGCGTGAAAAAACAAGTGAAGATCAATTTTACATTTAAAATAAGCATTAGAACACATTTATCTGTAATCGTCATAAAAATATAATCTATGCCAGATTATAACCAGCCAGTATTTTCTTATCGGCGTAGACAGATACTGAATAAAAATATTAACACAAGAAAGTTAAAACTATCCCCTAAGCCAGTGATTTACCTTCTCTCTGCCTAAGCCTTGCAGCACCTACCTACCTATATCGTTTTGAATCTGTTCGTATGTCCGTTTGTTTCCTTATCTCTACATCTCGGTCCGTACGGAGAATCCAGTTTTTGTCGCGGCGTGATTTGTATCGAACTTATCTCGAAATGTTGGGAATTTGGGATTAGAGAGGATTTGCTACTGACTAAGGAAGTTTTGTTTAATTTTCTTAGGCTGACATTCACAGTCGAGTCGGAGTTAGGAGTTCAACTCAAAGTGTTAAAATTAAACTCTAAATCGTACAGCGCTCCAAAAATATGTACGCAGTCGAGTTCCGACCGACTTCAGAACAGATACATACTCCCGACGGAGTATAAGATGGCTTACGACGTTCGATTTCGATTTCTGACAACTCGTACTAAAGTAAAAAAAATTCTGGCTCGAGCAGTCTCGTACTCCGTCGAGCATATTTACTACCTATACTTCAATTTCTTGCAGTCCGAACTTGAATGTGTTAATCAATTTGGGGCGAAGAACCATTAAAAGTTGCTTACATTTTTACACTTTGGAGTGCTACCTCGAACACCGACTCGACTGGGAGCCAGGCTTCGAAAACTTAAACATAACTCTGCGTTTTAGCGAAGACAATGAAAATAATTAAAGCTAAGTAGGTACCTATAATTATTTATAACGTACACTTCTCTTTTTTTTTAAGGCGTAAATATGTTTAACCTTTCATAGGTAGGTTACTCGAATTAAATGCAACAACGACAAAATTAAATTAAATTCGGTGTTTATTTAAACTTTCTTACAAAAATAAAGAGTTCCATTACAAAACATTTTACATTTTATCTAATTGTTTTCCTGAACAGGCAACGCGCCAGTCAAATTCGAAAATAGAAAAGAGCAAACAAAAGCCAATCGCAAATTGAATAGAACAACGAAATTACGTTAAACGTTTCACTAAAAAGTGACACCTAAGACCAAGAGATAGGGCGCAAAATTCTGCGATCCTAGTTTTATTTTTGGAATTCAATTTTCGTTTGGGCGGAAGGGGCGTGTTTTCTGCTGGGCGGGGCGAGGGAGGGAGATAGGGCAATGCGGATGTTACTAAATTAAAAAAATTCGGCAGCTGTCTGCCTCTTTTGTGCTTTTGAGCGGAATTTCATGTTCTCGTTTTATCCAATCGATTGTTTGATTTTAAATATAAAGTGAGCTTTTTAATCATTTTATAATTTCGCATTTATAACAAACACGTTTTAGAATTCTGATTTAAGTACAGAGTACTAATAACTTATTGCAGGCATCTACTAACCTAACAAAAAGATACCGTAATAAAATGAAAAAACAAGAAACAAAATATATAAGGTCAAAACTTAGTAAGTTACCCATCTATTTTAATAACTATTAATCGAGGTTCGTTTGTCTCGCTAAAACTGGAGAACAAATGAGCCGATGAGTTGTTGTAAGTTGATTTTGGTTTTGAAATGTTTGTCGTAGTCCGGTAAGATTTCAACTATTAGAAAATGTGGAAAAATTGCGAGGAAGACATTTAAAACAACATTAAATTCTTGAGGCGATGCGAAGTTAGCCGAGACAACTAGTATCAATACATATACTTAGTATAAAATTAAGTCGCCTCCCGCGTCTGCCCCTATGTAAGTAAGTATGATATCTTTAAAACTATGAAACGGATTTTGATGCGTTTTTTTAAGAGTATACAATGAGCAACATCGAATAGCTTAGGCGGTACGCAGTTCGCCGTGTCGACTAGTTTTAATATGAATTAAAAAACAAAGGACGTCATTATTACTCCAAATCTTTGACCTTTAAAATGCAATGAATGGGCAATAAATGCGTGATTTAATTAATTACTTGCTCAGCGTTTCTGGACGCCTGGTGTTTGACATTGAGGTGGCATTCGTTAGGCTAATTCAGTGGTTGGTTAGCCGCAAATTAACATACAGACACAACTCACAAGACGGTTATGTTACCTAACATGCTACCTAATTATTATTTTTTAATTATCTAAAAAAAAACTTGAAGGTTAATCTGTGGAAAGAAACTTATAGAATGACAGGACTACTTCATCTGTTTGTAGATCGTAAAATTAAAGTTTAATCTATCGTTAAACCTTGCAAAATTATCCTAGAATACCTTTAAAGTTATCAGAAACGAATTAAAAAGAATTTCATTTTTGTCGATTCCTATGACTGAGGGTATCGACCCTCAGTTGTGATTACGACTTTATGACCAACGAGATTTGGTTGATGAGCGCTTTTCAGGCCTGTTTTGAGCACTGCTGCTAATGGCCTAAGAGTTCTTTGTTGGAGTGGTATTCATGATAGTGTCGGTCCACCGAGAAGCATGATAAATAAATAAGTATAAGTCTATAATAAGAAATCAAAAAATTACATTCGGACACGGCCGCTACTGCCATTAAACATGTAACTAATCGTTATCATCATCACTGAACTATAAACATTGATAAATAATTTGTCGTTCCATCGAATGAATCGATTAGAATCGGCTAATTTATTCTTAATTCGGGATCGAGTGAGGCGCATCGATTATTATCTCGCGACCAACCGGTTGCTTGCTTCTGCTTATGGGCCTAATCATCAGATATTGTGATGCGATGGATGGTACCCGAGTAATTATAAAAAAATCTAGGTACCTATCTGAAATTAATAAATGGGGCGTCTACAGGCGACTCCATTATTGACTTTGCTGATGATGATGATTTCCTGGGTCGCGTGGCTCAAGAGCTGTCGTTCAGTGTTCTGCTATTCAAACTGGTATGTAGGTACTTCTGAAGACAGTTGTTGATTTCACATTCCTATGCCTGAGCCGTTTGGTGGGCGCCCCTGGTGGTTCAGTTTTGCCTCTCGCAGTAAGTATAGGATACTTACTATAAAGTACTAGTCGACCCGGCGAACATTGTACCGCCTTACCTAGTACTATGTTGGGCATGTATTATACATACAAACCTTCCTCTTGAATCACTCTATCTATTAAATAAACCGCATCAAAATCCGTTGCATAGTTTCAAAGATATAAGCAACATAGGGACAGATGCGGGAAGCGACTTTATTTAATACTATGTATTGATATTGATTAGTAGTTTAATTGACCTACAATAAAATATGTTTTGTATCATCGAAATACTATAGAAAAAAAAACATTTTTGTAAGTTATATTAAATTGAATAAAAAAAATATAAACCAAGAAACTTACACTAACTCTTTATTTTATTGGACATAGGTTTCGGCCTGTGCTGCGTGCGCCTTGCATCGTATTTTTTTTTATTATCTTCTTCAGGTTCTAGGTTCAAAGTTCTAAAGTTTAGACTGTGAGTGTGGCCCCCCGTTGTGATCATTCGATGACTAGGCAATGGCAGGGTTATCGCAAGACAACACAGAGTAGGGTGACACTAAAATTAATAAATGTTTTATTTATTTTAAAATATGCCTTCCTTAAACTCAAAAATGGCTTAAAAAAAATAATGTAACTAGCTTGCTTCCTAAGTCATTATGCGGGTTGTAGGTACTTATATAATACGAGCTTTCCCGGCTTACTTCGTTACGCCATAGAATATAAGATACTACAAAAGACTTGGCTCTATAGACTATGTCCTTTTGACTGCCCAGAATGGCCGAATAAAAAACAAACAACAACAAAAACCTGTCAAAATATGTAAACAACGGAAAAAATATTGCACCTTGGGTTATATTATTTTAGTTTAGGTAAGGATCCCTATTTTTTTTGAAAATCTAATATAGCCTATGACACTCGGGGTTAATGTAGCTTCCTACCAGTGAAAGAATTTTTCAAATCTGTTCAGTATTTCCGGATTCGTTACAAACAAACAAACAAATCTTTCCTCTTTATAATATTGGTATAGATTTGCGGATTTCTGTGGCCCTATGTAGTATTTGTTTAAAAGTAACTAAAATCTGATAATTTTTAAAATCCGAAATTATATCACGTCTATTAACGGGTTAACTATATAACACGGGTCCCTTTTAGTATCACGCAGCGAGCCTACCGCTACTGTAGGACCCCCGCCAGTTTTTAAATGCCATTCTTAATTTTCTTTTTTTTTTAATTTGTTTACCACTTAAATAGCCAGTACCTATGCCTAGAACATGATAAATGCCATAGTTTTTTTTTTTAAGGAATGTATCGGCCGCGATCTCCGCGATACAAGTGACAACTGCATCGTTTGTTTGAGTACGTTGGTACTAAGTTTTAGTCTAAGGACTTTCTTAACACAAACCAAATGCATGAAGAAAATATCATCCGCCAGGTTTCCAGACTTTTTTTTGTAATACAGCACTCACATACTTAGGTATTTTTGCTCTTAAAATACAATTTTAAAATTTCGCTGGTTACTGTGTGGACCTCTTACATTTCTACCAGATTCCTAGAACTTAGATACCTAGGTGACATTTTGTCTCGCCAACTTAGACCTCCGCCGAGTCTAGTGTAAACCCTGGACCTTTTTGGAAATATTGATTAACACAGTTTATTTGTAAAACAAACCTGGGTAGAGTTAACAAAAATTAAAAAAGTGGCAACAATGTATGGAATATTGTCGGATTTTCAAAATATATCCATAAAGTTTTACATTTTTTTTTATTACCTACTAGGTAGATTTTGGTTTCACATTGTACAGTGGCGGACTAGGAGGCCGTAACAGATTTGTCTATGGTTTCGTCAGCCCTAGACTGTATTACCAAGGAACAAGAGCTATTTTGCAATACAGAAAAACCGGAAGTGTTACGCCGACCGTATCCGCCACTACAATGCGAGTACTTACAAGCTCTACAACTTATATTGGTTAATTCTAACGAAGTGTGCAATTTTTTTACATGGACTCTTACCATATTAATAAATTTAAATTAATCTCTGTGACTTTACGAAGATGTTACTGTGAAAACTAATTAACTTTCACTCGATTAAAATAAAAAACGATATTTTTGCAAACATTAAAATGTAAATGATCGAACAGGGACACTAAAGATTCCCTAAGTTTATTGCATTTCATACTTTAGAGTATTTACTGGCTGAAATTATTACAAACTAGCGTTTGCATGCGGCTTCGTCGACGCTCTATCTCTCTCGGTGAGAACCGATTTAAATATTTTTTTATTTATTTTAAATTCAGAGTGGTTCAGATATGAATTCTCCAAACCTCAAGACACATTTAAATTAGTTTAGCAGTTTTTACGTCGTGAGCAAACATTTTTTTAACCCTTTAACTGCCATAGAGCTCAAATATCCCAGCTAGCACACTAGTGGAAATTGCAGCCTAAATTATTACTTTAAGTGGTTTAAGAGTAATTTAAGGGTTCTAGTGGCAGGCTAAAGTTGCATAACAGCTTCCATAAGCGCCTATAGCTGCAAAAGTTACTAAGAGTGGCAAAAGTTCCACCCAGTATTACCTTAACCTGTATAATAGTTCGTTTTAGAACTCTTTTGCCACTACAGGCGCTAGAACAGAGTTAAGCAATACTTTTTAACGCTTACGGTTGCATATGAGTTGCTACTGGAGCTGTTATACGCCTGTAAACTTTATAAAAGAAATAACTGTAGCCTGTAGTAACAAAATCCACTACAGAGCTACTGCTAGTAATATAAGGGTAATAAATATATTACTGTAAGCTCTATATAAGAAGCAAGGACTACTATAAGTAATGCAATAGTAATAAAATGTTCCTTTGAGCAGCCTACGTTATTCGCAATTTTTGTTCTAAATAAAGAAAAATGTGCGAGGGTTCCGTCGGTATAATAAATTTTAATACCAGTTGGAGATCAAATATTAAAGACAGGTGTCAGGTTCAAAGTATCCAATGTTTGTTTTGTGTTTCTGAGCAAAATAATTACTCATTTCTTTCCCAATCCATTAAGCAGTTTAGGCGTGAAAGCGTAACAAACATACACAAATAGTTTTTTTTTATATAGCCTCTTTAGTATTCTACTGCTGCGCAGACCTCCCTCGCTTGCTTCCAGTGGTGTCTCATTGCAGTCTCCGGACACTCAGTTCCTAACATACATACTTAGTCACTTTTGCAATTATAAAAAGTATTTTTTTTGACAGATTTCTTAAAACTAATATTTACTATTTCCAATTATTTTCAAGGATACCTGATTTTTATTGTAACTTTGGTTGAATAAGTAAAGTGTTTTAAAACAAGAAAATACTTAGCATTGCTGTAGCTCTATGCCGTAAATATAATTTTTATTTGTTCTTATACTTGGCAATGGCAGAATCAAGGATCCCTAAAACACTTACTCAAATAATTTAAACTCGGAAAAGGGGATCACTTTTAAGAATATTAGTAACAGAAGAGTAATAAAAATCACTCTAAGGCGTAAACAGGGAGAAATTAGCACTTTGAGTTCTGCAAGAGTGCTATTAGAGAGATTTTTGCAGGCTTAGGTTGTATTTTGTAGACGCCATTTTATTTTAAAAAATTTAGGTTTTTTTAATTGACTTTGAGGTTATATACAATATATCCATGTACAATTTTACGTATTTCTTACAAAAAATGGATTGATATAGCATTATTAGCTCACAGGCATATTACATGCAATGATTTGAGAATGTTTTTAATTAAAATTTGTAGATAAAACAGAACATATTTTACATTATAATTGTTTTTACTTTGCATTCTGATATAATTACGGAAGCGCGACAAAATTACTCAAAAAAATATCATTAACATTCACAGAAAACTTGTCTGCGTTTAAAAATTTGCTTTTATACGAACTGCAAAACCTAATAACACCATCTTACTTACTAAATATTAAATTAATGGCCGCCGATATCCGATAAGCATCCATGGAATTTTAAAACTTGTATTACTCGTGAATCTGTTTGTCACAAAAACCAAACACTTGGCGTAAATTATTTATCATTCATTCACAGTTCGTTCAATCTCATTCACTAGAAAATGCTAGAGGAGCGGTATAAGAGAGTTAATGGTTTGTTGCAGCCTTAGTAGCACCTCTGTGCCACCGTTATAGAGCTTCAATAGCACTCATAGTTGCATAAAATTGTGCCCAAATTGCTGCATAAGGGTTGCATAAGGGTTCCAGAGCACGCTATAGCGCTTAAGTCTATTACTATAAGTAATAATCGGACATGCTCCAAAGCTCTTATGCAACCAAATGTGCTGCTTGGGATGTACTTCATTTTAATTTCCTAAGTATTTATTATATCTTAAACTAGTCGACTCGGCGAACTTCGTACCGCCTAATCTATTTATATATTGTGAATGTATTATATTATATACATGTAAAATAAACCTTCTTCTTGAATCACTCTATCTATTAAAAAAACCGCATCAAAATATTTTGTATATTATTTGAAAACGTAAGCACTACACCGACAGACAGCGGAAAGGACTTTATTTTATATTATGTAAAATAATAGAATCAAATAAAATTAAGTACTTACTCCTGTCTAAGTTACAGCTTTATAATACTATGGACTAAAAATAATAATACTTCTAGTACAAATTAAGTAGAATATTAGAACAATTACCCAACCATGACGAACCAATCTCACGTCCTGATTTGGAAAAAAAAAAACTAATAAGTAGCAAACTGGTCAAGAATGAATCTAAGAAAAAAAATCCTTCGTTCCCTATTACGTCAAAATTAATTTGACAACTAGATGAACATATCCATTTGTATAGTATTGACGGCCGACCCTGGGTGGTCCTGTGTGTAGGTTTTTTTATCCTATTGTTTTTTGGATGAATTTGTGCCGTTTGGCTAACTCTGGATTAGGTGTGACGACATTTTGAGGCGTTTGGGATTAATTTAAGTATTACCTATAGAGAGGACACAGATGAAGTTCCTTGAATTAGTTTAAGACACTAACCCAGTTATTCATAAAAAGTTAACGAGCATTTTAGTAAATGACGAATTTACAATTTTTCAATGTAGACAATATTAAAGTAAATACTTAGTTGTAAACTTTACCTTTTCTTGAACTTGTAGAAACTACCTTAAAAAAATGGCTAAACCAAAGCACATCCATAACACGAAACAAAAAGCCAAGCCAAACTCAAAAACTAAACTATAAAACTCAAAAAATGGTGCGAAAACTCCCGCGCAAAGAAATGCTAAAGTGACGTTCGAAAAATGACATCAAAAAGCCTACGAAAGTAACTGTCAAAGTGACGTTTCTAGTGAAGTGAAGAAAGGAGTATGAGGATGCATTAAGGATGGTGACCCTGATGCCGTGTAGCTACCTGGGTGGTGGCGCCTCGCCACGCTGCAGCCTCGAGCACACGGAGCCCAAGGTCAGAATTAAAAAGAACCTTTGCACAGACCACGAAACCCTTTTTGCACATGCACAGATTAGGTTTAAGCACCTTGCGTTCCGATTCATTGCACTCAGCCGATTTTGAAAATGCATTTTGGCTTTGCTTTTGCAGCATGCGTGTTTTTTTGCAGCTTTGCCAAGACGTTGTCTTATTAAGCTTTTTTCTTTTGCACTATAAAAACTCTTATTTTAAACCTAAATTTTGTAGCAATTGTTAACTGATTCGATTTCTGTAATTGAAAAATCACTTTATCGGGATATGATGAATTCTCAGACTGCCGTGTCAGGCACAGGAACCCTGGTGTCCAAAAATATGAAAATTTCAGGGCCCTGAGATGAAAGATAGGTCGCGTCACACACTTGACGCACTTGACTTTCCTTTCTTATAAGTTTATAAGAATAAATTATACACAAAATATAACCGTAAGGCACCAAAAAATACAAAGATCCAATTATCGACCACACAACCTCTCTTATCTCGATCGATCAGGTGTCCCATAAACAGTCGCCATGTTTTATTGTTCGTTAGTTATGAAAAGTACACACGGACAAACACCTTAACGGTTCTCGTATTACCAGCTGGTATCACCTACGACGAGTCGTTACGACGACACGATACCAGGCAATCAGGACGGTAAAGGAGTCACATTTCATATTTTCATGAGCGAATTAACTATTGTGTTTTAGTGTACGTTATATGATGCTTATTTTGTGATAAAGTGACAAGTGACAATAACGTGGGAACTTTAATTTTTATTTATGAAAATGAGCGCATTGATTCGAATATCAATATATTGACAAGAATAAAAAAAGTTAAATTTGAATTCAAATTGCTTTAAGTACATCAACACACAAGCAGATAATTTAATTTCTTATAAAATCTATATTATAATAAAATTTTGAAAAAACATCGATAAATTCATCGAAAGACTCGATCTCCAGTTCGATACAAACTAAATGTGCGCTATCGATCCGAGAATCTTACTTTATTCATGTTCGTATTTTGAAATAAACAAATTGGTTTTGGATTGGTCCATTGAACCGACTTTAACTTTAGGTGGGCCTTCTTAAGGTTAACGATAATCGTTAATTGAATCAAACATTTTAGTTAATTTAATTAATTTTATATAGTTAGTTTTTTATATTAATAATTACAATTTAATACAACAAAAAAAAAAATAGAAATACAAATACAAATATTTTTATTGTTTTTAGTAACATAAACATAAAATCATTTTTTAAATTCAATTTTTTATTGATGTAGGATGAATTCTAACAAAGTAAAAAAATTGGCATTGACATAGTTGTCACGGATCAGATCTTGATAATAATGCATACGTTCAAAACCTTAATAACTGAAAAGGTTAAACTGTGATCCTTACACCTTACATTTTGATGTATCACGTAGGGCGCCAAACATAAATATTTACATGTGTTGAGAATTCACATTAAAAAAAAAAAAAACTTCTAAACATGAATAAATCACCATAAGAAATGACACTTCACGCGGAAAAAAGAGACACAAGAACACAGAACAAAATTAATAATCCGAAAATTATCGCTTTAAATAATCGAAGATAAAAATTTGAATTTATTTTTTGAGAAGGAAAAATGAAGCAGACCGTAAATTAGAGAGAGAGGAAAGACAATAAACCGATTTACAATACAAATAACGATCGTTTTGTCTTAGGGCTGCCTGTTTAATATAAAGGATGCTCTGATTTGAGTTTCTCTAAATTAACTCTTCAAATGTAAATGAATGGATTTGGGTAAATTTGTTTTAATAGATAGCTTTGTAATGTCATCCAGGAGCATGGCAGTGAGCCTGTCAAGTTTTTATAATATAGTTCATATTAATTTATTTTACATTTCTTTAATTCTGCCAGTGCTAGATGTGAGAGGCACCAAATAAGGCCTATATTTAGAATTAATTAAAAGATCCACGATACTTTTAAAAGCTGAGGCTAAGGCCCATAATATAACCCAAGAAAAAAGTTTTTAAATTTAGACAAAAATAGCTCGGACCAGGCATTTCACGAATTTTTATGTTAAGTCTGTTACTTGACATGTTAACACGCTGTACCCGTCCACCAGTTTAACCTCACGTACCGTATCACGAAGCCCGTGTACGTAGAACATTATAAATCCCAACGCTATCTGAGATCGGGCCCTCACACCTCGCTCGGAATGCGGCCTTAGATTTACGCCCTCATTGTCGCGATGTCTCCACGTCTGCTCTGACTCTGATGCCCTGGTACTTTGAGACAAATGGATTCGGATTCAGCGCAATGTTTAATTGAAATTAAATAGCTTGGTATACCCTCTATCTAAGCATAACATTTTCAATTCATAATGTTCTAGAATGGGGTCATTTTAATTATAATTAACCTGTTAGCCGCCGTCTTAGTCACAGACTAACTTATTATGGCTATTGCAAGAGTGTAATGTCTTTCTGATATATTTAAATTCTAAAATAATTTTAATAACCATTCTTTGCATTAAAGGTCATAATTTTTTAGACCCAGTTTTTTATTGATGAGACATTGCTTAAAAATTAAATAAAAATTGTTTTGTACAAAATATTTATTATTCGTAGTGTAAAAAAGTAAAACAAAAGTCTGTGATGGAACTAACAAGTGGTAAAAACGTGAAAACATCCAAAAATTCAACTCATCTCGACAACCGCCATAAAAATTAAGCGTCACATGCGATTCCGATCTTCAAACCACGTTCAATCAAACTACACCTCACCATCAATGACTCTTATTTTTAAGAATATAGAGTTCAAAATGTGATGTTTAATAAAATGTATCGTGATGAGACCCTCTGGCGCCCTGGTACATAAAATAAATGTTTTAACAATTTGATTTTATTAATGACATCAGATTATCAAAGATTCTGAACGTACCGTGCGTTACGTGTCGTGTTTTATTTTATTATTTATGGATAGAGATTATTTATCTTTGGACTTTTAGAAATTTGTACTTTTTGGTTTTCTGATTTTAAACTGGGATTGTTCATACATAAAGACCAAGCAATACCTACACTTTTTTTTTTCTATAGTTATTCTAGATCCAGCATTGAAAAATTCTAAATTAAGTACACCTACTTTTGAATTGAATATATTTTTTTTATAAAAATTTAATTATTGCACGAAATAAATTTATTTTAATAAAGTAATTTAATTGCGTAGGTATCTAAGAAACTTATCAAAAAACATTCCTTAAGTACTATCCATCCATACAAAACAAACCAGGGATTTCATTCAACCCACCACCACCACTATATAGACAGATTTTTTTACCACAGCAAGCAAGTATGCACATTCTCCAGTACCTTTTTTTTTTCAAGATTAAAACTTTCGTCTGGCATCGTAAGGCTTTATGTAAAATTTAATCGAAATTCATTCAGTAGTTTGACGTTTAGGCTAGTTAAAAGTTGAATCTTATAATAAAAGAAAATAATCCGCATCGTATAGCCTATTACGAGAAAATTGTAAGTAAGTATCTGTCATTTAAAATAATTAAACATTTGAATGTGTTCTGCTCTGCTGGTGGGTTAAAAATTCATCAAAAATACGATTATCATAAAATATTCTGAACCTTCTACGTAAGTCCCCGACTTAGACTGATCTTCTTAGAGCCACTATTCTGGATGCATTTTTTTAAATACATTTTTGCGGGCACCGCTAAATAAACTAAAGAGTTACTCTCAGTAATTTTGTAGGTTCTTCAGAAAGATAGGATTTCCCATATTATTATTACATAACTGATCATACAATTTAATGTTTTAATTTATACTACACAACACAACATACATTAATCCATATAGAATGACAATAAAACCCTCACGCTACCTATTATTGCAAGCTAACAATGAAAATTCTAAGAATATGAAACATGTTAGTAAAGAAACTTGGCTGAATTGGCTACATTATAATTTCACTCTTCCAGTCATTATTTTCTTTTGTTTTGCGTAAAAACATTATAGAACTGCAATAGATGAAAACAATCTTTGTTTTTTTGTTTCAGGCTAAACGACCAAGGACAGACCCGACCGATGTTTCGGATAGGTAAGCAAGCGAAGTATTACTTATTATTTAGGTATTATATTGGTCCGATATTGAGAAATATCGGAATTCCGAATTTATGCTCAAATATTCCGATGTTTTAAAAAGGCAAAAATCGTCCGAGATTCCGGAAATCTGGAATATCGAAATGGAAGCTCTAATGTATACCTGCTTAGACTATCAGTTTGGATTGCGAAACATTTACGTAGAGTTGCCTATAAAGGGACCCTTCCACTTTGCAGTTTAAATAAACTGAAGTATACATATAAGTACAATACATACAGGGCCACTAAGTAGGTAGTTATAATTAATTTATAACTTTACAACATCTTAAATATTAAAATGGAACTGTCAAAAATCAAAATAATCACACAAACATCCGTCCGAAGCTGCACGTGTTACTGAAAGAGCCTTTGTTCAAATTGTATTAAAAACAATAAGGCACACTTATTGGCCCTTTAGAGTCGAACAATGCCGCCTCCGCATTTTGCTCTTTGGCTCTTGTATATTTACAAAGTTTTTAAATGGTTCCGTGAAATGAAACGCTACAATCTCAATCAAGTTCAATCAAGAAAATTTATCGAACTTAACAATGTATTCGTCGTTGATTTTGTAAGTTTTATGATCGCAATGAACAATTTTCTTGTTTTTTGTTATAAAATTAAATAACGCCGGGTTAAAATCGATCTCCTATATCTCTGGTTAAAATAGGTTCAAGATAAGGCTGACATTCCGATCAAAGTTGTTATTGTTAACTTAATAAAAACTTTTTCCGTTTTTTTTATTGCATTAAAGTGTATATCAATCTATTTATCTATAACTCTTTAAGTCTGTATCGAGCTTGCGGATGCTGTTAATTCTTGTATTAACGTTTCAGACGCTGCTAATTCTTGAATTAAAGTACGATAAACCTAAAATTATCAATTCAATTCAGTAAGTATTAATCTAGGTTAATCCTGCGCTAAAAACATCGTGTTAAAAGTGTGTCCGCTTAATGTTAATAATGTTACAGAACCCTAAAACCGTTCAGTAGTCCCTTTGTCACCATTTGGTCTGCATGTGGCACGCGTTTTTCACAAAACATTCTGCGGATTGCCGAGTTGTTACGGTTTGTTCCAACTTATGACAGTTTTACACAAAAAAAAACTGGGTCGTCATGGTTCTTGTAGGTCAGGATGACAGTTCAAGGGTTTATTAGTAAGTATTTATTAAAGGGTTACATTATTTTATTTTATTTTTAGGATCAATTAATTTTATTCAAAAAAAAACAAGAATGCATTCATTTAAATATGGGACTCAGGTACATATTTATCTCTTTGAAAGTTTAGTAAATTGAATAAATCAAAACATAGTATCAAGCATAAGGCTAGGTGGTTCAGGGTAGTCTCGTCTACCATGCTCTCAAAAATAATCCTTATCCTTTTTTCAGTATCAAAACTTAAATTCATGTAAGTACATAATTTTTTTTCGAACTGACATTGGATAACTTTTTTTTGAGATTTTTTTTACTTAGAAATTTTAACAAATAAAAGATTTTAGTCGTATTTATTAATTAGGTACTTAGGTATATATAAAAAAAAAACTTTTGTAATAGGTATTTTGGGAAGTAGCATTCTTAAATAATTATTAAGTACCTATTCATAAATGAAAACATGACAAAAATAGATAACACTCATTAAAACGCGTTAAAATTGTTGTAACTTGACAGGATGTCAAAAAACTTGCGTGCGTAACTGTACACATGACACTTTGAATCCTGTTCCGATTTTAAAAAGTAGCGCGACTGACTGGCTGGAAAAAATGATTTAGTAACTTTAAAAAAAGGATAACGTGTAGAAATAAAAAATTAAGGTGCCTGCACATTAGGAGTGACACTTAACCACTAATTAACCTAACCCTCACCTAACCTGACTAATAATAGTCAAAACAGATGCAAAAACATAAAATTCTGACACGTTTGTGAACTCTGAAATAAATTAATCGTTTTGACATTTCTCGATTCAAATAGATGAAGTGAAAGTATTTTCCTGCAAAAAATGGCCAAATCTAAGGATACGAATATTTGCCAACTCGGCACAAAATATTGTTTTGCAAAAAATCTGAAGGTAACAAAAAACTGCACATTATCACTTCCTTTTGATCGAGGGCGTGATAATTTGGAGCCCTTGAGCTTTAAGCCCTATTTTATTAAACACAACACACCTTAATACCATCCCTTCTCGTAATGTTTAATTTAGGGTTGTACTTTCCTGTTTTCAGATTTTTTTTATTTATTTTGCAGCTATACTTGTGATAATTAATAATAAATTCTAAAAATAGAATCTAAATACATTTTGACGTGTAAAACTTATACTTACTTTTTTTTGTGAAAGTTTCACGATTTTGACTAAGTTTTGTTTTTAAATCTTTACCATCTATTTGAAAAATAATAATTTAAAATATCAATAAGTAAGTACTTATCTAAATAAAATCATATATTGAACAGCATGTACTTACCTAATCAGAATCTCTGAAAGTTCGGGTCTAGGAAGGATTTGAACTTGTTCTTTGGCTTGGCTACTAGTTCCTAGATATATTTGTATAATATCGATATATTCGAGATCATCGTCTCATCTCTAAAAGCACGGCAATTGTACTAGGATTACACGGCGGATTAGAGGCCTCCATTGTTGTTCATTCCTGTCCCTTCGTCAAAAGAGAGCGGAGCGAGTGTCAAGTGGTTGTTCATTTTACTTGTTGAGGTGTTTTGAAGTACTTGTACTTGACTAGTTATTGCAGTACTTGAAGCCGCGAATAAAAACGAATTACAATCAAAGCCCCTTACTAACTAGTTAGAAAGAACCTGTATTGTATCTAGGTGCGAAACATACAATGTAAAACACTACACCCGGGTATCATGCCATGCCAAGCCGCCAATCCAATTACTATATACTAAGTACGTGGTTATAGAAAACCATAACTTCTATAATATGTTTGGAGTTGCTTGGAATGGAACTCATCTCTTCTTATGATAGGAATCAAAATCAAATCAATCAATTAAAAATTATTTATTAAAAAATTGTTTAGACCAAATTGTCAAAATTGTGCTATACCCTCATTTATAGTTGAGAATGGCTAATGTCAATAAGTTAAGTTGTCTGTTAGTATAGATTAAATAAGTAGGTAAAGCATCTTAAGATGAAAAGTGAATCAGTTAATAAATTTAAGATGAATTTAAAACTAAAATATTTAACTGACACAAAACTCGAGAACAGATGAATTTGTCATGACAATGCTATTAAGATGACACCCGAAATACATACTTTGAAGTCTTCAGTCGTTTTCTAGGATATAAAAAAGTTTACGAGGACCACAGTAAAAGAGACAAAAGAAAGTCTTTTAATTTAAATAATTTTATTTTTTAGTTTTTTTCACATTGAATTCATAAAATTGCCTCAAAATAGCTTTACTGGGCTTATATTTTTGTCTCTTTTTAACCGAATTCAAAAAAGGAGGTTATCAGTTTGACCTGTATGTATGTATGTTTGTATGTATGTATGTTTGTCCGCGATTATCTCGCGTTTGGCTGAACCGATCTTGATGCGGTTTTCAGGTAAGTATTTGTTACATTAAGGAGAAGGTTTTAGTTGAAGGCGGGTTCCTTTTTTGTAAAAAAAGAAATTATTAAGGAACACAACACAAAATGTCCTAAGAAAAGCAGTAATGGTTTTGAAAGGCTGTCATTGTTATCGAATTTTCATGGTTATTCTAAATACAGAATAAGCTGTGGTAGGTAGGTATATCTTGGCACAAAAATGTAGAAATTAAAAAGTGCTAACAATGTATGGAAATTGGTCTATGAAAATTTCCATACAATTTTGCTACTTTTTAATTTCTACACTTTTACTACACTTAGGTACCTACTACACTGTAAAGTTTACAAAACATGATGTAAAGCTAACTGTGGGCATTTCTACGGACGGGCAAAATTCAGTGGCAATTTGAAAATAAAATATACGCCAATGAAGTAGGCTGCTCAAATTATTTTAACCACAACTATGTATCGGTACGCAGTTGGAGAGCATAGAAACATTTCTGAAAATTTAATATAAATACCAGAAAAAAAATCCGAAAGTCATAAAACCTGACATCGGTGGGGTGTCCTGTTGCCGAAATTCATGAAAGAGTCACTTGTTACAAAGTAATGAAGTGATATTTGATTAATTTATATATATTCACGCCTTGGCGATGAGTATATTGAGGCTGTAGTTACCATGAAAAACCAAAAACTTCTATATTTTTTATAATACACCAATCTGAATGAGCGTCCTGGAATTCTCCCTGATTTCGGTGGTGTTTACAAATCATCACCCACAACCATAGTGGTTAACTTTTCGAACTATCTGAAGTACTCTGCAGCTTGATTCAGTCATGGCCTACACGCCGCGAGCCTGAAATCCGTGCCCCGCCGACATTTCAGTAATTATTTTCAGGATAATTGTGACACGCGGTGGTTTTGGGTACCCCTCAGTCCTGAATTCGGTGTAGGTAATTTTTTTCTAACCGTAAGAAATAGTTAACTTTCAACTAGTGCCATGCACTCGCCATTGGGTTGGTATTATTTGATGTACAGATGATTGTTATGCTGTAATTTAATTCCGAGTAAAATTTTTATTTGTACTCTTTTGTGATTTCGCTGATTTTGATATCGGTGGTTTTCGGTGGATTTTTAAACACCGAAGTCAAAAAAACATCCACCAAAATCAGATTTTTACTTTGAACGCGTGCTAAAATAGCTCATATTTCACATTTTTGTCATAAAAATACTTATTTGTTGTATATAATCATTGATTGTACACAAAATGCATTTAACTTCGTACCATTTTTTGTTTTTTATTTCTCTGACTTAATTTTTTCGGAGGGTAGTATTGAATCAGTTGAGTCAGTTGAACATAACGATCGAAAGATCACCCGTGACCCCCTTGCCAACAGCCGAGATGGACACCGGCGGGGTTTTAGTGGGTGCGAACCCCACATAACCCTGCGACTCACCCCGGGGTCGCAGGGTACTCGTTAGGAGTTTCCCCGCCTAAAAAAAAAAAAAAAAAAGGGGGGTTTTACTATTATTATTTTACCCGGCGAACTTTGTAACGTCTAAAATATTTCTATGTTATGCATGTCCCTCTTTTATACCTTCCTCTTGAATAACTCTATCTATAAAAAAAAGCATCAAAATCCGTTGAGTAGTTTAACTATTTAAGCATACTTACAGAAGCTTCCCGCTCAAGCGACTATGTGTTATAATATGTACTGAATTTATGTATATATAATTTATGTATATATAGCTTGCATGTGAATCAACAAAAAAAAAGTAAATTATCGTTTTTGTTATTATACTTATATTACTTAATGTTTAAAATAAATATCTAAAAGTTGAATAATATTTAACAACCCAAGATATTTTTAAACTTATTAACTTAAATAAACTAAATAAATATTTACAAATAAAAAATGGCCTCAAAATCACTGCCACCGGAAGGTACGGTGCCTAGCAGGCTGGCTGCGTTACCCCTCTGAATGGCCAGACGTAAAAGTTATTCTTATTATTATGACTAATGAAATTTATTAAACTTTAATTTGGTACGAGAGTGTACTTATTTATTATTGAGTATTTAATAACATTAAAGTTAATACAAAATTCAGGTAAATATTTTCAGATATACTTTAAATTATTTTTAAACATTTGTAATTCTTAAAGCTCTTCTTGGAAATATCCAGAGTTCAAAGTAGTATCCGAAAACTCACCAAATGACACTAAAAATATGAAACACGCAAATGTTTCAATGAGCGCTCCTTAATTACTACAACTAAATACTGTGTAAATAAAAATTAATATAAAATTTCGATGATAAATTGTATGGGATTGTGCTTTCGGTGGATAGATTTCTGATTTCAGTGGCAAAATTGTGATTCGGTGGGTAATTTTTCTGATTTCGATGGAGACAAAATATTCGAGGTCAGTTTTTTTGGAAACTGTTATCTTTTGAAGTGGGCCAAATCAATATTTGAATACAGAATAAGCTCTTTTGCATGGTTTTTAATTATGAAGTCTCTAGGTCAAAATAAAAAAAATGCCACCGAAGTCAGACAAATCTGTTCACTTTGTAGAAATGCATGTACTTGGCTTTTGCCTCTTTGTTATGATGATGTCGAAAAACTGTTACTGTATCAAAATTAACTTATTGGAATTGATAACTAAATTATTAGGACAAACATGACAGACAGGCTAACTATTTTAATAAATGTATTTTAAAATCTGAATAGGAGCAAAAAGTGTTTTGTATTTCTTTTTTTGTTGTTCTTTTATAGTATTTAAGCAATTTTTACCGTTTGTTCCAAACAAATTGTTAATCAAGGAAGAGTAGGACTCCTAGTACAGGTATCTAATACTTAAATGGAGTTCTTGTGTTGAACCTATCTTTTGTAAATTTATTTGGAAATAAACAATTTATTTATTTATTATTTATTAAAAAAAGTGCAACCATGAAAGGTATTATTTTTAAGCAAACCCGAAATTAACGCATCCGCTTTATGCAAAAAAATCAATTTCTCTACAAGTTCTTAGAAACAGATTTATTTACCAAATAACTGGCTGAAAATAAAGAAACAATTTAAAAACAAAACAATGACAATAGAGAACATGGCGGAACTTTTGATACCTATACGATAGCATTGTTGTTTGGTAGATTGGAGTGGTGTGGATGGAGTGTGGACGCGGCTTTATTTCAAACATGGCGGGTGACACTTTTAAAAGGCGGGAAACTAAAAAGTTGTTGCAAAATAAGATTAGACCTTTAATTTAATTGCGAACAATAAATTTAAAACTTTTTCATGCGAACAAAATTACATAAGTATAAGACGCTTTATAATTAGTAATGTAAATTTATTGCACACATACGCATTGCACGACCTTATCGCTAAGAGCGATTTCATCCAGGCAACACACGTTTTTTACAAGTCGACCCAGATAACTTCCTACCGCCTAACCTATAATGCATGTTTAAACTTATAAACCGTCCTCTTGAATGACTCTATCTGTTAAAAAAAACCGCATCAATCTCCGTTACATAGTTTTAAAGATTTAAGCATACATAGGGATAATAATATAGGGACAGAGAAAGCGACTTTGTTTTATTCTATGTAGATAAGAAAATAGTAAGTTATTATTTTATCTTAAACATTAAACATCTCAAGACATAATAAATAACTGAGTAAGTACCTATACGATTTTTTATATTTTTTTGATAGCTGCTGTTACCTAGACGTCTCACAAGTCGATTTTGTATATGTATCTTTTTAGGATTCTAATCAGATTCATATTAGATGATTCATAGAAAGAAACATCTGCTTAGGAAACATTAAATTTGCAATCCTAAATACATTAAATTGAATACTTACCTAATAATTAAATTAGTTTAGTTTTATCTTGAATACGTGAGACTATTTTTCATACATGTGCATCTAACGCAAACTTTGCTAGCTAAGCATGTAAAACAAAAAAAACTAGCTCAATTATGCGAGCTAAGATAAACTGAGTTTAGCTGGGAGTGGACTATCGGCTTAAATTTCGTAAAGTACTAGTTTGAAGACCTAAGTTAGTAGATTTCTTATCTCAATTCTTTTACCTAAAATCTACACGACACTGCCTGCCCTCAAAATACTAAGCAAGGTATAAATTTAATATACCTACCTATTGTATTTTATCTATAGTGTTACATGTTCACATTTTCTATAAGTAGGTATTTGCCTATAAGTTTAGAAGATTGTTTTAGTCATGCGCGCTAGTATGACATCTCTGTACAACTCACACTTATCTTTAATTAATTTTATTATCCTCTCTCATTTGAAATTCACTCAGTGGTATGCCCAGGTGTTCGCCTAGAACATCAATAATTATCAATATTAATGCATTTAACATTCATTTATACATAATTTGCTTAATTTAATTATGCAAAACAATAAAATTGTGGGCGCAACAACTTGTTTCAGTGATTTGGTCGTTTTTATGATAATTTGCGTGCGTGCCAGCCATGTGATTTTTTTTTTCTTGATTAATTTTAAAAAGTACAAATAAGGATCTAAGATTGAATTCTTATAGTAGGTACTACTTATTACGTATTTGTGTCGATAGGCAAATCCATCAGGTACGAATAATATAATTAAAGTAACCAGGTTCTTACTGTATAAAAACAGGTTACCTGGAAGAAATCGCTTAAAGCGATAAGGTCGCCTTTTGTCACCTCACTTATCTATATTGTTTCTTGTTTTGTGTTTATTTGAACAATAAAGAGATCATTCATTCATTCATTCATTCATGCGAAGTATAACTCTGTCTGTCGGCGTCGCTTTTACGCCAAAACTACTGAAACGATTTCAAGGAATTTGGTGCAGAGATAATCTAAAGCCTGAGCAGAGACAGCCATTTTATCCCGAAAATCCCACGGGAACGGATAATTGGGATTTCGCCGTTTGAAAGAAAATATCGCTTGTGAATAAAAAATTGAGTGATTTTTACAACTTTCCAACTGCTTGATAAGATAAAATAATTAAAAACTTTGTATTAGCTCATAAACACGTGTGGAAGTTTACATAAATAAACGACGATTTAATTAACGAGAGATTAAAGTTAAACATGTTCTGATTATGGCCTAATTGAGATGTTGACTGAAATATCTTTTGACATCAGTTAATGTTTACCATTAATTAATCAGTTTGGGAGAGGTGGCATGATTAAAATGGGGTGATTTCTCTGTAACTAAACTGACAATGAACTGAGACGGAATTAATCCGAACAAAACCGCTTTCGATAGATATTTGAAATCAGGAATGATGAATGTACCCCAATCAATAAATATAAAACTCTTCCGTTACTGACTGACTGACTGACTGACTGACTGACTGACTGATGACAGACAACGCAGAGCCGAAACTACTGGGCGTAGAAAGCTGAAAATTGGCACGTGGGTTCCTTGGGAAGTGTAGGTGAGCACTAAGAAAGGATTTCCCGAAATTCCCATGGGAACGGGAATAAAATGGATTTTTGTGTTTATGAGAAATCTGCGCGAGTGAAACCGCGGGGCAGCCTCTAGTTGGTTAATAAATCCCTATTTTTTCCTTGAATTCAAATAGTGTGGGGTATTCTTTTTTAAATTTTTGAATTAGGGTCCTCTTGCACTATGAAAAAAAATGTGCTACCTCCTACAGAACCAGGAGAAACGGAAATTAACATTTGCAATTGATTATATACACTAGTGTTTTGTTTTTAATACACAAAACAAACTTGAATTATACGTGCAATGCTGTTCTACAATTTGATGCAATCGTTCTTTAAATCTCAAGCCACATCACAAGTGGCGAGTTTTACCAAAATAGAGCCATCAGACATCTGAATCCTACACCGAAATTAACGTCAAACGTTCGTTTGTTTATTCCTGTCTTTTAATTGTTTCCCGCCATTAGAAATGAAGACATCTTCGCTTGGAGAGGTTTCGTAAACAGAGAGTTGACGGCTTTTTTAATAGTTCTTTTTTTTGCCTTTGTTTTGTTAGGACGGGGTAACAAGCAAACCACTTTAGCTACTACCGTTATCTCCTCATTTTAATGGGGCTATAAGGAAAAAAGGCAAACTTAGTAGTGTTACTTAGTAGGTACATGTTACTGGTCAAATCCATAAGTTTTCGAAGCTATGAAGCAAAATGAATATCATAAAATTCATACAGTAACTGATTCTTTTATTGCACAGGAGATTTGAAACAATCTCAGAAAACAGTAGTTTAACATTCCTTTTTAAAAAACACATAAAAGTAAACTCAATCTCCATGCTTTGTTCTGGCAGGTGTATTTTTGATTAGAATTAATCTTACTCCACTTACAAACTTTGCTTTTGATTGCAATTTAAATATCTTGTCTCTTTCCAGATTATCAAGCGAAGTCAATCCCAGTCCGGAATCGGAGTCAACATCAAACTCGCCCCCAACACTACTACAAGATTCCCTCCCCGCACTTCTAGTCTCAGGCGCAACGACCATATTCCAAAGTACCGCGAGTACTTCACACGCGCTACCTCCTGAGGGTCTCTGTTTGCCTGGTGACGAGATCGGATGCTCAACGTTAGGGCTTGCGTTGCCACTGACGTCATCTGGGTTGTGCTCGACTTCACCGTCTTCTGCTGTCGCTTGGTTGATGAATGAGGATAGCACGGGTAAGTAAAGAAGTCATCATAAGAACCGTTAGACGTCCATTGCTGGACATAGGTCTTGCCAAACAAAAACTAACATTGTGGATTGTGGAGAGTATTTGCCATAATCGCCACGCTTGGCAGGCTGGTTGGCGACGTCAGTATCGCTCTTCAAGTATTTTAACGAAGGACGCTGGCTGCTCATCGGGTGTTCATTTTAGTCGCCTTTTATTACGCCCATCCATGGCAGGATTGGGGTGGTGGTATTCTATGCCTCCGCCACATCACGGTCACGGGCACGGATAAGGATTAGTTTTTTTTAAATCTCCTAACAAATCATGTTTGCCTAGTACACGGTGGCGTCAAAGAGAGCATTTAAATTTCAATTGGGTGAATTTCCCAACCGTGATTTTGATGCGGCGGCGATGAAAATGGTAGTAAAAAGGTTCTACAGACTCCTAATTAATTTTAAACCAAAATATACATCGTTCGTCAACAGAGGCAAATGATGATTTATTATAACTATTTTTCTTTATACCTAAAAAAAATTAATTTATTTTCATTTTATCATTATGGTGGCATGTCCGCGACCCGGTTTGGTCAGCAAATTACCAAATTACTCAAATATTTCTCAATATTTAGTTTATATTTGCCTGCATGTAAATATTAATAATGAGTCAATATGTCGTAAATAAATGGTGTTCATGTTCTATGTAGTCACAATAATTTATATCACTTGACCAAAGCAGTGTCCGGACGCACAGTCACATTTTGGTGGGTTTTTTTCAACATCATTTATCTCTTGACGAATCGTGAACTAAGGTCGGGGCTCCATGCTACCCGCACACCTCAGCCATGCTCTTGCGCTCACCATAGATAGACGTGCGCAGCTTGCAGCGTTTTTCCTCCAGACACGCAAGTATATAATTTTGGTGGTAGGGAGACATTTTAAATCTAATTTTGGTGGAAGCCTTTTAATGAATTTATTAAAAAGAAATAGAAATAGAAAACTTTATTTGTGAGTAAAGAAAGAAAGAAAGGTGGTTGTTTCTCATACTCAAAGGTGCGTTTACGAAAACTTATTACTCCTGAGAAATATTATTTGATTTGGTATTAAGATAAATATTTTATAAAAGAAAAACATTCGTGTTTCTCATTTTGGTGCTTTATTTTGGTGGGTCTGGTGGTATTTTATGAGCCACCAGAATGAGATCATACCACCAAAATGACATTTTATATTGGATAATATGCACATTTATGACAAAGATTTTTATTTTTTCTTTAAATATTGGTTTCTTAACCACGCGTGTTGTTTACAGACTTCATTCAAGTTCATTTAATAAAATTAAAAATATGTTTAAAACAGAATAACAAAACATTATCAGTAATTACTGTAAGGGTCGATTCTGCTCATCACACTCGACTCGTGCTGATTAGTACTAAGTGTGGTAATAACAGTTTGTCGGCAGTTATTAAAACATACAGCGGAATATCAGTGACATAAGCAATATTAAATAGTGATACTTTAGTTAAATAAATGTTAAAAACCAATTTTTAGTTACAAAAAATACAACCTCCTTTTTTAATATAGGTAACTACGCTAAAAATTTATATAACTTTAGGATATAAAATACATTTCAAGAAATGCAGAGCACAGGGTCGATTCAGCTTCTGAAACTAGTAAAAATTATATATATTTTGTAAAGGAGATTGACCATTTTTGTATGGACGCTGGACCAAGGCTGCCCAGCATTGAATCATAGTGCATAATGTTCATTAGACTAACAGTAGTCTGTAACCTAAAGCGCTTAAGAATCTATCCAAGGAATATTGAAAAATAATCTATTTTACATTGACGAAAAATCCTAACCAACAGCTTATTTTAAAAATAAAAGACGGTGTATCATTTAAAATATCAACATTTATTTAAGGATAAACATTTTAAAATACCATATCAATCGTCATCATCATCGTCGTCTATAATTATGGAATCTAAAAATAAAGCAGGGCGCCTCACAACGTCTTGGTGCCTAGCCCATCCCAAAAACCAAACTAGGCAAACAACGTGGGCACAACTGCCGATCGTTCTTCGCCCGATATAACATGAGCAGCAATAATGTTGAACAGAATCGAGCCCATGATTGTTCTCGTCAATTAAAATATAGCAATGATACACTTTTGCCGATGTATGTCTGCTCTTTATGTGCGCTCGAATCAATCGCTAGTCCAAATGAATAGCCGTGTCCTCTATATATTACTTTACTCTTTGAGCCGGGTCAACAGGTGATGCAGATACCATCGGTTCCAAGAGCGAAGTTAGACTGCAATACAAACAAAAGGGCACGTGCGCAAGCACGCAGGTATAGCGAAACCCAGCGTGCGCGAAAGAGATAGGCACATACCAAATCTGAATATGAGCAAGAGAGACTTTCGATTTCTCTAAATTCTGGCAAATCACTCTTTATTTATCATTTTCATATAGAACTTGCTACAAAAAAAAGTTGCTTCGAACGAGACTAGTGAGGTCGGAACCGGACTCGGGAGGTAGAATAGGTAAGATAATAATAATATTATTTAACATAAACGATAAAAAACTATATATCAAATGTAAGATCACCAAAAAAATAAGTTTTAAGGTACTACGTATATATTATAAATCCGTGGTTTTAATTTTTATTTTTTATTTTTCATATATATATCTCTTCATGTGAAGAAGAAAAAAAATATTCACATGCGTGGGCAGCATTTGGTCCAGAATGGTCAATCTCCTTTTGAATTATATGAATCGAATGTATGTGTGTGTTGCTGTAAATAAACATTTTCTATTCTATTCTATTCTATTCTATTCTATTCTATAATGTCCAACTACCTTATTGTTATTAAAAATAAGAAGCAGAATCGACCTCTTAATATATTAAGACTGCTTTGTTTTTCTTTTAATTATTAGAACCTATAATATAAATATAGGTAACATAGATTTAATACACAATTATTAAGCATTAAAGAAACGGTACTGCCTGATAATTATTTAACTATTGTTTTACCCATCTTTACGTACAAAAACTCATTTCGGTGTCAAAGATTTTCATTTTGGTGTACACCATTCACATTTTGGTGTACAGAAATATGATTTTGGTGAATCTTTCTCATTTTGGTGGAATTCAAGTAAGTTTTCTCGAAAACTAATCAAAGTAGAAAGATGGCCCAAACGTATTTTAGAAACGCGGTGAATGCAGTTCAAGAAAAATATATTAGTTTTCTAAAAATGCCTAAATTCAAAAATGCCACCAAAATGATACAAAAAACGCACTAGTTGAAATCCACCCAATTCATTGAAAGTCAGAATAATTTGTCAGTAGCCTGAGCTGCCCGAATCAGAGAGGATGGAAACTGCCGCTAGCCCGAATGCATAATCTCACATAATCTATACCTACTCCTTCCCATCACTTCAATAAACCACAATATAATAAACTCTCCTTACAAATCCTGCTCGCCTGGTACACAGGTGGCGTCAAAAGCGAGGTCCGGAGCCCCGGGCTCTGCGAGGCGGACGTGGCGCTCCACGGGGAGTCCCTATACGACGGCGTGCCGTATGACCAGGCTGCGCTGCCATACCAGTATTATAACAGGTAAGTGGGGTTAGAGGTTTTATTATACTGGTCTTTAAAGTATGGTTAAATATCCGTATGACCATGAACATGAATAATAAGTACCTATTACTAGTTATGACTTAAATGATACCTTCTGGATACAAAAATCAATTGCTGTTCTTTTCTCGCTAAAACTTGAGAAAACGGCTGGGCTAAGCCGATTCAGCTGATTTTGATTATGAAATGTTTGTCGAAGTCCAGAAAAGATTAAAACGGTGAGAAAAAAAAATTGGAAAAGTCACTATTCCATGCGAACGAAGTCGCGGGCAGAGGCCAATCTACTACATCTACTATATATGGGCATTTCTACGGACGGGCAAAATTCAGTGGCAATTTAAAAATAAAATATACGCCAGTGAAGTAGGCTGCTCATATTATTTCAGCCACAACTAAGTATAAGTACGCAGTTGGAGAGCATAGAAACATTTCTGAAAATTTAATATAAATACCAGAAAAAAAATCCGAAAGTCATAAAACCTGACATCGGTGGGGTGTCCTGTTGCCGAAATTCATGAAATAGTCACTTGTTACAAAGTAATGAAGTGATATTTGATTAATTTATATATATTCACGCCTCGGCGATGAGTATATTGAGGCTGTAGTTACCATGAAAACCCAAAAACTTCTATATCTTTTATAATACACCAATCTGAATGAGCGTCCTGGAATTCTCCCTGATTTCGGTGGTGTTTACAAATCATCACCCACAACCATAGTGGTTAACTTTTCGAACTATCTGAAGTACTCTGCAGCTTGATTCAGTCATGGCCTACACGCCACGAGCCTGAAATCCGTGCCCCGCCGACATTTCAGTAATTATTTTCAGGATAATTGTGACACGCGGTGGTTTTGGGTACCCCTCAGTCCTGAATTCGGTGTAGGTAATTTTTTTATAACCGTAAGAAATAGTTAACTTTCAACTAGTGCCGTGCACTCGCCATAGGGTTGGTATTATTTGATGTACAGATGATTGTTATGCTGTAATTTAATTCCGAGTAAAATTTTTATTTGTACGCTTTTGTGATTTCGCTGATTTTGATATCGGTGGTTTTCGGTGGTTTTTTATACACCGAAGTCAAAAAAACATCCACCAAAATCAGGTTTTTACTTTGAACGCGTCCTAAAATAGCTCATATTTCACATTTTTGTCATAATAATACTTATTCGGTGTATATCATTATTGATTGTACACAAAATGCATTTAACTTCGTACCATTTTTTGTTTTTTATTTCTCTGACTCAATTTTTTCGGAGGGTAGTATTGAAAACCAGCATAGCGCTGTACCGAGTTGAGTCTGGGGGGTTTTACTATTATTATTTTACCCGGCGAACTTTGTAATGTCTAAAATATTTCTATGTTATGCATGTACCTTCTTTATACCTTCCTCTTGAATAACTCTATCTATAAAAAACGCATCAAAATCCGTTGAGTAGTTTAACTATTTAACCATACTTACAGAAGCTTCCCGCTCAAGTGACTTTGTGTTATAATATGTACTGAATTTATGTACACCAAAGTTTGCATTTGAATCAACAAAAAAAAAAGTAAATTATCGTTATTGTTATTATACTTATATAATGTTTAAAATAAATACCTAAAAGTTGAATATTTATTAACAACACAAGATATTTTTAAACTTATTAACTTAAATAAAGTAAATAAATATTTACAAATAAAAAATGGCCTCAAAATCGCTGCCACCGGAAGGTACGGTGCCTAGCAGGCTGGCTGCGTTACCCCTCTGAATGGCCAGACGTAAAATTTATTCTTATTATTATGACTAATGAAATTTATTGAACTTTAATTTTGTACGAGAGTGTACT
Organism: Euspilapteryx auroguttella; assembly: GCA_951802225.1. Lineage (NCBI taxonomy): Eukaryota > Metazoa > Arthropoda > Insecta > Lepidoptera > Gracillariidae > Euspilapteryx > Euspilapteryx auroguttella. The sequence goes on along the minus strand of OX637664.1, from coordinate 5,171,982 downwards.
TATTTATTATTGAGTATTTATTAACAGTAAAGTAAATACAAAATTCAGGTAAATATTTTCAGATATACTTTAAATTATTTTTAAACATTTGTAATTCTTAAAGCTCTTCTTGGAAATATCCAGAGTTCAAAGAGGTATCCGAAAAATTTGTCACCAAATGACACTAAAAATATGAAACACGCAAATGTTTTTCAATGAGCGCTCCTTACTACTACAACTAAATACTGTGTAAATAAACATTAATATAAAATTTCGATGATAAATTGTATGGGATTGTGCTTTCGGTGGATAGATTTCTGATTTCAGTAGCAAAATTGTGATTCGGTGGGCAATTTTTCTGATTTCGATGGAGACAAAATATTCGAGGTCAGTTTTTTTGGAAACTGTTATCTTTTGAAGTGGGCCAAATCAATATTTGAATACAGAATAAGCTCTTTTGCATGGTTTTTAATTGTGAAGTCTCTAGGTCAAAATAAAAAAAATGCCACCGAAGTCAGACAAATCTGTGCACTTTGTAGAAATGCTCATATATAAAAATTAATCGTGGTTCGTTAGTCTCGCTAAAACTCGAGAACGGCCGGGCCTATTTTGGTCTTGAAATGTTCGTACTTAGTAGTCAAGGTGAGAAAATATGAAAAAATTGAAAGGAAGTTAGTAAAAGTAACAATTCCTTCTTCCGATACAAATTCTAAGGCACGATACGAAGCCCGCCTGGACTGCTAGTATATGTAATAAATATTTCTTAAATGAATTTGTGAAGAAGAGTCCTTCCTCCTTGAACGATGTTTCAATTTTATTTCAATAAATCTTAACGTACAAAAAGTCTAATTAAAGATTCATGATTCATCAATAAAATGTTGAGTTTTAGTCGAATCTGTTTAGATTCGAACATGAATGAATGGAAATTTCCTAGTTTATTAGGATATCTGTTGAGTTTATGAATAAATACAGCATGGCTAGATCTTTATCTCGTTGGAAACATGCTTTTAAGAATTTCTAGCAAAAAATACATAATTTATGAGCAGTTCAAATAAGATCTGTCTTCTGCTTTCAAATTTTAAATGTTTTTCTACGGTCACAACATTTTTTTCAGAATACATATTTGTATATTGCGGTTCGTCTTAAAAAAAGAGCCCATACTGCTCATACATAATATTTTAGAAATAATATAAATTAAAAAAAACAGGAGGATGTGACAAAACGGTCCTTGAAAACAATAACGATTACTAAAGTTACTATGGGAGATCATATCTACCTCAATCAAGTCAAAATTATAGCAAAACCAAAATAATCTATGTCAAATGGGAGATTCAGCACAGTGCTTCAGTTGTTCGAGATATCCAGAAAAGCTGATCTTATGACATAACTAGTGGGCCTGGCGAACTTCGTACCGCGTAACCTATATATTGTGCATGTATATTAAACTTATAAACCTTCCTCTTGAGTCACTATCTATTAAATAAGACCGCATCGAAATCCGTTGCATAGTATTGAAGATTTAAGCATATAGCGACAGACAGACGCGGGAAGCGACTTTGTTTTATACTATTTATTGATAATTATGTCTATAAATGAATTGACTAATCTATAAGATACACCTACCTACTACTACATACCATATGTTACCACCTAATTATTCTGATTAGGTATGCAGTCGGATAAAATAGGAGTTGTAAAACGACTAAGCAATAGGAATCTTTGTTTTTTATTCTTCAAGCTTTATAAGGCATGGTATCTCATTAGAGGGTAACGAACCTGAAGCCATACGTCCATCAAACGTCATACTGGGCTGGGACTTACTGTAAGTTGAAGGCCGGTTAGCTAGCTAATGTCAGAGGTTAATATTACGGAAGTGTATGCAATGTATGTATGTTTAAGAGCCAGTTTACAGCAATGCTAGCGCCATTCGCGAATAAAAATTATATCTTCTAAACTTGGGGGCGTCTCCAGGCGACCATTGTCGTAAGGCAAGGCAAACATTGTTTGCCTGAGCCAATTAGTGGGCACCCTGAACTACCTCGCCTCTATCAGTATAGGATACTTTACGAAATAAGGTATCAATATTAATTAGATTAGTCTAATTGACTTTCAATAAGCGATATCTTGTATCCTGTATTGAATAAATCATTTTTTACTTTTTTTTACTTTTACTAAGGCAAATATAAAAAATGTGGCACAGTATGACACTAGATAATAATTTTTTTTCGAGAATGGCGCTAGCATCGCTGTAAAATGGCTCATAGATTACTAGGCAGAACCTGTAGGGCGCCCGAAACATTACCCAATCAATATATAAAAAAACTCTTCCGTTACTGACTGACTGACTGACTGACTGACTGACTGACTGACTGACTGACAGACAACGCAGAGCCGAAACTACTGGGCGTAGCGGGCTGAAATTTTGCATGTAGGTTCCTTAGGGAGTGTAGGTGAGCACTAAAAAGGGTTTTCCTGAAATTCCCACGGGAACGGGAAAAAACGAGATTTTTGTGATTATGAGAAATCTGCGCGGGAAAAACCGCGGGGCAGCTTCTAGTAATGAATAATTCCTGCAGCTTCGATACTTATCAACATTCGAAATTTTGCCTACGGGCCTGAATGACACGACTGCTTGTGGTTCTGATGGTAGCGATGTGGGCTGTGACGCGGCAGAACGAGGTTCGATTACCGGCGGGGCGAACATTATTGATGAATGCGATGTTATATTGAAAATTTTATAATTAGATCCTTCTTCCTTAGATCATCGAACTATCATTGTTTGTTTGGTAAAATTTGGGCGACTTGAGTCCCGGGATAAGGTTTCTTTCCAAAAACGCCGAGACAGCCACCACCACCGGGGGGGTTTTAGTGGGTTCGAGCCTCAAATACCCCCGTCGCTCCCGGAGCGATGGCAAATGACCTTTGTCCAGCAGTGAACGTCTTTCGTCTTATTAATCAATGACTAAATCAAAATAATTAATAGCTTACTCTGTTTTCAGTATGCAACAATATGGGACCGGTGCAGCGACCTCCTATGTTGGCTCTACTCTATACAACCAATCCTACGCGGCGTATCCGCCCGCGCACAACACTACGAATAGGTCAGTCAGATTTTTTGCTGTTTTCATTTAGGGTTCCGTAGTTAAATCCTTTTAGTTTCGTTCGTATTTGTACAAATTATAACAGCTAGCGCCATCTATTGAGATATCTTTGATTTTTTATTTTCTTGTTAGAATATTATTTTCTATTTTACGACCAGCCCTCGTAATAAGTCCGCATTAGGACAAACTGATTTCGATCATCTAGCATTACACCTGTGTACTGACTTTGAGTTCCTGATGAACCTAAGTATATTATCCTTATACGTCCATCGGTATCTAGACTACTAGCGCCATCTATGGAGATAGTCATGACTCTTTTATTTTTTTAAATTTTGGCAAACTGATCGTATAATTTACCTATTTTGTGCAGGTCATCATGTAAAGCGGCGCCGACGTACCTCAGTCCTTATGGGAGCGTGTCCGGTTCAGGATTTAGTACGCAGCCAGCACCCTACGCGTACTCCTCATACAATGGCGGACTTACTGCTCAGAGCTTCCCTAGTACACAACAGGTACGTAATGTACCCTAACAAAAAAGCCGAGAGAGTATTAATATAAAATAATCTAATAGCTATGATGAAAAACTAAAAATTTTAGGAAAGCCATTTTCGTAGCAAAGTTACTTAGCAACAGCGCCTCTGGCGGCGAGTAGTAAAACCATTTTTTTAATATAACTATTCCATAAAGTAGGTCGGTATTATATTAACTTGAACTGTGTAAGTGGGTAAAGAATGGTTATTGACAACAAATTATTCTTTTGCATTAATCTTTAGCCAGATAAGTATCCTATCCTACAGGTCCTGTGACTGGACTCTAAGGGGCTAACCAGCCTATCCTGTAGTGAAGATAATATATTTTTTTGTAGGATTACAGCAGTTACGCAGCGGGCTACGATCACAACGTAGCACAGTACAGTGGCTACTACGCCGCTCCCAGCTACTCGCCCTACGTCAGCTCACCCAGTAGTAGCGGCAGTGCTGGACATACGTCTTATCATTTGGGAGGGGCTTTATCAGGTAAGCAAGTACCTAGGTAATGGTTTTCTTTGGTTTAGAGACTGACTGAGAACTGTTCTCAGTGGACTGCATAATTTTAAATTATCTGTCGCCTTGCCAATGAAACACCTGTCCATTTTTTTCTGCTACTCCCCGCGAGAGGACGCTGCAACGATTTTCTTAAATTCCTAATGAGTATCTTGAACGCATCTTTTCGCTGCTACTGACATTAATATTGATATTGATGTCAGTCAGTTTTGGTCAATCTCAGTGTTGCTGTCTCCTGATAGGGATGTGACGTACAACATGCTATCGATTAAGTTCGTATAAAAAAATATTTAAAAAACCGAAATATCTTTTTTTATAAATACATTTTTTTGGTGCTTGAATCGCAGCTTTATTTTAAAATCAATATTGGACTGCCGGACGTTTCAAACTTGTCGGTAATTGTTAATTACAAATTACAAATTTAAAATATTTGTTATTATTAATTGATAAAAAATAAAGGTTATTATCGTCCCGAAAATATATTATATGATCCATTCCAATAAAAATAAACAATACCTATATTCATTTATTCATGTTCAATAAAAAATCGGCTTTTCATGTTAATACATTAATCATATCGACGGAAAAATCGATTAGTACATTAGTACATCCCTAACTCTTATCTTACCGATCCTACCTATTCCAAAATTTACAATACAAACCAAAACAAGAATAAACATTACAAATAAATAACTCAGGAAAATAATAATATTCTACCCTGTGTGCTTGATTGATTAAAAACAACAGGGTTTTCTAAATAATCCTTTACATTCCAAGGCTGTGTTGGTTTCAAATCCAAAGCAAAGTTTTACTTCACCTCATAAGCCATTAAAATGAATAAAGAAAACGAGGAGTACCCTCGCAAAAGACAGAGAAGGAACGATGAAGATGACCAGGAACAGCGGTACAATAGTGATATTAGCATAGACTCCGATATCTGGTCTAATACCGACGATGATAGCGGTAGGTAATTTACTTTTCTTGAGATCAACATATTGTTTTGTAGCAAGTAGAGTATGATTGTATGTTTAGTCAGAAATTTATTACCTATTTATTCAATTATTCAATATAGGATACAAGATATCACATAATGAAAGATGATTAGAAAATCTCATCTAATTGGTATTGATACCATAATTGGAAAAGTATCCTATACTGCGAGAGACGAGGTAGTTCAGGTTGCCCACTTACAACAATGGTCGCCTGGAGATGCCCCCAAACGAGCGCTCCTCTGTCAAATGATTAGTTAATAAGTACTCATTCTGGGGATTTAGAATAAACTCTTTCAGTGAAGATGTAACCAACTGCAATGCCATTCAGTTTTAACTAAACTGTGACAAAAAAAAACCTAATATGCATTCCCGAACTTACTTGGTGAAGCTTGAACTCTAGTTACTATGTTCTTATCTGGAGCAATGGATTTCCTAAGCCTTCATTAGGCCTTTATAACCTGCGCACATAAGGAAACGATCTAAAAATTTAAAATGGCAACCATTGTATGGGCTGTCTTTCTTCTCAACTCTTCCCTCATACAAATATACGCGAGATAGCATGCATTCGGCCGCTATTTTCAAATTGTTTCTTTATGTGCGCAGCATATATTTTTGATAAACATTGCCATTATGGCAACTAATGTGCGCTTTATGGGTTCGCCAAGCCCAAGTGCAATTTCCTTTCTAAAAATGTTTGGAATTTAGGTACAGATCTGTTACCGCAAGCAGCCAGCGAGTTAACTTTTTTTAATTTTCTGTTCTCAGATTCTCCATCGTCAATGCTGCCATCAATAAATGACACAAGTCCACTATCGCCAATCAAGAATGAAATTCATCCAGCCAGTCGCAGATGTAGAGAGAATTCTGGGTAGGAATGTTGAAAACAACTTTAATGTTTTAGCTTAAAGAAGATACCTATGAGGCTATTAAGTCTGTTTAAACTTAACTCAAAGGTCTATGCTTGGAGTTTTCCTGCATAATACAATTAGAAATTATGAACAAAGGGCGTCTGAATAGAATTGCAAGCTTGAATATCAGATTGTCAATGAAACCGAAAAGTTATTTAGTGCCAACTGTGCATGGGATGACCCAAAGTAGGCTGGTTCCTGAAGCTACATGGTGATCAGACGTCCTGGTGGAGCTCGCGCAAATATTCTGGATATAAGTCACAGAATACCGCACATTGTGGTAATCTTTGTAAAGGCATTTAGCAGAGCAGTGAATATCTTTCGGCTGATATGATGCAGATGATAAACTGATACAGATCTCTCAACTTAAGCTGAGAATTGCATTTGTGTGAGTGTGCACACCGATAGTGTGGAGTGGCAATCGGCTTGGGGCGCGGCGCGTCCCGCGAATTGTTTAAACCGGTTTAAACTGCAGCTCACATATTTCACTCACACAAATGCAATTGACAGCTTAAGTTGAGAGATCTGTACCCAACCTACTGCCAGCCAGCTGTAGTTTAGCACAAATTGAACAGTAGTGAGCTAAATTCTCTCAACCACTTATTAAATGTCAATTCAATACATTTCTCAGTGAAAGCACAGCAAGCAGATCCCGTGGCCGAGGAAGAAGGAACACGAGCTCGTCTCCTGCGCAGCACCCGCCTGAGCCGAGCACGGAGAGAGTCTTCATATGGGACCTGGACGAGACTATTATTATATTCCATTCGCTGCTCACTGGAACTTATGCTACCAAGTACAATAAAGTAAGTTTTTTATTATTTGATATTGTAAAAGCATGCTATGCTACTGTTCTGTGTATCCTGGGGATCTATTGCCGTTCAAAATGAAAATGAGAATGTGAATCATTTTGGCATGTGATTAAGTATACATTGCAAGTATATAGGTGAACCATTTTGTCTACACAAGAGATTAAGCTTTAAACCCGCAATGTATACTTACTTATCACATGTCAAAATGTTTCTCATTCTTATTTTCATTGTAAACGGCAATAGCCTAACTGTTTTAAAATATTTATGTATAGAATTTTATGGCACTACAAGGTTGTGTTGTCTTTTTCTTTTTTTTCTTTTATATTTTTGATCTCTGCTTTTTATGAATCCTGTAAGTATTTTTTTATAACATAGTAGCAATTGTAAATAAATTGTCTCTGCCTACCCCGATGGGAAACAGGCGTGATGTGTATTTTTGATGTGTGTATTTTTTTTATTTTATAATGAATCTTATTTTAAGCAATGTATTTGCATTTCATTGAAACAGTTTAATTTTCTTAATAAAACAGTAAAAAAAAATTATTTTTTTGTGAATATCTAGCGTAGCGTAACTCTTTGTATGCGCCACTATAAGTGCAATAAGTGCGATCATGAATACTCCGCTAATGTAACACCATTTTTTTTTTTGTATTTCAGGACACCCAGCAAATAGTACAACTAGGATTCAGAATGGAAGAGATGATATTCAGCTTGGCCGACTCTAATTTCTTTTTCAATGATGTTGAGGTAAGTGGAGTTTTTTAAGTTACTAAATTTTTTCACTTTTTGATAAAAAAAAACACCGTTAAAATAAAAAAAAAAAAAACAAACAGATAAATACAAAGTTTATAAATCAAAGAAAAAATTACAAAATACTTCTCTGAAAACCGGTGCAGATTAACGCGCGAAAATCATACATAAATATAGGTCAAACTGAGAACCTCCTTTTTTGAAACTAAGTCGGTAAAAAATTGACTATGATGACAAACACTAAATGTGTGTGGTTGTGAAATGGCTTTGACTCAGCATATGCTGCAATGCAATGGAACACTGGTAAATCTGCCCGGACCTTTATTCGATACCAAATGCTTGTTCCAGGACTGTGACCAGGAGCACATAGACGCAGTGGCGGCAGACGACAACGGTCAAGATCTTTCCTCGTACAACTTCACAGCGGACGGGTTCCACGCGGGCGGCGGCGGGGGGGCAGGGGGAGCCGCGGGGGGGCTGTGTGCGCCCGGGGTGCGGGGGGGCGTCGACTGGATGAGGAAGTTGGCCTTCAGATACAGGAAGATCAAGGATACTTACAATAATTATAGGAATAGGTGAGAAATTTAGTTTGTAACTAACGGTACAGTGGCGGTCTCATGCAGCGCAACACTTTTGTAAGGTCTCGTACGCACGAGACTATAATACCAGAGAATAAGGGCTTTTTTTATGCTGAACGAGTCTGTGACTCTACCAGGAGCACATAGATGCAGTGCAGTGGCAGCAGAAACGACAACGGTCAGGGACGTCTCGTTATATAAATAGGTAAAGAAATAGAAACATACCAATAGCGATGTTTCCAGAAGCACATAGATGCAGTGGCGTACATACATTGCTATACGTTTGATTTAATCGCAACACACCCTATCACGACGCCCCTCGGAACGCCCCGCGTGCCCCTAAATGCGGCCTAAGACGGCTCGAGCCAGGATAATCATTACTCGGAAACGACTTGTCCTAGTAAACCTGACTGAATTTCAGCCCTAAAGTATCTCCTTCTCGTTTCAGCGTGGGCGGTCTACTCGGCCCGGCAAAGCGCGAGCAGTGGCTCCAGTTGAGAGCCGAGTTAGAGCAGGCCACCGACAACTGGCTCACTCTGGCTTGCAAGTGTCTCAATATGATTAACTCTAGGTAATTATTCTTTAACTTTCACATAGTATCATTTCGTCTTAGGCTCCGGAAATACTGAACCGATTTCAAAAATTCTTTTACTGTTGGGATGTTACACTATCCCCGAGTGACATAGGCTATATAAGATTTTCAAAATAATTAGGGATCCCTACTTAAACTCGAATCATATAGCCCAAGGTGCATTTTTTTCCGTTGTTTACATATTTTGACAGTTGTTTGTTGTTGTTGTTTATTCTTTTTGATTAGCCGATTCTGGGCAGTAAAAGTAAAAGTAAAAAGTAAAAGTAAAAAATGATTTATTCAATACAGGATACAAGATATCGCTTATTGAAAGTCAATTAGACTAATCTAATTAATATTGATACCTTATTTCGTAAAGTATCCTATACTGATAGAGGCGAGGTAGTTCAGGGTGCCCACTAATTGGCTCAGGCAAACAAATGTTTGCCTTGCCTTACGACAATGGTCGCCGGAGACGCCCCCAAACGAGCCCTCCTCTGTCAAATGATTCTACTCTCTTTCGCAATGATTTTACAGTGTAGAGAAGAAAGGGGTAACAAACTATACTTTACAATTTATCTCTCTCTTTTTTTGTTCTTATGTGACATTACAATTTAATTTAGAATACAAAGAACATCAATACATAGTCAATACATAGTATAAAACAAAGTCGCTTCCCGCGTCTGTCCCTATGTATGCTTATATCTTTAAAACTATGCAACGGATTTTGATGCGGTCTATTTTAATAGATAGAGTGATTCAAGAGGAAGGTTTATAAGTATAATACATGCACAAAATAGTAATAGGTTAGGCGGTACGAAGTTCGCCGGGTCGACTAGTATAAAATAAAGTCAATTTCCGCGTCTGTCCCTATGTATGCTTATATCTTTAAAACTACGCAATGGATTTTGATGCGGTTTTTTTAATAGATAGAGTAATTCAAAAGGAAGGTTTATAAGTATAATACATGCACTAAATACTAATAGGTTGGGCGGTACGAAGTTCGCCGGGTCAACTAGTAAATTTATAAGATTTAAAGTACATACATGAAATAATGAAAATATCGTGCAGAGCTAGACTACTTCCATGCGTCTTTGTCCAGTCAAAAGAACATAGTCTATAGAGCCAAGTGTTAAGTAGTATCTTAAATTCTGTGGCGTAACGAAGTTCGCCGTTTCAGCTAGTTTTCAGATAAGATTAACTTATTATAACAATGTTTCACACGGCAGTCCAGTTTCCCGTTTTCTGCAGGATCCCTTTTGATTTTTATGCTAGGATGCGGGATGTTCCATTATCAAATGCGATTCTGCCGAAAACGGAAAATTGGACTGCCGTAGTTAGTCTTATCTGAAAATAAAGTAACCGACTCGTTCCTTTGCTACCAGAACGAGATACCGAGATGAGAGTCCTTTTTTAACCGACTTCAAAAAGGAGGTTCTTAGTTTGACCTGTATGTATGTTTGTCCACGATTATATCGAGTTTGGCTGAACCGACCGATTTTGATGCAGTACATTTAGGACAAGTTTTTGGTACCTATTTTAACTGACTGAGAAAGACTAAGTTCTCAGTTTATGTATGTGCCACTTTCTTAAAGGTCCTTTAAAAAATATATATATAAGCGATATAATTTTCACGATAAATTAAGTTAAGTGCAACGAACATACTCTGTGATTAAACGTTTAATTTTTAGCTTTTGTATTTCTTAACAGGGAAAACTGCGTGAACGTTTTGGTTACAACGACGCAGCTTGTGCCGGCGCTAGCTAAAGTTCTACTCTTCGGTCTCGGCGGGGTGTTTCCTATAGAAAACATCTATTCTGCCACTAAAACAGGTAATATATTAATTCAAGTGTTATACAGGTAAATAAAAGTATCATCGATAAAAATTAAAAAAAAAAAAAAAATGTAAAGTGGTCATTTTGACAAGGGTTGGAAACTTGTAACAGCACCCGAAGCGGAAAAGCTTTACGCCCACGTTGTATTTTCTATTTTTTCATTTTCCCAACGAGAAAAATTATTACTATAAAACACTAGCTTATTCAGCGAACTTTGTTTCTCCTAACGCCAGCTGGTGTCAAAATTCAAGACCAAATTGGTCGATTTTTTTTTTTCGTTTCTTTTCGAATTTTAAATTAAAATCCTCTATCATTTGCAGGTAAAGAGACATGTTTCGAGAAAATAAAGCAAAGATTCGGCGACCGGTGTACTTACGTGGTCGTCGGCGACGGCCAGGACGAAGAGGCGGCGGCAAAAGCGAAGAACTACCCGTTTTGGAGGATTTCCAGCCATTCCGATATAGCGGCGCTTTACAACGCGCTCGATATGGGCTTCTTATGATCTGCTGCTCCCCTGGTACTTTTTATGGTGATCCTATATTGATTTTGTTTTGTTCAAAGAGTAAGTCCAGTAAATGATTTCCTATGTTTTACGTTTGATTTCTACTTGTGTTGATCGCTAGATTTCATGTCGCTAACGTCCTTAGTATACCGACGCGTTTGCAGACGGCAGCAAAGCTATTGTTTCGTTTTCGCTGCCGCCTTCGAACGCGTTGGTTTACTAGAGGCGTAACATGAATCTTTTGGGGACAGATTCTGAATAATTATTATGATAATTTGACATTACACAAATATACATTTTTATGTAGTTTTTTACCTAAGTACTTACTTTCTGTGTAAGCATATTTCACGTGTTTTAAATATGAAACCATTTTTTGATGCAACTTTTTAAAATTTTAGTTTTCAAAGCTCAAAGCTAGCTCAAAAAGCAGTTTTTTTAAAACAAGCAATCAATCTAATGTACATAAAAGTAGAGTAATTTTTTTGAAATATTTATTATTTCTAAAAGTCCATTCCTATTGAGTAAATCTTTTAGTTATGTTTTCTAAATAAATTAATGTACAGGTTTTTTATTATTAAAATTTTAGGACAAATTTCAGTAAAATTAAGAATAAAATAAGTATTCTTTTTAGTTCAGAGAAACCTAAAATACCAATCTAACGCCACCGCTGAAATAAATCTTCTCAAATAAGGCTATTAATAAACTAGCTGAGTTTAAGTAAACGTTTAGGACTTTTTCAAAATAGTACGCAAGTTCTCAATTTAAAGTACATTTTATATTGTTACAAAATGTTAACTATTCCATATTTTTGGAAGAATCGCGGGGTGTGCTTAAATTTATAAGTCATGGTGAAAAAATTATATGTCTTTCTCCCACTATAGGGCAAGAGTTTTTCCTGTGAAGAGAAAGAGAGAACTATACATATTTGAACACAATTATTAGTTTAATACTTAGTTTTTATAAAAGTTTTACCCCATATACTTAAAACCTTATTATTCTTGTTAATGCCATATATTAAAAAATATATATACAGCTATGTCCTTTTAGAAAAACAATAATAGTACATTTAAAAAAAAAGAAATTTGCAGTTAAAAAACTAGTAGCAATACTTATTTCTCGGTTTGTAAAGTAAAAAATAAAAACTGTAAATGAGAAATGAGAATTTATATTAGTTGTTTAGGACCGAAAATGAGCCGGAAATTAATCCACTCATAATATTAATTTTATTCATTCAACATAAATTTATATACAATAAGTAAATAAATATTATATAAGTAACTTAAAATTTTTGATTTGAAGCCAACCGAAATTGTAATATCGATTATTGTAAATAATATAAATTAGCATAAATTATAATTAAAAGAGTTATTACAATACGTAGCCACTAAGAAAATGTAAGAAAAGTCCTAAGTAGCTAATGTGAAAAAAAAATTGTTCAACTTTGTAAATAAAATTATATTATTTCAAATTATTTTTATTTTTTATTTAAGTAGACTTTAGTCGAAATACGATTTTTTTTTATTTAAGATTGTATTTTTGCATTTTTTGCAAGACGTTTTTTTTACAATTTTTAAAATGAAATTTCCAGTATTTTTAACTAAGTACCTATTCTTTATTTAAACAACCATAAACAAACAATCAATATTTTGAGATGATTTTCGGCGGTTTCCTCTGAGATTTTGAGGCCCGGCATTTTTCTTGAAACAGTGGTTGCCTAGCAACACTTTGCAACCACAACAAATTATTTGTTAGTAAATAAAAATAGCTGAGATTCCGTTTGTTGGAAAAGATAAAAAATATTTATTCAATAAAGTGAATTATTTGAAATAAGTCTTTAAAGAATTAAGTGAAATGAAGTCCGCAGTAAATACTATATTGTTCAGCGTCTCAAAAAACGAGTTGTTCAAAGTGAACGAAAACTACAAACTTCTGCACAGAAAACTGAAGTCTACGTGGAAAATCGTCGTGTAAGTCACAACCTTTACACATCATAGAAGACAAAATCATTTCCTACCTAGGATTACCTACCCTACCTTTTATAAATTCATATTCATTTCGTGCTTGCTTAAGGTAAGTACTCAGACGTTAAAACATAAAAAATACGAAGAATTAATTAATATTAATTTATTATAGACTAAAACGACCCACCGACCCATAAAATAACTACACACAGATCGAATTACGTATCCGTAGTACAAGTAGGTATATACGGTAGGTCACTGTAGGTTAGGTATACCACATAACCACAACCATACTACTGACGGTGGCGTATCGGATGTGGTTTATCTATAGGTTGATGTAGAATGTAGATAGTTACACCTACAACCAATAAGGTTTGCCGCATTATATTCCCACAAAGTCTGAGCACAAAGTGATGCTTCATATTTTTTTGGTAAATAAAAAAAAACACTACGAAAAAGTTGAGTGAGAGGGGTTAAACAACATTTTTTAATTAGATCAGGGTGCCTGGAAGAAATCGTCTTTAGCGATGAAGTCGCCTTTTGTCATCTTACTGTATTTAATACTTGTTATTAATACCTAAAACGACCCACCGACCCTACCTACTTAATGTCTACAAATAGATAATAAACCCATTTTAACTTAGAACAACAACATTCGTTAATTAGATCGGGGTGCTGGAAGAAATCCTCTTTAGCGATTAGGTCACCTTTTGTCATCTTACATAATACTTGTATGTACTTATGCGCCCCGGGACTTCGCAAGCGCAATTTTCCTTGGGGTTTTCGGGATAAAGAGTAACCTATGTCCTTTTCAGGCTGACTGTTTTCCAAATTCCATTTAAATTGGTGCAGCAGATTTGGCGTGAATGCATGACAGACAGACAGAGTTACTTTCGCATTTACATTGATTTCAGTATAATAAGGTAAGTAAGTAGTCCATTGATTTATTTTGTTTCCCCCAGCCACAGAGAAGAGCTAACCTTCACAGCATTGCAAGACGTGAAGATTCTCGTAATACCAGGGCCACAGAACGTGTTCACAGATGACGAGCTCGGCTGTATGAAGGCGATGGTGGAGCGGGGCGATGCTGTCCTGGTAGCCATGTCTGAAGGAGGGGAGGAACGAATGAACACTAATATCAACTTCTTTTTGGAGGAGTATGGGATTATTGTTAATAATGGTTGGTTTTTATTTAGTACTAGCTGACCCGTCAAACTACGCGTATCGCTTTACAATTTTATATAACGTAACGCATAACACATCACACTCAGAGCCCCTAACTAGGAAGAACCTGTATCTAGGGTGCCCGAAACATAATACAGAGACGAGCATTACACCCAGACCGGGAAACAAACATCGATATTCATCATAACAATGTTCATCCCGCCAAGAATGGAACCCGGTGCACCCGCGTCTCAGTCCACATCTCTGCCAACTGAGCTACGGAGCAGTAAATTTTATTGTTGTTTTTAATTCAGGTTACCTACATTCCTCGTAATTTTTCCATATTTTCTCACTGTGTAGTAACGTTCCCTGGACTTCGACAAACGTTTCAAAACCAAAATGGCGCCCCACGGCTTCGCCAACGCAATTTCCCTTGAAACTGCAAATTCCCAATTTCCCCGTGGGATTTTCGTGACAAAGAGTCCTTTCTAGTCTAGAGCCTGAGAATTGCCATTAAAATCGGTTCTGTAATCGTAAAAGCGAGACAGAAAGACAGAGTTATACTTTAGCATCTATAATATTAGGAGGCATAGCACACACAGTTAAAGTAGCGCCACCCGAAAAAAAACTTCTAAACTAAAACAAATATCAAAAATGTGAACCAGTAGGTATTCTACTAGATAATGCAGCCTAGTATTTTTAGAGCACTGTTGTATAGCTGGTAAACTGTGCTATCACAGATTACTAAATAGTTACGTGCTCTTAAATGTCTTTGATATATTTTCTAGACTGCGTGGTTCGTGCGTGCTACCACAAATTTTACCATCCAAAAGAGTGTCACATCTCAAACGGTATATTGAATAGAGCATTCATGAAGCTCATCATGAAAATGCCGAACTACAGCAGCGAGTCCGATGATTATCTGTAAGTTTATCATTATCATCTTAGCTAGAGAACGACTGACTGGCCAGTTTCGGCCTAAAAATTTAGTTTCGGCCACAGTTTCGGTTTCGGCTAAAAACGGCCGAACCCGAACCCTTTGCCGACACTGAAACTCGAGTTTTGTGCGTCGCTTGGTTGACCTCGGATGCAAGGACCGCGAATCTTACTCGCATCCACTCCACTGCTGGACATAGGCCTCCCACCATAAACCATATGGTTGCCATAAACCCCACGATGGAAATTTAGAGAATTTCTTTCTCAGTGTACCACTACAAAACCCTTGGTAACCTCGTTCTTAATTTCTACTTATAGATATTCAAGCAAGCGGCGTCTTCAGTCATTCAGTAATATTCGAAGAATTTCATAAATAGGAATTGGAATTTCGTGCATTTCCGGGTATGTCAGAGTCATGAACCCCTGGTACCATTCATCCACAGCGAGGACCCGGCAACACCAAACTTCGTTTATCCGTACGGAGCGACGCTGAACGTGAAGAAGCCTGCCGCAGCGATTATGTCAACTAGTGACGTATGCTATCCTGTGAAAAGACCCGTTGCTGCACTCTACACTTCTGATAGGAGCGGAGGTATATAATGGTTACTATATCATTGTATATTTCTAGCCACTTTAACCGAAAGGCATCCACTGTAGTCAATGCCTTTTTCACTGATCGCCTCAAGAATAAACTTGTGGGGGATTTTTTTCATAATCCCTACGCTTGGCAGACGATTGGGCGATCGCAGTATGGCAGTTAAAATAAAAGGACACTGCTCAGCTGTCCTTCTTTTAGGTGTATCTTTCATTGAATGTGTAATAAGTCAACTAAGTACATACCTTAATTAAAATAACAATTATCTTACGCTTATATTCCCTAAAGGGGTAGGCACGAGAGGCATCAGTTCAACAAGCTAGAATCTAGGTTGTTGAACTGACCCACGTTTGTTTGACTGACCCACGTTTGTTTGACTGACCCACGTTTGTTTGACTGAGATTATATTATGTTAATACCATCTCGACAAGGGGCTAGATTTTCAACGAAATAAAAATAAATATTTTTTTATAGAAAAACATAGTATTCCTTTATAGTTTAAGAGGCGGGTCAGGGTTGTCTCCTAAGCGGCTCCAGGCAAGCGAATGTGAAACCAACCCAACAGTCCACATACGAATTATATTCCTGAACTATCCCCAGGTAAGCTGTTCGTGATCGGCTCCGGTCACTTCTTCGCCGACCAATATCTGGAATACGAGTGCAACGATCTGATCCGTGAGCTGATCTTCAACCACCTGGCCGGCATCAGTGATATTCACCTTCATCCAGTCGACGTGGATGATCCTGATGTAAGAGTCTTTTGCCCATAAAAAGCTGATTGTACTAATGAAGTGCGCCTCTATAAGCAGTGGGTCTATTGCCATTGTTGATTGACATGAAAATGAATAGCATTTTCACATTGTTATCTTCGATGTAGATGATTGTTATCCATTATAAGTATCATTTATTCATCATTGCAGCCACAAGCCAAGGCATTGAAATCACCACAAGAAAAGTCCCAGTTTTAATTTTTCAACAAAAGACGCTGCTGCCCGTCCTTTGTTATATTCCCTTCGCCTTTTTAGACACCCAATGAGAGTAGATGGAGTGGTGGAATTCCGTGCAGCTACCACATAGCACTGCTTAGTCTACTGTTGAGATCAGCACTTACTGAATTTAATTGGGATATCTTAGGCATTTGACAAAAATATAGACTTGCATAGATACAAAATACATGATTGCAGAGGTAACGAGTGGTTGGGTCGTAGTCTTATCAGTGGCTCGTAGGAATACATAAGGATTTAAAGTCGCATTCCCACACTTTGTGCTTAAGGACTTTTGTTGTTCTTCTTCAACAGATCAATACGTATAGAACGGTGGGCGACACGCCGCACCTCAGTCGACAGCCCCTCCCGGAGCCAGCCAGTGCCCCCGCGCCCGCCCTGGCCGGACTTCACCCCCACGCCCTCTTCACTTGGAGACTGTTCTCGCTCAATCTTGCTGCTTGTATGTGGGTTTTAACTATTACATCTGGCAGCTAAATATGCAGTTTTTTACAGAGCAACCTGACTTCCCTGCCTCCTTAATCAGTAAAGTTTAAAAAAATAACACTTTAATGTTATTGTTTTTATGTTTTTTGTGCAATAAAGATATCATTCATTCATTCATTCATTCATTCACTTTCAACTTCTCCACCGCCTTATACTTACTTACACTTTTTCTAAAGCATTCTGTATATTAGATAGATTGGGTTGTTACTGTTTCGACCCCCGGTCTTTCTACCCACGCACCTTTTTTTCTTGTTTCAACCCACAACAAATGGTCATTATTGTTTCGACCCACGATAAGTACCTACCTATTAAATACATTTAAGTAATATGTAAGGTTGTCAAAAAATAGATATTATATTTGTAAGGTAAGCCAAAGAAGTCCGAGAATTCTTTTGTTTTCGACTATTTAAAAAAAAAATCTTTAATTCTTTCAGATTTTCGGTATCCCCTTTAGCATTAAAGTGATTTTGTTTTTGGTAAAAATATAACAAAAAAATTAAGTTAAAAATAAAACACAGAAAACCGCAGATATGTTTAATTACTTTCGTACTATGAAATTTCACAAAATTTTGGTTAGTACGAGTAGGTAAGTGTTTTGTGAAGTGAAACAAACCTATCGCAGTTAACATTAGTATGATTTTGATCATGTTTTGCAAACTCTCCAAAATTAGGAATTGCACAGCGGGTTGAAACAGTACTATGAATGGGTAGAAAACGGACAAAAATAATGATTATTTTATGTTGGGTTGATTGTGGGTTGAAACAGGCATACAAATGGGTTGAAAACGGAAAAAATAATCGTGGGTAGAAAGTCCGTGGGTCGAAACAGGAACAACCCGATAGATTTATACTAAAAGGTATCTCTTCTTCTGTATTCTCTTTCAGATTTAGAGTGGCCGAGTTGCCTGGAAGAAATCGCTATGAGCGATAAGATCGCGTTTTGTGAACTTATTCTTTAGTATCTTAGCCAAATCGTGGCAAGGCAAACATTTGTTTGCCTGAGCCAATTGGTGGGCACCCTGAACTACCTCGCCTCTAGCAGTAGGTATAGGATACTTTACCATATAAGGTATCAATATTAGTTAGGTTAGCCTAATTGACTTTCAATAAGTGATATCTTGTATCCTTTATTGAATAAAATATTTTTTAATTTACTTTACTTAACTTTTTTTTAAATGACGTTGAATGCTGTACGACATGCTCCTTTCACAGGATCGTCAAAAAGTCAGTCTTACGCGACCGCCTCATCCAATACATTTCTGCAACATTTACCAGATCTGTGTAGGTAGGCTGTAGGGGGCTGCAAAAACTGTATCTTCCGGTGCGTCATCGGCATTTTCAACCTTTTCATCGGCTTTTTAACCCATACATTAACCTTCAGCTCATTGAATACCACTGAAACAGGTGTTTTTTTTTTGTTTAGTGCCCGAAGTTCTAGGATTGTATGATGCACTGGGAGTCAAGCATGAGCCATTGCGACTGATCGCGCCACAGTTCGAGACGCCGTTCCCACCGCTTCAGCTTGCCGTAAGTCTAGAAAACTTTTTTTTAATTCTATGTTCTTCTAGTAGGTAGCAATATTAACTTACATAGTTACCTATCTTCTTGAACGACTTGATTAAAATTAAGGTGACAAAATTTCTTTTAAGTACGTAGTTTTCTTTTTCGCTTTGCAAATTCTTTCACGATAACATGTGATGAAATAAACTAAAAATTTTACATTTTGAACTTATATCTAAATGCATGTCCATTTCTCGCTCAGCTGAGCATCCACAGGCCTCATTCTGCAGTTTGCTACTTAGCCTCAGATTACTAAGTAGTTACTGAGCTCGGATGGCTCTTATAAATGTGGAGAATCGCATTTAAACATTGTACAATGGCTCCAAACACGTGGGCTAAGGAAATTTATTATTTTATCTGTGGCTAAGTTAGTAATTATTGTTTCATCTGTGGTTCACGTGCAGGCACTCTTACACTCCTAAAACAGAAGAAGAAGATTTAAATTCATGAGATGCAAAAAGGCATAGCTGACCAATCACTACACCCTCAGTCAAACCTTTCTTTGCATCACATTTGAACCCAAATTTAAAATTCCAGTTGTTTCCCCCAACATTCCGGGAGCCACCACCTCCGCCGCTGGAACTCTTCGACCTGGATGAGGCGTTCAGCTCCGAACGATCTCTTCTGGCCAGGCTCACCAACAAGTGCCTGCAGCCAGCCAATGACAGACTTGGTCAAGGTAAGTTTAATTGTGGCAGATTTGACTTTAGTTCTAGGTTTAAGTACCTATTTTACCAATTTACAAGGTTTGATCGCCCAAAGCGCACATAGAAACAAAAGTCTCTCACACTCGAACACCGTGGGGAGAGATGGAGGAGGTTGCCCATGACTGGAACAAGAGCCGAATTTTACTGAAAGCCCTATGTCCCGGATAAAGGATGAGATGCTTTCAGCCCTTTGCAGGGATATCCAAATCATTTTAGGGTTTTTTTTTATCCTTTTCATGTTTTTTTTTTCACCAATCATCCTTACCTAAACGTTAACTATAAAAATATGTCGCACACCGGATGTCTATAATCAATAATTAATCCCCAAAGTTCTTCCAAAATCGCCGAGGCGACAACGGAGTTTTTTAGTTGGTGCAAGCCCTTTACACATCCTTCGATCTCCGAGCGACGAGAAGTTCGCACTTCTCGTCGCTTGCTGGTTAGCGGGTTGCTTTTTGTTACCAAAAACTTGTCGATCCCGATCGATTTCCACTCTGATCCAGGTAGATTAGATTGGAAATCGTTATGAAGAAAGCGGAGACCCCCATCTGGGGTGGTGTTTCCTACTTTTATGCAAACAATATTATTTTTGCCACAAATAAAACCGACTAATTTCCCTCCATTTGTCACAGGTGACAGCAACAAGCACATAGAAAGCGAGCTAGAATACTTTGTGCTGGAGTGCGGGCGAGCGCTGCGCCTGTCCCGAGCGACGGCCGGCCCCGCGCCTCAGTCTGCGAAGGAGACCTTGCATCAACTGGCGACGCAGCTCGCTACATATAAGAAGATTGGTGGAAGAGATGAATAGGAAAGATATATCCATCTTCACACAGACAAAGTAGAAGTACTGATGGATGGACGTTGAAACCAAGAAGATTGGATTGGATTTTGCTAAATTGTTTTGTTTCCCTCCGTCCCATTTTGTACCCTAGACTAGCCTTGATGGTACATCTGAGACAGCTTCTTCGTAATGCTCTCAGTATGGGTGCAGTAAAGAAGCTAGTAGGTAACTATTTAGGTTAAAGGTGCAATGCATAAGTTTATTACAGTGATGAAATTTTAGAATATAAGTCTGAAGAAATACTTTTGTTTTATTTCAAAGTATTTATTTGGTAGTTCTTGTGGGTATAACTCAAAAGGTCCCACTATAAGTCAGTTGAGCATAATATTATTATCTTAAGGTGGTAACTCTCGGTATGGCGCAAAATTCAAGTTTTTTCGTGTTTTTTATTTATTCTGGCGAAAGTATACATTTTTAATAAAGTTTTGTGTCTAAGGGGTAAAAGGCCAAAAATCAAGTTCCTTGAATATATACAAAATTGGTAACTCTGTCATCCAAAAACGTTGTATTACAATGTGGAAAATGGTTTTTTACATACGCAAATTCATTTAAACTTTATTAAAAATGTATACTTTTGCCAGAATAATTAAAAAATACGAAAAAAATCGAATTTCGCGCCATACCGAGAGTTACCACCTTAATGTGATTTATTGAGGTATAATTAGGGTTTACGTAAGCCCATTTTGTACCTAATAGGTAAACAATAATTCTACTCGTAGCACTTTCAGTAGGTACTAAAGTATACCTATCTACTATTCAAAATTGAAAACCTTATCACAGAATTGCGTTTCAAACATAAAAAATATCGTTAAAACATCACCGTATCGGCTCAATCCAACAGCGCTGATGCAATGCAGGCGTTGTTTATTTTCATAGTTTTTACTATACAAAATGTACTATCCGACGACCCAGAACTTGCGAAGTACAATGATTTAAAATACAAAAGTTATAAAGATTTGCTGCATCCAAAAGTAGCAATATGGAGCTCGAAATGGCAGGCGAAGAAGAAAAGTATGCCTCATCTTTACACCAAGAAACCTTACTTGGATTTGGACCCTGAGAACAGGTTTTATACCGCATTTGCTCCCGTCGATCCCTACAACAAGAATGTCGATATTCCAGACAGTCCTTTCTTCCCGATCGATCACCACTTCCAACAAAGGACAAGAATAAAGAAGGTCCTGCCAGAATACTATCCGTCTCTTTCTAGAGTAAGACGATCTGCTCATGGCGACCCAAGTCAGGTGAAGCCAGATGATAAACAAGTCTCAAAGAGTCCTACTCCTAAGACTAAAACTAACAATGTTGTGAAGGCTAAAACTAATCCTAAACCTAATGCAAAAAGACGTGTCGCTCGAAGACCACAAAATAAAAATCAGGTTCTAAGAAGACGAAAGCAACAAAGACGCATAGCCAGTAACCCTAAATCAAATCCTGGTAATAGAAAGAGACGAAACCAAGGCAAAAAACAATTAAGAAATAAAAATAACCAAAGAGCTAAAGGTGACGTGGCCAGGTCACTTAAACGTGGTAACAAAGCAGTGAAAAACCAGCAAAGAAAGGGTCCTGCAAAGAATGCTCAAAGCAAAACCCAAAAAATGCAGCCGAAAACTAACAAGAACTCAAAGGAACCTAAACCTAACGCGAAAGCAGCAGTTAAGAAACCAGAACCAGTTTCAAAGCCTGCGATAGCAAATCTAAACCAACCAGCTGCAGGAAATCCAAAAGCCGATAACATACGGAAAAAAGGTAACTAGGCATTTAATGTAAAATTTAACAGAGAAAATAAATGAATTTTGAATGAACCAGTCTTTTCGATTCATTATAAGGTACAAGGAGATTGATATCATCAAGGGACGCGGACATCGAGGAGTTTCCCTACGTCGTGTCGATACAGAAGGATTCTGAGCACTGGTGCTCTGGAGCCCTGTTGAACCAGAGGCTTGTTATCACTACTGCTAACTGCGTTTGGAAGTAAGTTTATAGAAACTCTCGGTAACATTTTTTCTGGAGAGCAGGCATAGTTAGCATTGGAAAAAATCTATTGACAATAAGTGTAGGATAAGATTGTAACGAAATCATTATAGGTAGAGGCTTTTAAAACATTACATGATCTAATAATCAAGAGCTTTAATACTAGCGTTAAAAAATTCATCTGTTTTTACAATTTTAATTACCTACACTGTAATTGGTGGTTTAAAGAGTTGGCAAAAGACTTACCTTATCAAGGCGAAATGACCGGTGACCCGCTCTGAAGCTAAAGTGCAATTTTCTTCCAAAAAACTAAGGTTCCTTTATTAATATTCTACTGATATCTTTTATTGGAGTTTCATTTAGAAATGGTATTTAAATTACGATGCGAATCATTACCTACTCATCAATATCGATGCTATAAGGTAGGTACTGTAATTTGACTAAGGTATGCTGAAGAATTTCAAACAGCCAGTAGTACCAATTTAGTCATCATTAAATAATCCACCGACTGATCTAGTTATTTAATCTTAACCCTAGATCCTCAAGCCTCAGTCGGATGCGAATCCGTGCGGGATCCAGGTTCACAGACCACGGAGGACAGAAGGCTAAGATTCAGGAGGTGATGAAGCATCCACGGTGGAGCATCAGGAGCCAGCCTGACAACGATGTTGCCTTGTTACTGCTTGACCGGGACTTGAAGTAGGAAAACTGGGTCAATATTTTTTGACAAACAGACGGCGCTTTAAGCGCAGAGCGCCCGGCGTCAAAGTGTTCTAGCGTCGCGGCGGCGTTGCGGACGCCAAGTCGGTACGCTCAGCTGCTATCAGCTTAGTGCTCGGGGAGGCATGTTGTTCCCCGGCTCGCCTTTGGAGCTGCGGCGGCACAGAGCCACAAGCTGTGCCGCCGCCCATCTTGGGGCCGTTTGATAAGTGTGTCGGGCCCCCGCCCTTCACACCCACGACCCCTTTTAGTCGCCTCTTACGACAGGCAGGGACTAGACCTATTCTTACGCCCGTGGCCCGTACCTACAGGGCTTATCGCAAACCCGCCCGCCAAGCGTGGAGATTATGACAAAGCCCCTCAAGTCTCTGTGAAGATTTCTGTGTCGGGGAGGCCTAGGTCCAACAGTAGACTTTTTTGGCTGAGAATAAAGTTGAATTATTACTACTAGGTAGGTACAAGTAGGTAGTATGTACAGGTAGGTGTTGTAAGTTGTCATTTTAAGTCAGGTACAGTGGCGGTCTAGGACGGCGTAACAGATTTGTCTATGGTCTCGTGTACCATAGACAATTAGACAGAAATACCAAAGAACAAGAGCTATTTTTCAATACAGAAAAAAGTGTTAAGCCGTCCTAGACCACCACTGTACAAGTCCGTACAATACAAATAAACAAGTGCAGTCAGTCTGCACTTACCTATGTATTCAAAAAACACCTGAACCTGAATGTATTTATTTTCTTAAATTTTCACTCGGAGATAAAAGTCAGATTTCTAATTACAAAAAAATATAAATACCTAGTAGCAATCGCATTGTTAAAGGTTTTCAGATAGTATCCACGCTGCTGATTTACCAAACAGAATCATGATGCCGCCATTCAACGACGCTTGGGTCACCAGCTGGGGTACAGAGCGGGTAAATAGTTTTTGTTCACTACTGAGAACTTCGTACCGCAATTTAAATTTAGTTAGCTTCATTTATCGCGTTGGTTAAAGCATAGACCAAATAAACAGTCCATGTTAAACTATATCGGAATTTCACACGGATCCCTAAGTTTTTTGAAATAGTTCTTTAGCTTATCAGCGATAATGTAGCATTTTAGGTGTACTCTCAATCGGTCCAGTAGTTTTGGATCCCATTCGATAAAAACAATATATCTTTCCTCTTTAAAATATGAATGTGGATTTAGACAAATAACTCCGACAGACATGTTTTGCAGTTTTCATAACGATGCTCAAGTTTCACTGGCTTACTTTATAGTAAGTAGGTATCTTTAGACCTTCATCTTTTTTAATTTTTATTGGGCAATGATTAACAATAATTTCAAACAGCGTGACGGTATTTACAAGCACTCTGAAGCAGAGAAGACCCTCCAGATATATCACACCCGCCTAATGGATCAGCGTAAATGTGGAAATATCACCAAACGGTACGGAGTCGCTGTCACTGAGAACTTCATCTGCCTAGCGCAGGATGGACACCGGGCGCCTTGTACTGTGAGTTTATGGTATCCTAGTAGCTGACTTGTCAGGATTACTACAGTTACCAAAGCATTTTATTTGCCGGTCTTTTGTTGCGTTCGGTGGGTACCTGCTGCACGGTACCAGCCATTTTCACTTCACGCTTGACAACTTAGCACATTTGTCTAAAATATTTTTTGCCGTTATTTGAAGA
This sequence comes from Euspilapteryx auroguttella, assembly GCA_951802225.1. Taxonomy (NCBI): domain Eukaryota; kingdom Metazoa; phylum Arthropoda; class Insecta; order Lepidoptera; family Gracillariidae; genus Euspilapteryx; species Euspilapteryx auroguttella. The sequence continues at coordinate 5,147,294 of OX637664.1, read as the reverse complement.
AATTTACCCTTTGGGAGAGTTACTTTTTTATGGCACTGGCTGCAGTCTCTCATGTTGTTACATGTATATAGCATTAATCGAAACCTTGTTGTTGTTGGTACAGTGGCGGACACGGTCGGCGTAACACTTCCGGTTTTTCTGTATTGCAAAATAGCTCTTGTTCTTTGGTAATACAGTCTAGGCCTGACGAAACCATAGACAAATCTGTTACGGCCTACTAGTCCTTGACTGTACTTAAGCGCCCTTTCCATGAGTATTTTTATTTCTATATGTGCAACTGACAACAGTACATATCTCGAAAAAAGCAGCAATCATGTTTATCCAAGTTTAAGGATTAGTTATCTAACGGCCGTTTTCAATACACTATCTATCCAGATATAGCTTATCAATTCATACAAAATCAACAAATGCCTATCTTCAATGAAATTTCCTTTTTAAAAAACCTCCCTCTCACTCAACTGTTTTGGAGGGTTGTATGGAACTTCATGCTGAACACCGGTACATTAATGTATCGAGTTGAGTCGAAGGGACTTTCACAGAGACTTGACCTATCTTTAGGCATTTGGATATCTTTATCAGCCTTCCGGAATTCTGTATTAGGTACTTAGTCTAATGTTACCTTTATCCAAGAAGTAAAATTTTACTTGGCAGCGCGACACGGGAGCGCCAGCGGTGAGCGATGGTATCTTATGGGGATTGGCTTCATGGAGTATCAGGAAACTGTAAGTTTTATACTTATTTTTTTCTGATTAGATAAGAGTAGTTTTAAAATATGATAACAAAAATACGACAGCGTTCAGGCAAATATTGATAATGGGAAATAATAATGGTTCCGACAAACAAATGAATCTCCGACGATATGCAGCAGACTGTTATTCTAATTAAGTTACCAGCTTAAAAATGAATTACTTACAAAAAACAAACGCTACTGACAAAACAATTATTCTAATTTTACAAACAAATAAAATCTAATTTTTCCACTAAAAATAATGAACTAAAGATCGCTGGTTGCGACCATGAAGCTAGTATAGTAGCTACCCTCATTTGCTAAGGGGTTTTCACTTGCATGAGAGATTGCCGGACATTTCTCAAGTTTTTAGTTACATTTTGAGTTAGGATATTTTGTTTGAAGGTGCGGTACAGAAAGTTTCCCAGCTATGTTCTCCTACCTTGGATCAGTCTCAAATCTGGAGTTCATCATGAACGCCACCCGCTACCTGATGGCTGAATACAGGGAGGATCCCTTCCCTGATCGTCTACCGAGAGGAATGGGCATGGGTATGGGCATGATCAGGAGGTCTGAGGATCAGTGGATTGAATAAAGCTTGTGATTGTGAATTTGGTTATGTGTTATGTTTTCTTAAGATACGATCAAGTAAATTCCTTCATTTTCACCTAGCTGTAATCATTACGAGCAAAACAATATAAACAAGTAAGAGAAACACAGAAATTTGTATATATGAGCATATTTAATATTTTTCTTTTTCAAAATTGTAAAACTCACATCTTGAAATTGCAAAATTATAACTAATTTTTCTCATTATATAATAATTATAACAAACGCCTTTTTTGTAACCCTCTTTTTGTATTTTCCTCCAACTAATAAGTATAGTAAATACATAATTTTTATGTCACTAGTAATAATAATAATATTTAAAAATCTAACAAATTTCGTTAACGCTTCACCAATATTTTGTGACGGAAGCCTAGTGTTTCTTTGGAATAAAATCAGTCCTCTGTTTTTTAAGCATATAATTTGTTTTTCATTTAAATTTTATAAACACTATGCTTCCATCTCAAAACCCAATCTTTATATTTCAACATCAACATCCCCGTATTTAAGCAACGTTTTATCAATACTTCTACCATACTTTTTACATGTCCCATTCTTTTCGAGAATTTTAGTTTTTCTCTTCTGCATTTTAAATAGGAATGATTATATTTTTTTTAAAGAACACTGAACACGGTTTTAAGTATTAAAATAAATACAAAGTTAATAAATTCCACATTTTAACTAAAATTCAATTCGATTCTTTGGCAAATTTGAATTCAAAAGTGAATTTTCAATTTTATTTTAAATTTTAAAATGGCTTTAACCTTTTTAACTATTTCTATTAAGAAATAATATGCAAAGTGCAAACACTGAGAAGTTATTTTACAATTGATGTCTCATGGAATCGACCTGTGTGAATAACTAACGAACTCATCAACCAATCAACGGACTCATTGACTTACTAAGTGGCACCTGATTGGTCAATGATTGCATATAGACATGAATCACACTGGACGAATTTTGAGATAAAAAATAATTTGCAAATAATTCAAGCGTTATTATTCTATGTAGGTATTCTTGATTAGTCTATTGTAGTTAGGTACTGTAATGTAAGTAATATTGCATGAAGTGAGGTTACTGAAACTTTATATTATTATCATTAAAACACTGGCAAAATGTGAATGAACGTTTATGCGTGTATTGAATATGGCTTCCCGAAAAAAAAAGTTGGTAATAGTAAGTTTTAACACTAATATTTTCTTACCAAAGATTCTGGCAATAATATTCTATGGTAACAAAATGTACCTTATAATATTACATGATAAAATACATGTGAATTATTAATTTTTAAAACACTGATGAAAACTTCTGCAAAAGTTAAAAAAAAAAAGAATTGAGCAAAATCTTAAAATAAAAATAAACATGACAGAATAACAAAATACAATGCCCTTAAAATGAAGTTTAAAGATATTTTATACAGAAAATAAAAGAAATTGGATGGATGGAACCGATTTTTGGGTCACAAGTCACAGGCAACAAAGCATCCCAAAATGCTAAACATAAATTATCACTTAAAAAACATAAATATACAGCGCCAGATGCGCAACTTTTTAAATACAAAACAACAAATAAATTCGTGCTTCTTAACCTAAAATGCCATTTAGAACCTAGTTTTAAACTCTTTTATAATTAATTTATTAATAATTCAATCAAAAGATGGTATTCGTACTCCCAAAATATAGCCGCCTGTCTTTTTATAAGCAAGTTTTCGATGATTTTTATAATCTAATCTATACACTTTCGCACCACGCAAGTTTTTTTTCTTATTAAATCTAACACTACAATCTCCCTGATTTTTTTTCTTTTCTTACGTCTAGGTATAGCTACACAAAAATAATTTTGTACTCTTCGCGACGAGTAATCATCAAATGGCAACATTTTTTTACTATTTATCAACATGGCAGCTTTGTACCGCAATCGACTTTTGTCACATTTAATTTAAATTCTATAGAATAGAATGAAACATTTCTATCACTAATTAATAATGAAGAATAGAATCATGTGAATAACCTGTTACTGAAATCTACATCAGAAATAATTTTATTTAACGCACAACATTTTACTCAAATGATAGTAAACCACGACGGCATACTGCGGTATAGATTAAAACATCGTCCAGATATACAACGGAAAATCTCATTGAAAAAATAATTCGTGCAGCACGCAATAATTTAAACAAAATCACGTATTCATATTTAAACTCAATTTAAGAACCTCATGTAATCAGGTATCAATTGTAAAATGAGAATTTATTTTGTTTCTTAAATGTCGTGGTTGTTAAATTCAATTTGTCTGTACCCTACGGCTGATTCAAAAGTAGTGCTTCAAGTTCATCCGCGGATCGAAGGAGGAAGGCCGCTGACTCGCGGTACCCAGTGATAAGCTGCCTAACAGCTCCTACTTCAGCTCCTGACAGCTTGTGAGACATCAGAGGTGCCTTCGTTTGTGAAGATGAAGTGGTTCCAGCAAGAGAAGTTACATTAATGTATCGAGTTGAGTCGAAGGGACTTTCACAGAGACTTGACCTATCTTTAGGCATTTGGATATCTTTATCAGCCTTCCGGAATTCTGTATTAGGTACTTAGTCTAATGTTACCTTTATCCAAGAAGTAAAATTTTACTTGGCAGCGCGACACGGGAGCGCCAGCGGTGAGCGATGGTATCTTATGGGGATTGGCTTCATGGAGTATCAGGAAACTGTAAGTTTTATACTTATTTTTTTCTGATTAGATAAGAGTAGTTTTAAAATATGATAACAAAAATACGACAGCGTTCAGGCAAATATTGATAATGGGAAATAATAATGGTTCCGACAAACAAATGAATCTCCGACGATATGCAGCAGACTGTTATTCTAATTAAGTTACCAGCTTAAAAATGAATTACTTACAAAAAACAAACGCTACTGACAAAACAATTATTCTAATTTTACAAACAAATAAAATCTAATTTTTCCACTAAAAATAATGAACTAAAGATCGCTGGTTGCGACCATGAAGCTAGTATAGTAGCTACCCTCATTTGCTAAGGGGTTTTCACTTGCATGAGAGATTGCCGGACATTTCTCAAGTTTTTAGTTACATTTTGAGTTAGGATATTTTGTTTGAAGGTGCGGTACAGAAAGTTTCCCAGCTATGTTCTCCTACCTTGGATCAGTCTCAAATCTGGAGTTCATCATGAACGCCACCCGCTACCTGATGGCTGAATACAGGGAGGATCCCTTCCCTGATCGTCTACCGAGAGGAATGGGCATGGGTATGGGCATGATCAGGAGGTCTGAGGATCAGTGGATTGAATAAAGCTTGTGATTGTGAATTTGGTTATGTGTTATGTTTTCTTAAGATACGATCAAGTAAATTCCTTCATTTTCACCTAGCTGTAATCATTACGAGCAAAACAATATAAACAAGTAAGAGAAACACAGAAATTTGTATATATGAGCATATTTAATATTTTTCTTTTTCAAAATTGTAAAACTCACATCTTGAAATTGCAAAATTATAACTAATTTTTCTCATTATATAATAATTATAACAAACGCCTTTTTTGTAACCCTCTTTTTGTATTTTCCTCCAACTAATAAGTATAGTAAATACATAATTTTTATGTCACTAGTAATAATAATAATATTTAAAAATCTAACAAATTTCGTTAACGCTTCACCAATATTTTGTGACGGAAGCCTAGTGTTTCTTTGGAATAAAATCAGTCCTCTGTTTTTTAAGCATATAATTTGTTTTTCATTTAAATTTTATAAACACTATGCTTCCATCTCAAAACCCAATCTTTATATTTCAACATCAACATCCCCGTATTTAAGCAACGTTTTATCAATACTTCTACCATACTTTTTACATGTCCCATTCTTTTCGAGAATTTTAGTTTTTCTCTTCTGCATTTTAAATAGGAATGATTATATTTTTTTTAAAGAACACTGAACACGGTTTTAAGTATTAAAATAAATACAAAGTTAATAAATTCCACATTTTAACTAAAATTCAATTCGATTCTTTGGCAAATTTGAATTCAAAAGTGAATTTTCAATTTTATTTTAAATTTTAAAATGGCTTTAACCTTTTTAACTATTTCTATTAAGAAATAATATGCAAAGTGCAAACACTGAGAAGTTATTTTACAATTGATGTCTCATGGAATCGACCTGTGTGAATAACTAACGAACTCATCAACCAATCAACGGACTCATTGACTTACTAAGTGGCACCTGATTGGTCAATGATTGCATATAGACATGAATCACACTGGACGAATTTTGAGATAAAAAATAATTTGCAAATAATTCAAGCGTTATTATTCTATGTAGGTATTCTTGATTAGTCTATTGTAGTTAGGTACTGTAATGTAAGTAATATTGCATGAAGTGAGGTTACTGAAACTTTATATTATTATCATTAAAACACTGGCAAAATGTGAATGAACGTTTATGCGTGTATTGAATATGGCTTCCCGAAAAAAAAAGTTGGTAATAGTAAGTTTTAACACTAATATTTTCTTACCAAAGATTCTGGCAATAATATTCTATGGTAACAAAATGTACCTTATAATATTACATGATAAAATACATGTGAATTATTAATTTTTAAAACACTGATGAAAACTTCTGCAAAAGTTAAAAAAAAAAAGAATTGAGCAAAATCTTAAAATAAAAATAAACATGACAGAATAACAAAATACAATGCCCTTAAAATGAAGTTTAAAGATATTTTATACAGAAAATAAAAGAAATTGGATGGATGGAACCGATTTTTGGGTCACAAGTCACAGGCAACAAAGCATCCCAAAATGCTAAACATAAATTATCACTTAAAAAACATAAATATACAGCGCCAGATGCGCAACTTTTTAAATACAAAACAACAAATAAATTCGTGCTTCTTAACCTAAAATGCCATTTAGAACCTAGTTTTAAACTCTTTTATAATTAATTTATTAATAATTCAATCAAAAGATGGTATTCGTACTCCCAAAATATAGCCGCCTGTCTTTTTATAAGCAAGTTTTCGATGATTTTTATAATCTAATCTATACACTTTCGCACCACGCAAGTTTTTTTTCTTATTAAATCTAACACTACAATCTCCCTGATTTTTTTTCTTTTCTTACGTCTAGGTATAGCTACACAAAAATAATTTTGTACTCTTCGCGACGAGTAATCATCAAATGGCAACATTTTTTTACTATTTATCAACATGGCAGCTTTGTACCGCAATCGACTTTTGTCACATTTAATTTAAATTCTATAGAATAGAATGAAACATTTCTATCACTAATTAATAATGAAGAATAGAATCATGTGAATAACCTGTTACTGAAATCTACATCAGAAATAATTTTATTTAACGCACAACATTTTACTCAAATGATAGTAAACCACGACGGCATACTGCGGTATAGATTAAAACATCGTCCAGATATACAACGGAAAATCTCATTGAAAAAATAATTCGTGCAGCACGCAATAATTTAAACAAAATCACGTATTCATATTTAAACTCAATTTAAGAACCTCATGTAATCAGGTATCAATTGTAAAATGAGAATTTATTTTGTTTCTTAAATGTCGTGGTTGTTAAATTCAATTTGTCTGTACCCTACGGCTGATTCAAAAGTAGTGCTTCAAGTTCATCCGCGGATCGAAGGAGGAAGGCCGCTGACTCGCGGTACCCAGTGATAAGCTGCCTAACAGCTCCTACTTCAGCTCCTGACAGCTTGTGAGACATTAGAGGTGCCTTCGTTTGTGAAGATGAAGTGGTTCCAGCAAGAGAAGTTGATGTCGCCGTGGCGTGTAGCGGTGTGGACGTCGATACGTTTTTAATTGAGAGATCAGTTGGTGCTGGAATTAATACAATAATGTTGATGCTAATTCGGAATATGACAGATATCAGCGATTAATTGAGAGTGAGGAAGAAAATATAAAATTGGTCCGAACCTAAAAACTCACCACTAAGATTGTTAGGGAAAGTATGAGTATGCGCAGCCATTGCTGTCAGCAGTGCGCTTTGGTAGGCTGCCATAGCCGCGTTCACTCCAACACCTAAAATATAAAAAAATAAATTTGAATTTTAAATGTTAAAAATAAACGATCTAAGCTTTTAAATCAATACATAGTATAAAATAAAGTGGCTTTCCGCGTCTGTCCCTATGTATTCTTAAATCTTCAAAACTACGGAACGGATTTTGATGCGTTTTTTTAGTAGATATAATGATTCGAGAGGAAGTTTTATGTGTAATACATGCACAAAATAGTAATAGGTTAGGCGGTACGAAATTCGCCGGGTCGACTAGTGAATAATAATTTCATTAATATTATACCTGATTGGGGTAAAGCTGTCAAAGACGACAGCAAAGCGCTGTTTGTCAAAGCAGCAGAGGCGGGATTGTTGTTAGAGCTGAAACAATTTAAAGTGTGCTTACATATATTATCAAACATAAATTACATCAAAACACTACTGTTATAACAACTGGATCACTGGTTTTAAAACAAGCTGAATTTTATTGTGAATTGATTGATTATGACTTACTTCTGCCTTCCAAAAGTCTGTGGTGTCCCAAAAGTTGTTGGAAAGGAGGGCCTGAATAGTGGCGCGGGAGATGAAGCCGGGCTGTAAAATACAATGGTATTTAATTATATAAGATAATTTTTTTTAAAACTGAATTTCATAGAATCACAGAAGCCTGTTTCAAACCTACAATATTTATTATGGTTACTATCGTACAAAATTAAAAAAAAACTGATTTCAAAAGCATAATTTTTAAACAGATGTATGAGATTGTAAACTAACAAGTTAGTAGGTACTTGGTAAAAAAAAACCCTGAATTCTGGAACGCGCTAGGTGAAAACCTCGTTGGAAGATTCCTCATGCTTTATACAATTAGTGTGTTACTAACAAAATCTTCCAAAACCTACCTGGCAGTCTTACTCCCAGTGTTTCCGTTAGCATTATCAATTTTCAAGCTGTTGTTATTGAGCAGCGTATTCTCCAAAGTGGGACTTCCTGAAGGCCTGGTAGTGTCAGCGGCCATCTTGCTATGTCCGGCTGTGGCCAAGGATATTGTATTTGAAGTAGTTGAAGTTGATGCTGGACTGCTCATCGCTCCACTGTAGAGCGAGAGGAACGATGAAGCGACTGCTGATGATGCTGTTGTGTCGATAGCCTGGAATTTGGTAAAAAAAAATGTTACTCAAATAATATTATTAGACTACTTAATTAAAAATAATGGGTTTTGAAATAAAGTTTTATGATAAAACAGTTTCTTTTGGTAATAAAAATAAGTTAGGTTTAAGTACTTGTTGAGTTACGAAAATCATTTTTGATATGTATCGAATTGTATATAAGATTTCGAGGTGTCATATAACAAAACAAGATCTGAAAATTCTTAACGCTCTCTGTTACAACGTAATATATACGCCTATAATCCGTAGATTAATCGTGGTTTGGATATGAATTATTAAGTGAATCATTACATATCATTACATCAAAATGAAAAGTGAAAGTAGTCTCCAGTTGGACATAGGTCTCCCCTACAGATTGCCACAAGGACAAACATTGTTTTGGTCAAGGCGTTTTGACACTATCTCCACATTTCCTTACATACATATACGTACTTAGTCCAAACCAAACTGCAGTAAATTTAAATAGAATTATAGCTAACCATAGGAGTAGGAACAGTAGGCATAGGCTGGCTGACAGGATCCAGACCAAGTCGCATCCTCTTCGCATTCATACTCTCGTTTTCGCAAGCCTGGGCAAGAATGTGCTCCGCCTGGACAGAGGTCAAGTGGGCTGGAGTCGGCCGTACCTGTTGCAGGGAAGACCAGGTCATCTGGGCACTTGACTGGGGTTTTTAGATCTGGGTACCTAATAGCTTTTTTTGTTGCTAGTAATTAGTAATATTTAAATTAAACTCCTAGGTAATTTGAACAATTGAGTTGTAAAAATCATAAGTGTTATGATAATGTGGATTAAATGATAAAGTACTGGCAGATCGCCTTCTAATTTGCACCGGTGATCTGCCATTGTGCGCTAAATAAAATACACTCAATATGGATTTCGCAAAACCTGAGCTTTGATTTAATAGGAAAACAGACGTAATGCAGAAAGTGCCATTGAAAATCTTCCTAATAAAATTGGTTCACTTACTTTAAAGCATGGTGGTATTTACAGCCGATTCTTAACAACTAGAGTCCAATAAATCAAACAGAGATCGGACCCTCACCGCAGTGTCCCAAGCATTTCCGGTCCCGGCCGTTGTCCCTCCATTTCCAGAAGTGGGACCATCGCCTCGGACTTTCTTGTTCCTCCTGCAACTCTTCAAATAGGTTCTGATGCGCTTCCGAGCTCGTTCGGCAAACTCCGGAAACTGTCGGGTGCAGGAGTCGATGATGGCTTGGATTTTCTCTTTTGGCTGTTTGGAGATAGGAACTATCCTGTCTAAGTTCTCATCAACGAAGAGACGGACGAACATCTGAGAATGAAAATTATTTATCATAAGTGATATCAAATGAGAACGGCCTTTACAATATAAAAAAGTTAAAGCTGTTCCTAATCTGGGCAAAGGCCTCTTTCCCCTCCTTCCACACTTCCCTGTCCTGGGCAGATTCCCACCAGTCCCTATCGTGTGCTCCCAATTCGTCGCTCCATCGCTTCCTGGGGCGACCACGTCGTCTCTTGGCGTGTCTCGGGACCCACTCAGTGACCCTCCTTGCCCAACGATTGGAGTCTATATGGGCTACGTGGCCGGCCCAGTCCCACTTCAATTTTGCCGATTTTTGAGCTACATCCCGTATTTTAGTTCTGGAGCGCAGTTCTGTGTATCGGACTTTGTCCACCAAACGAACTCCCAGTATGCTGCGCTCCACATTTTTCTGACAGACCCCGAGTTTAGACTAACAGTGGGATAACATAGGCTAGTAATAATAATAATAATATTCTTAATCTTGAAGCAGGGTTTAAATCACGAAATCTAGCAATAAATTTGCGATATTAACTTTGCAAGCAAGCACATAGGGTTTATTCACGGTTTATTGTTATTTTCACTTCAGCAACCACTAACAAACTTACATTAAAAGCCTTTAATCGCTCAGGGTCGTGATGCTGGGGATCCACCCTGTCATCACTGTCATCATCAGAAGCCCCGCCATCATCATCATCCTTGGTCCGGTCTGATGATGAAGTCTCGTCGTGGGTCGATGCCGGTTCTACTGGGGTTGCTGCACCGATATGTATTGGACTCTGAAAATGTTATAATAAAACTAAATTGTTATGTGATTGTGAAAATAAAATATGTGTCATCTCCTTCCATGACACCCAAAGGCAACTAAGGGATAACATGAAGGACGGGCAGCAGCTTCCTTCGTTTATAGTTAATGCGATCGCCAACCCGCTTTCCAGGCGTGGTGATTAAGGGAAAACCCCCTATGTTTGTATTTGTGGGGGACATCCCTATCCAACAGTGGTCGTGTTGCGGCTGGGATAATAATGATGGTGATATAATAAGTAATACATTTGTGTCGTCAAAAGACCTTACCAGCTCAATCACCCCTCAATTCGGGATTAAAAATCCTTTGTCCGGCCCGTCCCGTGGTTCAAAGACATACATTTTCAGCCATATCAGTTATGTAGTTTAAGAGTGATTGCGTAACACACACAGAAATTAATTGCACATATAAAATATTTTAATAAAGTATAAATCATAAAACCCAACCTTAAAACTCACCGAGTGGCCAGTAGCCATTGGAGTGGGAGGTTTCGGCGGTTTGGAGCCGAGGCCTAGGGCGCTGTGGTAGGAGGCCCAGAGGTCCGCCATGCTGTCTGTGCCAGAGTCTGTGACGTCACCGTTACGACCTGCAGAAATACAGTAGATTATAACAGGATAATCATCAATACATAGTATAAAACAAAATCGTTTTCTGCGTCTGTCCCTATTGTATGCTTATATCTTTAAAATTATGCAACGGATTTTGATGACTTTTTTTTAATATATAGAGTGATTCAACAGGAAGGTTTATAAGTATAATACATGCACATCATAAATTAATAGGTTAGGTAGTACAAAGTTCGCCGGGTCCACTAGTGCTTGATAAAACGCGGCGACAAGCTGGCACCTTGTCACGATGGTATAAAACATAAACTCGGCTAAACGTGGGTCCAGTTCGATGTACTGATGCCTCTCGTGGACTCAGTCAATCTGGTGCCTCTGACTAACCCTTCGGGAAAAAAAGGCGTGTAATTTTGTTATGTAATGTTATTTGATAGATCGAATTCACATTTCAACCTTGTAAAATTAAATTTACGATACCGAAGGCCTATTTTTCTAAACTTTTATTCGAAATAAGTAAGTAGTTGAGTTTACTTTTTGATTTAACAAAATCGCAAAGAACGATGTTAGAATAAGAAAGCAAAAGTGCATAACATCACATACAACACAAAGTTAATATTACATGCGCACACGCATTCCAGAAACCGTATTTACAAGGAACATGGTAATTTATATGCAGTTTCTACTGTTTTTTTTTTATAAATAGCCCCCCCTTAATTAGTATGCGTAACAAGTAGCTACCAGGACGGCAGAAATTAATGGATGCGCAGGCGCAAGGGACCGGTGCAGTGCACCGCTTAAATGTCAACCCAAACGAGTATGTACCCCTGGTCTATAAATAATTTTGAGAAGGTGCTCACTGCACTTAGGCTGGACTTGGACCCATGCAAAATGCACTTACCACGAGCTTTTAAATACCGATACTTACTGGGCCGATCGCGAAAAAAACTTCTTGTCAATGGCGAATATCAAAAATGCGATCCTGTATGTATAACTAGATAATTTTGCTTAGTATTTTTAAAGGCACTGCTGTATAGACTTAAGTTTAAAGACCTGATTTATCTTCTAAATGGTAAATGGTGCCTAAAGTGGCTAGATTTCTTTAATTTTAAAGCTACACAGTAGTTCTTTCAAAATACTTAGCAAGATTATCCCTACAGGTTAAATTTTTGATATTTAACATGGTTTATGTTTTCGTTTGGCGCTTGTATTGGTGTGGTTTTTTTAATAGTGGATTGTTTTCAGCATCATACATAAATTTTTACCAGCAAACTATTTGCTTATAGAAAAAATATTGCGAAATTCTGTATTAAATATTCTATTAAGTTTCTTAAATAGTTGCCTTGTTTAAAGGCATAAACGCATAAAACGCACGGTAGTGTATATCTTTTGTATATTTTGCATGCGTCCCAATTTACTTTAAGTGCAGCCTGAATATGGCTTAGGGCAGTTAAGATGGCCGTGTGAGACCTTAATGGCGTTTTGTAGGGGGAATTATGCGAGGCCAATAAAATAATAGATTGACAACCCGCCTCAGGATAGGAACATGTTTTGTAAGTAAACGAACATTTTAATTAAGCTTCTAAAGTTTAAAAGAGTAAAGCGGTTTAAGCTTGGTTTAAGAGGTTCTTTAACTGAGGGCATTTTCATTGCCGCTATACAGCTTTAGCTAGTATTTTTGAACGATAATAAAGACAGAGACCGTAGCTGGTTTACTACAAGACTTATGACACAATTTTTGTATTTCATTATTTTTTATTGCGTTATGATGTAATATGTATAAACTTGTGACGATTGTGAAAAGTTTGAGTACCTATGTTTTTTTTGGTCAAACTCCCAAAGAAAAAGCAAGAATAAAAATATTTTTTACACCCAAGGCCCGTAAAATAATAACGCTAAAAAGTTTTTATAAAACAAACACACAAAATGTTCACATGACGAAAATTTTGGTCTTTCAATCGTAAAATGAAACCATGCTCACATTAAACAGCTTGCAGACGCAGTTAATTCTAGAATGCCTGAAAATCTCATATTTCTTTGAATACATAACAATAATCTTTATTAATCGTTAACAAAAGTACATCATATAAGTTGGTACATAAGTGAAAAGGTATATAGTTAACATTAGTTCAATTTAAGGTACACATGACCGTTCCCGAACTAAGACGAGCCTGTATCTCAGGTAACAGTGAACCAGTTACATGAATGTTGGTTTTATCAGTGTCGCTTTAGTGAAAAAACTCGAATTAGATAGGTAGTTTTTATAAAATTGAACAATAAAACAAGGACAGATTAATATTGACATGAATTATTTTAACTCGGAACTCTTCAGCATGTCGCCCGTATGTATCGATTCCATTAATACAAAATATTGTGACAGGTCACAGTTATCTGAGATTTTCAGGCTGCGTTGCGTATGCAAGCTCTTTTACGATTGAAATTCCCAAAACACCCATTTTATTATTTTTTTACCTTGCGATTGGCTGTGGTAATTCCATGCCATCAGCATCATTTTCAACTTCTCAGCGTCTTTGGCGTAGCCCTCACCTGCACCAGATCACAATGCTAGCGTCAAAATTCAAATTTCGAAAAGAAGATGATGTTCGTTTGTTTTTTACTTTTAGTTTTTACAGCCAATCGGAAGTTGGTATTTTACACGTTCTGTATAATATTTTTTGATTTCGTTTTGACATTAAGTTCCTTAGTTTTTCTTTGATAATTTATATGCTTACTGACTAAGGCCAGTAATATCCACCTAAGTTTAAACCGTGTTGGTACTTTAAGCTGCAGTTGTCACTTTTTGTTTATATGAGAAAGAAAGTGACAGATGCAGTTTAAACTACTACAGCAGTTAAAAATCGAGAAGAATATTACGGGCATAAGAAGATTATTTAAATTTTTCGAAAACAACTTCCAAATAGGTATGTTACTTTTCTTTTTGGATTGAAAGTTTGGATTAACTTGACTATAAAATACCAACTAAGAAATTGTTGTTGATTTGATGCAAGTGACTTAATTCTTATAAAAATGTATTAAAAGAGTTTATTACTGCTTGTGCTTGCTTACCACTGTAGTTGTCTTCCTCACTCATGTCAACAGGCTCTGGAGTCAGATTATCCTGAAACAAAGAAAATGTTTATAATTAAATTAATGTCTTCATTAGACAACACTTTTTTTGACTTTTCTATTTCAACCATACCATTTACAACCGTACTTTATGTTTGAATTTTTTTTAATCTTTATTTTGTATGAGTACCGAAAAGCCAATCTACCTCATTTTGATGTTTTTTTTTATTAAAATTAACTTGTTTTTTAAATTGTAATTGCTAAACGGTAAAACTACTTTTAATGTGTTTTGGGATTTGCAGAGTTCGTTATTCTTATCCTAAAAAAATACAGGAAGTTTTATTCAAAGCCGTTCTAGTAGTTTCAGAGTTCCACCCGACTAAAACGGCGGGGCTATTTTCTATTCAACACTAGGATATCATGCCCAGCTAGGAAGTTTCTCGAAGCTATATAACGGGCCGCATCAACCAGGCATTCAGGAGTTTGGTTATAATTAATAAATTAGCGAAACGGTCGACAGGATGGTAGCGCGGGTCAATGGTCGCGGACGGCCAATCGATAGTGCTTCCAATGGACAAGCCAGCCACGGATAGTTAAACCCTACTGCCATCGAATGGTCGAGCAATCAGCGGATCATTAATTTTGACTGGGTTAAACTGGGAACCGATTATTTCAAAACTTGCATTCGAATTTTAAAACAAATAATCAGATACTCAAATCAATCTACATTACATCAAAATTTTATCATAATTTAGGATAATCTTAAAAAGGAGAAAATAAATCTAAAAAGTTTTTCGAATTCTTAATAAAAGTTGTTTTCAAGCGGCTTTTATTATCTCGTTTTATTGCTTTAACTCTTATCATGTTTCAGGGCCTAGTCTTAATTGTAGGAAATTGTAAGCTTTACAAAAATAATATATAAATGCCTTTGCTGCAATATAAAAAGGAAAAAGTTATCCAAAACAACCCGGATATTTTCGGAAAATGTACAGTTTTCTCCCCCTCCTCTTTTCGCACAGGGTCCTCAAGGTTCAAAACTTGACTTAACCATTGTTAAACAATAATATTTACTAAGTAAGTTAAGTTAGTTGGTTAATTTTAGAAACTGTTTAAACAAAACCTTTTTTTGTAAATCCTGTACCGACGGAGCTTTATGTCACACCTAAAAACTATTTTCATTTCTTTACATTTGTGTCTGCAAGGAGCGTAGAGCTACTGCACGAACACCATGGTCTGAAATGCTTATTTGTCTATGTGAAAAGCTGACAAGCCGATTTCACTAAATATAGCGTGCTGCGCGTTCGCGCCATGCCCCCCTGGTAGGCGAGGTGCGGCCGCAGGTGTCCTCCAACCCGCACTGGTTATTATTATACGACAAGATGACATGTCAGTGGTCACTGGTGACTGCTGACCAACATTTGAGAATAGAATAGAATAATAGAGTGACTGACATAGTTATTTAAAGGTAATAAGGTCCAACTCGGGTTTTTAAAGTTTCAGAAGTTTAAGCTGCAGCCTCAGAATAAGGACAAGCATAGAAGGAGTCCTAAAATAAAAAGTCACATCATTGTGTTACGCTACTTACTCAAGTGTAACCGTTGAATATGTTAAAAAGAGACCAATATACTTTCTCCACTGGGTCGTATGACTCTTCCGAACCTTGCCCGTACCTGGGTTCGACTTTTTATTTTTAATTTTCTAAAAAGCTAGTGATGGCAAAAATAACTTGTCCTAAATCAAGTTGTCTATACTTTTATACAAGACATGGTTCTTTATTATGGAACTTATCATAACCAATTCAGGAGTAATTGTATGGTATTATAATAACAAGAAAACAAAGACAAAGATAAAAACGCTTTATTGCTATAAAAATGCAAATAAAAATACAAAATAAAACAAACCGTATAATTTTTTTAACAGAAAAAGAATAAGGACAATGGGTGGCCTTATCGATTAAAGCGATTTCTTCCAGGAAACCCACTGCACACAATAAGTTATTTTAATGAATAAAACGGGTGTCTTGATAAAAATATAATAATACTTACCTATTTCTAAAGATTTTCCGTTCATAAAAAACTCTGTCACATCAGATATTATTAGCACAGCTCTAAAATAATTAAAACTAAAAGATGTGTGCCTATAATAATATGTATATATAAAACAAGTAAAACAAATCTATTTTTGGAAATTTCATAATGTATGATATGTGCTTCTTTCTTTACACACTCATTTTCAATAATCTTGCTCTGCACTCTGCACCTCAAATGTTTGTTTTTACCTGGGTTGATCTTGATCATCACTTTGTCATGGAGTGTTTGTATGTGAAAAATCCCTGCTTGTGGTTTTTTTTTGAGACCTAGAAATATAATATGTTTTAATTAAAACGAATAAAAGAGAGTAAGTATTATAAAACCTGGGTGTAAACAATTTATACATACGTAAGTGATATCCTGCAGCAACAATGGCGCTTTTGTTTTTATGACAAAGTGAAATTTTCATGGAATTTTATTTGTTTACAGTTTACAGCATTGGTTTACCCAAATTTACGGTTCATATATTCTGTAGCTTTTTTTATCAAAGTATTTTGTGAGGCCTGTAAGAAAGCAAGAAAAATGTTCTTAAATGTTATATTCAAGACAATCATAATAATAATAATTTATTCATATTAATTAAAGCCTTCGTCTTTTTTTTTAGAAAACAGGTATCTTAGAGAATATTAACTTAAACGACGACATCCCGCAACTTAAACTTGAAATTTTCATATACAATTATGAGGATCTGCAGAAAAAAAAAACATAGATCTATGTTTTTTTTTCTGCAGATCCTGGATAAAACAGGTTTAAGTTTATCTATAAACTTAAATATTTTCTTTAAGGCCTATATCCAGCAGTAGACGTTTTTCAGCTGAGATGATGGTATTTTCTGGTTGCATTTCTTTCTTAGATATGAAATATGAATTGTCCACTGAATGTCTCTGTCCTATTTCCTTTAACATTAAGTTGATAACGATTAACATTTAATTAAGTTGATATAAAATAAGCAATTGAAAGGGCAATATTTTATGATTACCACCAACCAACTTATTCAAATTGCAGCAGCAAAACTGTTGTTACAGTTTCAGGTTATAATCTTCACCATCTTAAATCTTCTTTGTTGATAAAACAGTATGTTGTGAATGTTTATAATCTTGTCTCTTTATAGCATCCAGTCATTTTGTTTTTAGTATATAATTTACTTGAAAACTGAAAAACATACAATAATTAGCATAATATTATGTCTGATTTTTATTTGTCCTTAAGTTAGGACGGATCATTTAGGTTCGATAACTTTTGTCTAAACATATTTTGGCACAACACTATCATAACCTTTACAGAAGGTGTTTTACCGTAATAATTCAATAAATTTAGGTACGAGTTCGACAAACAGCGTGTAAACTAGATGTTCTTGATAATTTATTAGTCATAATAGTGCCCAGAAGTCTACAATGAAACAAAATGATTTACCGAATGGTAGGTGACCGAAACATCAAGATTTTGATTCCTTGACGCATTTGATTCACATCCCGTCACTACACAAGAGATTGTTATACATTAAGTTAAACATTCACAATCACAAAACCAATTTATCACACCTTTTTCATAAAAAATAATCATAAAACTTTTGGAGCTGCTACCGATGTTTACAATGTCATATTATACGTCAAAATAAAACAAACCATAAACAAACCACCAAATATGTACCAAATTATTGGTTTTTAATTTTGTACGGTACTAATAAACCAGTGTCATCAATAAACCACTTTGATGCGACAAGAAGAAAACTTGCAAAGAATTCTTATATTTTATCTCTCTCTAACTAATAGTCTTTTTGCCGTTTAGTAAGGAGCGTAACAATATGAAAATAACTTTTTATTTTAGGACTCCTTCTATGCTTGTCCTTATTCTGAGGCTGCAGCTGTTACTTTTTGTTTATATGAGAAAAAGTGACAGAAGCGGCGTTTAACCATGTTTAGTCAAAACCGAGATGGATATATTTGTTTAAAATGAGTTCAACTCTATGAGTAAACGACTATTGATTTGTTATTTATTTAGTATCAAATCAAAATGTTTAAAAAAATAGTGAGCCAGTAAAATTTCATTGAAAAATAAAATAGGTAAGTAAGTAACATCTATAAAAGACAAGCAATAGATTCTCATACTTGATTCAAATTCTCGATATTTCTTTTTTTGCGTTTAAAAAAAGTAAGTAAAGGAACCCATTATAAACTAAGTTGTTCGCAGAAACTTTGGTAAAACAAAACATTATTCTTTCAAAAAAGAAAACTTTTTAGCAATCGGCAAAAGAAAGTTAGCATTCAACAAGTGGTTGTCTCGAATAAAATGTAAACAAACACGCAGAAAATATCGGAAATGTAAACTTTCGTTTAGAATTAGTTAAACTTTTTCAAATCAAAATGTTAAGATTGTACCTACCATTGTATTGCATTCGTATTGATAATTCGTCATTTGTTTTTAGTATTTTTTTTTGTTACCATAACTATTTGGGTTGTCTTAGCTTGAGATTACGTTATTAAATATATAAAAACACGTTGTACATTTACTTAGATATATATGTCATGCACCTAAGTAATTTTGACATAATTATTCCACCTAGTCAGGCTTTAAGATTAATTAACGCTAATACAATCTCAAGTGTCAAATTCAAATTATCAAGCAAGACAATGTAATTAGATGCCATTCACGCATCATCGTACTATGTAACAAACCTAGGTAGATAGGGGTACAATTAATTACTAGGTAATGTGGGGTATGTACTAGGACAGCAGGGCTTGGGTGGGGGTCAATGGATATTTAGTAGGTAGCAGATGCGGTCCTTGGCCTCCCCCGTGCAAGACGGTCGATATCTGCCGAGTCACCTTACTGCCCACGGCTGTTATTCTGGTAGGTAGGCCTATGTACTAGGTTTCTAGTACACGATGCAAGGCAAAACAAAGAAGCCTTACGGCAAAGCTAGAACAAGTTATGTAGGTAGCGCCTCAGGCTATCCTTATTAAGATTATAATGTGAAGAAACAAGAAACAAATGCCTAATCATAAAACAAAAATGTTTGGGTAAGTACATACTAAATCGCATCTACGACTTTACGACTTTCATGATATAGAGAAACCCTTAAATCATACACAACTTGTGTCTGTGCCATTTACGTCTTCTGGAGCGTAACTTCCTGCATCTTTTAGTGCTTCGCCAGGGCAAAGCGGGTTTTTAGTACTGGCAATATGTCATACCAAATACAAATCAATTTATCTAAGAAAAACTGTAAAATTTTGGTCTTTTCCATAGAAAAGACCCAACAATTTACCAACAAATTTCCGTATTCAATATTTGTTTTCATCGAAAAAGCTCGCTTGGCTCGGCTACGCAGGCAAACATTATTGCGGGGGTAGGCTGACGAATACTGTATAACCTAGTATAATACAAAATAACTGGGAAATTTTCGGCCTGTGCCACCTATGTGCTGCTGATACATGGTCCTATGTGCTGGCTATGTACTGTGGTGTCACCCCCCTCCTCTGTGTTCGGCTTCCCCGCACCGCCCGCGGGCCCTGGTGCTACCACCCCGCGAATAAAATAGGGATGCGATGCTTTGCGGTTTATCGATGACTGTCGATAGTACAGAAATAATGAAATAAAAAAACACTCGAAAAACACACTTCTATTAAACAAACACTGAAATAAGCAAACGAAATTTAAAGAATATTTCATTTAATGGCAAAATCTTTGCGACGGCCGCATACACTTTACCACTGTGCCTCTATTTTTGATGACGGGGGTGAATTCCTGACGCAATTCCCGGCGCTATACCATTGTGCCTTTGGTAATTCATAATATGAGCTTAGTTTCAGTACGCCTAATAAAGTCAAAGTCATCATACATTCTTACATAACTACATTTCCGCCTTTGTCCAACTCGCAATAACGCCTATTCACTTTATGTCTCAGTATAAAATTCTCTAAGAAGAGGCATTCTAAGATAGGCTCCATATTCGTTTGCAAGTGCATGTCATGGCTGCACATTTACGCTATGAGTTGTGTTACAGATCAACCCACCCACGGCTTTCTATCTAAGATATATAGAAAACACGTTTACCTTTAATTCTGCCATAATTTAAGTAATGAATTCGCTAAAGGTATCGATGTAAGTGAGGGTTCAAAGTGGGGACCAATAAAAAGTGAAAGTAAAAGTTAAAAACCACTTTATTTATTTTTATTTAATTTAATTTGTTTTTTTTTACTTTGTTGCACACAAAATATACCTACAAAAGAACATTTATATAATTAATGGTAAGTACACATAATTAAATCTGCAGGCAATGGGCGCTCTTATCGTACAAAGCTTCTTCCAGGCAACTCACTATATCAACGAAGCTCAGTCATAAAAATGTAGGTACTCCATCTTACAACATATATTTAATAGTTTAAAATTTCAACTTAGACTCCCCTTGAAGAGATGGAATTTCAAGAATATTCTCCAGAGCGACACAGAAACAACAACAACTGTAGAAATTCTGAACAAAAGTTTAACCTCGAACAAATTTCGCCAGACAAGTTCCTGATTGTGCAAGCAGCAAAGCTATGAAGTCACTGCAGAATGCAGTCGGCTCAATGTCAAGCGTAAATGGCGCGTTGCCCGCTCTCGTCTTACAAGGAAGACGCTGATGCATCTCAACTGGGTAATAGGTTTGTTTTGTTGGCACTGATTGTGGTTTGCCTTTTTGTGATTTTTTTTGAGAAAAGTAAAGTAGTAACGGCTCTACCACAAAAAGACCTTAAACCTGGTCTAAATCACTAGACTAGGTTTAAATCACTAATTCGTCTATCAAATTGTCCATTTAGAACGGTCATAATTTTTTGCGGTAAGGGGGTGTACCTAGTTGTCTCGTGGTGACACCCCATCTCCTCAATGGATGTCGTAAAAGGCGACTAAGGGAACATCTGAAGGAGGGGCAGCAGCGTTCTTCGTTTATGAAAACTTGAAAATCCATACTGCGATCGCCAACTCACTTGCCAAGTGTGGCAATTACGGCAAAACCTGTTTTAGTATTTGTCCTGGGCAATATGCGGGGGACACCTATGTCCAAAAGTTGACCACTTGCGGTTGTGGTGATGAAGTAAAGTAACTATTTGAGTTTATTTGTGGCACGATTTGCGAATAACTAGAAATGGTTTGTTCGATTGTAATTTTGTGATGTTCATTTTGATAACCTTTTGAATTTATTTTACTAAATAAAGACAAAAAAATATATCGACAAAAACATCGACACACCAGGCTAACAGCAATCGGGCGGCAGTCAGCGTATAATCATTAAATACGCAAGCGGGGGTGATGACGCCGCCGGGTGGGGAGGCACCCGCGGCCAATATGAAAATACGAACAAAATATATTTAGGTACACAGATCACCTTTCCAGGCACGAACTAACTATCGATATTTGTTGGGTAAGGTTTTAGTTTGGCATCCTTATGCTTCCTTAGTCCCTGCCTGTCATGTCTTGGGATACTATAGAGGTATATGTAGCGGTGTAAGTATTTATATCTCGACGTATAGTAGCATGGCATCCAACTTGAAATATTCACTATATTTTATGAATCCATCAATCATCAGTCTTTCGGAAAATTGGCTCATATACTTAATACATTGTTTTATAGGTAATGGGTTTCGTAGTCAAACATGGAACCGTTATAGGCAGTTTGCTAGATCTGCCTATAACTAGCTAGTACAGTGGCGGTCCAGGACGGCGTAACACTTCCGGTTTTTCTGTATTGAAAAATAGCTCCTGTTCTTTGGTAATACAGTCTTGGCTTCACGTGTCTGTTAGGCTATCCTAGACCGCCATCATTTGCCCATATTGAAGGAACAGTGTTGAAGTTTATTAAACATAGCAAATATTTTATTTACAGTCCACGGGAATAAAATTTATGAATTACACTTACATTTACTTATTCAGTTCGCCGCGGTGGTTAGTTTATTCTTTAAACTCAGTTTAGTTAGACCCTAGAGTTTAGGGTCATAATAATAAAACCTAACCTAATAATACTTTAGCTACGGTACAAGAGCGGTATGTCGGATGGGTATACGTAAGTATTGATTACTGACGAGGTGGGTGTCGGTAACAAAGGATTACCTACACTAAACTGTTACGTGAATCGAAAAGTGTTGAGATATTGAGTTACCAAAAGTTAAGGTTCAAAAAAGTCCTTAGTTTAGTTTAATGTATGAGGTGTCACATACAAATCTGCTTGCTAATCCTATGAGTTAAATACCTCTACAGTTCCAATATGATAGAATTTTTATAAAAAAATATATTGTTACAAAATAATAGTCATATTTTTAATAGACGATTTGGAATTTAAACTAGGAATGAAAAAAAAACAAGTGAAACTCTCCCCAAATTGTGTCTAAAGCAAAAAGAAAGAAAGAAAGAAAATGTATTTATTTCAACGGCGAAAATGTATTTATGTCTTTAATTGTAGAATCAGTTTGTCACAATGTTTTTCTAAAATTTCCGTATTCTTTTACCTAAAACGCCTGAAAACGTCCACTGCCATCCAGTAATACATTTCAGAAGTTTTTCCACTACCAGGAGCGTAGGAAAGTGCAAAGTCTTCGCGGTCAAAATAAACGGCTTTGCCTGCAGTCGGTATTTTTCAAGCGGACACCACCCCCGACCACCATACCCCCATAATAACGGGTGCGAGCTATGACGAGATTATCTATACTGTATATGTGTATGTATAGGCCCTATGTGTAAGTACATAGGTGATTACTGTACATAAGCGCACCGGGCGATGTCATCGTGCGTGATCACTACTATAGGGGAATTCAATTGAAACAATCTGTTTCGTATTCATGTTCTTCTGGTGATTTCAATTAAATAAAATATACATATTCTCTTCATGTTATAGTTAAATTTAAATTTTGCATGGTATGGTACCTCGACCGCTTCAACGCGATATTAAGAATGTGAGATAATGATGAATTAGATAATCTGTTGTGTTGCTTTCAGGTTCATGATCCAAGGAATATACTGTCTATTGCCTAAAGTGGCCACTATAAGCTGATCTCTTTCCAGTTAAGTTCAGATATTGCTTGATTTTGAAGGTTTTATTTTGGATTATTCATAAACTCATACAACTTTGGGATAATTTTCTAAACAACAGATACATGGTTACAACTTAACCCTTCAACATGCATGAGTTAAGTTCATTTCCATCTTAACCCGTAAACTAGGTAGACGCATGTGCCCGCCGAGTGAGCTGAGACGGCAAGGGTTAAAATGTAGAGTAACAATAAATTTGTATTGGATATCTAGTTAAGAAAATTACCAAGATTTATCTTTTTGAAATAATTTCATACTGATTTAGGCAATGTAACTGTAAGCGTACTCTGCAGCTTCACCAGTACTTGAGTCTTGAGTTAAAATGTATTTAAAAATTATGCAGTGTAAATATACCTTTATCTTTAAAAATAAATATAATAACAAATTTTAAAAATATTAAAATAGGTTTAAATGTTTATTGATATTCTTGATGCAAAACCTTAATTAAACTTGGTAGGAAATTGTGAATTTGTCGCAAGAAACGCTCAAAGGCATGGTGTTTCTAGTAGTCTCTACATGCTCATATCACATGATATAGAGGAGAGGGTGACCTCGAAATACAGGGGTCTCGAATACTGACGCACTGAGCGGTTACCCTACTAAGCGTAGGGGTGTCACTCCGTGTCACCGTCTAACTAAAGACTTTCATTAAATATTTAATCAAAGACGCCTTATGGCCTAGTGTAATAATACTGTATAATGCACGGTAGGCCGCATTTCAGGCTACTATTTTTTTTTTTTTTCAAAACCGTTCTGACGTTCAAAATAGCTTTAAATCTAAAATTATTATAAGAAGAATCAGCACGTGTTCCTCAACCTTGTGCCATAAAATTATAAACCAGGCTACAGGTAATTTGTTTTTTTTTTTGTACATCGATACATATTTTCAACGCGCCACATCAGATATTCGATGGGCTGACCCTAGGATCTAGGATGTCCGAAACACATACAAAGCAGACCCAGAATTGATCTTTGAGAGTTCATTTCTTTTTTTTTAACTTTGACACAGTCAAAGATCACCATAATTATATGCCGTTGTTGTAAATTACCAAGTACAGGGTTATTTACTTTACTTTTTATCCAAACTTTTTACACAAACCGTTGAAAAATAATTTAGTGTAAGTGCAAACCCTAGCTCACTAAAGGGAGGCCCTCGCCTCCTTTGGACCGCGATAAAGCGGGCGGACTGAATATGCAGTAACGACGGCTATGCGACCCCGGTACTTTTGGATTCCGTTCCATTTTACGTTCTTAAATCGCTGCGATTTCTGTTAGCCTGGTTCAGCTGATTTTTGAGAGCATGTTTTTTGGCATATTTTACATGGATTTTCATATTTTTTTTATAAACCGTGGTCACCCTTAATTATTATATGAACGAGGCAGAATTCAGTAATCCATTGCTGCTTTATAATTAATTTATGAGTTATAGCACAGATAAAGTAGCGCCACCCGCGAAAACACAAAAATTTATAAACTAAAGCAAATGTCGAAAATGTGGAACAGATAATGTAGCCTAGAATTTTCAGGGCACTGTTGTATAGCTTTTAAAGACCAAAGAAAGCTACTTATTGTTACCAAAAGTAGGCACTTTCATCACAATCATGCTGCTTATTATTATATTTATTTCTCATTTTTGGTAAGATAAACTTATGTTTATAAAACTTTTACTCAAACGAATAACAACATAATATAAGTAAAATAAAAAGAAAAACGTAATGCAAACTCAGCAATTTACGGGGTGCGTGTCAAAAATAGGGGTCGGGGGTCCTTATACGGCACTTAACAACAATTTTGTACCAATTTACCAAATGGAAGAAACACCTCATTTGATGGTCACACTCAAATATCACTTACATCGCAAGGTGTGAGCGTTGATGAGTAAATGTTACTTTTAATTATGTCGACCAACCCAAAGGGCGAATTTGTGGTAGGTAGGGTTTCATAATCGTAGTTCAAGTAATTTTAATAAAACTAAAAAATATTCAAATAGGTACTTAAAGTAGTCACAAAATAGGAAGCCCGTTGACAGGGGCATAAAATGTAATTTCTTGAGCTGTAAAATGTAACTGAATGAATCAAAAAATATTTTTATTCGCCTGGACACCCTAGGTTATTAATAATATTTTTTTGTTTCATTCAGTTACATTTTACAGGTCAAGAAATTACATTTAAGCCTCTTGTCAACGGGCTTCTTATTTTGTGACGACTTTTTTTTTAAGGTTCAAACTACTTACTTTAGTAGTTTAAACTGCATCTATCACTTACTTTCTCTATAAACAAAAAGTGACAACTGCAGCTTAAACCACCAACACAGTTAAACTCCTAGTTGGATATTACGGCCCTTAAAGCTTATTATAATTTAACACCTACCTACCTAAGATATCTCTTAAAACTGCCTTACTCTAAACCTGGACCCCATAAGCGTCCATCCATACAAAAAGCGAAAACGTGTCCACTACTATTATTTTCCAATTGCCATAACATTTTAGTAATATATTACAAACACTTTAAACAACTAGGTTTGTACTTTTACTTTATTTATTGCTGAACTAGTCGACCCGGCGAACTTCGTACCGCCTAACTTATTTACTATTTTGTGCATGTATTATCCTTATTAAACCTTCCTCTTGAATCACTCTATCTACTAAAGAAACCCGCATCAAAATCCGTTGCATAGTTTTAAAGATATAAGCATACATAGGGACAGACGCGGGAAGCGACTTTGTTTTATACTATGTATTGATGATATTGATGATGAAGCCATGGATATCAAAATCTTTCCCCCTTACCACAAAAAAGTTAAACCGGTCTAAATCTCCAATTTGTTTGACAAATTAGTGATTTAAACCTAGTCTAGAGATTTAGACCGTTAAACTGTTTTTGTGGTAGGGCCGTTTGTGATTTGCTAAGATTTAGGGAGTGAAAAATGTTTTCCCCCGAAACGCTTAGCTCTCTCTCGGTCGCATGGTTTCGGTTAGAGGGCGACATCATGATCAACATGATTTTCTTAATATTTTTCTGTTGCTATGCTATACAGACTGTCCTCTTAACTTTTTTTTTACCAAAGTATGTAAATAAGGTAAATAAAAAAAATGTTGTCGTAGAGTTCGTTGCAATGCAAGCAATTATAATGACACTAATTTAGTAGTAAAGTGGCAAGGTGCTTCTATTGACATTTTCAACGTTTTCTTATACATATAACTAACTAATACAAATGTTAGTGAATAAATTAAATTAAATTATCTAATACTTATAATATTATTCGAAAATAACTCCGTCTGTCTGTGTGTTACGCAATAACGCCTAAACTTCATCAGAACCGATATAGCTGAAAAATTTAATGTAATTAGAACCTTAAAACTACGAAACGGGCAAAGGATACTTTTCATACAAAAAATTCTATGATAGCAGAAAATTGGGTTTGAGGTATGAAACAGAATAACGCTGGCGAAGCCGATATGCCTCTCGCTCGAAGTTTCATATCAACTCGTAAAGTACATCTACCTACTTATAATTTTTTTCCTAAAGGAGCTCATCGCTCTCCCCTACCCTACACTCCTCCCTCATGGGATAGCTAAAACAATTTTTCTACGAAGCCTACCACGCGCTGTGCCATTAAGCAAAAGTGACAGAAATATAAATTGGGCTCAAAGATGGCGGGCGGCAGTCGTCACCGTTCACAACCTTTGGTAGATTATGTTGAGGGGGAAAACTTCATAATAATTATTAGCACCCTCTTAGGGCCAACGCAGCAGGCGAGGCGAGGCGAAGATTTCTAGAGAATCACAATCCATATTCTATGGTACAGGGTTAGAAGCAATCGCGTGCTGCTAGCTTATAATATAAATTTTGACGTTTGTGGCGTCCTTACTTTGTATTTTGTGCGAGAAGTTGCTAACTCGCACTCGAGTGCGAGATAATGGCCTGCGAGTAGACGACTACGGGTTAAATATTTGAATCGCTTCGAACCCTGAATTTTAATACTAGTTTAATATTTTTTACTTTTGATATCTTCTCCGCCAACTGTTGAGGCCTGGATGCTTCAAAAGCTCAGCTCAGATACCCTAACTTTCAATAAAAATGAGACTCAAAACTAAAAAAAAACTTTATTTAACACTTATTATAAATGCGAAACGTAAGTAACTCTGTACGTCTGATACTAATTCCGCCAACCTGCAAAACAATTTCGTACTTTTAAAATCGGTAGGGTTAGCTTAGAACCAAGAGATAGACTGTTTATGATGAAAATCCTACGGAAACGGTAAAATGTTAAGTTAACTTTTGAAGGGAAAATCCGCTGGCGACGCAACGTGGAGTAGGTACCTAGTAAATAAGTCTAAACTTAGTAATAAAACTGTATCAGACTGAATCTTGCAATACTCAAGGCCCGCGACTTTACAGAAATTTTAAACTTTTATAGGTAGTTGAAACGATTTGTATTCAAAGCTTCATTTGAGTCGTTCGAACCGAGTTGGACAAAGCCGTTTTGAATTCCACATCAGAAGCAGAATTTAATCTGGCTGTGTAAGGACAAACACGTCTCTGGTACCTAGTGGCTTTTTATAATACAGTGCGCTACAATTTGTAGAGCATTTTTTTTTAATATTTTTATTTTGATATTTATAAAAAAAGGTGACGTAATATTTTGTTAATAATATCGTAAGTTTGTAAGTATGGATGTCTTTTTAACTACAGAATGTATTTTAATGAAAGCTTACATTACAATAATATACATAGTTTAGACAAAAAATTAAAAATATATTTGGGATTTTGCAGTCCCTTTCCCTATATCCCTTCAAATATTGAGCTGGCGAAGCCGCGAAAGGCACACTAAGCGTAATAATTGAAGTCAAAAATAATTTATACATACAAAAAAATGCATTCAAACCAAATAACCGTAATCGATAGCAAAGCCTAGTTTTAACCAACTGTACCTGTCTACCTATACTATAACATAGGTAGGTTTATGTAACAACGTAGCAACCTACAAGATTACCTAGGTACCTTTGCTAGGTTTAGGTACGGGTGGTACCTAGCCTAGCTCAAGCTAGCCTGCAAGGTCGCAAGGCGCCTCATTGGTCACTCTACAGTTTGCTTAGTGTGGATATGACTTTTAAGTAAAACGATTTTTTTTTAATTTAGTGTTTCTTGCTTTGTAAAACTTTGTAACTCGTCGTAGTATGTAACGTTTTGAAGAATAACGCTTTCGTGGTTCGTTAATGTTATCGAAACATCATGAAAAGCAAAATTTTCGCAAATAAGTACTTAATCTAATATAGAATGTTTTATGCTACGCCAAATCAGTCAATATTATTAAAGTTTCAAAAACTTTGCAAAAATCAAATGTATAATCGAATTTTCACCAGACTGAGTCGTTGCACTTGAAAATTTAAACAGTCAGTAGATAAACCACGCCACGCCACATCATAATTATAGGTTAACATTTGACTTTTCAGAAAATAATAATAATATTAAAGCAACGCAAGCATGACAAATCAGTCACTAACTGACATAATATTATGTTTATTAGGTAAAATGCTTGTTGTACAAACCAAAGTAACACGCTTTATAACTTTACTTAGATATTTCGTCAGAAAGTAATTCTAGCCCTAAGAAAACTTGTTTATCACATAAGTAATTTCAGTTAGGCAACGGGATGTAAGAATCTCAGGCCGAGTGTTCTTAGGAAACGCTAAATTGTTATCCTGAAAATGCGAAACAAAGGAAGCGGATATCGAAAATATCTTGTACCTTCTACCTTCCCTTCCTTTCTTATAAATAACTTTCATTTTCATAATATATTTTCTTACCGGTAATCGGTTTGTTTGCTAACCTTTATACTATAAAAATGTATTAAACATTATATAGCTTTACGAAGATTACATTAATTAACACTTTTAACAAGGGAATTCTGCTCTTATATACGATACTTTTTAATTATTTATAAGTATATTCCTTTTTTATTCTGTATTAGAGTATTATTATTAACTATAGAAGAAACTTTATTGTCGATAGCTCTAATCCATTTTTTTCCATTATTTTAAGGATTTATTTAAATTATTGTTAGCCTTTGAGCGCTGTATCGGTGTAATATAATATTATATCTAGCAGTAAATGTGCCAGAGTATTGTTCAACAACCAGAAAAGAGGGGTTAGCAAGAAATATCATAGACGTAGGCTTATGGGTCGAAACGGTGCGATACTAGCGCCGCTTCGATATATAATTAACATCTTCTAAACCATGGCCGAAATAAAAAATATACGTCTTTGACTCCCTAGATAATCTTGCCTAAATTTTTTTTGGCTCTGTTGTGTAGCTTTCAAATTCAAAATCTAAGAAATATACCGTTTGTTTGGCGCTAGTTTCGCACCGTGTAAGCCCTAAAAGCTATTTCTATTTCTCAGAATATCCACACTATTCCAATAGTGTTTGGCCGCGTGTCACTTGATACTCCGCCATTTGCAAGGCTCGGTCGGCGGTGGCGGGAAACTGACTTTGGCGCCAATTTCGCGCGGCCGCGTCCCAGACCGCATCCGGAGGTCTTTTATAAAAATAACTGGTCGATATGGTCGCTATAAGTAAGTTGGAAATGTATGTAAGGTTGGTTTCTGTTTTCAATAGGCCTGAAACGATGTCCAATCTGAGCAGGCTAAGAAACGAAGTACAAGCAGCCAGTCTTCAATGGTATTTCCAAACCTTACTGACTGAAAAGTGGTCCTCTCTATATCAATGATCAATGTTTTTCGAGGTATCCGTAGAGACAAACTTTAAACAAAAATCCGAAGACAAAAGACTAAAGATAAACCTAATGAATTTCATTTTCATTAAAATGGACCGCCCTGAAAACTGTGGAGTCGAATTCTCCAAGCATCCCAAAAACCCAGGCCATATAATTTTCAGCGACTCTACAATTTTAGCCATCGCATGTCGAATACAACAGGAGGTCATTATTACTAAGTACACAGAAAACCATAAATGTACGTGCACCTTTAAATGACGTATCTAAAAACAGGCTTCGATGTGCCCGCGGTTCTCAGCCTTGGCCGGCTTAGTAACCAATATAACCAAACCTTCATTCCAACACATCTTAAACCATCGGACGGTCTAGTTTAAACTGGTTTTCTATCATAGGTGTCCACTTACCCGTGACCTCCGCAGTAAAGGAATAAAGCTGAGCGGAAAGTTCGTCTTAATTTGGTTTGGTATGGACATGCGAGGATGCAGGTGGTAAAAAAAATATTAGTTGTACTCGTATTTACCGTTCGAAGTTCTTTTTGGTCTGTTTTACTTGTCTGTCCAGAGTCCTACCATCTAGTTTATTTGCGACAATTTAATGTAACCCCTCTGTCTTCCTTTTTCGTTGTAAAATTATATACTTAAGACATTTTTTACCAATGCTGGTAACAAAAGATGTGACGTGACGTGAATTGACAAGAATAAGAACTAGTGGGGACCGCATAACTGGGATACGTTGAGGGAGACCTTTGCCTAGCAGTGGAATAATACAGGCTTTTCAGATCATTGCCGCAGCAAAAAGATGTCAATGCTCGACATAGGCCTACCCCACAAATCGCCAAAGAGACCGATCTTTAGCAACCCACATCAGTGTACAACCGAAACCTTCACCAGGTCCTCTGACCACCTTATAGAGGCTCTGCCTAATCATAATAAACCATTCTTATATTATAAATGTGAAAGTAACTCTGTGTCATAGGCTACTTGTTGTTCCAAAAATCCTACGGCGACAAAATTCGGCATATTTTGCTGTTTCAAGGGAAATTGCGGTGGCAACGCCGCGGGGTACTAGATTTAAATATTTTTTAAACTATAGGATCAGTAATATCTTACCTTTGGCAGAACATGCTGCAGAAGAGCACCAGCTTTTCGTTTGGCGGCCATCTTGAAATTTATTACACTAACACACACAGCACTATGTCTTTGGTTAAGAAATATTAGATTTCAGTTTATTCAGATTTGCGTAGACATTTTTGAAGGAGTCCCTGTTTTGAAAATACATAATGTTAAATGTAATATAATGTAGGTAAAGTTTCCTACAAGATTCCTACTCTACATATTGTAGAGTATAGAACAACTAGCTAAGTGTGTGATTGATAGTAAGATCTTGACTGCAGAATAAAAAATTAAAAAAAAAACAATATTTTAAATTGAAAAAAGAGCAGTTTTTAGTCTGATGCATTAATCTTTCTTAGAATTTTAAAAGGCACTTTGTGTAGATTTTATAGTTCGTTCACGATCTAAGAAAACACTGATTGTTACCACTTTTAGCTTATATGGATTTCTTTCATATTTACCATGAAAGCTATCCAAAGTTCCATAAAAAATTCAATGGATAACAAGATAAATATATATATGTATATTTTTATATTTTTTTCCTGATTGAAACGTAAATAGCGCTTTTAAATAAATGCTTTTGCTTAAATAAAAAAAAAACAAATGAAAGAAAAAACATTATTTTAAGTTTATCATTATAAATTGTGTTGCTAGTTACAAAAAAATAATAAAAAAATGGCCAAGTTACGAAGTTACATGATTTTCGTTTTACATGATAATCAGTTTTTTTGTAAAGCTGCCAATCACACCCTAAGCTAGTCTGCGTGCCTAGTAACTCGTCAATAACGCTCTTAGTACAATGGGAATCCTTTGACACCATGTCCGCAAATGAAAACTAGTTCTGAACAAAAAGAAAGCTATAAAAATATAATTTCTATTCAACTAAACATAATGTTGTTGTAGCCTGTCTTGCCTTTGAAAGCGTTTAGGGGATTATAATTTTTTTTGAAGTCCTTCACACCGATACTAGCGCAAGTAGAGAAAAGAAAAACTTAAAAAAATTGTGAAATATCAAAAATATATGACCTGTATAACATACCTAGATGCTCTTAGTTGTTTTGATTTATATTAGGTATAAAAAAATATAGTTATCAATCCTTTATCTCAAAAAAGTCTCGATGCTTTTCATATAATGTTGAACTGGGTTTGGGATTGATTATTTCTTTTCGTTTTTGTATGATAGGTCACTTGATAACCGTCAAAAAGACTCCTAAATTATTAATAAAAAACATTATATAATAAAACCACCCGTTGGGCCAAACGCACCTTCTTGTGGTTTCTAAAATATGGCAAGAGGGACGTGGTCGACCTAGAAAGCGGTGAAGCGATGAGCTGGGAGCCCACAATAAGACCTGGTGGGAATGGGCCAGGATCGGAAGAAGTGGAGAAAGGGGAAAGAGGCCTTTGCCCAGCAGTGGGACGGTACAGGCTGCTAAACTATATAATAAAAGTATGACTATATAATAAAAGTATGACTGTATAAAAAGTTAAAGTTGATAAGACTAAAGCAAACTACCGTTCTTCAAAGTCCTATATTATTATTCCTAATAAAAATCACAACAAAAAAACAACAATAAACAACTTTATTCTACTACAATCGGGTAATTCTCTATACCGAACATAAATGCAAATAAAATGCGAACAGAAGGGTGATTCTGCCCCAACTAGAGTGCAATTGACTAAGGTCAGTCACGTTTGCTATAAAATTTAGTAGGATGGGCCTACATATTTGTAAAAAGTGTTTGAAGTCGAGTACGTTATTGATTTACTTTACTTGACTTTACTTTGTTTTTTAACAAAAAGGATAAAATAAAGGGTAAGAGGTGATATCTCTGGCTTATATAGCATAAGTTAAAATTTTAGTAAAACTTAATTGCAACCTAAGTATACGCAGTCTAGATGAAACTCTTAGTTTTACAATTTTTTTTTTTTATTTTAGAAAATAAAAATAAATATGAAACTACTTACCCAATAAAGATTTTTCATAAATCTCAATTTT
Organism: Euspilapteryx auroguttella; assembly: GCA_951802225.1. Classification (NCBI taxonomy): domain Eukaryota; kingdom Metazoa; phylum Arthropoda; class Insecta; order Lepidoptera; family Gracillariidae; genus Euspilapteryx; species Euspilapteryx auroguttella. The sequence continues at coordinate 5,114,052 of OX637664.1, read as the reverse complement.
TTCACTTATATAAACATAGAACAGGTACTTCAGGATACACTAAATAGTTTCAATAAAAGCTGCAGAATCCTTTGAAAACGCTATTTTCCGTCGCTTGGCATATAAAAGTTTAGTTGTATTATGATTTCATCATGGATCGTCAGATTAAGACCGCATGTGGCACTCACGCACCAGCCACGGTCATGAGCAAAGCGACTAGCGGAGCGGAAACTTCTAGATACAAGTTACCAAACGCATCCTGTAGCAGTTATTTTGCCAAAAACAGATATGCGACAACGCAAAATGCCTACGCAACACTATATTTCACATTTTTTTCGGCTTGGCCGTTCAAATTAATGTTCCGCCTTTCGTAGAGATAAACCACTATAACATGGCGCGTCCCTACAAATTTATGTTTCAATGTAAGTGGTCCGGTTCAGTTGTTTGAATCTCTCTTGTATCTCTCTTCAGTTGTTTGAAGTTCATCCAAGTACGCACACATGCGTTGTATTGAAACTACATACTGGCTTCCCACTAATCGCTAACCTTCTTAGCACAAAAAAATTAGACCGGTCTAAAATCGCCAATTTGTATGACGAACTAGTGATTTAAACCTAGTCTAGTGATTTTGACCCGGTTTAACTCTTTTTGTGGTAGAGCCTATAAGGCTATAGTTCGTAGTTCCACTAGTTTCACGTTCGTCGTCGGGGCGGTGGGACCACCTGCCTTATCGTAGTTCATCTTCACCGCACGCTCCGCTTCTGACCGTGGCAGCAAAGCAACATCATGTGCGCGATTACAGTTTGCAGTCGGGAGATCTGCATCGTTTCGGTCGTCAACACGGTCAATGAACTGGCTTTTGTCTCGACTACCAAATCTAAAATTTTGTCGTCATCGTGATTATCATCAGGAGCCTACTGTATACATAACCAGTGTTCATGCAAATAAATTACTATAATTACTGAAGTCTAAATAAAACATATTTATTAATGGATTAATATAAAAAATAATTCTTTTACCCAAACTATTTTAAATTTTGTATTTATTATTTAAGTTATTAATATTGATTTTTAATAAGAAGTACCTTACGTCTTTTCTAGTAAATCGGAATTTGAATAATTTTTTTTGCTTATGATGGTGCACAAATTGAATTTTTGCTTTTGATGGTGCACAAAATGTTTTACTTATTCCTTTAAATGTATGTTAAGTTCAAAAATATCAGAGCTTTTTTTTATTTAGTAATCTTAAACCCAAAAACTGGCCTTTGGTAGTCGAGTTTGCGTTTTCAAACCTGATTCTAGTTTTCTTTTTGCGATAACGACAAGGCCGTTTTAATAGCTTTGGGCACGGTGGCGACGCGGATAGGGATGGGAATACCGGATACGGATACCTGTGGAATTCTATTGCGGTTGGCAATGGATATGACTATGGCCATAAAAAAGACAGCGCTCTATAATGTGTCTAGCGTCATCTTTCTTTTTTAATACCCATAACATATTCATTTGCAACCGCAATAATAGTACCAATTACCTTTAAATATATTTTTCATATGAACATTATGTTAGTATTTACCCCTTTGTAATAATGTCTCTAAATCAAAGTAGAGGTTTAATGTGGGTACCTGGTAAGGTTACAAACAGATACATACATAAGGTTTATGGTTAGGTTACTAAAAAAACTAGTTTAAATAAGATAGGAAATGTCGTTGAGACTTTATTAATTTTAAAGTTTTTATTTATTTTTTCTATAAAAGAGATGCTAGAACCGCTAGTTACTCGTTTTTGAGGGCGCAAAAAACATTTATTTTATTTTCAAAAAAAGATACATTTATAACATAATTTCAATGACCCCTAAAAATTACAAAGGTTAGAAATTATAAAAGTGGCCAGTCTATTTGACCATTAAGGATATCCGTAAAACCAGATACTGGACATCACTACTCATAAGTTATATTATAGCCTAGGCGGCTACTCGCGGCTTACTGCCCTTCTGCGTTTTTATAACCCTCGGTAATTTCTGACGGAGGGCTGCCGAGTCCCTCCAGTGGTGCCAAATATAGCGAAAAATAACCAAGAGCTAGACAATATTACTCATATTATAAACGCGAAAGTTTGGATGTTGGTAGCTCTTCCACGTAAAACTACAGAATGTATTTTAATGAAACTTTGCTATAATGTAGCTTAACATCAGAATAGTAGTTGGTATTTTGCAGTTTGCACACTAGTTTTAGTAAGTAAGTATATTTATAATCGGTTATTTTTAACCGACTTCAAAAAAGGAGGTTATCAGTTAACCTGTATGCACGTATGCTTGTATGTTTGTACGCGATTATCTCGAGTTCGTTATTGAGAAGTATTTGTTACATTCAGGAAAAGGTTTTAGTACCAATTTTTACCGACTTTATAAAAGAGGAAGTCCTCAGTTAATGTATGTGTCAATTTATTCAAGCGGGTCTCTATTTAAAAACAGTTTTTAAACTAGCCATGCCGGCGACTTCTTCCGCATAGAATAATGTCTTTTTCATATTTTCTCACTGTTTAAACCTTCCTTGGACTACGACAAACATATACAAAACAGTTTTTCTCTAATTTTGCTAGACAAAAGACAGCAATTGGTTTTTATAATATTGAGATAGCTTGATTAGAAAAGTTTTGAACTTAGAGCAGTTATAGCACTCTAATTAACAGACTACCCAGATATAGTGCTAAAACATGATAAGGGACATCCCTAGTCCCTCATTACCGAGTAACGGCTTCTCGGAATGACCGGCAGCGGTGTAGGGTTTGTATTATTTTTGATGTAGACCTCTCGCATATCGCTGATTACTGAGATCGGATGGCAACACTACTTAATGTAGAGAAAAAAATTAGATGGACTAATGTATGTACTCTTCTGATAATTTGATGACAAAAGTACTATCATTTCTCGGTGTTATCTCGTATAGAGCGTTTAAATTTTGTAGTTAAACTAGTCGACCCGGCGAACTTCGTACTGCCCAACCAATTACTATATTGTGCATGTTTTAAACTTTATAAACCTTTCTCTTGGATCACTTTATCTATTAAAAAGAACTTCATCAAAATCTGTTGCATGCTTTTAAAGATTTAAGCATACATAGGGACAGACGCGGAAAGCGACTTTATTTTATACTATGTATTAATATTAATATTGTAGGTAAGTACTTTGAAAATGTAGAGCTAAAAATTAAATGTAGAGCAATTTCACAGCTCTACATATACAAATATACATGTAAGCATTTTATATAATACTAGAAAATACAAAATAAAGCATTGTTCTGTCGATAGAGCGTTAGTAGGGCAATATGGGCTCTTATCAGACGCAAGGAGAGGACCGTGAACATTCGATTACTATTGGACTCGGCTTTGCACACCGAAATTACTTTTAGCAATAGGTACTTTACTTATACCTGACTGCTCCGTGGCTCAGTTGGCAGTGATGTGGACTGAGTAAGCGTGTGCACCCGGGTTCGATTCCCGGGCGGGGCGAATATTGATATGATGAATATCGATGTTTGTTTCCGGTCTGGGTGTAATGTTTGTCTCTGTAGATGTTTCGGGCACCCTAAATACAGGTTCTACCTTGTTAGGGGCTCTGAGTGTGATGTGTTATTATTATTATTATTATTACCTAGGTTCTTGAAGCTTGAAGATGTTTTGATTGATGTTGAAAAGCTACGCTTCAATCAATATATATAAAACTCTTCCGTTACTGACTGACTGACTGACTGACAGACAACACAGAGCCGAAACTACTGGGCGTAGCGGGCTGAAATTTTGCATGTAGGTTCCTTAAGGAGTGTAGGTGAGCACTAAGAAAGGATTTCCCGAAATTCCCATGGGAACGGGAATAAAATTGATGTGTTTATGAGAAATCTACGCGAGTGAAACCGCGGGGCAGCCTCTAGTACATAGTATAAAACAGTTGCTTCCCGCGTCTGTCCCTATGTATGCTTAAATAACTTTAAAACTATGCAACGGATTTTGATGCAATTAGTTTTTAAAGATAGAGCGATTCAATAGGCAGGTTTGTATGTATAATACATGCACAACATAGTTATAGGTAAGGCAGTGCGAAGTTCGCCGGGTCGCCTAGTTTTCTATAAAAGATTGTGCTATAATTTAAATGTAGATACGTAGTAGTTATTTTAGAAAATAAAAATTTGTGAAAAAAGTATCTGTTTATTAATTGATTTTATCATTTTAAGATAGGTACCAAAATGTATTTTAAAAATATGTCTTAATTACAAAGCTAACTTATCGAACTTGTATAACAGCTTGTCTAAAGGGCATTTTTAAATCAATTAAATTTTCATTAATTATCTAATCTGTTTGAATTGCATGTCTATACTAATGGCTACAAGTGTTCTATTTCAGTAGGTACTGTCAAATAAACTTGACCACATTTTTTTTTAAACCGCGGGAACTGCAATCAATATATATAAAACTCTTCCTTTACTGACAGACAACGCAGAGCCAAATCTACTGGGCGTAGCCGGCTGAAATATTGCACGTGGGTTTCCCGAAATTCCCATGGGAACGGGAAAAACGGAATTTATGTGTTTATAAGAAAACTGCGCGCGTGAAACCGCGGGGAAGCCTCTTGTCATTACAAAAGGGCTCAATGCCTTAAATAAACAAATAGAAAAACTGCTGACACAACAATTTAGGTGCATTTAGGACGGTTATCAAGCAAGCATATCGTTTGGGCTAGTTGAAATAAAGAAATGGAAAGCAAGAATAGTCGTTCAGAAAAAAACAACACGTAACGAAGGCCAAATCAGTGAAAACATACAAAACTCAAAAGCGGAAAATTCTATGTTACCTAGGTAATCCCGGGGCTTTACATGGCAGTTTTTAAAGAAATTATTTTTAGGCTCCTCTCTAGTACAGTTTATTTGAGCTCGGTCTGACTGAATTTTATATAGTAGCGATGACAAAGCAAAAATATTGTTTTTATTTTACGTACTTCGACTTGCGAAATCTAAGTACCTACTCTGGTTACCGGTTTTGATTATTGGCAGTTTTTTTTAATAAACATAAAAATATCATAACACTGCTAATAGATAAATAATTTAATGATCCAAACATTAATCAAGCACTGTCATTTGAAAATCGTCTCTCCTTTTTTGCTCTACATTATTTTATAATACCAGGAAACTATAAATTCGAACTAGTTACTTCTCCGATGGACATGTCAAGCAGGCTACTAAATTAGCCAAGACAATGCCTAGCAATTGCCCTGACAAAGCCTGCACGAGATCTTCTGAACTAATTAACGTTTTTTTAAACCATCGACCAACAACTAATGCCAAGGACTTACTCATCTTATTGCAAGGAAAACAAGGTTGCATCGGCAAAAAGAAAAACTGCTAAAACACAATTTTCAACAAAATTTTCAAGCGGACATGTGACAAAGAACAATTAAAAACTTTTGAAAGTATAGTTACAAATATTTTTAACCTTTTTAAAAATGTTTAGACACTACAACGTGGACTGTTTTCGGAGTTTTCGCGAAAAAGTTGCGCTGAGCAGAAACGCACGCTCCTGGCAACTACTGGTCGAGCACTGAGGGCAACTGTATGTGCGTGTCTCATTGCGCAGTGTTGCGAACTGGGTACTGAAAAATAGCCTGATCTAGCGGAAAAAGGAGCGAATAGAGGTAGATTCTCTTGAGAATAAATGTTTTTTATAGGTACCGAAAACATTAATGTGAAGATATTGCTAAGATAATTTTGTTTATCTATGCTCTGATACTAGTACCATTATAAGTACTCTATTAAAATTTATTTTCGAAGTTTAAAAACAAATCGCCAAATTTAACTAAAGATATAATGTGTGTAAACATTTAAATCTAAGTTTACATGTAAAGTTTTTTTTACCAAAATTACATTTAAATTATCAAAAACACATGCAAATTCTGATATTTTCACTCTATTTATAATATTTCACATTATAATATATCCTTTAAAACACACACAATTTCTATATGAAAGCAGTAGCTTTCCTCATTTCCCAACAAAAAAAAAAAGGTATTTTTTTTTAATAATCCAAAACGTCCCATCTCTAGCGCTAACAGTAAGCGTGGCCCTTGTCCAGCCATCCACCCCCCTCGCCTCCCTACGCCACCCGACCCACTCCGAAATGCATCAATGACACTCCAAACACACGCACATTCTGTACTCAACCCTGGATTGGTAGGCCATCGGGGGCACCGGGTGCTATCCAGGGATAGTGATGCTATTGTATTGTTGAGTTTCTACTTTACCCCGATTTGAACGAAACCTCTCCTGTTACTTTTTTTTAAAGTAGATAAACGTTATCATTAGGGGTTGACTCAATGTTAATACTTATTTAAGATAAAAGATGTTATTTAATACAAGATAAACATCAGCAGAGTAGCCTTAGAATGGAACCCTAATGGCGGCCGAAGAAGACAGGGTCGCCCCGCTGAAACCTGGAATGACAGAACTCAGGGCGGCAGGGATGACCTGGACCGACGCCAAAGAAAGAGCGCAGAACAGAGAAGCCTGGAGAAAGACTTTTGAGGCCCTATGTTCCCCGAGGAGTTATAGGATTAATCATCATCAATACAAGATAAGTAACGTTACATATTTTTTATATATAAAGCTTCTTTAGTGGTCCACTGCTGGGAAGAGACCAAAATAGTCAAAATAAAATTATGTTCATTATCCCTTAATTGAATTACATGAGTTGTTTAGTGTTGTGCACACAGATCCAGCCAAGAACAGAAGAGGTCTCATACGAAAAACATCAAAATTATCTTATTTTCATGATTTTTACTGGTGAATGACCGTCAATATGAAACCAATTTAAACAAGTTTTGAATTAAACTACAAAACTGGCCTTTTATCATATAAAAAAAAGTTTCCCCGGGTCTAAAACTTTAAACAAAGTTGAAATTAAGAATTGGTTCGGGTTCGCCCCGCCCGGGTTCGATTCCCGGGCGGGGCGAATATTGATATGATGAATATCGACGTTTGTTTCCGGTCTGGGTGTGATGTTCGTTTCTGTGTGTGTTTCGGGCACCCTAGATACAGGTTCTTCCTAGTTAGGGGCTCTGAGTGTGATGTGTTTTTCTTGTTATTGTTTCATGAAATCGTGAATAACGATTACACAATGGCCAAACTTTAATTTAGAGTATCAATGCCCCGCTATTCGGGGAAATGCATTTTGACAGCACACACAACCAGTGAGGCATCGATTGAAAAAAACTGATGCGTACATAATTCACTCCCATCCTTTGTCCGGTGATTTGTATTGACGAGTTACAACAATGCCTGCCTTGCAATTATTAAAATTATTTTTTTCTTTATTTATTGTAATGGTATAGAAATTGACGGATTCCAAATTAGGTGCGATTGTCAAAGCTGTTTTCGTGTTAGTATAGATTAATAGATCACGTGTTAGAAATAAAAATAGCATATTATTATTTTATCCTTTTGCAAACAGTATTCTTCATGTTAAATAGCAATAAGACATAAAGACATACAATAAGATAACATTTGGTTTTAAATGTTACTCTACATAATCAATATATATAAAACTCTTCCGTTACTGACTGACTGACTGACTGACAGACAACGCAGAGCCGAAACTACTGGGCGTAGAAAGCTGAACGTGGGTTCCTTGGGGAGTGCAGGTGAGCACTAAGAAGGGATTTCCCGAAATTCCCACGGGAACGGAAAAAAAACGGGATTTTTGTATTTATGAGAAATCTGCGCGGGAAAAACCGCGGGGCAGCCTCTAGTATTATTTCGAAAAGTGTTCGACTTCGCAATCACTAATATGTAGAGCAACATTATATGAGATCAGCAACAGTGAAATTTTTGTTATTGCCACTAAATCATCAGCAAATTTAATACTTACCTACTTTGCATAAAATACAGCATTAAAATTTAGTAATATTAAATTTTCCAATTTACCAAATGCTTAGTGCTTAATTAAATCTAGTTGGCTTAGCGTTTTATTAATCAATATATTATATGCTTTTGAACTAAAATGTATATAAATCTAACCGTTGCCGGATATATTTTTTTCACAGTAATACCATCAAATAAAAATGACTTAAATTAGTACTTACTTTATATTATTAGACACGCTTTGAACCATATCCCTATTAGCAATGCAACCAACCATCCCCTGATTTACGATTACCTTGTAACACGCATATACATCTATAGATAACTATTTCATGCGTATATGTACATAATTCGGTGTCTTAATTATAATTACAGTCACGCACACAGGCGACTCTATGTGCTCTACTATATACATGGAGTAAACACATGAATACTAGGTAACTCTACATATGTGTGCGTGTAGTGTAGAGCGTCAGATCAGAAGGGATAGCTGTGTGTGTGTGGCACGCACTGCGCTACACACGAGATGAAAATCGAATATTTGTATCTGTACAATTTGGGCGTTTTAATAATGAAATAATGTATATTTTCCCGTGCGTTCGTTACCTATACGGAATAATAAGCTCATTAAATAGGAGAGAGGGTTTAAATTATGTTGTCAAAATCATTTGGTTGGTGCTTTGTTAATATACGGTTGGAATTTTTGATGGTTTTCAGTTTCGTATGATTTTATGCAAAATTGCATGTTCAAATTGAAATCCCAAATGATTTTCAATACAAGTTAAACATTTATGTATAAAATTTAATGTTTCGATACAATGTATCACTATTTCCCAGACGCAAAATGGGTCAATTGCTAAAAATTCCCTCCTTTCAAAAACAGAGAACGAGTTATACCTACCTAATAAACTTGCTCAGGGCAATAATGTCACCTATAATCAACTTTCTATTTATTTATTTTTTGCTTAGAATAAATGGTTCATCACTTTTAATAGCATTATTGCTTAAACTACCTAAAAATTACCGCTCATTTACTTAAACTATAGATAAATAATGGATATTATTTATACTACTACTTATTTAAAGTTTAAATAAAATATCTTTAGAAGTATCTCAAGAAATACCCCATCCTTACGACCCGTGTGTATCGCAACAAGAATATGACAAGATTCGTGCACACCGCTCACCCACGCATAGCAAACACGTCAAGACGTCGAACGCACCCTGTATATGCTCTATCTTGTACCTATTATACAGCATGATATAGTAGTAGAGTTCGCAGCATTGTATAGTATACTAGAGGCTTGTTATCTATTAGTCTACGGCAACTATTGGATGATATATGCTTCGGTCGATATCTATTGAATTCGCAGTTTCATAAAAACATAAGAACTCGGTAAAAAAAAACCAAATCAAACTTTAAATAGTCCTTTTACGCGAACAGTGGCGCCACTCTAGAATTAAACATATCTTCTAAAGTAAGGCTTTTTGATTAAAAAGGGCATTAAATCTTGGTCCCCAGTATTTCAAGTAATATATAGGTTTAGACTGTTTTATAAAAATTACTAGTCGACCCGGCGAACTTCGTACCGCCTAACCTATTACTATATCGTGCATGCATTATAACTTATAAACCTTCCTCTTGAATCACTCTATCTATTAAAAAAACCTCATCAAAATCCGATGCATAGTTAAAAAGTATGTAAGCATACATAGGGACAGACGCGGGAAGCGACTTTATTTTATACTATGTATTGATATTGATTTATTAGTAGTAAGTTAAATTCTGTTTGTAGAGCTACTATATACACTTGATAAATACAGTTCTTTATAACTATCACCAAATATCCAATCAATAAGGCAACAAAGAAACCATATCTAGATCACACTGGTCACTGATTCACATATACGTATAATTACTATAGATACAAAATAAGTAGGTGAATCCATAGATGTAGAGCCATTGTATACATATGCCTATGGAACAGTGCATTTGGGGTGGCCCTAGGTACTGAACCACTTAATCAATACTTGACAAACAAACATACTATATAGATAGTGTATCTCTACGTTGTGAACTTAGCATTAGATGTTAGGCATGCGTATCTCAGCACAATTTACATACTGCAGGTTCCTTCGTTTGACACCCACTAACCTAATGTATATTGAGACACTCTAAATGTGTCAGTATTATTTCGAGTAGCAGGTCAGATACCAAATTAATAATTGTTTAAAAAGGAGTTTATCGGCTCTACCACAAAAAGAGTTAAACCTGGTCTAAATCACTAGACTAGGTTTAAATCACTAATTCGTCATACAAATTTGCGATTTAGACCGGTCTAACTTTTTTGTGGTAACAGGGTATCAGTTTGACCTGTATGTATGTATGTGTGTATCTCGTATCTCGAGTTTGGCTGAATCAATTTTGATCAGGAGAAGGTTTTAGAGCCTATTTAAACAGACTTCAGACAAGAGAAAGTTCGCAGTATATGTATGTTTCAATTTATTGAAGAAGGGTCTTTTAAAAATGAAATTATTAGACATTCTAATAATCTCGCCTATAAACTTTTTTCACGACATTAGTTTCTGCGGAATCTTTAATGAAGATATAAATTGCGGACTCAACCAAAATACCTGATGCTACTATTATAAGTTAATTTGTAAAGCGACTTTTCAGACCTGAAATGTACCGAGGTATTGTATTTTTTAAGCTTTCTTATTTTACCTTAAGTTAATACATAGTCCCGCAAAACGGTTTGTCTGCGGGATCGAATGAATGGTATGGTGACGCATGTTACGCATGATACTAATATTATTTTAAACACAGATCCTTAGTTTTGTTGCGGTTCATGCATGACCCTTTCTATCATATTTCTTGTTACATTACCCATTTGCTATCAATACATAGTAAAAAACAAAGTTACTTTCCGCTTCTGTCCCTATGTATGCTTAAATCTTTAAAACTATGCATCGGATTTTAATGCGTTTTTTTAATAGATAGGAGGAAGATATATTCAGATAGATTCAGGAGGAAGGTTTATAAGTACACTAGAAGCTGCCCCGCGGTTTTTCCCGCGCAGATTTGTCATAAACACAAAATACCCGTTTTTTCCCGTTCCCGTGGGAATTTCGGGATATCCCTTCTTAGTGCTCGCCTACACTCCCCGAGGAACCCACGTGCCAATTTTCAGCTTTCTACGCCCAGTAGTTTCGGCTCTGCGTTGTCTGTCAGTCAGTCAGTCAGTAACGGAAGAGTTTTATATATATTGATAATATATATTGATAATATGTGCACAAGATAATAATAGGTTAGCCAGGTCGATTAGTCAATATATACATAGTATAAAACAAAGTCGCTTCCCGCGTCTGTCCCTATGTATGCTTATATCTTTAAAACTATCCAACGGATTTTGATGCGGTTTTTTGTAATCGATAGAGTGATCCAAGAGGAAGGTTTATAAGTAGAATACATGAGCAACATAGTAATAGGTTAGGCGGGCTAGTATAATGATAAAATACAGGTCAAGAAAAACTTTGACAATACAAAAAACATAACACACAAAAAACAATACTTACACTCCCTAACCAAGCCAAGGGTACTAGGATGACATAACCGCTGTGGCAGTTAATTAGTAGAGGGCGCGGCGGGACAGGCGCGCCGTGCGTTTAGAGGAAATTGTCGTTTTTATACGGTTTCCCTGCCCCTGCCTACCCCCTAGTGGGGGTGGCTAAAGGCGCTTTTAGAGAATACGATGGTGGCGCCCCGTCGTACTGGCGCCGACTTTATGAAACTGACCGTTTTAATAGAACCTTAGGATAGAGCTTAGATGAAAATTCATGGCCACCCTAGTCCTATACCTATAGTTTAATACCAATGATTAAGAATAAACAGAGTTTGGTAAAAAAAACCCTGTCAAATAAACAAATCAAAATAATATATTTACCCTGTTGTTCATAAAAAGTTAAAGAGCATTTTAGTTATTTGACATATTTCAATTTAGACTGGATGTCATGTATTTACCATACAACAAACCAGAGAAGTAGACCTCCAGTAAAGCTACTTAAAATGTACTGTATCTTTATAAATAAGACGGTTAGTATGTAATCATCAAATAGAGAATTAGATTTTTGTTGTTAGTAATAACTAGGAAAAGAAAAAAAAAGCTACATGAAGTTTATTTTTCATGGCTAAAATACTTAAAATGACAAAGCAGAAGAAAAAACCATTCAAGTTGAAAAGATTTATTTGCTCAATATCAATTTGGGTAACGAATATTTAATTTAAAAACCAGTTATTGATTGAGCCTTTCAAATGTGTAGTTGCAGTTTTATTGCAGAACTGATTTTATTTTATACGAAAATTTGCAACGTGATACGCATCAACAAAACTATATTTTAAACTCTACTCTTGTATTCATTTTCATTGTCTCCACATACTTTATGTCACTAATATTTATAAAGAGGAAAGATTTGACTGTCGGTTTTACTCGACTAGGCTCCTAAACTACTTAACGGATTGAAAAATCCTGTCGCACATAGGTTAAATATAGAATATTCTAGCACAAATTAACTTTAGTTTGCCGACACGCTAGTAACATTAAAATTTGTAATTTTGAGTAAGTCAAATTATATCTTTAATATAAAAGAAAAAAACAGAGATAAACTGTAAAAGTAGAGTTTGTTACTCTTTATTCGCTACGCTGTAAAATAATTGCGAAAGGGATAAGAATAATTTCTGGGAAATTGGACCCCGGAAATAAATATATTTAGCCATCAAAATAACAATATTAGTAAATATCTCTCCTAACATTACCATGATGCTGGTATGTGGTATATTTCAAACCAAGACAATACCTAACTTTCAGATCAAAAGCACTAACATCAAAAACATTGTATTTTAGCTAGTGAGGAAAGCCATAAAGGGTGGCATAAACCCCTTAGATATTGCCCGGAGTACGGCGCATAACCGACGACGTCGTAACGCCTAGCAGCTAAAACTCGGCGATTCGGTTTTATACACACCCCCTATAAAAGCAAAAGGACCATACCCCGGATAAGTGGGGTGTAGGTACGGGTGTATCTTTATATCAGCCCCCTTGCCCCCCCAGGGCATTATGACCGGGCGGTTCTTTGGACAGCTAAAAGAAATATCCGGTTGCTTCGCCCGGGCATCAGTGGTAATGCCTGGCCCGGCTTATTTACGTACGGAATAGTTTATTGCGCACTCCTGGTTAGTTATGAGCGCCTGGTTTAGCTAGCAAACGGCTGCGACAAAAGTCTTGCGTTAATTTAATAAAAATAATATTACTAACAACGCATTACAGGCAGAGCGAACTCCCTTTCAGAGAGGTTGGAACCCGCGAGCTCTCTTTACAATGTTGGTATTTTTGGCACTCTGTGCGGAAGACCATGGACTGTATTGTACACTATCTGTATATGTTATAATGGTGACAATCTGAACTCCTCAATAAATTAGCATTCATAGTTCCATGATTAGCATCTAGAGCATCCGAAACCCACAAAAACCTAAAAAAGGCATTGACTGAATATCAGCTGATTCTTTTACTATGTTTATTTTAACTGAAATTTGTTTGTTGTTTTTTAATTATTTATTTTTTTGGGTTATACCTAACTGTATTTTTGTTGGTGACAAACCAGAACTTTTTATTTATTTCCACGGCATCAGAAATATCTACTATAGTATTACTAGAAACTAACTATAATAATATAAAATACGATAACTTGAAAGTACCTATAAGTTATTTAAAAATATAATATTGAAAAGCAAATCTGTTTATAAGATTGAAAATAAGGTATCAAAAAACTAAGGAATAATTATTAAGATCTACCCACGTTGATGTCTTTTCCTTGAAAACGATTTCAAAAAAAAGTTTTCATTCAATGCTTTCTTTGCCGTAAAGTCAGTAACTCTCGCTATGGTGCTAAATTATTATTTTTTGAATGATCCTGTGAATCTTGCTTATATAATTAACTTGTTTTATTTGAAATATTAATTCTTTTAGATTGCTGACGGTACCGAATAACGCTAGGAGTCAAGTGCGATTTCAAATATTATTATTAATTTCGAAATAAAAAAATTTGGAGTCACTTGGGACTCAATGTATGAAAGCGAAAATTACATATGAGAACAATAGTTTTGGAGTCACGTGGGACTAACCCGCTTTACCGCATAGCTTCAATACATAGTATAAAACAAGTCGCTTCCCGCGTCTGTCCCTATGTATGCTTATATCTTTAAAACTTTGCAACGGATTTTTATGCGGTGTTTTTTAAAGGATAGAGTGATTCAAGAGGAAGGTTTATAAGTATAATTCATGCACAATATATTAATAGGTAAGGCGGTACGAAGTTCTCCGGGTCGACTAGTATTAGATAATCGTTTAACAAGTGTGCGTGCCAGGTAAGTGTGCGCACGGCGCACGGTAAAATATGAACCTATTATCAATCTGTCATTTGAATGTCAATTGTTTTGAATGGCGGGGTGAAGTTTATGAAGTAGTTAACTTACTAAGTGGCGCCCTAGTCATGAGCAGACTAAGCTGGCGCGGACTATATTGTATTGTATTGAAATTATCTCAATCATGTATCACGAAAATCAGAAACCAACACCGTAGGGGACATTACAGTACAGCCACAAGAATCAGACCATGCAAAACGCCAAACTTTACTATAAAGACTGTTTGATTTATTTAGTACCAATAAAATAAGGCATTTCATCCTGCTTTTAACTGTATGATTAGAGAGTAACCAAAACAAAAGATTTCACAGAGGCTTTTCAAAGATTTCAAAGGCGGACCCGAGCCGACCCGTCACCATCCCGACCAGGGGAGCAGAAAATCTCAAAGATATTGCCAACTCGTAATCGGGGCGCACAACTGGAATTTTGGGGTTTTCCCTGCCAAAGTTCGGTCTCAAAGACGTCCTCAAAGCCCCTGGTGGGCGGTGAAGGTACAAGGGTGGCATGAGGGGGTAAGGGTATCAAAGTTTGCCCCCGCCGGCGCGGCGCGGCCATTCGGGTGTAGGACGCCTCGGAGCCTTTGCTACTTTGTTACTGTTACGTACGGAACCCGCTGCTTTTTGACAGCTTAGCACTTAAGGGATACACGCTATACGAGTCTAGTATGCGCGAGTTATAACCTAACGATGTTTCCCTGGGATTTTGCTCTTTGCGAAATGTGCAGCCATGTTGCTTACCGGATTTTATATTCAGATTTCTGGAATGAAAGCGACAACGTATCTGAACGAGCTGAAATAAATAAAGGCAGTAAGTCAAAACTTTTCTCTCTAATGCGCGAAAAAAAATGCAAAGACGCTTTCCTTTTCAGACTGAATTTTCCAATTCTAAAAGCCAATAAGTACACATTATAAACTGTTCTTCACACGAGTTCTTCCTCTGAATGAGATAGTGTCAGACCAAGCCTACGCGTCTGTCCAACAGACCACATACATGCCAAACCGTGTCACAAAAACTTGTTGTTTTCTTTATTTAAAGGCATTATCCATCACGCAAATAAAATTTGGAATAGGCATTTTTTTATCATCAATCAATACATAGTATAAAATAAAGTCGCTTCCCGCGTCTGTCCCTATGTATGCTTAAATCTTTAAAACTATGCAACGGAATTTGATGAGTTTTTTTTTATTAGATAGAGTGATACAACAGGAAGGTTTATAAGTATAATTCATGCAAAATATAGTAATAGGTAAGGCGGTACGAAGTTCGCCGGGTTGACTAGTATTCTATAAAATTTGCAAGTAATTATGATTAGAGCTCTATTAAAAAGTATCAAAACCTCTCAATCCAACAGCCTTGGAAGGCCCGAGTCAGTCTCAGTAGATATGGCTCAGAAAACCGCCACTCACTGAAACCACTGTTTGCCATAGTCCCGATTGTTTTATCCTAACCGCTAGGGGGCAGCCAATCTAGAGTAATAACACTACTTAGTTAGTGTAGAAGGTATACGCTTTTATTTCCGAATAGAAGGGCTACATTAAACTCAGGTTAAAATAAAACTTGGAAAAGTTTTATTGTAAAGTGCGCACGCCAAACAGACGGCGCTATAGCGACGCGCTATCCTTAGGGTGTATTCACGTACAAAGCTGGTAACAAGCACTTGTTGGCTCTGGTTCGAAAAATGTATAGAAAATAGCTGCGCGGACATTCGCGCTGGAACAAGCGTCTATGTCCGCTTGTTATCAGCGTTGTACGTAAATGCACCCTTACGCAGCGTCGACTTGTATTATACTATGTATAACAGTATACCATGTCACACAGAGCGCCGACGCCAGGACGCTCTGACGCCGGGCACTCTTTGTGTCAGAATAATACTGTCATAGTACATTACACGTCTCTACACGATCTAGCGCCGCGTCAGGCTAGCGCTTTAGCGCCCCGTCTTTTTGACAAAGCCTAGGTTTATTTGCAAGATGTTTTTTTTACTGTCGCTATCTATATACCTATAAAATATATATTGAGATACCTCTAAAGGATCTCTACAGGAAGCAGACCGCTCTGTGGGAAAGATCTATGTCGAGCAGTGGCCGTCTTTCGACTGACATGATTATGATGATGATGATCCCACTACTAATAAACTACTACAATTTTATAAACAATGAAAAAATTCGTAGTCACACAAAGTGAACTTTCTAAACGCAATATCTGTGGGTACCGAGAGCGAAGAGGAGGTTCACTTTTTTGCCTAATTAGGGTAGGGTTAAGAGGGGTTTAAAATGTGATTAGAAAGTAAATGAAAAACAATACAGATTGACATTCTTACAAAATAGGTACTAACTGACAAATAATCTTTTAATAATCTTTTAATAATAATATTTCAAGAGATAATTTTTATGGAGATGACTCTGCCTCCCCACCCCACTACACCGTGCTGCCATGATAATAATAATAATAATAACGTATCACAAGAGCCTTGGTAGAAACCCCGGAATCCGAAAACAGTCTTTATCAATCCCATCTGATTACTGCTTTTACAGAACTTGTTGTTTCTCTTCTTGATAAAGGAAAAAAATGTCTAGCTGTATTCTTAGACTTGAAAAAAGCCTTCGACACTGTCTCGGTGCCCATTCTTTTACACAGGTTGGAAATCAATGGTATAAGAGGTGTACCTTTGCAGCTTTTAACAGACTATCTAAGTGACCGTACACAAAAGGTAAAACTTGATGGCTGTATGAGTTCAGATGCAAAAATAACGTTGGGCGTCCCACAAGGCAGTGTACTCGGCCCTACGCTGTTCTTAATTTATATTAATGATCTCTGTAACCTCAAAATTAAAGGTCATGTTTTTTCGTATGCAGACGACACGGCAATCGTTTTTTCTGGGGACACATGGGATGGGGTTCGGGCGACTGCTGAGTGTGGTTTGCGTATTACTGCCAATTGGCTGAACACAAATCTTCTGACACTGAACACCGCGAAGACAAATTTTATGACGTTCTCCATTAACAATTAGTCAAAAAACAAATCTACACAGTGCAATATTCTAAGACTTCATTCCTGTATATACAGCAATGATTGTTGTGAATGTCCATACATTGACAGAGTAGATACTGTTAAATATCTAGGTGTAATGATAGATAAGAATCTGAATTGGTTTTCTCAGATTGAATTGGTTGCGGGCAGGATAAGAAAACTATTATGGATTTTCAAAAAATTGCGACATATTGCTGACCGTAAACTACTTCTAGACTTATATATTTCACTGGTTCAATCTATTCTTATCTACTGTATACCAATCTGGGGAGGTGCATCAAAAACTAAAATTATTGAGTTGGAGAGATCTCAACGCTTAATATTGAAACTAATGACATTTAAGCCTTTTATCTACCCAACTCATTTGCTTTACTCAGAGACGAAAATACTTACTGTAAGACAACTCTATATATTACATTCTGTTCTAAGAAGACATAAACTAACTACATATGATAAATATAACTTAGTGTCAAGAAGAAAAGACATAATATTTCGTGAAACTCCTGTCAAAACACATTTTGCCTCTAAACAATTTATGGCGCAATCAGCTCGTCTATACAATATCGTCAATAAAAAGCTTGACATTTATTCTAAAACCTTTCATAATTGTAAGAAAATACTTACTTCTTTGCTAAAATCTCTTAACTACGAACAAACTGAATGATTGCTTAAACCCAATATTTAATCAAATTATCTACTAATTACAGTATGAAATTTATACTACTACACGCTCAATCATCCACATCCACACACACATACACTCACACACACATACTCACAAAATATTTGCATTTTATGTTTTATTTTTATAGTTTTTAGTACCTACCAATATTATAGTTTTTATTTCTTTTTGTTCTGTAGAAGATACTGATGACTGAACAGGCTCTACCAGTCACAGGTTTACAACTTACTTGGTAGAGTTTTGTAACAAAAAAATTTGTAACGTTTAAAACGAACAAATAAATTATATTTTTTTTTTTATTTATTTATTTTTTATCTGAACCACTTTAAATGGTAATTTTTTTAAATAAACATTTTTTTATTGCAGTGAATTTTACTCGATATTCTAGTTTATAATTTTTCGTTTATAAATCATATTTTTATTTTAAAAAAAAAGAGTTACAAGAGGTAAAAAGAGAGAGACTTAAATAAACTGACAAATACATATATTGAGAACTTCCTCTTTTTCGAAGTCGTTTAAATAGGTACCAAAACCATCACGTGACAAACACTTTTCTGGATAAACCGTATCTTAATCGGCTCAGCCATACATACATACATACTGGTCAAACTGAGAACCTAATTTTTGAAGTCTTGTTGTATGTAAAAAGTTAGGTAAAAATAAAGGCTATAATTGTAATATGTAGTAAGCTAGGTAACAAAGGCTATATAGACCCTTTAAGTAGAGTGTCCAATAGAGAGAAAAAAGGTAAGATTTTTTACGTAGAATACCCATCGAAGCCCCGGGCATCACCCACTCCAGTGTAGGGGGGAGGTACACTTTTTACAAGCCTAATTAGTAACAGCCCTGTTCGCTTAAAAGGAAAGAGTTAAGAAAATCTCCGAAAAAACGCTTTACGTTGTCGGAGCAAGCAGCGATGTGTGATGGTTAGTAGCTTGTGGGTGTGTTGTGTGTAAAGTTGTAGCTAGATGTATTAGGGCATACATTTTAAGTCAGAATAGCAGCTGAGAATTATCGCAATCAATGCGATAATTCTCTTATAAAGTTTTGGAGATGTTTATCTATACCAATATTATAAAGAGGAAAGATTTGTTTGTTTGTTTGTTTGTAACAAATAGGCTCCGGAAATACTGAACCGATTTGAAAAATTCATTCACTGGTAGGAAGCTACATTAACCCCGAGTGTCATAGGCTATATTAGATTTTCAAAAAAATTAGGGATCTTTACCTAAACTCAAATAATGTAACCCAAGGTGCAATATTTTTTCCGATGTTTACATATTTTGACAGGTGGTTTGTTGTTGTTGTTTGTTTTTTATTCGGCCATTCTGGGCAGTCAAAAGAACATAGTCTATAGAGCCAAGTCTTTTGAAGTCTTTTTATGGCGTAACGAAGTAAGCCGGGAAAGCTCGTAGTTTATAAGATACCAAGCAAGACGACATCGTTAGCTTTCACCTGTAATAATCCGCAAACAAAATAATAATTAACAAATTCTAAGTATCATAGAGGAGTTTCAATATAAAAAAAATACAAGTGGAGTCACGGATAAGTTTACAGGAAAAATTCTTAGAATACAAAATGAAGAAGCAACAGGTTATGCTTTTGATATCCTTCCTTACTCTGATAGTTTTAAGGCTCAAAATGCCGTTGCAACAGCAATTATATTTTTTTTTTTGAAAATTACTCTTGATTTAAATATATAGCTTCAAATAATTATACACACCTAAACATTATTAAAACTTGTAATCATTACCAATCACATTAGCAAGTTAAAAACCACTCAAAATAAAAACGTCCGTCCCGAAAAAAGAACCTCTAATAATCCGAAGCCCTAACAAAGAAACAAAGGGCCCCAAAGGTCGCTCAGGATCCAACCCGAGCTGAAAAGGTACACAGACCCTACGAAGGACCAAGGGTCCGACCCGAGACCCAAAAAAAGTACCCATTTACAGGGTTGCCTCGAATAACGTAGTCGGGAAAATTCGGACACAAAAAACAAACCAGTTTTTGATTGCTTTAGAAGATCCTTTGTAAATATACCTCGGTAGTTTGTTTATTGCATCCTTAAAGTTTATAAAATAAATATAAAAACGTGGTTCCCCCGCATCCCGCAATAAGTCAGTAATTTAGTTAAATTCACGATGTACTTATTAAACAATCAAAGCGAAGTAATCGCGAAAAGGTTGCGCTGATCTGTTTTTTTTTTTTCAATGTATTCTGTCTCTCTTTTATGTCCTACAGTAGGGCGTAGACTGAAAATTTAGAAATTTAGAGGCCAAAGCATACCCAGAACAAAATATTATAGCATTATCGCCTAAATTGTGGCAACGGTGGAAACTACTATTAGCATCAATTATTATAAAAATAAGGCTCAAAAACCTGGTTAGAGGTAACCCTATATACCTATACTTTATGTACCAGGCCGGCAGGACCGCATACATACGAAGGATTTCTTCTGGCAATGTTAAGAAGGGTCCGACGGGTCGCCTCCCATAAGGGGGGTGGGGTGGGAGGAAGGGAAAAAATTCAGTTCCCTGTGAGCATACCCTCCGGTGCGGCGGTGCCGTCTGCGCCTCTTATTAGAGATGGGACGCTGTCGATAGTTATAGGAATCAACTTTTTTTTACCTTTTTGATATTTATAAGCTAACCCTGGATTTCATAAAAAGTTAAAGAACATTTTAGTTATTTGACTGGATGACTCGTTTATTTACCTAAATAATTTTGTATTTTACCATACAAGTTAGATCTCCAGAAAAGCCATTTTAAACCTATTGTAGCTTTATGAATAATACGGTATAACGATTATGGCCTTATGTTACTACTGTGCGTATGTAAAGGTAATGTTAACGTTCCGTGGAAAACTATTTTTTTTACTTCCTCTAATAGTGATAGCAAAGAAAGTAAAATTATGTCTGGTAAACGAAATTTTTGGCTTTGAAAAGTTTTATTTAAGGCAGTGGATTTTTTTTTACTTACTTACATAAATGTATACAGGTATTAAGATGACGAAACATCCCTCTAAGGCAGTGGATAATTTGTTTTTACATAAATTTATATAGGTATTAAGATAACGAAACATCCCTACCTAATGATTTATTTAGTCTTAATTTTTAATTGTATTTATGTATTTTTAATTGTATTATGGATGCAAATTTTTGGAGGTATTAGAAACCTACTGCATAAAGGATAACAAGAACAGTACACGTAGCAATTATAAAAAGTCATCGATATAAAAAAGGAATATCGCCAACGTCCCATCACCAGGAGATTATGACGAGATACAGACTCCGGTATAAACAGGGGGACTAACGACTAACGACCAGTCGGCGTACGCCTCGTAGGCACCACGGGATCTTGATTACGGGAAAACTCGATCTTAAGATAGGAGAAAGAATTCCACCTTATATAACGTCACGTCAGTGGAAAAAATGGGATGACAGGTTTTTTGTTGGGAAATTTTTCCTTGAAGTTTGACAAAAATTGCTCACATTGTCTCTTGTATTATGAGTTTAATACTCAAGTGGGCATATAGGTAATATATCAAACAAAGAGGTTATAAGTCTCCTAAGTTAATTTAGTTTAATAAGACGAAATTAAGTTATTGCAATAGTGTTATTTAATTATGTTTTTTTTCAATACCTAAGTGCAATACAAACCAATAATACTGAAACCTTCCTTATTATATAGTGCGTAGTAAATGTTTTATTTGGTTTTGAGTATTTTAGTTTGATTGTATTAAATAAGTCATAAACAAACAAACCTTTGGTGTAAATTTTCGTAGTTTAAGGTCTCATCAATACATACCTGAAATTAACAAAATACAGAGTTAGTAGAGTTATCTATTAGTACAATATATTTTCTAGCTTATTTCAAAAAACTGAATCTATCTACATTATTTTTAAACGTAACACTTTACGTCTATTTTGACAGCTTATTATCAGAATAGCAATTAGGCTATTTAGAATGGAATTGTAAAGTTTGGTATGGCGTTACGTAGTTCTCCGGCTCACAGTATAAATAAAAGGAACCCACAAAAGCCT
Source organism: Euspilapteryx auroguttella (assembly GCA_951802225.1). Lineage (NCBI taxonomy): Eukaryota > Metazoa > Arthropoda > Insecta > Lepidoptera > Gracillariidae > Euspilapteryx > Euspilapteryx auroguttella. The sequence continues at coordinate 5,091,941 of OX637664.1, read as the reverse complement.
ATAAGCGTGTCAAAGGCGGATATCAAGGGCCCGGATCTCAGAACCGTACAGGAGTCAGCAACAAACTTCTTTGTTCACGACTCGACCCAACCCCCTGTCAGCCTCTTAGACCCTAGTACCCTAGCCTAAGCCCCCGGGCCCCGACGGGTCTATATTGGACATTTTGTATAAGTGTAGGCCCAACACCCGACCGAAATCCCTTTTGGGTAACAAAAAGGGTAGGTTAGGTAATGTACCCAGATGTAAAGAGACTACAGAGTGAGAAGAGAATGGTACATTCATAAAATTTATGGTACCTACATATTTTGATCTGAAGATCATTAATTCTGCTAGTTGTGGTAAAAGAGACAAAGAAAACAAACTTAATTCGAAATGTTTTTAAGATTGATAAAGCAGAATCCGTAAATTGCAGAAGTGCCATGAGAAGTAGTAAGATATTGCATTTAAAATTTAAGTTTCGAAAATGTATATATACTTTTCTGGTTTCGAATACTTATAAATTAAACAATGGCTAAAAGACGTTGGATAAGGTACAGTGGTGGTCTAGGAGGGCGTAAAAGATTTGTCTATGATCTTGTGCACCCTAGACCCTAGACTGTATTACAAAAAACAAAAGCCTATTTGCAATACAGAAAAACCGGAAGTGTTACGCCGTCCTAGACCGCCACTGTACCTCTTTATACTTATTACAGACAACCAATATTTTTTTTTCATTTTTATGTACCATATTATTGGTACATTAAATAATTCATCAACTATGCTTGGTCAAATTTGCGGATTTTTAAGATAAAATTTATAAAGGGTGGGCAGGATCATAAGGGGTGGGCAGGAAATATTGTGTATCGGAGTTGGGTCCTGTTTAGATTGTTTGCCGATGAACCTCAAATATAGTACCTATATCGGAGCGATAGAGGACAGCAGTTTTTTTTATGGTAAATTCGGTGAAAAACTTAAAAAATATATCCTATGCTACTTTTAAATAAATAATTAAAAAAAAAATTGACTGTTTTATGGCATTTCTAGGTAATATGTAAAGTTTTGAAAACTTGTGTTAATAAAAAAACATAATTGATTCTATAAGCGGTATGGATCTTTAAGCAAAGTTTTAATTTTTTTATTTTAGTTTGAGTATAAATACCAAACCATATTAAAAAGCAGCCATCAACGTTAAATAAAACACACTCCTCTACTAATGTGACTCAAATACTCCTTGCGTCCCTAATTCCACAGTAGTTTCCACGCTGCTGCCTACAAATACTTTTCCGTAGTTTTCGAGCGATATCGTTATCTAGTTAGTTGGGTACGGTCGACGAGGGTACGAAGGGTCTGGGACTAAGTACCAGGGACCCATGCGGGAGGCACGGCCCCGCTCGCGTGATCCTCCACAAAAGCGAAAATATTAATGTTTTCGGGAGGAAATAGGAAAACTAATTAGGCCGCCCCCTGCTTATGATGTCTTGGTAGATTGTGATGTTTGTTATGTTTTGCTTCTTTTCTGTTGATGATTATGATCACTACATAGTAACACAAAGTCGCTTCCCACTATCTGTCCAACGTCCCCACCCATTAGTAAGTTTATTTAGATCTTTAAAACTGCGTAAAGGATTTTGATGATTTTTTTATAGGTTGAACAACTCAAGAGTCGGACGTGAAAAACGTTTAATGTTCACGTTATGGAAACTTATCACCACGCGGGCGGAGCCACGGGCAAAGCGCTAGTTCATTCATATTAATGAATTTTAATTTGATTGCACAAAAAAGTTTAATTTAACATACTAACATTGATTATTCTGAACTTTACTTTAAACTAACTTAATTTAAAAAAAGAACTGGTTTCTATTTTGCAAAAAAGCAGTCTTAATTAAAAAGGAATTGATTATTTCAAGCGAGCAAGGAACAGGGGTGTAAAAGCTAGGGGGAGGGGGTTGTTATGTGGAAGTAGACACACGGAGTTCCAAGCTGGGCACCGGCCGAGTACTGGCTGCAAAACATGCAGCTAAAGAAAAAAAAAAAAGGAAAAAAAACTTAAGTGATGAAAATGGCGCCCGTCGCAGTTGAACGTGAAATGGTACTTTGGGGTTTAAATCTCATTTTGATTTCTTGGAAAAACGAAAACAATCGAATCAAAACAGATATTAGTAAATCATAAACCATAAGGTCCTTGTTGAATTAAAAGTAAAGCGCCTAGTACTTTATAATCTCTACAACGTCTGACACACTAAATAACACTTTTCCTTGTCCTAATGCATTGCAGTGCAACTTCTTACCAATCGTAATTTATTTTCCTTTATTTGAAGTCAGTACAGCAAGCGGGCGACTGCATGCCGTCTGTACTAAGCAGTTATTATTAGCAGCCTCCATCGTTTAGGAAAATTTCATACTTTCCTACACCTACAAGGTGCTCCCAAACCTATCTACTGTTTTCTGTTCGCGAGTAAAATTGAGAACATAACTTTTATAAAAACTTTTTTAAAGATTCTTCTAAAAAAATCTAAACTGTCAACCAGTCGCCGTTTTTGTCAATAAGGTGCCATTATATAGACATAAAATTACATATCAATTTTATTTTTTTGTGAATTGTTTTGTTTGCTATGCTATACTGCATGGTTTAAATGGAATTTCGTGGAAATCGTGGAATAAGCATGGAGGTTATTGGAGGTTGATTTAAAATAATATTCCTTTTCATTTAGAAACAAAACAAAGTTGTCTGACAAAGCTTAGCTTCAGTAGACAGACATATCGTGTTTTACCTTTTATAAACTTTTATATTTTCACATTTCTTCCAATCTTTCGTTACTAATCCTTTGCTAATCTTTAATCGATAGGTACCAGGCAAGCAGGCACTAGGGGGGACGTAGGAATTATCAGGGTAACATGGCCTTTGTGAGCCACCCTACCAGGCTAGCAGCGGTGACTGGGGGGCCAGCGCTAGGTACCAGGCTATTATAACCGCATGGCTGTCGTTTGTCCAGTTAGTGTTTGTTTTGTTGTCTCCATTAGAATTAATGAAAATGTTTCTCAATTATTTTTGTTTAGTATTTTTTTCTGTTTTGTCCTTTCCTTTGTATGGATGGATGTATGATGGAGTATTATTATAAAGTATAAATATGTATATATTGCACATAAATACAATGCAGATTTTGTATGGATGGTCTAGTTGTACAGTACATAGTATTTGATATACAGTGAGGCACAAAAGAGTACAAATTTAAAGTGTTTACTCACTTATGGAAATATGTCGGATTTTGGAAAATTTACAGTGTTGCCACTTTTTAATTTTTACTCTTGTACCGAACTATCAACTAACTTGATCTTAATTAACTTGTACTTGTAACTTGATCATGTACGAATAATTATTATGTCCATTAAGTTTAAAGAGGGCAACTTCTCGAGTTATGCGCTTCTGGTAATTCGTCTGTATTTACTAAGCAGTGGCCCTAGTATATTACTGCTTGCTTGGCCTGTATTTAATCATCCCGACTACGACCTTTGCGCGCCGTAGGCGGCTTCAAGACGCCCCGGAGGCGGCGCGGCGGCCCGGGGGCGCGATGCCAAACCGATTTTTCTCTACTCTCACTTACTTTTTCCCTGCATGCATAATGCAGGGCGGCAGGAAACGAATTTATCGATAGAGAAAAGCGAGAACGCCTGTCTGCGCCCCGAATGCACTGCTAAATCGTAGATAAATTACGGAAAGAACGCTATTAGGTTTGTTTCTTTTTTTTAAAACGGTAATTCAACGGACACAATGCCCGCAAAATCACTCGTCAATAAAAAGACACCGTTTATTTTTCATTTCGGCGGGAAACGAGGAAATTACGAACGAGTAAAAAATACAGTCTCGATCTTTGGACGGCCAAAAAAGTCCGCCGAAAAGGAAGCAGGCTACCATTAGGGTATTATCGGAGGAAAAAAAGGGCGGAGGGGAAAAAGAAAAAATCGGAAAAAAATTGCTAGCCACCCTTTCCTTTTCGTGAGCGTCGCCTCCCCAAGTTAGACGAGCGTGCGGCACAGGTTCTCAAACTGTGAGGATACAGTTTTAAAAAAAAAGTTATCTTTTAATCGAATCATTAAAATTAGACACATGTGCTCATATACCTACCTACTAAAATACCTACTAATAATTCATGATCATTACTTGTTCCAAAAATTACCCCTTCACTATAAATAAAAACATAAGGAGCTACGATAAATACATTTAACATTATTGAATCCTATTTAAAGTGTACAGTGTGTTCATTCGTTAGTTCATTCATTATTTAGGTTTGTGGCACCTTAGATACAAATACAGGTTCTTCCTAGTAAGGGGCTCTAATTATGATGCATTTTTATTTACTACCTTATTTACTAATTTTGGCATCTGGTACTTAACTATTTTTATATATTAAAATAATTGATGTCATAGTTCGTTATTTATTACCGGTTATAATAACTGTTTTACTCATAGGTACATGTTAAACCAACACATCATCAGACAGAACCCCTTGCTTGGAAGAACCTGTGTTTAGGGTGCCCGAAACGAAAACTCACCGGGGGAAAATAGGCAATAAATTATTATTGACATGTTTAAAGTTTGGGAGCCACTGGGAAGGCATGTGGCGTAGTAGCGTGCGGGGCATTAGGTACATGGAAGGCAGGTGAATTTGGAAAATTAAACTTGCTAGTGTTGGCACTAGCGACTAGTGGGCACCTTGGCTGAATTATTACATTTTTACTGACGCCGAGAAAAGTTTTGGCACTAATTGGCCACACGGCCAAGTTTGTGTCCGAGAAATAAATTTTTCTCGCTCTTCAACTCTCTTTCGATTGAAACAGTTTTTTTATGACTAGTTTTTTTTAGAAAAAAAAATGTATTTCAACTTTGACACGCCGTAAGAATTAGGTAATTTTAACGCTGGATAAAAAAAATTAAAAAAAAATGCTTAATTAGAAGATGTTAAAAGGTAAGATGTTTCAAATTGTTGCTTATGTAGGTAAATTATTATAATAATTGCTCATAATAGAATAATAATTATAGCAATCAAATAATTAATCAATGTATTATTTTCTTATCTTTACATCTCTTAGACAAGACGCGCCTTTGTGTTGGGTATGATGAGCTAAAAAATTACTGTCGACTTACTTGACACCACACCAATATTAAACTTTCCTTTTAAACTACCAGGCGTTCAGAAGTTCTAAGTATCGCTCGCACTCATCAACACTCGGCAATCAGCGCGTAGACGCGTCAATATCAAAATAATTCATGTGTGACAATAATTAAGAGGTTTTGCCCCCCTTTCTAGGGGGTTTAACCCCCTTAGGGAGGGGGTAAACCGTGCTTATGACGGTACCCCTTGTACCCTCACCGGGTACGGCACGGGTGTGTCGTCGTAAGTAGATTATTATTTTTAGTGTACATTTGTGTTTGGATGAGGTTTTCATTTTCTGTGAGCCTTGTGTTGATTAAGTCCGTTTCGTGTTATTTGTTTTGGACTAAGAGATTTAGTTTTGTTTGGTGAATAAGCTTTATTTTCAGCGTTTGTATATCTAGCCGACCTAGCGAACTTCGTACCACCTAACAATAGAATTCCAACAATCTCATTAGGTATCTTTAATCTAGTTTTACAGTGTAGAGTAGACAGAACAAATCTAAAACATCAAATAAATAAACCACTTACTTTCGCAATTTAGAATATTAGTATGAGTATGAAATTAAAAATAATAGACAACTATTGAAATCAATTTCAAACATATTTTGTTTTTATAAATTACGTTGCTTTTTGTTAAGAGCCAGTTTTCAGCGCCATCCTCGATTTTTTTTTATATCTTCTAAACTAAGCCAAATTAAAAAAATGTGGCACAGTATCATGATACTAGATAATCTTGCTTATTAGTAGTATAGTAACACTATAGCTTTCTTTGGTCTTTATCTTAAAAGCTATACAAAAGTGCGCTAAAAATACTAGGCTACATTATCTAGTGTCATACTATACTATCGCAGATTTTTTTTTTGGCGCTAGCGTCGCTGTAAACTGTCTCTTAACATTGAACAACAACCTCATTTTGTAAAGTGCCTGTAAACTGAGAAATACTCTTTTCTTTTCTATGTCCAAAAAAACTATACAGGGCTCCACAACTAATGGCACCAAGGCCAGCGACGCACTAAGGTTGGGTCCACAGAAATTATTATTTAATAGAACCCACTCCCCCCTACCAGGGGTGCAGGGGTGGCATGGGACCTGAGAAAAACTCGACAACTTCGGCCGCTATCGAGGGTGGGTTTAGGGTGCGGTGGAGTCGACGTGTGGATAGACTTTTCTTTCTTTCTTGACATGGGTTTCTTTTTGGGGTGAAATTTGGTACATATTCGGTTCTATAGGTTTTAGTTTGTTTGGCTTTTAGTAGTTACATACAATTTCTCTATATTTTATTAAAATGCAAAAAAAGCAAAAGAGAAAATAAGATTCAGTCAGAATTCAGTTTAAAACGACTGGTAAAAAAACTCTTTAATTTAAAAAAAAATGTACTAAAAAAATTACTATTATGAATTTGAATTGGAACAAAATTTTTACTTGATTTCATACATACAAAAACAGGTTCAAAGTACTTACCTATTATTGTATTATTCTGTAAGTAAACGTTTTTTTAGGGATTAGTCAAACCATATAAAAGTAAACTATCAATCGTAGCTGGACAACGAAAGAAAGGAAAGTATGTTTTAAGTTTTATATCGAGTTTCAGCATTCAGGCAGGCAGAACATAACCCAATGGCACCACCACTCCTTACGTCCCTAATTATGTGTTTCAATTTTTTTATGACGTGCTTTAAAAATAATGACGCGTAAGCACCCACATATTTTTCCAACATTCACATATCATTTAATAACAATATACCAGGGCAGCAGGAGTAGTAGGTAGGACCAATGACTGAAGACGTACATAACGCCCGTCGCTCAGTCAGCGCGGATTATTATGGGGGTTGAATTTGCGATCCCGTGGGCGAAGCGTTCAGTAACTGTACCAGGATACAAGAAAATATTGAAGGAAATAAGGAGGTGGCTTGATTAAGTGCGGTTTACTTGTTATTCGAAATTTAAATCGTTCGCAGTTAGTTTACAGATTTTTAATTTTAATTGAACTCATTTCCATTCTAACGAAACTTACAGCTTCATTTACGAGAAGAATAGGACCCGGTATCGTTTTTATGATCTTTAACTAGGTAGTTTGCGATAGCGAGTTAAGTAAGGCCTGTGTTCAGAAATTACTTTATTTTTTAACTTAATATCTATAACAAAAATAATACTATCGTAGTTCAAAACATTTTTTTAAATAAAAATAAACTTCCATTTAAAATGAATTAATAAAAAGAAAACGCAAAAATTGCCTCATCTAGCCGTCTTCCTAAATCATAGTCCAGGGACGGCCTAAGGGTAGCGCATCCCTACGCGGGGGTGATCTAGTAATGATTTACGCACCCTTGGAATAGCGGGTGTACAGGGCCGGGGGAAGGGTGTGCCGCTTTTCGCCTAGCCCTAGCTCGCCTAGGTTTTACGTTTTCTCTAATAAAAATGATCCTTTCCTTTGAACACTGAGTTTTGCCCAAGATACCAACTTTTAGATATTAAATAAAGATATTCGTAGATAATGGCTTTCTAGAATAGAAACTCAATTATCACTCTTCTAAATTTAATAACAATATAGCCCGAGAAGTATAATCTAGCAGTTTAGTCTAGCTAACCGTATGTACGAGGTTTGTACTGGGGTTGAGGGTTCATGACTGTAAGTTAGTTGTGGAAGGAGTATACAAAATATTTTTTGACTTTTATTTTAAACTTGCCGTTCCGGTAAATAACGTATTGTCTTACACTTTTATATAGAATACTAGAGGCTGCCCCGCGGTTTCACTCACACATATTTCTCATAAACACAAAAATCCAGTTTTTTCCTGTTCAAATGGAAATTTCGGGAAATCCTTTCTTAGTGCTCACCTAAACTCCCTAAGGAACCTACATGCAAAATTTCAGCACGCTACGCCCAGAAGTTTCGGCTCTGCGTTGTCTGTCAGTCAGTCAGTAACGGAAGAGTTTTATATATATTGATTGAAATTGGTGTTTTTACTATCTTCCTCGCAATGTTTACATTTTTTTTTTCAAATTTTTTTTTATAATTTTTTTTTTATAATGTCATGAAATTAAATAACATTTTCAGCCGCTTTTGCGTGAAAAGTGGAACAAATATCCTCACAAACTTACAGATTTACAATTTAATTTTAAGATTGATTGATAGGTAAACATTTTTGGCCCCTAACCCTCCGCTTCACATGGCGAAAGATTAAAGGACCCCTCGCGTCGTTTAAACAGACAAAATCGATTACGGGTTAACCTAATTTATATTCGAGTTCAAGGACAATCGATTTTTAAAACGACACTACTCTATTAGTCGCGTTTTTTGTTAAATTTAATGATTTTCTTTTGAAAGTGTAAGCCCCGCGTACATAAAGAGGCGAAGATATGATAAATTCTATACGTATTATTCATAAAGATACAGTAGGTTTTAAGTAGCTTTAATGGAGGCCTACTTCTTTGGTTTGTTGTACGGTAAATACGGTGACATCCAGTCTAAATTGACATACGTCAAATAACTAAAATGTTCTTTAACTTTTTATGAATAACAGGGTGTGACACTAGAATGGTTTGAAACAGGTTTTCGTTCACAAATGTTTTTTTGCTACTATAAGAAAGAATATTCCTTAGATTTTGAACCGACGCATTTTTTTTAATGGTTTTTTTTTTTTCGAAACTGGCGCTAGTATCGCGGTTGGAACCCTTTTAAAATAGTGCTGCGCCGGTACCTTTAAATTAAAACAAGTTTAACTATGTTAAAGATTTAAGTATACCGGCTAGAACAGAATTTTGGTTCAAATATACTAGGGTGCAAGTGGTCTGGCTGGTTCTCCATCGTGGTAAAAAAAAACTTGTTTCTCAGTACATTAAAACAAACACAATTCTGTGTGCGTGTCGAAAGTCCCAACCCCTACCGTTTTCTTTAGGTAGGAATCCGTTTTTACGCCATTGCGTGTTAGATACATCTTGCCTTTGTTACCAGGGGCACAGAGGGTGGCAAGGAGCAGGAGCACATGTGAGAATTAACGGCCGGCGCCCTGCAGGCGGCGAGGGCTAATTCCGTTAAAATTCCTAGCAGCCATGCTACCCTGGTAGCTTTCGTATCCGGGTAAAGTAGGGTAAATGACAATGGGGGGTAAATGGGTACCCGTTTTACCCTCCACCCCCGTGGGGTATGGTTCTCGGTATTCCTAGCTTATTTTGTTGGCTAGAATTTTGCAGTTTTCCCTGTCATGTTGGGTAGATTTTCCAGTGCTGCCTCGTCGCATGCGGAACGCAAATACATGCAATGTTCGCTATATTAAAACATTTCTTTTTATAAAAAAATAAAGGTCTAATAACAAAAAAAAAAATTCAACAAATCTATTTTAATCGAAGTATGGCTAACTTCGTATCCTTATATATAATAATTTGCAATTACAAGACTGTAATTCATCAATCTTACAAACCAATGACTTATATCTTAAGTCACTAAACTCCCAATCGTTATAAAACGAAAAACACATTTATCGCTAAAACCGATTACACAAAAAACTAGAAATAAGAAAACCCCCAAAACGTCCAGACTCCAATAAATCTCCTGAAGGATAGAGCATCACTCAAAGCGCCTATAGACGTCCTCACCGAGCGTCAATTGATTCGGCGGCACAAAAGCGGGAGCGGGACACGTCACGCGATTATCGGAGCCGCATCTATTTGCTAGGCTACGGGGGTAGAGATCAATTCTTCAAGGTGACCTTGGTAGCTTAAATATTATAAATATAAGTAAAGATTTCTCACAATAATGCTAAGAACGTTATTAATTTGATAGCATTTATTTTTAACTCTTTTTCCCTTATTTACTTTTAATTTAAACCTATTTTACGTTAATTTTAGATTTTTATATATGTACAAATGAAGAACTATTACAAAATAGAAGTTGTATTATGTATTTTTAACCGCCATGCGCCTTAATTACATTAATGAAATTTTAAAAATTTTAGTTTTTTAAAATACTTAACCATTATGCCTACGTATAAGTAAATGTTGACTGCTTATTGAAACTTTTATTTTCGTGTTGTCTTAGTAACTCTCAAGGTAACCTTGGCAATGCGTTAACTTATAATCTAACCAACCGTGTAGCATCCCCATATAGTCAGGACCGCATCTTTCCTAACTCATTTTTCTCGGGGGGCGGGTACCCCCTAGTTTCATCAGGGCCCACCCGGGGGCGTCGCGTTGGCATTAGACAAGACACAAAAACGATCGTCCTTCAAGTAAAAGTACCTACGTGGGTTTTTTTTGGCTAAGTTTTTCTTGTGTGCTAGTTTGGAAGGAAAAAAAGGCAGTTAGGGCTAAGTTAGTTTTGTGATCTTGTTATAAAATATATTTTTTATAATTTGTAGAGAAGTCAAGACGGTTTAAATGGTTAAAATGCCATTTTATAAATGAATATCACAATAAATGTTTAATAATAAAACATAATTGAATGCAGTATAACTTGCTTGCAATAGACACAGTGTAAATTAAAAAAAACTATAGATACACGTAAATTCATAGAAGACCATATTTAAATAAGTTTTAGAAACTAAAACTTGATAAAAATCATTTTTATAAGTTCATTGTACATATAATGTACTTAAATCTCTATTTGAATGATGCATGCACTTTTTCAGAAACAATTTCTTCTAGGCTACTACAGAAAAAAGCATTGACTGACAGTGTCAAAAAAAGAAAATGCTTAAACAAAGTTTCCACCACCATCGAAAATATATTTTTTCCAGATAACGCAGGGACGTCCTTTTTCTCCTTTCCCGAGCGAAGGGTCAGTCCTAGGGTCCGACCGTAAGAGGGTATCGTCCGGACGACCCCCAAAAGTGCCTTACACCCCGACCGACTTGTAAGATTGATTGGGCCCCCTGCCCCCCCTGGGGTGTAGGGTGACCCCCTGTTAATATCACAACTGGCTATTTTATTCGCACCGAGCCTCGTGCACACGCTTTGATGTTCAAGATTAGAGGTTTTGCTTTGTTTTCTGTAAGTAGTATGTACTTGTAATGTATATTTAATATTTAAGGGAGTGTATAAAAAATCACTTTTAAGATGTACGTACATAAAGTCCTACACCGTCACCTCGTGTGTTCAAAATTACAGATTTCCAGGCTAGGGCATTATTTCCGGATATTCTAATTTTCCAAATTACCTATCAATTGATATTTAAATCCAGATAGCAATTCTGATTCGAAAAATACAATTTCATGATGTTTAAATATTAGGTACCCTTTTGTTTATAATTAATCAATTTTTAATTGAACAGTAAGTATACTTACATAATAAATGTCATCCCACCAAAAGTCCCAAAAAAAAGTTTTTCTTTTTCTTTTTATGCAATAATTGAAATGATTATGTTAGTAAGTATAACCTACATGTCGGCGGCGTAACTATGCTGTGGTAGCGGTATTAAAACCTTGTTACGACAACAGCCTTACATACAATAATATGTATAGTAGGTTCAAACAAAACCGTTCGGGATCAAAGTTGCGAATTTGGCCGGCTGTTCCCCACAAGCTTTGCACAATGTGCCCTTTGTATGTAACATAGAGGTCAGGTTATGATTTGGAAAATTGAAGATGAAATGAAATGAAAAAATGCTTTATTGCCAAAAAAACTACAAATAACAAAACATCGAAATAATAAAGGTACAGCAAATTTTCGAACTGCAGAGAAAGAAGGCAATAGACGGCCTTATTTCTTAAAGCGATTTCTTTCAGGCTTCCAGACATTTGATGAAGGAAATAGAATGCGAGTCCGGAACAATTCGGTGAAGCCGGATTTTAAGGTAACGTTACGAGGTACGCCGCCGCCGTCCATAAATTCAATAAACTGCTCAATTCCAAAATTAATTTGGCGGTAAATTGAGAATTATTATAAAATAATCCAAAATAACAGCAGAGATTTAACCGCGATACTAGGGACAATCTCGAAAAAAATGATCTAAATGATGGCGGAAATCAAAAATGTGAGAAAATTATGCACTAGATAATCTATCTTAGATTTTTTAAGGCACGTTGTGTAGCTTTCATTGATTGAACATACGAAAATAAATAGACTTATTATGATTTATACTTATCAATCAATACATAGTATAAAATAAAGTCGCTTCCCGCGTCTGTCCCTATGTATTCTTAAATCTTTAAAACTACGCAACGGATTTTGATGCGGTTTTTTTTAATAGATAGAGTAATTGAAGAGGAAGGTTTATATGTATAATGCATGCACAAAATAGTTATAGGTTAGGCGGTACGAAGTTCGCCGGGTCCACTAGTAGTCACTAATACTTCTAATATAGATGTAGTGTAGGTAAGTAAAGTTAAGTACAAATTTTCTGCTTCAACTCGCTATTCACGCCTCCGCATTTAAATCATAATAGTATCAAAGATTAAAATACGAATATTTCGGTGTAATCTAAAAAGTTTTTGTTTGGCTCCGAGATGAAATGAAATGGGTTTGGGATGGTGTGGTGCGCCTTTGGTATGTTTGCTAAAATTTTGAGGCTTGAAAATAGTTTGGTGAGGTTAACTCGCTCGTTAAATTATTGTATCTGAGTTAAATATACTTATTGCTGTGTTATTTTAATACGTGAATTAGGTATTGAATTGCATATGTACGCAAAAATGGTCAACAAAGTGAAATTATTAAAAAAAAATATAATATAACTTATAGGTACTTACATCCCTTTAAAAAAAGATGATTCGAACTTTAGATCATGCCTACTCTACATCCTATACAGCAGAAAGCCTACACACTTACCACAAAAAAGTCAGACTGGTCTAAAAATCTAGTCTAAAACCTAAATTAAACCTAGTCTATTGATTTAGTTCGACCGCCCACGCAGCACGACGGACTATTTGTCGAATCTAACTGTCACTTTTAATCGCTTTTGACATTTCAATGCGGGAAAATGTATGGAGACGATCGACAAAAGTGACAGATAGATACGACAAAGTCGACAAAATTTTCGTCATGTTACCACTGCGGGCTTTTACGGCCGCTTTTGCAATATTGCTTTGCGTCCTCTTAGGTTTTTTATTGTATTGACTTTGACACTCTAGAGGACGAAAAGCAAAATTGCAAAAGCGGCCGTAACGGCGCCTCAGTTTAAGTCTTTTGTGATAGAACCACAGAACAAGGAAGATGCTCTATAGAACCGTGTTTACTAACCTTTTCTGTATCCACTCGATCTTGGTAGGCCATCCGCCTCATATGTTTCAAATAGGCCGTCGTAATAGGAACGCTGTAGTCCACCTCCTCACCAGCGAAGAACATTCCACCATCAGGTCTCCAAGGCCTCGGACACCTTCCGAAGGAATTCTCTAAACTCGAAGTCAGCAGCTTTTTCTTTACCGGCGACGATTTTGGTGGATCTTTAGAGGTTAAATTCGCAACGTCTAAAGGATTGTATTTCTTTTCTTTCTTAACATCAGTCTTGTCTTCTGCTGTCCTGGTAGTTTCCTCTTCTTTCTTAACTTGTACTAGGGAAGGGGAGTCTACTTTTACGTCTTCAACGTCTATCAAACTGTTCTCATCTACCTTGTCGATTTCCGGGTCAGTTCTAATAGGCTCTTCCTCTCTGACTGGTGACGAGTTAAAAACACCAGAATCGCTTCCGTTCTTACTCGTAAGCTCAATATAAGTGGGTTCTTCATCCTCGCATTTGGGACTTTCAACCTTTTTCACTGGCTGTAACTCGGTATACTTTGGTTCGTATGGGAAATTCTGAGCGTCAATTTCTGACTCCCAGTTGCGGTATTCTGGTTGGTAGTTCAGGAATGGGAGGAATGGTCTTGTGGGGGAGGGGGAGGGTGTAGGTAGTGGAGGGGGGGATGTGCTGCGCGGGCGCCGCGCACACTCGGCACATCCGGTCAGGAAGCGGGTGACGGCCTCTCGTGGCAGGAAAGCGTATGTCTCCGTTATCTGAAAGAAAATCAGTTTTTGAGTGATCAATTGTTTTTGAGGGACGATGTAGACAAGATAGTAGGATATCAGAAATCGGTTGAAAATATTCATTAATTATTACCTATATACAAAACCGCACTGCCTCGGTGAATCATAGCATTCTTTTGAGCTGATTTTTTTCTCTAGGGCCTAAAGTCTAGACGAACAAAAATTATTCTGAGCCTACCTACCCTTCTGCTGGGCTAGCGTAGTCCCAAAAGTGCAGTTTCATTAGCTAGCATAATAGCATATCAACCTTGGGTTGGCTAGGCCACAGTCAAGCCATGTGTCGCAAAATGGTATTTTGTGGGTAGGTTGATTTGATGACGACTGTAAAGGTAGTAACGGGTCGAAAATATTACCTACCAAAACATAGAAGAAAAAGGCAGATTGTAAAATATAGCGCCATCTACTGACGTTTTAGAAAATCTCCTCAGTGAGAAATTTTGTGTCGAGTCGACCTCGTTCTCCGAGCCTCGTCGTTTCGCAAATATTTTACACAAAATATATAAGCTTCATAAATATCTCAACAGATGGCGGTAACAGTTTAAAAGTTACAATAGTTTACATACAATGAGTCTGAAAAATACCAATGAAAAGACATAAGAAGAATGAATTTTTTTTTTTTTAATTATTAAATTTAAATTATTTGCTCACCGTTCTGTAAGTTCGCTTCTGCCCCGCGTGTTTACCAGGTCTTCCTTCCAGTTCCACATGCACCGTGTAAATAATATCAAAGAAGTTTTCTACAATCGCCACTTTTCTGTAAACTGGATCTTGGGTCGGAGCATTCTGAAACAAAGAAAATATTATTAGCGCCATCTAGCGTCGAGTAGCAAACACACTTAAGACAATGCGTACTTCAATAATTCCAATATAGGTGGCAGCACCAACAATTTATTATGTCTGTCGCTGTATTGTTGGCACCTGAACCTGAATGAATCAAACAAGTGTTAAAAGTTTCATTGCGAGTTTACTACCTACCAAAATTTTTGAGTGAAAAAATATATTTTTTGGAAAATTTACCAAGATTTGACCAATCGAAGCCTACTCAAAAGATGTCGGCATTTCCTGCTAAGCCTACCAACTACGACAGTGGGTACATAATTAGAACAATGAGTCGGTGATTGTGATTGTTATTACCTACTTTTATTAATAATCGATACTTATATTTTATATTATATTATTTTTTTATAATTTTGTTTATTGTGTGGGTAAAGGGGTGTCAAATGTTGAATGTTCAAAAATTTGCACGTCGATAGTTTTTGGAAAGCGCTAGCTTTTTGGTTCCGATATTTCGCTCAGATCGCTATAGATAGATAGATTCTTGATAAAATATCAATTTTGAGCAAGTTATCATCTACTCTACTGGTAGTTGAATATAAAATTAAACTCACCGCAATCGACATTTTTAACGAACTATTATGCCAACAGTGCAGTAAGTGAAAAATGTTGGGAAAAGTAATTTTAGCTCCCTTTGCTCTAGCTAGATCAACTGCTCTGAAAGTATTTTACCAAAAGGTGCCTTCTTATTTCTTAAAGCCCTTGTAAACTGTAATCTAAACTTCCTTATAAAACATCGTTTTCTGCCAAAAGATTACGTGCCGTGCCACTGCATTGCGTGAGTCGCCGTTCTTAACAAACTCCTCAAGCCGGGATTAGTAACTTTTCCTCGCCTTGAGACTTGTACTTGTTACCTCCTACACCACCCTATAATACATAATACCCTAGTATAAAGTTGCAATATCGCCCTGTTTCAGAGCATCTCTCGCTCCAAGTCGACGATTCCCGGAACGCCGCGGCGGCGGGAGCGACGGCGCGGCGCCCGCTGCTAATTGGCGCGAACGAGAGGCTGCCGCGCCCGAGTGTCGTAGGGATGTGACGACTTTAAGTGGTTTAATCAAAGGGGGTCGCCGCGGGCGCCGGCGTTAGAATGTCGCCCTCCCCTCTCCTCCCGTGGGAGCCGTAGGACCCGGCTGAGGGATAGCACCAGAAGACGGGCAGCAGCGTCTTCTGGTTTATACAACACCATACTGCGCTCGCCAACCCGCCTGCCAAGCGTGGCGAGTATGGCAACCCCCCCCTCATGAATAGTCAGCATGTGCCCAGGCCCCTAGTCCCCGGCAGCCCCGCTATTCCTGACCACGGTAGCGGTCACGGTAACGGCGGGGCAAGGGGTGCTAAGAATCCCCGGACGGTCGGCTACCACCCCTTTAAACGACAACTGGCCCTGGCAACACACAACGTCCGCACTTTGAGGACTGACGATATGATTGTTGCGCTGGAAGAGGAAATGAGCAGGTTACGGTGGGATATTCTAGGGCTATCAGAAGTCCGTAGACAGGGACAGGACACGATAACCCTGAAATCGGGTAACCTGCTCTTCCACCGGGAGGGCGACCAACTGTCCCAAGGTGGTGTCGGGTTTCTCGTCCACAAGTCCCTCGTTAGCAACATTATTACCATCGACAGTGTGTCGAGCAGGGTCGCATACCTAACACTCAGAATATCTAAAAGATATTTGCTGAAGGTCGTTCAGGTCTATGCACCGACCTCGACACACTCAGATGACGAAGTAGAGTCTATGTATGAGGACATTAGTCGGGCCATACATACGCATAAAACTCACTTCAATGTTGTTATGGGGGACTTCAATGCGAAACTAGGCAAGAGAAGCGAGCATGAGTTGAGAGTGGGGAACTTCGGTTATGGGCAACGGAACCCTAGAGGTCAGAGGCTGGCCGATTTCATGGAGAAAGAAGGACTCTTCATGATGAATTCTTTCTTCCAGAAGCCACCTCATAGGAAATGGACCTGGATGAGCCCTGGTGGTTCTAGGAACGAGATAGACTTCATCTTGACCGACAAGAAACGGATATTCAATGATGTCTCCGTGATTCATAGGGTAAAAACCGGCAGTGATCACCGAATAGTAAGAGGCACATTGAATGTGAACGTTAAACTTGAACGGTACCGCCTGATGAAGTCTACGCTCCATCCTACCCTCGCTCAGATCGAAAACCCCGAGAGCTTTCAACTCGAGCTCTCTAATCGCTTTGATTGTCTAGACGACGCATCAGTGGACGAGATCAATAACAGGTTCGTAAAAACTGTCCATACGGTCGGATCTAAATTCTTTAGGACTCGCCGTACCGCTAGAACTCAGAAACTCTCTGAAGACACCCTCAAACTTATGGCTGAACGACGCTTGCTTAGACTGCAGTCTCCCGATGATGCTGCGTCATATAGGCGGCTCAATAGGCAGATCTCGAAGGCCTTGCGACACGATATCCGTGTCTTTAATACTGCGCGTATTAAGGATACGATAGAGCGAAATAAAGGCTCCAAAGTGTTCGCAAGAGATATGTCTGTTGGGCAAAGCCAAATGACCAAGCTGAAGAGGGATGACGGCAGTATAGCGTCGACGAAAGCGGAAATTTTGAGGGAAATCGAGAAGTTCTACGGACAGCTATACGATTCGGTCACTAAGCCTGTTACTAGTGCGGCTAACGACCCTAGAGCCAAACTAACCCGACACTATACCGAAGATATCCCGGACATCAGCCTGTACGAGATAAGGATGGCCCTGAAACTGCTTAAAAACAACAAGGCACCGGGTGAGGATGGAATCACGTCAGAGCTTCTGAAAGCGGGTGGAACACCGGTACTCAAAGTCCTTCAGAGGCTCTTTAATTCTGTCCTACTCGAAGGGACCACGCCTGAAGCATGGAACAGAAGTGAGGTGGTGCTTTTCTTCAAGAAGGGCGATAAAACCCTTTTGAAGAATTATAGGCCCATCTCGCTTTTGAGCCATGTTTATAAGCTGTTTTCCAGGATCATCGCCAATCGTCTCGAACGAAGGTTTGATGACTTCCAGCCTCCCGAACAAGCCGGCTTCCGAAAAGGCTTTAGTACCATAGACCACATACATACGCTGCGGCAAGTTATACAGAAGACCGAAGAGTATAACTTGCCGCTATGTCTAGCGTTTGTGGACTATGAGAAGGCCTTTGATTCGGTCGAAACATGGGCGGTGCTAGAGTCCCTCCAACGATGCCGGATTGACTATCGGTACATCGAAGTGCTGAAGTGTTTGTATAGCAACGCCACCATGTCTGTCCGAGTACAGGAACAGAATTCGAAGGCTATTCCCTTGAACAGAGGCGTGAGACAGGGAGATGTTATATCTCCGAAACTGTTCACCGCCACTTTAGAAGACGCCTTCAAACTTCTAGAATGGAAAGGGCAGGGCATCAATATTAACGGCGAATACATCACTCACCTTCGGTTTGCTGACGACATCGTAGTCATGGCAAGGTCGATGGAGGAACTCAGCACGATGCTCGAAGGCCTCAACCGAGTCTCCCAACAGGTGGGCCTTAAAATGAACATGGACAAGACGAAGGTCATGTCTAATGTCCATGTTCTGCCTACCCCAGTTATGGTTGGGAACTCGGTTCTCGAAGTTGTCGACGAGTACGTATACCTAGGACAAACCATCCAGTTAGGTAGGTCCAACTTCGAGAAGGAGGTCAATCGCCGAATCCAGCTCGGATGGGCGGCGTTCGGGAAACTACGCAACGTCTTCTCGTCCAATATTCCTCAGTGCCTGAAGACGAAGGTATTTAACCAATGTGTGCTGCCAGTGATGACATACGGTTCTGAAACGTGGTGCTTCACTATAGGCCTTATGAACAGGCTCCGAGTAGCTCAACGAGCCATGGAGCGGGCTATGCTCGGGATTTCTCTGCGGGATCGAATCAGAAATGAGGACATACGCAGAGAAACCAGGGTCACCGACATAGCCAAGCGGATAAGCTCGTTGAAGTGGCAATGGGCAGGTCATATAGCCCGCAGAACAGATGGCCGCTGGGGCCGAAAAGTTCTCGAGTGGAGACCACGGATCGGCAAGCGCAGCGTAGGACGTCCACCGACCAGATGGACGGATGATCTGCGCAAGGCTGCGGGTCCACGCTGGATGCAGGCCACCTGCGATCGGTACAGATGGAGAGCCTTGAGGGAGGCCTATGTCCAGCAGTGGACGTCCTACGGCTGAAATGATGATGATGAAATGATGAATCAAAGGGGGTAAGACTGGCGAAACGTTTTTGGTACTTAAATATTTTTTTCTCGCTTGTGATATATTAGAATCATGTCAGAATGTTTCAGTTAGATTCTTGTTAGTAGACACATCTGTTACTAATAACGTTCTTTTTCTCTTTTAGAGACTTAACCTAATAAAGGATTAACTCATTGCGTATGGAAGCACAATGAGTAACCCGATTTTGTTAAGTGTAATTTTAGCTTTTTAAATTTAAAAAAAACAGTAAGGAAATTTAAAATTCTAAACTAACTAAAAATAAATATTAATCGGTCCCGGTCCACCCAGTAGAGTTATGGAGTTATGGAGCCTATTCTATTCGATTCAAAACAATTTTTTTTTATCTCCATGATAATTAATTATGAATGTTCAAATGTTGATTGTGATTTCAGTAGTTATAGCGCTTTCGCTAGCCGCAAAATGCCTAGTAGCCGCAGGCGGCAGCGGCGGCGGCGGCGGCGGCAGCGGGACGAAATGGCGCGGATGGCTGAGCGGCGCGCGGTAATTGGCGACGGCATTAATCCTGGCGGGCTTGATGCCCGGATAAAACTGGCGCATACTGTGCAATTTAGGACTTTGTTTTTTTTTTGCATAAATATTTTTACCCTGTGATGCATGTTTTTTGGCATTTTAGACCTACAGCTCTAAAAAGGGATCAATTCTCAATCCGAATAAGCTTCAAAACTACTACACCAATTTAAAAATAAAACTTCGCTATTAGAATCCTACATTTGGATTCCTAGCTGACCGTTGGTACGTAGATTAGTCTGTTATCATAAAAAGTCAGTAATGCAGTGCATCCAACCCCATTATAAATCCAAATATTTAAAAATTCTAGGTATTTTGATTTGCCAATGTTTGAAAATTGTGGTTGTATATTTTGTTATAATTAATATAAAGTATATTATGTACTCTAGCTCTACATGCTAGCTGTCTGAAAGATTTGTGATGACAGAGAGAGTGCATTAGTTCTATTTTAGTGTTTCCACGTTTCCGCGGGCATTTCAATTACCACTATGCTATATCTTTAACTAATATGACTTATATTGACTACAAGATAAGATTGCATGAAATCAAACAATGTATTAATTTAAGAACATGGAGTTTATTGATTGTTATAAAGTTTCTAGACTATACTTACTTTACTACTACTATTTATTGCCTAGTTCATTTTAAATCAGCTCGCAATATCTAAACAACAAAACAAATAACTACGTACTGTTTAGCAAATTGAGAAAGCTACATATAAACCCAAGTAAGAAGAATTTATCTGACTATACACATCGCAATAAGATGCAGAATTTCAGCAACGCTTAAAAACATTATGCTAGTTTTATGATCAAAAAAGGGATTATAAATTCTCAGTGACTCAATAGCGGACCAAAACTTCAAACGATATCATTGCTTCACAATAAGTATATCAGGGAGTCCGCGCCATATCCGGAACCCGGATATTCCCAACGGACCCGTCTCGCCCGGGCGAGTTATTGCCCGGCTCACCACGCCACCGGGGCGGCTTGCCTTGCCGGCTTGCCACTCGGTTAGCGTTGGCCAATCTGATAGAAGTCTGTAGTAGCGTAGGTATGAAAAGTTTCATCATCATCATCATGAAACGTTTGAACTCTTGTTATTTTGAGAAGTTGGAGAGGGATCATTACTGGTGACAGACAACTTTACTAAGTTTCATCTTAACGATAAATAATGCGAAATAGGTACTTAATAATGCACTATTTATCATTAATTTATCACTTTCAAATAAAAAAGGGGAAAATCCTTTTAATTATTAATATTAGTACCCGTTATACTCCACTCTTCCGTAGAAACAAAATACTTTTGAGAGTATTTAAATACTTGGCCACAGTGGGTAGGATGTTGATTGTAACTTTACAGACCCTGCCTTCTATTTCCGGCGGGGGCAAACATTGTTATGATGTATCAATGTTTGTTTTCCAGTCTGGGTGTACGTTTGTATACGTATATATCAGACTAGAGGCTGCCCCGCGGTTTCACTCGCGCAGATTTCTCATAAACACAAAAATCCATTTTATTCCCGTTCCTATGGGAATTTCGGGAAATCCTTTCTTAGTGCTCACCTACACTCCCCAAGGAACCTACATGCAAAATTTCAGCCCGCTACGCTCAGTAGTTTCGGCTCTGAGTTGTCTGTCAGTCAGTCAGTCAGTAACGGAAGAGTTTTATATATATTGATATGTCACAACAAATTTCTGTACAATATAATGTAAGTATAGTATAGATAGATCTATATTTGCAAAGCGTTAATTGGGAATCGGCAATTGTAATTTCCCAATAACACGGGTTTCGTTCCGGACGTATTTGACCCGAAAAGAGCCAAGTCCCTGGGGCACTCCGATTATTACGTTACCACCCTCACTTTTATTAAGGTTAGAAATCGTTATAGTAAAGGTCGATAATCAATTGTTTGGCTGTTTAATTAAAGGTATACTTACTGGTAAATCATTACTTAGGATTTGTGATTAATTTTAGCTTACCTTTTAATGACAGAATCGAATGTATAAAACTAATAATGACAGGCAGACAACCTATAGCCCAAACTTTTCAGCCCCAGCATTTGTACTTCAAAAAATTTATTTTTCTACACATCTCATTATTTCTGATTTGATGACGCAGAAAAATAATACAAAAGCACGAAGTAACATATAGACAACACTTGATCAACAATAGAAGCAAAAAAGAACTTGAGAGAATAATTAAAGCAGAAATAGGTAACTGTGACTAAGATTAGCACCCGCTTAGGTAGAATCGAGGAGCGGAAACAAACTCGTCTCCCTCCCGATTAATCAGGACCGGTTGTCAGGAGTGGCCCTTGGGGCACCCCTGACGATTAACGCGTCAAACGATTTCAGTGTTGCGTCATTTATTTCTAGGGGTCGTCGTTACTAACTACTGTTCGGAGACAAGAGTGAGACAATGTTCTTCGGGATGGGGTAGTGTTGAGAGAATTTTAAAATTAAACCCTTAATCCGAAATCGGTAGTGTGACTTCGTTTAAATACGGGAGGTTAATTAATAGACCCACAATTGTATAATATTTTTACTAAGTATTGAACAATATAATGTAATTGGAAAATCTATTTGTATCGAATAAGCTGCGAAACTACTTGGCTGATTTGAAAAAATGTTTCACCATTAGAATCCTATATTCAAATACTGTCAACAGAAATTACAAGTGATCGAAAGTTCTCCAAGTGAGTTTTTTAATAATTATTTAAAGTATTTATTACACGCATAGTTGTTTGTTTCTAAAGGAATCAGCAGTTGAATACCGATTGGGAATAATTAACCACACGATCAATTGGTAATATTCATAAAATTAAAATAAAAACATTTCAAATCAATATCACTACATAGTATAATTCAACGTCCCTTCCGCTATCTGTCTGTCGCTTTATATGCTTAATTCTTTAAAAATATGAAACGGAATTTGATGCGGTTTATTAATACATAGAGTGAATAAAGAGGAAGGTTTAAATGATTAATACATGCACAAAATAGATATATCTATAATTAGATTAGGCAGTATGAAGTTTGCCCGGTCGTCTTACTACTTGAGACTTCAAGTAAACATCAATGTACTGCTTCAGTATCCAACCTCTGAGCCTGCTTGTCACCTCGTGTGCGATGTGCAAGCAATGACGGCAGCGGTTAATGCACGGAGCGATACGATGCATTTATTGGCTCGAAATCCAGACTTTCCCCAGAGGATTGACGTTTGAAAGGCTTAATATCCCATTTAATATTGAAAGTGCGAAAGTGACTTGTATGCTTTATGGATGACGCAATGTAGAGCTGCGATGCAACCAGTTTTATGATTGAGTATTGACTAAATAATTTTATAATCACCTCGAGAAAAATATCCAAGGTGTAGAGAAACTAGACTGATATTTATTTCCACAGACACAACACAATTTAATAATAAGTTGCACACTAGGTATACGAGAAACACAAAAACAATTACCTATAATACAATTTACAAATATTATTACTGATAACATAATGAATGCGTCACACTTGGAGTAAACACCCTTAAAAATAGTATTCCCATACAAACCCACCCAGGCCTACTCAACTTCTAACTGGACCACGATACGATGCGAAATAAATTCAGTTTCCATAAGTATGAGAAAATCTGCGTACACCTAATAAGTATTTGCCATCAAGACATTTATTTGAACCAAGGCTTTGAGTTATCCAGCATCTCTTTTAGGAGAACTATCAGTTTTGCTCGAAAAACACTAAGAAACTTTATTGGTACTGAACAAAGTACTTAACACAAAGGTACAAAAGTACCTTGTATTACGCGTTAGCTCAGTACGAAGATTTCAAGATAACGTCAAGACTCAAGTCAACTAATATACATGGCAGAGCCTTCAGCCTACGTCACCGAGCAATTTGCTTCAACAACTTAACACGGGACTCTGTGCGTTGCAATTTCACCCTTTCTACCTCAATGATAGAGGTGAAGAGACGATATGTAAAATCTGGTGGAATGGAAGGCTTCACCTCGCATTGTCGGTGAGTTTTCATCGACACCGTGCGAGTTATTGCTTCAGCTCCTTCGTTTCGTCGGGAATATTCCGCGCATTTTATGAATTGATGGAAGGACGTAGGGTATATTATTTGGAATATGAACTCGCCTAGACTCCCTTTGAGGAATAACATGTTTAATTTCGGCCAATTCATAAAAAAAAAGATAAAATATAGATTGTTAAGCCAAGTACCTACCTTATAAATCTAAACTAGAGTGTTCCCACACAATAAATTGGTATCTAAATGACTGATCTATAAATTCATTGGCACAGGGTTTTCAATCGAAAATTATTCCAAGGTACCATAAAAAACCGCAAACCCCATTGATCCTGTTACTAAACTTAGTAAACCTGCCAAATGTACGCTGAGCTTTAGATTTTACCATTTTAAGTATTTCTCGAAACATTCTCCTTGTTATAAGTCCTGATTAAAAGATGCAAACCAAAACAAAATATTATTGTTACGGCAGACAATTAGGACGGTACTAAACAGTTTTGGCCAGCTCTAATGGTGGCCAATAAAAAATAACGACACCCAAACTGGTTAAGGGTTAAAATCGTGATAACAGTGAAGCTGAATTTAAAAAAAAATATTAAAAGGGAGTCTAACAGTAAATTTTAATGTTTGTGTTATTCTGTAATAAGTTAGTCCACGTAAGGATACAACGAATACGGAATAAAATCAAAGGAAATTGCTAAAGATGAAGATATTATTGAAACTTTAATAAAAAAACCTTCCTAGAATAAATCATCATTATCATTTCAACCGAAAGACATCTAATTGCTGGACATTTAAAATATCATCGCTACAACGACCTGTCTTGTGCAATCCTAATCCAGAGAAACCGCACGACCTTCATCAGGTCTTCTGGTCAACTCTACGTCTTCCGGAGCACCATTTGTGAGATAGAGCTCTTATATTATAAGCCCAATTGCCTTATCTGTCTTCACAAAAAGCCTCGAAATGACCTTTCGGACACCGATCTATCCGACCATCTGTGTCTAATTGACAGTCAGTGGCGTTAAAGGTCTTTTGAAGTGCGGTCGACATCGTTTAAAATTCAGGAAATCAAACAGTGATAGAAGTGGTGACGGGCCGGTCGGTGGCGGGCGGCGACCGATGAGGACGGTGTAAATGACATGCCGTGACAACTTTTAGCAAGCCGTAAAGATAAATCTCTGAAATAATATTTTCAACAACTGACTCAATTATATGACAAAAAAATATTGAACAGAAGATTTCATCTCAAATAAGTATAAAATCACTTAACCTGTTTGTACTTTAATATTTGATATGTGAAAGTTTTTGTGTCTGCCTATGTGTTACGCTTTAACGCCTAAACTACTGAAACGATATGGCCAATATTATTAGGGTACTAAGGCCAAAATACCGATAATTATCAGACATAATTTTGAGAGAGCCCTATGTCCCTGATAAGGGCAAGGAGGACATCACTATCATCAAAAGGAAAATAATTATATTGCAGGCCCTCCAGACCTCTGAATTTCTAGAAACTCTAAAAAAAATTTAAGCTTCAGAGAAAACTTATCACGATTTCTATCTAGAACTTGGCAAATACGAAACCGACGTGCAAAAGCTGGAAACTATCCGGCGGCGAATGCGAGAGTGAAAAGTTCAAAATACAGGAACAAACAAACCTCTGGCGACGCGACAAAGCAAACAACGACATCGATATGACATTTCCACAGGAGCTCGGGAAAATTGCTAGTAATAGCTCTTTTTTCGTATCGATTCTTTTGTACAGTACTTTTTTATGTTATTATAAAATAAGAAGTTCTTAAAAAAACTATTTGTTGGGCAAACAGGGTAGGTAAATAGGTACATTTTACTGAATGTTTTGCTGCATGCTGGATATAAGTAGGTAGGTACATAGAAGAACTCATTACCTACTAATTATCTATTTATTTTCTTAATTAAAATTAAGTTTCGAAATCGGTCCTTTTGTTTAAATAAACCCTCTGAACTAAATTAAAACTCGGTTTAAAATGTCACCAACATCTACCAGGGCTGCATAGCACATCATAGGTAGATTGCACCCACCACATTCACGTTATAAAACAGAGGCGTCATTTACATTATACCTACCTATATGATATGTATTTGTATAATAATACATTGTTTTGTTTCTACGGCAAATACTGCCAGTGGCCAGTGCACATCACGGGCAGAGGACTCACCTTGGGATAATTGTGTTCTTCCCCGCACTATCGAGTTTTGTAATTTCGTTTGCATTTTGGTGTCAAAAATCATTAATGTCCACATAGTTTAAGTATTTTTGAGTCAAGCATGATGTTGAGCTCACTAACTCTGCAAATTATACAAATAAGATATTTGTATAATCATCAATTTTGCAGAATGTTGTCGCAAAATAAAATCCCATGCAAAGTATCGTACGAACGAACTAGTAACAAACCTAACCAACCACTGAGCTACCCTAAGCGCGCCAAGCACGCAAACCGTCCCATAATTTAACACGGTATCCATCCCGAAAACGCCATAATCCACTTACAGAGGCGTCTGCTAGTTGACAAGCTGAAAATTGAACCTTATCTCCTACTACTTCCATATCATTTCGCAACTAAATTTTATGTTCCTTAACCAAAGTCTCGTGAAGACAGGGTCTTATTATGTCGTCAAGGGACTTGTTTGGTGGTGGGTAAGGTATAGCTAGTGTGGTAGCGATACATTTTCCCGGTGACACATGTGCCTCGCACATCAGTCACCCCGGGCCGGGCCTTTGTACCGCGGTGCCCCGAGGCAGGTCGTTAGGGGTGTCGCTTGAATTAAAAAAAACCCCCAATTTTGATATGGAAATGGCTTTGGCTGAAAATGTATTATGAACTTCAATATCGAACAGAAACAACTAAGACTGAATGAGCGAACACAGGGGATAAAAAGATGACGACTGAGATGAAAAGCGGAAAGGGTTCAAAGGGACATGAACAACAGCTGGTACTTCCGGTTTTTTATATTACAAAATAGCTCTTGTTCTTTGGTAATACAGTCAAGGGCAGCACCTCCTCATTACGCCCTCTTAGACCGCAACTGTGCAAGAAAAATATCTGGGTGTTAAAGAACAACGTATTTAGGTACTTATTTCGGTAAGTTTCGGATTCAGGGCTTTCGTTACAGCTTGTGATGCGTTACCTATTGAAAATAAAATTTATTTAACTAGAAACTATTTCTAAACAATAGATTCAAAGATAATTTTCACAAATCACTTCACAGCATTCGTCAACCCTGCGGGGCGTCCGGTGGCGCCGGCGGGCCGGGTGGGGGCGGGAGGGGGGTAGTGTCGTGCGTGCGATTTAATTCCATCGCCTCGCCGCCGCTGCCTCGGGAGTCGGGCGGGACGCCTGCTTCGAGTGATAGTGATGGGAAATTTACTTGGGAAATGTATCGATAAGTGTGCGGAATTGGGCTTTGGACTTTGGTTTATGTTTGTCTTATATAATTTTATGTTTACTCATTTGAATTTCTCTTTTAAGCCTGTTGCATTTATGACATTTTGAGCCATAATTAACAGTTTTGTGCGAACCTCGTTCAGTGCTTCCGCAAACTTCACCAGGTACCATACCACCGCTGGGAGCTCTGTCTACTCTGCTACATACAACCGGTGCGCGATCGCCACTGGAGATTTTTTCGGCCCAGATTCCATCTGTTCGTTGAGCTATATGAATGATCACCTATCAATTGCCATTTCAGTTTAGCAATTCCTCAAAAAATATAACCTTTTAAAAAGTTAAATTCTTCTTTTATAAAAATCAACGTTTTCTACAGGTTTTGAGTACACTGGACAGGATGAGGGTTGCTCAAGACTAGTTCTTGTGGCGCTGGCGAAATGTGGGGGAGACCTATGTTCAGCAGTGGACGTCTTTCGGCTGAGATAATATTAAATATGATGAATGTTCTCTTTAAATGTTCAAATATTTCCATATAGATGCTACAAATTCTAAATAATATTCGATATCGATGCTTCAAATTCAAAATAATATTCGCATCTCAATCTCAGAAGCGGTGAAAGGCGGGCGGCCGTCTGCTCGTAAGCCGCGAGACCTCAGGTGATTCCGGCCTGCGCCTTCATCTCTCTACTCTACGTATATAATAAACCAGGAGCCTTTATGTTACTGGTTGCTGTGGATAAGTTGGTGGTTTCTTTTTTTTTGTTTAAGGTGCCTTGGCAGTTTCATTACTATGATATTTTTGTAAATGAGGCATTTTGGAACTTATATCGTAGTCAAAAGTTTGGCTAGGGGGGTGTGAACTTGTAATAAGGGAGCTGCAATATATCAGCAAATCGTTATAAAATGTACAGTGGCGGTCTAGGAGGCCGTAACAGATTTGTCTATGGTTTCGTCAGCCCTAGACTGCATTACCAAAGAACAAGAGCTATTTTTCAATACAGAAAAACCGGAAATGTTACGGCGACCTAGACCGCCACTGTATCTCAAATGTACTGATCAAACCAATATAAGTCAATAATCGCAGTTTTTGGGCATCGTTCTCAGTGGAATAGGATTCTGATATGAGATATTCTAATAAACTTAAACTATGTGGACATTAATCATGAAATTTCTAAACAAAGCAAGTATAACTAAGTTTTTGTTTAAATTAGTGATGTGATGGCGCTAGCTAGACATTGCTGTGCATCTTTAGTGATTCAGGTAAAATGAACTACTTAGTAGTTTTTCGGTGCATTAAATAGATGATCTTGTGTAAGTTGATTTTAGACTAAAACGTGTTAACCTACCTTATAAAGAAAAACCTTACCTCAGAAAATTATAAAATAAGGAATCAATGATCTCTTTATCGTTAAAAAAAAAACTAAAAAAACAAGAAACTTAATAGGTACATCAGTAAGTTGATAAAAGGCGAACTTATCGCTATAAAAGTAAAAATATTTAACTTCACCAGGACTACATCCAAAGAAGATCAAAACGTTACAAATGAAGAAGAAGCCAACAAATTACTAATCATCAACCATCAAGCTCATCAGGCTACTGGAAGAGATAAAGCGTGCCCGCATCGCAACTTGTACCCAGCGCCTGTGACGCCTGCGAGCCTGGTACTTGTACAAGGGCGTCATTAGGCCCGCCCGCCGCCGAGCCGAGTGCTACTTGTGAAATGTGACGCCTGCCAGGCGACAGAGGGAGAATAAACATTGTGGTATTATCTGTACAGAAACGGCATTAAAACGTTTAAATTTATGGTTGAGAAAAATGTTTATCAAAACATTGTTTGTACAATACACCTTAGAGCAACAAATAATTGAATGTATTGTAACGTGCTTGATAAATTTTATTATATTATTTTTATTGGATCACAATATGAAACAGCATAAAAAATTATGAAATATTAAAGGAAGCTTAGTAATTTTAAAAAACAAAAATGCCATCACCCACCACCTTATTACAACTATCAACATTGATCTAAAGCAATTATTATTATCTTTGACGAATTACTAATTTAATTTTGGGAGTGAGTAAGATCAGTGATTTGCAAATTCATCGACATCGATGAGAAAATTATAATGTACCAACAGGGCTTCTATGTCAGTGGTAAGCCAGAGGCGACGCGCACAGAATTATTGACAGCGCTTGCTCGAGCGACCTCCTCTGTAATCATGTTTTCAGCGTGGCGTGAGACGGCAAAAGATTCGAGTGATGAGTTATGAATAAAAATGCGAATAATGAAATTATTCCCATTTTAAATTTTTTTGCAAGGTTCGAAATTGGCTGCGTTATTGAAGATGACAATATTTAAGGACACGGACAGATATATACCATTTGAAGCAAATTCATATTAAAACTTTGCTAATTTAAAGAAGTATTGAAAACTGGTGATTTTTTAGTATCCCTGAATAAAATACATATATTTGGATCTCATTTTTGATCCTAATATTGATCATAAATTATATAGGCTGATCTGAGTCACTTAAGATGTAATTAAAAGGCAAACTTCTGGAATTTTGAAAAGCTTCAAAATATGCCATGTTACTATGTTACACGAAATAAACAAATTCCACATTGCCAACGCATAGCAGTTGCCCCAGCGAAAGCCTACTGGGACGCAAACGAGCGCTCCCTCGGAACAAGTAACAATACATCTCTTTCAAGACCAAACATCAATTACTGCTCAATTTTGAATCTTACTCCATCCAACTACAGACGATTCTTTTTCTCTATTGGAGATGTGATAGTACAGGAAGCGAGATCTCCAGACGTCGACATTTCTTTTTCGCCAGTCTTTTTTGATTGCATTGCCAGCATCCTTTGATGTCGCCGAGTTATTGTTTATCGGAA
Source organism: Euspilapteryx auroguttella (assembly GCA_951802225.1). Classification (NCBI taxonomy): domain Eukaryota; kingdom Metazoa; phylum Arthropoda; class Insecta; order Lepidoptera; family Gracillariidae; genus Euspilapteryx; species Euspilapteryx auroguttella. Next base: position 5,061,871 of record OX637664.1, on the reverse strand, counting down.
TTGCAGCTGGCTGGCAGTTTATTTTCCATTACAAATGACTAAAAAGTAAGAAATTTAATTCACTTTTCTTTCACACTTTATACTTAGGAAATGAAACAAGGTTGAAGGAATTTGAAATCTTCAGAGTTATATTACAAAAATAATCAGCTCAAAATCTATCAGGAGACGAGTTCTTTAAGTGCTTGGTAAGCTGATAACCACGTGACGACTTATGGCGTTTGAAAAAAAAAGATAGCAAAACGTCATTCAAAAAATTTGGCCATATTTTTGTCTACCTACCTAATAAATTATGCCTTATGATGACAGCCTCGCTCGTCTCATTTGAAAATGGCGTCTCAAATAGGTGTTCTTTCATCGTTCTTCTTAACGACGCGACGGTATTCCGATAAAACCACTTCCTCATTTTACGACCCTGGATGTTAGAACTCGGTTTACAGTTAATGGCAGAGAGGCGGGTAAGTGAGCTTTACTGTTCGAAATGATCTATTCAAATATTTTTAATTTGTTCAGTCCTCTGAACTCCGTTTTTGCTTGGTGTCGGGAATTTCTGCAGTACAAATAGTACAATATAGTGAAATTGTAACAGACATGTATGTGCTGTAAACAGAGTTAATTTCATATTTGTTATACATAGTACCTAGCGACAGAATGAATTAGTTGGAAAGGGATTTCGTCTGCTATTATTGTAGACTCTAGTATCTCTCCTATGATTTAATTTCAAAGAATCTATAAAACCTATAGTTTACTCAACAACCAAATCAATAACAACTCGACCACTACCTTAACACGACACGACAGTACCTGACGATGAAAGCTAACAGCAGCCAACTTACATACAACAAATTACCGAGAAAGCAACCGCCCGCAGCTCACGCATTACATCATTAAGTAACGCGAAGCGGGGCAAAACGAATCAATCAATCAACCAGTCCCGGGAACAAGCGCCGGCTGCGAGTGGGCTGAACTCGGCTGGTGTAATGAGCGGGGTGGGCGCGTCGGGCGCCGAATGGGCCGCCACCATTGCGGCCAGGGAAGCGGTAAAATGTAAAATATAAGTTTCGTAGCAATACCTTGTATCGATAACTTCATCTTCACAGCCCAAAGACGTCCACTCTGTTAGATATAGGTGCACTCACACACTCAGATTGCCACAAGGAAAAACATTTTGAGGGGATACCGTTTCCATATAAACTTATCTAAATAATTTTATTTTTAGGACTTCCTATAGTAAGTCCCAAATTGGTTAACATTAATAAAAAAAATTATAGGAAATTTGATTTATCTAAAAACTTACCGAGAAATAGTTCAACGTCGAGAAAATTCTTATTTGAAAAAAAATCTGATATAAATTATTTTATGTCCTTAAGTTAGTAAGTTATTACTTTACTGACTAATTCAGTGACTATTACTAATAAATTAGAGTAGGTACTCAAAAAAATATGAAAATAGAAAAAACTCGAGTCGATGATAACCTATTACTAAAGCACATCTCTAAACTAACATTACGGAAGTGCGGGGTCGCGGGAAAACGCGGTATCATCCGGCCGACGAGACGTGACGACCAACCACCGCAGAAGCATACCTACCTACCTACCTATATAGTATGTAGTATTTCATATAGTAAATAGTAAAATATAACCCACTTTTACCTAATAATAAAATATTATCAGCGCCACGCTAAATAATATGATGGGCGCCCCCGAACCACCTTGCCTCTCACAAGTCTCACAGGATAGTTAAGTTAGGAACTTTACTAAAATATAAGGTGCAGTGTGGACTGTGTCGGTTTAACAAATGTATGTCTTGACATTTTTTAATCTACGATTACTATTCGTCTAGAAACATGCTTGTATACAACATACAAGGACAGCATAAGCTACTACAAACATAGACAGACAGACACACGTCACACGACCTATGTGATGATAATAAATAATGTAATTTACGAGCAGCAATTATAAAATAAGCGAGCCCGCGACGCTACTCGGCTACTGTGCTGGCTGAGCTGGCTTTACATCATGTAAAATTGCTTTTTAAAGCTTATGCGCTCCTAGTACTTCTTCGTCTGTGGTCAGGTCATGTTACAACAATGTTTACAACGTCTACCGCATGGTCGTATCGCAGTTGTCGTCACGGCTGCATCACCCGCCACCCACCACAGAACCTGTACATGTTGAATGATGGTGATGCTGCAACATGATGATCAGAAACAGTTTAACTTCATTTTTAACCACAGGTGTCAACTATTACATTATTATAACCGCTGGATTTTTATATTGTGGAATTTGTAGAAAAAGGATTCACGATCAAAGTCACTCTCACTCAAGTCTCACAAAGACAAAAATCTTTTGACGTGAATTCAAATTCTCCAAGAGTCGCATTGCAAAATATGGATGTTACGACTTTTTACCGTTGCGTAAAACGAATATTTACCAGGGCATCATAACATTGATGGATATTGTTTTGACTTCAATATCGCGTGCGTGACGTGCGCTACAACAACTGGCTGATTAGCGTATCGAGCGTTTTCTTTGTTTATGGACTGATTTGATAACATTGTGCAATGAAATCACAAGTTTATAATAACTGCAATTCTCGCTAAGTTCATAAAATTAATTTACCCATAATTTGGGAATCACCAGATGGATTTCCCAGTAGAAACTTTCTGAGGAGCCCATCTCTAGTTTAAAAAAATGAAATTCAGAGAAAAACGCATGCAAAGTGAGCGCGGCTTCTTTTGTTACTATAAGTTTCACTGTTTACGATAAACGGTTGCATTCCATTTGAACAAGGTTAAAAACTGACAAGGGATGCCGTAATTTACCAGAGGTCTCTCTTGAACTAACTCGGGTCACTCTATTGATTCGTAACCGTAGAAGTACCCACCCAACGTGACCCAACGACGGGGTTAGGTGACATGACTATGACAAATGTGACCCTTCTCAAGATAAGTCACTTTAAGTCCTTGGGATGCTTTATTTGCGTAACTAAAGAAGTCTCAGAATTTTTTTGTGAAAATGTTCTAACACGAAAGAAAATGTGAGTAACCTATTAATATCATTAAAACCATTGAAAATTTAGTAAGTAGATACTTTCAACATTTTCTAGACAAGCGGCCATGCCGCAGAAATCTAAAGTCAGCAGGAAAACCGCACGACTGCAGCAGCGCAAACCCTCTCTTTTCAATAAAAATCGCACTACGAAAAAGCCAGAGGCGGTACCAGGCGGGCAGACGAGCGCGGTGGTCGAGCCGGGATCCACGGATTAAATGCTAATCCCTAGCTGGCCGCACTTGATCCCGCGGGCGCCGCACCCGCTATTTGTACGGGATACGGAGCGCGGGACGAGACGGTTCTGTTTTTATTAGAACGTGTGGCTAAAGGAAATTAGAATTTACTCCGGCTGCGGTGTTGTGTTTGTGTATTATATTCAGAATTTGGGACCTGCATGGAACAAAGCCTAAATAATTTGTGAGGTAGGGAGGGACGGCTTTTGTGAAGCGCTCGCTCGTTTGGCGGGTCAATTTATTACAAAGTTTATTTTTGTATGTAGGTATAGGTAAATAAATAAATGAAGTATTCGTTGAAAGCCGATAAGAATTCGTGGGGCAGTTCTGCGTGTACTGCTGATATAAGTATTCGTAAAACTAATTTCAAAATACTATTTTACGATCGCCTAATATTGTAGATATTTAGAAACTTAGATTAGATGTTTCATCGTCAAACCTAGTACCTTAGCACTTACACTTGTTGTAATACAGCAAACACGCACGGACAACAGTATAGAGCATGAGCTCTTTTTACACAAAAAAAATCTTCATATAGCTATCGAGGCAGTATTGATCATTAATCGATCTGTACACTTGCCTGACAATTTAAAAACGAATACCTACCTACCTTCTAAGTATTTTAAATTTATTCTGATTTCTGGCACAGCCTCTTCTCATGTCTCATTAAATGACCAGTTATCGAAATAACGACACACGGGCCTTTAAAATCTAAAAATTGACACCCAACAAGAAATCGATACAAGCTAAAAGGGACATCTTCTATCTAGTACGGGTATAGGGCAGATCCGCATTCAGAGATCTGTGTGTAAAGGGCACGGTAAAGGCGCGTTGATGGAGTGCCCCGCAATCCCGCCTGCCGACGCAGTCCGTGACAAACGACCCGAGCCTTTTGCGGCGCTGCTGTTGCCACGTCTGTGACATCTATGTGAGTGTTGAGTCGAGTGAGCCTGTGTGAGTGCGAGGGCGAAGCGCCAAAATGCAGAGGGATAATATCTTGTAGGCAGGATGAAATATTAAGAGGCTGCTAAGTTTTGCTTCTTGGTGTTTGCTAGAGCTGTTATGAAACTTTTAGCAAGTGGCTGTCTAAAACAGAATAGATATTGAATGGTTGAATTAAAAATTTCGCCACTAGATCATTCGGTGATCTCATCGGATGATCAGACTTATTTATTGAGAACTGCTTTCAATCAACCCTCTCATCGCGGCACATGTTTTGATTTCTATGTATGAATGCATATATGGTAATGATACGCCTCCTGCTTAGGCAAGTGAAGCTAGTAATCAAGACTTGTCAACTTCAATATCACAAAGCACGATATACCTAAATTAGCAAAGTTGTAGTAATTATGTGGCAAACTTAGCTTACCACCTACCCTATGTTTACCTCTATACTGGTAAAATAAATCACTACAAAGTCAAGAAAATCAAGCTACATTTCTCATGCATGTGACAGCCCTACAATCCGGGGGCCACGGGCGTGACGCTATCGCCGCATAATGCCACCTATCGGCCCACGGCCGTGAGGTCGCGTGCGGACACACGGGCACGTTCGTGACACTTCAATGTAATAGGTGTTGTGTGTGGGAGTGGGACGGCCGGGCCTGAATTACAATACTTTATTCGAAATTAACATAGTCTAGCTGCTTTTTTAATGCAAGAGGGTGAGGATCACCAGATGACGTTAAAGGAAAAATACCTGGTTTAAGATTACCTATATATGGAAAGGGCTGAAATGTTAATTTTACACAAAACGTAACGTACGCTTTACAATGTGGTTCCATCCTGTTTATGGATAATCTAGTAAAAGATCATTAGATTTGACAAGGTCCTTCAAGGGAATGCAGTTTAATTCCAGACCTAAAGCTATGAGTTCCAGTCAGTGTCATACAACACTATAGTTTATACGCACTAAGGTAGTTTTTCTTAGCTAGCTTTGCGGAATAGTCAGGCAGACATAAAACCAAACATCTAGTATAGCAACATCGTTATCATTAAAACTTAATGTCGCATCCCTAGACTTGCTTAGCCTTAGCTACTATACTATTGTAGTAAGGATAGCAGCCTTTAAATAAAAATAAAATAAGTAGCATTTAATTTTGCAAGCTTGTCATAGGACAGGAACTAAATTTAAGTACTTATATCTTTTGCCGATTGTACTCCTGAGGGGCTCTTTTCTTCCTAAGTTGATTGAAGTCCTTTCAGTAATCAGGATTTTTTCACAGATTTTAATTACGTTGGTTAGCTAGCCCATCAGATTCTGTAGATAGGTTATTATTTTATTTAAAACTGTATGTATGTATCTACTATATAATTTTCGTAACAACCAGATCAATTCTGCTCTTTTTGATAAGTATCAAACGAACCTCATCATTAAGCGTCAGCGTCACTTACACACGCACATTTATTCTCCACAACCTAACCGACCCGCAAACACGAAACAAAGGCTGAGTGCACACACGCGTAGTCCCAACCGTGGCTCCGTGACACGGGCGCTTATCGCCCCAGGCCGAGATGAGCGAGACGGGTCGTCAAGTCGACAGCTCGATTTAATGGCCCGCGCCAGCCGGAGCGACCTACAGAGCTACAGTAATAGGGGAGCGCGTTCGCGTTACTTTTTGACGATCAATTATTTTGGGAATGCTTGATGGTTTGGTTGTAGGCTGTGAGAAGGAAGATTAAGTTGCAGATGTACGTTATTTTGTACGATTCCTGTAAGAGTGAGACAAATGAGTGATATTATCGGTTCAAATGCATAGTTTTTTACTGCGTTTTAAAAATATCTAAATACTTTTATAAGATCCTGTCCCACAGTGCGTACATTATTTTCATGTTAATCGATTTCCATCGTAAGAAATATTATTGTGATGGACGTATCATCAAGAGATTCAAGAGTGGCCACTTTATTTTGTAGGTCACTTCATATGTATAAAAAAAAACAGTCACAGCGTTCTGCGTCAAAAAATAATATCCAAATTATCACCAACGTGGTTAGACACACTGCCGGTCACACGACGTGGCCCTTAAAAAACAAAAGGCTGTCGCGGGCGATTTGTCCCCGGCGGCATGTCATGCGAACACAGGTCCGGCCCGCGCCCGTGTCTGTCACGAACGGGTTACGGGAGTGGTTCGGGGCGCGGCGATGAAGGCTACATCATGCATTATAAGTAAGTATTATAATGAGGTTAAATAACTATATATATGTTAAATACTATTTGGTCCTTGGAAGGGTGTAAAAATGTATTTTGGTATGGACTTAACTACGCTGAACTGCGCTGTCATTCAGTTTCTTTTCCACAAAGAAGAGTAGTTTTAACTCACTTTGTATTGTCTTTATATATATCTGACCATTCTGAAAAAAATAACAAATTTCCGAACACGATTGATGACGACATGGCAGCTCGGTTGTTAAATCCCTATAGTGCGAGTTCCTCTAGTGCGAGTTCCTCTAGTGCGAGTTCCTCTAGGGCTAGTTCCTCTAGTGGGAATAAATCATTAAATCTCCGATTCCCTAAATTCCAGGCCAAAACATATTCGTTTTTCTATCATAATCATCATAATTACAACCGATAGACGTCCACAGTAGGACATAGGTCTTCTTCACGGATTTCCACAACAACAAAAATTGTGGAGGGAGTAAAGTTTTTGTTGTCGTTGGGCGAGTCAATAAAGACATAAAGCCAAAGAAAGGCTGTCGGCGACTGCAGACACAAACCAGTCGTGGCAAATTAAATATGTAGTAGACACCCAGCGCGCGCCCACGCTTCCTTTTACAGAGCTGCTAACAGTTTTACTTTAGCTGGTTTATATTGAAACTGATAACATCAAGAAATTATTAAGTCTCCTCTTAGGTAAATATAAGTTTTAAATGTTTTACCAAAGGGTTCTGGTTAAGGTTACCCTTCTTTCCGTCCGTCTCTCAAGCTGATTGCCTATTCAGATGACGAAAAAATACTACTCAAGGTTGCCATCACACGGACTGCATTGCGCAACTGCGCGCAGTTGACATACTCAACCGCATGCAGTCGAGACTCGACTTCACGCAGTCAGATGCAGTTTAGCAGCGTCGACTGCGCGCAGTCCATATCAACTTCACGCAGCCGATATGAACCGCATGCGATAAGTCTCAACTTTACGTGGTTGAGTAAGTGGACTACGCGCAGTAGGTTCCGTGCGGTCCGTATGATGGCAGGCAACCAGTCTTACACTTGTACGTAATAAATGGTAGCTAGCATTGTATGCAATCGTGTAGCTCTTCTTATCAGCCCGAATTGACAAAGGATTTTATCATATTCTAAAGAATTTTGCAACAGAATACAAAAAAGTAGAGAAAGAACTCTACTTTGCCATGAAGTTGCTTGAAACTGAACGAAGAAGCACGGTAGGGCAAATGGGATTATAAAACGTGTTATCAAGGCAACCAATTATAACCAGCCTAAGGCAGACCCGAAGTAATTAGGCACAGGCGTTGCCACCGGCATCGGCAGGGCAGACCTAATGCAACATGGTTACTTACTATACTAAAGTACTTGATCTTTAAGTCTTAATACGTTCTAGCACAGCGTTTCAAGAAATGAAAAATGATATCACGTCACTACACTTTAGATGGGTTTTTGAATCTATAACTAAAAAAAATACTGTTTTTAAGTGGAGGAAGGAAGAAAGCTGCATCGTTAATTTAAAAGGTAAATCTTCATCGTTGGAAGTATTTCCATGTCTGGCCTTCAGTCAGTTGCATACTTATACCTTATCCAAAGCATCCCTCGTCCCCTTTTTTCCTTTCTTATTTCCTTCTGTCTTGTCAATAATTTATACGTTTACACTGACCCTAGCATCGAACTTTTCTACCCCTTTCACCCTTCGTTAGTTCTCAATACTTTATTTATTAGATTAACGACACATTACGTTATTCTAGGATTGGAGTTCTTAAAGTGGTCCAGGTCCCACCTTAGGGATGAAGAAATGCAACTGCAAAGATCCAGATAAAATTGTAAAAAAAAAACATATAGAAACCTCTGCCCTAGATAGAAGTAGAGCAAGAGAAACCTATTTTTCACAGATTTCTTACATTTTCCATATCGTTTAGTATTGTTAGTTGACTCACTCTTTTATAAGTAGTTACTTACATATTGGATTGTAATAATGTGATATATTACAGAAGTATCAGAACGCAAAAGGCGATACTGACTAACAAGGCGTAAGCTTAACTTGACGGACTCTGTTTTGCATCACATCACCTTCATAATCGTTGAGGCGACCGCCCGACCGCTCGTGATAAGGGATTACCCCCCTGGGGGGTTTTACCCCCACTCCAGTTCCCCCCTGACACGACGTTTCTACTTGCTCCGCTAGATTTTTTCGCGCCTGCACTTTACTGGCCAAGAAAAACGTTGCGCGGAGATGGGTCGAATTGAATTATGAATTATGATATGAGACGCTCGGCCGGTATTGTTCTTGTGGTTTACTTTATGCCGCCACAGTTTCTTGGTATGCTGGTTTACATATTTCAAGGTTTACATATCGCACGATATAAGCTAAATTGTTAAATTAGTTCTTATAAAAAATCGCTCATAATTCTAACGAAGCTCTTAACGCTTCTTTACTACAATAACTCTCTAGGTAATCTAATAGTCTTACCGTCTTATTCATAAAGGTACAGTAGATTTTAAGTAGCTATACTGGAGGTCTACTTCTCTGGTTTATTGTATGGTAAATACGTGACATCAAGTCTAAATTGACATACGTCAAATAACTAAAATGTTCTTTAACGTTTTATGAATAACAGGGTAACTCTCTAGCTAATCTATTATTCTAAGGGAATCGTGAGATGATTCACCATAATCCGTCTTGTCGTAACACCCAGTAAACAGTGCCATTCGGATGCGTGATCGCAGCATCAGGGGTCGTGATCGGCAGCCCGGTTCTTTCATGATTTTTATAAATAATTCCGTTTGGGACGCTGCGACAGGGCTTGAAATTGAGTATTTTTCATTACTGATTCACAATGTAAAATGACGCGATTATCTTATCAAATTATCATTACTTTGTTAATAGTAAGTAGTTCTTATATGCAAATAAAACATTTTACTCAGCCAAAAATAACCCGTGCTTGGTAAATGGCATGTATAAATCAATCAATATACATAAAACTCTTCCGTTACTGACTGACTGACTGACTGACTGACTGACTGACTGACAGACAACGCAGAGCCGAAACTACTGGGCGTAGCGGGCTGAAATTTTGCATGTAGGTTCCTTAGGGAGTGTAGGTGAGCACTAAGAAGGGATTTCCTGAAATTCCCACGGGAACGGGAAAAAACGGGAATTTTGTGTTTATGAGGAATCTGCGCGGGAAAAACCGCGGGGCAGCCTCTAGTATAATATAAAACTCTTCCGTTACTGACTGACTGACTGACTGACTGACTGACTGACTGACTGACTGACTGACTGACTGACTGACAGACAACGCAGAGCCGAAACTACTGGGCTTAGAAAGCTGAAAATTGGCACGTGGGTTCCTTGGGGAGTGTAGGTGAGCACTAAGAAGGGATTTCCCGAAATTCCCACGGGAACGGGAAAAAACGGGATTTTTGTGTTTATGAGAAATCTGCGCGGGAAAACCCGCGGGACAGCCTCTAGTTTATTAATAAAACATTGTCAACCTTAAAATTATGGACTTTTCCGGATGGAATTTCTTAAGTCCTGCTTCGGTCCGGCTCATTAGGGTTTTGTGTTTTGAGTCCCTTACCTAATATTTTCGATAACATCTTTTTAATCCTATGTCCCATCCCAGAACTGGCCTATTTCCCGCATTTAATTTACGGCCCACAAGGCCCGCGTCCCGCAGCACTACATTATTGATTGGCTGAATCGCGGCCGCTAGATGATTCCCGACATTCCACATGCCTTGCCGCACACCATCCAGCTTTTGGATCCATTAGCCAGGGTTGTTGGGATTGTGGGGCTATAACGATTGGAGAAGAAGAGGTTGGCTAATGCGAATTTCAGATATAATTAAATGCAACTATGTTCAAAATATACTCTGTAATAAACGATTGGTATTTCACTTATAACATGTAGTAAAAGAAAATTTGATTTTGTTATATTGACGAAACGATGCATATATACACAATACTAATTGTAAATCAAATAAGGACATTCATATGATTTCAAACAATTTTGAAGACAAAATATCAATTAACATCTAGTCTAGGATGCAAATAAAGTCTGACTCCACAACGTCTCGTCTAATAAGAACGACGATCATTCTTAAACTCAAAAACTCTCCATTTCCTGCCTCCGCCGTTTCTCAGATAAGAATATATTAGAGCAAAAATACAATATATTTTATTTCTCCAGAGCGGCAGACTGAGCCGAAAATGGGAGTAAATGACGCAGACGGCTGGATGCAAGACGGCGAGGCGGCGTCATTAGCATTTATTATTATTCCACACCGCGTTGGGTTGGGAGTGGGACTGTGCCGGTGCCGGTTATTATTGCGACGGCGATAAATAGCACTTGTATTGTATATAGCTACGAATTTGTCATTCTATATCTTGCTATTAGATTATAGAGGATGCTTCAGATCCTCGTCAGTCGTTTCTGGTCAGCCGTTGATAAGACACTACAACCTACTAGCTAATTTCAAGCTATGATCTAATTTCACACAACACATGACTTAATGATGTCGGTGGTTGGATTCTTATTATTATTTATGTTCTATTTAGGTATGTAGGATGCAGGAGAAATGTTTTATGTTGAATATTCCTACTCAAATAAGAAAAAACTCGCAAGTACCCAACGTTTTTTCTGGGAGCCACACAATAAAATACTATAATTTAAATGTTATGGTTTTCGTTTATAAAAAATGTGTCTAATCCAAATACATATATATTTTTTTAATTAACAGAATATATCCCAATTATGAAAACTAACATATCACACAAATATTCATATGTTTTTAGTCATGGAAATTATGTACGTTCTAACTTTCAGTAGCATTAATATCAATTTATTTTGCAGATACTGAAAGCGCTCCATAATAACGCTATGAGTAAAATTGTTAAAAATATCACGTTGAATAATATATCAATAGTAATTGATAATAAATTATACCTGATTGATGAACATGCATTTTACAGTAGGTAATAAAATAAAAGTTACTGACATTTAATAAACTTTATTATGTAAGTATGACAATATATTTTTCTGTTATAACTACAATGTGGCACATTGATTTCAATAAAAATATCTCAAATTACGACTTGGCTAAGTAAATCACTATAAAGGTTATATCTGTTGTCTGTTTGAGGTATTTACTTTTATATTATTATGGCTTCATTATACTTAACATTATCTTATGACATAATTAAGAAAAATAATCATCACATTTAGGTATACCATGAATCTTGAAATGCCATTATCACTCAAAATAAATTCGCTTGAGGTATTTTTAGGACATTATTTAAACAAAAATAAATTATAAATCCGTAAAAACCAATCATTATCATTAACCATACAATAACTTTGAAGCAATATAAAAAATATGTTTACAGCATAAAAATATTACAACATAAAATGAGATATCAAAAAACACAGCCCAAAAATTAAAAGTTTTCTACGAGTATATCACAATAAAATAACATGTATGACTAGTCTCATTAAAAGTGCCTGAATATTGCAACGACATACTCGGACACAATGATTTTGTACTGTGCAACGTATTGAATTCTATGCAAATTAGAATTCTCTAGAAATACAACACCCAAACATCTATCACATTAAATCGGGCAGCAGGAGTCTCTAAACACCAAAAACTTTGAGTAGTACCTAACACCTATATTTTAACCACAATTCTGCTCCTCGCCCTCACTCATCACCGTCGGATCCTCCCGATATATCTTGTCTCAAATCTCGAGAGTTCTCTTCGGGAGAATAATTCCTAATCGCCATGTCTGAGCGCGAGAAGGCAGGATTTTGCGAAGTCATTCCGGCTAGAATCCCGTTCGACAACGCCTGCACGCCTAAAGCTTCTTGTGACGGCCCCGCATAACTGTACTGCTGGTACACGGCCTGTATACGAGCTGCATTCACTAATGTCTGTATCTTCAACTGAGTATCCAACGCCAGGCTAAGCGGCAGCTTCCGAAGCTGACTAGCGATTAGTTTTCCAAACATTTCGAACTCATTTTCATTTGGCTCCGCATGCTGGCTCAGGTCTTGTGGGATGTCTAAATGGGAATCCCCATTGGAATCGTTGCTTTTTTTCTTGTTAGGCATTGGAAAAATTGTTGCCAGGGCCGAGTGTGTAAGTGGCGTCGCAATTCCAACTGGTGGGTTTAAAAACGGAGCAGCTGATGCGGAAGAGAGCATGGCATAAGACGATACTGGCGAAGGAGTTTGACTCAGTCCAAATGGTGTGGTCGGTCGCGGGGATGGTGTATTTAAAACGTAAGGAGCTGATGAACGCGATGAATTTCGCCGTTTTCGAGGCGTCTTTTTCTCCGGTGATTTACGCTCACTCAAATCTTGTATGGCGTCGCTGTCGTCACTTGCCGGTATCTCCAGTAACGAGTTATCAACCTACAACGGAAAAAATCAATACGTCAAACAGATATTACGGCGTGAATGGTCAGAGATCCGGAATGAAATCTAATGTAAATTGCAGCGGATGCGGCTCAATCGTGGGCGGTGTAGAGGTGCGAGCTCGAGCAGAGTGTACACGGTGTACACAAACAAAACAAAAGTAAACAAAATACACTCACCGAGCTCGGCGTCACGATCGCTCGCAGAAACCTGTCCGCATGTTCGAACCACGTGACACTCGGCCGGTACGCGTGCGCACTAGCCTTCCGCGACGCGCGAATTTTCTTAAGCTCAACGCTGTAAGACGAGCGGATGTTCTTTATTTTGTTTTTCAGCTCCTTCACTGTAACATCGACTAGATTCAGCGCGTTTAAAATCTCAAAATATCCTTGTTCTCTTATCTTTTTGTTTTTGTAATGTTCGGAGACAGGATTCCATAAGTACTCTCGTTTCTCGTACTCTATTATCATTTGTATAGTCAGGTCTTCGCTCCACTTGGGGTTTGTGATTATAGCGACCATTTCTGCGTTTTTTAGTTTAGCGGCATGCTGTGGGTTTTGCTGCTTAGTGACCAGGAGCGCAGAGGGGTGCGGGCGCTCCGCATGCGCGCAGCATACTAAAAGCACGTCGATGGCGCGGCAGGCAGCGGCGGGGGGTAGGCTATTTCGGGAGTAGCCGGCATCACGCAGTCGCGTGCTTTCGAGCGTGCTGTTTCCCCTTCGCACCGTTCGGAGGCTGGGCCGGAGTGAAAAGGAAGATTTGTGGCCGGCGGCGGCGGGCGGCCGGATGGTGCTTGTACTGACCAAGCCGATATTTCCACTCCTTAACTTAAACTTGGGCTATTTACTTCTGTTTTTTATTTAATCATAAATTTAAGATAGGTTAAAAACTTACCCTCTTATTCATAAAAAGTTAAAGAGCATTTTATTTTTTTGACATATGTCAATTTATACTGGATGTCACGTATTTACCATACAACAAACCAGAGAAGTAGACCTCCAGTAACGCTACTTAAAATCTACTGTATCTTTATGAATAAGACGGTAAGATTTTAAATTATACCTATGATACAGGTTCATTAAAAATATGTATAACAAATAATTGTATCATTAATTTAAAGTAATCTCGTAGACGTATTTTAGAATGTAAAGAAAGGCCCAAGAATACTTAATAAAAAAAGAGTTATATAGGGATTAAACGGCTTGTTAAAAAAATGCTCGGTCGCAAAAATCTAATCACTCACTAGCTAGCGAAAAGATGCAATCAATAAATTTTCAATTATCAATCGTTTGTGCATGGGATGGAGACCGGAGGTACGTTGCCCTTTTGATGACCTGACGAAGCACCTAAGTAATTTAATAGTCAGCATATCCAACAAGCTGGCACATTATGATTCATTCCCAATAGAGGAACTCGCATTAGGGGAACTTTGCGATCGAGCTGTCATAACTAATAACACCTCGGCAAGCGGCTGAGCCTGTTATTTTTATATTTTAATATATATTTTTTCAATCACTTAAAAAAAACAATTGAATCTATCCATTTATTCCAATTTGCAAGTAACCCACAGTGTACGCGATCGTCCGCGGGGCGGAGTTCGACCGGCACAGGGCCATCGCATCTCGCTCGCCACAATTCGTGTCCTACCAGCATTTCTACTGACCTTACAAAATGAACTCTATTGGAACGCAATAAGGTTGAATATTGACTAGTGATAAGTATTGAAACATCGGTAGTGATGCGGTGATAGAGCCGCCAAAATGTCTGTGCACTAAGCTCTAATCCCGGGACGGAGATGCCGCCATATGGGTAGAGTCTTCGTTCACGAAGTTAAGTTCTTTATAGAAGAGATTTTAAAATTTTGCACAGAAAAAACACAATTTTCTAGTACCTATTAAAGTGTTTTATTTCATAAAACTCTGCTAGACAAATTCGGTTCTTGTAGATTTTAAAGTAGGTAAGTAATAACAACAAATGTACAGTAGGCACTATACATACAATTATAACGTTTTTTTACATGACTGTATTGATTACCCTAACACGTCTTGGTTCTTTAACATACCTTTAAAACTCTTTTATCAACTTTTTCCCATAAACTATTATGATTCTTCTCAAAATTTGCATTTATCATAGCTTCAGAATAAGCTTTTGTTACTTGGGAAGCGATGGGTAGGGATGTAGCCAAATAGTATCCTTATAAAATGTATGAAAAATATTAATTTTTCCAAGGAATTCTCGGTTAAATTTAGCGCAAACCACAAAATTTTGCGAAACGCTCAATTCTGTTGCTAAATAAATCTCCTAAATTCAAATACAAAACATTAGTATGCAATATTTTAAATTTTCAAGTTTCTTTCAGTATTAAAAAGCAAAAAGCCTGCCCGTACAGGTTCAACGAGCGAATTTCCAGTTTAGAAAAAGCTCTTGACCTCTGTAGCTAGACTACTAAAAAATTATATGTAGAGTCTATGCAAATTAATGCACAAGATAAGAACCAGACGGTCTCACCGGTGCCGGCGCAGGCCGATGTGTGTTAATTTCTGCGGCTGCTGCAGACATGTAGCTTCCTAACCGGTTTTATGTTAAGTGTTACCCAAACCTACATAGTATCTCTATACGTTGTATATGACTGGTAGAGCATTTACATTCTGTTCTAGAGATAGGTAATATCTAGCTAGAACTCTACATAGCTTTATGTTTGTAGAGCACATTGCAGGCAATAAAATATTTACCACTAACTGTGTAGAGCTAAGGCTGAATCTATCTTTATCGTAGCTATCAATACTAGATCCTTTTAAGAGGTAGTAGAGGCACAGAATACCTAATAGGTAGAGGCTATAGAAATAGAGAACCTACTACTACGTAGGTATACTTTAACTTTATACAAAGTAAGACACAAAAGTACATTATTAAATAAAGGTGCAGACAAATTGAATTTGCATGCAATGGGCGGCCTTATCGCTAAAAGCGATTTCTTCCAGGCAACCCATAATTGGGTATAATTAATATTTTCTCTGAAATAGTAAAAACCATAAAGCTTATACGCTCCTTGTAAAAACTTGCAGAACCCACCCCTGGAATTATCCCGGTCCCAACCCGGGATCGAACTACTAGGGCAGCGGGGACGCATGGCATTAGTGGCACGCACCATTAGCTACGCGCCGGGTGTCCCGGAACCGGCCCTATTTCCGGAAGGAAGCGTCCCGGAAGCGTGAATGCCTCGTCTGCTTCGACTTCCTAAGTACTAGGGGTCTAGTCTAGTATAGTAACAGGAGACGGATAGATAAGGTGTTACGAACGTGCCTACCTATCTACCAACTAAAATAACGTTTGGTTAATTTAATTTTTATTTATGCTAGTATCTACATATCATATATACTACCTTTCTTACTTTTTAATTATTTTAAGTAACACCCTTGAAAAATTAAGAAAACACCTAGTATGTCTTTTTTTTGTAAAGTATAATCTGAAACATCCATTATTATTATTTTTTATTAGACGCCTACGAAAATACATTGTTGTTTCACTTGTTGACTGATCGGATCGTGCGATGCGACAGATTTTATGATAGTGAAAATTTCTCTACACCCACATTACATGCCATGAGATCCTGGTAGCCGACTGCAGAAGTACTTACGTCACTGTCGCTACTGTTCGCCCTAGTAGATCTACACCATATTGCTTACCTGAAAATTTAAAAAGGAGAGATTAATTTTATGTTAGTTCATATTTCAATGGCAGACCTTAAAGTATTGACATTTTATTTTTATATTGATTTAAGTATCCTACTGGTTATTTTTTTTATAAATAAACACAACCAAATAAAATAATATACACATATTTTTGCTTACATAATATGAAAACAGGAAACAAAATAAACTCATCAGGGAAGCATCCATTAAAATTAAAATAGGGTTAGACAAGCCACTCCTTTTTCAAACTTCATAAAAGTACAATAGCTCCAGGGATTTTTGCAATCCCTTAAAACTCTCAATTCACTTAGCTAGCACCAGTTTTAGTCTAATTATAATGTCTACCTCTCTCTAGCTATATACGCTTCTTTTTACCCTCCACCTAAGCCTATTTTGATGTTTCAATAAACTGAATTTCATAAACAATACCGATAAAGCATTGTTAAAGTAGATTACATTATTATTTTGTAGAAAATTTAGTGGAATCGTTCGTTTTCCATTTTCAAAAAAGTTACATGACGTTTCTCAGTTTGGTCGGGGTTGGTTACTCGCTACTTCGTTGGCCCGCTTGAATAAAAACTGCTATCCCATCCGCTATCCGACATATCGACACGTGAATGGGGTCGGCCCGGATGGGTCCGACTGTCAATCGGTCGGGCCGAGTGAAAAGGAAGCCGTTTGCGGTATCGTAAAACGCGAGCTGTTTAATGTGGGATGTGGGGCCGGCGAATTGTGAAAATGCCTCTCTCTCTACGCGGATGGGGTCGATAGTCTAGCTCTCTACAGGATATGGAGATTATTTAAAATAGGATCATTATTTAAAATAGGAGAATCAAACTTCTTAAAAAAGGGAGTTAGTAGAGAATTCCTTGCTGCAATAGTAGGTTTGCAAAGGATATCAAAATATAGGTACACAGTTAAGTTAAAAAAACTCCCTAAAATAGAACTTGTAATTTTCCCACTGGCTCCAATAACTGGCCAAAATCTTAATTATGAAATAAAAATCTATTAAAATGTATTGTGTCTATTTTTTAATTTTTTTGTAAGAAAAACGCGTCGACTCGGCACAACGCACGCTACGTGACAGTTTTACACTATGCGCTGTCAAATTGATAACTTGATAAAAGTGGCCCGTGCCCGTGGCCCATTTTGCCCCGAAATCCCCTTTTAGCATAGGGTAATTTCACACAAATCGTTTCGAATAACATTACACGATCAATCATCATAACGGAACGATACTAATTATTTTTTAAATACCTTTACACATATTTAAATAATAAACAAAATTCAAATAATGCATGTAAAATAGGCGAAGCTATTTATGTAGAAAAGTACGTCCATATGGGCAGCCAGTCGGCTCTTTTTATTAGGGTTCTGTAGTTAACGAGGAACAACCAACACCGTATTTGCCGCTAAGATTTTCCTTTTCTTTCCTGCAAAACTTCTATAAGTGCTACACTTTTTAATTTCTAAAGCCACCTTCATCATGAAGTGGGTTACCATATCTCCGGATTTGTCCGGAGATTACTGGATTTTTTACTTTTCCGGCCGGACTTTGCAAATCTCCGGATTTTTAATAAAACACAGGATAACAATTCTTCTTTTGATATT
This sequence comes from Euspilapteryx auroguttella, assembly GCA_951802225.1. Classification (NCBI taxonomy): domain Eukaryota; kingdom Metazoa; phylum Arthropoda; class Insecta; order Lepidoptera; family Gracillariidae; genus Euspilapteryx; species Euspilapteryx auroguttella. The sequence goes on along the minus strand of OX637664.1, from coordinate 5,043,697 downwards.
AATCAAAGTAAAGCAAACTAAAACTAATCTTTTGAGAGAAAATTCTCAAACTGTTTATAATCTCAGGACTCTTCCATAGAAATCAGGCCTTTTCTCCAGATTTTTTATTTTTCTGGTAAAGTAACAATGAGAAGAAAACTAAAACAATGATTATTATAATCGGGGTCGTATAGCCTTATAAGTTAGGTCACTATAGATTTGATTCATAGAATTGAGTACCTCCTCCTTTTTTTTCGTCGGTTAAAAAACGCGTTAATTGCTCTCCTAACAAGGGATAGTGTGAACGGAGCCTAATCTTAATCCAACCCAGCTTCCCGGGACAGGAATCTTCGATAATACAGTAGTTTGGTTTTAGTTCAACTTTGTTAAAGGTACGCATTGGAAACTATAGTAAGATTCAGTAAGAGCGGTAGAGTTACTAATTGGATTAAAAGAGTACAGTGGCAAACTAGGAGGCCGTAACAGATTTGTCTATGGCTTCGACAGCCCTAGACTGTATTACCAAAGACCAAGAGCTATTTTGCAATACAGAATAACCGGAAGTGTTACGCCGACCGTTTCCGCCACTGTACGTATAGTAAAGTTAAAAAAAGAAGTAAGTTTTTAGGGGTGAATGGTAAAAATGCATACTGCGATTAGTTTTATAATACTTACAATTTTTTTTATACACTGCTGCGATCGCCAAACCCATCTGCCAATATTGGCGGTTATGGTAAACTCCAAACCTTTTGACGATAATGTGGGGGAGGCCCGTTCAACAGGGGATGTCTTGCGGCTGGGATGATGATCCTATTACTTTTCCTATTTTTATAATTTATTGAAGCAGAAATGTATACCTTCCCACATGCCAAAACATCAGCTCTACCAGCTCAGCCTCTCTGTACCCGTTTCCAGTTTGTTGTTTTATGTAAAACAGGAGTACAGGATTGAATCATAATATTTTCGTTGTTTTCATGATATTTTCATTTGCCACACGCTTTCAGATTTCATAAATGGAGATTTGCCGCTAAATCTGACTTTTTTGTGTAAAACTTACGCTTTTCGACTCAAAAGCCTAGTTTCACCTAAGGATATCCATGCATGACTGGTAAAGTACTTCGACCGCACATTTTTAAAATGATAGAACGAAACATATAACTATTGTTTCAATGTATGATTATTCTTATTAGAAACTAGAGCCTGCCCCGCGGTTTCACTCGCGCAGATTTCTCATAACCACAAAAAAACATTTTTTTCCTGTTCTCATGGGAATTTCGGGAAATCCTTTCTTAGTGCTCACCTACACTCCCTAAGGAACCTACATCCAAAATTTCAGCCCGCTACGCCCATTAGTTTCGGCTCTGCGTTGTCTGTCAGTCAGTCAGTCAGTCAGTCAGTCAGTCATTAACGGAAGAGTTTTATATATATTGATAAGTTAGTTGTAAGATCAATTGATACCTGACGAGCTTTGAAAAACTAAAGTGGCAGGCAGGGCGAGGGCACATGAACGAAGAACATGGTCGATGGGTGGGCCGAAGAGGCAATCGCGTAGCGTAACAGAAGACGACGTAGAATAGATAAGAATGTCCGCATAAAACCGGTAATCACGGCAATCTGTGGGGGAGGCCTTTGTCCAGCAGAGGACGTCTTTCGTCTGAGAAAATGATGTTAGTTATCCAAAAAAAAAACAACAACACAACGTAAAAATCATTTTTGAACTCTTCCTCTCTCTATCTTTTTGAACTCTTCCTTGCTCTATCTTTTTGAACTCTTCTTTGCTCTATCTCGAAAAACTGGTTACTGGCCAAAAGATTTATCTAGACAATCTAGATCTAGACACTCGAGCGATCTTAATGAATTTATCAAGCAATAGGTACTCGATTTTATGTTGCCCCTAAATTCTTAACTGATCATATTATTACCATATAAGCTTAAATTCAAAATTACGCAATAAAGAGCAGAAAATATTTTCATATAATTTTATAGATCTCCTATCTTTTGTTCAAAAGGGTTAAGAGAAAAGGGTCCCGCGTCCCGCGGTACATTCGATTACTGACGCTAATTGGGGTGCGAATTTACCTACGGGCCCCTTTGGAATAGCAGTCACGTTTAGGCGGACGGACCTTAAATATACCCTAGATAAGAAATAAGTAACATTTTAAGGGTGTTTTATTTAGAGCCCTAGTCAGCCTTACTAGGAGCTAATGAGTAAGGATAGCTCTAATAAATGCTAGAAAATGTACTATGGCACAACAAGAAATAGAAGTGTAGCGAAGCGATTGACTTAAGAAATCAATGAAAAATGCGAACACTGGAATTAACTTTACAATAAGTTCTTTTTAGAATTAGAATTTAATCTGAAAACCCGATTCCTGTCTGTTTTAGACCTAGTAGGTAGGATCTGTATGTATCATTGTCAGATCGATCTACTAATATATCATATTACCTATATTGTGCACGGTTACAGAGAAACAGATTGTGTTAAAGCGATAATGTATTGATAAGATAAAATGCAAGCGCGTGTAATGCCTCGCGCCTAATGTGCGACATAATACAGCAATATGTTACCCCCTGAACTCTACATGGGCGCAGTAAAAAGAGCTCTACATCACTTCGAGTATTTTTTTGTACACAAAAACTGTCTCTACATATATGTAGAGTCGGTAAACAAGCGCGGCTGTGGCGTGTCGCCGTGTCGCAGGTTTTACCGCATTTTTACGACTGGCACGATAACGTTTACGAGTCTCGCTGAGTGGTCGACAGCTCTCGGTAGAGTTTGCTGCTTCCGATTGCTTTACTCAAGAAACTGCGAAACATGACCAATGTGGCTTGGCTTTTAACATTTTCATTTGCGAACTAAATCTGTGTTTTGAGGAAATGTTGATTGAACTTTGACAAACTAACCAAATGTATTTTTTTTAAAGGTTATAGGCAAAATGTGCGGAAGTTAATAAAACTTATTGATTTATATTATTTGAAAATTGAGATGATCGTTAGGGTTGATCGTCGGAGAAGTCCTATATTTAGCAATGTATGTAACTTATTTTGGTAGAGATGATAATGAAGATCTTATCAGCAACAAAGAGATCTCGCGAATACTAGACTTAATTGGGTATAGTATCTTAATTAGCTCCTATAAGGTATTTCCTTTAAATAGCCAAGAATTTTAAATTGTATTTAATTTCACTCAAATAAGGTTTGTCTCGACTCACTGCAACGGTAGACTACCTTTTTTTTTTTTTAGGCGGGGAAACTCCTAACGAGTACCCTGCAGCCCCGGGGGGAGCCGCAGGGTTATGTGGGGTTCGCAGCCACTAAAACCCCGCCGGTGTCCTTCTCGGCTGATAGCAGGAGGGTCGCGGGTAAGCCTGTGGAATTCTCCGCGACCCCCCCCAGCATTGGCTGTGTAGCCTCTTCACGGGGGGACAGGTGAAGGTAGTCCCCCCTGAGCGCGGATGGCTCTTCCTACGCTCGACGGCGGAAACGGGACACCGCGTTCCGCCGTCCTTCTCGGGCCGTTATATGACTACACGAGGCCCCCGCCTCGTGCACCCAACGACCCCGGGGTCCCCTCTTAGTCGCCTCTTACGACAGGCAGGGGATACCTCAGTCCTATTCTTCGGCCCGGTACTGCAGGGCGTAACGGTAGACTACCTAATCTAAGCTATTTTACTTGAACTAGTATTCAATTAACTTCATGTTAATATGCTATGCCTAAGCCTATGCATAACTTCAAATACGGTACAAAATTATAACTCCCTCAATAAACATCTTTCCAGGCCATCAGGAAACTTCGCCTGCGGTGTCCAGAACTTTGAAGACCTTATGCATAACCTCGACATTCACGGCGTTTCGTAGCAAACTGGTACAGGTTTATTTTGTATGCTGGCTATATGTAGTAGTTTTGAGGCTCGAAACCTAGTATGTTGTCTAATGCCTTTGCTTATGCGTGTGCACCTGGATTCGATTACCGGCGGGATGAACACTGCTATGATGAATTTCGATGTTTATTTTAGGTCTTGGTGCAATGTCCTTTGTGTATAATATGTTTCAGGCACCCTAGATACAGGTTCTGCCTAGTTAGGGGCTCTGAGTGTGATGCGTTATCATTATTATAATTAAGAAAAGCCTGTCGTGGTTACAATGACAGGTATTAGTACTCTGGGTGTTTCTGACAAGTCGGTCATTGAAATGATGATTAGATTAAGAGAAAAGTAAATAAATACATAATAGTGAACGCCAAAACAAAGACATTTAGCTCTAAGTTGAATAAGATTAAACTTGAATTAGTTAAGCAAGCCGCTTTACTTACCTTTATACATTAAACCCGATTCAGAAAATTTTGGTCTCTACCAAAAGTCTACAAAGATGAAATTGTATAGATATCGTATCGTTTTCCTAGCCAGTAATTAATCATCAATAAGGGTCACACAAGAATATGTCAACTACCACTAGAGGCAAGGGTTAATTAAGTTAGTTTGCTAGTCCTTGATATTATCAAGATGCTTTCATGGGTCACCATGATCAAGAAATATGTCAACTACCACTATAAGGTAAGTATATTATCAAGATGCTTTCATGGGTCACCATAGTTAAATAAAAAGTTTGGGCTCAATCTTGAAATTTTATGGCTTTTCTGCTGATTTTCACGATGCCTTAATCGCCAAGCTTCATACTTGACATTGGTATGGTAGGCGGGTTGGCAATTCTAGTATATCTCTTCAGGTTCTACAACGAAAGACGCTGCTGCCCGTTCTTTGGATGTTCCTATAGTCGCCTTTTAAAAAACCTATTGGAGGAGATGGTGTAGTATGTTATTATGCCACCATTATTAGCATTCATAATTTTGATGATCTATTCTATTTTAACCACTTTCCAGGTTTTTAACACACTAAAAAGTCCTTAAAACCCAAAAAGAGTAAAACTACCGTTACAGATTATCTATCATCACCAATTAATCGAAAGATGCAGGCTAAAATCGACCAATTCCATACAGTATTTCAGTACTGTGACAGTCGTGCTAGCAATCACGACGATTATGACCAGCCGTGACGAAAACCGTGTCGCTTTGTGCCAACATGCCAATGTGACTAAGATATACTTGTATACTAAACTTCTACGTCAGTAGTTTCCAAAGTGGTCCAGGTAAACTCTCACCCTGTTACCACAAAAAAGTTAGACCGGTCTAAATCACAAATTTGACGAAATAGTGATTTAAACCTAGTCTAGTGATTTAGACCAGGTTTACCTCTTTTTTTTGGTAGAGCCGAGGGTCTTAGGAAAGGATACTCGACGGGGTTTTAAAGTTGCTGTGACAAAAAGTTATCTGTCCAGAATCATTTGACAGAGGAAAGCTTGTTTGGGGGCGTCTCCAGGCGACCATTGTCGTAAAGCAAGGCCAACATTTGATTGCCAGAGCCGCTTGATGGGCACCCTGAACTACCTCGCCTCTCGCAGTAAAGGATACGTCACCATTGTAATTGACTTTCAATAAGCGATATCTTGTATCCTATAATGAATAAATAATTTCTTTGTTTATCTTAAGTTTTGAAAACTTGCAATGGAATCAGTTTAATTGAAGATGGTGTATGAGTATAAAAGTCTGTGAACCTCTGCTCTACATCTACCTGTACAAGTATGTCGATGTAGAGCCATTGTGATTGTGTCATTCTGAGGCGGGCCGGGGGCACGCCGCATGCCGCATCGTGGTCTCTATTCTATCTACTATACTTAGTAGACGCTACATTTCTATACCTCTAATATAGTGCTACATAATGGAAGTAAGAACCTACCTATACGATACAGCAGTACTGAGGATGTTTTTTAAACTTTCATTTGATATATTATATATTGGTAGTAGTTTTTTTTCTGATTATAATTAAAACAGAAAATTTGTAAGCACTTGAGCTTATTTTTTTGCTAAATCCTTTTCTTCGCTTAAAATAAAAATCTTAAATATTGTGAAAATACGTGGCAAAAAAAAGTTAAGTAAAGTAGGTAAGCAATCATGAAAATAAAATTATGAGGGTTTCAAATTTTTTAAGAGTAGACAATAAATAGGATGTGCGTCAAATTTCAATTCAGAAACTTCAATTAGTTTCTGATGAGAAACATTACGGAAAAATAGGTGACAGACAGACAGGCGAATAGACGTAAGTACTTATCGTACCTGTAAGGGTTCCGTTATTGACTACGGATCCCAAAAATCACCTACCTACCCTCCAAAATACTATAAATTATTCCCCGCACGATTTAATATGATCCGACTCGCACCACCATTTTTGCGGTTCCCATATACCTTTCAAACGTTCGCAAATTCATCATTCGGCACGCACAGCACACGTTACATATTATGTACATACATACTTATAGTACAGAATACATATAGCGCAGCTGTAGTATAGATAGTGTAAAGGCTGTTTAACCGCATTTTACCAAGCGCACTTGGGTAAAGCTTACTCTGATTGATGTGAAACTACAAAATATGTAATGATAAAAAAAATAACATAGTTAATTAATATCGTTTTTTTTTTTGTTTCCATATTAACAAAAAAGTGGAAAAGTAACTTTGTTATAATAAAATGCATAGAAATTAAAATAAATGTACTTAATTATTTTATCATTTTACTTTCAGTGTGGTAATGGCATTACGTATGTATCCATAATATCTCAAGAACGTCAATAGTTACGTCTAAATCAGCCGCTATACAGCCACAGGGCGCTATACAAGCGCGTTATACAGCTATAATGTCGTTGTATATTGTATAGCAGAGTTCGTGCGGGGCGGTGGCGGCTGGCGTCGGATGTATAAAGTGCCGCGCCGGTGGCCGCATGACGTAGCTATAACTCGACGGTAGCATGACAAACAGCTGGACAGAAAGGTATGGAGTCGTTATTTTTTATGTTTTATTTTTCGTTTTATGAGAATAAACAAGATTTGTTGAATGGCCTATAAAATTGGAATAAATATTAATGAAAACTTACAATAATAATTATTGTTACAACTTTATTTGGTTTATTGTTCTTATTTAATACATAATGCAATCAATCGAAATTGATATGTAAATAATGGAGCAGCGATAAACGTTGTATAAATGTTGAAAATTAAGAACTTCTGAACAATAATAAGTTGTAATAAGTGTTCAACAAGACGGCCTATGCAGAAAATAGTTCTCCCCCACAGATTGCTAAATGTCAAAAAAAGTTACAGGGAAACCCCTGCCCCCGCCGTAATCTCAACCCTTGGCAGGCGGGTTACCGTTCGCAGAGATGCAAGATGTTTTATATTATTAATCCTTTATTTTATTTCAAATCGACTCTACACCTCTCTAACCACCAGCAGGCACCGGAGGGCGCTCGTCGCTAAAGCGCGATACTACTACGGGCTCGCCTCGGGCGGCGCGAACCAATTACCCGCCGCCGCCGCGCGGGCATTTACCCGCCCCCCTCCTGCCCCGGGGCGCCGGCGCTCCCGCCCGCGCCCGCAGACACGCTAGCGAATGTAGTGATGTGGTCGATGTTTAGAGAAATCCGGTGATCCGGTAAATGTTTTTTTTTTTTAATATTTTTAACCTTGTTTTTATAGATGGGTTCGACAGTTTGGTGATTATTGATTGTATGTATGTATGCCAAAACTTGGACTCGTGACGATTTCTTTTTTAGCGTTTTGGTGTTACGTTCTTTTTGGCTATATTTTGGTCAAGAAAAATAAAACATATTAATACTTGTATGTATCGCTGGATCAAATAAAAAAGAAAACTTATCAAAACCAATGTGTTTCGCAAAGTTTTCGGAAAAACAATATTTCAGCATTATTTTACCGAGCACAGCACTAAGCTGAATTACTTATCTCTCTCGCTGCTCTCGGCGCTCACTGGCGTCCGCCCGCAACGAACTTGACACGGGGCTTTTTGTCTGCGTCCCGCCTGTAGTTCTGTTCTGTACCAGTTGTCTGAATTTTCCGTCACGTATTTTTTAAGGCAAATTCTGCAGGCTGCAGGCGTTAATTTTATAACAATTTTAGTTACGGGTAGTCTCTATATTTTAAGTTTTTATTTTTATAAAGAGACACTTTGTCTCTGCATTTGTTCAGTCGTTGCAATTTAATGTATATATATTTTTTACCATAATAAAAAATACTAAAACAAAAGTTTTTTCATCAAACCACCAACATCAACTCTTAACGACGCCAGACAATGCATATTTAACAACCAATCTACCCACTCCAGTGCGCCGACAAGGGACATTCGCCGTGTCCGATTACACGTCGCCCCATCGCCGCCGCATGGGCTTATCGCTTTTTTTTTATGCCGCGCCTTTGTGATGTCGCGGCCACAGCCGGGCGTTCGTCGTCGACCCGTTCCGTGCCGCACCCCGCCCTGCCCCGCATCGCTCTGCCGACGGTAATTTACTGCGGCCCGCGCCGGACGGGCGGCGCGGCGGCGGCGGGAGCGGCTTGCTCCTCGATTTATGGCGTAATTTTTACAATGACCGACCGCTGCCGATCCCTCGACCCGGATTAAGGTCCGGTCTGGTTAGAGGTTTTGATGTCTTCATACATTGAGGAAGGGTTCTTTGGGGAATTGATTTTTGGACACTTGATTTTGTTAGACTTAAAATTCTTTGGTGTGAAAATATTGTGTGGATCTAATGTACTTAAGTAAATATAAAAGTCATGATTTTTCTCCGGCTATGATCGCACTCCCCAACCAATATGAGCAGCACGTGATGATGCGAAATAATTTAATTGATACGATGACGGCTGCACCCGCGGTGTGTCGGTCGGCTATTTCCATTTTTGCCGCATATGCGTTGATATAAGGGATACGTTAAAATTGTTTATGATGGCACGTTTGTCGCTTCGGCTACATTAGAGAGAATTAGCAATGCGAAGCGCTATTTTAGCACTATATGAGAGTTAGCAGCAGCAAACACGGCAATAAAGACTCTCAAAAACTTGTATTATTAGCCCCTAGGCCAATTTCCTGCAGAATAAACAGCGGTTGGACGCAAAGGCATCGCATCCATTAATTCTAGGAAAGCTCGTTCCCTGACCCGCTAATAGCCTTTTAATTCCCGGCGCTGCGCCGCTGGTTAGCCAGACAAAAAAACGTCTGGCCGGAATCTGAGATCAGCATTCATTTTAATCAAGCGTGTCACTGCGAACGTCGAGCGAATTCTGATGAATTATGCCTTTAGGCTCACCACAAGTTCTAATAAACCCTTTCACCCGGCTATGGACTGCGGTAATGGCTACTGTGCCTACTTTTTCTACCGAACCAGTAATTACCACCGGTCGGCAAATGATATGTGTACGAGGTACGATCATATCGCATAAAGCCCGTCCTGTCGCATCGATCGTCCCTTATCGACGGTCCCGTATCTCGCGTCGATGTGTGGCCTGCGGTCGGCCTGCCGCCCATTGTTATGCTCGTTTTTGCTAAAAACCGAACACCGGAGCGCGTTCGCTGCGAGAATATCAATTGAATGGAAGTTTATTTAAAATTTCATACAGCAACCAGCTCTGTCATGAGAAGGGGCTGCGGCTGTGCGTGCACTGTGTGAATTTCTTACGTATGATTTGACGCAATATTTAGCCTTTGGGAAAACAAACTATGGAACTGCAGTTCTCAATGACTGCGCTATAACTTGATCCGAGCCTCAAATTTTCTTTGACTGCAAAATCGTATATAAAACCACAATATAAACCACTCTGACACTTTTGTGGTTTCCGAGAAAATCAAATTAGATTATTAGCAGTTCCAATCTTGGAATGCGCAATAGGTGGCCAGGTGAGACGGGCCCGACCTCGCGGGATCTACCTCTTTAATATACATGAAGCAGCTGGGTGGCAGCCGACTAATAATAAATGAGTCGGCACCGAGAACCGCGTTTGAACAACCGCTCTGTGAGAGGAACTTGGGAGTTTTGACGTTGTACAACTTTTGTGTGGGTGATCGCCAATGAATAGGTGATGCGGATTGCGGCCTGCGAGGTCAATTAGAAACCTTATTTGGGCATGCATTGCATAAATTGTTCACTTAGTTAGAAACCTCAATGTGGGATGGACTAAGAATTTCTCCAATCATGTTGAAGTTACAAGTCTTGAAGTAATAGTTTATGTGTTAGCTGTCTAGTAAATCTTTAACCCTTATATAAAATGCAATGTAACAAGTAATAAAGAAGACCTCTGGCTGAATAATGGTCACATACACGGGCCGGCGCAAGGCGGGTAATGATAAATGAGCATGCGCATTGGCCTGGCATCCCGCTAATGATGATGACATCCAATATCTACAGCATGAGAACCTCTCACTAGATCGTCGTGAATATTGCCTATTTTGTTTTTAGATGTTTCGATTCAATTTCCATCAGAATTCCTAATCGTAGCCAAAGTAATTTATACCATTTACATAATATTAAACTCACCTTGAGAGGTGGTGTCGGGATGTATAGCGGGGGATCGTTCTGGGAGCCGGTGTAGATTTCCTGTCCCTCAGGGCCTATCGCGCAGCCTTCCGCGTCCATTACGCTGTATCGGCACACGATCCCATCTGCTGGCTTTGCATCATACCCTGGTGGTTTTCCGATATGAAAACCTTTAGCTTTTACCCAAAACCGGAATTTTGAGCTGTCGGAGCTATTGCATTCTTCACCTCGAAGAGTTCGAAGGATTCTTGCGTATTTCTTTAGAGTAATCGTTTTTGTCTTAGCCAGGTCACCATACGTCTGTATCACCCACGGTTGGTAAGTCGAAAATAAGTCCAGTTTTGGATCGCCCGTTTGGATTTTTGGCTTCTTGTTGTTGTTTTGCTCGTTCTTCTTGGAGCTGCTCGCTGTGGATTTGCGCTTCGAGGGTTTCCGTGGAGTTTTCTCTGGTATAGCTTCCTGGGTCAGCTTTTTGCGAAGGCCGCGGTCGGAAATCATAGCTGCAGCCATTTTGCGCACTTTTAAAGTCAAAGTCACTCAATCCATTTGTAATTCACTTCGGAATAAGTTTTAGCTTAAATTTATTCTGGTTAATGTAGCGTTGGAAGTTTAACTGTAAGCAGATCGTTTTCGTGAAAAGTTGGTAAATTTAAAAGTTACAGTCCCGCGTGCGTGTAAGTTTATAACTCGCCGCCAACGCCGACGGCGGGCGTCGGTGAACTTCGGGGATTCTCCCGGCCTAAGCGACTCTCAATAGAAGCAAACTTTTCCCGGCGCACTACACTAAGCCGAGTAGTTTGTTTTTTGTTCATGATCTCCGAGCTCTGCGAAATAGCAGCATTTTTAAAGAGAGCGTCCTTTCTGTCTGTGTTAATGAGACGCTTTATCTAAGGGGAACGGAGGAAGATCTTGCTTTGCCACAATCCATAGATTGCTATCCTTTATGTTCTTATTAGCAAGGCCTTTGGAGAAGGATAAAACTGAAGAACACAGTAAAACGTCTTTCAGTATAGGTACCATACCAATTTCTTTGTTTTTTGGGTTTTAATGCTCTTTTAAGTAATTATTATAGCTAGATACTTATTGGTTTTCTTATAAGAACATCTAAATTTTAATGACATGCCTATGATTTATGATTTGCGTTTAAAACTAAAAAAATATTAGGAAATTATTTTTTTACTAGTAGCAGCTGTATTTCTTTAGTACAGCAATATATAAACTAAAAACTTTTCCTAAACAATCTTACTCAGCAACAGGTGTCAATAAAAAAAAAAGTTTTACTCCAACAAAACTTTCGTCCCCACCGTCCAACTTTTCACGAGAAACGCTGCGACGTCTGTCACGATCGTGTACGACCGCGGTGCCGCAGGCGTCCGGTTCGGGCGTTGACGGAGGCAGCCGCTCGCGTCCCGTTCGCGCGGTGCACTGAAGTGCCGCCGCCGCCTGCTCCTGCTTGTGTGCCGCTGCCGCTACCGGGCCGGCACGTGCGGGCCAGGCTAATTGCCCGCAAAACAATCGGCCCGATCCGCCCGCAGCCGATAATGCTCACACTTGCTGCCGCCGACGGGCGACGTCCTTCGGTCGGCTGTGCGAGATAACGTTATTTGCTGCTCGCCGCGCCGCGCTTCTCTACCTTAGTTTGACTTTTGTTTGGCTAGCTTGTCTGACTGTATGCTTATCTTAGCATTTGGTATTTGTGTTGCACTGTAATGTTGCACTGCAGTACAATCTGTACAATACAACATGACAAAATAAAATTTAGTTGAGATTACATTTGAAATATATGAAGAAACTACATCTATGTGGATAATAAGTATTTATTTGAATTCAATATAGGCCTACTTAATTTTGCGAAAACGGGCCCTTTTTAAATTAAATTACATCTTAGCTATAAAATAGTCACACTGTAATCGGCCTCATAGGCCATGCAAAATCTTGATAATTTATCTTACATAAAATTTTAACATTGCCTAAGTATACCCAGACCAGACCCACAGTCTCAGACAGGAATAGAATCCGGAGCACCGAAGTCATAGTTAACATTATAGTGAACTGAACCACGGAAGTGTTAAGAATTTATTAATAAAGTAATACTGATAATTATACAATAGAAAACAAAACTTGAAGCTAGGTTTATCTAGCAGCCAGACAAGAGTGTCAAGCCGGATTTAGACTAGACAACAATTATGAAGTGACACGGCACGTCGCGGTCGCGTTGCAGTAGCGGGCGGGACGTCCCCGTCCGATACAACGATACAATACAAACTACGAAGGTAATATTACCATTGTTTGGCTCTAGGCTCTCTATTATGTGGCCAACAGGTGACGTTATTTGTCTAATTTATACTTTATAGGTACGTTTACATAATAAATATATCTGATAGTGATATATAAGGCTACTAACGCACAGGCGAATTTTTATCCGCGCGGAAAAAAACCGCGCGGATCAAAATCCGCTGTTGCGGTTTTATTTCCGCGCGGTTCAAATGGTTGGTATTTAATTTTCAACCTTATTCATAGGCCCCGAACGCACAGGCGAATTTTTATCCGCGCGGAAATTAAACCGCAACAACGGATTTTTATCAGCGTGGTTTTTTATCCGCTGGTGCGTACACTTCCATAGTAAAGTAAAGTAAAAAATGATTTATTCAATACAGGATACAAGATATCGCTTATTGAAAGTCAATTAGACTAATCTAATTAATATTGATACCTTATTTCGTAAAGTATCCTATACTGATAGAGGCGAGGTAGTTCAGGGTGCCCACTAATTGGCTCAGGCAAACAAATGTTTGCCTTGCCTTACGACAATGGTCGCCTGGAGACGCCCCCAAACGAGCCCTCCTCTGTCAAATGATTCTACTCCCTTTCGCAATGATTTTACAGCGTAGAGAAGAAAGGGGTAACAAACTCAACTTTACAATTTATCTCTCTCTTTTTTTGTTCTTATGTGACATTACAATTTAATTTAGAATACAAAGAACATAAATTAATAAGATTTTAAGTACATACATGAAATAATGAAAATATCGTGCAGAGCTAGACTACTTCCATGCGTCTTTGTCGTTTTCATAATCATCAACATTGTAATAAGCTTTCTTAATCAAACCTTTTTTGATACGAGTTTTAAACTCATTATCATTCAGGATCAAAATCTCTTCTGGGATCTTGTTATAATATCTTACTTCGTTTCCTATAAAGCATTTGTTTGTCCGTTTTAGTCTGTTCTGTGGAATACTTAGTTTGTTTTTGCTACGCGTTCTAAGGTCTTTAATTTTATCACATTTTTTTATCAAACATATGTAAGTTTTTACGAGTATACATAATAATTTCAAAGACGTACTGGGACGGAAGCGTCAAAATATCAATTTCTTTGAATTTTTGTCTGAGGGACTCGCGAGCTTTAAGCTGATAAATGTTTCTAATTGCGCGTTTTTGTAGTATAAAAATGACGTTAATATCTGCAGCTCTTCCCCATAGAAGCAAGCCATAGGTCATTAAGCTATGAAAGTAACTGAAATACACAAGTCTCGCGGTAGACACATCAGTTAATAATAGGATTCAATATCTTACATAAAATCCGCGCGGAAAAAAACCGCCTGTGCGTTTGAAGCCTTAAGGTAGAGATGTAAAAAGCTATACCTGGTTTAATTGTTAAACTTTAATACTATACCTATCTATGCAGATAGAAATGCTATCCCAAAAAAATGTGTATACTGTAACACTGTGCCCCCAACAACACTACGCTACGCTGCGCTGCGCGCTGCGGTCATTAAGTTTATATAAAAGTTTAGCACTAGGTATATGAGCTAAGTTTGTGTGTGTGAGTAAAATGTTTTTAATATACACCGCTTCTAAATAAATCAAATTTAAAAATTTAAAACCCCCGACCCAGTCAGACCCCTCATCAACTTAACTAGAACTAGAGCTAATCATCTTAAAATTATCATGGTTACTTTAACATATTCTTTCAATACCATTAGTAACATGGTACCATATTTTTAATTGATAGGACAAATGGAAGGTGGCTAGATCCTCTCATCCATTATTCTAGAGCTGATCATCTTCAAACGGCAGATCAGGTCATGGTTACCTTAAAATATACTTTCAATATCATAGATGTAACATGGTACCAAATTTCAACTCGATCGGACATGAGGAAGCTATTTAGATCCTCTCATCCATTATTCAAGAGCTGATCATCTTCAAACGGCAGATCAGGTCATGGTTACCTTAAAATATACTTTCAATATCATAGATGTAACATGGTACCAAATTTCAACTCGATCGGACATGAGGAAGCTAGTTATATCCTCTCATCCATTATTCAAAAACTGATCATCTTCCAACGGCTGATCAGGTAATGGTTACCTTACCATATGCTTTCTATATCATAGATGTAACATGGTTTCAAATTTCAAATCGATCGGACATAAGGAAGCTAGTTAGATCCTCTCATTCATTATTCAAGAGCTGATCATCTTCAAACGGCAGATCAGGTCATGGTTACCTTACCAAATACTTTCTATAACATAGATGTAACATGGTACTAAATTTCAAATCTATCGGGCATATGGAAGCTAGTTAAATCCTCTCATCCATTATTCAAGAGCTGATCATCTTCAAACCGCTGATCAGATCTTCATCAGACATGGCTAAGAACACTCGGCCTGAAATTATCTATGATACAAAAAAAACTAAACGAAAATCGGTTCAGCCGTTTGGGCTATACGATGCCACAGACAGATACACAGACAGACAGACAGACAGATACACACGTTAAAATTATAACACCCCTCTCTGAATTTTTCGTTCGGGGGTTAATAAAAATTTATCTCCATAAATAGATACCCAAAGTCTGTATAATAACCAATCAGTAGCAACTGTAGCAAGCAGTATTGTGGTGCTTTAATTGAGTTTATTGCAGCGGTTATAATTCCAAAAGCACAAGTAGACGCATAGCAGCTATTAGAAGGCAGTTAAAATGATCGTAAGTTTTAGTAAGTATCTTGAAAATCCCTCTATTTATAAAAAAAACATTAATTATTATTTATATATGAAGTAAGTTTATAGTAAAAAACATGATTTATTTTGATTAATAACTTTGAGTAGAATAGAACCAAACGTGAAGACACATAGGTACTTAGATTAGAACTCGTTCTAATCCAAGGTTCTAATCATATCATATCACCTGTCAAGCGGCAGAAGCGTGCGCGCACGCCTCGCGCTCGCGCGACATTAAAATCAACCGAATATTTTAATAATCAAAACTAAACCTCAACACACTGGAAATAGAGTACATTTTAAAAACATCTCTTAAAGACATGCGCGCGCACCGCACCCAGCCAGCACGTCCAACTGCGCACGAAAGCGGCGCGCTTGCGCAAATTCGTGCGCGTGGTACTAGGCACCCAGACATTTGTAAGAGGTCTTCCTAAAAAGCTGCGCACGCGCTTTGTGTGTAATACAAATTCAAAAGAAAACATTCATAAAAGTTATGTTGCCCTGTGAACTTGATGAACAAATTAACCATGATTTTGTGATTGCAATGTCGATCCAGCGATTGTCATTGAATCGATCAATTTCATCGATATTAACATATTATAATTGTATTTTTTGCAGCTGGTAAAGTATGGATTAATTATTATGAAAAAAAATAAAAGGTAACCTAAGTAGTTTTTTTTTATTTTATTTTAACTTAAAGTTTAATATTAATTAAACAAGTAAAGTATAATTTTATGCGTTTTTATTCTAAAAACATTTTGAGGATTAATTTGAAAGTCAGAAAAGCGCAACAAACAAAATTGTAAAAAGTAATATTCTAAATGCAGGCAGGTAGGTAATTTAAAATTCTGCAGCATTTAGTTGAGAGGAGTGGAGTGCTTATTCTAATGAGAGAGAGCATCTTCCTTGTTCTGTGCAACTAACTCAAATCGAGAGATTCATTGAATCGATCCAAAAATAATCGATGATGCTTCATTTGGTCGACTTTGTACTCGGGTAGCAGACGCTGATCGGAGATTGTTTGTGTAAAGAAAAACTCAAAAATTAAATGAATGATCAGCTTGGTCGGTTTGATCGAATCGTATCGGTTCAAGGACTATACAATAGATGGCGTTAACTGCTGTTAACTTTTTTGATCCTTTTAACTAAGAACCCAAGAAGTCATAATTTTAATATCGACTAGGTATTCAAAGAATTATCGACGCGTCTGATCGACCATTCCGGTGACCGGCGGGCTTGCTCGTACCTTGGCCAGAGAATAAGTCTGGCCATTCAGAGGGGTAACGCAGCCAGCCTGCTAGGCACCGTACCTTCCGGTGGCAGCGATTTTGAGGCAATTTTTTATTTGTAAATATTTCTTTGTTTAGTTTTTTTTAAGTATTTAATAAGATATAATGTACATTCAATTTCGTATCATTCAATTAAATAAAATAAATGAATCAAATAAATTCATTTAAATATAATATTTTTTATTTTATAAGACAAACTTTAAAAATTTATGTTAAAAATAAAATTCTTTTAAATACGAAATCATACAATTTTTATTTCAATTTTTAATTAAATAGCTTCAATGCAAGTTAATACTCTAATTAGGAAGTATGTATGTAGGTAGTACCTAAGTTCTGCAGACTGCTACAATACAAGTTAAACAAGCAACGTCAAAAAAGTCACACAACAAAACTTCTCCACCAACTCTTTTATGCTAGCCTGGTATTATGGTGAACCATGTTGTCCGAAAACCGCTCAACTCACACAACAACCTATAAAGATTTTAATTTTAGTTAGCATTTTTCTTTTTAACTAATATAAACTAATAAAATTTTTATTTGTAAATATTTATTTAGTTTATTAAGTTTTTAAATTAATAAATATGTAAATAATATTTTCAAATAAATTTACTTACATCATAGGGGTGTAATAATAGGAAAAAAATTTTTATTAAAATGTTTATATAATTTTAGGAGAAGATGTTGTTTAATATCGTTTACGTTTGGTTCAGGTTTGTGCTATGCTTCCATTATCATCAAGTAAAGAATGGACCCGACTAGGGAGGGAAGGAAGACCCTTGTTTGTTATGATCTGATGGAAGACCGAATACATTGTTTCCGAAGGCAGAGTGGGTAAAAGTACCTGGCTTGTCTGCGAGCGTCGGTCGATTCAAGTTCAAGTTCAGTCAGTACGACATTTTGAACAATAAAATATTAATATGTTATTATTAATAAATATAATTTATTTCCCCCCAAAAAAAACATGATTTTTAGCTGCGAGCGTAATTTACCAATCGATCGACGACTGTCGGTTCTCATTGAAATGGTTAAGAGTAACAGTATGCGCAATTCTACTAGGCGCACATAAATTTAAAAGCATTTCATGTTGATTCATTGTTTTAATTTTATTTAACCTCTCTGTAGTCTCAAATTGTTTTACTGAACCCTAGTGCTATTATCATATTTTTTTCACTACATTTATCCTTTTATTGAAAACTATTATCAAAATAAACAGTGATTAACTAAATTATTGCTCGTTTTGGTGAATGGAAAATTTTAAACATCGGATCTCTTAATTAGCTCTATCCTCGTAATCATTATAATCATATCTTTAATTTTTATTCTTCTATACTTCGCATATGAAGCTATGCGTAGGCCTTCCTTCCTTGTGCTTGTAAGTACTTATTTCGATGTCCTTCCTTCCTTTCCTTCGATGAAGTTTTTGGGGACTTTTGCGTCGTTATTAGGTTAGGTTTTTTGTAGTAAGTATGCTGTTTCAAATAGAGTTTTTTTCTTTTAAGTGAATTTCTAATCAGTAAGAAACATACTTACCTTACCGTTTAGACACATTCTCAATAACTCTGTCCATGCTTTACCATTCCAACATTTCCAATATTACATCTCAAACGTCACCAACCTCTATCACTCTGTGTAAACATATATGTATATATCGAAATGTATAGATGTACCAAGTACATATTAGGTAGTATGTATGCATGAAGTATAGGTAGATACATACAGCACAACTTGATGATACCAGCAACAGAAGCGGCGGCGGCGGCGGTGGCGGCGGCAGCGCGGGGCGGTGGCGGCCCGCGCGACTGTGCTAATGCGACCCGCCCGGGTGGCGAATAGGTGGTACCTATGTGGAAAAAACTATCGACTATCGATGTTACCATAATCCGAAATTTCGCATGGGCTAGCAGCACTAAATTTATAATTAGTAAAAATTATTATCCATTTATTTCAGGCAATACAAACATACACCTCTGTTTATGTTTGTATTGCCTGAAATAAACGAAACTGAGACGACGAGGAATTTAGGACAAGAAATGTGAGTTTAGTAATCAATTTGACTTTAAAACTTTTGTAGGCCTAAATTAGATTTTGTTTGTCTTTGAAATATTAGTTATGTATTTAATATCATTGTGATGCATTTCAAATAGAAAAAAAAAAACACCTTGCCGACTATAATGTTATATGTATTTTTACTAAAACTATTCCTAAAATTTACCCTAATCTTACAGAAATTTATGGCACTTTTGAAGATACATAGTTAGTCACGCTCAGGCGTCAGGCTATTGCTAATATTTTTCAATCGATATCGACTCCTAGCAAATATTTGCATCACTAGTAACACCTACTTAACTGGCCGAGCCACCGACTGCTACGCGGCTTGATCGCTGCCCCCTCCCGCCGCCGGCTTCCACCCCTTACCCCTTACCCACATTACTTAGGGCTACCTCCTACCTACCGCAATACATTAATCTTAAAATTCCTTCTATGTGATATTGTGGTCGTGGGTGATAGATAATGTACGAATGTAGTTAGTTTCGTTAATACTACTAAATAAAAATATGGGTGTTTTTTTTTTTATTTAGTTAAATAATCATAAATATCACACGAAATCGAAAATGAGTAAGGATGTTGATTAAAATTATGTTTGATGTTCACGCTAAAACTACTACGATGTTTATGTTACTTTACAGTTTTCTAGCTAATAATGTAATAAGCATATTCAGAATAGTGTGCTATACTTTATAAAATTATATTTAATGAGTAAAATTAATATTATGCATCAGAAATAATTATGTTAGCTGGGACAGTTACTGGGTTACTTATAAGAAAAATATAAACAAAATTAAAATAAATATTACCCAAGCATCTCACTTAGATACAGCAAACAAGAGGCAGCCCTACATCTCAGCAGGCGGCTTATCTCTTGCGGAAGCCGGCGCCGATATTTCAGCCGGCGACGAACGCCTCTCGGCGGTACTTTTTCACCGCTCTCTGCCCGCCTGTAGCCGCCTGGAAGCTTAATTGCTCGTTATAGCATAGCTGCCTATGTGTTGTGTGTAAGCTGTAATAATACTAATGTCATCTCTGGCAGTGTGTTGTTAATATAGTAATTTGGATGAGCCAACGAACGGCGATGCCGCATTGGCTCGTTTTTGACCGAATTTCTTGGAGGAATTGTTATAGTAATTTTGCAAATCTTGAGTGCGGTTTTTTTCGTATTATGCATTGTGTTTGGAGCCATTGCACATCGTCGCACATTTATTGTAGACATCCGAGTTCAACAGAACTCCAACAGTTGAGCTAAAACTACTCTGACACGTAGAAACAAATGAGGCACTAAACAAAATTAAGAGAGGAAAATAAAAGAAGATCTTGACTTAGCCAATATCTAGCCTTCACCGTGAAGTCATAATTGTCGAAGTGACTTACAAAATATTTTTCAGCAATTTCACTCACACTTTCATGTGCGATATATCATTATGAAATTTCAGGTTCAATTTCGCGAGATTCCTACAACACGTAATAAAGGAGACAGGTGCCAATCGTAGCAATAAAACGTTCACCCGGAACAAGGGGGCTTTTGTACGAAAAAAATTCTCTTTCAGAAACATTATTTTCCTCTTTTTTTTGTAGGAAAATCAAAGACTCGAAGCCTCGGGCGTCGGAAGGTAAGCACTCCTTAATTCAAGACAGCTTCTTTGTTAGCCGCTCTTATTGCTAGCTCTGAGAAGATACCAATGCGAAATACGAGTTCTTTCTTGTTATTGCAATGCTATGCAGTAATCAAAGATTCTGTGTCAAAGGACGAAAATATGTGATGAAGTACTTACTTCACTATACTCATGTTTGTCTCAAAAAATATCACTCTTATAATATGACTATTACCTACTACTTACTTTATACTTCATTATACATCTTGCGTTTTTTTTTGCAAAAAAACGTAGAATAACGCATTAATTCCTACGACATATACCGGGTGTTTCTGACAAGGCGGTAATAAATCAAAGGAAGGATTCAGCTCACCATACCTAACAACTTTCCGAAAGCAACATGGGTCGAAATCTCAAATCAAAAATCAGCTGTCCCGTACATTGACCCCGTCAGCTAATCGAACCAATGTATGAAACAGCTGTTATTTTTTTTTTGAGATTTCGACCTATATTGCTTTGGGAATGTTGTTAGTTATAGTGAGCAGAAGCCCTTCTTTGATTTATTACCGCCTTGTCAGAATCACCCGGTACAAACAAAGATATTTACACGCACACCCAGTCCGGAAACCAATTGACTGCTCCGTGGCTCAGTTGGCAGTGATGTCGACTGAGTAAGCGTGTGCACCCGGGTTCGATTCCCGGGCAGGGTGAATATTGATATGATGAATATCGATGTTTGTTTCCGGTCTGGGTGTGATGTTCGTCTCTGTGTGTGTTTCGGGCACCCTAGATACAGGTTGTTCCTAGTTAGGGGCTCTGAGTGTGATGTGTTATTATTATTTGGGAACTATATTTTCTATCACCAAAATTTATATTTGTCATCAAGTTGTATCACCTAATAAATAGATCTATCGCCACGAAATATTTTCGTTCTCAGATAAACAAAAATTGTTCCCAGGTATGAATTATCAAATTAATGTTAATATATGTGTATAATAAAATATCGATAACCAATAAAATTATTTTGCATTACATGAATATAAACTTCGTTCTTATAATAACAGTTTTGTTACTTAAATAATAGCTCTGTGCTCAGAATGGTAGATCTGTCACTATTCTGCTAGCCATAAGCCAGCTATTTTAAACCAGCGCTGATTGTTCAGTGGTAATTATTTTAAACAATAAATATTGATTATTTTGACTTTTAATTGTTTTATTTACTACTCTGCTAAAATTTTTATTTAAATATATGTTATACTTCCAGTGGAAATTTAGAACCTTGGGAGTCTAGTTAAGGTGGCACAAGCTCCATACAAATTCAGCTAAAAATTGGGCTAAGTTATGAGGAGCGCAATTCATGACAAGTCTGTTAAATTACTTGAACTTTGGATAAAAAAATACTAGACACCTTGCTCTTTGCGAGAACATAGTCATATACAAATTTTATGAATAATTTATAGAAAATATCATGGTTTTCCCAACATGCAAATTTTTCATGTTTTTGCCACATTAGCGACATCTCTCGTACGCTAAAAGCGAAGTATTTACACTATCGCTATAGATTCTGTACGCTCGTGTAGGTAATTTCATTCATAAAGTTAGGGACGTTCAAAAGCTTGTGTTCTTGTTTGGCTCTGATTGTTTAGCAACATTGTGATTTTAGTAATTTACAAGACTTATACAATCATATTCTTAATGTATGTTTATTTAGATATTTTAAATATAAATCAAGTGAAATAACGTGGTTTTTCTAAAAAATAAATAACATAATGTCAAGTAGTAAGTAAATTACACATCACGGATTTAGTTTACGAACGATTCTTGAAAAAAAAAATGCCGCGTTTTTACTCACCTCCTCAGTGTTGACAACTCGATGTTTTAGAGCTGGATATAGCTCTAAATCGTCTTAGTTAGCTCTAAAAACTTTGGGTTTAGATCTTTAGCTCTTACGATTTTATAGCTAAAATAAGGAGTACATAATATAAATATTATTACCTCATGAATAGTGAAGGAAGTAACTAATTCAGAGCTAGTGGTAAGTTGGCGTCTCGCTTTGGTTCGGAACATTTGTCACCGCATGAGTAGTTTATAATGACCATAGTAAGATGACGCAAATAAGGATTAAAATATTTGTTTTCATAGCTAAAATGTAGGTACTTAAATGGTAGTCAGCAGCTCCCTTTCCTAAAAAAAACTAGCTCTTTTTAAGATATGATTTAGCTCCCTTTAAAAATTCGAGTTAGCAACACTGCACCGACTCTTTTGTTTTGATTGACTTCACGGCTTTTTGTTGCATCTGGCATTATTATATGGATTCGAATTGCAAAGATAAACTATTTATCATTTTGAACATCGCTGCGTTTAATTTGTTCTGTTTTTTTGTTATTCAGGTCAGATCACAGAAAAGGACTTAGAAAAACTACAAATTGGATTCAAAACAAAATTCAAAATGGAGTCAAAAAAAATTTTGTATCTCAAACACAGATATTCCGGGCCGAGAGTCAACAAAAACCGATCTAGGTCTGCATTCAAGAGACAAAATGGTGTAGAAGGAAGGTAAGTTCACGGCTCATCTTTTGGTGACACTGAAATTTGAAATTTCAAAGCAATGCAGCCTTTGTACAGTAGTGTAGAACTATAATTTGCGCTTACTAAATCATAAACTAGGTACCTACATCAAAAGTGAGGCACCTACTTACATTTGTCTAGTAAGGAAAAAACAAACAACATACCTACTTAGATCTCCCAAAACTACCCACTATCCTTGAAATATGTGGAAATTTGTCAGAAATGAGGTTTCAGATTCAATAAGCACATACATATTTACATCAAGTTCCCATTATTATATTGCTCATGCCATCTAAATTAAATGCATGAAACTATGGTACAGATGTGTACCAGTAGATACCGAGGGGCTCCATACCATAGTATATAATGGTTGTCCCTGGGCGTATTCACATACAACGCTGGTAGCCAGCGCTTGCTACCAGCGCTTCTAAGTACTTGTAACCTCAACGTTAAGAAAGCTGGTTGATGCAGGCTGGATGGCTCTAGCAAAGAGTATTAACACATTCCGGGATACAGTTCAATCTTGAGATATGACACCTCGAAATCTCATATAAAATTTTCATACATCCATGGCCGTTATGTCATATCACATAAGTTTTTCAATAGTAAGAAAAAAATCCACCAAACCAACTATGTTGAGTGTGTGTGACTCCCAGTTCAAATTTTTGTATGGCGTTTTAACGGCTACAGGGGCGGCCTGTCATATAAATACCTATCATAGCTGTATGATGACAATATAAAGCCTTGTACTGTTTGTTATGACACCTACTAACACAGAAATGTGTGCGATACGACACCTGATCACGTGCTCCATACTGACTGTATAAAACTAAAACGGCTGTCGTCGGTCTGTCCGCTAGGAGCACCTAAAGTCGACCGCCCACAGCCGTACTGTCAATTTACACGCCTACAAGATTACGTTGACAGGCGGAGTGTCCCGGAAAGTGTTAATACACAACCTCAGGAACTTGTCAGCGCTGGTTTTTAAATGTATAGAAACTGACTGGCTGTTTAGTAGAATGCTGGTTTTCCAGCTATAGTTGCCAGCGCTTGTTGCCAGCGCTGGCAACCATCTTTGTACATGAATACGCACTTAGACTGATAACACAAAATTTTAATATACCTCACTTTTATACATTTCAGTAGTGAAGGAATAAATTTTCTTATAAAGCCAAGCTCTCTTTGTAATGCTTTTTTGATGCGGTTTTTTTTAATAGATAGAGTGATTCAACAGGAAGGTTTATGAGTATAATAATGAACAATATAGTAAATATAAAATTTACCTAAAACTAATTAATTATTAAAAAGAAAATAAGATCCCAGAAAACCGCATACAATACTTCTGCTACAAAGCTTCTGCTCTCAACCTATTTATCAACAGTCGTCGGCTAAGTTTAAAACATGCCTATGTATTTTTTTTATTATAAACAATATACCGTTTTAAAAAATAAAATTAAATTTGTCGCCGGCTAAGTTTAAAACGTGCATAAGTTTATTTTTGATTTTTTTTTAATAGTCTATGACTGTGTCCCACTGCTGGGAAAAAATTACAAAACAAAAAAAAAACTTTTTCGTAACATCATATTAATTTTTTAAAATTAAATTTGCTGTTTTAGACAAACAAACAGACCTTGTGATTTTTAAAACCTGTCTAATATTATCACTAATATGAAGACGGTCCAACGACAAAACTACATAAAGATAATTCTTTAACTCACGTCGAAATATTTTAATATGGCGGCCTAGTTATTTGCTATTCTACAATATGGGTATCAAATGAAAGGATTTAAAAAAAGCATGAGATGAATAGACAAAGTTAATTTAAGTAATTTTTAAGTATAATTTTGCTATTTTATTGCAGACTTACCAATGTATTTCTATTTTAAACAGGTATACTAACAGAGTACAGCGCAGCATCAGAAGCTACCTGTCACCGAAACTAGGAAGATCTTCAAGTACATGCAAACATATTCAGATTTTCCAAAGAAAAAGTACCTAACAACGTTGTCAACGTTGTTAATTTGTTATAATATTGTTTATAAAGTTTTGTCAATACAGTATTGATTGACGTCATCCATAAAATATTTTTTTCTGTTTAATATGCTGGGTGTTTCTGACAAGTGGTAATCAATCAAAGGAGTGATTCGGCTCACCATATCTACCTAGTAATGGAGAGATTTATCATTCCTTTGATGTATTACCGCCTTGTCACTGTCAGAAACAACCTTCTTTAAAATGTATGTTCATTGTATTTTTGCAAAAAAATATATTGAAAAGTAGAGTTTGTTACCCCTTTCTTCTCTACGCTGTAAAATCTTTGCGAAAGGGAGTAGAATCACTTGACTGAGGTGAGCTCGTTTGGGGGAGTCTCCTGGTGACTCCATCGTTGGATTTGCGGATCAGCGGCATGCCGCGACAGGGTTCATTCTGGCTCTTCTGTGGACTGTTTCACATTTGCTTGCCTAGAGCCGCATGGTGTTCCCCTGAACCACCTAGCCTCATGCAGTATAGGATACATTTTTTTTATCAATTCTAGTTTACTAAAATTTCGATTAAAGTTAACTTGAAGGTACCTATCCTATATTGAATAAATTATGATTTGAATTTGTTTAATTTTTTTTCAATACGGGGTGAACGTCTCTTTAGGTACTTAAAAAAAAAACCACAGCTAATGAAATAACGTAATAAATAATAACGTAACGTAACGAAACAGATACATTACGTGGCTTTACTAACAACACCGCCCAAGTCATTTTTCTTAACTTTTCAGGAGGCAATAAAAACTTCATTATTTAGCTAATAACTGTCGAAATTATGTTTTTTTTTCACTAAAGTGATTATAAAAGAATAATGAATCCGAAAATGACACCTAAATTGTGTTTTTATGTATGTGCTTTAAAAATGACTTGGGCGGTGTTCATCGGTAAAAAATGTGGACTTACGCGGTGTTGATAGGAAAACAAGTTTTTTTTTATTATGAACGAAAAACTATTTAATATCATAAAAGCCGTTTTTACTTTAATTATAACTCTACAGAGACTTAAACCATGTATTTTGGACCAAAAATTGTGTATATATTTTAGACTTGCAGTAGTTAGTTAACGATTTGTTACTAGCACCCACTAATAGGTGGGTTTGTCAATACTTACAAAGAAATTATAAAAAGATAGCTCAGTCTTTTTTTATCATCATCTCAGCCGGAAGACTTCCAATATTGGGCATAAGCCTCCCCCTCAGATTGCCACAAGGACAAACATTTCGAAGGGGAAGTTTTGCCTTAATCGCCACGCTTGGTAAGCAGGTTGGTGATCCTATTATTATCCTTCTTTTTCTCCAGTTGTGGGGGTGGAGGAATGCCTGCACTTAGCTCGCGTGCTAGGAGCCATTGTACATTTCCCCTCATTTATTGCAGCCATCCGAATTCATCAGAAAACTGCAGGTAGTCAGCTGGGCTGCTATACATTTTTGTGTTATTTTCCACTATCATTGCATACCGATGTGTATTTTTCATTGGCCTTTATTGCTACACTGGAGGATGCATTAGATCCCGTGTATACTCCAGCTGATGCATTAAAGCCAGGTGTGACCCGCGGGCGGAGTCCTTTTTGAGCCGTTAAGTACCTTTAGCGGCTCCCTAGAGCCCACACAGACCTCCTGCGCAGTTACCAGATTGATATAGTTATGTGGGTTTTTAGTTCGTGGAAGCCTTTATTGCTTTGCTGGTGGGTGCTTTAGAGCCAGTGCAGACCCTAAGAAAAGCACCTTTCGGACCAGTAGGTTCTCTCAAGCCCACATAGAACCCTGCCTCCGCATTGAAGCCCGATTGGTTCTGCATAGTCTCTTCGGAGCCCTTACGGATCCCCAGCGCCCTCCCTCGTGCCCACATTGAGTTTCAGCGCTATTACCAGCGACAACGGCTCTGGCAGCTTTCTCAGCCCTTATGATGACCCCCTGGCCCCTGGTGATCGCAGTATGGCTTGTTAAGTTTTTTAATGAAGAACTGTCCGATCTTCCAATGTTCCCTTAGTCACATTTTATGATATCTATAGATTCGTTACTAGGCCACACATATATTTGTAAAAAGAACCAAGAAGGAATGACACCTTTCATATATTTTTAGAGTTGGCTCTGAAGCACCAACTAAATTCATTCAATGCACTGAAGATTAGACAGATAAATCAATATTTTCGACATCTGTGTACTTGTTTTTAGATGATTTTTATCCTTAGTTTATGCAAGGTACACCTTTTTTTAACTATAGATTTTAACATTATTCTCAATCTCTTAAGAAACTCATTATAAAAGCCAGAAATCTGTATCGTCCGTCTGCAAACATATACAAAAACACCGCTCTAGTCGGTAGTTTTAATCTCCAAACACCGCTTAAGTCCAAGACCTTATTTTAGAACTGAAAAACTTTTAATATTACTCAATGAAACATCAATATTAGTTATTAAATACAAAAACATACCATTCAGGTAAGTAGCTATTCACAAACTTTTCAGGTTTATTCAGCTAAAAAATCACACAATATTACTAAATAATGGAGCACAGTGTCGGCGCGTGCTGTTTTCCGTAGCGATTTGACAGACTTGGGCGGTGTTTCAAAACCAATCGACTTGAGCGGTGTCAGTATAATTTAAAATAACGGCATTTCTTGTTAAACAACTAACCAATCAGATGAGTTTAAAAGACGCGCGAAAAAAAGATCTATCCAATGGCATCAAAATGTCAAAACCGCCAAAAATCGACTTGAGCGGTGTTGTTAGTAAAGCCATAGTAACAAAATCTAAAATGCCTACACGATCATAAGATACCAAAATATTCATAAACAACCTAATTGCAAGTGAAAGAAATGACGGTTCACACCCAGAGCCCCTTACTAGGTGGAACCTGTATCTAGACTATCTAGGGTGCCCGAAACACATACAAAGATAAACAAATTCACCCAGACCGAGAAACACGGTGCTACCGCGACACAGTTGACATTACTGCCATGCCAACTGAACCATGGAGGCAATTAGAATAAAATTTGCACTTTTAGCGTACCCTTTATTATTACAGTAGGTAACAACATTTAGTAACAATTTTTTTTATTTACAAAAAAAAATATGAACATTCCACCTTTTGGTCGTCGACCAACGATTTGAATCATTTCAATTCATTCATGCAGAATTACCTATAAGCGAAAAATTTCGTCATGGCTTAGGAGCCATACCTACTGTAATCAAATTGCTAGTGCTGCTGCGGCCTTCGGAAGGCTCAACCAGAGAGTTTGGAAATCTCATGACCTCCATCTCCAGACAAAACTATCCGTATATAAGGCAATAATACTACCCCTTTTGCTGTATGCTTCGGAGACATGGTGTCTATATAAAGCAGATATTAAGCGTCTGGACAGTTTCCACCTAAAATGTCTTCGAGCCATATTACGGGTGAAATGGCAGGATCGCGTTCCAAGCTCCGAGATTCTACGCCGTGCCAAAATCACCGGCATGGAGTGTCTGCTAATGAAGGGGCAGTTACGATGGTGTGGACACCTTGTACGCATGGATGAGTCACGTCTACCTAAATCGGTTTTCTACTCAGAGCTCTCCTGTGGAAAACGTAAGCCTGGCGGGCAGTATCTTCGTTACAAGGATGTCATAAAGCGACATCTAACATCCTGTGGCTTGTCTCACGAAGAGTGGGAGAAGGATGCCTTGATGAGACCAACGTGGCGAAAAGCAATAAAAACTGGAACTGAGAAGTTTGAAGATGCCCGTCTTAAAGAACTCGACGCCAAACGCCACGCCCGAAAGACTCGTCCCAAGGTCTCCTACAACTACACTTACAACACCAGCGGACAGCTACAGTGCAACATATGCAGCCGCACGTTTAAGACAAAGTTCGGCTTTGCGAGTCACATCCGAGCACACGCCAGGAGCTGACAGGGTGTCGCCGTCGACGGATACGTCGTGGAGGACATCATCATCATCATCATCAATCAAATTGTTTAGCCTGATGTGCTCTGTACTGTACAGTCACGGACTAGGAGGCCGTAACAGATTTGTCTATGATTTCGTCAGCCCTAGACTGTATTACCAAAGAACAAGAGCTATTATGCAATACAGAAAAAACGGAAGCGTTACGCCGATCGTGTCCGCCACTGTACCTACATACCTAAAAATTCTCAATTAAATGTTTTTTTTTTTAATTCTCAACAAAAAGTAGACAAAACGAATTCTTAAACCTACGTACAGTGGCGGACACGGTCGGCGTAACACGGTTCCGGTTCCGGTTTTTCTGTAATGCAAAATAGCTCTTGTTCTTTGGTAATACAGTCTAGGTCTGACGAAACCATAGACAAATCTGTTACGGCTTCCTAGTCCGCCACTGTACAGTGGCGGGCGGTCTAGGTAGGCGTAACACTTTCGGTTTTTCTGTATTGCAATATGGCTCTTGATCTTTGGTAATAAAGTAAGTATAGGCCGCACGAAACCATAAGCTGAAAGACTTTCACTGTTGATCAAAGGGCTTTTCAAGTTGGTGGTGGTTGAGACAATACATACCTATATAGTATAGCATATTTTTGAAAATAATCACTAAGCGCACCTAATAGTATAAGTATGTATTATTTATTACTTTGACTTCCCTCATAATTCTCCTCATCCTCATCCTATAAAAATTGTAGTCGCTATTATCCATACCCACCTATAAGTAAACGGACTGAATTAGTTACTTCCATAATGTATAAGTAATTAGTTCTATCCAGTCTATACTTCTCTACCAAGCGGGCAATCAGATAGGTACAATCTGCTGCTCTTTGGTTTGCTCAAGACTATACTTATGATGTACCTACCTATGTATTAGTAATTTATATTCTTCTAAATAAGCACAAGTAACTTGAGAAACAAGTTTGGTTATAAAGTTAGTGACGCTGTTCTTTGGTTTGCTCAAGACTATACTTATGATGTACCTACCTTTGTATTTAGTAACTTACTAGTCGACCCGGCGAACTTCGTACCGCCTAACCTATTGCTATGTTGCTCATGTATTATATGAGCCTAAACTACTGGGCGTACAAAGCTGAAATTTGGCATGTAGGTTCCTTAGGGAGTGTAGGTGAGCATTAAGAAGGTATTTCCCGAAATTCCCATGGGAACGGGAAAAACTGGATTTTTATTATTATGAGAAATCTGCGCGAGTGAAACCGCGGGGCAGCTAGTATATTATATGCTGTGCATATTTTATACTTATAAACCTTCCTCTTGGATCACTCTATCGATTACGAAAAACCGCATCAAAATCCGTTGGATAGTTTTAAAGATATAAGCATACATAGGGACAGACGCTGGAAACGACTTTGTTTTATACTATGTATTGATATTCTTCTAAATAAGCACAAGTTACTTGAGGAACAAGTTTGGTTATAAAGTTAGGAACGCTGCTGTTTGGTATGCTCAAGACTATATTTATGATGTACCTACCTATGATTAGTAATTTATAATCTTCTAAATAAGCACAAGTAACTTGAGAAACAAGTTTGGTTATAAAGTTAGGGACGCTGTTCTTTGGTTTGCTCAAGACTATACTTATGATGTACCTACCTTTGTATTTAGTAACTTATATTCTTCTAAATAAGCACAAAGTAACTTGAGGAACAAGTTTGGTTATAAAGTTAGGGACGCTGCTCTTCGGTTTGCTCAAGACTATATGATGTAGTATTTGGTATTTTATATTGTTTTAAATAAACACAAGTAACTTACAGTAACAAAATACTTTATTTTTTCAATTATATCCTGGTATTTACTTAGTTTGATCATATTTAAAATTTTATTGCACATTACAATTGATATTCCATCTAAGCGTTCCTTGAAATAGTTTGGTTATCCTCAATTATATCTGAAAACATAGAAAAACACATTTATTTTGTTTACTATAGTTTTTCTTTTTTAATAACACATCACACTCAGAGCCCCTAACTTGGAGAAACCTGTATCTAGGGTGCCCGAAACATACACAGAGATGAACATCACACCCAGACCGGGAACAAACATCAATATTCATTATATCAATGTTCGCCCCGCCCGGGAATCCAACCCGGGTGCACACGCTTACTCAGTCCCAACTGCCACTGAGCCACGGAGCAGTCAGATAACTAAATATAACTGGTGGATACTAGATAGGTAGCTAAATATAATTGGTGGATACTGGTCATTATCTACATATTACCTAAATGCTTGAATGGACTGTTCGATGAAGTCGCTGATATAAAAATAATTTGAATAGGTGTTTATTTAGGTATAGTACAAGACAAGGCAGGTATAGTTCTGATTTATTAGGTGATAAAGAACTGTAATCTGTCCTGTAGGTAGGTACCCTACCTAGTTTCAAAGAAATCTATGATAGATATGAGACCAGTATAACCTATCTACTTATATTGGGAGCAAAATTATTTATTGAAAAAACACTAGGTGAATGTCACCAAGCATAGGTGCCTAAGCCTCAAGTGAAGCAAATTCAATTGATTGAATAACCTCAAAACTCAACCATTTCGACCTCTTTTGAACACAAATAATGGCACGAAATGTAATTCATAAAGTAGGTATTCTGTTTATTTTTCACCAATATTACACTGACCATGATGATATGATGATGATAAATGTGGCAAAAATAACGAACGAATCTTACGTTATGCAAAATGAATTATAATTCCGGGACTTTTACGCCATAATTCTCTTCTCTTATCACAATTCTCAATAAGATAGTTATTAGTCCACCGCACAAACAGTAGTTTTATCATATTTAAAACTAGTAATAACTTAATAAATTGTACATTATTAATTTCGACAAAAATAAAACTAAACTGGCTCAGACTGCAATCAAACGATACCAACAAAATAGGTTAGATACCTACGCGTGGGCAGGGCACCAATTTCAAATGACAGCGTAAGAAAGAGAGAATAGAGAGAGATGGAATTATGTGCGTAAAAATCATGAATGGATCCTAGCGGAAGCTTGCACTCATACAGACTGACTTCTGTGACGTAATCACGCACACGTTTGCACTCTAGCTCTCGCAATGACCACCCAATTAGATACTATGAACTGTGGACAACATGTTAAAATTTAATAAAGAAAAA
The DNA here is from genome assembly GCA_951802225.1 of Euspilapteryx auroguttella. Classification (NCBI taxonomy): domain Eukaryota; kingdom Metazoa; phylum Arthropoda; class Insecta; order Lepidoptera; family Gracillariidae; genus Euspilapteryx; species Euspilapteryx auroguttella. The sequence goes on along the minus strand of OX637664.1, from coordinate 5,011,657 downwards.
TATAAAACAAATCATTATTCGTTTATTATTTAATTTTAACTGCGGGAAACAGAACATCTAGTCGAAATTTGGTGTAGTTCTTCAGATATTAATTAATTTTCTTTATTTGCGACATCAACGCCATCTAGTAGGATTATGAAATTTGGGGACGGTAAAAATAACCGTTAAGTAGCAGAATCTTTTGGTTGAAACGATGATGACAACCCTAATTTTTTATTTGCACTTAATGCAATTTTCTAGTAACATAATATGATTTATTGGTGATCTCTTTAAATTAGTTTGCTTAAATACTTATTAGGACACACCTATTATAATACATACAAAAACATTTATTTGGTACTAGACCTTATATCTCAGGATTTTAGATGATTTATTGTGGAACTGATTTTGCATTGTTTGGTGACTACATTTTGGTGACAGATCTACTATTTTGAGGACAAACCCTATTATTTAAGAAACACAAAACTAATTAAATTGGTGATAGCTTAAATGATACCCTTATTATTTATTATAATTGAACTCGGACCTTCAAAGTCACATACTCGACAGTATCAAACGAATGCTTTTAAATGCGAGTTTAAATGGGAAGTACAGTCATCAGTCCTATTTTTAGGTAAATTCAGAATTAAAGTGATCACCAAATTCATATTGAACCAAAATTAACCATATTTGAAAATTATGTTATTTTTGTTCCCTTCTCGGCTCGACTCTGGGGCTGCGGCGGCACAGTGCCACAAGCTGTTCCACCGCCCATCTCTCGGCCGTTTGTATTGATGACTGGGTCGGGCGCGCGCCCTTCACAATCATGACACCTTTTAGTTTTCGTACGGGCGAAAGCCAGGGTATACTCTAGACCCCTTTCTTATACCCGTACCGGTACCTACAGGACTTAGACACTTAACCCTCTGATGATGATCTCCATTCTGTCCAGTAGCCTAGATGAAAGTAGTTGGTCGGTAAGGTACTATATGCTATGTCAAAAAGGCGTCATTACGCGACGGGCGCGGGTAAATTAGGCCGGGCCGCGGCGGGGGTGAAGTGACGTTTGAGGGGCGAGGCGGGGCGCACTCAGCGATATTGTTATCGGCCCGCTCCAACCGACACGCTTTTATAGGGCTGCCCCGTGCTATAAGCTGTTTTATTTTCAATATTATTGAAAACCAGTTGGTGGTTGGATTTTGATAAAATTGACAAACTTCAATTCTGTACTTGGGCATAATATTTTTAAACATACTTATGAACTGTATGAAAGTGATGCAATAGTATCTTTGTGATTTATTTTCAGCTTTCACGTTTAAATATTTAGTAAGTAGGTGTTTTAGACAAATCGGTTTTAAGTAAATTGTATAACTATAGTAAATTGTATAACTATAATATGCTTGATAACTATTTAAATACCCAATGCCCTCAAATATATTTTTAAGTACCTACCTATCACAAATATTTAAATACATATTTATCAATAGTTTTATGATAGTGGCAGGTTGTGGCAACCCTAGCAGGCAGCGAAGGCGCGTCGCGTCGGCCGCCCGGGAACAAAGCAGCCAGCCGCCGCCCTGCCTGTGACGTACAGGCTCCAAACTAATCATGATACTAGGTCTCCATTTCCATTTAGAAGCAATAAATAATTTTGTATTTTAAAAATAAATAAATAGAGACTTAGAAATATATTTTTATATTGTTTTAAACAGTAAAAAAGATCTCCTTCAGGAACTTAACCACATCTGTGGAAGCTTCGCGCGAATACTCTAGGTCTAGGTATTCAACAAGAGTCTGATCGAATAGTAGCAACCGCAGTCGTCGGCATACCCCAAGTATCAAGATGACAAAATCGCGTTACAGTCAATGATTCACCGAGGGCGGGCGCGCGGGCGGCGGCGGCGGTGGCGGCGGCGGCGGCAGCGGGCGGTGCCGCGGTCCCGTCGACAGCGAGAGCGCAGCCTGGCCCGTATATTGCTCGCTATAAACCGCACTATAAAGCTATAGCCTGTATCCAGTAGCGCATATACAACTACTATATGACTTATATGTTACCTTGTGCTGGCTTGCTCTGCCAGTTGGAAAATATTCGTTTCTACAAAGAGTTTAGTTGATTGCACACTTAAAAAAGGAGCGCAGCGTAGGCTTAGTTACTTAATAAGTATATATTTATCTATACCAATATTATAAAGAGGAAAGATTTGTTTGTTTGTTTGTAACGAATAGGCTCCGGAAATAATGAACCGATTTGAAAAATTCTTTCACTGGTATGAAGCTACACTATCCCCGAGTGTCATAGGCTAAATTAGATTTACAAAAAAATTAGGGATCCTTACTTAAACTCAAATAATGTAACCCAAGGTGCAATATTTTTTTCGTTGTTTACATATTTTGACAGGTAGTTTGTTGTTGTTGTTGTTGTTTGTTTTTTAATCGCCCATTCTGGGCAGTCAAAAGAACATAGTCTATAGAGCCAAGTCTTTAGTGGTATCTTATATTCTATGGCGTAACGAAGTAAGCCGGGACAGCTCGTGTATTTATAAAGGTTATTTGTATGCGTCGAAAGAAGGTAAACATAAATGCACATGGACTCGAGAATACTGCTCCGCACGTAGCCGTAGCTTAGTTGGCAGTGATGTGGACTAAGATACGTGTGCACCTGGGTTCGATTCCCGGCGGGGCAACCATTGATGATGTTTGTAATGTTCGTCCAAAGGCTGATCCAGCTTGGGTGCTACTCACTAAAAAAAAATTGTCCAGTTTCTTTGTCGCCTGAAATTATGGGGTAGATGCGTCAAATCAGCTAGTTCTGTTAATTTATTCAGACTTGATCTCGAGCGCCGAAAGCAACTTTACAAAAAAAAAACAGAACGAACGAACAGGTTCGTCTATACCAATATTATAAAGAGGAAAGATTTGTTTGTTTGTTTGTAACGAATAGGCTCCGGAAATACTGAACCGATTTGAAAAATTCTTTCACTGGTAGGAAGCTACATTAACCCCGAGTGTCATAGGCAATATTAGATTTTCAAAAAAATTAGGGATCCTTACCTAAACTCAAATAATGTAACCCAAGGTGTAATATTATTTTTCCGTTGTTTACATATTTTGACAGGTGGTTTGTTGTTGTTGTTTGTTTTTTATTCGGCCATTCTGGGCGGTCAAAAGAACATAGTCTATAGAGCCAAGTCTTTTGTAGTATCTTATATTCTATGGCGTAACGAAGTAAGCCGGGAAAGCTCGTCTCTTATATTTTTCGGGCACCCTAGATACAGGTTCTTCCTTGTTAGAGGCTCTGATCTGAGTGTTATCACAGATGATAGAATAATAGTGGTATGATGCGTTATTATTATTATGATCAAGGACGGAAGGATCCTTTAACCTTTTCGGCGCCACTGGAAATAAACGAAGGTTGCTCCCCCACGCCAAGGCATTTTACCTTCAAAAACATTAGTGATTGCAAAATTCAATCGACACACAAAATCAACCAACATTTTTATGTGAGATAAATAAACAATGGAGTGATTAATATACGAAAAGCTAAACATTTTCCCGTTTTTTAAACTTTTGTAATGCTAGAACCCAATTAGAATTTGCTTTTATGGAGTTTTGTCTGATTACTTTCAACTGAATTATATAACAAACTAAAGCGGTGGCACGTCACTAACTACTTCATATCAAGTACTCGGCGCTGGAGAGACACAAAAACTGCAAAGTTCGATCTCGTTAAAGGGTTGTTAATCACAGAGTCGATAGTTTTTTTGTACTATATTTTTTTATCTTTTATTTAATCGTATTTAAATCTTTAAAATTATGCAACGGATTTCGATTCGGTTTTTTTTTAAATAGATAGAGTGATTCAAGAGGAAGGTTTATAAGTTTAATACGTGCACAAGATAGTTATAGGTTAGGCGGTGCGAAGTTCGCCGGGTGGACTAGTTTTTAATAAAACCATTTATGTACCAATCAAAATAATCTCACTCAAGTAACTTAATAATTTTAAGTTCATGAGTCACATGTGATGTGATGCATTTCTCGTTACAGTTTAAGGCACCATTTTTGTCATGAGCGTGGCGGGATATTTCATTGAATCATACCTGGACAATGGGCATGGAAACACACCTCAATTTATACTCCAAAGGGCCTATGTCCAGCAGTGGACGTCTTTCGGCTGATTTTATTTCATTTCCAAAGATATTGTAAGTAGGTATCAAAAGTTATAATGTAACACGGAAATGCTACCTGTGAGTGGATAAATCGACCCGCCGACCAAAAAGTCACCCCTATTTTCCCACCCTTAGGGTGGGAATTTTATTTCCAAATTTTTATGGGACCAACTTCAAGGTATACCCTGTCGATTAAAAAAAGAATTATCAAAATCGGTCCACACAGTAAAAAGTTATGCGTGATCATACATAAAAAAAAAATATATATATACGCGACGAATTGAGAACCTCCTCCTTTTTGTTTTTTCGTCGGTTAAAAAACGTATAGTATTAGAGTTATAAAGCTTATAATTTGAAAAAACCAATAGCCGTCAAGCTTTATTAAATTGAGTTGTATTGGGACATGGAAGTTGTTGGGTAAATTTGTCTAACACTCGTAACAACAAAATAATGTTCCCTTGGTGTTTTCACCACCATTAAAAAATGCTCCGCTTTTGCGTTTGCAGGGGCCTTACATTATGAAGACAATATAAATGGGGCGGACGGAGCCTATAGTGTCGCGAGCGCATCGGTCCTTATCGTGCCAGAGGGATCTAGGCTTCGCACCGACCGCACGCGCGTTCTTTCTATTTTTGTATAAATACGTAATAAATTCTGGATAAAAAAATATATAGTACCTATACTTAGTTTTCTTTTGGCAATTTTTTTTTTTAATTATTCTCTTTCGTCCTCAAATACAAATATGTACAAAATTAAAACTATACTTTCTATAAATTTAAAATCTAAAAATTAATATAATTTATGTTTGTAGCTGTTCGTCCCTCGACCATTGCCATAAATCAATCATAGATAACATCGTATCCAAAACGTCATTATAAAGAACTATGTAAAATCAAAGGTTGTTTTAATTTTGAGGACATAAATAACATTTAAATTAAAAATTACAAATAATTGTAAAATACTATAAAGTTCATTTTTACAACCTCTACACTTCATCAAAGAGATTTTTTAATTTTCATCAGGAATTTTCTTAAGTATCTCAATTTACATACGTAAACAAATATATGTTGTAGAGTTTTTTTTAAATGAACTTTTAACTAGTTCAAAAAAAACAACTTATGAGGTAAGGTCCCAATAGTTCTCTGCAAATCTGTATTCCAGTAGTAGAAGCCGTGGGAAAGAATAATTTTTAAGGTAAACAAAGTCATAAATCACATTTTTGTAAAGGGTTTTTTGCAGAGTATTCTTACCTGGAATCGACACTTTTGTTTTAGCATAAACGCATAGGCGGGGTGCCTATCCAACATACCTTACACACAAAGACAACATAATGCGACATCTATTTGTCTCTGAGCACTGTTACCTAAAGCTTTAGCAAACAAATCAAACCCATTTATGGAATTAATTGCCAATATTTTTTTTAGTTTTGCTGGGTATTTCCTATTACTTTGTGAATACCGTTTAAAATGTTGAAAGCTTTTTTTAAAAGACGTGATTTTGTTCTATAGTATAATATTCAATTCTATGGTGTCTATTAAAGCGTTTACCCAGCTATGTATGGATGTTTGTAAAAAATCTGTGATGACCATTTGTAGATCTAAGTGTACACGTTTCGAAGTAAACGTAGTATTAGTAGGTAGGTACTTTTACGACCAAATCCAAACTGACTTAATTCAATTCAACAATATTTTATTAGTTTCTAATTAGAACCATTGGAAAATGCGCAGCGCAATTCATCTGTAGATGTACTTTCACTATTTTTTACGCTGAGCGTAACAACAGTCTAGACACAATGTACCAAAATGTCCACTCTTTAGCACAGCACTAAAAAACTTGTCTTGCGTATGTGACGTCACAGCAGCACTTCACCTCAAGTGCTTGGCGTACGGGATATATCAAACAACTGATGAACGGGTTGCTTCGCTAGAGCCGCCCGCCTACCTTATTAATTGTTGTCGACATTTTCAAAGGCGAGGATTTGTAATGTGTACAATAAAGGAATCAATAGTAAATTCTAATAGAAATTATATTATTTCAGTCCGCACTATGCGTACACGTTATGAGATGGTTGAAAAAGTGTATAGTTATAATAATTTAAAAATATATTTGTTAGGAATCATCGAAAATTCCGAGTAATGTCACAACACTAGACCACTTCCAGTAAAGTACTTGGCGTGGGAGAGCACACTACTTTTCATTTGAAAGTTTCTTAAAGTTTATCGTCTTATTATTCTAAGTTAATTAACTTTTCACAAAATCTGTTAACATGAATTACTTCATAGAAGCTTCAAGAACAGTATCCAATTGGATTTTTTTCTTTAGAACATATAGTTGGGTCATAAAATGTAAAAATGTAAGCTACTTCCAGAGAAGTGCTTGGCGTGGTGGGAGAACTTTGTGACTACTTCATATCAAGTGCTTGGCGGTTAAAAGGTTAAAAAAAAAGAAGGTATAGGTATAAGTTAAGTATTTCAATTTTATGGAAAAAAAAGTTCCGATCTTCATAATTAATGAAATAGTAGGCAGGTAACTAATGATGCTGAGGCTGTCCTATCTATCTCCCAATCGGAATGCACGTGTGATGCCTGGTGCCCTAGTAGTATTGACGCTAGTGTTACGGTAGGTTAGGTAAGTTAAGAGGTGTGTTTAGTGTGGAGCGAATTCTAGAGAACCTACAATTATCCATCCTTTATCTATTCTATCTACTCCATCTACCTACATCCATCATAATCAAATCCCATCTCACTGATCATCAACTATTCATACTGCTTGTAAGAGCGAAGCCCACTGGGGCTCAAATACAGCAAAGGAGAGCAGTCTTCCTTGTTCTTTGGGCTCAAACGTCAAACGGCCTTTTCTATCGCACGCAAGGCACGGTTTACGCAGTATAGGTAAATAACTATTATAATATAAATTTATTCAATATAACTTTGAGAACCGTTTTCTCAAAATTAACTAAAACGTAGACTGTACTTGTCACAAGGAGACCACCTAGTTACCAACTAGGTAATTCTCATTCTCGTAGAGCAAAGTCCGGGATTTCTTCGGGAGGTCAGTGTTAGAATTTTTTTAAAAGTGCTACACTACAATATATTATAGCCAGCCCATGCCCTTTTGTCCCTCTCCTTCTTCATCATCAATTCAGCCGAAATAAGTCTACTGCTGTACATAGGTCTCCCCCTATAAATCTCCACCACTTACTCTATTATCACCTTATTATCACCTATTATTGTGCCGCCATGATCAATCATTTCATACTTATAAATGTGGTTGGCCATCTCACCCCGCACGTGTCCAACACGTAGCAAAATATTTCTTCCATACTACCAGGCGCGCAGAAACCCATTGGATGTAGAAAACGACTTCAACTTCAATTCGTGCAACACAGAGAGACGATTCTGCCTGTTGATGTAACAATACAATAGTGACATCTAGTGACAAGTAGCAAAATTGGCTAATTGTCGTCTTGTCACAACTACGTCCAAGCGGGCAATAGCGGAACCAAAAAACAGTTTTTTTTACAAAAATACAAAGTACCTAGTAAATTTTTATTTTTACAAGTGGAAATTCTGCATTAAACTTTCTGGTATAAATTAAATAGTTGTAAATAATAGATCACTAATACTAAACCTAGCTGGGGACTGGGGAGTTTTGATGATTCTAAATAAATATTATCTCAAATGGGGAACGGGCGGAAAAAAGTTCGCCTGTCAGCAGAGCTATTTAGGTAGGTAACAATCTGAGGTAACAATACTCAAAAATAAGTTGGCTAAAGAGAAGAAAAATACGAGGATTGATTTTAATACAACACAATCGACTTTTTCGATTAAGCACACATCAGGGGGCGTAGCTCAGATGGTAGAGCGCTCGCTTAGCATGCGAGAGGTACCGGGATCGATACCCGGCGCCTCCAAGTTTTGTTTTTTCTTCTATTTTTACATAAAGAAACGCATCGGGGTAGGCAAAGACAATGGATTTCCACTTGCTACGATACTCACTCCTTTCGCTTCTTCTAAGTCAAGCCTTTTCATAAACGCACGTCGGTTTCTTTTTTTTACTCTTATTAGGTAGGTACCAAAGGTACTTACTTACATTTATTTTTAAGAGCCAGTTTACATCGATGCTAGCGCCATTCGCGAAAAAAAATTATATATTCTAAACTAAGGCAAATATCAAAAATGTGACACAGTATGACACTACTTAGTCTTCTACTACAAACTTCTATTCTATTACGATAATACCCCTGTTGCGATTCTATTACGATTGGGTCAACAATTGCGATTATGGAAATTTTGATAGTATCTTCATTCTACTAGTCTTACAAGATCAAAGTTACTAGACTCGCGATTTTTGACCCAATCGTAATAGTCGAAAAGTAATAGTATAGAAATTTAATCGAAGTTACTAGACTCGCGATTTTTGACCCAATCGTAATAATAGTTATAGTATAGAAATTTAATCTAAGTTTTTGAGAGGCCCCTGATCCTGACAGAGAGATGGGAAACGCCTGTATAGATAACAACAAAGCCGATGCTAGTTTTTCAGTGTAAATGCTCTGGCCATAATATGTGCGCTAAACCTATAAGTACAGTGGCGGACACGATCGGCGTAACACTACCGGTTTTTCTGTATTGCAAAATAGCTTTTGTTCTTTAGTATTACAGTCTAGGGCTGACGAAACCATAGACAAATCTGTTACGGCCTCCTAGTCCGTGACTGTACCTATAATAAAAGCCTTGCCTCCTCACAATTTAAACAATGAGCTCAATTGTTACACAATTTATTTTAAACTAAGTAAAATCTTAAACTCAATCATTTCTATATTTAAGATAAAACTAAATAATCTTTACAGAATATTTAAGTCTCTAATTATTCTAATAAAACAAATAAGCACGATTACATTGTATGTACAAAATAAAATTAATTACATATATTAGTAAATCCAGCAGTCTTGCTCTAAAAGGGTAAAATTTCTTCCGGTTGCTCAATTTTTGTATAAATAGCGTGCTTCTTCGTTTTATGTTTCTTCAAATACTTCGAATCAATGAAGGACTCTTCGCAAAGGTCACATTCGTAAGGACGCTCCCCGGTATGTGTACGTAAATGTACGACCAAGTTACCTTTTAGAGCAAAGAACTTCATGCAAATCGAGCAACCAAACTTCTTCTCTCTTGTATGGGTGAGCTGATGTGTCCTCAGATGGGTTTTTGTTTTAAATCTCAGCGAACACAGTTGGCAAGGGAAAGGCCTTTCATTTGTGTGTACTCGCTCATGCATAATCAGCATTGCTTGGCTCGCACAGTTTTTACCACACGTTGAGCATTCAAACCGCTTCCCAGTACCGGCCCTTTTACCAGTTTTATGTTCCAGCATGTGTGCAGCGAGCTCATTCTTGTTACCCTTTACGTCCCCGCATTCTGAACACAACAGTTCCTCTTCAGGAGTCATGTGCATATTCAACACGTGCTCGTCCAAAGCCTTCTCCACTGAGAACATACGTTTGCACAATGAACAAGCAAATCCCAAAACTTTCCCATTCTTTGATTTCATCTCTTGCTTTACAGTCTTTATTAATTCCTTCTTCACATCGTGTACTTTGGTTCTCGGACAATTACCAGATGTCCTGTGATCCTCCAAAAGAAGTCTCCTATCAAATGTTTCATCGCAAAAGCGGCACTCATAGACATTAATATGAGTAAGGCGATGAGTCTGCATTGCAATTTTTTGGTTGAACCGCTTGTAGCAGATATCGCAGGCAAACTCTCTTATTCCTAAATGTATGGTCATGTGCCGCTTTAAATTATTCTGATTGGCAAAAGTCTTGCCACATTCGTTGCATGTTGGCTTGATATTGTTGTGTCTATACTTGATGTGCTGTGTCAAAGTACTCCTTTTGAATGACTGCAAACAGAATGGGCAGTCAACAACTAATCCCGTGACATTGTGGAGATACAAGTGACCCGTCAGGATTTCAGGGGATTCAAAGGATTTTCCACATAAGTTGCAGATGTGGTCCTGGTGATCATTGGATACATGTGTGCCCTGGTGGGTTTGGTAGTCTGAGAGCTCCTCGAAAGATTCCCCACACTGACAGAGAAAGGTGCCATTCTCCTGCTGCACAACGGTGGCTATTTGCTCGTCTTCAGCATATTCTATTACCAGTTCGGAACCATTTGCACATTTCACTATTTGATACTGTGAGTTGTCATCACCTTCGCAGAGTATAACTTCCTCTTGATTCAGATCATCATCTTCGGCATCATGCCCATCAGAAGTCAGGTAGGTCAATTTGTTGCCACTTTTTAACAATATTGGGCCGTCTTTGCCTTCAGTTGTTAGTATTTTGATAATGCTACTGTTGTCAGTGTTAGGAATGTTTTGTAATAGGTTATTTACAGCAGTAATGCTCTCAATGTTTTCTGGTACTTCTGTTTTTGGTACCATTTCAGATGGCACCACCTTAACCCAGTGCTGCGACTGTGAGTTACTATCATTGTTGTAGTCAATTTCCATTTCTTGGTTGTCTGTTTCATAGTTTTCTTGTTCATCCATATATTCACCATCTTGACTCTCTTCTTCGTTCTCAAGTATTGTGGCAGGAACACTGTCTGGAACCTTGTTGTTGTTTATGATGAAGGATTCAAATGAATTTTCAAAGTTGTCCTGTGGTTTAATGTCTGGTTCAGGTTCCGGCACAGTATCTTCTACACTTTCTAGTTTTATATTGATCTCTGGTAAATTTGCATTTTTTTCTGTAATTTCTTCTGGAATATTGACTTTCTCTTTATCATCTATCACTAGAACATAGTAGTAATCATCGTCACTATCACTTGGCTCAGCTTTCATCAAAGATTGCAGCTGTTTGAAGGACTCACTTGTGTGTTCTTCTATTTCTACAGTATTCTGTTGCGAGTACTCCTTGGCGAGTAACGATTCTAATTGTGACTTGAGGTCGGTATCCATCTTGATGCACTGTTGACGAAAGGTGTAGGCAGAGTTCAGTACCGTGTAGCAGTCGGAACACAGCTTCTGCGGAAGACCGTCGTCTGGTGTGACCTGGAATTACCATCACACCATTTAGACCCTATTCCCATGTGATCATTATAATAATGAAGGCATTTTAATGCAGAATTAAGTAGAACAGAAACTGAACCAGTGGTAGAGAGAAACAATAACTGCAGTTTTGAGCAATTTCAAAAGACCCCCTGACCATAAATTTTCATGTTTTTGGTTCGAGGTTATGTTTTTATATACAAATTTTCAAAGGTATAAATTGACACAATGAAGTTGGGCGAATGCGTGACCTAACCATACAAAACTAACTTAATATAGATTATCAGTTTTGTATGTTAGATAAACCGAACTTACCTCAATCGATGTTGTTTCTTGGAATTTCTCTTTTACGTTTTCTTCACTATCGTTCAGTATTGCAAACTCGGAATCAGGACGAAGACAGCAACGGCATAAATTTGACCACGTCTCCATTTCACGATCGCGTTGCAAAAGCCATCAAACATCCTGGAATTCATTTTGAAATTATCACCAGTTTTGAACTTTTGTTTATTTGACAAGCAGCAGGATTTTCAAAACAAATCCAAATTCAAAGATAATTCCAAAGAGTAAAATTTATCTACGGACCTTGGCCATAGCCGTAAAAAGACAATCTATGATCGTCGAAATTATAGACAAGGGACGAGCGCGTCGTCTTTTCTTTTTTACGTTTGACAGTGGCAAAACAAGATGGCGTACACATACTTTGTTTGCCGCGATATTTGAAATTTTGGAACTTAATTTTACTAAACGAACAGCTTGGTGCTATAAATTTTCTTAGAATTTTCATTTTTTCTTAGAGTTCAGCAAGCGCATTGTCAACCATTATCCTGTGTTTGAGTTTTTAAAAAAAGTACGCACCAGTAGGCACGCCATCTAGTGGCTGCAGGGATAAGTACAACTCACTCTCATTTATTGCACTGCACACAGTCACAGTCAGAGAGTATGTAAGTACAAACTAACTTCCAAGAAAATATGAAGATGGTGCTGCACACTATATTTCTTGATCATCATCCTGCCGGCCATAGATAATATTGACTGCGGGCCCACCCACGCAATATACAAAGGCATATTCAATATTTTTAAGAAAATTTAACAGGAAGAGTGCGCATTGAGCAAGATAAGTCTGCTGCTAGGTAAAGTCACGGACTAGGAGGCCGTAACAGATTTGTCTATGGTTTCGTCAACCATAGACTGTATTACCAAAGAACAAGAGCTATTTTGCAATATAGAAAAACCGGAAGTGTTACGCCGATCGTGTCCGCCACTGTACACTTCGTGGTTCGAGGTAGGTGTACTCCACGACTCCACCCGCCATTTCAAAACAACTTGGCTTATTGCTAAATGGTTCATATTTTGACCACTCGTAGACTTATCTGGCGTGCAATCATGGACTGCCTCAGATATTATACTCAAGAGGACGGTATCGTTTTTTTTTTTAGTTTTTTTTTTTTTTAAAGTGATTTTTAGCTTTGAGAGTGTCCTAAATTGCTATACCCTTGCCGGGTCACTAAGTCTTAAGTTCTTTGTATACATAATGTAAGACCTGTATGTACCTACACTTAGTTTGCAATAAACATCTTGTATGTTGTATCTTGTATCGTAACGCAAATTTCACCAAAAATTAACGCTCTCTCTGTCGCATGGTTGCAGCTTTGCCGTTAGGGGGCGACAGCATGATATTTTTGCATTGCTAGCTATACTGTCCCCGTTTTAACCTTTCCTGGTCAACGAAAAACATTTCTAAAGCTGAATTGGCCCAACCGTTCCGAAGTTTGAATGAGACAAACAAACAGAAATTGATTTTAAAAATGGATTCCTAAGGGGAATGGGTGCGATACTAGCGCCACTTCGATTATAATAATTAATATCTTCTAAACCATGGCCGAAATCAAAAATATGCGTCAATGACGCCCTAGATAATCTTACAAAGATTTTTTAAGACAACAGTCTATCAGATATCTATCGTTTGTTTTAGTATCACAAACGGATATGTCGTCTATATCATTATCCTGAAAGCTACGCAACAGAGCCTTAAAAATTATATATGCAAGATTATCTAGAGCGTCATTATCTTTTTTTTTATTTCGGCCATGGTTTAGAGAAGATATTATTATTTATAGGAAGTGGCGCTAGTTTCGCACCGTGTGGTTGGTACACAAAGTGTCAGCCGGTGGTACTCGGTACTACACACATATGGCTATTATCCCGCCATTTGCGTTCTTTGGAGGAATACCGACGGACGCAGGAAAATTGGAAAGATTGCTAGTGTTGAGCGTTTTGACTCAGTCCTATTTTTTAACCGACGAAAAAACAAAAAGGAGGAGGTTCTCAATTCGTCGCGTATATATATTTTTTTTTATGTATGATCACGCATAACTTTTTACTGTGTGGACCGATTTTGATAATTCTTTTTTTAATCGACAGGGTATACCTTGAAGTTGGTCCCATAAAAATTTGGAAATAAAATTCCAACCCTAAGGGTGGAAAAATAGGGGTGACTTTATTTTTCACTCACAGATTGTATTGCCGTGTTGTGATTTACATGAAAACTGCTAGGTATAATTATGAGTATTTTTTATATGAATGTTAATATTCATAATCTCAGCCGATAGACGTCCACTGCTGGACATAGGCCTTCCTCACAAATCGCCTCACCGACCGGTCGTGATCGAACCTCATCCTGTTAGTCCCTCAACCTTCACCAGGTTGTGTGGCCACCTTGTGGGGTGCGACCACCCTGTGAAGGGTGATTAACTGGGGTCAAAAAAAAATTAGCCCAAAACAACTGAAAAGCAAAAAATAAAAACTTTTTATCAAAAAATTAAACCGCCGAAAAAACTGAAAAGCAATAAATAATGGGGAAACATTTTCTATTAGGCCTTAATTTACTCAATTCTTAAAGTAATTTTGGATTACCAAGAAATTTGGAGTCGGTGCCACAGATCACTAAATTACCTGAAATTCAAAGAAATAACCGAAAAACGTGTGTCGCTGCGCATCGCGCTTTAGGTAGATAATGAATTTGCTTGTGTGGTGTGGCGCCGACTTAAAATTTCTTGGTAATCCAAAATTACTTTAAGAAGTGAGTAAATTAAGGCCTAATAGAAAATGTTTCCCCATTATTTATTGCTTTTCAGTTTTTTCGGCGGTTTAATTTTTTGATAAAAAGTTTTTATGTCGATAAGCAAACGTAGCCAGATAATAAAGTAATTGAAACCTAACTAAAATATTTACGTAGGCACTTATTAATTATTATCATTAGTACCTACCGATAAAAAAAACAATAAATTGGTTTTAAAAATCACTACTTTTATGATCTTGAAATTTAACAATTAAACTTAACTAGCTAAGGCTAGGCTAGTCTTTTATATTATAGTCAATGGTCATCAAATATTCCCTCTTATAATTTTTAATTATCGATATGACAGCAGAATGCTTCCCCACACTACAGCTTCAGTTTAGCCAGACTGGCCTTCGCGCATCCTTCGCGTTTGAAATAGACTTAGGTAAAATTTTCGGAACAACTCATCACTTATTTACTACTCCTTTAAATGTGTTCTTATTAGTCCACGAGCTATCCCGGCTTACTTCGTTACGCCATAGAATATAGATACTTCTAAAGAGTTTGCTCTATAGACTATGTTCTTTTGACAACAAACCACCTGTCAAAATATGTAAACAACGGAAAAAATATTGCACCTTGGGTTACATTAATTGAGTTTAAGTAAGGATCCCTAAACTTTTTGAAAATCTAATATAGCCGAGTGACATACACTCGGGGATAGTGTAGCTTCCTACCTGTGAAAGAATTTTTTAAATCGGTTCAGTATTTCCGGAGCCTATTCGTTACAAAAAAACAAACAAATCTTTCCTCTTTATAATATTGGTATCAATGGTTCAATGCTTCTTTTCTTTACCTATTGTAAAAAAATATTTTATTTTTGACAATAGGCAAAGATAAACCAAAATTGTAAACTTAACTGTAAGTAGGAACCTAGTTTTTGCGGTCAGAAATAGACCGTATGTGTTTACCGTAAATGTTTTGCGTAATTTATCGAATATGAACAGTAATAATAGTTCAATGAATACGAATTGATTTTTATTTGTAAAGCCTAAAGGCCGACCTAATATAATTAAATATTAAACAATTCATATTATAATTAATTTCTGGAAGCCAAAAATCCTGTTGTTAGTTTAAAACCGCACTCGCAATCTATTTATCAATATCATTTGCGGCTGTTTTTAATAAAATAGCTGTCCGTGTCAAATCATATCAACAGACAATCGTATGTATAATAAATGTCAACTTTCTAATAGATATCATTGTGAAAACCAGGGTAACTATATAGTAGGTATAAAGTGGACTTAAATTAAATAAAGAACTAAACTCGACTTATACTTATAAATATTCTCACGCCTTGTATATTCCCCGAAAGAGTAGGCAGAGGCACCAGCTCAATTTAGTGAGCGAGAAGCATCAGTGCATGGAGCTGGACCTTCGTTTGGCCGAGTTATACCATCAGCCGTATTTACTAAATGAGTGAAATACTTCACTTACTTAAAAGATACTTTACTCTTTTGTTTTCTGTGGCAAATTTTGCGCGAGTCTAGATTTTAGTATGCAATTCTATGGTCCAGATTGAAAGCAGCAGAGAATCAATTTGTTCCTTTCAGACCTTTCAGAATGAATCGAGTGGCGTTGACTGATTGTTCGGCCGAGTGACGGAGTCATTTCCTTAATGAGGTGACGATGAGATTATGTTTGTGATTTTTTAGGAAAATTTTCCTTAAGCCACCATCATATTCTGCCAGTGAGAGCTAACGGCTGATCATGAGCTTTTATACTCGCATAGAGTTAGCAGTTTACCGTGAAAATTGAAAAATATTAATTGCAATCAAATATCCTATAGAAAAAAAGGCGGTCCTTTATAGTAAGTGATCCTAAAATCCACTAGAAAATCTAACATTAGCCGTAACGTAACATAATTTGATAAACCTGCGTCACGTCTACCCGTATCATTCATAAAGATACAGTTGGTTTTAAGTAGCTTTACTGGAGGTCTACATCTAAAGAAAGAAAAAATATTTATTTACAAAAACTATGACACACACAAAAAGTTAATCAATACATACAATAGGTACATAATACAAGTAAGACAAAAAATATTAAAAAAAAAAACAAATGATAAAAAATATCAAAAAAATCCAACAGAAGAAAAAAAAAAACAACAATTTGAAAAGAGAAAAAAAAAGGAAATCAATAATAGGCAAAAAAACAAAGTTTGTATATAGTGTGTCGCAGTTGCTGTAAAATGGCTCTAACTCAGCATTTGCGGAAGGCTCATCTCTGGTTTGTTGTATGGTAAATACTTGACAGACATCCAATCTAAATTGACATACGTCAAATAACTAAAATGCTCTTTAACTTTTGATGTATAACAGACTACGCCTTTACGTTTGTAGTTAGATAGCGTAGCGTGCTACGTGCTACGCCGACTGTGTAGCACGGGGTGCCCCGTAGCAACGCGAAAAGCTATGCTTGACGTCAAAGCAACAATCAAAATGCATATTTGAGTTGAACTCTCGAACGACGACGACTTTATTTTACAAAATAATTAATGTGTGTGGCGTATATCTGTGTACACCTACTAGTTAGATATTTAAAATTAAACTCAAGTTTATTTTATTTGATATGAAAATCCCTCTGGAATCTGTATTTTCATTATAATTTTATTTATTTAGACTCCTTAAATACTCGGTTTAAACACACACACACACTGCAAACACAAAGCAAATTGTAATATATTCGCAGCGAACCCGCATCACGGCATAAATTGCCGGTTTTAAGAGGCCTCTGAAGGTAGTTCTGTTATTATTTAATAAATACTTAAACGATTTTTGTTCGTTTTATGAATCAATCTTTTAATTATCCCAATACATAATCGAAATTAAAAAAAAAAAAACTTTTACTTTACAATTTTTTTCCAATTTAGAATATAAATTAGGATAATTAAAAGATTGGGGATTAAAAGATTATTAACATACCTAATAATTAACCATCTTAAGTTTTCTTTACAACTTCGGAAAAAGCCAAATCTGTCCAAAATATTTTCATAAATCTGACGGTTTAATAGTTTTCAATGAAAAATCTTTCCTATAACATTCTTAATAAGGTTCATAAGAGTTGAATCTTATTAAGAATGTTATAGGAAAAAACATTCGTAACGTTCGGAAAGTATATCGAAAAGTAGACTTGTGTGTTCCCATCCCAATAACAAAATAAGCCTTTTGAACCTATATTTTCGTCACATTCACATCATTTGACTCTTTATCGAGCTTTCAGAGAGAAAAAACACTTTTTTCCCCAAGCTCGAAATGATAACGCTCTCGCTCGCCAGAAGCTTTATAAATAGCCTACCGATATAGAGCTTAGAATTTTAACTTCACATACATTTTAGAGACACGCATAGTTAAAAATACATGGATTTTCGGTATTGTGTAGTGTACACATATTACTGGAAGCTAGGGGCTGTTTCGGATCGCGTCAGAAATACTCTAACGTTGGTGCGGTGACCGCCAGACTCAAGTGGAGCTGAACTGGTCACGTCTGCCGCTTAGACCCGTACCGGTGGGCAAGAATTGCAACCGAGTGGGTTCCTAATGGCAGAAGCAAACGTGGAAGACCAAAGAGGAGATGGCGGGACGATTTCGATTCCCATCTGGAGAACTGGCGCAATTGGCGCAGGATCGGAAGGCTCGGAGAACTAGGGGGGCCTTTGCCCAGCAGTGACACTTCACTGGCTAAATAAAAATATAGGGGCTGTTTCAAACAAATTATGACAACTTTAACCATTTGGCTCAACTCGGTACAGATCTGTACCGATAAGTTATAACGGGCGTGGAATCAACTCGGTACAAATCTGTACCGAGTTGAGCCGAACGCAAAATTATCAGATTTTGACAAACCAACCAAGGTTTGTCAAAATCTGATGAACTACTTTTTAAGGTTACCTTAATTTAAAAAACGGAACCCTTATAATTTCATTTGTGCTTCATTTCATCGGTACATTTGAAAAACTGCTCTACTTTCCTTTCTCTATGTCACCGAATAGGGACAGTAACGAACAAAAAACACTCCTATGACGCAAAAATAAAGTAAGTTTTTCAATAAAACATAAAATCACTGTCAAGATTTGAACTATCTAATAAAATGTGACGAATAAGTTGAAGCGAACTCGATTTACTTCTTTATGGGCTGAACAAATATCGAAAAGCTTAACCCTTAAGCGATTTTTTCAAGTAGCCTTATTATGGGTTTTGCTAGCAAGTTTAAGTTATAAAAGCTTTAATTAGACTTGCAATTTAATTTAACTTGCAATGTGTATGAATGATGATCGAGTGAAATTTTGCAACTCAATTTTGAAGCAGATTTCTTTCACCGATTGAGCAGAAATGTTGTATACATGTTCAAAGCGCCTAAGAATTCAAATGTGATGTCATTAAAAATCCAACATTGCAGAAAGTTGTTAGTGTAAGTACTACTACAATATGGGTATCAAATTATAGGCCTTGCTGAGATTAAAGCCATCCAAAAATAAGTTAAGGAAATAAAAGCTGATTTTTCGCCAAAGGAGCTGGAACGGTTTCCATACTAAAATGCGATCGCTCAACGCGTAACGTAACCTTGGTCAAACTCTACCACCTTTTATTAATTCAACCTTTTATTTCAATCTGTGATAACCTAGGCCTACAGGTAACCTGAAAAGAACCGTTATCGTACCTACATATGACAAACGATGTTAACTCCATTTCATTCAACATATAATAGGATGCTGAGTCCTCTGCTACACTGGTTATATTGTGGCTTAATTTATTGCAACATACCAAGCCACATCTGCGCGGGTGTATGAAATGTCTCCCACGCTGTGATAAATCTTCTGTAAGTATTTAGGCAAGTAGGAATTTGTATTGTGTTCTTACTGCTATTTCTTTAATACGTACGACGCACCCTGTGCTTGTGACCATTTTTGTTGTGCTAGATATGCATCCTGTCACCCACGGGTCACAGTGGGTAGTCTTAGTAGTAACAATAATAACACATCACACTCAAAGTCCCTAACAAGGTAGTACCTATATTTAGGATGCCCGAAACCATCCCGAAACATTATACAGAGACGAACATTACACCCAGACCGGGAAACAAACATCTATTTTCATAATAAAAAATCAAATCTGTTATTTTTATATTATTTTGCTATGCTCAATTGCTATCACGTAATTGCCTGTACATAGATTCGACACAACTTTTTGTATTCATTAGTGGAAACTTCATTGGCTTGTGTAATATTTTAATTTTTTTACTCATAAGTATAATTGTAGCTGTTTGTTTCCCTAAATAAATAAATAATAATGTTCGCCCCGCCGCAAATCCAACTAAGGTCCGCCCGCGTCTCACCGAGTCCACATCACTACCACTGAGCTACGGAGCAGTCAAAATGAGGAATCTTAGGAGTTATAAGCGGAGTTACCTTTATCGTGCTTAGACTGGTGACTTGATCGCCAATCCTTCTGGCTAGCTTGGCGATTATGGCAAAATTTACCCCGCGATATTTGTGCTTGTTGTGATATTTTGGGGTGGCCTACGTCTACCAGCGGACTTATTTTCGGCTGGGAAGATGAAGAAGATACCTTAAAATGCAATTAAATTGCAATAATTTTTATAGTTTACTATGCGACTTTATGTAGATATTATAGGTAGGTAAAAAGAGAAAATTAATATTACATAGAATTTACAATTCTAGCTAAAATTAGGTTTTCTCAGACGCAGTCTTGATTGTTTTTGCTTCGGACCGAGATTTGCATGGAAATAAGGGGGCAAAATGCAAATAAGATCAAGTTTCCAGTACGTTCCCTACCGATAGGTGTTGGGGTGTTGGTTAGTACGCTCCTTATATTAGGTATTCGAGCACCTCCGTGGTTGAGTTCGTATGTAGTGGTTGACTGCTCCGTAGCTCAGTTGGCCGTGATGTGGACTGAGAAGCGTGTGCACCTGGGTTCGTTTTCCTGCGGGGCAAACATTGTTATGATAAATATAGATGTTTGTTTCCGGACTGGGTGTAATGTTCGTCTTTGAATATGTTTCGGGGACACTATATACAGGTTCTACCTAGTTAGGGGCTCTGAGTGTGATGCGTTATTATTATTTTTATTTGTGGTGTTGACTTTGGTTATCATCAGACGGACTGCACGGCACCAACCGCGCGAAGTCGACATACTTAACCTATATATGAACTGCATGCAGAGTCAACTTCACGGCAGTTGGTGATTGACGCCGTACGGTCGCCAACTCGACTGCAGCCGACCGCGTGCAGTTAAGTCTCGACTGCATGCGGTTAAGTGAGTACCTATGTAGACTGCGCGCGGTTGGTGCTGTGCGGTCCGTCTGATGGTAACCTTTACTTTGGACGTCCGCATTTTTATTCCATGACACTGAAAAATCTTAAGAAATATCTTTCATAAATTTTTTCATGAAAGATATTTCTTTGTCAATATGTCAATATGAGACACAATAAAAAAAAATAGTAATAATGTTAAAGGATAGCCAAAGGAACACTTGAGCGTTACAGAACAATGGGCCGGTTTTGATTCCCGGCGGGGCCAACACAATGGTATTGTTTGGCAGGTATGGCGTGGTGTTAAATTTGTGTTATAAGCAGGTACGAAGTTTGCAGGGTACGCTAGGTAAACCAAAGTTTTGTTTGGGATTTCAGTAAGAATCAACCTTACCCCTGTATAATATAGAGTCTATATTGTGAGCACGAGGGTCCTTCCTTAAATAAAAACTAGTGGTAAAACCTACGAACAGTAAGCTAAACGTTCCGTTTTACTATAATATGTAAATGAGCAGTAAAACGCTGCCTTTGTTTTTGGCAACTTTATGCTGTGACTAAGCAAGTTGCAAAACCCGTATAGGGATGCTAACAAAGCGGTATATAGGAAATTAAAATAAGCCTCTTTTGCATATTTTAAGCCTGCTCTTATATAATAAATACTTCTACACAAAATAAATAGGCATCTTACATTGTAAAGAGCGCCACAGTACAACCAAGTGGAGGCGGCATAGGATACTACCACCCTATCTCTTCCTGTGGGGGTCGTAAAAGGCGACTAAGGGAATTTCCGATGGTCGGGCAGCAGCTATCTTTGTTGAAGAATTTTAACAACCATACTGCGATCGCCAACCCGCCTGCCAAGCGTGGCGATTACGGCAAATTTCCTCCACAATGTTTGTCCTTGTGTCTTGCGGGGAGTCCTATGTCCAGCAGTGGACGTCTCCTGGTTGTAATGATGACCACAGTACAGTGGCTGGCTCATGAACCCACTCATCCTAATATCGAATAAAAGCTGTCTTCTGTGAGATCTAGCTTAAAGCAAAAGTAGGCACTATGGAGATAAACGAAAGGAGTTCTTCTTTATTTAAAAACTAGCTGTCCCGGCAATATTCGTATCGCGCCTTACAAATTTATATGAAGAATTTAATTGTTGTTTTTACTATCATCCCCTCAATTTTTCCATATTTTCACACCTTTTAAACCTTTCCTGGACTACTACGAACATTTCAAAACCAAAATCAGCTAAATTGGCCTGGCCGTTCTCGAGTTTTTGCGAGACTAACGAAACAACATTCTAAAATATATATATATATATATATATATAAAGTAGATTTAGCAAATATATTTTAGACAAGATGATGGAGCGAGCAGTATTCAATCTATAAAATGCAATATGATAGATTGACTAGAATGACGTCACATCCTGATCCGTTAACTTCGGGAGGATTTTATTTAATATCTCAAAAGTTTATATATAATACATAAATACATGCGAATGCACACTTAATGAATTCTTGATGGTTGTTGTTGAGTTAGCAGTGATCTTGACTGTGGCTTCAGAGGTTCTATTCCCGGTAAGGCGAACATTATTATGATGGATATAATGCTTAGTATTTGTATGTTTTATCGACCCCCTTTGTGATCTATAAACAAATAGACAAGATGACCTGTCCTGCAGTTTGGCCGATATAATATGTGTGTGTATGCCTGTAATTCTTTATTAATAAACGATTTAAACAAACAGATATATGTAAGGTTCTACCTTGTTAAGGCTTTACGTGTGATGTGTTAATAACAATATTATTTGTTAATTTAACAATAAGTTCCCACTTTACAAAATTACATTCGATATCTTATTCTGTAACCATATTCACTTCTTGAGCAGTGTTTTTAACATTTGTGCACAAATTGTGAATTATACTTCGCGCTTCGTCCTCGAGATTAGTACATACATTACATATTAAGTAGGTTAACACATGTAGTACCGCCTTAGGTCTCGCCACTTCTGCACTATATTTGAGATCTATTTTTTTTTTTTTTTTTTTGAAGGTAGTTTATAACTCTCCCGTTCCCCGGCGACCACGTCCCGCGCAGAGCCTCAGTCGCATTTTAGTGCTCGAGCCACTCGGTTCACTCTTTTATTTTCACAAAATTAAATTAAATTATATTTTCGGAAAATTTCTAAACGACGTTCTAAAGATTTAAGTGAATCAGTAACGTGCAAAACGTGTAAGTTTAAAATAACGTTAATACATAGTGATAAACTTTTGAAGAAACTCCAGCTTTTGCTATAGGCCAGCTCTGCGGATCCAAGGTAATCCTTCCTGCATATACCTATTTAAAAACTATGTTTTTGAAATTATTATTTTGTACGCTCAGGACAGTCGTTCGGGCTTATTCGCTGTACCTACTAAAGTAATTGTACGTCCGTCCTGACGTAGAGTTATCCGCAGTACCAAAAATCAATTGTACGCCCAGGACGGTCTTTGGGACTTATCCGCTAGCTCAGGAAAGTCGTTGGGACCTATCCGCTGTACTTAAATTATTTTTACGCTCAGGAAAGTCTTTGGGACTTATCCGGTGTATAAAAATTTTTTTACGCTCAGGAAAGTCGTTGGGACTTATCCGCTGTATATAAATTATTTTTACGCTCAGGAAAGCCGTTGGGACTTATCCGCTGTACATAAATTATTTTCACGCTCAGGAAAGTCGATAGACCTATCCGCAAAATAACTTCACCTAACGTGAATACATAGTCTTAAAAGTTTTGTAACCGGAAATGGTGGTTAAGATTTTTCGACACAAACCTTCTTACCCGAATGACTTGCTCCTTACCGAAGAACGGGTTCATCCGTGTGTGATTCATGTATCAGAAATGTCGTTAGGACATCTTCGCCACATGCCGTTATTAATAATAATAAAATATGAAATCTTTACTTACCAATCTTTAACGATAGCATTTAGATCAGTGCCGTAAATAAGGTTAGAATTAGATACAGCCTAAACCTCCGCCCAGTTTTACAACTGGGTCTCAGCACCGAAGAAGTATCGGTACTGGCTCGGCTTTTCAGACCGAATCCCCAGACAGGGATCCACCTAACGCCGCCCCCGCGGCCACCTTGACTCCGCTGCAGCCTCGGCTCCAGCTTCGAACTACGAAATTGTTGTGAAACAATTAAGACACGCCCGAGGGCGTTCAGGATAAGCACAGCGGTTCCTAAGGTAAGAAAACACTGTACCTATATATTAGACGCAGAACTCTAATACGACCGGAGCAAGGTCTGTAATAAGTTTTATTACGTCATCACAGAATTCAGCAAAATATCAAAGTAATTTAGTAAAAAAAAAAAAAAAAACTACCCGCAGTTTTAATTGCCAACAAAAAATGGAGCTCCACGTGTATCCGTATACAGATTCCTCTTTATTTTGAAGACATCCTGGTATTATAATTCTTATATTGACAGAGGCATCGAAGCCAAGCTATAACAAATCGACAGTGCCTTATCATGCAAATCATGACAAAAAGCGATGGAAATTTACGTTTTTGCTTTTAAATAAGCCAAAAAATTATAAGTACCTGCCAAGCAAGGTAAAGGACCTTCATAGTTGATGAAGCTATACACAAGACGCTAGTCTGTGCAAATTCGGTGGTAAAACTGACACTGAAGTAATAGCACTTCAAAAGAAACCTAGTTCGTTTTTAACGTCACAGATAATTTAGTAGTTACTACGCCGCCGGCGGGCTCTCCAGCCCGCAGGCCGCCGGCGCCGCGGCTGCAGCGCGCGCCGGACGCGCGAGCGCAGCCTAGCGAGCTTGCGCCAGCGAGCGGGCGGGATCATGAGCCGGCGCGCGCGCCCCGGACCGGCCGCCGCCGCGCCGCAGCGCGCGCACTACGTGACCATCACGCCATCCGCCGCCGCCGCATTACTGCAGCCGGCGCTGTTACTAGGAACATAGTACAAGGTCGTATGGTTTATTTTATTTCACAAGTCACGATTTATCATATCTGCTCGGAGGCGTCCACTGCTGGACGGGGCCTCCCCCAACGGTCGCCACGGTGACCGGTCTTGTTCGACCATCATTCGCTGCACTCCTGCGGTATTTATTAGGTCGTCTGACCACATGGTCGCGATTAATATACTAAAGAAAACACTCAAAAAACAATTTTAAAATACAATGAAATTAATAAATTTAAATAAAGTCACATAAATTAATGCTATTTCTTTATTACAACCATGCCATTGTCAATTTTACCTACGTAGGTATATATTATACGTACGTAATCTAAAACTGAAACCAAACAAAAATAAAAAGATTTATTATCACTTAAAAATAAATAAATATATATATATTCATATAGTATAAGATATATTCATAAATATTTATGCCTTCCAGCTTATAGACCTCCGCATAACTTTAAATTTAGATCCAAAGTACTATTATTTAGAATGTACTATGTTGCATTATTCGATTTTGGAAACGCACATATTCCTTACCAATGCTGTAAGATCTAGAAAATAATTACAAAACTGATGAAGCTTTAAGAAATATCTAATCAAATTGCAACACAGATTTTTTATCATCTACCGTATAAATATGAGTTACTTGGTGAGACGTTCAGGTTTTTACCAGAATAATCAAATTATAAAATATTGCTAATATACCTGAACGGGGAAAAAAGCTTGCTTTATCCTTTCATGCCTTATTAATTCTTGGGCGTTATCATAGATTCCAATGATCTCGTTGTAATATTTCCCAGAGATAATAAAAGATTTCAAATCAAAAAAAAAAAAAAGAAAAAGCGAGTACTTATATTTTAAACAAATAGAGAATCTACGTGAAAATTCGACCCGGTTTATTGTGCTAGTGCATTGTTTATTGTCCCTAAACCTAAAAGATGGCACATTAATTTGTAAAAATTCTTGACTTTTTATTATGCTCTGATTAAATTGGTAGCTTAGCAAAATAATTGCTAATTGAGTGCCGTTCTAGAAACGATAACTGTTCAGGGCAGCAATATGTTCCCTGAAAGCTCTCAACTACGGGGGAGAAGCACCACGTAATGGCGAGACAGCCAGTGGTTGGTGCTCAAATAAAACCACATCACATTTACCCAGAGCTCTGCTCCTTACTTTAAAGGTATAACTTTAAAGTTAGTCGATTGCCAAAAAATAATGCACATCGATAACTTGATTGCTATCTCTTATATGAATCGTATGAAGGCAATACAATTCCCTCACCTGACAACATGCTAGTGCTATTGACTTGAGATGTTGTTTCCTTATAATGTTCAGAACAAGAACGTGATATTTTAATTTTCATTTATTATAATATAAATTGAAATGTACATCCTACGATTATACTATTGCAGATATGCTGAATTGCGAAGAAAACTTCTAGACATCGAATAATTTGGAACTAAACGGCTATTGTAGGCATTAATTTTTATAACAAACGCGTTTGGTCATCCTTGATATAGACTTTTCAAGTCACATTGTGCATATAGAAAATCTTTAGTCGCCTGACAAAAGAGTCTGAAGCGTGTTCTATTAAAGAGTTACCCTAGAACTATGGTGTAGAGTGAAAAACAGAATCAGATTAAGCTACAGGTATTTTAGTAGTACATGATTGGTCTAGACAATCATGGAATCTCATCTTTATTTAACTTTTCGTATCGAAGGTTTTTAATTATATTACAAAAAAAAAAAAAAAAAACATAAACTTATTCCAGTAATCATCGAATACCTAGCTAGAGCCTTCGATTACATTGATGGCGGGCATCTTATCAGGGAAGCGTTGACGATCCGGGGGGAATGCCTCCTTCATTAGAATAACGATTTCGTTGCTATAACAAAATTAGTTAAACTCTTATGATGGCACTACGTTGAAAGGGTATTTCGCCTGCGTATATAAAGAGATATAGTTTTATTTATTAATATTAAATCAAATTATAGTAATACTTATAGCAAAACTAAGAGGGTTTAGCCTTATATTACACCAGTTAAAAATAAAGACCTCTCATTAGAAAAACTTACTCT
The DNA here is from genome assembly GCA_951802225.1 of Euspilapteryx auroguttella. Taxonomy (NCBI): domain Eukaryota; kingdom Metazoa; phylum Arthropoda; class Insecta; order Lepidoptera; family Gracillariidae; genus Euspilapteryx; species Euspilapteryx auroguttella. Next base: position 4,985,028 of record OX637664.1, on the reverse strand, counting down.
TTTATAATTATTTTCAGCATGCAATTTACACAATGCAAATGTTTTTCGTTTATTCTAATACAAATAATATTTGTTACAAATAATACTTACAAAAACTCAGGACTTTGTTAAACTTACTTTTTCTTAAAAAAAAAAAAAAAACACCACGGCATTTGCCGAGCTATAAATTTGATTGCTTTATACAATTAAAGATTTTCGCAAGGGCAAAAATTAATTTCAATTCGATGAAATCTCGGCAGCCGTTGGGGAAATACTCATGGTGACAGTGTACGATACTAGTCTATTTTCCACTGCGCGCACGCTTGTTCGTCGTTAGTGTGAAAACTGTAAGACAAGGCAAGCTGGAGAGGTAGCGGTAAACTTTCGCTACTTGATGCCTTGCCTAAGCCATTTAATAAAGGGCAACAGCTGTAACTAATTTAAAAAAAAAAAAAAAAAAACTGGTATTTTAGTTAAATACGGATAAAATAAAGATTGTTTGATTTGGCTTGTAAAATAAACTTTATCTTTACGAATATTATTATTTTGGAATTGTGAAAATGATATGAAGATTTCTTGTTAAAAATACAATCGACCATATTTTCCTTTACTCTCAAGGTCTACATGTGTTAACCTACTTAATATGTAATGTATGTACTAATCTCGAGGACGAAGCGCGAAGTATAATTTATGATTAAACGAACTTACCTGTACGTGAAGTTCTATCATAATTATACGAAGCGCTTCGTCCGAAGAGATTAGTACTAAATCTCCCGCCCGTCCCAAACCTTCAGTCCCCATTTACAAGGAAAATATGTCATATCATTTTGAGGACTTGACTCTAAACTAACTGAGGCTCTGCGCGGGACGTGGTCGCCGGGGAACGGGAGAGTTATAAACTACCTTCAAAAAAAAAAAAAAAATAGATCTCAAATATAGTGCAGAAGTGGCGAGACCTAAGGCGGTACTACATGTGTTAACCTACTTAATATGTAATGTATGTACTAATCTCTTCGGACGAAGCGCTTCGTATAATTATGATAGAACTTCACGTACAGGTAAGTTCGTTTAATCATAAAACATATTACAGAATCATTGCCGGTTTTTATTTTACAATTTCACCATTTTACCCTAGCAGCGCGGAAAGCATTCGCGTAGGAAATAATCATGTTCACTGGCAACACTGTGGAAATGGGGAAACTGGCTGGGTCGTTTCAGGATTTCAGGCACAGGGCTTCAGCTTCACTTCAGTCCGACCGCGGCAACCGCCCGGTGAGCACGCACTGTGGCGTCACGTCAAACAGAAACGGACAAAAATCGTGCAATATTTCAAATACCTCAATTAAAAATAACACCATTATAAATAACTGCTCTAAGTACCAATAAAGAGCCGAAACTTTTTGTTTTCCTTTGTGTGTATTTTGTGTTTGTTCCATTTTCAAAACAACATTTAGGAGAGATATTCGTGCTAAGAGAACTGAACGATAAAGGAATATTCATAAAAGAGGTTGTTTAGGTACTTGCAGGTAAGTTTCAGCTTCCAATTTATTTATTTTTTAATTAGGTACTGTTTCAATTTGAATAATAAAGATAAATAATTAATTTGTAGGCTGTGTTTGGAGGTTATGATTTTGGTCCATTCTGTTCAATATTTTCTTTGTCTCTACTTAGGCTCTAACTGATTTATGGAAAAAGGTATTTTTTTTCTTTTTGGAAGGTACATATTTAAAAGACATTATAAGCATCAATAATAACAAATTACCTGCGTACCTAATTGTGTATGATCGCACTTCGAGCAACAGATTTTTCATTCATGAGTTCTATTTCTGTTAGAGGTGCAATTTCTGTTTGCATTTGTGTTAAATTTCTTCTAATTTCAACTTAAAATTTATGAACGTGTTAGTAAAATTAAGGAAAGAAATCCTGAAATCACCTAAATAATTTTACGTTTATATTTACAAAACACATGCACACTTTAGTCAGAAATAAAACCTGAAAATAAATATGTACCTATTATGAAAATATAAATTAACTTGTCGACCCGGCGAACTTCGTATCGCCTAACCTTTTATTATATTGTGCACGTATTATACTCATAAACCTTCCTCTTGAATTGCTCCATCTATTAAAAAAACATAAAATCATCAAAATCCGTTTTAAAGATATAAACATACATAGGGACAGACGCGGGAAGTGACTTTATTTTATACTATGTATTGATGATGATGATCTTGATGATTAACCTGTAACCGTAACCTACGTAACGTAACGTACGTAACTTGTAACCTAAAAATAAACGTTGTATTATAGTTTAATGGACAGAACTTGTAAATTTATTTTGGCCACTAAGCCAAACCTGACGTTTAATTAGCTGCTGCAAATAACTATTGATAAAAATTTTAATTTTTATTTATTTTTTTTTTTTTTTCGTGTCACTCCGTAGTCACAATGCAATGCAGGGATTTTTCACTATAAACCCTTTGTAGGTGTAATAATTATAATCTTAAACTAACTTAGTCTTAGTACTACGTCAAAATAGTAATTTACAAAATATTGTTAAAAATTAAAGTCGACTAGTCGACCCTTTGTACCGACTAAACTATTACTCTGTTGTGACTTTGATAACATATAAACCTTTCTCTTGATTTTTTTTTTGTTACATTTATTGCTATTCATTTTGTTGTTTTAAAATTAGGTATTCATTCATACATAGTCCCGCAAAACCGTTTAAACGGTTTATCTGCGGAATCGCTCAAACTATATTCATAAACCTAAGATCTAAGTATAAAAATATACAGACAGTGGAAGCGACTTTGTTTAATATTAAGTATGATATTGTTGTGATATTCTAATATCCTATATATTATACTGGGAAGTTTTATCACAATCCGACCAGTAGTTTTACTGTGAAAGTGGAACGAACCTGCAAATAGCTTTGTATTATAACAAAATTGTAAAATAAATAAAAAATATTAAGCAATTATGGCGCAATGATACCTTGTTATAAATGTAACAAATTACATATTATGGGTAGTTAAGTAATTTGTTTCTTCATATTTTATTTTACCTCGTAAAAAACTTCAGGAAGACCGTAAGCTAAGTGACGAAAGGGATAGCGTTACTCTGTTAGAAAGTTAGAAAGAGACACAGCAGTGTATTAATATTTCATAGAGATTGTTTGCCTTAGTTCAGCTAGGCTTTTGTCAAAGTCGTTTTTGTGGCTTGTTCGTGTTATTAAATTTGTTTTGTTAACAAACACATATTTAACTATGTAAAGTTCCAAGGTTTCATCAATATTATATTTAAACTCATACTGGACTGGCTGATAGATACCACCGGAGATAATGAAAGTTCAAATTTGGAATATTGTCTTTAAGGGGTGCATCAAAAATATATTTGATATCAGGATTATACATATTTTAAGAGTGGGCGAATCTACGCGGTGAGCTCTTCTAACAAGCTAAAATATTAAATCACTTTCTCGCGATTTCTACCGATCTTTTTATTTTAAATAATTCCTTTTCTCCAAGACCTACATAATGTCCAATTATTATAAACAATTACCTATAAAGCGCATTAGAGTTAATCGATTCATTAGTACTGCCGCAACGCTGTTGTTTTGCTAGAGTCACAAGCAAAAAGCGTGACTTACATTTTTTAACTTGTATTTGTACGACAATCATAGAGGTTAAAAAGAATCTAGTGTTCTGAAATTAAAATTTTATATTTTTATGCCAGTTAGTTGGCAGCGCGCAAATCCCTATTAGTCACATACTTAAATCCTTCAGAATAGACAAGGAAAGCTGAACACGAAAGAAGATGGGAAAAGTGCGCCTCTGCCTCCCCTAAGAGATTACTTGCTCTAATTCTAGAACAGAGATGTGTCTTCAAGGAAAAAAAAAACTTTAGAATGCTTGCAAGTGCACGCAGTACATATTTTTAAAGGTCTTAACAAAGATCTTATCTATGGCTTAAGATCAATTTCCTTAGAGCTATAACAGACGAGCGACCCTGTGCCGTACCCATACAATTCGTCTGTTTTAACCCTTAGTCAAATCAGTTCGGTTAATTAGCGCTTTCAATACTGCTTTTTTTTAATGTATATTTACATTGATCGCTCTCTTCGTTTTAACAGCTTCAACACGTCGCTTGGTTTCGTGGCCTCCACATCACAAAGGCATTTGCTTTATGAATAAAATATTCTCTATTGTCTCGAAATTTATCGTTAAATTAATGGGCCGACATTTTCTTTTGTTACTCTTGTAGTGTTCCACGATTTTGCGCGTGAATTTATTATTGAGTATAGTGTTTTATAGGAATTTTCGCTTAGTCAGAAGTGTTGGCTTGCAGTTTTTCATTGAAAGAAATTTGTCATGACGTCAACAGGAAAGTTGCTAAGCAGTTAGCTAAAAACCAGTTCGACATGATATTCCTTTATAACGTAGAGCTTGTCAATGTTTCTCATGAAAATACATAGGGGTTCGTTTGTTTCACCTTCTCTTGAAATACATTTCATCTAAATAGTTACTTTTTTAACCGACGAAAAAACAAAAAGGAGGAGGTTCTCAATTCGTCGCGTATATATATATATATATATTTTTTTTTATGTATGATCACGCATAACTTTTTACTGTGTGGACCGATTTTGATAATTCTTTTTTTAATCGACAGGGTATACCTTGAAGTTGGTCCCATAAAAATTTGGAAATAAAATTCCCACCCTAAGGGTGGGAAAATAGGGGTAACTTTTTGGTCGGCGGGTCGATTTATCCACTCACAGGTTGCATTTCCGTGTTACATTATAACTTTTGATACCTACTTACAATACCTTTGGAAATGAAATAAAATCAGCCAAAAGACGTCCACTGCTGGACATAGGCCTCCCTCACAAATCGCCTCACCGACCGGTCGTGATCGAACCTCATCCTGTTAGTCCCTCAACCTTCACCAGGTTGTGTGGCCACCTTGTGGGGTGCGACCACCCGGTGAAGTATGATTAGCTGGGATCAAAAAATTAGCCCAAAAAAAAACTGAAAAGCAAAAAATAAAAACTTTTTATAAAAAAATTAAACCGCCGAAAAAACTGAAAAGCATTAAATAATAGGGAAACATTTTCTATTAGGCCTTAATTTACTCACTTCTTAAAGTAATTTTGGATTACCAAGAAATTTTGAGTCGGTGCCACAGAATCAACGAATAAAGATCACTAAATTACCTGAAATTCAAAGAAATAACCGAAAAACGTATGCCGCTGCGCATCGCGCTTTACATAGATAATGAATTTGCTTGTGTGGTGTGGCGCCGACTTAAAATTTCTTGGTTATCCAAAATTACTTTAAGAAGTGAGTAAATTAAGGCCTAATAGAAAATGTTTCCCTATTATTTAATGCTTTTCAGTTTTTTCGGCGGTTTAATTTTTTTATAAAAAGTTTTTATTTTTTATTAATTCAAACAGATATTTAAAAATCGATTGCTGTTCATTCCGCTAAAACTCGAGAGCTGCTGGATCAATTCAGTTTAATTTGGTATGTCTTTTGTATTTTAGGATTGGTTAAAACGGTGATTATGGAAAAGTTACTTTTCCACTCGAACGAGATCGCACTTTATGATAGGTTAATTAATATACTATGATAAGTTTAGTATTTTTACCATACTGTGTGTGTTTGCATGTGTTTTTTATTGTGTTTTACCTAGATAAGGCCTCCAAATGTTAAGCGTTATTAGGCCACACATGCAGACACGTCCAATATCCTAGAAAATCTAGACATTTTCCGGGAGCAGCTGGGATTAAATTTCCCGTTACGCCCCGAGCCACCATTTGGAAACGATTCAACTTTGCTGAGGCACAATTTTTGTTTGTTTTCCATTACTGTAATATGTACTTTTAGAACTACGCTAACCTTTTGTTGGCTTACTTGTGGTTGTAGTTTAAATAAATTTGTTCTATTATTGATTTTTTTAGCATGTGGCTTCTAAGGCTCAGTGGTAGCTATGTCGTCACTGGGGGTCTTGCTTGGTAGATGTCTTTGGAAGGGGCGAACATTGATATGTGGGTATGTTTTTTGATGTTTGGCCATCAAACAATCAAGCTTTGTTGTTCATCAATATATATAAAACTCTTCCGTTACTGACTGACTGACTGACTGACTGACTGACTGACTGACTGACTGACTGACTGACAGACAACGCAGAGCCGAAACTACTGGGCGTACAAAGCTGAAATTTGGCATGTAGGTTCCTTAGGGAGTGTAGGTGAGCACTAAGAAAGGATTTCCCGAAATTCCCACGGGAACGGGAAAAAACGGGATTTTTGTGTTTATAAGAAATCTGCGCGGTAAATACCGCGGGGCAGCCTCTAGTTTGAATAAAAATTATCTGTGGTTCAAATAAATTATATTTTTAGCAAAAATTTAATTTCTTATTTTGAAATCCAATAAATACAATAAAATAATAATATGTAATGACTACTTATTTATATCTTAGTTTATTAGTTCTATGTATCTTATAACCTACATCGGTCGGTCGGTACCTATTTGGTTTTTCGTTGTAATTACTTGTTGTTATTTTAAGTTTTTTATTCACTTGTCCGAAGCTGCGTGGGGACGAACATATATGAAACATGTTCGTTATTTTACCTAAAGTCTAGAACCTCCATAACTCTCTAGTGTGTTAGATTATAAAAATATTGTTTGATTATATGAAATCACAATGGAGCAGATACCTAAATACAAAATAATTTAAATGTTTGGGCATTTGTCTTAGAAAATGAGAAAGCAAACGCAAACTTTAACAAAACAAAATTGCTGATTGCTTCGGTAAGATACCGATACCGACACCAACACAGTAATTTTCTTCTGACAAAAGAAAACGAAGCACAGTCAAAATTTCACTTTCATTCAGCACCTTCTTTTGTTATGCTCCGAACCGCAATTTTATCTAAAAATGTTTTTTGGGGTTTTTCAAAAGACTCACAATGTCTCAGTCAGTGATTTTCGAAATTAAAAAAGATACTAAAGAATATTCTCATCTCAATACGCATGCGTTTTGATGCTCAGAGAAAGGAAACCGCCGCTATTGTAATATATTGGGCTAGGACTCCTTAAGCGCATCTGCACACGACCGATAATCGGTGGCAAATTTTTTATAGGAGGAAAATAAAACGTACTGTTTTCAATAGTGTAGCGCACACATCCTACATAAAATCTATCAAAAATTCAATACAAAATAAAATCTGCCCGATTATTGGTCCTCTAAAAATCGATCGTGTGTAGGCGCGCTAATTGTTAATCCTGTTTCTGACTGTGTTGCGTTTTGTCACAAATAAATCCAGAACATTACGATTTGCATTTTACATTACATAAGTATTTTATCTGAAACTAGAGGCTGCCCCGCGGTTTTTCCCGCGCAGATTTCTCATAAACACAAAATTCCCGTTTTTTCCCGTTCCCGTGGGAATTTCGGGAAATCCCTTCTTAGTGCTCACCTACACTCCCCAAGGAAACCACGTGCCAATTTTCAGCTTTCTACGCCCAGTAGTTTCGGCTCTGCGTTGTCTGTCAGTCAGTCAGTCAGTCAGTCAGTCAGTAACGGAAGAGTTTTATATATATTGATTTATAATTTTTTTGTATCGTCGTTATGAATCGCCAGATGTAGGCCTTATAGAACACGCAATAAAACGATTAGGCCTTCAAACCTTAATTAAAGTTAACTTAGCAAAACACTATGAAAACCCAAAAAATCTCACCAAACCGAGACCTTAGACTACACTAGCGCCAATGAGGGAATAAATTAAAATAATAATAATAATAACACAACACACTCAGAGCCCCTAACTAGGAAGAACCTGTATCTAGAAACATATACAGAGACGAATATCACACCCACACCGGAAACAAACATCAATATTCATCATATCAATATTCGCCCCGCCCGGGAATCGAACCCGGGTGCACACGCTTACTGAGTCCACATCACGCTGCCAACTGAGCCACGGAGCAGTCTGAGCGGATTAAAATTATCCAGTGCATATTTGGCTAAGATTTTGTCACTGGCTTATTCATATTCTCATATTTATTTTCATTTATAGTGCTTCCTTAAGCTACATAAACAGATGTTACAAAATAGAATAGTATCACTTATGCTACCTTAAATAAGCTAGCTACCTTACTTTATTACCTCTAAGGGTTAAGATTTATATAAAATCTCTCTTGCTTCATAAAAAGAACTCTGTGGTTCTCGTTGTTGGCGTTACATTGATTACTTTACCTATTAATATATTTTAAGTTATTACTATGTAATGTAATGCTGTTTGTGGACCAAATAAAATTTAATAAGATATTGCACAAATCGTAGTTGTAATAAGTACGTTGAGTTTAGAAAGTATAAAATTTTGCGATTGGCCTTTATAGCCAATGATTTATATAAATTTTAAGCATTTTTTTTTTTATAATAGACGAGCTTTCTCGGCTTACTTCGTTACGCCATATAATATAAGATACTACAAAAGACTTGGCTCTATAGACTATGTTCTTTTGACTGGACAGAATGGCCGAATAAAAAACAAACAACAAAACAAACCACCTGTCAAAATATGTAAACAACGGAAAAAATATTGCATCTTGGGTTACATTATTTGAGTTTAGGTAAGGATCCCTAATTTTTTTGAAAATCTAATATAGCCTATGACACTCGGGGTTAATGTAGCTTCCTACCAGTGAAATATTTTTTTGAATCGGTTCAGTATTTCCGGAGCCTATTCGTTACAAACAAACAAACAAACAAATCTTTCCTCTTTAAAATATTGGTATAGACAAGAACAAGGTTTTTTCACAGATTTTCTTTTATGCAAATCGTTCAATCTAACTAACAATTTAAAACTCTCAGCCTAACTAAACACCCAGTTAGAATAGGAATGATCTAAATTAATATCCAAGTGAATCCCAAGCGGCATTCTTTGTGGGCCTCTGAAATTTTAATACATTTTCTAGCTCGGCGGATGCTCGGATTAACTTCAATGAATATTTTATCAATAGCCTTTGCATGCTTTAATAAAAACTTGCCTAGTTTATAGGGCTTACCGAATTAACTTACTTATTCTAAGGGGCAAATCGGTGCGATACTACCGCCATTTCGATAAATAATTATAATATCTTCTAAACCATGGCCGAAATCAAAAATATGCGTCTTTAATTCCTTATATAATCTTGCCTAGAATGTTTAAGGTACTGTTGTATAGCTTTAGAGGATAAATATCTAAGAAATATTCTTTTACAAAACTAAAGTAGCCACTTTAGGCAACAAAGGCCTTTATAATTCTAAGCACGATAATCTAGGGAGTCAAAGACGCATATTTTTGTTTTCGGCCATGGTTTAGATAGAAGATATTAATTATTTATCGCGAGTGGCGCTTGTTTCGCGCCCGTGTAATTGCATTTGTTTGTTTATAAAACAATTAAATATTGTTTTGTATTACCAACCACATCAGATATTGTTCTATAGTTACTAGACTTAAAAGTACATCATCCCAACGGAAACATTTCCACTGCTGGAGATAGGCCTCCCACACAAATGGCTACAGAGACCATTTTTTTTTTCTTATTTAGCAGGGTATCATAATTAGGAACTGTGTCAAATGTCAATACTGTAACCTCGATAGTTTTTGAGATAGGCACGGCAAGAAACAGAAGCACAGACAAACTTATCGAAACTATGGGTTCTTTGTTCGACTACGGAAGTCTAAAAAACAAGACAACATAAGCTCACTGTTTATGCAGCACCTTTACAGTGTTGCATCATGTCATCCTAGCCGAAGAATGCACTCGGGACGGCTTTCAACGAAACAGCTCCAGTCTTCATGCATACGTATTAGGTGTAGGAGTAATGTTGCCATTTACATATTTGGTGTACTAGGGAGTCAGAATTGATAAGGATAAATGTTCGCTACTTCTGAGTAAACGGGGACGGATAATGAGATGAGAGAGATAGAAAGCTAGATACTTTTTTGTAATAAATCAACTTTACATAAACTAATTGATACATTGATTGCATTAGGAGGCCTTATAGCTTAAAGCGAGGTCTTATAAGCAAACCACTTTTAGGATTAATTAAACTTTGAAACAAATTGTACGTTTACTAAATTACCTTCTAAGTATTTTGTTAAATACACCGCATATGGATTTTAAATCAGAAATTAAATTATTTATTTTATTTTAATTTCCCGCTACCGCAGAATTTTCTAGAACCCTCAACTTTACAGTAAGTAGAAATACCACATTGTTTTAAAATAAGATTGCTTTTCACAAGGACTCCTAATCAGCTGGGTGGGTGCTGGGTGGTCCAAACCGCGCCCAATCGTGACCAAACCCAATTCTCATAAATTGAGAATTGGATTGTACATACAATTGGGGATGCAACGATATTATCGAAAGCCGACAATATCGATATCATCGAAGTTAAGATTACGATATTTTTATCGATATTTTTTCTTGGCTGATATGATAATATCTATATTATTTTGACAAAAATATCTATATTTTTAAAGAGTAAACTATTTTTTAACAAATATCTATAATTATAAAATACTGTATGTATTGTTTTTAGAGAAAAGTTTATTCATTTAGTACACACCTTTACATTAAACAACCATGTAATGCATCCTGCGTTGGAATAGCGTAGCGTATAATATCGAAGCCAAAATATCGATATCAAAATCACCGATAGTATCTAATATTGATATTTGCATCACCTCGATAAAAATATCGATATTAATATTATCGATATTCGAACCAACTTTCTTCCTTAGATACAATGTTAGTGCAGCGCTGCAGCTAGCACGCGCGGCGCGGCCCACTGAATAAAACATGCTTCTTCGATGGGATAAATATTTTGTTGTCACAGTCATGTTCATGTCGTTGTACTGTTACAGTCAAATCATTTATTGAAAACTAGCTGACACGGCGAACTTCTTATCACTTTACGCAATTCTATGTTGTGCACGTATATAAATGTCACCGAATGAACTCTAACGTATTCAATCAGTTAGTCTGCGGATTAACTAGTTAATCTGCACTTTAACTGAGTTTCGCACATTAGCGGTAACCAAAACATATAAAAACCTTCCTCTTAAATCACTTTATCTCTCACACTTTAAGACACCGCATGGAAATCCGTTAGTACTTTTGAAATTGGAAAAGTCACTTCATATTTTCCCAAAGTTTGAACCTTCCCTAAACTATAAGACAAAAAACCAAAATTACAAAATCTCTCTCTTGCTGAGTTCTCTAGTTTTTGCGAGACAAACGAACAGCAAATTGATATTTAAATATATAGATTAAACATATGTCGTACACATATAACACATACCATAAATTCTTGGTACAGTAGCGGTCTAGGACAGCGTAACAGATTTGTCTATGGTCTCGTGCGCCCGAGACTGTAAAAACAAAGAACAAGAGCTATTTTTCAATACAGAAAAACTGGAAGTGATACGCCGACTAGGACTAGGAAGTCCGCCACTGTACATAACGGCTTGTTTTATGACCCATCACAATAATTTACCAACCACCACCGAGCGCCGCATGTGCGCAATCGCCCAGCAGAGCATCGCCTTCTTGAATATTTCATATTATATTTATCCGTGATCTGCATGATCGGCTGTTTTGCTTTATTGATAGCTGACGTATTCTACGGAACCACTAATAGATGCATATACATATAGGCAGAGCCCAGACGAATAACGTTACTTTAATATGATATGACCTTGCATGAATATCCAGTACATCCCTATGCTTAAATCTTTAAAAGTACGCAACGGATTTTTATGCGGTTTTTTTTTAATATATAGAGTTATTCAAAAGGAAAATACTAATAGGTTAGGCGGTACGAAGTTCGCCGGGTCGACTAGTACTTTAATACAGTATTCTTGGATACAAATTTAACTTTACCTACTTTCAATTTAAAAAAAATACGATTAATAAAATAAAGTGCAGTCTGAAAGCTTCATCATTATTAAAGCTCTCGAGTGGCGACCGTGAACTGGAAGATGCTGCGTAGGCAGGTCCCCCACTAATTGGTCAGATGACGTGTTGTACTTTGCAGTAGTACACTGTTTAAGGATCGTGGAAGACCTGCACTTGTGGCGCTCTGTGACAGAAAAACAGAATCATAAAATTTCACGTTGAAGATTTTATTTAACGCCCTTTCTACTCCAACAAAATATATAAACTTATTTTTGTGAGTTTATCGGTTGCGTGTAAGAAATCGCTTTTAACAATATGGCCGCGCTCTTTCTCTCCAATTCCAAATTTTAGTGAATGTTTGTTTGTTTGTAACGAATAGGCTCCGGAAATACTGAACCGATTTGAAAAATTCTTCACTGGTAGAAAGCTACATTAACCCCGAGTGACAAAGGCTAGGTATATAAGATCTTCAAAATAATTGGGGATCCTTACTTAAACTCGAATATTGTAGCCCAAGGTGCATTTTTACCCGTTGTTTACATAGGTATTTTGACAGTTGGTGGTTATTGTTGTTGTTTTTAAATTCGCCCATTCTGGGCAGGCAAAGGAACATAGTCTATAGAGCTGTTACATCCCTACTTACTAAGTAATAAACGCTAACGTAAACATTTGTCTTTCCAGTAGCTTCCATGCGGTATTTTTGCCGATGTGCATTTTTGTATTACATGCATTTTATTTAATTAATTTTTCAGTCAGTTAGATTCTGAATTTCGGCCCCAGCGGACCTCTCCTCCGCCCTACCAAAATCACGGAAAGTCAATAGCAGTGTCTTATTGTGTTTTCCAACCAATAAACTAGTGTGTAGTGAAATTGTGTTTTTTTTAAAAAGACTAATCGGCACGGCCTCCTAACAAAATTGGTGTCAGAAGTGTGGGATACTGGAAACGATCTTTCTCTGAGATCACCAGTATCCAAATCAGAACCTGCCGAAAGTCTGTTGGTCGACAGTAAGACTTGACCCCAAGGTCAAGCCTGCATCAGCCGCATCACTACGCCGAAGATTCGACGGTCAGCCTCTGCCTCGCGCTCGAGCCCGCAGTCTTCAGGATTCGACGGTCAGCCTCCGCTGTGTAGCGTGAGCCCGCAGTCCAGCCACACCGCTATTGCTTCCCATCCCATCATCTGGTCGACGGTCAGCCTCAGCTTCCCTAGTCTGAGCCCGCATCAGCAGCCGCAGATCTAACTCATCTCCTCTTCAATCTTCCATCTTCATCTACAACCACAGAACATTCTAGGCGCCGTGGAAATTTCCATACAGCACGCTCTCACGCTTGCTGTCATCGGACACTCCGTGCTACGTTTCTCACCGACTCATCACCCAGGTGCCACGCTATGAAATTCAATAGCGCAATCGTCGTGTTACTGTGAGTTTCTTTGAATTTTAACTTTTCCCAGTGTTTTTGTGCAAGTGCTATTTTATTTTATTTTTACAAAGTGCTATTTTATTTTTACTATTTTTACAAAAAAATCTATTTACACGTTTTATTTAAACTTATACTAAATTTTTGACTAGATATTTTGACTAGATTGTTTATTGCAATTTTTATTTTTGGTCTGCTTTAGCAAAGCATAATTCATGACAGAAAATAAGCCTAAATCGGAACCTAAAACTTCTAAAGTCGAAGTCGAGCCCGAAACTTTTAACATGACCGAAAAAGTTACATTAAATGTTTTAACTAAATTTATTAAACCCTATAGTGGTGATAAAGAATCTCTCCCAGCATTTCTTACCAACTGTAACAATGCTATGTCATTGGCCACTACCGATCAGAAAAATGTTTTATACAAATTTATTTTAGCCCAACTTGAAGGCAAAGCTCAAGTTGCGTGCAGTTTAAAATCATTTACAACTTGGGAAGAGATAAAAGTTTTTCTTAAATCTACATTTGGCGAAAAGAAGCACACAACTCATATGCTTATTGATTTACAAAATTGTAAGCAACTTCCTTCCGAAGACGTAACTAAATATTCTCTCCGAATTGAGTCAATTTTAACTAGATTGCAATCCGAAATACACTACAGCTGTAAAGAACAGAGTGAACTTCCAGGCCGAATTGCAGCCATGGAAGACCTGGCATTAAATACATTTTTATTAGGTCTCAGTAATTCAATTTCTAACATTGTGCGCTGCCGTAACCCCGCGACTTTACACGAGGCGGTAGAGCACGCTATTGAGGAAGAAAAATTATTTAACCTAAAATCATCATCATCATCTTCCAATCACCGTTTTCAGAAACAATGTTCTATCTGCCACAAGATAGGCCACAACGCATCTGAGTGCTTCCGTAACAAAAAGCCTCAGTCTTTTCAGCCACGCACTTTTCACGTCAATCCTACTACTTCTACTAATTTTTCACAGAATTCTCAATTTAAGCAATGTAGGTATTGCAAAAATCCTGGGCACACTATACAAGAGTGCCGCAAACTTAAATATAAAAATAGCCAAAATAATATACCCCAGGCTCAAGGACACGCGCAGCGCTCAAGCGAGCCGCGTCCCTCTCTGAATTTTATTGATGCTGAAAATCATGAAACTTTAAACACAGAATGATTTCGGATAAGTGCCTGCCGAAATCAATCATTAAAAATGGCACAAATAATTCCACTGATTCTTATGCTAATATTACTAAACGTAATACACCTCTGGCTAAGTCCCAGAATCCATCTCGGCAAAAACCGAGTCCTCTGATTTTTAAACCACTGAATTCATCTCTGGCTACTGTCCAGAGTCCATCTCGACAAGTATCGAGTTCATCTCAACAAAAGTTGAGTTCTTTAAATACCTATCCTCTAAATTCATCTCTGGCGATGACCCAGAGTTCACCTCGGCATGAACCGAGTTCATCTCGAAATAAATCGAGTCCACTGAATTTTATTAATGATTTATCTCTGAATTCATCTCGGAAAATACCGAGTCCACCTCAACAAGATTTGAGTCCTCTGAATTTATCAAATAAAAAATCACTGATTTCTTTTAATACACCTCTGCCAAGTCGCAAGAGTTTCTCTGAATTAAATTCATCTCAAGTGCACAAAGAATGCACATTGGGTTTATCTGGAATTAATTTCAGTTCGCAGCATCCACTGAATTATTCTGAAAAACAAAAAGTTTCTTCTATTTACTGTGGTAAAAATAACCACCCAAATATTTCGCTGCCTCATATTTATTTATCTACCAATCATGGTTCTCAACCTCTCTGCTTTCTTATTGATACGGGTGCAAGTGTATGCATTATTAAAAAATCCTCTCTCAGTCAAAACCCGATCATCTCAGACGATATTATGAAAATAAAAGGTATAAACACAGACTACACTCTTACTACTTTAGGTACTTTGCAATTGCAGCTAAACCTTCCTAACGAAACTATTGAATACAAATTTCACGTCACAGGTGACGACATAAATCTTACAGAATATGATGGCATAATCGGTAGCGATTTCTTCAATTTTTTCAAAGTAAACATCGATTACCTTTCTAAATCTCTCTTAATAAAAGATCAATGCTTACCTATTGTTTATAATCAAGTCACTTATATTATCCCGGCACGCTCCGAGGCCGTTATCGAGTGCGCTGTAGCAAATTACTCGCCCGAGCTTTATCTTAATAACGAAGCATTGGTTTTAGATCACACCTTAAGTGATGGTGTTTATGTCGCGAATTGCATGGTGCTAATAAAACCTAATAAGAAAATAAATATTTCTATTTTAAATACGACAGATTCAGACATTGAAGTCAAGGATTATTACGTAAATTTAACTCCTATTGATCACGAAAAATTATTTAAAAATACTGAATCTTGTCACGAAATAAATAACTTAACCCTTTCACAGTCAGACAGAATTAACAAAGTCCTCAATCAGATACGCTGCTCCCATCTAAATGATGAAGAGAGAAAAACACTTCTAGATTTTTGTTCACGATATACTGATATTTTCTACCTCGATGGCGAACCTCTTACCTTCACCAATGCAGTCGAGCATTATATTAATTCTGGCGATGCGCCTCCTATTAACGTAAAATCATACCGTTTTCCTGAGTGCCACAAAGAAGAGGTTGACACTCAAATTCGCAAGATGCTCGATCAAAATATTATCCGCCCCTCTGTTTCACCCTGGAGTGCCCCTGTTTGGGTTGTCCCTAAAAAGATGGACGCCTCTGGCAAACGTAAATGGCGTATAGTCATTGATTATCGTCGTCTTAATGACGTCACAGTCTCTGAATGTTTTCCTCTGCCTCTTATCACTGATATTTTGGACCAATTGGGCCATTCAAAGTACTTTTCGACGCTCGATTTGGCCAGTAGCTTCCACCAGATTCGTATGTCAGATAAGGACGCCCCCAAAACTGGATTTTCAGTAACAACGAATTCCAGCACTTCCGGTCACTACGAATTCGTCAGAATGCCATTTGGGCTAAAAAACGCCCCTTCCTCTTTTCAAAGGTTAATGAATGCTGTCCTTTCAGGCTTACAAGGTCTACACTGCTATGTTTATCTTGATGACTGTATCTGCTATAGTTTTGACCTTGAAACCCACATGTCCAAACTCCAGCTTATTTTTGACAGATTTCGTCAATTTAACTTAAAATTACAGCCAGACAAATGCGAGTTTCTCAGGCGCGAAGTCGCTTATCTAGGACACATTATTACTGACAAAGGTGTGTGCCCCAATCCTGAAAAAGTCAAGGCTGTCACTGAATTTCCTACCCCCACGAATCCTAAACAAATTAAATCATTTTTAGGCCTAGTAGGCTATTACAGACGTTTTATTCAAGATTTTTCCAAATTAACAAAACCACTGACTTCCTTGCTCAAAAAAGACGCAACCTTTAATTGGACGTCTGAACAAGACGTAGCTTTCCAAGTCCTCAAGGACAAACTTACTACGGCTCCACTGCTTCAATACCCTGATTTTTCAGCTCCTTTTATTATTACCACGGACGCATCAAATTTTGCAATTGGTAGTGTCCTTTCACAAGGCGAAATTGGCAAAGATAAACCTATCGCATTCGCCTCCCGAACTTTAAACAAAGCCGAAGGCAATTATTCTACTACTGAGAAGGAGCTACTTGCTATAATTTTTGCCGTTAAAACATTCCGTCCTTATCTCTTTGGTCGCAAATTTAAAATAGTGACGGATCATCGACCCTTAGTTTGGCTCTTTAACGTCAAGGACCCAGGCAGCAGACTCATACGCTGGCGCCTGAAACTTGAAGAATACGACTACGAGATAGTCTATAAACAAGGTCGTTTAAATTCAAATGCTGACGCGTTATCACGCTGTCCTATAAATGCTATTAATGCAGATCTCTTACTAAATTCTTCTTACGAAAAATATTTCAAAGACCAATTTACTAATAATTTACCCAACTGCGACACTGTTGTTGAAGAGCACACTGAAGCTCTACATTCCTCAAAGTTCAAGGCTATTGCATGCCCTACTTCCTTAGATTTTGATAATTCTATTCCACACGTCGAAGAAATATTATCTCAACTTGATAACTCCGCTGACTTAATTAATTCCGAACGTGAACCCTTCACAGTTCAACATTATCAAGATAAAAATAAATCTTACTATTTTATTTACACTAAAATTCATCATTATCAAGAAACTACATACAAAGATATTTACAACTTACTTATAAAATTAAGAAATGAAATTTTAACTAATAACCCTGACGTCACCGACGTCGCAATATCCGATTTCACGGATCCTTTTTCTAAACTTTCTTATACTAAAATTTACAACATGATTTGTCACATATTTAATTATACTAAAATTAAAATACATATTTACAAAAATCAATTAATTTATCCTACCCCAGTAGAAGTTCCCAAAATACTAAAAGAAAACCATGACTCAGTTATAGCTGGTCACCCTGGTTCCAAAAGAATGTATAACAGAATAAGAGCTGCTTATTATTGGAAAGGAATGCGCTCTGATATCGAAAATTATGTTAAAAAATGCAAGCTTTGTCAAGTTAACAAACCCTTAAGAATGTCTAATAAAGCTCCTATGGAAATAACTTCCACTTCTACTAAACCCTTTGAACGCCTAGCTCTTGATATCGTAGGTCCCCTACCCGAAGCTGGTTTCCAAAAATTTAAATTTATTTTAACAATGCAAGATGACCTTACTAAATTTTCAAATGCCTATCCCATGGTCACTTCTACAAGTGACGAGATTGCGAGAAATCTCGTACACTTTATGTCTCTATTCGGATTTCCTAAAACTATTCTAACCGACCTAGGTACTTGTTTCACATCAGATTTATTTAAGCAACTAACAGAAATTCTCAAAGTAAAATCTTTATTCAGCACTAGTTACCACCCACAAACAAACGGAGCGCTAGAACGCTCACATGCTACTTTAAAAGAGTACCTTAAATCATTTGTTAATGAAAACCAAAATGACTGGCATTGCTATCTCTCTACTGCTATATTAACTTATAATACTACTCCGCATTGTACTACTCAATTTACCCCATACGAACTTTTATATGGCTATAAGCCATCCATTCCGAATTCGCTATATGAAACTTCTACTAATACTACTTATAATGAATACATACGTGCTTTACAATATAGAATGCGCTTTAGCCGCGAAAAAGCTATTCAAAACATAATCTCCAGCAAAGAGCGATCTAAGCAATATTATGATGTACACTCACGCGATGTACACTACAAAGCAGGTGACATGGTTTATTTAAAACAGCATCACAGACTTCGCAAGGCCTTATCTCCGATATGGAAAGGCCCTTACAAGATTATTAAAGTGCATAACAAGCATAACGTTACTCTACAAATAGGTCGAAAACATGTCAAACACCATACTAATGAAATTAAGCCTGCGGAACCCTAACCTATTTCTTATCTATTATTTTCAGAACACTATACTATGCAAAATGTCATCCCGAGTCGACGATAACTCCGATAGTACATAGTCCAGGCATTTATTTTGAGCCTATTACATCAATTAATTTTTATAATGATTACTGGAACGTTATTACGCATATTGACCTTGTTTCTTTAGAACCTTATCTTAATAATATCGAACATCTTTTACACAAGACCCAATCTCTTTGCAATGTTATTAATTCCTCTGATTTTAATCAATGTAAAGATGTATCTCACCCTATAGAAGTTTTAGTACAATCCAGCCTCATTAAATTACAATCACTGTCTCATATTATCTCCTCTCAAGTTTCATCAAAGTCAAAGCGATCTTTAGAGTTTGGAGGAGAAATTCTTAAATTTTTCTGTGGTACATTAGACGCAGACGATGCGAGAAAATATGACGCTGCAATTGAGGCTTGTCAAACTAATGAAAATGAATTATTTCATTTAATGAAAGATAATATACATATTGTTAAATCTACTATCAATAACTTTAATTCTACCATATCTAAACTTAATGAAAATGAAATTAAAATTAACTCTCAGATTAATAACATGAATTCAATCCTTTTACGCGTTCGAGAAGACGAAAATTTATTCTATTATAGTTCTATAATAAATAGTTTACTTAATCTTATCGAAGGATCACTTCTTTCTATTTCTAATTTGCTAGAAACTACTCTTAATGCTATTTTATTTTCTAAGGTTAATATTTTACATCCTAGTGTGATAAGTCCGCGTAATTTACTTAACGAATTAACGCAGCACAGAAATCAAATTAATAAAAGATTAGATTTCCCTGTGCAATTAGACATAAATAATATTCATTCTTTAATTGATATTTCTAAACTTAACTCCTATTTTTATAATAATAAGATAGTTTTTAGTTTGCGTATACCATTGGTAACAGAAGATAAGTACACTGTTTATAAAAATATACCACTGCCTACTCCACACGATGAGTCACACTCACATGATAAAACTTTCGCGCTCATTCAACCTTCCGATAGCTACACCCTATTGAGTGAAGATAGAGTGCATTATGCCACGCTAAGCAACCTAGACCGCTGTAATAAAATTAATCTTAACTATTCTATTTGTGAATTAACTTCAATATTTTCTACGTATTCTAACCCTATTTGCGAAACAAAGCTGTTAACCGAGGTAACCTTGTCCTTACCTACAGAATGTAATGCTAAAATAATTTATGGTCAAATAGATATTTGGCAGAAACTTCTTAATAATAATTGGATTTTTGTGCAGTCAACCCCTAATAAAATTACTATAAAATGTGACAACGATATCTCGGATTATTCAATTGTTGGTACAGGTATTGTAAAACTTTCGGAAAATTGTATTGGATTTTCAAAAACTATTCAGCTCATACCTAGTAAATCCTTTTCTATGTTTTTAAAGTCTCCTATGAATATTAACTTTGATATTACATTAGATGATTGTTGCAAGAAGGAAAAATTTAATGATACTTTACCTCATTTGTCTCCTATAAATTTAAGCAAAATAAATTTAGACTCTCTTAAATATGCATCTCATGAAATGGATAATTTAGAAGATCAAATTAATCAATTGCAGTCACAGTCCCATTTTATTAAATATAGTGTTTATTATTCTTCTGCTACTTATGTATGTTTAGGTTTAATCTTTACGTTTATAGCATACAAACTTTTTCAATGTTATAGAAACCGTAATTCAAATTCAAGTTCAAGTTGTTGTATTCAGATTTTCAATCAATGCCATAATAAAAAACATGTTAAACATAGTTCTAAAATTTCCAACTCAATAGAAATGACAAATATTTCCTCATCCGAAGATGAAGCAAAATCTCTGTCAAATTTACATACAAGTATAAATTTTCCATCTAAACGTAATCTTAATCATTGATTGTTTAATTATAATTTTTGAATAGTATTTTGATGTAAGTACTTACTTAAGTTTAAAAACTTTTCCATTTTTTATTTTTAATTACTTTTAGTATTTCAAATTACTTTTGTATTTTATTATTTTTTCTACTACTTGTGAATTGGCTTTCCTTAATTTTGATTTCATTGCTAGATTTTCTTACCTGAGCACTTCGCTTCATTTTTAAGGGATGAAGCTCCGTCAAAAGGGGGGAGTTGTTACATCCCTACTTACTAAGTAATAAACGCTAACGTAAACATTTGTCTTTCCAGTAGCTTCCATGCGGTATTTTTGCCGATGTGCATTTTTGTATTACATGCATTTTATTTAATTAATTTTTCAGTCAGTTAGATTCTGAATTTCGGCCCCAGCGGACCTCTCCTCCGCCCTACCAAAATCACGGAAAGTCAATAGCAGTGTCTTATTGTGTTTTCCAACCAATAAACTAGTGTGTAGTGAAATTGTGTTTTTTTTAAAAAGACTAATCGGCACGGCCTCCTAACAACAAGTGTTATGTTGTATCTTAAATTCTGTGGCGTTACGAAGTTCGCTGTGTCAGGTAGTATCAGATAAAAGTCTGATCTTAACTAAAACATTACATGTTGTTTATCACAGTTATAATGAGCTTCTTCTTCAACAAACTGTAAAACAACCCTAACCTTGCAACTTCATGTTTCGCGAAAGCCTTTTCTTAAAGCAGCGCGGGTTTTCCAGCGCGGAGCTTTAATTAAAAGCGTGTGCTTATAGAGCTTTTAGGCTTTCGCGTCACACGGCGACTTTTAAAAAATGTTTTCCTGTATAAAAATGTATTTTTAGTACAAAATACTTAGGTACTTGTTATGTAAACACCTAACGAGCGCTTTTGAAAGGGTTTCAGTTGAAAAGTTGCAGAAAATTTTAATTATGGTAGGTATATTGTATAAGCTTACATATTTTTTATGGTTTCGATGAAAAGGTTATATTGTAACTTGTGGGCGCCCCGCGGCTTCGATAGCGCATTTTCCATTGAAACATCAAATTCCCAATTTTCCAGAGGGAATTTCAGGCTAAAAAGTAGCCTTTGTCCTTTCTCAGACTATCCACATACTAAATTTAAATCAAATCGGTTTAGAAGTTTTATCAGGAAAGCGAGACCGACAGACAGACAGAGTGACTTTCACATTTGTAATATTAGTACGGATTAGAGTGACCGGGTACGGGCTGGTCTAACTTTTTCGGTGGTAAGGCCGCTAGAGTTCCATAACAATACTCAAAAACTATTTAGAAACAAAGTTATTGTTTCCGTTGAGTTCAGGCGCTTTACAAGAACTAATCTTCTCTAAGGGAACTTGTAGAATAAAAGCGGAAACGGAGAAATTGTAAAAGTTAGAACAGTTTGCAGATAGATTGAAAGTAGTGTCCAACTAGGATTGTTGGAAATGAAAAACGATCTGTTTTAGCCGAGTTTTAGCTTCTTGGATTATTCTTTTTTCGTTTTTAAGTTTTTATTTTGAGGAAACAGATTAATAAATTGGCTGCCCCGTGTTCCCATGGAAGTTTCGGGAAAGTATTCCTTAGTGCTCCCCTACACTCCCCAAGGAACCCACGTGCAAACTTTCAGCCCGCTACGCCCAGTACTTTTGGCTCTGCGTTGTCTGTCAGTCAGTCAGGTTTTATATAATACTAGAGGCTGCCCCGCGTTTTCACTCGCACTGATTTCTCTTAAACACAAAAATCCAGTTTTTTTCCCGTTCCCATGAGAATTTCGGGAAATTCTTTCTTAGTGCTTACTAAATTTCAGTCTGCTACGCCCAGTAGTTTCGGCTCTGCGTTGTCTGTCAGTAAGTCAGTCAGTCAGTCAGTCAGTAACGGAAGAGTTTTATATATATTGATTCCTATTTACTAAGCAGCAACGCCTTCTTTTAGATTTTTTTCTTATGTACCCATCTGAATAAGGTTCCTAGTGGGTTGCCTGGAAGAAATCGCTTTTAGCGATAAGGCCGCCCGTTGCATGCAAATTCAAATTTGTAATTAATAATGTATTCTTGTATCTTACTTTGTATGCAAAAAAGTTTCTATTCTAATATTGTTATTCATTTCTAACTTCTCTAGTGTATTCCTACTAAAATTACCCTTAATAAGCAGCGGTTAAATAAGAAAGTGAGAAATCTGAAATTGTCGTCGCTTGGACGTAGCTGGTATATCAATGCAAACGTAGCTGTACGCACGTAGCTAAAAGTAAGCGCTGCAGTATACGCGTTCATACATTTGCATAGATTTACATAGCTACGTCCGAACGACGTTCGCTGACGTCGTAGCTATATAAATAAAAAAACGTAGCTATATAAATAAAAAAAACGTAGCTATACTCGCGAAGCTATTTATCAGCGATGCAGTATACGCGTTCATACATTTACAAAAATAAAGCTGCTTCTGGCAGACGTCAGCTCCAATGGTAGAGAACACAGAAAAGAGAGAGAGAGAGCATATTTCTTGTTCTGTGGTAGAGAACTACTTGTAGCCTAAATTATTAAGTAATATTTTCTTTTGTTTTTATTTCAGATATGGAAGTGTTATGAGGGCCTCCAGTGGTTTGAGATCTATTTGACAACGGTATCTGTTCTGCAGTAATTAGTGACGTCATTTAAAACAAGATGGCCGATCCCGACGCTTTTGACGATGAGGTATGTGGAATATTTACTCCTTTTTAAATAAAAATAATAATTGAGAGTAGATTTTTTTAAAGTGGGCGTTTGTTGTTACCAACCATTTCTGAGGTAATTGTTTATTTTATTTTAGACTAGACATGCAGCTTTTTGCTATCGTTTTTTTTATTACTTTCTAGTGTACGCCCAGCGGCTTCCCCAGCGCAATCCCCTTTCAATTCCCGTGTGATTTTGGTAAAAAAAACATCCTTTGTCCGTTTTGTAGGTCTTAGATCTTGTTACAGACCAAGTAACTTTCACATTTGTGATATTTTTTATGGATAAAACATTTTTTTAGATATCTCACCGCAGCAAATGCAAAAAAAAATACCGTCAAGCTAAAACGATAACAAAAAAGGCAAAGTTCGTGTAGGGGCTTCGGTATATGGTGAAATAGCATTAAAAAGCAAAATATCCTTTTTACTGTTTTATTATTATTGT
The DNA here is from genome assembly GCA_951802225.1 of Euspilapteryx auroguttella. NCBI lineage: Eukaryota > Metazoa > Arthropoda > Insecta > Lepidoptera > Gracillariidae > Euspilapteryx > Euspilapteryx auroguttella. Next base: position 4,961,094 of record OX637664.1, on the reverse strand, counting down.
ATTGTAAACGTACGTTTTAACGTACGAGATTTCATTGCAATTCAATGTACTGTCTCAAATGTGTATAATTAATTAGTATAAGCCGCGCAGATAAAGAAACGCTTTGAAAATGGCGGCCAAACGCATGCTGTCTCGCGTATATTAGTATGAGGGAAGAGTTAAGAAGAGAGACAGCCCATATACAACGGCCGCCATTTTAAAATCGTTTCTATATGTGCGCAGGTTATCCTTTTGTATGTTGTAGTACATGGCGGCCATTTTGTTTGTCAAACTCCCTTCTGTTGCGCCACTCAGTGGCGCCTTCAACAGATGCAGTGTCGAAAAATTAAAAATCAAAATAAAGAGCTATTATTGATGTCAATCTGTTCTGTCAATCAATCAAAGTTGTCCATTGACCTATACAAGTGGACATAAAACCATTGACCTATGACAGTCCACAGAGTAAAAACATATTGAACAAGATGCGGTAAAAGTCATGGCGGCCATCTTGGATTAAAATGGCTAGTTCAACAGATGCGGTAAAAGTCATGGCGGCCATCTTGGATTAAACGTTTCAAAGAAATTGCTAATGAATTAAAAGGAAATGGTTTGGCTCATTATTTTTCAACAAGTTTATCTGAAAAGGCTCTTAAAAATATGTAATTGGGTAATATAATAAGTTGATGTTTCTAAAGATTCTACTTTATGTTAATTATAGTGAGTTGACGAAAATTTTATTTGTATACCAACGAGATGCTTTGAAATATATTATGGATCAGTTTTTACGGATCCCGAAAAACAGCCGCAAGGCTAAAAACGAAACGATAAAAAACTAAAAAGAGCATACGCGTTAGCTTTTGCCTCGCCAACCTCTCTCTCCACGATTTTGATTTGCTTTTTTAAATTAAAATAAAAACTTGAAATAAAGGTTCTCGTTTTAGTCATAATATTTTTAGGTGTGTTGATATAATTTATGGAGTATGTTGTGGTAAAGTTGAACTAAAACCTGAAGTAGATTATACATTAATTTGATGTTATTTAAATAGCAAATTTTCGACTAAAATTTCGCTAGAGGTAGAGATATAATCAAGTTTTACAAATGCACACATAAAATAATTGGAAATAGGCACTTCTTTTGTACTTAGGCAGTAGTAATAGTCGTTCAGTAGGCATAAATTTTGACCGTAACTTTGGTAGGTAGTCATGGTTCAATTTCAAGCGAGGAAAAACATGTTATCACCTGGCTCGTACTCGTACATACAATTATACCAGAGAATAAGACTGGCCATTCAGAGGGGTAACGCAGCCAGCCTACTAGGCACCGTACCTTCCGGTGGCAGCGATTCTAAAGGCCATTTTTATTATATTTCTAAGTTAATATACCTACATGTAAATTTGTTTTAATAAACATCATCGTATTAAATGATGATTGTGATTCATGCAAAACACAGCTTCTACCTAGGTAAGGGCTCTGAGTGGGATGCCTGTTACGTAAGACTAATTAAAAAAGCATATCTATATCAATTAGTGGGGAAATAATAGCCAATTAGTTGAACCTTTGTATGGTTGGCACGTCAGTACGAAAGGAGAGGAAACTCCGATAAATATCAAATGGTTCGTTTACATCTTGCAAGTAGAACAACAAGTTATTAAGGTGGTAACTCACGGTATGGCGCGAAATTCAAATTTTTTCACGTTTTTTAATTATTTTGGCGAAAGTATTCATTTTTAATAAAGTTTAAATGAATTCGCGTACGTAAAAACCTATTTCCCACATTGTGACATATCGTTTTTGAAAGACAGAGTTACCGATTTTATGTATATTCAAGGAACTTATTTTTTGGCCTTTTACCCCTTAGACACAAATGTGTAGGTCTGTCTTCAAAAAAAGTTGTATTACAATATGAGAGATTGATTTTTACATACGCGAATTCATTTTAACTTTATTAAAAATGTGTACTTTAGCCAAAATAAATAAAAAACACGAAAAAATTTGAATTTCGCGCCATAGCGAGAATTACCACCTTAAGGGCATATTTATTGAAGTGCTCAATATATTTTTCACTCAATGTTAACTGCGTTACCATATTATGTCATAATTAATTTTGTTTTCGCCGCCCCGGTGGTAGTACAGTGGTGGACAATGAAGCCGTAACAGATTTTTCTATGGTTTCGTCAGCCTTAGACTGTATTACCAAAGAACAAGAGCTATTTTGCAATACAGAAAAACCGGAAGTGTTACGCCGACCGTGTCCGCCACTGTACCTATATAAAAGAATAGTGGAAAGTTGTATAAACCAAAAATCACTGTAAATATGGCCTAGTACTGAGTCATTTCTTTTTTTTATACAAAAATAAATTGTTAGGGATAGGTATCTGTTTACGGAAACCTAAAACTGTGATTGTGATTAAATATTAGGTGCAGTGCAGCCCTTTTCACCTATCTCTTTCATACTAAACGATAGCCTGTTGTTATGAATTTGTATTTTAGCCTTTTTTGAGACTTGACAAGCTTTATATTTCTATATAGGTACCTACATAGTTTTATTAAAAACGGCCGGAAAACCAACTCACTCTACTATCACAACAACTTGTCTGAAACGAAAAAGCATAGGAGGGTATCAGAAATAAAATAGATGGAGCAAATATTGTGGCCGCAGCAGATTCTCGTAAAAGTTTTCCTACAGGCACACGATACCTATTATTTTCTTTATCATCGTTTGGTATAGAAAACTTGGGCCTGTTTGCGGGTTCGTAATAAATAACATTTAAGAAGAAGTGGTTCGTTCGACTAGCTCTACGCGAATGGAAACTTAAAAGCCGAATTTAATTTTCCATTCGCGTTGTCGAATCAAAAAAGACCAGGGCAGCAGGCGTTCTTCGTTAACTAAAAACTAGAGGAGCCATGACACTAAACTCGTCAACACGCCTGCCAAGCATGGATCACGGGGGGATACCTGTATCGAATAGTCGACGTATTTTGGCTGAGATGATAAGAAACAAACCAAATCAACTTTGACTCCAGGCTAAAAACTGGGTGTTTCTGAAAAGTCGGTTATTTAAGCTCAAACTAAAATGTAACTAATGGATATGGTCTGAACTGAAATAAATAATATTAATTTTTATTTTTTATTTTTATTTAGAGGTTCTGATCCGAGTTGCGTCAGTATAAAAAAAAACAAATAACATCCTGTATATAAAGACAAACAATTCACTTTGTTAAGGATAACTTTACTACATTGTTGCTTGGATAACTGAGAACAATCTTCATTTTTCACATGCAATTTTTTCCCTAGTTTTCCTGTTGCTCCAATACCAAGTAGGTCGCGCAAACAAATATTAAACTTGAATATTTTATTGTGAAATAGTTCTTAATACGCACGCAATAGAGACGCCCGTAGCATTTTGATAAAACGGAGTTGTTTGGATGGATTTTATGAGGGTATCATTGAGGGTAAAATTGAAGGCAAAAAAGGGCAGGGGTAGATCAAGGAGAAACGGTATTAACCTAGTGAAGGAGTTGACGTCTAGTCGTTCCATGCTATCGAGAAGTTACTTGCTCTTTTTTATATAACGAAAGAAAGAGAGAAAATACATTTCTTTAACAACTTCGGAGGTAGACATGAGGATAATTCTGAGAACAATAACAGAAAGTGTGTCCACCTGCTCTGTTACCACATAACCTAGTAGAATGTATGAGTAATGTTACTCGTTGAAACGGAGTATTGGCTCAGCATATGCTGTGGAAAAATCAAAGACACTGTTTTTACGCCAATACCGAAAATTGGGTTCGTGTGTATCTATCTATATTATAAGATACCTAATCAAATAAAAAAATATTATAAATGAAATCATGCATGTTTATGGCAGAAATACTTTAATTCAAAAGCATTCGTAAACAAACTTAAATCGATTTTAAGTTTTAAACATTATTGAAAAGATGATCTGCAAAATAACAAAAATAACTAGAACACTGTAAATTTACAATAGAACAGTTTAAAAAAAATTTGAAGTTAACGTCCTCTACTGAATCAAAATTATAATTTGCTGAATTAGCACTTTGATATTTAATTATAGCTAACGGGGTTAGCTTCCGACCCCGTAAACCTTGCCCTTTGTTGTCTTCCCTGTGATTAGTAAGCAAATTGTAACATCCTCTGTCATTGTATTATATTAACACTAGACGACCCGGCGAACTTCGTACCGCCTCACCTATTACTATTTTGCTCATGTATTTATTATACTTATAAACTTTTCTCTCGAGTCACACTTATCTATTAAAAAAACCGCATCGAAATCCGTTGCATAGTTAAAAAGATTTAAGCATACATAGGGAGAGACGCGGGAAGCGACTTTGTTTTGTACTATTGTATTGATAACGACACTACGCAATTTATAGGATAGGTATTAGTAATGAGGATTAGGGATAGGCATAGGATAACTAGAATGCGCACGGCATTTTCCCTTCAAAACTCAAGTTCTTTTCAGCCTAGTAGTTTAGGCGTGAATTCAAAACGTACATACTATTAGGTTAAATTAATGTTTTTTGAATGAATCTTAAGGAAAAAAAAAATTAAACGAAAAAAATAAAGAAGGTCATTTCTACAAACATGGCGGGGCGGGACCAATAAATCATCCTTGATCCTTCCCTTTATGATGTTTACTGTTGCATTTCCTGGCCTGCTGGTCCGGCGGCTCGAGATATTTTTGTTTATTGAGCCAAACAATATGAAATCTCCAAATTATTTCAGTCTTTTTGACTCTATTTTTCGTGGGTTTAGTGTATACCCAATTAAGTTTCGAGTGGCGACCTTGCACAAGATAAACATATTAATCAGCGATCTGTAGCAAATACTAAGTCAGTGCCATTTTACGGCATCTGCAACGAACATACTTACAACGGTTTTACTTTGTTGTGTTTAGTCAATAATAGCTATTTTTGTGTAAAATATGTATGCTTTATGTAATGAATATGTTTTATATTGCGTGCCAGCAATGTTGCTGCTGTAAATAATAATAATAATAATAATAACACATCACACTCAGAGCCCCTAACTAGGAAGAACCTGTAGCTAGGGTGCCCGAAACACACACAGAGACAAACATCACACCCAGACCGGAAACAAACATCGATATTTATCATATCAATATTCGCCCCGCCCGGGTTTACTCAGTCCATAACACTGCCAACTGAGCCACGGAGCAGTTGCAGAAATAAATAAATATGTTTTCTTAATTTTATAAAATGTACGCACACTGCTTAATACATTAATTACGTCTTAGCTATGTCTTACGTCTCATAACGAAACGCCCGCACTTTAAGTCACTGAAGTAACTTTGGGCAAGAAGCAGAGTTATAAATGTACCCGCGGGTCACAACTTCTGTACTTTGCTCAAAATAACAAAACTTTCAGTGTTAATGTATACCACAGCTACATACGTCTGTAATCAACAATTGAAAGTAACATACTCTTAATAAGCCATTTCACCATATGGTCGCTTTTTTATCTATGCAGTGTACTGTCTTGTCTGATAACTCTTTGAAATCGTATTCCACGTATTTCACAATAATAACTGCTTTAGTTAGATAAGCAAGCTGATTTATTTATAAAATTTTGCCCTAGAAACTAAAATTTCGCATTTTTGTCTTTCGAGAAGAAAAATATTAGTTTTGGCTTGAGTTTTTTTGGATATTTAAAGACATTACCTATGTCTATATATACAGACATTACCTATGTCTATATATATGGTATATATATACCTATGCCTATAAAAAACTATTACAGCTAATTTTTTTCTTTGCTTCAGTTGTCACTACTTACATACTTGCTATGTCTTGAGGCTATCGTTTGCACAAGCAAAAATAATATAATGTGCTGTACAACAAAATAAGAAGACGTTTTGATATTAAAATAGGAGGGTATATAACCACCCGCCCACAAAGTACTCGAAGGGGAGTAATATTTTTTTTTTAACAAATATATATTTTTATATATATTTTTTTAAATCCATCAGGACTAATATTATAATTTAAAAAAAGGAAAGATTGCCGCCATGTTAGGTGTTAGCTAGTTAATAAAAAAAGGATAAAAATATTTCCAGCCAGTTCGTTTGATATGATTACGTCATGCATGACAACGCCGCCGACAACAAATGATTTGTTCGAAACAAACGAAAGCTCGTATTGGTTGAAAAGTTACATAATATGAAAGTTGAGGTAATAAAATCATTCTCTAGCGGAAACAGGGGTTGTCATATTGCTAATAAAACAGATTGACTGAATGCTATCCCGAAATCAAACAACATAGTAGGTAACATTGTTATAAGAAAAAGTTTGAGGAACTCTGTACAAAAATGCTTAATAAGCCCGTAAGTAAATTATGCTTTGTTCTTAGAGAAGTTAAAATGCCATTGCTGTGGAGTTTTAGCTTTTTTTTAACGATTTTTATTTTGAAATTGGTTTTAGAAACACTTTTTACCTTTTTAATTAAAAAGTAATTAGTAGAATAGATTTGTACCTATTGGCCCCCAGCAAAAAGGCAAGCAATTCCGACCTCTTATTTTCTTAACTCGTATCATATTACCTTTCAAGTGAAGCGAGACAACGTTAACATTGTTCTAAGCAATCAATCTCATCAAAGACAGATCGAGTTCGCAAACAAAGCATCCAGCTTCCTTAGAGTTTAATCGAGATTCCGGATCGTAAATCCGTAGTGACATCCAGCTGCAATATTCATTAGATCGCCGTCTTGTGTATTAGCATATCTAGGTATTTGTATATTGGAGCTGCAGTTATGAGCGGATTGCAGACCCGAATGCTGCGGTCTTCGAAGTAGAGTCTCTATCTAGTATGTAGCGTGCCATTGCCATATCATTTCCTGGACCCTAGTCCTAGTATAGATATAATCTACTACAAAATAGAAAACAAAAATTTATGAGCCTTCTTAGGCCATAATTTTAGAAAAGTTATATTCGGTATCGTAGTCACGTCGTCATCAACTGAGATTTTATAATTTTAATAGAATCTACTTTGATAATAGATAATTAAAAATGTATAAATATAACAAAAAAGCTATTTCGAAATTAGGTAAATTAAACATGGAAAAAATATATCCATTCAATAATATGACTTACAATATATAAAATATATGTAAGTTTGTCTTGCATCTGCTAAAACACATTTTCCGAAAACACTTTACAGTACTAAACTGTTTAACAGGTTTTATATTACATACCTTGGTACCATATTTGCGTAAACCATAATTCGATGAAAACCTTACAAACAAAATTTTTATTAATGCTTGATATAATATTATATATACATACGGTAATTTATTTAGGTGCATTGACGTATGGGGCCATCAGAAAAGAGATATCCGCCCTTAATTCCTTGTTGCGTGGGATGCCGATAACTTGAAGTCGAGAAGATGTAAGAAAAATGAGGAAATTAGATCATTTGGCAAGATTAGGGGGAAATTTAAGTCTCCGCCCACGCGTGCAATGCTTTAAGAATTTCTTATAAAAATATAAGTACTTGTATTTGGAATCAATACACAGTATAAAATAAAGTCGCTTCCCGCGTCTGTCTCTATGTATGCTTAAATATTTAAAATTATGCAGTGAATTTTGATGAGTTTTTTAATAGATAGAGTGATTTAAGAGGAAGGTTTATAAGTATAATTTGTGCAAAAGATAATTATAGGTTATAGGTTAGGCGGTACGAAGTTCTCTGAGTCGACTAGTATATATAATTATAAATGTAGAGTGAGTAGAACCATTGACTGATGTGAGGACGTTTGGAGACATCTCCAAAAGCTTTGTGGATGGGTCCGATCAGCAGCAAGAAGCAGGAGGCTGCAGTCTGGCTCCTGAGGATGACGGCTGTCTCCGTATAGTGTTCTGTTATTCGGGCTGGTTCTAGCTGTGCTTCTGGGGTGTGGATTGATGTTTTGCATGAGGATTATAGTTAACTAGATCTTATTTCAATAAGTATGTAATGCCTTGTGAAAATCTTATATAGAAATGCTTTTTTTCATACTTTTCATAAAGATTTAAATATTGATACTAAATCGGAGCCTATTTATTACTAAGTATTATTTTCAACTAACTGTAAATAATGAAGTTATTTTTTTGTTATTCCGTTTTCGAAAATTAAAACGTTACAATACACAGCGTACAATAATTTTAATGTCCTTACTAATTTTATCTTTGTTTTCGTGATTACGTTTCACCGAATCCATTTAACTTTTACGTTTTAAGTAAATCTAATTCAATAGCAATCGCAATTCAATTTCCTGTTTCGAACAAATCCATGTAAATCCTCACGAAATAAGTTACAGGGCGAAATTAATTCAATACCAATTTTACTGAGTTTTGTTTTGTATTCAGATTAATTCGGTTTGCTACAAGATTACACATTTATGGCTTTTTCATTAAAGAGGGATTTTTTAGTACAAAAAAAGAAAGTGCGCACGGCTACAAACCGACGCGACGATTCGGGTAAATGAAGAAGAATTAATGAGGCAAAAATTACTTAACCCCGAAGCTTTTATCAAATATTAAACTATAGATTATTGAAAAGAAAATTACAGAACTTTAGTTTAATCTGACCTGAAAGTTTCAAGTATTCGAAGGAAAAGTTGTAAAAGCTCTCTTGCTTCAACGAAACGTAGACACTACGCATCATCGAAGTGACTGACTACGCCACTAACTTCACGTTCTACGCAGCTACGATTTATGCTACGCCAGACTACGTAGCAGGCATTCGTTGCACCGCCGCGCGTAGTTCTCAATCGTAGCCACTTCCAACAACAAGAGCACATATACATATACAATGTGTATAGATTTTGCTGTATTGTATGTATATAGTAGTATATTTATTAATTTCTTTCCCAAACCTATTCTAACATCTTTTTAAATGTCAATATTCTAAGGGTGCATTCACGTACAACGCTGTTAACAAGCGCTTGTTGTGCTTTTGTACGTGAATGCACCCTAAGAGTGTGTAGCGGGACGTAAAAAAAACACTTGATAAATGATCTTAATCGCTATAATCATAAAGGTCGTACTTCCTAGCATTGTAAGGTGGCGGTATCATCTTGACAAGTTTGTTCAAATTGTTCATTTTTAACATGACCTCTCGCTTCCCCTCGTCCAGTGCACTAGGGTCCCGCGTTGTCGATGTTTTTAATCTGAAAATAATTTATCAAATAAGCATCTAAAGTTATGTACAGCATGGCAAAAAAGTCTGACGCGGTGACAGATGGAATCAATAATTTTGATTATAGGCAATATTTAAATTTCATATTTAGGTAATTTTAGTGGCTACATGCATAATTATATACTTCCTTACTAATATTAGTCTAGTCCTTCCATACTAATATTAGTTCCTTACTAATATGCGAAAGTAACTCGTTTGTCTATCTCGCTTTCACTTCGAAACTACTGAAGCGATTTAAATGAAAATTGGTTCAGAGATAGTCTTGATCCTGAGAAAGAACATGTACAATTTTTTATCCCAAAAAAACATACAGGAATGGATAATTAGGAAATTAGTGTTTTAAGCGTTATTGCACAGGCATTGCCACGGGGCGCACTAGTATCTAATATTTCTGATATTCGATACAAAACTAAATCAATGTTTGGTGCATATACAGGTAATAAAGGAAGGTGCTTCCGCTTCCGAATGATGCTGACCGTACAAAACATTGGTATACAGATTATGAATACATAGAATATTGTAAACGGTCATTAGTTCAATACAGGTTTTGTATACAAATTGCGGTACTTTAACAGCTTAAATATGCGGGCATTATGCGGCAAAGTGTGGTGCATTGTGTTAAAAGCGCCAAAAGTTATTTTACCGGTATATTCCTCATAAATAACTTAATATGCGCCTCGCCATTAGTGTAGTACTATACTAATTTGCTACTACATAAGTCTCTTACGGCAAGTATTGTGCGCATTACCAGTTTTTTTAAACTTACCCTTTAAAGTATCAACATTTTAAATAATTCTATAAACTCCCATGTAATCCTAACAAAATTTATTCTGATCCGCACTCCACCGGAATCGCGGGTAAAATCAACAAGTAATTTAATTGAGTCGTGACGTAATCGAGTAGCAGCCGCAATTGAAATCGGCTAACGTTGATCTGATCACAACCTATTTAGGACCACCTTAATCACATGTCGTGATGTGGTTCACCTAGATTTTACTTACCGCGAACGCGTCCATACAAAAAGAGAAAACGTTTTTCCATTACTAATTATTTTCCAATCGCCATGAAGTTTAAGTTGTTACAAACATTATAAAAACACGTTGTACGTTTGCTTTTTTTTTTTTTCAAAATTCGCTATAATTTCAGAATTATAAGCTTCTGAAATACAGAGATTTTTTGCCAAAAAATTGGTGGGATAAAATTGTTTGTTTTACGAAATCAATGCATATAAAAAAAAGGAAAATGTATAAACCTAGATTCAGTTACTCTGAAGCAATGGGGTTTTGTCGCCGACTGAAAAAACTTTTGTTGGAACATGAATTTTATTGTATAGATGACTTTTTAAACTATAAATTTGTTTGACATTGGATATTATTTGTGTAATTTGAGTATTCGACAGTTACAATATGTAATTCAAGTAAATTGAAATTATTATTTAGTATTTGACATTTTATATACAATTATACATTTAAAAATTTGACATTGTTTACATAGTACTTAAATAATTAAGTAACTACTTATTATTTTTTATATAATTTTTGTACAATATTTTGACGATCACATTATACTTTGACATTTTATTATACAACTTTGTATGTAATATGAATATGATAGTGTGAAATAAATGAATCTAATCTAATCTAATCATCAAAATCATTGTGAATACCTAAGATTTAGGTAGTGAAAAACGTTTTCCACCGAAACTTAATTTTCATCAAAAAATTAGCCCTCTCTCTGTCGCATGGTTGCGGTTAAGGGTCGACAGCATGAGTTTTTCTTAATATTTTTGCGTTGCGATACTGTCCACTTAAGTGTATGTTAAAAATAACTGGCCATGTGAAGGCGGCCTCGAATACCCCATCTCCTCCCATGGATGGACCGGCAGAAGCGTTCTTCGTTGAAATACTTCGATCGCAAACCCGCATAATAAGCGTGGCGATTTCGGCAAACTGCCTCCACAATGTTTGTCTTTGTGGCAATCTTTGGGGGAGACCTGTGTCTTACACTTATTTCATTAATAATGATGAAAAATAACTGACCTCTCAAGATTCTGTAAATATGATTCGTACAAGCTGATCCTCGGAGGCGCTCTGTTGTCCCGTACTTGCTCCATTTGCATGTTGACTGGCTCAAAGGGTACTGCGTACTCCTGATAGTCTATAGGTGGGCTCGTTGTTTCCGCTACTGTTGCCCTCAAAGTTATAGGAGCCTGTAGTATAGATAGAGGTTGATTGATGAGTTGATGGAAAAAAAAAATGTTAGCGATTAATTTAAAAGAGTGATTTTAAAGTCAAACAATTGTATTCCACGCATCTCGTCGATGCACGAAGATTTAGGACTTTTTTTCTAGATATTTAGTTATTTTTTTTATCAAGAAAAACTAATAAAAAATGTTATTGTTAAAAAAATCTTGGAGAGGTTTTCAATATGACATCTCAGAAAAAAAAACAAGTTTTATCACGCCGATATCAGATGGCGCTAGCAAAAATCTGCAGGTGAAGTTGAAATAAATCATTAAAAGCTCAAAATAAAACTGGAACTCATCATGCGCCAGTCAATTTGTTTTTGTTTTGTTTTGAATTTTTCAAGTTAATTTAAACTGATTTGCATTATTTATCTATGTCTAATACGCTTTATAATGCCATGTACGTGCCTGTTACGAAACTTTTTTTTTAAATGTCACTTTGAAAACCCCACATTATATTTCCTGCTATAAGGCATTATATACCTAAGTATAAGTATAAGTAAGGCACTCAGTTGTTTTACTACTCGAGCAGCCAGTCTGTGGCCAGCCTTAGATATCGCTATGATGAACGGACATCGTAAGATTGATGGACCATTAGATTAGGATGATGATGTATTGTTGTACCGCAGCAGTGTCGAATGCTCGCATGCATCAAAGTGCGGACGTATGAACTTTGGAATGATGAATGTCTATTGTTTCCGAGTTATTGGTCAAGGCGCACCTCTACGCGATGACGTTGGCCCCAAGATTGTGAGTGTGTATGTTTGTAACTTCATCACTTCTTAACGGCTGCAGCGATATCAATGAAATTTTATATGGAGCTGACACCCTGGACTAACACAAAAGCTACTTTTTACTGCGGTAATAAACCGCGGTTAACATTGCTAGGCACGGCTTGTGAAAAATAATAACTGAATTGCTGGATACAATAACCCACCCCATCTCCATAGATAATTAATACATAGCAATTATTTAGCATGAGCTGTTTCAATTTAAATATTTAATTAACTAAAAAAAAGTTTTGCATAAAACGATATCATGTTGTAATTCATTTTCGGCAGTTTTTCATTCGCATAGGTAGTTATTTAGTTTAGTTAGTAGGTAAATTAATGAGTTTATGTTAAAAAAAATAATAGATTTCTTACCTTTGTAGTAGTGGGGGGAACCGGACGGTCGCTCTCGTCCCATATGACAGAGTCGAGCCAGAGCGCGAAGGCTGCTAGTTTGGGATACGCGTGCGCGCGCGTGTAGAGGGCGCATGTGTGCGCAAATGTTGTTATTCCGATTAGCGTTTTGTTCTGGATAACTGCTCCTCCTGTGTCTTTCTGTTGATTTTAATTAGCTTTTAAAGTTTTATTTATAAACTTATTTAAAATTTAAAAAATAAAATAACAATTTTTAATTTAGGAAATACTTAAATCTATTTTCGAATCCTATGTCCAAGCGTTTGTATGGCCGGGTTGGGTTCTAATGATATAACAATAAAAACCAAATAAACCTACCCTGCAAAAATGTCTGTCAGGATCCTGGACGCCTCCCAAGCAGATGAACTGTCCTGGAAGCAGCTTGGTCTCTCCATCGTCACAGATGGAGGGCTGGATGACAGGAGCGCTTATTGTTCTGAGATGCTGCAACAATTTTTTTTTTACTAAAAATTAAACGTAACTCGTCTTGTAGCATCGCAAGGCGCTCTCGCATCAACGCGTATAAATATAATGGGATCTAAAGACTTTCAAAATACAAGATTAAGATACGAGGGTAGCCCAGGAAAGCTGGCCTGTATTTTGTGGACTGTTAGTTGTCTGAAGCCACATGAGAGATGACCCTGAACCACCTCACCTCAGCTCAAGCCCTTTTGAACTGTAATAAATAGTAGTTTACTCTACTTTATTTAGATACTAGTCGACCAGGCGAACTTCGTACCGCTTAACCTTTTACTATATTGTGCATGTGCATGTATTATAACTATAAACCTTCCGTTTGAATCATTCTAAAAAAAAAAACGCATCAAAATCTGTTGCATAGTTTTAAAGATTTAATACATACATAGAGGGACAGACGCGAAAAGCGACTTTAATTTATAATTTGATATTGATGATACCGTGTATCCTATTTAATAAAAAAATGATTTATGATTTTAAACATGATGAAATCCCCCTAATGACTTTCAAAAGTCACAATTCATATACCAGGATATCATAAAAAGAAGCTCACCCCAGTTGGTGTCCAAGCGACCATCATGGCGAGGTTTCCCATGCTCGGCTCGGCATCAGGCTGCGGCAGGTTGGCAGACTCCACCCCTGGTCCGAACTCTATCGCGGCGTGTGCTTTAACCGCTGTTACTTGCAGGTCCGAATTGTTGATAAGGATTTTGATCTGGAGTATGAAATTAAAAGTAAAAACTTTTTGAAAAGCAAGCTTTTGTTTAAATGCGTTTAAACTAGGTTTAAACGTATAAAATATTTTTTCCTACATAAAACTTTGAATTTTTATAGAAGCGCTTCTCATAAACATGATCTCACTCCTTTTATTCCCCGATGGGTTAGACAGAGTCACCAGCTTCTCATCTCTTTTAAAATTGTCCTTTTTTATTTGAATGACAATAATAATATAAACGAGAGTAATTTTTCCAAGTCTGAATTTTGTAGATTTGTTGGTAATCCTTGATATGAATTCACCGGAGCTGTGTCAGGCTTGCGTTACAATTGTACCTATGTATAGTTACAAAATTACTCTCCGAAAAATTTGTAGTGTAAGACGTTGATTGAACGAATTATCGCACCAATCAGTTTGGTGAAAAAGCAACTCGTTCTAAAACTGTTTTGTGGTAAGACCGTTACATTTTTATTACCTTGTAAATAGATCCACCCTTGTGATTGTAGGAGCTGCCTACCCTTATTGTGTAGTTGGCTAGGTCGCGTTGGTACACGTATGTACGCGTGCTCCTTAAAAAACATTATTAAATCAAAATGTTATAGTCTTATACGAATCAATACCAAATTACTTCTCGGGCAGAAAATAACTTAACGCTAAAGATTGTAACGAACTTTCACAATTAACAGGCCACACGGTGCGAAACTAAAAGTAGCCAGTTTAGGCAACAAACAAATATTTACAAGATCAAACAGAGAGGGCGTCATTACGCATATTTTTGATTTCGGCCATGGTTAAGAAGATATTAATTATTAATTGATGTGGCGCTAGTATCGCACCCGTTCGCCCCGGTGCGATTATGGCAATATTCTCCCTAAATTGTTGTTCTTGTGGCGAAGGGGAGGCTTAAGTCTTACAGAATAAGTCTCTCCACTCAGATGCAACAAAACTGCTCAGCACTAATAAAACTGGCCAATATAATACTTACATGTGAAAACACTTGGAGATGGTGAGCAGCCAATGGGTGTTCAGTATGACCGCACTGCACTCGTAATTATTGTTCTTCAGAATCGTCGCGACGAATGGTAGCCTGCCCACTTGCGCGACCGCTGGCCCTATATGCTCCGTGCTGTCTGAAGGGTCTTTAATAAAAACAAAATTGGTTACCTTACCATAAACTATCGATGTAACATGGTACCAAATTTCAAATCGATCGGACATAAGGAAGCTAGTTAGATCCCCTCATCACCTAGAAAAGAGCTGATGATCTTCAAACCGCTTATCATATCTTCATGAGACATGGCTAAGAACACTCGGGCTGAAATTATCTATGATACGTTTGGGCTCTACGATGCCACAGAAAGATACACAGACACACATGTACACAGATACACACTCAGATTTTTTCGTCGGGGGTTAAAAAAAAGTGTAATAGAATTTGAATATGTGATTGATTGTATAATATCTTTATTATATTTAAAAAACAAAACAAGAATCTTAATTAATGAATAAACACTTCATTGTACACAAACACAGCGAAATTGAAAAAAAAAGCGGTAAGGTGCAAAAGGCGACCTTATCGCAATTGACGCCAAACAACGATCAAATAGCCAGGGTATGGTAAATTCAAATTATAAATGGAATCATCCTTATAAATAGAAATAGGTAGGTAATTTTTGGGAACGATTTTATTGAATTTCATTGCAGTCGATGGTTGCATTTCTCGCAATAAAAACGAATTTACTAATTTCAATTTAACTTTTTAGTAGGTACTAACGTATTTTAGTTTTATGTTTTTTAATGTAGTATAATTTTAGTTTTTTTAACGTAATTTAGTTCTTAGTTTTACTTTTTTTTTAACTAGGTATCTTTGTATTAATAAATCTATGTTATCTGTTAACACAATATACAAGCTTGCTTGAGATTCACAAGCAAGAAGCTTGAATGAAATAACAATTAGATAACAGCTGCTACCTACAATAAATATCGAAACAATACCTACGTATACCTATAATAACCAGTTTGTGTTAAATTGGCGTAAGTCCTTAGCAACTGAACCAATCAATTGAGGGGTTGAAACTCGACCCCTAACTACAAACAAAATGTTTGAACAGCCTGCCCGACAATACAGGTCTCTGCTTAGTTGCTGCTTAAGTTGTTTGGACACGATTACGTAAACCATTGGATCAATAACGTGTAGTCGGGTTTCTAATCTATCTGGATTTATTTTCTATAAAATGAAAATTTATGGCCAAAAGAAGAGCAGAAGAATAATAATAACACATCGCACTCAGCTCCCCTAACTAAGAAGAACCTGTGTCTTGGGTGCCCGAAACACACACAGAGACGAACATTACACCCAGACCGGAAAGCAACATAGATATTTATCAGTCAATACTAATATTATTATTAAAAAAATGGCTGGATGACATTGATCTATTCTACTAGACTTAGGTGGCACAGGAAACAGGACTACATAAACAAATCCAGATATTAAAAAAATTTACCAGCATCAAAACCGCTATCCTCCATACAAACTCCATAAAAGAGCGTTGCAAAAATTAACGTTCTAATTAACCGCACTAGCAACATGTCGGTATCGGTAACAAACAAATGATTGTGAAACAATAAACGGTTTTAGCGGTCGCAGCGTATTTTTGTTTTTTTTTGCAATATTTAGTTTGATAATGATAAGAAACTGGCTGGTTAGAGTTGTGAAATCGAAAAAAGAATTGATGCTGGCTGATTAAAATGTATTGTTCTAAAACTAAAATTCTTAGTTAGTTATTCTGAAGAGCATAATGTATCTTCTTACCTTTTTCCTTGTAATATACAGCCTTTAGTAGTAAGTGTTCTTTACGGTTGATGTATTTTGTACATAAACTTTACAATAATAGAAATCATATTGTTTAATTTTTGTGTTTGTTGATTAATTATTCAGATACATAATCTTATTACCCAGCCATTTATGATATGTAGTACTTAAGTGTTTACTATCTCATTATTTCTTAGACTATTATGGCAGCTAATCACCGCAAATGGGATCTAATGAATGAACATTTACAAAATTACTGTTGTTCATAAATTTTATGGCACAGAAACATGCTATCCTCTATTACCAGTTATTATTGGATATACCTACTTATAAGTACGTAGGTGTTTAGATGATAAATTTAAATCTATTCTAATTCAAATATAAATTCGGCTGGACTTTTCCAAGAGCAATTTTGTTTTTTTCAATGAAATTTATCTTTATAACTCTTTGATCTATCTTTTTTGTCACGTTACATCACAATGCCCAAAATAAGCTAAGTACATATTTCCTATTTTATTTTTTCATGCTCTGCTTACCCTTTCGCCTATATCTGTATTGCCCTTGACTGTGTCTGGTCTGATAAAAATAAATCTTCCCATTCATTTAGAGCAAACAAAAAAAGAAAGAAAGAAATAATAATTTGGCAACGGAAAAACAAGTGAAACTCTGCCAGCTCTACCAGGCTCGCATGTTAAACAGGATGTTTACATATTCGGAAACTATGATGTTGTATACACAACAGTTAAGATTTGTTAGTGCTCGTGCACACGCAATTTGATTCCGTAAAGAAAAAATCGGCAGCCAGGCAGCATCCGAGGGGAGATTTTTCAATTTTGATATGTTAATATACCAAGTCAACAATTACAAAAATACACGCTATAATTTCCACTGATTCAATCAAAATTATAGGTAAAAGTTTTTGCAATTTCATCAAATACGTCCATGTTATCGACATTATTTGAATTCCTAATTTAGTTTACCAAACAAAACATGTTCAGAAATATACCTTCTGAGAAATTGGTTTTCCGTGTTCCGCCAAAAAAACGAGCCGAACATATTACGCTGAAATTTCTATGTAACTCAGACGAGCCCTAGACAATTCTAAGAAAATGGTCGTGATGTTGACAAGGAACTACGGAAGACAATGTATTGAAATATTTGTGCCTATACTCGTTTGTTGTAGGTACTGTTATGATGTTATAACACTATTGGAAATAATTTTATGTTTACAGAAGAAATATCAATACATAGTATAAAATGTAGTTACTTTCCGCGTCTGTACCTATGTATGCTTATATCATTAAAACTAAACAAATAATTTTGAAAATAGGGTGATTCAAGAGGAAGGTTTAATATAATAATACATGCACAACATAGAAATAGGTAAGGCGGTACGAAGTTCGCCAGTTCCCTCTACCTAAGATACTAATTAAAAATACTGAAAGTATCTCGTTTCTAAGCTACATTATTGTATTTATGTGTGACAATATCAAGTTCTATATAGTAACTTTATAATCCTATAAATCTGTTTTTTTTTAGTAATTTTAGCCCAATGAAGAACCAATAAAAGCGAGCCAAAAATAAGATGCGATAAACACACATGAAACGGCTAAAATGAAAACAAGTAAATACAAAATTTATAATAGGAATGAAAGACAGTAATGGGTGGCCTAATTGCTTAAAGCGAGTTCTACTAGGCACCTTGTTAAAGTTATATTATTTGAAACACAGTCTTGGTCAATGTTCTAAGTCTAGCAGTGAATACTTACCCTGTTATTTATAAAAAGTTAAAGAGCATTTTAGTTATAATTTAGACTGGATGTCACGTATTTATTTACCATACAATAAACAAGAGAAGAAGACATTCAGTAAAGCTACTTAAAACCTAATATATCTTTATGAATAATACAGTTAGGATATAATTTACATAATATATAGGAAAAACTACTTTTAGAGAACACAAATGACACGTCACAGAAAATCACACTACACACACAGCAGTGTGTATGTAAATCCCTTTTTTAGTCTTGGCGCTTTCGGGAAGAACCCCGGGAACCACGCATTATAGCGTCTGAATTCCTTCCCACGCTCAGCTGCTATCAGCTTCGTGCTCAGGGAGGGCATATTGTTCCCTCCCCGGCTCACCCACGACCCCAAAGACCCCTTTTAGTCGCCTCTTACAACAGGCAGGGCAAACCGTAGACCTATTCTGACGCCCGGACCTACAGGGCTTGTGTATGTAGATCCCTTAGTGAAGGACCAAAATTTAACTTAAAAAAAATCGTTTCATTTCCTAAGTGAAGTTTCATTATCCTTCTTGAGAAATATTGATTTATTTTTATATATTTTATGACAGCTACTAAAAGTTTTATCTTCTAAGATTTCATTTATTTTTTATATAATTTTTGTACACTATTTTCTCGATCACATTATACTTTGACTTATTATAATACAACTTTGTATGTAATATGAATATGATAGTGTGAAATAAATTAATCAAATTAAAAAAAAAAAAAAAAAAATTCTTTATATTATTTTATGATAGTTACTAGTTTTTAATTTTCTTGTAATCGTAGCAATTGATCATCCAGTCAGACTAGCTGAAAAAAAAATTTCAATCCGTATTCAGTTGTAAATTTATACCTCGACTTCGGAGACATGTCACACTGTATTTGATACCTAACGGCCGTTTCTTATATCTCTAATCTATCTACTGCTCCGTAGCTCAGTTGGCAGTGATGTGGACTGAGAAGCGTGTGCACCTGGGTTTGATTCCTGGTGGAACAAACATTGTTATGATGAATATCGATATTTGTTTCCTGTCTGTGTGTAACCGGTTGTCTCTGTATATGTTTCGGGCACCCTAGATACAGGTTCTACCTAGTTAGGGTCTCTGAGTGTGATGCGTTATTATTATTATCTATAATCTGCAGATCTTTAAATTCGAAGTCGCCACTAGATTTTTGACAAATTTATCGCTGTGGTAATAACAGATCACACTCAGAGTCCCTAACTAGGAAGAACCTGTATCTAGGGTGCCCATTATATAACACCCAGACCGAAAACAAACATCAATATTCATTATAAAAAAGTTCGCCCCGCCGGGAATCGATTCCAGGTGCACACGCATCTCAGTCCACATCACTGCCAAGTGAGCTACGGAGCAGTCAATCATGGATAGATTAAATATTGAAAACGGCCATAAGAGCTTTTATATTTATAAAACTAGAGGCTGCCCCGCAGTTTCACTCGCGCAGATTTCTCATAAACACAAAAATCCAGTTTTTTCCCGTTCCCATGGGAATTTCGGGAAATCCTTTCTTAGTGCACACCTACACTCCCTAAAGAACCTACGTGCAAAATTTCAGCCCGCTACGCCCAGTACTTTCAGCTCTGCGTTGTCTGTCAGTCAGTCAGTCAGTAACGGA
The DNA here is from genome assembly GCA_951802225.1 of Euspilapteryx auroguttella. Classification (NCBI taxonomy): domain Eukaryota; kingdom Metazoa; phylum Arthropoda; class Insecta; order Lepidoptera; family Gracillariidae; genus Euspilapteryx; species Euspilapteryx auroguttella. Next base: position 4,941,034 of record OX637664.1, on the reverse strand, counting down.
AGAGTTTTATATATATTGATTGGTAAAAAGTAACAACAAACATCGCGCGTGCCTTGTCATGACACGCACGCAGCTACTTATTTTAACTTCACTTCAGTAAAAAGTTTTAGTAATCTATAACATATATTTTTTTATCACGAATAATGATTAATGAATATTATCAGCAGAAATATCTAACTAAACAAGCATGAAATAAACAAACAAATATACCTACTACCTACTACTCACCTTGACTGTCGCTGTGGTCACACACATTTAGTTTAATCAATATAAAACTGTTCCGTTACTGACTGACTGATTGACTGACAGAAACTTTTGGGCGTAGCGGACTGAAATTTTGTACGTAGGTTCCTTGGGGAGTGTAGTGGAGCACTAAGGAATGAATTCCCAAAATTTCTACGGGAACGGGATAAAACGGGATTTTTGTGTTTTGAGAAATCTGCGCGGTTGAAACCGCGGGGCAGCTTCTAGTAAATGTATAAAATTCTTCTATTTCTAAGTAACAAACATCGTCCAGCCCAAACCAATTGGTTTAGAGACTGCAAAAAGTGATATTAGCACATAAAATAGAATCGCACTCCTTATTATACCACCATGAGAAAGCAGAATTGCTACAAAAATGATGTGTACGGGAATAAAACAGTTTTCCCTCGAATATTTCGGTCTAATTTCGGGTCTTATGAATTATTAGGCAGCCTGAAAGGATTTTTATTTTATTTTAGAAATTTTTTTTTGGTAAATTAATAAGGCTTCTATTAAAAATGTTAAAGAATATGACTAGAATTAAACAACGTTGAATAATAAAAAGTCAATCAGTGTGTTAGCCTCTTTATGGCTTAGTGAGTAGTGGAAGACCAGGTTCGATTCCTGGTGGGCAACATAAGTATTAAAAAAATTCGTGGATAGACCTGGATCTAGGTGTTCTTGTAAAATGTAAGTATTTAAGGGTCGTGCACCACAGGTTTTACCTAGTAAGGGGCTCTACGAGGATGTGATATTAAAGATAAGCTTAATTTTGTCTATAGAACAAAACTAATCTTTAACTAAAACTGATCTTGCTCCAAAGGTTTAAATTACAAAATTCAAAATTGATGATTTTCGTAACTCTCAACAGAGTTAATACAAAAGAGGAGGTATGATGGATGGCGCTTAATGTGCGCACTCGTCAACGAATTTAACATTTTTACTGAGGAGATAATGTATTAATACACAGAAATGGAAAATATTGCTTTAAAATACGTTTTTAATCAATATATATAAAACTCTTCCGTTACTGACTGACTGACAGACAACGCAGAGCCGAAACTACTAGTCCTAGCGGGCTGAAATTTTGCACGTGGGTTCCTTGGAGAGTGTAGGGGAGTACTAAGGAATAATTTTCCGAAATTCCCATGGGAACGGGAGGAAACGGGATTTTTGTGTTTAAGAGAAATCTGCGCGGGTGAAACCGCTGGGCAGCCTGTAGTTAAGATATAAATAACTAAGGTAGTTAGAAACCTTTGTAAAAACTAAAGAAAGCTATTCAGAAGATAAAAACTCTAAGGGGAAGACATTTTTTTATACTTTTTTTCTCTCGTCTCCCTGGCTTTACCTTATAAAATTCTAACTAGCTGGCCCGGCTTACTACGTGCCGCTTTCGTTTTTTTTCTTGATAGTATTGAAATAATGGTATTAAATTTCACGGAAATGCAAATCGCAGTTACCGGGTAGGGGCGCTGATCTTTACAATCCTATAAAAGAGGTTCCAAAGAACGAAACGGAATTGCTTTCCTAAAAAGCATATTTGCGCTTATCTGTTATGCCCGTCCTAAGCAAAGGTCATTTATGCCCTTTTTATGCTTAACCCTTCTAATACGGAATCGAAATCCTAGTAGTGATGTGCTTTTCCAAAATACAAAAAGAACTGTACAGTGGCGGACTAGGAAGCCGTAACAGATTTGTCTATTGTTTCGATCTATGTAATCGTTGAATATTTATATACGCTCATCTCTAGAAGCACTAGATGTTCTTTTATAAAACTTTTACGAACGTGATATCTCAAAGTAAAATATTATTGATCTTAATCGGTGCACGCAGAAAAATATATGTTTTTTTTTTAAGGCGGGGAAACTCCTAACGAGTACTCTGCAGCCCCGGGGGGAGCCGCAGGGATATGTGGGGTTCGCACCCACTAAAACCCCGCCGGTGTCCTTCTCGGCTGATAGCAGGAGGGTCGCGGGTAAGCCTGTGGAATTCTCCGCGACCCCCCCCCCAGCATTAGTTGTGTAGCCTCTTCACGGGGGCACAGGTGAAGGTAGTCCTCCCTGAGCGCGGATGGCTCTTCCTACGCTCGACGGCGGAAACGGGACACCGCGTTCCGCCGTCCTTCTCGGGGCCGTTATATGACTACACAAGGCCCCCGCCTCGTGCACCCAACGACCCCGGGGTCCCCTCTTAGTCGCCTCTTACGACAAGCAGGGGATACCTCAGTCTTATTCTTCGGCCCGGTACTGCAGGGCGTGCGGCGGCGCTTCAAGGTCTCGCGCCGCCGCGGCGACGAACAGAAAAATATATGTTGAACCAACCTAATTTACGTAATGACTGGTCGATAAATAATACTAATAATAATATTTTTTTTTATTTATTTAAATACACGTGATCGATAAACCGTAATCATCAGAATAACTAGAAATTGTTTGTGAAAGAATGAACTTGTTCATTGTAATTTGAACTAGTCGAGCCGGCGAACTTCGTACCGCCTAAACTATTACTAACTTACATGTATTAATAATAAACCTTCCTCTTTAATCACTCGATCTATAAAAAAAAAAAACCGCATCGAAATCTGTTGCATAATTTTTGAGATTTAAGCATACAATAGGGAAAGACGCAGGAAGCGACTTTGTGTTATACTATGAATTGATAAAGTAGGCAAATCCACAACCCATTCACAAATAAACTATTTTAATTAAATGAAAGTAAAACCTTTTTTTTTATCGATACCTAGATTTGGTTAACCCTATTTAGGGATCGCAAATACTTCGGCTGACATCCCGTCTGATGTAGGTTTGACTGCGGGTTATCTAAGCTAAACCTTCCTAAAGCTAAACTAACTAAACAGGCTCGTTGTTCTTTATTTTTAGGCATTTTACGAATACTTGAACAAAAGGTCATGTTGAAATAGTCCTGTCCCTAAAGTAGCATTGAAAACTAAATTTACGGGTGTCAGATGAATTTATCTAAATGGAGTATGTGTGTACGCGCAGCTTTAAAAATTTTAAACGTTATTTATCTATGTATCTACTAAGAAAAGTTCCTTTTAAATAATAATTGAAGTACGTTGCTATTTAGAAAACAATTTGTACTAACTGAAAATGATAACCTAAGGGTTTAAGAAACTTTTTATTATTAGAGAGCAAATATTTAAAAAACAAGGGTTCTAAACATTTCTTATTGAAATTAACCACTTTTTATTTTTATTGGCCACTTCTTTTTGTTATCTTAGGCACTTCCCTTTATTGCCACTTCAGCTGCTTACGGCGAATGGGTCCATAAATCCCTGCCAATACAAAAAATCATGTGAAAATCTCCTACTTTATTAAACTCATAACCTAAGATAAAAAGGGAAATGGTGGATTTTAACAAGGCTCCATTTTAGAGCTCACTTTATGAGGTACTTTACAGATGGTTATGATACCGTGTGAAGGACGCTTTCCCGCCAAATGATGTCATTACGTAAGCCGGTCTGATTTTGCGGTGACATTGTATAATTTTACACTGATTTTTTAGGAAGAGACTGTGGAATTTTTGATTTTTATAGACTTAACCTCCAAATTACCATTTTCATCAACGTCATTTCATTCCAGCATACTCCTCACATTTTAACGTAACCAAATTTCGTCAGACCACATGTAAATACATTCAAATTAACGTGCAGAACAGAATGGCCCAGATAATTCGACTGAGCCCCAACTAGCGATGCGAGGGTGACATTAGCTGTTAACTGCGGCTCTAGAAAAGACCTATTTTGTTTTTTTTTTGTTATATTGCATGTAGAGGAAAGAAGTTGTTTTTGTTAATGTTATTGAAATAGAACCGATATAAAATAATATCAATACATAGTATAAAACAAAGTCGCTTCCCGCGTCTGTCCCTATGTATGCTTATATCTTTATAATTATTGAACGGATTTTGATGCGGTTCTCTTTACTAGATAGAGTGATTCAAGAGGAAGGTTTATAAGTATAATACATGCACAACATAATAATAGATAAGGCGGTACGAAGTTCGCCGGGTCGACTAGTAAAGAATAAAGAAGATAATTTAAGGGATAGAGTCATAGAAAATATTTGCTCTAGTTGAGGATAGCTAAAATAACTTAAAAATAAAAAGATAAATTGGTGACCCTAACGTCATTATATGTATTTACAGCATTTACGTAGATAGGTACTTGTTGCTAAAACTTTACAAAGTTGTTTGTAAGTCATTGTCATACGTCACTAATTATTCAAAACTGTAAAAAGTTGCAATATACTTACAACAACCAGTCTACCGAGCATAGAAATATGAGTTTCCTTTCACTTTAATTACTAAAGGTAGAACTGTACTCCAAAGGTGTTATGTTTCCTTTTTTTTTGTTAGAAGTCCCATCTCTAAAGGTACAATGAGAGTGTGTGTGTACTCCAAAATCGCTGAATAGTTGCCTCGGGCCGTTACCTAATTTGATAGTTACGGTTTATTTTAACGAGCGGCCAACGATGTCATGTCATCAGGATAGTTGTAGCTGATGTTTTGGTATTAATAATGACAAAACGTACTCTCTCTAAAGATAAAGAATATTTTTGTTTCCTTTACTGTACCCATTTTGAATATAGAACGGAAATTGGCAATCTACAATATCTATGAACAGTACAGTTTGTATGTTCCATGTACCTCTGTAGTACCTAAAAAAAACTGAACCGATTAAAAGAAAGAGGTTTCAATAGATTCGTAATGACAAAATATATATGTATATCTCTAGTTAGCTACTTTTGTTCTGTTGTAAAATTTTCCTTTTTTTTTTAAAGTTTGGCTTCCTGATTATTAAAATAATGTTATTAAGATTATTTCTCTACCTTAAACCTTTTTCGTGAGAACTTTATTGGCTGTTGAGTTACCTAGTGTAAATATTATGTAGTGTAAATAGCCGTTTTTTTACCTACTAGAGGCTGCCCCGCGGTTTCACTCGCGCAGATTTCTCATAAACACATAAATCTAGTTTTTTCTCGTTCCCATGGGAATTTCGAGAAATTATTCCTTAGTGCTCCCCTACACTCCCCAAGGAACCCACGTGCAAAATTTCAGCCCGCTACGCCCAGTAGTTTTGGCTCTGGCAGTAGTTGTCTGTCAGTCAGTCAGTCAGTCAGTCAGTCAGTCAGTCAGTAACGGAAGAGTTTTATATATATTGACTAGCGGCTGCCCCGCGGTTTTTCCCACGCAGATTTCTCATAAACACAAAAAACCCGTTTTTTCCCGTTCCCGTGGGAATTTCGGGAAATCCCTTCTTAGTGCTCACCTACACTCCCTAAGGAACCTACATGCAAAATTTCAGCCCGCTACGCCCAGTAGTTTCGGCTCTGCGTTGTCTGTCAGTCAGTCAGTCAGTCAGTAACGGAAGAGTTTTATATATATAGACTAGAGGCTGCCCCGCGGTTTTTCCCGCGCAGATTTCTCATAAACACAAAATTCCCGATTATTCCCGTTCCCGTGGGAATTTCGGGAAATCCCTTCTTAGTGCTCACCTGCACTCCATAAGGAACCTACATGCAAAATTTCAGCCCGCTACGCCCAGTAGTTTCGGCTCTGCGTTGTCTGTCAGTCAGTCAGTAACGGAAGAGTTTTATATATATAGACTAGAGGCTGCCCCGCGGTTTTTCCCGCGCAGATTTCTCATAAACACAAAATTCCCGATTATTCCCGTTCCCGTGGGAATTTCGGGAAATCCCTTCTTAGTGCTCACCTGCACTCCATAAGGAACCTACATGCAAAATTTCAGCCCGCTACGCCCAGTAGTTTCGGCTCTGCGTTGTCTGTCAGTCAGTCAGTCAGTCAGTCAGTAACGGAAGAGTTTTATATATATTGATTAGAATAAACGAAAGAAAGTCACGAAGCGAGTATTTAAAAGCAGATCGCGTCCGCTGGCAGTGCCCTTTACATAAATTGCCCAAGATTAATAACCCTTTGTGTTACTGACAGGAGTGTTTTAACAAATTGATTGCTTTTTTAGTTTCAAAGGTTAACTCAGAACATTTATTACTCTTAAATATATTTTGTTGGCTGGGCCTTAGTCTCTTAAACTTACGATTAAACTTCTTCTTTTTGACTCAATCGTAAAAGAGTAATAGAATTTAAGTTTAGGAGACTAAGGCCCCCGCAGTAAGTCGTAAATGGTTTGTTAATAAGCATGGTATATAAGTTTTTTTTTTGTGCTTGAGCTCGTGTGTCAAATTATTACAAACTAGAGGCTGCCCCGCGGTTTTTCCCGCGCAGATTTCTCATAAACACAAAAATCCGTTTTTTCCCGTTCCCGTGGGAATTTCGGGAAATCCTTTCTTAGTGCTCACCTTCACTCCCCAAGGATCGTACGTGCTAATTTTCAGCTTTCTACGCCCAGTAGTTTCGGCTCTGCGTTGTCTGTCAGTCAGTCAGTCAGTCAGTCAGTAACGAAAGAGTTTTATATATATTGATATATTATTTTTTATTTTTTATTAAATCGTTTTGGTTGTATATAATTCCAGCAATTCAAAGGAAAATACTTGTTTCATCCGATTCTTTAAGCTGGACCATGTATGGGTTCTCTAAGATAATAATAACTGAAATTTTCACGCGATATGGTTAAAATGGGAATTTACGTCTAAAATTATTTTAAACAAAGGAACGCTATAATTTAAGCAGCAAAATCTAAATTGTTATTAGGCAGATTAATAAAACTTAAGTTATTAAAATTTCGTTCATGTCTCAGCAAGATAACCTCGCTATCACTTCGTTAGCACTTGATCCCTCAAATTTAGCTCGTTACAACCAACAGCCGGTAGGCGCTAGGTATTTTGTGATTGCTTAGAAATTTATACTTAAATAAAAAGGCGCCCTTTCCTTATCAAGGGTTAACTTGCTTGCGCAATCCTAAAAACTTATATTACAGTTTAATAAACAATAATTCGATACATTAAATTCAGACCCCATAAGTAAAATCAGTATATAAAGTGCCCGAAACACGTACAGTGGCGGACATGGACGGCGTAACACTTCTGTATTTTTTCTGTATTGCAAAGTAGCTCTTGTACTTTGGCATTACAATTTACCTATTATGTAAACTCCAATCAAAGTACGATAAAAGTAGTAGCATAGGTAAATTAGGTAACCCTCGCATTGATCTGACCCTGAACTACTTAATTTTTTTTTTTTTATTTAATATAAAGTTATTTTTTAACCGACGAAAAAACAAAAAGGAGAAGGTTCTCAATTCGTCGCGTATATATATATTTTTTTTTTTTTTATTTATGATCACGCATAACTTTTAACTGAGTGGACCGATTTTAATAATTCTTTTTTTAATCGACAGGGTATACTTTCAAATTGATCCCATCAAAATTTGGAAATAAAATTCCACCCTAAGGGTGGGAAAGTAGGGGTGACTTTTTGGTCGGCGGGTCGATTTATCCACTCACAGGTTGCATTTCCGTGTTACATTATAACTTTTGATACCTATACCTACAATATCTTTGGAAATTAAATAAAATCAGCCGAAAGACGTCCACTGCTGGACATAGGCCCTCCCTCACAAATCGCCTCACCGACCGGTCGTGATCGAACCTCATCCTGTTAGTCCCTCAACCTTCACCAGGTTGTGTGGCCACCTTGTGGGGTGCGACCACCCTGTGAAGGGTGATTAGCTGAGGTCAAAAAAAATAGCCCAAAAAAAACTGAAAAGCAAAAAATAAAAACTTTTTATAAAAAAATTAAACCGCCGAAAAAACGGAAAAGCATTAAATAATAGGGAAACATTTTCTATTAGGCCTTAATTTACTCACTTCTTAAAGTAATTTTGGATTACCAAGAAATTTTGAGAACTCTACTTTTATTCGATAGTTACGTTTTGCGCGATGAGACTGAGGGCCCAGAAGATACATAAATTATTTAAAAAAAATGAAGAAGCTACAACGCGTAGCAACCGTCCTTGTAGCACGTAGCATCGTAGCTCGTAGCCATCTCGTAGCCGATACCAGCAAGCGGCATTGAAAAGTGGATCCTCTCAGTGTATTCTAAGGTTTGTTTAGACTGAGATAGTTAAATTTAAGGCCATGTTAAACTAGTCCTGCCTCTTAAAATTGTGGTAAAAAATAAAAAATAAAAGTATTTTTCAATAAACAGATTTAATACAATTGAATAATGTACAACTAGACATTTTAGGCACACGCAGATAGATACATACATAAAATGTTTATTCCTTGGTTAGATTTAAACAATGTATGTGTAAGAGTTACTGAAATCTTATTTTTTATGTCCCGTACCTTTCGGAATTATTGAACTTACTTTAGTATTATTCTTAGACTTCAATATTATTTGTGAATAATCAGGAAAGTTCGTTTATTTATAGTAAGTACTTGACTAGGCTGAGAATTTGTATCTTATAAAGATGGTATTGTAGAAATAAAGTGACAAGAACCTTGACTTAAAATTTCAAGAATTCGAGTGTTACTGCATCGACGTAAAATATTTTTAGTGTGAGAGAGTCGTGTAAGCCTATGCTAGTAGATAAATTGGTTACTGGCGTCGTGCAAACGAGGCTCTTTTCCGTGCGCAGTCAATTTATCACGCATGTTTGACAATAGCGAGCAAAAGTACTTTGCCTTTGTGTGCATTAGGTGCCTAATAGTATACTTGTGTATGTAGGATGATTTTTAATAAATGCAAACTGAGAATGTAAAGGTACTTGGTACAGTCACGAGAAGAATTCATTTCGTTTAAAAATATCAATTTTTATCTGACTTACTGTTTACACTATTTCGGAACTGAAAGTTAGGTAAAATAAAAAAGAAAAAGATTAGGACTACTTAATTATAGTTTCAACATATTGAAACATTACAACGTAAGAAACCAGCATCGATATCCATTATGACACTTTAAAACAAGCATTCAGGTCAACCTAAACCAAACCTTTCAGAAATACTTTTAACGGACCTTAGATCGGGCAAAGGCTATGTTTCGTAAAAAAAATAAGGGTTCAATTCAATTACATAGTATAAAGTAAGAAACATTGTAACTAGAACCGCCGCCGTGCGTAACGCATTCTTTATTGATTTTTTCAAGGTCAGCGAGGCAAGATTCGCTGTTTTAGAAGATATTAATTATTTATCGAAGAGGCGCTAGTATCGCACCCGTTCGCCCCTTAATGCAGGAACATATATTTAAATTAAAGTTAAAGTATTATTAAATTAAAGTTTTTAAATATTGTTTTTGACCACAAAAATTCGATATAGCTTTATTGAATTGCCGCCCGCGTTAATAATAGTAATCTGTATTTTTGCATTCAATTGTGGTGACAGTGCAGAGAGACGTTTATTGTAGGAAACAGGCCTCCCCCACTGATAGCCACAAGGAGAAAACTTTTTGTGGGGGGTTTTGCGATAATCACCACGAATGGTAGGCGGGTACAATAGCTCTTGAAGTATTATACCAAAGGCCGCAGCTGCCCGTCCTTCGGGTGTTCCATTAGTCGCCTTTTACGACACCCGTGGGAGGAGAGGGGATGCTGGTATTCATGCCGCTATTATACGGCAGAAAAGTATATTTCTAATCTATTCTATTCTCTTGCGTTCTCACTCTAACATTATTATTACTAGCCTATGTTATCACACTGCTGGGCAAAGGCTTCTTTCCCCTCCTTCCACACTTCCCTGCCCTGGGCAGATTCCCACCAGTCCCTATCGTGTGCTCCCAATTTGTCGCTCCATCGCTTCCTGGGGCGACCAAGTCGTCTCTTGGCGTGTCTCTCGGGACCCACTCAGTGGCCTTCCTTGCCCAACAATTGGAGTCCATATAGGCTTCCTGGCCGGCCCAGTCCCACTTCAATTCTGCCGCTTTTTGAGCTACATCCCTTATTTTAGTTCTGGAGCGCAGTTCGGTGGTTCGGACTTTGTCCACCAATCTAACTCCCACTATGCTGCACTTCATATTTTTCTGACAGACCACGCAAGTTTGGACTTTTGAATGTCAGTCAAAGGCCAAGTCATTTACTTACTCTAAATTAAAAAACAACCGACCATCTAACCAAGGCCCTTCGTTCCAGAAGTTGGTGGTAGGCGCGACCAATCAGCGCAACTGGCGAGGGATACTCATAGCACTTTTAGTAATAGTGCTAGTTTTGGCGCTAATCGTGACGTCAGTAGTGCTGCTGACACCGCCTGACGAAGGACCCAGGGTAAAGGGGCGCCGGCTGAAGATTCAGGACCTGTTGGATGATGAGCTCACCCCGGCGAGGTGGAATGGAACTTGGGTTTCTGGTGAGTTGTTAAATTTGTTTATGTGTGGTTGAGATGTTTTGGTGGTTGATGTATTTGATTGGAGAAAGATTTTTTGAAATTTTGAATGGAAATAAAGCATTTTTTTAGCTCTATAATTTGAATTAATTTTTCGACACTACGTCTGTGGCAACGAACAAAATAGGCGCCACATACAGTATTTTCAAAACAAAATGGCCGCCAAACGAATCACAGGTGGCCACAGCCAAAAGGTTATATAGAAATTTCACTATGGAATTGTACAAAGTTATTGCTAACTTACTATAATTACTTTGGTATACAAACTAATAATGAATTCATGGAATAAATAATTCAGGTGTTCGAGATCGCAAGTTCCGAGCGAGCCTTATTAGCTTAATGGAGAACTTAGTAACTTCGGATCGTCAGAAGCAGGAGTCGAGGAAATAACCTACATTTTATAATGAAAATCCTAAATCACTATAAGACAAACGAAGGTGCTTGCAGCGTATTTAAAAAAAAAAGTTTGCTTTGGCCTTATGAATAGAGCCTAAGTAACAAATTAATATTAAAGTGTCCAACTTTAGATCAAAATTAGCATAATCATCTGTCTCACGTTCACAAGTACCTTGGCAACTTTCTCACTAAACTTTGCGAATTTGGGCCCTTCATTAATTATGTTGGAATGAAAAATTTATAAATTAACGTTAGGCGGGAAGAAAAGTTTTTAAACAATTTGATCATAATTATTCTAGTAGAGGCTGTTTTATGCCATTATGTCTTTAGAAAAATTATTCAAAAAGTCCATACATTTTTTTTGTGAAAATGCATCATCATCAATACATAGTATAAAATAAAGGCGCCTCCCGTGTCTGTCCCGACGTATACTTAAATCTTTAAATTACGGAACGGATTTTGATGAGGTTTTTGAAATAGTTTTAAGTAGTACAGTAGCGGACACGGTCGGCGTAACACTTCCGGTTTTTCTGTATTGCAAAATAGCTCTTGTTCTTTTGTAATACAGTCTAGGGCTGACGAAACCATAGACAAATCTGTTACGGCCTCCTAGTCCGTGACTGTACATACACAAATTAATAATAGGTTAGGCGGTACGAAGTTGACTGGGTCGACTAATTAAAAATATTATTGATAATTATGATGTAATTCAGTATTTAAATATGCGGATGTATATTAACTTATACAGATTATAAATATACATTAATAAAGACTAAAATTAATATTATATTTATGTACATAGTTGAATCAAATGAGTTCCTCTATCTTCCTTATCGTATCGTATCTTCGTGTCTTATCACATAACGAACATCTAAGCATGGTTCTTCCAGTATTCTACGTAAGAAACCCTAAAAAGTTATTCTAACTTGAGTTCCTATAAAAATAAAATTTAATAATTTCATGAAACTTCGTTAAAAATGCCCAAACTTCCGGAAGCCCGCTTAATGTTTCACTTTGAGGAGATAATGATGTCGGAAACCCGAGATAAATTAGTAGCTGATAATTTATTTTATGGGTGAATATTCAGAACGGCGATATTCAGCTGACTCCTCTGGCAGTTTTCAAATTTAGTTTTTTTGAAATATCAGTTAACTTTTATGAAAGTATGCCTCACCAGCTTTAATATTTTCGATTGGGCACCATTTTTGGACCAGGTCTTCCTATGAATAATTGAGTTTTTAAGTTTTTGGCCCAGAGCAATCAGAAAAGTGCTTCCAGAGTAATCAAAACGCTAAATTTATTTGAGTTTTAGTAGTTTAATAATCCAAAAAAAGCTATTTGTCATACATGAACTAGTTTTTTATTAATGAAATCATCGAAGCGAGACCAAGTAAGACCAAGTTGCAATATTCTAAAGATGTTATTATATTCTCACTCAATTTCTCATCATTTTTTTTATAAGTAATATTATGCTTACAAACATATCACCACCATCTGCTTAAAAGTGGTACCAACTGGTATTGCGTCCTGCTTTTGCTCACATTTCTTTGAAATTGCAACCATTTATGTAGACCATCAATAGCGCATTGCCAGCAATCAGTTAGGGATTCATTGAAATGAACACGCAGGTTAGGTAAGAATTGCCAAAAAAAAAATACCGGACAAGTATTCAAAAGCAAGATACAAAATTTGAAGGCCTATGAGATGTGAAGACTAAGATAATTTATTCCACACAGCTTTTGAGGCCATGCTGCTGGAATGGCATGGAATATAGTGGATATGGTAAAATGACTGAAAGCAGATTTGTGGTCTGTGCAGCGTCAATTTACGTGACACATAACCATGATCATCATAATAATGTCGATAGACAGCAGGAGTTTTGGCGTCTTCAATTCGAAATCTCCCGTAATAATCTAATCTTGGTAATTCTCATGTAATTCAATGTGCGTTGTTGCTGGTCTTCTGATCTGCGAAGCCGATATAAATGCTCTAGCTTAAATTTGGCTGGCTAGGCTGGTCAGTGATTGTCATTTGCTGTATAATACTCCTGTCTAGAGCTTTCCGAGAAAGCCTTTGATTTGTATTTGAGTGAATTAAGGATAAGTCAGTGCTGCAATTTCTCTAGCGGTACCAAGTGGACTATAGTAGCTATAGCGAAGTGTTGATGATTTTGTAATGTCATTACGACTTCAAAAAAGATCTCGAAGGATATGAGACTGCAGCAGGGAGGGAGACTGGTAAAGGTCATAACCCCAAAATTGTTCATCGCTGTACTCGAGGATGTCTTCAAGGCTCCGGAGTGGAAATAACTAAGCAAATAACATCAACATAAACGGTGAATACATCAATCAGCCTCGATGTGTTATCGATATCATAGTTATGGATACAGACCGCGTAGGATCTCAGTACAGTGCTGGATCATCTTAGTTGGATTCTTAACATGGACAAAACTGAGATTTTGTTAAGCACCCATTTCAAATGCTCCTGTTACTATTAGAGTCTGTACGTACGCTCGAAGAGTAGTCGCCCTCGCCATCGCCCTCTTCCTATTGTACCAATAGGAAGAGGGCGATCGTCGAATCAAACTCGATGTGCAAGCTTTGCTACATATTTTCCTCCATATTACCATAAGCGTAACCATTACCGTTCGCCATATCAGGCTCAAGACAAGAGTCTACGATCAATGTGTATTGCCTGTGATGACTTACCGGACCGAGACATAGCTCACTATCCTAATCAGAAAGCTTACCAGTCACTCTTAAGGGCTATACTTGAAATTTTCCTGCATAATCGAATCAGAAAACTCCCGATGTAGCCGAAAAAAATTGCATACCTGTATCGTAATGAGCAAGTATAAGTTCTCGAGTGGCGCCCGACCGCGCAATGCAAAATGCGATTAGGCCTCTTTTGACTAAAATAATAATTATGATGATAACAACAGGTTTGACATCTGATTTTCAGTATAAAAGTGCAAAACTGCTGAAAATTGCTGATTCCTATGGTAAAAAACCCAGAGATATCAGACCATAGGAATCATTAAAAAATCATAAAGTGATCCTTCCAGCTTAAACAGGGTAGAATAGAAAACCAGGTATTTTATGAGGAACACCCAACTATACATGACATACAATATAGGCTTCAAACATGACATAGTTATTTTATAACATAAAATAAACATTGCACAGTAATCAGAGTGACCACTGAACCACGATCAGAGCAATCAGATATTTGGCATCATAACTTCTAAACGGAGCACCTTAGCAAGCAATCACCTCATACATACTATAAAGCATAGCTTGGGACAGCCCATCCACAAAACGGCTGAGTTCTACATAGCTTAGTTTAACCATGAAAGTGATTGCTGCACGCGCCAGAGAAATCACACGGTACACGCGGACAAATCTTAATGCAAGATTTACTTCAAAACTAGCTTCAGTTATTAATCAGGGATAATTTATTTGTAATAAACAACTATCTGACTATGCTTAAATGATCTTGAATTTTATATATGTTTGTTCAAAAAAAAGTTATGGAGCCATTTATAGTAAAAAATGGAGCCCGGACGCCCCAAAGGAATCAGAATATTCCGGTTTTTTGGACTTTAGGTAAGATTTTGGCGTACTTAAACAATGTATTTTTTAATAAACTTTGCGGGCCCAAACAGAATGGAAGCTAAAGTTTGAATCTAAATTTTCAAATAAAAAGTTTTCTTTAAAAATTAACTAAATATAGCTCCGGACAGAAAAAAATCAGGCTCTGAATATTCACCCTTATGAACTTAAAACTAAGCTTATTGAGTGGATAATTCGTCGGGTCTTTTGGTTTATGTTTCAGGTTTGCCTACTTAAAAAAACGAATTCTTTTTAGTGACTGATTTATAGGCCAAAAAAACGAATAGGTAGTTTTTTTTTTTTTTTACTAAGTGTTAATTAGGTTGTAAGTGAAGGTTGCAAGAGTGAACTGGATGAGTATAACACAAGACCGGTCGGTATGGCGATTTGTTGGCCTATGTCCAAGGATTATGCATTTTTACAAAAATAATCATATCATTACAATATTGTAAAAATAGTTTTTTGCTCTTGGTTGCTACCAAATAATAACAACCATCTATCAAATGCTGAAACTAATCTAAATTTCACCCGAAGTGAAACATTCTGAAAGCATTTTGAATAATGAGGACGGCATTATGCAGCAGCAAGCATGATTTCACGCATGGACAGCTTTATGCAATAGAGAGACGCTGAATTAACAAGCACAGCAACAAGGATAATGCTAAATACTGAAAATGATCTTGGTAGTTCAGTGCTTTAAATAGGCATTACATATTTTTTTTATTTTTGCTGTAAATATATAAATGTTATGTTTTATAGTTGTAAAATAAATATTAACTACCTATAGTCTACTTTAAATTAAAATGTGCGGCTTTTTTCTGAATAACCTTTAAAATAAAGAATTTCAAGTAAAACTTGAGACAGCCACAAAACCTTGCATGGTTTTAAATAAATTTTATAGTAAAATTTTAAACAGTTCTACGTAGCAATCCTTATAAACAATAAAATGGGTATAAACTTTTATAGGTCAGTACTGAGATCGGGTTGTAAAGGCACACCATGTAAACATTATTATTGATGAAAAAAAAAAAAACTTTATCAAAAATAATAAAAAATTATGGAATGCTTAGCTCATTCTTTTTTGATACCTCGAACCATCCTTATTTGTTTTTTTTTTTTTAAATATTGTAACTTTGATTTATCACCAACTTGTCAGAAACATCCGGAATTGACGTCATTAATTTAAGTTAAAAGTAAACGTATTTACAATATACGAGCTTTCCCGGCTAACTTAGTTACGCCATAGAATATAATATAAGTATAAGACCTGGCTCTATAGACTTTGTTCTTATGACTGCCCAGAATAAGTGAGTAAAAAAACAAACAACAACAACAAACTACTTGTCAAAATATGTAAACAACGGGAAAAAATTTGCACCTTGGGTTACATTGTTTGAGTTTAGGTAAGGATCCCTAATTATTTTGAAAAACTAATATAGCATATTTCACTCGGGGATAGTGTAGCTTCTTATCAGTGAAATAATTTTTTAAATCGGTTCAGTATTTCCGGAGCCTATTCGTTACAAACAAACAAACAAATATTTCCTCTTTATAATATTGGTATAGATAAAGTTCAGCAACAACATGCCTGTCATTTTATTTATATGCGTTTTAAATAGACAAATAGTGATACCCCTCCAGGACTCAACTTTAGTATGACGGCCGCGAGGCGGTGGGTTTCTCCGTTTTACGAGAAACTCTTTATGGATGGCTTCCGGTCGTGACGTCATAGCTTGGCTTCTGCTTATGCCGTCACGATAGACTCTTTTAAGAATTCCCATATTACGTAGTAATCTTACTAATAAGTCTGTGATACCCATTTTCTACAAAATGTTCGTTTATATAAGCAAAAAAAAAATTAATTTAAAACTTTCCAAATTAAAAAAACGACTATCTAAATGCATGCAAAATGTTTTAAATACATGCATCATATTTTCCTACATGAGATAGGTAAATACAGAAAAAAGTTAATGTATATATAGTTAGTTATGTTCATGTTACAATTTAGTTATGTTTAAAGCCTTAGTGATAAAGCCGGTTTAATGAATCTGTGGCTTTTTTAAATCAATACATAGTATAAAATGAAGTCGCTTTCCGCGTCTGTCCCTATCTTCAAAATTATGCAACGGATTTTGGTGCGGTCTTTTTTAATAGATAGAGTGATAAGAGGAAAGTTTATAAGTATAATACATGCACAAGAAAGTAATAGTTTAGGCGGTACGAAGTTCGCCGGGTCGACTAGTTAAAGTATAAATAACGATAAAAGTTTCATATTTTTTTTATAAGCGCAAAAAGCGCTTTGGCGACGCTATCACAAATTCAGGCCCGCAAAGAGCTATCCAAACACTAAAGTAGCAGCTAAAGAGGCAAAGTGCCATCGATAATACCCTTCACAAAGTGGGATACTGTGGCCTGACTTCAAGTGCTTAAGGCTCGAAAATGACAGTTTTACTGAAAAAAATTGTTAAACTTTAGTATACACAGGACTGAATCTTATATTCTTAAAACGATTTGCTAACATTTGTTTTTTTTCCGTCGTGTCGGCATTACTTATTATTAGTTTTATCTTCATATTGAGGTGACCTGTTTAAAAAAATCGATTGAAGTGAATGAATCAAAAAAGACTTCCGACATATATGTGAATTTAAAAAAACATCAGACGAATAATAATAATATAATAATAATAATAATATTTATTTATTCTCCTCAAAAAGAAACAAACATTACAATTATGTAGGTATACAAAAACAAGTAATATTTGAAGATTGTTACACGACAACGAAAAGTTTTATTACATTTTTGAAAAGAAGCAAGATTTTGAAAAATTTGATTATTCTCCAGAACCCTAAACTAGATGTTAATCTGTATTTCAGGATTCAGGCTCTTCCATCCAAAGTATGGTTATTATTTAGTATGAAGCATGTTTACAAGCGATTAATTTTATTTAAAATATGAAAAGTTGTTCTGTTCATTAGTAGAATAAATAAACCAATAATGAAAAAAATAAAAAACAAAAAAAGAGATAAGAAAACTTACTTTGCTAGATACCTCATATGATACAAGAAGGATTCGATAAAAATAAAACTAGAAGATATAAAGACAGCAAGAACACAGATACAAAACACAAAACGAACAAAGAATCGCTGTTCTGTGTTATATTTTATATTTTAAACATCAACATTGTTGAAATAATCTAGGTTTTTTTTATCAATTGATTTACTGTTGTGCAGTGGAATTGGCAACGTAATTTTCTATGTTATTTCATCGTCAACTTGTCTCTCTATTTGTCGCACTCGAGCAAGCAGCAAGCACTACTAAAGCTTGAAACCTTTTTTATTAAACGTTAAACGAGACGTGGAGAATAACTTGACAAAAAGTCCAATTTGCCAGTACATTTCTCGGAAAATAAATCCCAACTTTTGGCGGAAAAAAAACTGGAGTGTAAAAAAATTATTTCACTTCAGGCGTGATATTAAATTAATCTTGGGAGAGAGCAGAGTTATTAAATATTATATCTTTAATTTAAACAATGTTACTGACACAATTATTATCTTATAACTATAAATGAAATAAGACTAAATAATAAAAATAATAACACATCACACTCAGATCCCCTAACTAGGAAGAACCTGTATCTAGGGTACCCGAAACAGACGAACATTACACCCAGACCGCAAACAAACATCGATATTCATCATGTCAATATTCGCCCCGCCCGGGAATCGAACCCAGGTGCACACGCTTACTCAGTCCACATCACTGCTAACTGAGCCACGGAGCAGTGCCGTAAATAATAATATACAAGGTAACAAGACCGAAATCACATTTGACTACTAGGAACTAAGTAGAACCTTGTAAGGGTGCTCGAAATACATACAAATTCGTACAAACATACTTAGACCGAGAAATAAACATGGATATTAAAAAAAATCAACAGGAAACAGACTATTAACTGTGACATTTGAACTCGCAATCGATGTTACTGCCAACTTCACCACCAAGACATCCCACAGATAGTACTGAAATAATAAAAAACCTCTCAAAATAATTCTTAGCCGCAATAAAGAACAATCAAAAAAATTTACCAATTGAGTCAAAGAAAATTTGAATATTGGCGACACTCAATTTCTAAGGCTTAGCACATATTTTCCTCGCCGGACTAAAGACATCAAGAGTACATATACAGTTTGTGTATGTGTATTTTGTGTCGCACTATAACCAATTTAACTTGGTCACTTAATTCAGGTACGGAATTCAAAATAGATTTTAGTCAAAAATTTGGCTCTACTTAATTATGCTACCATAAGAAAAGACACGCGAATGTTCATCAACCCTGTGCCATATAATTAGGAGAACACTTCCAAAAAAAAATATACTAAAATGTGTAATCTTTTTCTTCTTAAGATTTTTTTAGTATATTTATTGTAATTTTCATATTGTTCGTTCCTAAAATAAACAGTTTTTTTTTAATTATTTTTTTCTTATCTCCTCGTTTCTTCACCGCATCTCACCCAATATGCGCAAGGCCTAAGAATCAATTATAGAGATTTTGCTAACAAAAAACAGAAAGGGCTAGAAAAAGGCTTTTTTCATAAACGACAGCTGTATAATAAATCAAGACCAGATTTCTCAAATGTTGGGGTTGAGGTCGGCTAGTGCTGCCAATAATATCGGCTCTAGATCTGAAGAAAGAGAAAGAGCTAGCATGTTTTATTAAACATAGGGGCTGTGTATTAAGAAGGCAAAGCGAATACCTTTAGTTTAGAGAGGCCAAAAGTCAGTACAAAAAACACTAGACTAAGAATACACGAGCTTCTTTCATGTGATTTTTTATGATTTTCTACTTAGTTAGAGTCTTTGAATATAACGCGTTACTATATTATCATCAATCAATATTATACATCATCATTACATAGTATAAAACAAAGTCATTTCCCGCGTCTGTCCCTATGTATGCTTAAATCTTTAAAACTATGCAACGGATTTTGATACGGTTTTTTTTAATAGATAGAGTGAATTAAGAGGAAGGTTTATAAGTTTAATACATTCAACAAAGATAGTAACAGGTAAGGCGGCACAAAGTTCTTCGGGTCGACTAGTTTTAGATATTAAAGGATAGTTTAAATAAACACTCCTAACTTTGGTAGGTATACATTTTGACAGTGTTTGGCACTTTAATCATATTTATTGACAAGGATAATATTTAAAGTGGCGGGTCTGTAGCTGACATTAATCTTGATTAACGATTCATCCAGTTATACGTTTAGATTTGTCTTTATTAAAAAAAAGAATGCTTGTATACCTGTATTGTTCGTGTGAATAATTTTTTGTCTATGTCTATGTCTATTAATAAATATGAATGTAAGTTTTCAAGTCATGAGTATGAAAACATTTTTATTAATAAAATTTTGCTCATTTTTTCCTTATAATTAAGTGTATAAATGCAATGTCTTTATAGCGCTTTCGTATCGTAACTAAAAATTTAATAAAATAACTAACAACACTATTTCATAGTTCCGTTTATTTTCGACTTCTGCGGTTGCTTCGCGACGATAAAACCTTTTTATGGTCATTTTGCTATAATAATAAATCAGAGCCAATATAAATCAAGCCGTTCGCAATCGTACTATGAATAAATCGATTTTGTGAGAATCGGATGTAATTTATACGTTTGATACAACATACATTTTTAGCTGCTTTAGGGAATCAATAAGTCCTCAACTTCTTTTCCCATTTTCAATAGTGTCGTTACGACCTATTAGACGTCCACTTCTAGGCATAGGTCTCTCGCACAATTGTCACAAGGACAAACATTTTTGAGGTAGTTTGCTATAATCGCCACACTTGGCAGGCGGGTTGGCGATCGCAGTGTGGTTCCTCAAGTAGGTATTTCAAAATACTTTATTTTTTACAAAAAGAAACCCACCTTCAATAAACTGACACATACATAAACTGAGAACTTTCCCTTTTTGAAGTCGGATAAAATAGGTACTAAAAACCTTCCCCTGAACAAATACATTTCGGAAAACCGCATCAAAATCGGTTCAGCCAAACGCGATATAATTGCGGACAAACAAACATACAGGTCAAACTGATAAACTCCTTTTTTAACCGACTTCAAAAAAGGAGGTTATCAGTTTGACCTGTATGTATAATTATGTATGTATGTATGTTTGTCCGCGATTATCTCGAGTTTGGCTGAACCGATTTTGATGCGGTTTTAAGATAAGTATTTGTTACATTCGGGAGAAGGTTTTAGTACCTATTTTAACCGACTTCAGAAAAAAGGGGGGTTCTCAGTTTTATGTATGTGTCAATTTATTGAAGGCGGGTCTCTTTTTTTTTAAAAGAAATTATTGAAGTCGGTTAACAATATTTTTTTACAAAAAAGTTAACATAAACATGAACTAAAAAACTCACATCCAGCAATCAGGCATTAAGTAAACGTTATTATTTCTACATTTACAAAAAGTTGTCAATTTGATTTTGCAGGAAAGATTAAAATTTAATCGTCATTCCATGCGGACGTGTTTGCATGCAATCTGGGGGCTAATTCTCGTTCCCAGTTCAGATCGCAATCGAATTGATATCGTTTCTGTAACCCGTTTTAGCTTACAGAAATTGCTCATTTTAAAGTGGTAATGGTTTTCGGAAACGATAGCAATGTCATTTCTATTTTATACAATTTGTTACGAGAATGATCACTTCGATGGTTGTTGCATGATAATAAGCTGTATTGTCATGGATTGGATTGGCCTACACAGCTGCCTGTCATTTAGATTTGCTCGATATAATTTTCATTCTTCGTGAACTGGAGCCTGTTGCTACGATCTTAACATACCTCTTTCGCTCCTATATTTATTTTAGAACCTCTTCCATATACCCACTTCTCTTTCGTGAACTCTTCACGCGGCCTCTCTTGAGGACGACACCAGTTTGGTCAGTAAGCGTTCGCCTCCTTATCTATCTCCCAATCTTTCCTTCCGCGTTCGCTCTGTAAGTTACTTTTGTTAATTATTATGTCATCCATCGGCCGTTTTCACACTGCGACGATAACGACACCGACACGATACTCATATATCGTCTGTTCAGACGACAACGATATCGTCCGGCGATATCGGGAAGACATCGGTATGTGACTCGATATAACCTACAGCTTGTTATGCGGTAAGTCACACTGCGACAGCAAAAGTATCCACGCGATTCCAAAAGTGTAATTATTTGAGATAATAATGGCAGCAGTGAACCAGTTACATTTGCTTTATCTTTTATATTTACACATATACAGCCGATATCGGCACGACAATCTGTCGGCGACGATACCGTTGACGGTTGACGACACAGTGTGAAAGCGTTTAGTAGTGTTGTATGGATTTTTTAGTCCGACGATATCGTGTCGATACCGTTATCGTTCAATGTGCAAACGTCCATCCGCTCTAAAGCTGGGTTCAGACGAGTGTAACGTGTAATGTCACACAAATTTTACGAGTGAAAAGTTACATTTAATACTCGTAGTGCCGTCCATACGTAGAATTATTATTTTACACTAGCTGTCCTGGCGAACATAGTATCGCGCCTTGCAATTTTATATAGATTTTTTTATTGCTTTACTATCTATTTATTTATTTATTTTTATTGATTACATATACAACAGAATGTTAACAATACACTTCATTAAATATAAAACTTAGGGAATAAACTTGTTAACATTCCAAAACGTATATAACTAACATGCACATTTATATTACTGAGGGTAGGTAATAAGGTTTAGTGCAACAAAACTAGTCATGCGAGTCGCAAACCGAGTAATAGCTACTCGGTGGTTTGATGTATCTGTACCTCAATTAATTGAAATTTATTTTCTTTAAAACCTACCCTGAACTACTACGAACATTTCAAAACGCAAATAAGCTAAATCGCCCGGCCGTTCACGAGTTTTAGCGAGACTAACGAATCACGATTCATTTTTATGAATATTGTTGAATAGAATTAGATTACACGGTGGAAGCACAGTGGATTATATTAGACCCTTTTTAATCAATAAATAAGTATCAAAATATCACATAATAGGTTTTTCTTTAAACTTAGTTTCACCCAAAAGAGTTGTTGTACTATTTATTTTGATTTATTTTCAAACTCTCACGCTCCCAGTAATAGAAGAAAATGGAGTGTACCGTGTACCGATCCTCGCTCGGTCGTAAAAAGTTTAACTGTCGCATAAAATATACCATTGTCCGCGTCACCCTTTCAGTTTGCAGTAAAATGCAGTTGTTCATTATTTAGTTGTTGTCTGCAACGTGGAAACATAGTATAGTATGCGGCGCTAGAGCGTCGCGCTCTTTGGGTTTGGATACTCGGACAAGTAGTTCCCGAGTACTGATTAACCTGGCTCGTGCTGTCTTTTACTCCGACGAGCATATGTTTCACTGTCACGAAGTCGGAACTCGACTATGTCAATCAATTTGGAGCAGAGAACGATTTGAAGTTACATTTTCTCAATCTCTTTTGAGTGCGAGTTCGAGCTGCGACACGTCTGTGAATGCGAAGCGAAGGGTACTGTGTGATTATCAATAACTATCACCTGTACCACAGTATAATAAAAAGTACATACAGTATAGGCACTCCCTGCCTCCCGCAGCAAGTGCGGCTTCCCCGCTCTTGGTTACCTCCCAGTTACCGCTCAGTACAAATAAAGCAGCCTCTCACGTCTTATCTCACTCACACAAGCTTTGATATGCGTGCACGTACACGAGTTCCGCCTGTACGCGAAGCACCGCGCTTTTTTCTATAAAGTGTCCGAGGTGTGCCTGTACTATATCGGGTTTTACCTACTTCAATAATAATTCCGTGTATTTGTTGCAGGCGACGCGTTCGTGTACAAGGACGTGTGGGGAGGCATCAGCCTCATGTTCGCTGCAAACCAGACCTCCAAGACTCTCATGCCCAATACTACCTATGTAAGTACATCACAATACACAGCCGATAGATGTCTACTGTTGGCTTTAGGCCTCCCTCAGGAAGTGCTACAATCACCGGTCTTGCAGTGTCAGTGTCAGCAGAGTCTTTCCGTGACCCTTAGTCATTGTACCTACTTTCTTAAATTTTACCAGGGGTTCAAGACTCACAACCAAATGCTTTGGTCACAATTACTAGGGCGACCAGATACAAATTTCAAAAGTCCTGACAAAATTCCTGATGATTCCAAACATTGACACAAGATTCGTTTTTTTATATATATATTGTATTGCTATTGCTAATTACGTCAAAGGCTAAGGCGGAGTTACAGAATAGACTTCTATTTGCCCTAATTAAATAAAAAAAGGGAATGAGTTAAGTAAGTAAAAATTCCTGACATTTCCATATTCCGGCCGCATTCCTAACATTTATCTAAAATTCCTGACGTATCAAGAAAATTCCTGACATCTAGTCGCTATTAAATTGTTTGTTTTTTAAACCATTACTGTTTTATTAGAGTAAGTTCACCATACCTGAAAACTTTTCCAAAGCAATGTGGGTCGAAATATAAAAAAAGGATTAAATTGTCACCTACATTGACCCCGTCAGCTAATTGAACAATTATGTGACTGCTGTTTTTTTAATTTTATATTTATACCTATGTTGCTTTGAGTTATTACGAATGGTGATCTGAATTCCCTAGGTTGAGATAATGATTAATATTACGCCTCTCTTAAAATAAATAGTAGAATAAAAAAAACGTATATATCTCCTTGTTTGTTAAGTTAGGTATCTCTATATCCTTTTTTCCAGTCTCCGCCACTAAACCCTTATTCGTCTCCCTTAACGAGGCATTAAGTCAGCACAATTAATTCTACTTACCAAATAAATACAATTATACCTTTTAAATATACGTTTCGTAATTAAAAACTCGCTTCGGTCGAGTAATAAAAAACACGTTAAAATAAATATATTTTTAATTCGTTTTGCCGTGTTCAGAGTAATTGGTTCTAAGCGACATATTGTTTTGTTTTAATTTCGCTCTTTCATCTGTGTATGGATAAAATGATTTCATTTTATCATGAGCTACGTGCTACGTATACGTATGATGAATTATTTTCTTACTGTGTTCACAAACTACTGTATATACGAAATGAATTGAATATACATAGATAGTGACTCTACTACAATAAACATGACGGAAGGTGTAATAGTACACATTAACTATCATCGAAAAACCTTTATTTTGGTAACTAACTAAAGTTTAATGAAGTTTTAATCCATTTTCTACAATATTTTTTCAAGAGTGTGTCTACGCGTAATCAGTAGTACCTAGATAGTACGTAGTGGACACAACTTTACAAAATAAGCGTAGAGTCGTGATAATGTTGCAAGACAAGTATTAATGTCTAATTGTCGATTCAACATTTAAATCTTTTCCAATTTTTTATGACAATCACCGTAATAGGATAAATTTAAATGTGTTTTGTTCTTTCTAAGTGTCCCTTTCTTACAGCGTGTCCTGGAGCCAGCCTCGTTCACGCTCTCAGCCGACCGGCGCTTCCTACTGCTGGCTCAGGGCGTGCGCAAGCTGCATCGACACTCCTACTTGGCGCGGTACACTGTCTACGATATACTTACCACGTGAGTAGAGATTTTTTCAACATCATCATCTTACTCAGCTGAATAATGTCCCCTGTTTGACTAAGGCTGTCAGGGACTACACATCGCTAGAGGTTTTGAATGAATGAATGAATGAATGAATGAATGAATATACACTTAGTTTTGGTGGAGGAGGAGGAGGATTTAATCATAATCGCTACGCTTGGCAGGCGGTTTTGCGTTCGCAAGTTTACTTTAATAGACCTTAAATTAGGCTTATAGTTAGATAAAGCCTAGAGGCCCTAAGTGAAACCGGCGTCAAGGGTTCATGAAACACAATAGTCGCCCCGCCAAGAAATTGGGTTCAATTTCTTGGCGGGGCGAATATTGATATGATGAATATCGATGTTTGTTTCCGGTCTGGGTGTAATGTTCGTCTCTGTGTGTGTTTCGGGCACCCTAGAATCAGTTTCTTCCTAGTTGGGGGCTCTGAGTGTGATGTGTTATTATTATTATTATTATGTTCCTCAATACTCTTTGTTATCACGGGAAGGAGCCCGGTCCTTTGAGAGGCGTGCGAGGGGACGAATCCAACTCGTAGAGGCCCTTTAGAGAGTTTTGCTATATTGCATATCGATCACCACCTAGGCAATTCATTATTATTATTAATAAATTTATAACTTAAAAATATGTTTATAAAAAATTAAACAATAATCGCAAAAGGCGGAATTATTAGAAGAAAAGGGCACCTGACCTAAGAAACTTGAAGAACTTAAGTCTGTGTGACATTTCTAGTACCCACCGGAAAGGTGTAACTTTCTAAAGAATCTAATTAAACAAGGACAAACATCTTTTGACTTTCTCGCCTGAACTAATTTTAAGTTGTAATTGAGGATAAACACTTGTATATTTTACCCCATTCTGTTAAGCCCAGCGCACATCCGGCGAAGCGAGGCGAATAAATACTATTAGGACAACAAAAAAATTAAAAATCTGGTGTCAATTTTGGAGAATTCGCGTGCAAATCATCATTAGAAATAGCACGCGAAACAGTACAATGAAAATCATGATAAAAGATAATATTTTTGAGAATTAATTTTATAATAATCTACACAACCACGGCCTTTCTAAAAACGGCCACTTTTGGCAACAAACTGTAACTTTCTTTCGTCTTTAACCTAAAAGCTATACAACAGTTCCCTAAAAATACTAGGCTACATTAAGTATCTGTTCCACATTTTTGTATTTGCCTTACTTTAGAAGATATAAAAAAAATTCGCGAGGGTTTCGGAGAATTCCACAGGCTCACCCGCGACCCTCCTGCTATCAGCCGAGAAGGACACCGGCGGGGTTTTAGTGGGTGCGAACCCCACATTAGCGGGTCCCTCCGGGCAGGGTACTCGTCAGGAGTTTCCCCGCCTAAAAAAAAAAGTGGCGCAAAATACTATAATAAATGAAATACAATATTTAAGCGTGCAACTGTGTGAAACTTCTCACTAAATGTGGCTATCAAAAACAGTGGTTCAAAGTTT
The DNA here is from genome assembly GCA_951802225.1 of Euspilapteryx auroguttella. Classification (NCBI taxonomy): domain Eukaryota; kingdom Metazoa; phylum Arthropoda; class Insecta; order Lepidoptera; family Gracillariidae; genus Euspilapteryx; species Euspilapteryx auroguttella. The sequence continues at coordinate 4,914,382 of OX637664.1, read as the reverse complement.
ACTTCGATAACTTCGACTCGCAAACAACGCCCAACTCTAACGAGTCTGTTGACGTATGAGCCAATTCAAACTTAACCATTTATTAAACAAACTCCAGTCTCCTTTCATGAAGTTTGTTGAAATTTCATACTCCTAGGAGAGGTGGTAGATCGCCAAACTATTAGGATGACGTCACGCAAGTTAGCTAAGTTGGCTTGGATAATGAGCGTGAATCGAAACAGGGTAACCTCTGTTCTGTACGTAAAGGTTGATAGAGATGTTTAACTCTAAACGCTCAAAAAGTGACTACTACTAAGGCTATTCTGCTCTTCATGTTTATGTTCATGAAAGTATTTACTTATGTATGGACTTTGTTACTCTTTTACGAAAAAACTTCTGAAACAATTTTAATGTAACTTAACATATACACATCGGAATAGCATAGATCTATAATTTAGATACAATAATATTGAGATAATTTCTATTGTAAGACGGCACTAAGTTTCCCGGATAAAGATTCTAGGAAAAAAATAAGAAAAGAAATACATCAAATCTAGTTACCAAACAAAAGTAATGTCTAAAATCTGTTTTAACTCGGCGTGGGTTGTGCAAAGAGAAACTTTTAGGGTTCAGTCGGACAAAAAATTTCATGATGACGATGTTCAAACAGTCCTTTAAACATGGATGCCACTGTAAATGGTAGCGTAGCGGGGCGACGAGCGTCGATCGGGGCGATATTAACTTTGCTCTGGGTATATAAATAGCAAGTTATTTATACAAAAATTATAATAATAAATGAACAGTCGAAAATTTTGATCGTGACTCATCCACAGGCTTTTTTTTTTAAACTCAGAGGCGACTAAAAGGGGTCTTTGGGGTCGTGGGTGTGAAGGGCGGGGGCCCGACATACTCATCAAACGGCCCCAAGATGGGCGGCGGCACAGCTTGTGGCACTGTGCCGCCGCAGCTCCAAAGGCGAGCCGGGGAGGGAACAATATGCCCTCCCCGAGCACGAAGCTGATAGTAGCTGAGCGTGGGAAGACTTCGGACGCTATAATGATGTGTGGTTCCCGGGGTTCTTCCTAAAAGCGCCAAGACGGCCGCCGGGGGGTTTTAGTGGGTGCGAGCCCCACATACCCCCGACGCTACCCCGAGCGTCGGGAAATGCGATAGGCATTTCCCCTCGTTACAAAAAAAAAAGGTTTTTTTTAAAACTAGGATTAGATTTATTGATGTTCGCTATATTTGCCACGCACGCATGCACGTTAAAGTCGGGCCTAGCGCGAAATTTAGATATTTGTTAGGTTTTTCTTATTTTATTGCCTTATTTAGAAATTGCTGATACGTTGAATTCTATTTATTTATTCTCGCCACCGCTTGGGCCAGTGGCATCAGTTCTAAGACAATATTGTAAGACATAAACGTTCAAAGAATTTTCAACCTTATAGACAGATGTTTTAGCCGTTGTTTCCTGAAACGAAAATAAAATAATTCAAAAAGTTCTTTCAAAGACTCTCTGTTTTTTTTTTCAGCGGCCTTTATTTAATAATCGTTGTGATTTACGGTCGAGTTAATACAAATTAAGGTATTCAGGTAAGTGGCTGGTTATTAATTGTTTTAGTCCGACGGCTTAAGGGTTTTTGGATATTTTTTGAGGTAAGCTTTGTAAATGAAGGTTGCCTTATCAAATTAAAAAGTTTTTAACATCACAGGAAAGAAAGGCACTTTCATTATGGGTGTGTCTAATTTTTAACCGACTTCAATGTTTGTATGTATGTATGTATGTTTGTCCGAGATTATCTCGCGTTTGGCTGAATGTATTCTGATGCGGTTTTCGCAGAAGTATTTGTTACATTCAGGAGAAGGGTTTAGTACCTATTTTAACCGACTTTGAAAAAGAGGAAGTGCTCAGTCAGTTTATTGAAGGCGGGTTTCTTTTTTGTAAAAAATTAATTATTTTCTCTTTTGCTACTACAATACAAGATATTCGAATACACAAAATCTCAGTCCTCTAAAGAACGCTGTAAGAACATACATTGTGTGGGTTTGGTCATAATTGCTTGGCAGGCGGGTTTCCGATGTCGCAGAGAATTCCACTGGCTTACCCGCGACCCTCCTGCTATCAGCCGAGAAGGACACCGGCGGGGTTTTAGTGGGTGCGAACCCCACATAACCCTGCGGCTCCCCCCGGGGCTGCAGGGTACTCGTTAAGAGTTTCCCCGCCAAAAAAAAAGGCGGGTTTTCACAGTGAGGTAGTTTTTAAATTTTCAACGTTGGTTGCTGATACCCTTTCTTCGAGTGGTGACTTAGTCAGCTTTTACGATACTTATAGAAAGAGTTGGTGTGGTAGTACTCTTTACCACCACATCACTGCTATTGTTCAATTGTATGCCAAGATAAAAAATGATATTATTACCCTAAGCATGATACACGTTAACTAAATGTAACCTTGTCATCTTTACAATTTGGTATCTATTGAAATCAAACAATCGATAGAGAAGAGAGGACTACCAACTGTTTCTCGGAAGACTAGAGGTCGACTTTTATTAGTATTTATCATAGTTTGATCATAGGGCGCATTTTAAGCTATCAATTATTAAAGAGAGGATCAAATTATCAATTGCTGTTTGCAATTGCAATTGTAAAAAACTATTCTGTCTCGCTAAAACACGAGAACGGCTCAGCCGATTAAGCTGATTTTGGATTTGAAGTGTTTGTCGTAGTTCAGTTAAGATTTAAACTTCAGTGCGAAAATATGGAAAAGTCTATGGGAAAGTGGAAAAATGTATATAACGCGGACAAATTCGCGGGAACAGCTAAGGGAAATAAAAAAAAAAACAAAAAGCGCATCTGCGCGGTGCGGACAGTGACAAATATTTGTAGCAACATGACTGTCCAGCCGGCGTAGCCGACTCTTTATCACTTTTATAACAAAAGTCTAAAAACCAGCGAGGACATAAACCTAATAGAGAAGTTACGTCATTAATTTTGTTGGAAAACGACCCAGACGAGTTTAGCTAATACTTACTGGTTGATTTCTCTGAGTACTTACTGCACTATGATTGGTCCAATTAACAATACAGCTATTAAGGGGCGAAACGGTGCGAAACTAGCGCCACTTTGATTTATAATTAATATCTTCTAAACCATGACCGAAATCAAAAATATTATGCGTCTTTGGCTCCCTAGATAATCTTGCTTAGCATTTTTAAGGCCCTGTTGTGTAGCTTTAGGATAATTATCTTAGACATATTGTTTAACGAAGCTAAAGTGACCACTTAGGTAACAAACGGTTTTTTTCTTGTTGTTTGTAACGGTGTTGTTGTTTGTAAAAAAATAATAAAAATACAATTTTATGTTTATAGCATTTTGAATACTTACCATAGTGTCTCGACAGATTGTAAAATACAGGGTAACTTTAAATTGTTGTCGATTGCGGTGTACTACATTCCACCTTTATTAAATTAAGTGCTCGCTGCGGAATCTCGCATTGCTGCACCTGGTGCCAAAAAAGAAAGAAACCAGACAGTCTGCTACTAGCGCTATATGCCATAAATATATTAGGTAAAGGTTAAAAACCTTTTTAAAATCAAGCTTTTATTTCGTTTATTAATTTTCGAGTTATTCACAGCATGACCTTTCATTTGATACTCATATTATAGGGATGCACTAAAAACAACTAGTTCGCCATCTTGAGTATTCGGCCATATTGGATTTTTAATGACGTCACCATAGCTTACAATGTACTTTAGGCACACTAGACGCGTTACAAAATTTCAGTTCAATCGGTTAAGGATATATATTAAGGATAGGCTTAAAAATTGAGTTGCAAGATTTTACCCGAACAAACGTTCATACATATGCATACATAATAATAATAATGGCGTAGGGATGTGACGACCCCATCGCCCAGTGGAAATTCCAGTACTTTCGGTCTGGAACTTCCATTGCAATTAGTCACCGCAGGGACGGCTTGTGGCGAGGCGATGGTGAGTGGCGACACCACGGACCCTATACCTCCAGGGGGACACACGCAGTCATCACACGCACACTCACATTCAGTCATCACACCCACACACCCCCCCGCCTCTGAGCTTGCCTTCACCAGCCGGCCAGAGTGGAGTAGCAAGAGCGAAGCCTATGCTCCAGGTTGGAAGTGTAAAATGTCATAACGCCGGGTGATCTTATGCTGCCCGCAGTCTCACCTCTCGACAACCTTAGCTGTCCACGCCCAGTGTTGCGACCCGTTGCCAATATATCGGCGACTTAGTGGAAGCCCACCCAGTGGATAGCGAGTCACCGCCTGCCATGATAATTAGTGAAATGTTGCATTAAAGGCAGGCGTACCGGTATTTCACTCCATAGCACCAGTTAACCGGTCCATTAAACAGTTCACCCCCATAAACCATTTCTTGTCATCCATTTTACAATAGTTCCTATCACCTTCTGGGTGCCGCCTCTGGGTGCATGATCTATTTGTGCATTTAGTGGCGGTGCCTGGTTGGTGATCCATATGCAATATAGCAAAACTCTCGAAAGGGCCTCTACGATTTGGATTCGTCCCCTCGCACGCCTCTCAAAGGACCGGGCTCCATCCCGTGATACCGAAGAGTATTGAGAAACATAATAATAATAATAACACATCACACTCAGAGCCCCTAACTAGGAAGAACCTGTATCTAGGGAGCCCGAAACACACACAGAGACGAACATCACACCCAGACCGGAAACAAACATCGATATTCATCATATCAATATTCGCCCCACCCAGGAATCGAACCCGGGTGCTCACGCTTACTCAGTCCACATCACTGCCAACTGAGCTACGGAGCAGTACATACATTGCAAGTAAAATAAAGACGTTTAAAAATGCAACTTTATCTTAGCAAAAGTACGTCTACTGTTGGACATAGGCCTCCCCCACCAATCTCCGCAAGATTAAACATTACGGGTGGCATTTTCCATACTAGTCACGCTTGGCTGGCGGGTTGGCGATCGCAGTATGGCTCTTCAGTTTGTTCAAAAAAAGACGCTGCTGCACGTGTTTCGGCTATTCCCTTAGTCGCCTTTTATGAGACCTACGGGAGGAGATAGGGTGGTGTTCATTCTGTGCCGTTGCTGAAAAGAAATCCTACTTAGTTATGGTAAATGCAAAGGCGCAGTGATGGTGGTCCCTCTCGGTATGGCGCGAAATTTAAAAAAATTCGCATTTTTTATTTATTTTGGCGAAAGTATTCATTTTTAATAAGGTTTTAATGAATTCGCGTATGTAAAAAACCATGTCCCACATTTTAATTACAACGTTTTTGGAAGACAGACATACTGATATTGTGTCTCAGGACTAAAAGGCCAAAAATCTAGTTTAGTACTTAGACACTTTGTTTTCGGTTTGCTGGTTGTATTCTATCACGCTAATATTATAAATGGAAAAGTTTGTGAGTGTGTGATCGTATATTTTTGTTTTTCTTCACGTCTAAACTGCTGGAGAGATTTTAATAAAATTTGGTACGGAGTTAGCTGACACTCTGGATTGTTATTATTATTCATTTCCCCTTATAAACCGCGGGTAACACCGCGTACTTGCTAGTACTACGATTAGGTCATCATCATCTATCGAAGCCGAAAAACGTCCACCCGCACAGATCGATATACGACCGGTCTTCTGCGTCCTTATCCTGGAACCTTCAACAGGTCGTCTGACCACGTAGAGGGTCTACCGGACGACGGAGTACGTTTTCGTCTCTTTGAATAATTTCTATTCGAAACCCTAAAAAGTATTACAAGATTCGTATCACAAATCTGAAATTAAATCCTAAATCTTGGATAATTCTCAAAAAGACAGTGCGGTAACCCGTTAGTGATAAATGTGACAGGCAACAAGGCGCAGACGGGCGGAATTCAATTTCATATAATTCCAGGTCAGAAGGTTCTAGCTTTTTATTGTTTTTTTTTTTTTTTTTAAGGTGAAATAGGTCGCAAGTATAGCGCCACGCATTCAATGAATTACTAAATTTCTCACATAAGACCTTCTGCAATAAAATAAGTTAGGTATAATTAACCGACTTCAAAAAAGGAGGTTATCAGTTTGACCTGTATGTATGTATGTTTGTCCACGATTATCTCGAGTTTGGCTAAACCGATTTTGATGCGGTTTTAGCAGAAGCATTTGTTACATTCAGGAGAAGGTTTTAGTACCTATTTTAACCGACTTCAGAAAAGAGAAAGTTTTCAGTTTATGTATGTGTCAATTTATTGAAAGCGGGTTTCTTTTATGTTTATCTATTCGGTCGACCATGTGCCGAACCTACCATGCTATCGTTCAAGTTGACTAAGGGAACATCTGAAGGACGGTCGGCAGCGTCCTATGTTAAAATACTTGAAGAGACACACTGCGATCGCTAACCCACTTGCTAAAACTTGATTATAGATAGATAAGATAGATAAGACATTTATTCACCACACAGTACAGTGGCGGACTAGGAGGCCGTAACAGATTTGTCTATGGTTTCGTCAGCCCTAGATTGTATTACCAAAGAACAAGAGCTATTTTGCACTACAGAAAAACCGGAAGTGTTACGCCGACCGTGTCCGACACTGTACATCTTAATTTAAGCAAGACCATACACAAATTATAATACATAAAGTATCTGAATAAGTGCTATGTAGTGAAAAGGCTCCAACTCAGGATTGTGCCGTGGGAATACGTGCACCCAACCAGGATTAACTGTTTGAGCACCCATAAGTCACGACGCTGATATTCTGTCAGAACCTGCTTTAGTAATCAAGTACGAATCCAAAGAGAGAGAGCATCTTCCTTGTTCTGTGAATCCAAAGAACGAGTCACACACAATATTTTAATGAATATAGAAATCTCCCTCCACAATGTTTGTCCTTGTGTCAATGTGTGGAGGAGACGTATTATTAGACATAGGTCGATTGTAATGAATGAATGATCTTTTGTTACAGAGAATCCTACCCCCTCACCCCACTGCCAGACGAGGTAGGAGGGAGCGTGGTGACCGAGGGGCCGCTCCTACTCTACGCCACCTGGACTCCCAAAGGCCACGGCCTCATCACAGTCAAAGACCACGACATCTTCTATAGACCGGCGCCGAGATCCTCAACTGGGTATAGAGTTACTGAGACTGGGGTTGAAGGAGTTATCTTCAACGGGATTCCTGATTGGCTGTACGAGGGTAAGTAAATTTTTAGCATTTTGGAACATTGACTCAGAACATAAAACTAAGTTAAGCTTCCGATCGCGTTGGTTTTAGAATTCATATGGACAAAACTTTGTATTCGGCGAAAGCGTGGCGGCGAAGATGGCGGGACGACCTGGACAAATATCTTAAGGATTGGCCGGAGATCGCACAGGATCGGGATACTCTGAGAGGGGAGGGGGAGGCCTTTGCCCAGCAGTGGGATACATAAAAGGCTAACAAAAAAAAATGGACAAAACAAAGAACATGTTAAAAGACTATTTTGGACTAACTCCAGTCAAGATCGTTGGCTATCCGCGCGAAGTTTTTGACGAATACCTGGGACAAACTGGGAAAATTTTATAGGTATATTTTATAAGTGGATTATGGTCGCCTAAGAATGAGTGGTGTGGCGATCTGAGGGAAGACCTTTGTCCAGTGAGATGATTATTACTTTGTTAGTACACGTCATGGTCCGGCGTAATATTAATTTTTTTTTTTTCGCGTTTTTTGAAAGACATAGTTACTTATTTCTTATTTTGTATATGTGTGAATCTAGATTTTTGGACGATTCACAAATATACACAAAATCAGTATCTCTGTCTTCCAAAAATGCGGGAAAATGGTTTTTAACATACCTGCGGACTGCGAAGTTATTTCTAATTTATTAAAAAACGAATACTTTCGCCAGAATAAACAAAAAACTTGAAAAAAAAAAAATTTCGCTACGGACCATGACTATCCCCATTGTTTGTTTGTTTGTTTGTTTGTTAGGATATTAGAAATGACCTCTGAAACTACCTTAACTACTAAAAAACCATTAGAATTCTAAAACAAGGCTACAATAATTATGCCATCATAATTTAATATTATATTTGCCGCACCTCACCAAATGTGCGCTAGTCCTTATAGCCTTTTTGATATATTCAAAATATAAATTTTATAACGTTCAAATGACATATTGATAACGTACTAATTAATCCGTTCAGCCATAATTAACGTACTAAATTAATCACACGAGTTTCGTCTCTTTGTGTCTGACAATAACCGCTGATTGGTGTTTAATTAATTATTCCCCGTCTGTTTGTTTAATTAATTTATATGTACTGATGAAAAGTGAAACTGTTTTTTGACCACTCCCTGTTTTCCGCTCAGGGTTCGATTACAGGCGAAGGCGAACAACGTTGGATATTTCCCGTTGACCGTCTTAGAGGCTTTTGGATAGAACCCCGGGAATCATATATGATTGGCTTCCGATATCGTGGTACAGTAGCGGTCTAGGTTGGTGTAACAGATTGTCTATGGTCTCGTGCGGCCTAGACTGTATTACCAAAGATGAAGAACTATTTTGCAATATAGAAAAACCGGAAATAGTACGCCGTCCTAGACCGCAACTGTACCACAACTGTACCGCAACAACCACGTCGTTGCCTAGTCGCCCAGCTTTCAGCCCTTCAGCTTAACGTGCCAACCGCACTAACCGCTTGCCACTTAGTTGTTATCGTTATCCCCCCTTCACATACATTAATGAATGAACACACATATAAACGTGTATTAACGCTTGGAGTGTTGCGATACAGAATACCTAAGGGCTATAAACGACGAGCTACCCTGTGCCGCGCGGCAACCTCGCGACCCATACACCAAAAGAAGCGCGGCACAAGGTCGCTTGTCTGTTATTACAGAGGCGATGAATGTTACTCAAATAAAATGACAATAACAAGTTTTTTTAACAGGTTAAGATTATCTGATTTTCTTCAGGCAAACTATGTACCTATTTCCCCTGTTCTTTTTCTCTCTTGAATATTAAAAAACACATTTCTCCATTAAATACACGTCAACGTAACATGTTGGAGGCGGCGGAAGAGCATTTTTTATTCGAACAACAAACAAGTTTGCGCTGAAACTGTAAAATTCAAAATTGCATTACGTTGTTTCGTTTGTACAGAATATTTACGTCCCTGGATCCGGGCCTCTATTCTTTTTGCTTCTGATTTTTCGATAAAACGGACATACGTTTAGAAGACATGAACGCTCAACTAGACAAGCCCTAAATTGGCATTCTGGTGGCGGTTTGCTAAAAAGCTGACCGTAATAGCAGAGGCTCGACAGATGGGCTGTTATGTTCATGGTACAAACTGCCGGACCTTTTTTTTAAAGCGGGGAAACTCCTGACGAGTACCCTGCAGCCCCGGAGCTGCAGGGTTATGTGGGGTTCTCATAGGGTCAGGGATATCATCTGACCGGATAAAGCCGGTCTTGACCGGATTTTTAGGTATCATTATATTTTTAGATTTTTGCAATAAATTTCGTACCGCTAAGCGATGGGTGCCACACTGAGCACGGAATGAACCTACCTACCTACCTACTTTGTCATTTATTTGATACACGAGACCGGATTTTTTCTTCAAAATCAGGATTTTTAGACATAGCAGACCGGATATTTTGTGTTTAGGCCTGGGTTCTCCTAGGTTCGCGGGCAATGATAATTCTCCGCGACCCACCCCAGCATCGGCTGTTAAGCCTCTTCTCGGGGGGACATGGTGGCGTCCCCCCAGAACGTGGTTATGGCTCAAGACCGTCAGCTATGGAGATGTCTTCTTATGGACCCAGGCTCCACGGAGTAGTAGCATCTCATTATCTCATCTCAGTAGAAAGACATGTTTTTTTGCTGAGATTAGATGATGAAATGGTCAAAAGGGTAGAGGTTATAGTCAATACGTGCTAGCTCTTGTACTAATAGTCGAATAAAGGCCCCAAAGCGAATCTGTTTCGTTAATATTCGATAGGGTCATTTGCGAGAAAATATTACGTAATCAATTCCACCTTGACAGTTTTTAAAGACGTGCTCAGCTCGCTGATATCGTGGTTGTAAAATGAATGCTTCAGCAAACATTTATTCGACACTAACTGCATTTTAAAGCAGGAGAATATTTTATGTTGGGTGTGTTTTAGTATTTTAAGTGAAAATAAACTCCATGCTCCGTTTTATAATTTAGGTATGTAGAGGTCTTTTGATTAGTTACCACCTTTAGATAGGCAGCCAGCCTACTTTGTATCTAACATTATAAACAAAAATAATTATACTACACAAAGTATCTCATAACGAAATTCTATATAGGTATGTATAGTCAACTTCAATACTTTAATGAGGCGGGGTCGTTTAGGATTTAGGATCTTCCCTCATGCGGCTTCAGGCAAGCGAACCAAACAATCTAAGCTACAATATAGGAACCCAGACCGAATAAATAGCAAAGTATAACGAGGTGGTAGGTACATTAATAAATCAGTTTAATTCTGTACGGCAGATGTCACTGACCGAGAGTGTGTCTAGGCTAGGCCTACACAGACGTACGGACGCGGACGACGCGCGGATTATTATTAGTAGAGTCAGCAGATTGCAGTTCAATATACAGTATGTTCTAGAAAGTGTAAAATAGTTATCAACTTAATGGTATTATAATAAATTCTGATATTTTGACTACTGCATTATAATTACTCAGTTTTATTTTACCCAAACCTCATAACTTATAAAAGTTTTTTTTTATTGGTGAACTTCTCTTTTGCACTCATTGTAGAGTTTATACATTTAATGCCTTAATCATCACAATCGGATCCAATAGCCTACTAGTTTATAACTGTATCTAAGAAGCCCGAGAACCTTCAATTATTAAAAAAGATTTCCACGCCCCCAAATAATTTCACACATCGTCGTTACGCAGACAATTTGCACAGAAAAACGCAACAAAAAAAAGTTTATCACAAAAACCGGATCAAACCGGATAAAGGGACTTTACGTCCGGATAGCGAGGAGAAAATTGTTTCCTTATCCCACGACTCATCCGTATCAGTTGATCCGGGATCTGAACTTCGTATCGTGATAAGTTTTTTACGTATTATCCTTGTGACGACACGACGACAGGACCGTAGAGATATTGATAATTAATTACTTACGTAATTTATTTTTATAGGTATCTTTTTCTTAAGTTTTGTAGTTTTTCCGTGAAAATTGAAGTTTTTAGTTTCTAAAGATTTTATTCTTGCACACATTCAGGTTAAACTACCCATAATATTGGTATTAATGCATATTTTTTTAGTTTTAATAATAATAATCTTATAGTGAAGCCATGGACAAAAAGACAGAAGTAGAAAAACGGACATGGCGAAACTTTAGAATTGCTTAGATGTACGGTACCTACGTACCTCAAGCATGGTATCGCGAAGGTGTTTAAAACGGATAAGGTCCCCTTTTTCCATCTAGCGTTTGTTTGTGTAACTAATTGTATAAGAGGTATTTGGGTACATTAAAAAGTAAAAAGATTTGTTCTTTTGTTATCTCTATAAATATTCCTTCATTTTTGAAACTTTAAAATCTGCTTGGTCCACTTTAAACAAACAAAGAAATCTGTGTCTTCTAAATTTAAAAGTTCAAAGAAGATTTCTTTCCATTCATAAACATTTTAGCTAGCAAATCCCAAAACAAACTTTACCTAAACCAACGTCAATCTCAGTCCATTAACGATTGACAAGTGACCAGTGTTGAAAGACCTCTGACGATAACTTCAGAACGGGTTTTCTGCTGGTTTCAGTTATTTACCAACTATTCGACCCGGCGAACATCATACCGCATAACATTATACTATTTTGTGCATGTTTAATACATAAATCTTCCTCTTGAATCACGCTATCTTTAAAAAAAAAAAGGCATCAAAAACCGTTGCGAAGTTATAAAGATCTGCGCATACATACACACAGATATTGGAAAGCGACTTTGGTTTATAATTATGTATTTATGTGTGCCGGTCGGTATGTTCATCTATTAAAATATTTAATTAAGATTATGTTTTTACACATATGGGGCGAACATTTTTATGAGGGATATCGATGTTTTGTTTTCCGACGATTGTGTGTCTCTGATTATATTTCGGGCTGTGAGTGTAGTGCGTTATTATTAAAATTCGAAAATATAGGACAGGGTAGAAGAATTTATGTTTAAAAAAAACATTATCAGCAGCATCCTCTATAACGGTATTGGCAAGCCAGAGCAATCGAGAGCATATGACGCACTGCGTTTTACTAAGCGATGCCCAAACTGTGGGCAATTTAATCGCAATGGATAATTGCATAGCCGGCCGGCGCTATTTTATGTTTGTATGCAATTATGCACTAATAATTTTCACTGTTTATACATATTCTTAAAGGAAAGGTTTATGTAATAACTAGTCGACCTGGCGAACTTTGTCCCGCCATACCTATTACGTTGTGCATGTAATAATAAATTTAAACCTTCCTCGTGAATCAATCTATCTCCAAAAAAAAACATTATCAAAATCAGTTGCATAGTTTTAAAGATATAAGCATACATAGGGACATTGTTTAATACTATTGTAAAGAAAGAAAGAAATTATGTATTTACAGCAAACAAAAACACACACTTAATGTATATATTACATTGGTAAAACATAATCACAACAAAATAAAAACAGTAAATAACTAAAATAAAACAAACAATACTTGTATTAATAACGTTATACACTCCGATGCCCTAACTAGGAAGAACCTGTATCAAGGGTGCCCGAAACATATACAGAGACAAACAATATACCCGTAACGCAAAACAAACATCGATATATATAACACAACCTCTTTCATAACAATGTCCGCTCCCGCCGGGAAACGAACTCGTGCTCCCGCGTTAAATTCGAAATAGATTTACTGTTAAGTAACATAGTAGTCCGAAAAATAGATAAAGTATTTTTTTGCTTCAATTAAGTTTTCGTGAGCTACTTTACTTTCGTAAGTAACGCAAAAGCAAGTACTTGAATAAATCATTTTCATGACGAAACTTCTAGATAAATCTTCGTAGGTATTTATGATAACTTTAGAGCTGTTCCAGCAAAATTTAGTTTCACAAAATTCCGGTTCCATGAGAGCCATTTTGAGACAAAAATAGTATCCTTTGTCCATTTTTGTGTCCCAAAAATAAGTATTTTTTACCAATTTCCTCAAAGATTCGTTTACCCGTTTACCGTGTATCTGGATCAAATTATAATAAAATGTACAACATATTATGTATCGTAGGTTCCCTATTGTATGCTTAAATCTTTAAAACTATGCACTGAATTTTATAATAGATAGAATGATTAAAAAGGATTGTTTATATCTATAATAAGTAATACAACATAGTAAGTAATAGGTGATGCGGTACGAAGTTCGCCGGGTCAACTTGTATAAAGATAAATAATAGAATAATAATAATGTATGCCTTTTTTATTCCTAGGTATAGGCACAGATTAGAGAATAGTCACAAGTATAGGTTGATTATTAGGTAAAATAGAATAGCTAACGATAGCTTTATACTTTACCCTGAACTTTCACAAATCTTCACAGAACTTATTTGATTTGAGCATCTCTGAGCAACTGTTGCATGCAGCCGCATCTGATAGTAAATCGCGATGACGTCATAGCTCGAGTGTGCTATAAACGATGCTATACTGAGAAATATGAGGCTCATTACAAAACTGGCTAAATTGAAATTTAACTTCTAAATTTGCTGTAAAGTAGAGTTACTATGTATTTCATACGCTTATGTATTTTTATAGCCCTCTTCAAGGTAATAACACATACTACCGAATAGGTAGAATTAAAGTACAAAAGGTTCACGCTCTCGAGTCGTTTAAATAAAATAATATATTTATTGACCTTTTATACCTAACTAGTCGACCCGGCGAACTTTGTACCGCCTAACCTATTAGTATTTCGTGCATGTATTATACTAATAATAATGTAATTCAAATTGTCTGTACCCTGAATTTATTATTGTACATTTGTATCTTACTTCGTATGCAATAAAGTGTTTTCTATTCTATTCTATACTTATACCTTTCTCTCGAATCACTCTGTCTATTAAAAAAAAAGCATCAAACAATATCCGTTGCATAGTTTTAAGCATACATAGGTACAGACGCGGGAAGCGACTTTCTTTATGCTATGTATTGAAGGGAAGAGTGAGCCAGGCCTGAGTAAATATATGCTAGTTTCCTGAGTTCCATACATTTTGCATCAGAGTTTCATCGGGAGTAGAATCATTTGACAGAGGAGGGCTCGTTTGGGGGCGTCTCCAGGCGACCATTGTCGTAAGGCAAGGCAAACATTTGTTTGCCTGAGCCAATTAGTGGGCACCCTGAACTACCTCGCCTCTATCAGTATAGGATACTTTACGAAATAAGGTATCAATATTAATTGGATTAGTCTTATTGACTTTCAATAAGCGATATCTTGTATCCTGTATTGAATAAATCATTTTTTACTTTACTTTTTTACTTTACTTTACATCTGATTAAGTACTACGGACTATAATTTTGTTCGCAGAAGAGATCCTCCAGGGCCGCTCAGCTCTGTGGATGTCTGCCGACGGGCACATGGTCCTCTACGCGACCTTCAACGACAGTCTGGTGCACGAGCAGAAGTACCCCTGGTACGGCGCTGCCCTCGACACTGATGATCCTACTAAGGTACTTGTAGAATTTCTAAACTTACTTACTAAACCGGGCCGCGGTACCGCGGACCGGTTCCGAGGCCTACCTCGGCCGGCGGTCGACTTAGCTCGCCGGCACACCGTCTCACTCGCTGCAGCGCATTCCTTCAGTCGCGATCGTTTTAAGCCTTTTTTTTATTTATTGCTAGCACAATATACAGTCAATACAATATATAATTTTATTTAGCTGGGATCCCCGAGATACTAAACTGGAGCCTAGCACCCAACAGTGGTCCTTCGAGCCGGATACAGGTAAAGTCTTTGTCAAACAGACGGCGCTTTAGCGTCGCGCTAGAGCGCTAGGCTAAGGCGTCAACGAGAGCGCCAACCCTGGAACGCTCGGACAGGATAATACTGTCATAGGTAGTGTCATAGTTACATAATTCGACATTCTAGCGCTGCGTAAGGCTAGCGCTCTAGCACCGTAAGTACCGTTGCCGCACAGTGGCTGAAGGATGGGCAGCAGCGTTCTTCTTCATAATACTACTTCATACTTCGATCACCAACCCGCTTGCCGATCGTGGCGATTACGGCAGAACCCCCGTTGGGGCAATCTGTGGGATAGATTTTGTCCAAAGTTTGAGGTCTTTCGGCTGTGAGGATGATGTTTAATAGTAAGATCAGATCGCGCTTGCAATAAGCGCCACTCTTGACAAGCGGGTTGGCAATGGCAGTGTAAGTGTTAAGCGAATGATGCTGCTGCCCGTCCTTCGTGCGTTCTCTTTGTCTCCTTTTACGACACCTTTTGGGAGGAGATGTTTTGGTAGTATTCTGTGCCGCCACCACATGTCATAACATAAAACAGTAATAACAGCAACAAGACAGCAACACAGAAATGTTACTTTATTAAAATAGTAGATTTCATATGTAAACGTTAAAATATAATAAACCAAGATAAAGTATCTCTTCTAACTCTCTCATCTAACTTCGCGAGTCGGGGCATACAGCGGAAGTATTATAAGATGGCTTATAATATAGCACATAAATGTTAGCGCACACGGAGGCCACTTGGCACGGCCACATCTTAAGTGCATAGGTAGGGAGTAATCTAATTAAGAATATTAATTTGAATGGCTCACAAATAGCATTACATCAAATCAATTCACTAATAAAAGCGGTGTGGTGCATTTTCGGATGCGTAATGGTTTTTTTCGGTCTAGGTGTTTGAATTCGCTCGACGGAGTATGATACGGCACAAGCCAGAATAATCTCTAAAAGACTTATCTGATCAAGCGAACTTGAGCGAGTAACCTCAAAAAAATCACAGTTACAGTTAGGCTGACCATCACAGTTGAGTTGCAGTTCTAACTTGCACTCCAAACTTTCAAAATGAAACTTTAAATCGTTCTTTGCTCCAAATTGATATAGATAACCGAGTTCCGATTTCAAGGCATTAAAATATATGCTCAATGAAGATAAAGACGACTACAGCCAGGATAATCTGTACTCGGGAACGTCTTGTCCGAGTATAATACTCGACCGAGTAGCCTCCAAACACTGACCGATAATATCAGCCTTAATGTCAGACTTTATTTATTTATTTATTTTAATGTTACAATAAATGCTGAAGTCGTCAAGTAGCCGTCGCGTGCGCCAGCAAATAAAGCATTAATCTTGTAACGCCAGAGCCGGAGCCTTGTTTTTGCGGTAAATGGAATTACCCTGCGGCCCGGAAAAACTGTTGATCCGGATTGCGAATAGTGAACTGAGTTAAGTGAAAGCAGCTAATTGCTCTTTTTGTTGTCTAGTTACGTTTCTGTGCGGTCAGAAGAATCTTGTTTTATGTTTTATTTACTATAACTTATTTTAGTAAGGTATTTATTTGCTAGAATAAGCACGCGGCTTCCGTGCTTTTACTGTCAGAGGAAGGAAATTTCAAAGTATCAAACAGATTGTTAAACGTTTTTTGTGATTATTTTAAATTAGGTTATGAATACTACATACTCACAGATAATCATAATGAGCGCGAACTAGAGTTCTAGTACGACCCTCATCCAGTGCACTACCTAAACCTTCAACAGGACGTCTGACCACTTTTGGTAGGTCTGGCGTTGCGGCTCTACGTCTTCCGTTGCGTAGTATACCTAGAGTCCCCACGTTAGAATTTTTTGACCATAGCGCCAACCTGTTAGCTATGTGCCCTGCCCATTGCAGTGCTATCGGTGACTTTGGCATTTTTGCGGATTACATCATTTCTGATTCGATCACGCAGGGAATTATTATGGTCCCTAAATATATTGAGATCTTGTATTGTCCCCAGACATACCCGGAGATCAGGAGCGTCCGGTACCCCAAGCCGGGCACCAACAACCCGACTGTGGCCCTCACTGTCGCCGACATCGCGGACCCTAAACACATCCGCACGCGACACCTGACGCCACCGAAAAGCATTCTGGATGAGGCGTGAGTTCTTGTTCTATGTTGCCCTGGTATATTTTGGTGTGTCATTTTATAATGGAATTGAAAAAAAAATTTGAATCCTACTACCAAACATCAGGTCATTCCTTTCACCTGATTTCATCCGAAATACGTCAACTGCTAGACACCTTCGCCTGGACACAAAGCCTTCTTCACAATGATAGCTCATGTACGACCCTAGAATCATTACTGTATTATACATCCATAGCCCTCAACCAGGTCTCCTTACCAATTTTTTAGGAGCCTACTGTACATCTTCCGATCTGTGGTCGCTACTCAACATATGTGCCTTTCCTTTCCTATTGCAAGTAGAAGATGGTAGTAATAGAAATGTAACAAAAAATTTACTATAAAAAGTTTAATTTTAATTTCCAGGGTTTAACAGAAATGCAGCTTAAACAGTTTAAAAAAAAACTCTCCGTAATGAAGACTTGAGAAAAGTGTCCAATCCAGTCCCAGTCAGTTTGTCCTCTCCACTTCATACGGGCGGTCACTAACTAATGTCCGCACTTCGAGTGATAAAATTACCACATTAGGTTCTACCTCTAGCGAAAGAGTTACGCTATGGCTAAAAGCTACGGCATCCTTTTAAATTTGATTAGATAAAAAAATCTTGCTACCGTGTTTTATGTCGATTAAAACTTAAAAAATTTTTGTATTTTATGGTCTGCGGTCTGCGGATGCTTATAAGTACAAATTTTAATGCTTAAGCTTTTTTAAGCATACTGGTAGGTAATCATTTTAGAATATTTAGATTTTGTCCTGCCAATTTGAAGGTGCAGGATGCGTTACACTACACCTTCTATTTGCCAGCATAGATAAAGTTTCTGTAAATTACGCATACAAAAAATATGCACAAAGTTCGCCCTCGGCGGTAAATGAACCTGGAGCTCCGGCGTCTAGACCACAGTGGGCTTCGCTGTCCAGTGCTCGACTGATAAACAAAGCAGTCATTTTAAAGCAACTAGTAGCGACTAGCGAGTCAATTATAGCATCGCTTAAGTTAGTGAGATTAAAGCTTTAATCCGACGAGTCTCTCCAGGTTCGCTTTAACGATTTCCGGCGGAAGTCGAGCAATTTGTCAGGTACCGGGTTCCGTCCGTGCTCCGTTTGTAGATTTTGTTACTTTTGCCAACGGACCCCTAGTTAGGGCTTTGTGCCAAATTCAATTGTTAACCTTCATTATCTGTTTTTGCTTTTTTGGTTGATTTATTGCGTTTAGTATAGATAGCAGAAGTACCTACAAAACCTATTTTATAGAGTGTAATTTGAAACTGTCCAATAAAAAAACGGAGGATGTAGTCCGGTTGTAATAATAATATTATATTCTGTTTAATTTTTGTTAATGAACTTTATATTTATAGTCCGATTAGGAATGTAAGATCTCATTGTTATTACAATGAAAAGCAGAATACACCACACCTATAATTAATTTTAAAGAGATATAATACTTTTAAAAATTACGTAAATTTTTAGGTGATGGTGAGTTATGAACTATGAATCCCTTACCACAAAAAGTTCATCCGGTCTAAAACGATAACTTGTATGACAAATTAGTAATTTTAACCTAGTCTAGTGATTTAGACGAGATTTAACTCTTTTTACGGTAGAGCTGCGACTATATTTTCAAACAATGTAGCTCTATTTTGAAAGCAGTTCCGCAGTAACAATAGCAGTTCAATCAACATTTAAAACGTTATATAAAATAGAAACAGTCTTCACTTAGGCTTCGACCTGAACCTCATCAATCAATAAGATATTCCTTCTCCGAGCGGAAGTGACGAGCTCTCTGGGACCGGAAGTCGGGATCCTGCGACCTCGATCATTTTGCATATCCAACAGCACAAACTTAGTAGCGGTATTTACTGTTTTTGAAAATGGAATAGATAATTAATTTTAATTTTTAGGTTCTTAAAAATAGCGTGTATGCCAAAAATGGCCGTTTACAGTTTCGACCTATGTTTTTTTAATTAACTACTCTATCACTTACTCTATTGTAGTGGGGTACGGCCACCCACCTGCCACCCACTATTGTATAAACTAATAATCAAAAAGTTAAGACGTCTATTACTATACAAGAGCTACAATATATCTATACATATATCGCTATCACCTGATAATCTTACCTGTGTTACAAACGAGAAGCTAGTTCAGACGCTATATGAGTTTTTAAGGTTTTTTAAATCAAGTAATTCTCTTAATCTATAAGAGGTAAAGATCTGGAATTTTATCATAACGTTTTTGAGGATATAACAAAGTTTTTTTATAATTGAAAAACACTTGTGGAATCAAAAAACCTCGATACATTATTTCGTCAAAGATAACCATTCCAAAAAACGGGAATAGCTAGTTCTTCGAAATTACAAACTAGTTTTTGCTGAAACTACATAGGAATACTGATAATAAAGTAAATTAAATTCTGGTAATTTGAATTTGATTTAAAAGTTATAATTAAAAAGATATTTAATATTTATTACTTTTTCGAATAAAATGTAGTAACCGATGTGGGCGACTGACATATGACTGTCCTTTTCCCTCAGTATGTTTGAGGGAAAAGGACAACCTTCGTCGTCTTAAGTAGCTACGCTTCTTAGAGCGAGCAGTGTTACAATTAAAGTTCTCTTTCCTTAGGTTCGCATCAAATACCGAACTCTTTCAGCAATTTTAATTTTCGTAGCTATTTGGAAGTAGGTACTTATTTATATAGTTATTGTGCTGTTGTGTTGACCTGACCTGAAAATGTTAGTCTTCGTGCATGGTTAACGTCATAACTACTGAGCCAACTTTTATGTTTTTAAGGGTTAATTTATTAACTTGCCAGAAGCAAAATTTATGTTAAATTAAGTTGAGTTAAGAAAATTTACGGTAGACACAATACTTCACAGTTAGAAATAGAGGTACTTAAACAATTCCCTTTTTTCCTTATTTATGTGTCTACTAGCTAACAATAGGAGAGCTCATAAATAACCGCACTCAATAAAAAGAGTCTTCCCTAACTCAGACTCGACTAGCAAAAGTTGAGGGTAGCTGTAAAAATAACTTTCCATTCTCACGGTCAAAGTTTTCAGACAGGATGAGTTGGATATTTTTATATTTTGCACGGACGGTTCGTTTTGCCTTTTTTTACTCGACCACAATACGAACTTGTTAACTTGTCTATTGGCGCTTTTTTAGAGTTTCACAAGTTAGAGTTAGGCTTTAGGTAGACCCTGTCGAAAAAAAAGATGCTCGATAAAATATAAAGCGCACATAAGAAACGATTTGAAAATGGCGGCCGTTGTATGGACTGTCTCTCTTCTATTCCCTCATACTGAATACACCAGATAGCGTTCGGCCGCTGCGCCGCTTATACTAACTTATTTACCCACTCTCAATAAAAAAATGCATTCTTCATAAGCGGCTGTCGTACTAGACTACATGTGTAGTGAGTGCATTATCTTATATGTAGTTTTCCAAGTAAAGACAAGTGTAATCGTTGTTAGGCTGGTAGGACACGATAGGAATATTCCCCCCGTTACAAAAAGTAAGGTAGGAGGACACTACATATTCGAGATTGACTGGTCCAGACCGTCCAACGTCCTAGTTAGCCCGCTATTTGTAGTGTACTGTATTTTGTCTAGTCTAATCGCCTTTTAGAAGGTAGGTACAGTAGCGGTCTAGGACGACGTAACACTTCCGGTTTTTCTGTATTGCAAAATAGCTCTTGTTCTTTGGTTAATACAGACTAGGGCGCACTAGACCATAGACAAATCTGTTACGCCGTCCTAGACCGCCACTCAACTATGAAGTAAACTTTTTCCATAATGTAAACGTAATTTCTGGTAAGTTCCGTTTCCATTAACCAACATGTATATTCCTGCGCTCAGGGACTACTACGTGACGTCAGCGCAGTGGGTGTCCCTGACGGAGGTGTGCGTGGTGTGGCTGACGAGGACCCAGAACCTCTCCGTGGTCTCCGTCTGTAAGAGTCCCATGTGGTACTGCCAAGAGGTAAGGCTATTATTATTATGTTTCTAATACTCGTCTGTATCACGAGATGGAGTCCAATCTTAAGGAATTGAATTTTCTATTGAAGACTTGTTTAACACCATGTGCCATAGAGATCCACAGATAAGAGACCTTTTTAACTTATATATTGGTATCTTTTCCACGCCTCGCGAGATGTGTGCTAAGCGATTGCCGTTTCGACCGCGCAACCAAGTTCTGAAACAAAAAACTGATTACGCTCACATTCTGTCGAAATTTGTCAAAACTGAATGGTGAAAACCAGGAATTTGTCAAAGCATAAATAAAGAAGTTATGAAGGTTTGATGGTGTCCGCGCGGTTCTCCCTGTTTCGTTCGCGCGGACACCATCAAACCTTCATAACTTCTTTATTTATGCTTTGACAAATTCCTGGTTTTCACCATTCAGTTTTGACAATTTTCGACAGAATGTGAGCGTAATCAGTTTTTTGTTTCAGAACTTGGTTGCGCGGTCGAAACGGCAATTAAGCGTTCATCGTTCTTCATCTTATTCATTCATCATGCAGTGATGTTAAATCAAACATTGTTGAATCGGTTAGTTTTTAAAATTTCCATCGCTCGAAAATTTGACCTATGAACAACCCAAGGAAGAAATCGCTTTTAGCGATAACTGTAAAATGTTCTTTTGTATCTTTTGTGTGCAATAAAGTGTTTTTTTTTACTTTAACGTTTACTTTAACCCTCAAAAACCGAAAGAAAGAGATGATTTACGCTAAATTTTGCATCTGATACGAAAACCTCATGATGTCCTTTATACAGTTAAGTAGAGACAGAAAAAAAACAAAGTTATAAAAGCTTTTCCGTTTAGCGATACAAAATTCAATCCCCTTACGAATAAAGTGGTATATTAAATTTGTTCCATCGTCGCGTCAGATATCCACAGGTCGATATGGAGGTTCCTCCGAGGCTTGAGCTGGCACTTCGCCAAATCGTTCCATAAAATTTGTTCTTCGGTTAGTTCTGTCGGAGAAGTAACTTCGCTGCGGAGATTAGATTTTATTCGTCGTAACTTTTTGGCCTTGTGTTCTTTACTTATGACTTATGTGAAACTGTGCGAACATGTAAAGTAGTAAATATTATTTGATAAAGTATAGAGAGGCTATAAAATATTATTTAAGTAAACGAAGTAATGCCTTATTCCACAAAAGCAGTTGTAATTTGACAAACGTATAACAATACAAAACTATATCGTGCAAAAAGTATATTATATTAAGTTATCTGCCTACTACAGCTACACTAGCTATATAAAAAGTCAATATGGCGTCTGGGTAAGAAAGTACCCTTCTCTTTCTGTTATGGGGTTAGAGTAGAGAGGTATCTGCACTTAACTTGTGTGTTTGGTTGGACCCATTGGACATTTGCCTACATTTATTGGAGCATTGCGATCTCATCAGCAAACTGCAGAATGAGGCTTGGATGCTCCAAGAACGAGAATGGAGAACGAAGGGACTTTTACAAAGCCATTATGATTTCAGGTATATTATAATATGCGCTAGCATGACAAAAACAACCTTCCTTTAGGTATACAGAATAACATCAGGCACAGAAGGCTGGGTAGAATCCGCCCCGTCACCCCTCTGGTCTTCAGGAGGGGGTGCCCTGGTAACCCTGGCTCCAGTGAGGGATGGACCGGCTGGTCTCTTCCGTCACGTGGTCAGGACGGAGCACAACGCCCATGGTCCCAGGACCTTGCCGCTGACGCATGGCAGCTTCGATGTGGTGCGGCTTCTCGCTTGGGACCATGCTAATCAGCACATGTGAGTTAAGAAATAGGCTCTCTATAAGCACAGTTTGAGGCAATTTTTCATTCATATTGTTTTTAGAACATCCGGCACTTCTTGTAAGTAAAATTTAATTTTTTCTTTGTATAAATGTTAACAAAACTGTCAAATTTATGAGCAGGAGCTAAAAAAAATGCTTAAAACACATCACATCAAACATTTAGACTTGAAATCGAAACTCCTATAATTTGAAGTCATTACTTACCATACTTTCTATACACCAAGTCCCTCGTAAAACAAATAAATGGACTTAAAGTAAATGTCAACTTCCACCAGATACTTCCTGGGTATTCCGGAAGGCAAGCCTGGCCAGCAGCACCTGTACCGCGTATCATCAGAGGCACCAAGACCCGGTTCGCCGCAGAAGTTGCCTTACTGTGTCACTTGTAACTCACAGGTCAGTAAATACTTTGTATTTTGCCTTGATTCTTCAAGGATTTAATAAACCTATGCCACATTGCTCTTTGGATGGACTCAAAACGTGCTGTAAATACTTTAAGTTCATTTCATTCTGTTTCTTACGTTTGGTTAGTTCAGTGGTATCAGTACTAAGGGAGATAACTTCATATCTGACCATGTAATTAATAGAGCCTGTTAAATTTTCTTTACGTCCTAGATATGAAGACGAGGAGATTAAGCCAAGGTTTTAATAAATAGAAAATACTCTATATCTATATTAGACGATTTAAAAAGGACCGCGATAACGACGACCTTTTCGCTTGTGACTGGATAGGTCTACAAACAATTAAACTTCATCATTAACTACTTACACTACATATCGTTTTTATAAGTATTTCCAATTCTTGTCAGTTCATAAATTAACAAGACGTTATTCCAGCCTTCCCCCTCAATAAACCTGGAGTACTACGGCAACTTGGCATCTTCAGGCGACAGTGCCTGGGACAGCGAATGGGACGAGGATATGCCGGCCACAACCAGTCCTTCAGCTTCGAGGAAGAAGAAGAAGAAACATTCAGGTTCATTTAATACTTTTGTCATGGCGATTGAGAGTACAATGGATCATTTAAGCAACCTGTGGGGGGTGGGTCTTTGTTTAGCAGTAGACGTATTCGGGCTGAGATGATGATTATGAGAGGTATACTATCTACACCCTTTAGCGAGCTACAGTGCTTTAACCGTAGTGGTTTCAGAAAAAAAAACATGATTTTATTAGCTTTTTATCGTAGGCAGGAAACCAAAATCCCACCTTGAAACTTACGGCACCTGAAATACAACATATATTCTAGTGATATGGACACTACTGATAAAATAAGTCTTCTTCCTAGAAACACCAATAGCCCCTAAGCCTTGCCTGTATCACGAGGCACACTTCAGTCTATCGTCAGCATACTTCGTGCTCGAGTGCCTTGGACCGGAAGTGCCCACTGCCAGTCTCTACAAGACTGCGCTGCCCGAACCGCGCTTGGTGGCACACTTGGAGAATAATACCGCTGTTAAGGTCTGGTTATCTTTATACTTCTCTGAAACTATTGAAGTGTTTTAGGTAGTGTTGAAAATTTGCAGACATGCTTATTATGGTACCAACGACCTTTGCTGCAGCTTGTGCTGCTAAAAAATATCCCGAGATCACAGAATACATGATAGTGCTTGAGATTATAAGAAATTTCTGAGCCCCGTCTTTTGGTGCACAGAAAAATCATGCCATTTATTGGTGAGGAACAGATTTTGCTCTACGGAGCCCTAAATTAAGTACGGCTTGTGATGAACTTATTTTTTTTTTTTAACAGGAGAGACTATCAGCAATAGCTCTGCCAACAACAAGAACGTTCTCAGTTCAGTTATCAAGTGGCTACGCCGCGAGGGTTCGGCTACTTCTCCCACCAGGGCTCAGAGAAGACGAGGTGACAAAATATCCGCTGCTGTTGAAAGTGTGAGTACTAGGAATATAGAAGATTCTAGCAGTGGCTTAAGATGCATCAAAAAAATCTACTACATTCTTAGTCGGTCATGAGAAACGCAGATGTTCTAAAGTGCGTGGTGAACTTGCGAACTGAGATTATATTTAGGAGCCAATGACAGCTGATTGTATGTCCAGAAGATAGCTTAGTCCTAACGGATGAAAATCGATTGATAGGAGATTAAAAGCATGCTTTCTCACGTCATATAATAAAGTACTCATAAAACATTTGTACCCTCAATGCTTACTGAAACCATTCTTTCTCTACCAGGCATGGGGCACCAGGAACTCAGCTTGTGACAGAACAATGGACCTTAGACTGGGGTTCAGTTGGAGCTGGCTCTGGGGCTGTCCTAGGGTCAGTGGATGCGAGAGGAGCTGGTGGCCGAGGACTAGGCTCCCATAGGACGCTGCATCGAAGACTTGGCACTGTTGAACTGCAGGATCAGTTAGAAGTCGCTGAGTAAGTTTTGTTTTGATACGAGGTGCTGTGTAGGACGCAGCAGATAAGGTTTCCTTATATTCTTAATTGGTCCCATGACCTAGCGAATGTTGCGGGCATATGATGAATGTAGGCAGCACAAGACTGGTTTGGTTAGGTACTGTGGTGATATTGATGTTCTTTGTCCAGCAGTGGTCTTATTTTGGTTGAGATGATGACTTTAATAATGATAAGCGTAATTTTTATTCCATAGTTAAGTCTAGTAAATCCATAGTAAATCTTATTGAATTACATCGCGCCATCAAAGTTTCTGCTATTAGATTTTCCAAGGTTGTTGCATTGAAGGGATTGGCCAGTTTCTTTCTACTATCAATAAGAAAGTGGAAGTTATGGAAACATTCTTTACTTTTCCATGTTTCCCACCCAGGTACCTTCGCGACTCCCTGCACTTTATAGATGCGCGTCGTGTGGCGGTGTGGGGGCGCTCCCACGGAGGATTTCTGGCCGTCATGGCGCTGGCAAGCCCACTCAACGTATTCCAGTGCGGGATGGCAGTCACTCCTATTGTACGGTGGCGTTATTATGGTAAGTTAAAGGTTTATCAGATCATTTTGTAATCAGTCACTTTGAATGTTTCAATCACCGCTTGCGCACTTCGGAATCAGAATGCATGGCAAGCCGTGGGTCCTGTCCAGCCTCTTTAACTTCTCGCCATTCTATGAGACGAGAGAGTAAGTTTGTGGTTACTCCAAAATAAAATTGAAAATATAATTTATTCAATATAGGATGCAATGAATCACATAATGTAAGTCAATTACGACTACTTAGTTGGTACCTTTAATTTAGTTAAGTATCCTATACTGTGAGAGGCAAGGTGGTTCAGGGGCGCCCATCAAACGTCTCAGACAAACGAATGTGAAATCAACCTGTCTACAGATGGACATACTAGTTCGAATAGCAGAACACTGTAAGAACTAGGTAGACAGTTGTTATACTACGCGACCAAGACTTACGGCTACTTTCCCATTTTGGTTTTAAAATATTTGTCGTAGTCCAGGGAAGGTTTGGACATTGAGAAAATTATGACGTCAATATTCAGCGCGGACAAGTCGCCGGCAAAGCTAGTTACAATTTAAAATATCCCTTTTTTTTTAAACTTCTACTCAGCATCAGCCTATGCGGAGAGGTACATGGGCTTCCCCAACGCTACTGGCAATTATCGAGGGTACGCTGACGCTGACGTCACAAAGCAAGCCTCCCTTCTCCAAGACAAGATGCTGCTCCTGGTACACGGGACGGCCGATGATAACGTGCATGTTCAGCAGACCATGGCCCTGGCTAAGGCGCTGTCTGACCAGGGGATCATGTTTCGACAGCAGGTTTGTAGAATTAGTTACGGTACTGGTGAAAGGTAGGTAAAATTAGTCTTTGATTTGGTACCAGACCAGGGGTAGAATTCTTTTGTTTTCAAAAGCTCAAAAACTCATGAAAATAGAAACAATTGTCCAATTTTATAAAATTCTCTAAAGAAAAATTAATCAGGCAATTCATCGCGACTGACATATCATTGCAGAGCCATCAGCGGTATTTTTCAATTCACGTTATTCATTCATTTGCTCTCGCTTGCCCATTGTAGCCCTCAACCTCAATAATTTAGGCTCGCTGTTGGATGATATACCATTGACTTGCGATTTGTTCAATGTTGTTTCAAAACCATCCATGCTAGAACGATAGTAAATAAAACAATAAGAGAATTCGAGCCCAAAGATTAGCGACGCGCGATATAAGATATTATTCTACATCAATTTCACTATCACAGGAATTTTATAATCACAATTTTATTATCACTAATGCTCTTAAACTAGATTTATCCAGACGAGGGTCACAGTCTCGAGGGCGTCCGGCGACACTTCTACAAAACAATGTCAACTTTCCTCGACGACTGCTTCAGAAAGCAAGTACCCCCGGAGACGAAGGCCGGACTGCGGAACGGGGGTAACTTGGACTGAGATACGTGGAAGGACGAGGAGCTTTACTCTTGGTGAGTTATGTGAGCCTGGTACTTCTGCAATCATAATCACAACCGAAAGACGTCTACTGCAAGACATAGGTCTTCCCACAGATTGCCACAAATTCATCATCATTTCAGCAGAAAGACTTTAACTGCTGGACATAGGCCTCCTCATTAATAGCCACGACCGGTCTTGAGTGACCCTCATCCATCGTACACCCGCAGCTTTCACCAGGTCATTTGACCACCTTGTGGAGGGTCTGCATATTCTGCGTCTTCCGGTTCGCGATCGTCACTCCAAAACTTTTCAGCCCCAGTAACCATCAGTTTTTAGAAGTATGTGCCCTACCCATTGAAATACTTAAGTTCAAGTTCTTCTGCTGACATTTGCCATAATACGGATAAACATGATGCGAGGAAACCCTTGTCCTCTCTCGGTTAAAATGAATCAACCCACTAAAGCTATTAGTGAATCAGGCATTCTGATTCAAATGTCTTACAGAAAATTGGTTTTTCAGGTAAAAGAGAAGAAATATACGAGAAGAAATCCAGAAAATTTAGTACAATCCGACCATATCAAAATTTTGCTGCCAAACACCACAGTAATAAATAAATACGTAAATAATTTGTGAATATAATCAAAGACTGTGAAAACAAAAACCAAAATGCTCTGGCGCAGATGTCAGATATTTTTAAGGTTTTAATTTTAAATGTACAATAAAAAAATACTTATTGAATGGCGGCAAAAAAACTCTTCAAATTTACGACTTACTTAAACTAAATTCTGTATTTTTTAAAGAATAGAGAGAGATAGGATAGATATTCGTTGTTTTCTTATAGTTTTCTCACTAATCGATGGCACAGACAGAACTTAACAAGCGAGTTTAGAAAAAATATGTTTTTAGTTCATCCTAAATAAATAAAAAAACAACATTTCCTCGTCCCGTCTAAGTTTAAAAATAATTAGGCGACGTTAAAGACCTTCATTTTTTTGAAAAACTATTTAGACAAATATTAAAGCGAATAATAGTGCGCTCTCAGTCGAACGCGAAAAACAATACGAACAGTTTACAAAATGACTGATTGGTTTCTGCTTTCTGCATGCGGGTGCTATCCCGATAACACCTCTACTAATTCAGTGAATGTGGGGTAGGAACCAAACACGTCGAAATGAGTTTTCAAAGTAATAAAGGTAGGGTGCCTAGTAGTTTCCTACAGGCGGCATACGAAGTTCAAGCCGTACATAAAGGAAGTGGAACGTTTACCGCCTGCCTGCATCTCTATTAAGGCGTGGGAGCACGGATGATTGATTAGAGTTTACGAACCAATAAACGAATTTCGACACTTTTATCCTAATATTAATTGACATTTAATTTTAAAGCGTTGCCTTTGCCAAAACCTTGTTTCCGGAGTATTTAATTGCCTCAGCTTTGGTTGCGCTTTGCATGCGCTGTTCATAACAATAATTTTATGCAATGAATTGAACGGATTTTGCGAACAAAGTGCTGAATAAATTTTGGTTTTGGTGTAAGCATAATAATAATACGCGATAACGTTAGGTTCATGCACTAAATGCTCGCAACAAAATGTTCCTGTTCACTATTTTGTTTGGTGTAGGTATTCGTAACATTAAGTGTCCCCAAGCTAGTTTTTTTTTTAAATAAACTGTTTTTCTTTTCTTCGTTTTAGTCCAACATTACTTTTGCACTTCAATCCAAGGTTCGATCCCCATCTTTAAATTGAGTCTTTTCAGACCTCTTTTATCACGAAGACAAGTTACTTATGCCATGCGTCCACATCTCTATAGCTCCTCTACAGTCGTTTTGGTCAGCCGTCCCATCCCATCACTAAGGAGCTCCTGAGGGCCTATAACGGCCGCTTTTGCAATATTGCTTTGCGTCCTCTTTGCGTTTTTTTGTACCTATTGACTTTGACACTCTAAAGGACGAAATTAATACCTATTGCAAATGTGGCAGTAATAGTACCCCTGAGCTCCTGGGTGTCGTTGGTCAAACTATATCGTCGAATATGAGAAGGTGTTTATATTTTTTTTTTCTAAGGAATATTTCAAGTACATTTAGGACATATGGAATTGATTGTAGATTTTTAGTCAATACGTTTTGTGATTTTAGAATGTAAAATTTAACTAAAGTTTTTTTTTTAAAGACACTTTATAGTTCTACAATCATCCGCTGGTGCACAAACATTTTTCTGGGGTAGGTACTATTATGGCCGCATTTGAAATATTGCTTTGCGTCTTCTGGAGTGTCAACGTCAATACAAAAAAACGTAAAAAGGATAAAAAGCAATATTGCAAAAGCGGCCGTAATAGGGAGCCTGATTCCTGATTGCAATTTGTTTTACTACAACGTAATAAGAACTTTATAGATGACCATGCTCACAAAATGACAACTGCGGCTGCCCAAATTCAAAACCTAGTAACTGGTGTTTTTGCAAAAAACCGGTTTTTGTCATTTTTCGACTTACTAGGCGGTATCGATTTGATATGGACCTTAAAACACCCAGTTTCCTACGTAATTTTAAAAATAAAATTTAGCAAGTCTACCCAATTTGGAAAAGTTACTAAAATTTCCATGAAGTACAAATTCTAAACATAGCATGTCGGATTACAAATAAAAAAACCTAGCAACTCAACCGACTTACTAGGTTATGAATTTGAAAGCTGACTTACTATGTTTTGAATTTGGCGCCGATTATAAAATCAATCAAATTTTGATGGAGTTTAGTAAGTTAAAAAAACAGTAAGTCAAAGAAGGAAATTACCCCCGAGTCGTAACCAAATTGTAACCAAAAACTAAATTCTGCCGTAATAAACCATTTGTATAACTTTTAAATGAATCCACTTCAAAAAATAACATTTGTCACTCTAAACGTACAATTATAAATAAAAAATGCTATAAAAAGTAGAGAATTAACTCAGAGATTGTATTAATTAAGTGTGAAATACTGTTTTGAAATTGTTTTCATTGTCATATTTGGGTAAATTTCAAAAAAAAAATATAGTAGGATCAATTTAAGTGTAACTATAACTTCTAACACGATTACAAGTACTACAAACTATAGTCAACAATATAGTCAAACTTTTGGTCAAACACCCAAATCGCTATTGCGTCTGGTTTCTTCAGGGCAACGAATTAAAGTGGCCGACCCGTTTTTTGGCTCTCCTGAACATTTTTGTTAAAACGAGTTACTAGGTTTTGATTTTAAGCAGCCGAACTGATCAGACTACCTATCCTGCTCACACTCGTGCGCAATTGGAGGATAGTATTAGTAGGTAATTTTCACATTATGCTGAGCATTGATACCTATAAGTTGGTAGGTTTCGTGCTCATCTGGTTAAGGCGGTAAGTCACGGTATGGCGCGAAATTCAAAATTTTTCGCGTATTTTAATAACGAATACATTGAAACTTTTAAAAATATGTATACTTTCGCCAGAATAAATAAAAAACACGAAAAAATTTAAATTTCGCGCCATAGCGAGAGTTACCACCTTAAAATTAATATTTATTCTGACGTATACCTTTTATGAAGAGTATAGGCCGCTGTGCACCAAAGTTAATCCGCTCTTCAACAGCCGATTATTGTTGGTGCTCACCGGTCTTACTCATGCATGGTCATACTTACAATCTGTTTTAGTACTAAGAGACTGTAGAATGATAATCAATGCTAGTTGACATTCTTAAATATTGAATTTCATTGACGTTATGTTAACTGCATGTTTTAATTACTTACTTACTTAATTAACTCTAAAATAAATTTATAAAAAAAACTTTGTCAACCTGTATCAGGTCTGTATAAATTTCACATTTCTAAAATGTACCTGATTTCTGTAAAAAGTGTTCGTTTTTTTTGTAAAACTTGTAAAATGGTAATTTTATTACCTAAATTTATTTTTCTCTAATAAAACCAAACACCTATAGGTCATGGTAGTTCTTTTCATTATTGTATTTATAATTTTCGAGATAAACTAAATGTTTATATGCATTATATTATATTTACTCTGCTTACAAAAAAAGTCATAATGTGACCATATGAGTTTCGTCATAATTTGCCATGATCGTAAGTTTTATGACGCTGTGACAAAAAGAGTCTCTAAACTATACAGTGTGTCCGGGGAAGTTATAACATAATTTTAAGGGTGTATTCTATGATCAATTTCATCGATGAAAACACCCCATATGGGGGGTCGCAGCCTCACCCCCCCCTCAGTATGACGTTTTTAATTTTTTTTTTGCAAAAATCGACCCCGCCTACTTTTAAATTCACAGTTAAAGGTCTAAGGCTCACATAACCTTCATTAAGGTCTTGATCGAAGGCTAAGTAGTTAGGCTACCTAAGTTACTAACAAAATAACCAAGTATTGCTTTTACTTTTTTTTTTAAAGATGATAAACCAAAAAAAAAAATATTGACTTTATTTTTTAATAAAAGTGGGTTAAACTGAAATCTTAAATTAAAAGGTAAAAGCGAAGGGTCTTTTTGGTAGTTGATAATTTCTGAAGTAATAGACCTAGAGAAATAAATCTAATACCAATTTGGAGAACAACTCAAAAGCTAACAATAAAACACAAAAAATAAAAAAAAGTATCTGCATTTTTTTGTGGAAACTTTGAAAAACCGTAAAAAATGCACAAAAAAAAATTTTTTTTTGGTTTATCATCTTTAAAAAAAAAAGTAAAAGCAATACTTGGTTATTTTGTTAGTAACTTAGGTAGCCTAACTACTTAGCCTTCGATCAAGACCTTAATGAAGGTTATGTGAGCCTTAGACCTTTAACTGTGAATTTAAAAGTAGGCGGGGTCGATTTTTGCAAAAAAAAAATTAAAAACGTCATACTGAGGGGGGGGTGAGGCTGCGACCCCCCATATGGGGTGTTTTCATCGATGAAATTGATCATAGAATACACCCTTAAAATTATGTTATAACTTCCCCGGACACACTGTATAAACCGTCAAAAAAAAACACGCAATAATTGTGGCAAGTTATAAAATGGCGTCATAAATATATACAAAAATAGTAACCTTTTCCTGAAGTAAAATTAGACCCGCTCTTGTTACAAAAGTCATAACTAGTAAGTATATAAAAAAATACTATCTAAAACATTTCGATGAGAGTCAAGCATAACATAAAGTACCATATAGTTATTACTAATATTTAAATCCCGTTTTATATATCATAAGTGTTTTGCATATTTAAAGAAATCACTCATTATCAATCTATACTTAAACTAGAATTAAGCTTTACTAAAGACCAATAAATAATTCGTTAAAAAAAACTAGATTAAAGTAATAATTAGAAATTATTAGTGCATTAATAGATAATCTTGAAAATTTTAAAGAAACTCAATAATATAGCAATAATTCATATTAAAATTTTTAGAATGTAAGCACACTTCCAATGTAAGCACAAAGTCATGCATGAAAGCATAAAGCAAAATTGTTATACCTAATTACTTACTTGTAAAATTCTGTAATGTGTTTCATATCGATCGATTTCTCTATGGGCATTTAGACATAAATTTAGGTTTCCCTGTTACCACAAAAAATTTAGACCGGTCTTAATCGCCAATTTGTATGAAGAATTAGTGATTTAAACCTAGTCTAGTGATTTAGACCAGGTTTTACTGTTTTTATGGTAGAGCCGAAAGAGCCATATTCACCGGAAGAAAAGAGGAAAAGGCTTCAGAAGTAATAAGGTTACCTTTTCTGATTAAAACAATTGATCGTACGTAATAAATGCCCTATACGGTAAGTGAAGTAATCAATAGAACAGTTCAATAAGAGACCCAAGTGCCAAAAGACTGTGTCGTTTCGTGAGTAGAATTTAATAATTCATCTAAGATAAAAAGCTTTACGCAGTTCCGTAAAAGTTGTTTTTAAATCTATCACAGCGTTCATTCATGCCGTTAAGTATTGCCATAATTGCAAAGCTAAATTATGAACTTAGGCTGCTTGCTTTGTTTGACTAAATATTTGATTCTATTTAGTCTGAATTTATAAATTCTGGTAAATAACGGTACGGTATTTTCTGAGCGGTGTTTTAAATGAGTAATATGTAGGTATGTGTCCTGAAGAATTCTAGGAATCAGTGAGTACTTAAATTATTTGTAGACTTAATCACCTGTTTTCACGTTTGCAAGCATAAACAGTGCAGTTGTAACTTCAAAGCCAAAAAAACCTATACTATAGGTAGCTATGTGCATAATCTATATATATAAAACTCTTCCGTTACAGACTGACTGACTGACTGACAGAAAACGCAGAGCCGAAACTACTGGGCGTAGCGGGCTGAAATTTTGCACGTGGGTTCCTTGGGGAGTGCAGAGGAGCACTAAGGAATTATTTCCCGAAATTCCCATGGGAACGGGAGAAAACAGTTTTTTTGTGTTTAAGAGAAATCTGCGCGGGTGATACCGCGGGGCAGCCTCTAGTATAATAAAAGGAAACTCGACTTACTTACTAGTAGCACAGAGAATATAAGAAGTATTACTTTATAAACTAGGTGCCTAATGATAATTAAATAAATATAAATGATTTTCCGAATAAAATCTACCTATTTTCTCTCCTCCAATCTCGTTTTACGCTAGTCAATAATAAAATTATTCATTGTAGGAATTATTGAAAAAAATATTGGGTTCAGTAGTTAGTTTGTTTAGTAAAAAAAAGCGTTTCTGAGATTAAATGTTACCTATAGCTATCGTAATTAAATATAAATTTAAATATAATAACGCACAGATTGTGATCATGCCTTATCGATGTTTTTGCATTAACGTATTTCTACTTTACTTCAAGTATAAAAAAATATTATTTCGCTTTAATTTAAATCCTGTAGTTTAGAGTTAACTTTAAGGGTCCAAGAGTTGCCACTTACTAACCTATTGCAAGTAATATGTGTTTTGTTCAATTAGTATTAAACTGTTTATAGTTAGGTTAATTTATTTAAAAAAATATGTAGCTTGAGAAATTTATGAGAACAAATTTTAATCATTAGCTTCTTTCCGTCTCACAATAAATTTACATATTTACGTACAACAAATACATATTTTTTTATTATTTCTCTACTGTTTTTATGCAACTTGTTGATAACTTTTTAAGCTGATTTGTTGTAAATTGTTATTTAATAAAATGCAATTGGTAATTCTGGCACCACATTTATACAGGCTGTTTCTGCTTAGACGGAAATTAATTATAGGAGCGATTCAGATCACCATACCCTTTCATACATACAACTTTCCCTAAGTAACATGGTATACGCTTTGAGAATGTTGTTAAGTATGGTGAGCTGAATCTCTTCGTCGATTTATTATCGCCTTGA
Source organism: Euspilapteryx auroguttella (assembly GCA_951802225.1). Classification (NCBI taxonomy): domain Eukaryota; kingdom Metazoa; phylum Arthropoda; class Insecta; order Lepidoptera; family Gracillariidae; genus Euspilapteryx; species Euspilapteryx auroguttella. The sequence continues at coordinate 4,879,737 of OX637664.1, read as the reverse complement.
CATTAACATCCTGTATATTAGATAAAGATATTGTTTGTACACAATGATAGGTGAAAGCACTTCGAGTCACATGTTCTGCTGTAATATACGTTAGACTTTAAATTGAAAATTTATTTTAATTAATAATTAAGTAAATTTACTGACTCGCAAATAAGTATTCACATAAGTATGCTGTTATATCTTGATCTTGAGAATTAGTTTATTGTTATTCACTGTTTTGGTACATAAAATAACTATACTTAAGGTGGTAACTCTCGCTATGGCGCGAAATTCAAATTGTTTCGTGTTTTTTATTTATTCTGGCGAAAGTATACATTTTTAATCAAGTTGAAATGAATTCGCGTATGTAAAAAACCATCTCCTATATTGTAATACAACGTTTTTTGAAGACAGACCTACAGATTTTGTGTCTAAGGGGTAAAAGGCCTAAAAACAAGTTCCTTGAATATACACAAAATCGGAAACTCTGTCTTTCAAAAACGATATATCACAATGTGGGAAATAGGTTTTTACGTACGCAAATTTATTGAAACTTTATTTAAAATGAATACTTTCGCCAAAATAATTAAAAAACGTGAAAAAATTTGAATTTCGCGCCATACCGTGAGTTACCGCCTTAATTGAGTACTGTACCTAAGTACTTGTACATTCTTTTGTCAACCAACTTTACGATAGCTCAAAAAATCACGGATCGTTTTTTTTTTGTTTTAAATAAAACCTTTATTGACTTAATTTCATCGAGACTTTGCATTGTCAAAAATTAATAATATTAATAAAATGATTAAATAAATAGTTAAAAAGAATAATTTTCTTTTTTATTGTTATGATCTTAAATATAAATGTCGGTTCATAAGTTGTTAAATTAATGTATAGGTTCTAATGTTAATGTTAGATATTTAAGTCCACGTAATTTCAAGTCGAAAAATTCGTTCGTCCATACGCTTTTTTTAAACAAGGCTTTGACAATTCCACAAAGGAATTGAAAATAAATTCAGCTTTATGCACTATTTCCGTTTGAAATCACCTCGCGACTCTGACCTTCGCTACGCCGGAAATACTCGCCTTTGACCTGCGCTGAGCTGGCGCTGGAGCGACTGAAATAGTGCTTTTCATTTTGAGAGGCTGCATGCAGCAAAGTGATAGCGAAAAACATTCTAACGAGAATTTAATTTTTCTTTTGCTAAGCCGCCTTAGTTTGTACGTGATCATACGTTACATTTATAGGTTAACTCGTGGTTTCACTAAGTTGTGTGTGACACCACACTAGTGGTGGTATACGTAGTGGTAGTGGTATACTCGTCGACACCGTAAATTTTAATGAGACTATTCATTTATACAAAATAATAAGTTAACGTCATATAAATTACATTTAGCCTCATTTAGTCCCACTGCTGGGCAAAGGCCTAGCCTAGACCTATTTTGCCAAGCCTTCCCTGGGCCACCTCTGGCCAGAGTTCACGAGATGTCTTTGAAACTGCTGTCTCAGCATTATGTTGCAATGTCATTTAATACAACGCTAATTATTCTGCTAAAACCAGGTGCTAGAGAAATGCAATGTGTGTAGGTATGCTTTTCTTAATCAAATATTATAGGTAAGTAAAAAGTAATAACTAAGGCAGGAGTTGTTCTGCAATCCGTAGCAACAGATGTTCCCGACTATATCTATGTACTGCCTGCGCCACCGAAGGTAAAGTTCAGGGACACCTATTTCACAGCTCGTCTGGCGCTTTATTTGCGGAGTGGCGGCGGTCGGATGCTCGTTTTAGTATCAATATTGTAACACTTGAATTTATATTGGAAAGTTTTATTAGTTGGAATTTCTTTATTTGCAAGATATGCATAATTACGATAATTACTTATAAAAATATTTTATGGTAAAGAATTACGAACCATTTTTGTACTTACCTATCACTATTATTTTAATGGTAACTTGTTCTAGTGCTGAACAAAACCTTACCTGTCCTTGACCCTTTTATTATGTATCATCTGCCATAGACATCGATTATTTAAAATGGACTCATTTTTAATCCTTATCGGAAAAAATACCGTATTCCGGTAAATATAACCAAATTAAAAAAAAAATTCATTTCCTAACATTATTTATTTGTCAAATTTTACATTGTACACAGTTGAAAATTGCATTAAGTAATTATATAATCATAAGCATAATTTTTATAACTTAACAAAACAAATCATTCATATCCAAAATATGAACAATAAAAAAACAACATTTTTGTAAATCGAGACCATGATGACAGAGTTAGGTTTAGGACGGTAAAAAACATTGTTATAAAAATATATCGTATGGATTTTGTATTTACAACGTTGTTCAGAGAAAACATCCTTTGAAAAGCAAATTTAATATCATGAAATAAAATAAAAAAATAATTATTGAGTGAAGACTATTTCTACAACTACCTAACCTATTCTGAAATTATTTTTTTGTCATAATTCTACTTGAGTATTATCTGCGCGGATCCGCGTTCCGGTAAACCAAGGGTTAGGATAAGTGAAGACCTATACTGCGATCGCCAACCCGCCTGCCAAGCCTGGCAAATATGGCAAACAAAACACCCCTATATGTTTGTCCGTGTGGCGATCCGAGGAGACCTATGTCCTACAGTGTACTTCTCCCTGCTCAGATGAATAATAATAATAAATTATGTAGACTACAAGATCTAAACTACTCGTTACTAAGCGCCACTATAGAAAAAATCGTCACTTCTAAACTATGCTTTTCAAACATCTGCGCACAAAACTTTGCTTTCATTTGATTGGTTAAAGTATTACTTTGTTAAGCATTATTTCAGTCCTAGGTTCATTATATTTTTTTAAATTCTTAAATATGCTTTAGATTGCAATTTTTAGCATATTGGTATTCTTCCGTTACGTTCAAACTTAGAACTTATTTTTAAAGTTAAAAAATACTTTAAACAAGTGACATTAGTACAAAGAACGACTTTATAATATTTGACATAGTTTTACAGTTTGAATGTTTAATAAAAGTGGCGCTATTGTAGTTTATCCAATTACAAATATGAAAAAAAAATGTAAGGCTGTTTTTAGACAAACTATACTGATCAGAATACGATAAAAGTTCACAGATTAGACATCACAGGCTATAATTTATACTGATATCTTGTACAATTTTATTGTAAGCCAGCACGAAGTTCGCCGGGTGGGCTAGTAAGTACAGTTTGCTGCAGAGAAAACTAACCGCCATGGTTTTAAAGAATACAAATACTGCATATAAATCTGACCCTTCTCGGTTTTGCATTGTTATTTCTTTAACGTGAGTGTTCGAAATATCGATATCGTTGTGGTTCTAATAAACACATCATATTTATTTGCAGTATTTGTGTTTAATTTAAACCAGGGAGATCAAGTTTATCTGCACATTATCGTACTTTCAATATACTGGGTGTTTCTGACAAGGCGGTAATAAATCAAAGGAGGGCTGGGCTTCTGCTCACCATAACTAACAACTTTCCCAAAGCAACATGGGTCAAAATCTTAAAAAAAATACAGCTGTTCCATACATTGGTTCGATCAGCTGACGGGGTCAATGTACGGGACGGCTGATTTTTGTTTTGAGATTTCGACCCATGTTGCTTTGGGAAAGTTGTTAGGTATGGTGAGCAGAATCCTTCCTTTGATTTATTACCGCCTTGTCAGAAACACCCTGTATATAAAACTCTTCCGTTACTGATTGACTGACTGACAGACAACGCAGAGCCGAAACTACTGGGCGTAGTGTGCTGAAATTTTGCACGTGGGTTCCTTGGGGAGTGTAGGGGAGCACTAAGGAATGAATTCCTGAAATTCTCATGGGAACGGGAAAAAACGGGATTTTGGTGAAACCGCGGGGCAGCCTCTAGTACAATAATAAAAATAATCTTGATATTTTAATGACGAATAAGGCCATGCTCACTTTGGACACGAATCAAGTCGTACGTACAAGTATGAATACTTTTCTAACGAATCGAGTAGGTACACCTAAGAGCCGGTTTAGATCGACGCTAGCGCCATTCGCGAAAAATAAAAATATCTTCTAAACTAAGGTAAATATCAAAAATGTGGCGCAGTATGACACTAAATAGGGCATTGTTGTATAGCTTTTAGTTTAAAGACCAAAGAAAGCTACAAAGCGTTACGTAGAACGATTGCTTACCCTCAAACGCATTTAAATTATGCACAGTTTATGTGCGCACGACGCGTTGAGGTTTTAAGTGGCCAGTTTTGGCAACAATCTATGGATTATTTTGTTCTTTTTACTTAGGACTACTTAACTATGCTCAAAAAATGCTAAGCAAGATTTTTATGGCTTTTTTTTATTATAGGCTAATTATCAAGCCTTAGTTTAGAAGATATAATTTTTTTTCGTGAATAGCGCTAGCATCGCTGTAAACTGGCTCTTAGTACGTTTTTCGTCCGTCCGCTAGTCAATTTACCAATATACCATCGATTGCTTTTACGCACGAATACGCATAAAATCCGAGGATGTTCGGATTGTATTCGAACGTCGTTCAGTGGCGGTCTAGGAGGGCGTAACAGATTTGTCTATGGTCTCGTGCTCCCTAGACTGTATTACCAAGGAACAAGAAGAAAAAAAATATTTTTAATTATTGAGTGAAGACCATTTCTACAACTACCTAACCTATTCTGAAATTATTTCTTTGTCATAATTCTACTTGAGTATTATCTGCGCGGATCCGCGTTCCGGTTAACCAAGGGTTAGGATAAGTGAAGACCTATACTGCGATCGCCAACCCGCCTGCCAAGCGTGGCAAAACACCCCTATATGTTTGTCCGTGTGCCGATCCGAGGAGACCTATGTCCTACAGTGTACGTCTCCCTCCCCGTCAGTCGAATAATAATAATAAATTATGTAGACAAGACAAGATCTAAACTACTCGTTATTAAGCGCCACTATAGAAAAAATCTTAACTTCTAAACTATGCTTTTTAAACATCTGCGCACAAAACTTTGCTTTCATTTGATTGGTTAAAGTATTACTTTGTTAAGCATTATTTCAGTCCTAGGTTCATTATATTTTTTTTAATTTTTAAATATGCTTTAGATTGCAATTTTTAGCATATTGGTATTCTTCCGTTACGTTCAAACTTAGAACTTATTTTTAAAGTTAAAAAATACTTTAAACAAGTGACATTAGTACAAAGAACGACTTTATAATATTTGACATAGTTTTAAAGTTTGAATGTTTAATAAAAGTGGCGCTATTGTAGTTACAATCCAATTATAAATATGAAAAAAAATGTAAGGCTGTTTTTAGACAAACTATACTGATCAGAATACGATAAAAGTTCACAGATTAGACATCACAGGCTATAATTTATACTGATATTATCTTGTACAATTTTATTGTAAGCCAGCACGAAGTTCGCCGGGTGGGCTAGTAAGTACAGTTTGCTGCAGATAAAACTAACCGCCATGGTTTTAAAGAATACAAATACTGCATATAAATCTGACCCTTCTCGTTTTAGCATTGTTACTTCTTTAAAATAAATAATATCGATATCGTTGTGGTGCTAAACACATCACATTTCTTTGCAGTATTTTGTTTAATTTAAACCAGGGAGGTCAAGTTTCTCTGCAAGTTATCGTACTATCAATATATATAAAACTCTTCCGTTACTGACTGACTGACTGACAGACAACGCAGAGCCGAAACTACTGGGCGTAGTGGGCTGAAATTTTGCACGTGGGTTCCTTGGGGAGTGTAGGGGAGCACTAAGGAATTAATTTCTGAAATTCCCATGGGAACGGGATTTTGGTGAAACCGCGGGGCAGCCGCTAGTACAATTATAAAAATAATGTTGATATTTTAATGACGAATAAGGCCATGCTCACTTTGGATACGAATCAAGTCGTACGTACACGTATGAATACTTTTCTACCGAATCGAGTACATCTAAAAGCCGGTTTACATCGATGCGAGCGCCATTCTCGAAAATAATCTTGCTTAGTATTTTTTGAGCAGAGGAAAGTAGTCCTAACTAAAAAGAATAAAATTATCCACAGAATTATTTATTTTTTTTAAATTTAGTTTAGCTTTTTTTATTAACTCTAAGGGTTTACATTTATATAAAATCTCTCTTGCTTCATAAAAAGAACTCTGTGGTTCTCGTTGTTGGCGTTACATTGATTACTTTACCAATTATTATATTTTAAGTTATTACTATGTTATGTAATGTTGTAATGAAGTGGCCACTTTTTGCAACACTTTGTAGCTTTCTTTGGTCTTTAACTTAAAAGCTAACAACTGTGTCCTAAAAATACTAGGCTATATTATCTAGTGTCATACTGTGCCACATTTTTGATATTAGCCTTAGTTTAGAAGATATTCATTTTTTTCGTGAATAGCGCTAGCATCGCTGTAAACTGGCTCTTAGTACGTTTTTCGTCCGTCCGTTAGTCAATTTCCCAACAGTCATACCATCGATTGTTTGTACGCACGAATACGCATAAAATCCGAGGATGTTCGGATTGTATTCGAACGTCGTTCAGTGGCGGTCTAGGAGGGCGTAACAGATTTGTCTATGGTCTCGTGCGCCCTAGACTGTATTACCAAAGAACAAGAACTAATTATGCAATGCATAAAAACCGGAAGTGTTACGGCGACCTAGGCCGCCACTGTAAATATAAGCACGTCAAACTCGCGCGCAGTCCGAGCGCTTTCCTAGTGTTCGTGGAAGTTCGGGAATGTTCGTACGAATCTCATTCTTATGCAAAGTGAGCGCGGCGTAGTGGAGCGTGATGTTAGCTGTGCGTGGTATTGTTGCTGGAGCTCTTGCTCATGAGCTTGGCGACCATCTCCTGGACTCTCTTCATTTCTTCAAGCTGCGCCGTCACCTGGTACAGGCGGTTCTCCCGCTCCACTACTGTTTTTTCCAACTGCTTTATTGTCTGTGGACAAACAGATTAGTTTAGGATAAGTTAGTAATAAATTAGGTATGTGACCCGGTTCATCTTATACCTGTCAGTAGACAGAAGATGGGTTAAACAGATGTTAGATTTGTTTTATAAAGTTGGTAACAAAAATTCAGTTCCATGTAGAATCCAATTTTCCATCTGAGTGAAATGTCTAACATAAAAAAAGTAACAACTGATATTACCAATGTGAGGAAAAGATGAACTTTGATTCTATAGAAGCTAGACAAGCAAAGACATCTCCTTAAACTTGATCCCGACTTGACAGAAACAGGTCTATTGCAATTTCTGATTGCTATGAAATTGACAAGAATTTGAAATATTATTAGTACAAATTACGGGTATATAGGTAAATCTCTCAAATATCAAAATAATCAAAAATTTCTTTATAAAGGATACAAGATATCACTTATTGAAAGTCAATACTACATCTAATCTAATCGCTATTGATACCTTATTTGGTAAAGTATCCTATACTGCGAGAGGCGAGGTAGTTCAGGGTGCCCACCAAGCGGCTCAGCTTGCCTTACGACAATAGTCGCCTGGAGAGGCTCCCAAACGAGCCCTCCTCTGTCAAATGATTATTCGAATAGACAAAGAGGTTGACACATTTATTGTGTACCCAGCATGTCAAAATGCTTTTCATTTGCATCGCCACTGAGACACGCCAGTTTCACAGGATCTTAATAAATGTAGTCTGTTGTGGTAGTAATGTAACATACCGCATCCTTGTGCTCGAGCTCCTTCTTCAGCGCCCCCTCGGCGGCGGCGGCGGCCTCGAGCCTCTGGTCTCTCTGTTTGACTCTCTCCTCGAATTTAGCTAGCACTCGCGCCAACTCGCCGCTCTTTGCACTCTGGTATGGACAACATACAGGTTAACGTTAACCTAAGTCATGATCCGAACTCCCTCAACTAGGTAGAACCTCATACCAAGACGAGATTCAGAAAACCTAAAGGAAACTAAAGCATAGTTAAAAAAAGTTGCGTGTAGGTACTCTTTTTTAAATATATTTTGTCTAGTTTAATATATAAAAATAAGTACTTATTTTTTGATTACTCATACACTGTACTTATTTTATAATTACTCATACACAAGCCTTCAGACTAGTTTGAGAGAGGACAGAAAGATATTAATGGGCGGCCTTATCGCCTAAAAAAGCTAAACCACAGAGAATAAACAACAAAGAAATTATTGTGGATAAACCTATTTTTTTATAAAATACTAGAGGCTGCCCCGCGGTATTTCCCGCGCAGATTTCTCATAAACACAAAATTCCCGTTTTTTCCCGTTCCCGTGGGAATTTCGGGAAATCCCTTCTTAGTGCTTACCTACACTCCCCAAGGAACCCACGTGCCAATTTTCAGATTTCTACGCCCAGTAGTTTAGGCTCTGCGTTGTCTGTCAGTCAGTCAGTCAGTTAGTCAGTCAGTAACGGAAGAGTTTTATATATATTGATAAAGTACAAACCTGTTCCTCAATTTTCTTCAGGGCGGCGCGGTGCTCGCCCTCCGCCTTCTTCAGTTGCTCCTCCATGTCTTTTTCGCGGGCTTTCACCTCATTTTCTATGTTCTGGAATTAAATAACATGGTTTAACTTTTATCATACCGAAAACAGACTGGAAAACAAACAAAAAGTCAAGACCGGTCGTTGTGGCTATTTATGGGGGAGGCCTATGTCCAGCAGTGGACGTCTTTCGGCTGATATGATCATGATAATAATGTGAGGCTCACTCACCGCGAGCTAGTTCGTTCCTCTCAGCTCGCTCGGCCGCCAGCTTGGCTCGGATCGGAAGCCGCGCAATGAGCTCTCTGCGCCTAGTAGCTGCCACTAGATGGCAGCACACTCACCGCGAGCTGATGTTAGACTTGTCACTAGATGGCAGCACACTCACCGCGAGCTGATGTTAGACTTGTCACTAGATGGCAGCACACTCACCGCGAGCTGCTGACGGAACTCCCGCGCGAGCGCCTCCCTCTGCTCGCTCCGCTCGGCGCGCTCGGCCGCCAGCTTGGCTCGGAAGCCTCGTAACGAACTCTCTGCGTCTTGCAGCTGCTTTTGCATCTCGTCTATTGTCTTCTTGTTCCTTTACAAAACATTTTAAATACTTAATTCTCCTTATTTTGTTACTAGCAGGCGCCCCTGCGGCTTCGTCAGACATAGACATACATAGACAGATATTGATTTGCGCACACAAAACATACAATAATAAGTTACACACTAGTTTAAAAAGACAAAAAGAATAAATAATGAAATAAAATTAACAAATGTATTGTGTGTTGTGGGTGCATAAGCATAATGGCCCTGACTCAGCTTATGTTGCAAGCAATGCAATAGCATTGATGCAACGCTGATGATTCTGCCAGAACCGTGGGAGTGCGTGTCTTACATTAATACTAAAAAATATATACTTTAGTGAAATATGAACAGTGTTTATAAGTATTAGTATTCGTCAGCGCTAAGCAGTAGAAGGACGGGAAGCCAAGCATCGTATTTAGCGTACCTACCTATATCATCAATACATAGTATAAAACAAAATCGCATCCCGCGTCTGTCTGTACCTATTATTCACTGGATTTTGATGCGGTATTTTTTAATAGATAGAATGATCAAGAGGAAGGTTTATAATTATAATACATGCACAAGAAAGTTATAGTTAAAGCGGTACGAAGTTCGCCGGGTCGGCTAGTTATTATTATAAACATGTTATGTACATATATAAGAGGCCTAGTTCTAGCAGTGTAACGTAAATGAATAATTACAAAGCATACACTGAACAAATATAATTCTTATATGAAATAAAAGCAAAAAATAAATTATGTGTGAAGAATTATTCACCATGATATTTTTTTTTTATTAATAATCAAATAATAAATAGATAAAAAAAAAACTCAACTAAATAAAAAGATAAAAAAGTAATTGCATCGGCCGGGAATCGAACCCGGGCCGCCCGCGTGGCAGGCGAGCATTCTACCACTGAACCACCGATGCTGTTGCCAATGATGACGAAATTTGTAAATATCAGCTACAGATAACCCAGTTTCTAAAAATATTAACTAGTTTTATTTCAAAACATCTAAAAATTGGACTTTTTAGTATATTTGTTTGAAATCACTACCAAAGTAACTGCTTATAAACAAATAAATTATGAGAAATCATATGGTAATTATATTTTCCACTATATGGCGCCACATTATCATGTTCATTTATAAGTTTTGCTTAAATAATAATAAAAGATGCAAAAATCACTCGCGCATTGAGGGTTTTATAAACCTTTTAATAACTTACTTTTCATTCTGCATTTGCGTTGTGTATAGCACATCTTGCTGAGACGAGTTCGTCGCCTGCAGCATCGCGAGCGTGTGATGCAACGACGCCATTTGATCCGTCGCTCCCTGGGAAATATCAATACAAGAGTAAAAACATATTTTTTTTAATTTATTACATTACTAGCTTTTGCCCGCAGCTTCGCACGCGCTTTTTCATTAAAATCGTTAATTACTGGTTGATTTACGACTCAGGATTTTGGTGACATCATTTCTGATCGCACCCATATATACCCCCTAAAAATATCTTTTATTTCAGTTCCCGTGGCAACTCCATAAATTCATTTCTACACTCCACTATTCAGACACTAAAACTTCTTACATTTCTATTAGCTGGTTGCGTAAAAGTAGTTGGATATACGTACCTACATAGCTAATATATGTACCTACTCGAGTAAAAAAAAGTTGAAGATTTTTAGGCGCTTTATGTTTTTTGGGAATATTCCGTTACCATGTGAATTTTGGTTATTTTTTTCTTAATAGAACTCTAAATATAATTACACCCACTGAAGAACATGTTCTCCTATTTTTACGTGGAAATAAAAAAAAAATACATTGTTTTAATACTAACTAAAGAATCCCGTTTTACGTTCCCGTGGGAATTTAGTATATTTCTTCCTTCCAACACCCTTACACTTGTAGACCAAATTTCACGTTGGCATACTCAAGAAAATGGATTTTTCGTACTAAATATTTAGTCCTGTAACCCTATTCCCATGGGAATTTAGTTATTTCCTTTCTTCAACACCCTTTCATCTACTGAGGAACCTGTACACAAATTGCACGTCGATACACTCAAGGAAGTCGATTTTCTAACGAAAAAGTCCCGTTATTCCAGTTCCCGTGGGAATTTTTTTAATTACTTTCTTTCAACATTCCTACATTTACTGAGGAACCTGTACACCAAATTTCACGTCGAAACACTCAAGGATGTCGATTTTTCATTCTCACTAAAAAACTCCCGTAATTCCCGTTGCCGTGGGAATTTTGTAAATTCCTTTCTTTCAACACTCTTTTATTCACTGAGGAACCTGTACACGAAGGTTCACGTCGATACACTCAATAATGTCGATTTTTCATACTTACTAAAAAGTCCCGTAATTCCCGTTCCTGAGGGAACTTTGGGAAATCCTTTCTTAGCGGATGCCTACGCCATAACATCTACCTGCATGCCAAATTTCAGCTTAATCCGTCCAGTAGTTTGGGCTGTGCGTTGATAGATCACTATGTCAGTCAGTCAGTCAGTCAGTCAGTCAGTCACCTTTGAATTTTATATATATAGACTAGTCTACCCGGCGAACTTCGTACCGCATAACCTTTTACTATGATGTGCATGTATTATACATACAAACCTTCCTCTTGAATTTCTCTATATATTAAACAAACCCGGATCAATAGGGATTCAAGCATACATAGGGACAGACGCGGAAAGCGACTTTATTTTATACTATGTATATTGAAAATTGTTACAGCGACATCTAGCGGTAGATTGGAAAAGTAACAGAAAATATAACATTGTGCGAGGTTTCTATAAACTGACCAAATTTACGAATCAATAATTTTTTTAAATTCAAAGAATGTGTAATTGTGACTTTGTGAGCATATTTGGATGTTTTTTGCTTCAGTGTAACGCAAGGCAAAAACTACTGATCAGAATATGATAAAGTAGGTACGTACTACGTACTTATAAATCAATATATATAAAACTCTTCCGTTACTGACTGACTGACAGACAACGCAGAGCCGAAACTACTGGGCGTAGCGGGCTGAAATTTTGCATGTAGGTTCCTTAGGGAGTGTAGGTGAGCACTAAGAAGGGATTTCCTGAAATTCCCACGGGAACGGGACAAAACGGGAATTTTGTGTTTATGAGAAATCTGCGCGGGAAAAACCGCGGGACAGCCTCTAGTACACAATAAAGTAGCATCATAATAGCACAGCCTATGTGCTATGGGTACGAAGTTCGCTGAGTCAAAGCAGTATGACATATAATTTCGTATATTCAGGTACTAAATAAATATTTTTACATTTTTTTTTTATATTCACAATAAAAAAAATGAGCTACAGAATACCTGCAGCGCGGCGTGGTGCGCGCGCAGCCGCTGCTCCAGGCACGACAGCTTGTAGCCGTACAGCTCCATCACACTGGACGTCGCTATGTCACTTATCTGAAACAATTTTAACAATCAATACATAGTCTATACCAATATTATAAAGAGGAAAGATTTGTTTGTAACGAATAGGCTCCGTATATACTGAACCGATTTGAAAAAATTTTTCACCGGTAGGAAGCTACATTATCCCCGAGTGACATAGGCTATATTAGATTTTCAAAATAATTAGGGATCCTTACTTAAACTCTAATAATGTAGCTCCAGGTGCATTTTTTTCCGTTGTTTACATATTTTGACAGTTGTTGGTTTGTTGTTGTTGTTTTTTTTTAATTTGCCCATTCTGGACAGTCAAAAGAACATAGTCCATAGAGCCAAGTGTTTAGTAGTATCTTAAATTATGTGGCGTAACGAAGTTCGCCGTGTCAGCTAGTCAATCAATATATATAAAACTCTTACGTTACTGACTGACTGACTGACTGACAGACAACGCAGGGCCGAAACTACTAGGCATAGCAGGCTCAAATTTTGCATGTAGGTTCCTTAGGGAGTGTAGGTGAGCACTAAGAAAGGATTTCCCGAAATTCCCATGGAAACGGGAAAAAAACGGGATTTTTGTGTTTATGAGAAATCTGCGCGGGAAATACCGCGGGGCAGCCTCTAGTATTATATAAAACTCTTCCGTTACTGACTGACTGACTGACCGACTGACTGACTGACAGACAACGCAGAGCCGAAACTACTGGGCGTAGCGGGCTAAAATTTTGCATGTAGGTTCCTTAGGGAGTGTAGACGAGCACTAAGAAAGGATTTCCCGAAATTCCCATGGGAACGGGAATAAACTGGATTTTTGTGTTTATGAGAAATCTGCGCGGGAAATACCGCGGGGCAGCCTCTAGTATAAAATAAAGTTGCTTTCCGCGGCTGTCCCTATGAATGCTTAAATCTTTAAAACTATTTTTTTAATAGATAGAATGATTCAAGAAGAAGGTTTGTAAGTATAATACATTCACAAGATAATAATAGGTTAGGCGGTACCAAGTTCGCCGGGTCGACTATTATTTAACTAAACTACAAATGTTTTGCAAGTAGGTACGTTATAATACCTATTATTATTATACACCGAGGGATTAGAATCATCTGACAGAGGGCTCGTTCGGGAACGTCTCCAGGCTACCATTGTCGTAAGGCAAGCCAAACATTTGTTTGCCTGAGCCAATTGGTGGGCACCCTGAACTACCTCGCCTCTCACAGTATAGGATACTTTACCGAATAAGGTATCAATAGCAATTAGATTAGATGTAGTCTAATTTACTTTCAATAAGGGATTTCTTGTATCCGATATTGAATAAAGAATTTTGTGATTTTGATTTTTTTGACACAGCTTTCTGCCGTTGTGATGTCATGAAAGGCGACTATGGGATTGAAACACGAGCGGCAGCGTCTTTTGCTGCGATTGCCAACCCGCATGCAAAGGGTGGCGTTTATGGCATCCCGGTCCTATTATTGGCATAGTCCATTTAGATGCTGAATATAAGCATTCTTGGCGTTTTTTATTGATTCACAGATGGATCATGCCAATAATAGGTAGGGGTCAAGAATAGGGCACTTTACCCTATTTACAACTCTTGTGATAATGATAATTTTTAATTTGCTAACCCTCCCTCGTAGTAACGATGAACTAGGTACCTTGTTGTCAGCCATCGCCTGCCCCAGCCTGGCGATCAGCTGGTCTAGCGCCAGCTCCCGCGCCGGCGACAGCGCGCCGCCCGCCGCCCAGGGGGCAGAGTCTAACGCGGGCGGACTAGCCTCTGACACTACTGATAGGGACTCGCCGAATACCTGTTTTGGAATCAAATTAAATTTATTTATTTAAAAAAAAACAAGACAACTCCATGCATTATGTTATTAAGTGGTTAGTGTTAGCTAAGGATTGAAATAGTTTTATATTCAACATTATCATTAATACATAGTATAAAACAAAGTCGCTTCCCGCGTCTGTCCCTTTGTATGCTTAAATCTTTAAAACTATCCATCGGATTGTGTTGCGTTTTTTTGTACTAGATAGAGTGATCCAAGAGGAAGGTTTATAAGTATAATAAATGTAAAACATAGTAATAGGTTAGGCGGTACGAAGTTCGCCGGGTCGACTAGTAATTATCAAAAGCCAAAATATTCTTCTATTCAATAAATTAACGGTAAATAAAAAAAATAAAAAAAAATTGAAAGCAATCAAAGTTAGCTGAGCCAGCTAGTTTCCACTATTCATATAAAAAATAGTCCCAGAACCTCTTTACCTCATTCATCTGATCGACAGGGAAGCTGGTATGTTTGACTAGTTGTAGCACTCGGCGTCTGCTGGCGCCGTCGCCGCTCGTCAGACCCGCGCATAACAGCTTTCTGATCTTAAACACAGAAAAAGAAAAAAAGACGTTATAGACGAAAAATAATAAGTTTCAATTCCACCGGCTCGAAGACACTACTTTTTCATACCTGTACACGTATTTAAAAAGTGACACTTTGTTGACTTTTGGCTTAAAGCTGGTTGCATATGAATTTCCAAACATTATGAATGTACAATGGCGGACACGATCGGCGTAACACTTCCGGTTTTTCCAAAATAACTCTTGTTCTTTGTCTAGGGCTGACGAAACCATAGACAAATCTGTTACGGCCTCCTAGACCGTGACTGTACTGAACCCTCATACATAATTCATTACTTTACGCCCTTGTATAATAATGTACTATTATTAAGAAAAGGATGAGGTATTATGAAATATACTTGGTACATCGACATCGACACTGACAGAGTTCAGAAAATTGCAAACATTCAATAGCGATGAGTTCTCGAGTGGCGACCGCGCACCGGAATACACAGAGCAGGACGACTCCCCACAAGGTGGTCAGACGACCCGAGTGGTACACTGTGGTAGTCGTGGCGATTTATGGGGGAGGCCTATGTTCAGCAGTGGCCGTGTTTCAGCTGAAATGATGATGATGAAATGAGGAGTTGTTACCTGCCGATGAGCCAGCAGGCCGAGCAGGCAGTCCCGCCAGGCGGGCGCGCGCGCGGACAGAGCGAGCGCCGCGCGCAGCCCCGCGCATACTGCCTGCTGGCTCGCCTGCGCGCCCAGCTCACCAGTCTGATTACATTAAAAAGAAATATTTTATCAAGGCTATTTACTTACAGCAAAACAGGAATTTGTTTTATTTTATTAACTTATTAAAAAAATAATAATTTGATAACCTCTTTTTCAAAGTCGGTTAAAACACCCAAACTTTCTCCTGAATGTGTGTAGCGCAAACTAAAGCATCAGCAAGTGTAGTGCAAGGTACAATGGCGGCCTAGGACGGCGTAACTGATTTGTCTATGGTCTCGTATGGCCTAGATTGTATTACCAAAAAAACAAGAGCTATTTTGCAATCCAGAAAAACCAAGTGTTTCGCCATCCTAGACAACCATTGTACCTGAGTGTTTAGTGTATGTAAAATGTACCTGTGGGTGTAGTGCGAAATAGCAGTGAGCGTATTGTGAGATAACTGTAAGTTTAGTCTGATTAACCCCCGAACGAAATATTCGAGAGGGGTGTTATAATTTTAACGTGTGTATCTGTCTGTCTGTTTGTCGGTCTGTCTGTGTATCTGTCTAAGGCATCGTAGAGCCCAAATGGCTGAACCGATTTTCGTTTAGTTTTTTTTGTATTATAGATAATTTCAGGTCGAGTGTTCTTAGCCATGTCTGATGAAGATCTGAACAGCCGTTTGAAGATGATCAGCTCTTGAATAATGGATGAGAAGATCTAACCACCTTCCATTTGTCCTATCGATTTAAAATTTGGTACCATGTTACTTCAATGATATTAAAAGTATATAGTAACGTTACCATGACCTGATCTGCCGTTTGAAGATGATCAGCTCTTAAATAGAGGATGACGATGTCTTATCGATTTGAAATTTGGCTTCGTGTTGCTTCAATTATATTGAAAGTATATGGTAAGGCAACCATGATCTTTTAAGATGATAAGCTCTAGTTCTAGTTAAGTTGATGAGGGATCTGACTGGGTCGGGGGTTTTTAAATTAATTTGAGTTATTATTTACCTGTGAGTGTAGCGCGAGCGCGGCGTGCAACGTGTCTTCCAGCGCGTCAGGAGCCACTTCTAGTTGCACGCGCTCCAGACACTCGCCCGACTCGCACAACACGCTCACTACTTGCAACTGGAAAAGACAACGTTATATTATAATCTTACGACTATTACCCTTAAGGGATAGGCAGAGGCAACAGGTCATTCACTAAGCCCAAAAGAGGTATCAGTGCTACGAGCTGAATAGTGAATAGTGAAGTTAAATGAATTAATTATTTATTTAGTATACAAACACACAAAGACAAAAAAACATAAAATATCAGTGGCGCCAGCTGAGCCACCGTAGGTCATTGCTCTGAAGGTACACATAGTTTTTATTTTTTTTTTACAAAAACTTTCGAAGGACCTCAAGTGAGCACGGTTCCAACTCAATTTTATTTTCAGAAATTAGTCCTGTGCAACTATGCATGCCTACCGTGTGTTAAATTTACCTCCACAATAAAAAAAAGTAACCGTGTATATACAAATACACACACAGGACTAAAATTAAAACGGTAGCCCTCTATTTGATATTCAAAAATGATCCGTAAGTCCGTAATCACAAAGCACAGATGCCTATTCCTTCTCATTCTTGCCTTACATTTATGCATCAGTCTATGTTCAGTTGTTCATCTCACCCACTGTAACCCAGCCTTGCCCGGCTCCAAGGACGGCGGCACCAGCAGCCCCGGCAGACCGTCCGATATGATTGATATCAACTCTTGAGGTAGTCTGTCCTCATCTAAAAATCAATATCATCAATACAAAATTTAAAACAAAGTCGCTTCGCGCGTCTGCCCCTATGTATGCTTATATCTTTAAAACTATACAACGGCTTTTGATGTGGTTTTTGTTTTAATAGGTAGATTGATTCAAGAGGAAGGTTTATAAGTTTACATGCACAACATAGTAAAAGGTTAGCCGTTACGAAGTTCGCCGGGTCGATTAGTAAAAGGTCGATCATCGCCGTGTGAAGACCGATATTGGGATGTTTCCACCGAATGGCGCATCCTACCGATACATCATTCTTGACCATACATACATTATCATTTTTTTATACAATATAATGCAAATAATTCATATATTAAACCTCTAAATTGGACGCCTGCTAATAATAGGAAGGGGACCAAGAATGTGATGCCTTACCCTAATTAGGTGTTTTGAGTGTAATGTGTTTTTATTATAGTACCACCATATAACGTATAGATACAGTAGTTTTAAAGTAGCTTTTGAAAGTCTACTTCTCTGGTTTGTTGTGTGATAAATATGTGTCGCTTAACTAAAATGCTTTATAACTTTTTATGAATAACAGGGATAGTGTTTCCTTCAAACAAACAAAAAAAAAACGAATGAATCCGTATCCATGGGATGTTCGGGATAAAAAGTATGTTCTATGTTATTTTACAGGCATTAGATTATCTATGTATCAAATTTCATTTAAATCGGTTCAGTAATTTTTACGTGAAAGCGAGACAATCAGCCAGACAGACATACGTTTGCATTAATAATATTAGTATGGATAGTCAGACCTCTGTAATTTCGCACGAGCGCGGCGAACAAGTCGAGCGCCTCGGGCAAGCAGGCGCGCGCGCGCAGGCTCGCCCGGGCGAGCGCCGCGTGCCACGCTCGCAGGCTGCACAGCTCTGTACGGGGAACAATCAATCGTCATCAATACAACCTACAATTGTCCAGCTATATTATTTAAGGTGGTAACTCTCGCTATGGCGCGAAATTCAAATTTTTTCGTGTTTTTTATATATTCTGGCAAAAGTATACATTTTTAATAAAGTTTAAATGAATTCGCGTATGTAAAAAACCATCTCCCACATTGCAATACAACGTTTTTGGAAGACAGACCTACAGATTTTGTGTCTAAGGGGTAAAAGGCCAAAAAACAAGTTCCTTGAATATACACAAAATCGACAACTCTGTCTTTCAAACACGATATATCACAATGTGGGAAATAGGTTTTTACGTACGCGAATTCATTTGAACTTTATTAAAAACTAGTCGACCCGGCGAACTTCGTACCGCCTAACCTATAACTATCTTGTGCACGTATTATACTTATAAACCTTCCTCTTGAATCACTCTATCTATTAAAAAAACCGCATCAAAATCCGTTGCTTAATTTTAAAGATTTAAGCATACATAGGGACAGACGCGGGAAGCGACTTTATTTTATACTATGTATTGATGAATACTTTCGCCAAAATAATTAAAAAAAGTGAAAAAATTTGAATTTCGCGCCATACCGCGAGTTACCGCCTTAACTAGGTGACACGGCGAACTTCATACCGCCTTGCAATATTCTATAGCCTATATCCCCGGGGGATAGTGTAGTTTTCCAACAGCTGAAATTATTTTTAAAATCTGTTGGAACCCATTAATGAAAACAAAAAAAAAAAACAAGCAAACACTGCTGTCAAAGCACTGTTAGAAGTGTAGGCAACGGCGCGGCAAACGTTCACCGAATAAATTGCTGACGTCCTCAGGAAAGGCAGAGTTTAGAGTTCATTCGTTACTTTATGTATCTGTCGTAGTAAGATTTGATAATTAGGTTTTTTGCAAAAAACCTAGGGATTTTGCGAAAACACGGATAATTTGATATAAGCATTAATTTTTTTTTCAATCATCCTGACATGAAGCAGTTTTTTTGCAAAAAACCTAGTAAGATTGAAAACTTTGAAACCTTCCTATAATCTGATTGGCTAGATTTATTGCTTGCTGGTAAACTCTTATTCTGATTGGTTTGTCTCATGTCAGGATGATTGAAAAAAAAGTAATGCTTATATCAAATTATCCGTGTTTTCGCAAAATCCCTAGGTTTTTTGCAAAAAAACTAATTATCAAATCTTACTGCGACATATGTAATACCTATGGAATTTATCCTTTAAAAATTATGAGAAAAGATAGATACCACTTGCACATCTGGTTAACTACAATACCTTGATTAAAAACATAGTAATATTTACTTTATTTATTTAGCTGGCCCCTTGTCACGTTTGTAATAAAAAAGCATAAACTCGGCTAAATGTGGGTCCGGCTCTTGAGCTGGTACCTCTGCCTAACCCTTCGGGGAATAAAAGGCGTGAGATTATGTATGTATGTAATATTTACTGCAAGAGGCGAGTTGGTCCGGGGATAAAAGGGAAGTATAACTCATGTTTTTTTTAAACATAAACAAAAACTTACCTAAATTAACGAGGACAGTCAAGAACTTGAGAGCGTTGCGCAGACAGTCCGCCACTGTCTCGGGCTCGCCCCTGTCGTCCGCCACCGCCGTACATAGCTCGTTTATATCCTGCAATCATAATTATATTAATTATTAATCTTCTATTCATATAAAAAAAAACACTTCCTTTGGTGACGGCATCACGAGTTCACCGCTGGACTGATTTGATTTTGTTGCATTAATTATTGACAGTAGAAGGTTCATAAGAAAGTGAAAAAAATAAGATAGTTGACCAGAATATTAAAAAAAAACCATTGTGAAAATTTACCAAATCAAAACTAACCAAACCAACCAAAGGTAACCGCATTATTCATAAAGATACATAAGGTTTAAAAAAGGTTTACTGGAGGTCTACATCTCTGCAATTAGGTACTCCCTTACCGTGATGGAATCTTGAATAGCTGATGGAAACTGCTGGTAAGTGAGCACAAAGCCGCGCATACTGTTGTCTGTTGACAGGTCGTTCAAGAACGTGTACGCGTGCAGAAGCTGAGTCGCGTCCCTTTCACTGTAGAACAGAAAATTAAAAAAATCCGGAAAATTCGAAATATTTACATTTTATTCTAAATAAAGGAATACACAGAAGTTTTTTCAATTGGTAAAGTAAAGGGCGCTTGTCACTAGTGTTTTTTTTTTTAACCTGGGATCAAATGGGTATATTACAAAAAAAAAACGGCAAATTACATTATGGTATGGGGTCTTTGCTGGCCGTTTATAATACCTTCAGGCCAACTCAACCATAGCCACTTCAATCTCTTTTATCATCAGCCACCGCAGGGTGCGTGAAGTGAACTTGCGGTGCGAGAGGGTCTGGGTGGTTGGTTATGGCAAACTACAATGAGGATGTGTGTTTGTATGTGAGTGACTCACACGACAGCCTTTTTGAAAGTGATCATAGTACAGCACAGGTTGCATTCCTACCAATTCCTATGCACAGGCACACCCTGCATTAAATTGACTGCGTGCGTGTGAATATTGTGTTCTGTCGTTGCAATAAGCATTAATCAGTATGTATGTTCGTGTGTCACTCAAACGATAGCTCTTTTGAAAGTGCGCATGACGTATCTTCAGAGGGTCGATGAATATCTGGCGTTATGGGACACAATCAGCCGCGTCCGATATAACACATAACGTATATTATATATGTAGTAACTCACACTAAAGCCTTCTTGAAAGCGCGCGAAGTGCAATTTTGTGAATGTGTGTGTCTGTGTATAAGAATGATTGTGTGTTCGTGTGTCACTCACACGACAGCCTTCTTGAAAGTGCGCATAGTGCAGCACAGGTATGAGTGCACGTTGTCCTCTCTCGCCGCGGCTCCCCGCGACGCGCCCGACAGGCAGAGTAACAGTCTGCACACTTCCACGCCTCCGTAACCACCGTCCTGTATATTTGATGGAATTGGAGCTTAGCCTCAGAATAAATAAATCAATACATAGTATAAAACAAAGTTGCTTCTGCACTCTGTCCCTATATATGCTTCAATCTTTAAAACTATGCAACGAATATCGATGCTTTATTTTTGAATAGATATAGTGACTCAAGAGGAAGGTTTATGTGTACGGTAATAATAATAATAATAATAACACATTACACTCAGAGCCCCTAACTAGGAAGAACCTGTATCTAGGGCGCCCGAAACACACACAGAGACGAACATCACACCCAGACCGGAAACAAACATCGATATTAATCATATCAATATTCGCCCCGCCCAGGAATCGAACCCGGGTGCTCACGCTTACTCAGTCCACATCACTGCCAACTGCCAACGGTGTGGCGGTACTAAGTTTACCGGGTCGACTAGTACTTTATAAATTACGAGCTTTCCCGGCTAACTTCGTTACGCCATAGATTAAAAGATACTACTAAAGACTTGGCTCTATAGACTTTGTTCCTTAGACACCCCAGAATGGGCGAATAAAGAAACAAACAATAACAACAAACCACTTGTCAAAATATGTAAACAATGGAAAAAAAATTGCACCTTGGGTTACTTTATTCGAGTTTAAGTAAGGATCCCTAATTATTTTGAAAATCTTATATAGCCTATGACACTCGGGGATAGTGTAGCTTCCTACCAGTGAAAGAATTTTTCAAATCGGTTCAGTATTTCCGGAGCCTATTCGTTACAAACAAACAAACAAACAAACAAACAAACAAACAAATCTTTCCTCTTTATAATATTGGTATAGATGTAAGGAACAAAGCTCATAAAAAATATTACGCAACATGGATGCTAGGCAGACGTAACTCTCAAACTAAAGCGACGACGTTTTATGAGCAGATGTTATGTCTGCGTCGTGGCAACCGTCTTTTATTATTATTATGTTTCTCAATACTCTTCGGTATCACGGGATGGAGCCCGGTCCTTTGAGAGGCGTACGAAGGGACGAATCCAACTCGTAGAGGCCCTTTCGAGAGTTTTGCTATATTGTATATGGATCACCAACCAGGCACTAGGGCATGTAATATCGGAAGGTTTTCAATTCCGATACTGATATCGGACATTTTATCTCAATACCGGAATTCCGATATCAATATCGGAATTGTAAAAACTCAATAAAAATTACTCAAGAAGCTAATATTTCAATTGTAACTGTATAAAATTCGTAAACCGAATTGGTTTTAATAATAATTATATGAGCTATCAAGCTTAGATCTAATATCTTCCTAGAATTTTGAATACAATAAAAAAAAATGTAATTTGAAAAAAAAAAAAAACTTTATTGATTTATTATTTTTATTATTATGTAAGTACTTACTATTTATTTAACATTTTGGTTTCTCCTAATCTGCATTGTACAGTGGCGGACACGATCGGCGTAACACTTCCGATTTTTCTGTATTGCAAAATAGCTCTTGTTCTTTTGTTTTACAGTCTAGGGCTGACGAAACCATAGACAAATCTGTTACGGCCTCCTAGTCCTTGACTGTACCAGTACAAAGTATGTACCAAATAACTAAATGAACTGCTTTAAAATATTGTTTCTGATTAAAAAAACTTAGAATTAACAAATTTACAGTTACTTTTTATATTGGAGACTTGTGGAATGCTTTAAACATTTATTTTAGAACTCAAATAACAATTATAGTCTTGCTACGAGATTCCGATATTGGCAACCTCAATATCGGAATTGAAAATATCAGATATTTCTTACGAGATTCCGATATTACGAGATTCCGAGATTCCGGTATTCATGCCCTACCAGGCACCGCCACTAAATGCACAAATAGATCATGCACCCAGAGGCGGCACCCAGAAGGTGATATTGTAAAATGGATGACAAGAAATGGTTTATGAGGGTGAACTGTTTAATGGACCGGTTAACTGGTGCTATGGAGTGAAATACCAGTACGCCTGCCTTTAATGCAACATTTCACTAATTATCATGGCAGGCGGTGACTCGCTGTCCACTGGGTGGGCTTCCACTAAGTCGCCGATATATTGGCAACGGGTCGCAACTCTGGGCGTGGACAGCTAAGGTTGTCGAGAGGTGAGACTGCGGGCAGCATAAGATGCACCCGGCGTTATGACATTTTACACTTCCAACCTGGAGCATAGGCTTCGCTCCTGCTATTCCACTCTGGCCGGCTGATGAAGGCAAGCTCAGAGGCGGGGGGGTGTACGTGTGTGATGACTGCATGTGAGTGTGCGTGTGATGAGACTGCGTGTGTCCCCCTGGAGGTATAGGGTCCGTGATGTCGCCACTCACCATCGACTCGCCACAAGCCGTCCCTGCGGTGACTAATTGCAATGGAAGTTCCAGACCGAAAGTACTGGAATTTTATTATTATTATATTTTGAACAGGCAGCTTTATAGCTGATGTGTTTAAATCTTGAGTGTCTTTTTACTTTATTTCTTATTTTTTGTTTTAAGATAGATATCTAATTTATTTTTAAACTGATTAACAGATTCTGCATTAATAAGGTCAGAGGGCAGTTTGTTCCACTCTTTCACAACTCGATTTGACAGAAACTTACGGCCTATGTTAGTTTTGGACTTTGTTGTGCTTAATTTATCAGCGTGACCCCGCGTTTTCTATCTGAATGGCCACTAAAGTCACAATTGGAGGAATCTAAAAAAGTAGGTCTCTAAAATTCCTTAATTACCTTCAAATTAATAAGATGCACAACAAACTCCTTAGTATCCACAGTTCTCATCAAAGCGTAGATGGCTGGAAGATTTCCGTAGCACACATTCACGAGTACCGTCAGAGACTTGTGTCCAATTGTTCTGTGCTGCGCTTCAGTCATTGGCTGAGCTATCCAGGTTGTCAATTGTTTCATTAGGTTAGTCAGGTACGATTCCTGCCAGCTTATTTTAATACCGTATGAGATGTCCTGAATGATAAAATACAGCATAAATTAATAGCTAGATTATTTCACTCCATACTAGCTGTAGCAGTGATCAGTACCACAAAAGGCCAAGCAAATCCATTAGGGCCCCTGTAATATGTTGTACAATGGCAGTCTAGGTCAGCGTAACACTTTTTTCTGTATTGCAAAATAGCTTTTGTTCTTTGGTAATACAGTCTAGGGTGCACGAGGACATAGACAAGTCTGTTAAGCCGTCCTAGACCGCCACTGTGCAAAGAAAAAACTTTTAAAAATAATATTCTGTTTTGCATGGATTTATTTCCCTAGGCAACTTTTTCAATGTCTATTGTGATGATTAGATAATTTTATTATATTACATTTAACTATGGATAAATTAAATGGAATAGATATTTAACAAAATACCTGCATCACTGACAGTATTTTAATTTTCTTGTCATCTGATATTGAGTCTGATAGCAGTCTTGCTAAAATAGGCATAAATCTGGAAAATTAAATAATTTATATTTATAACTTAAACAAAATACTAGGCTTTCATAGCATAGTATCATATCTATTCTATTTACATACTTGTAAGTATGAGTCAAAGCGTGTCTTGCACTTGGTTCTATAGCGGCCCTGGATAGCACAGCCAGCCCGGCCCAGTGTGGTGCTCGACCATTACACATGACTCTCCATAGTGAACTGAAGAAGGCACAGACTTCCGACCGGCCAGGCGAGAATATTGAGAGGTCACATGAAGAAGCGATTAGCTGAAAAAGTGATTAGAACTTTAGGTCAAGTTATTTAAGTTGAATAAGGTTAGGATAAGGTTTATAGTCATAATTTATACTTACACCCAAGTATCTAGTCATCATATTGACAGCTGCATCGCTGTGTGTAGCCTCGAATTCACGAGCTGCAGTCACAAAAGCCTTCAGGTTGCCAAATTTACCACCGTCTGATGGATTATTCCAGGCATCAGCACCATCCACTTCCATCTTCGGAAATTAAGTTTCCTATCTGTCTCAGTAAAGCAACGATAC
Source organism: Euspilapteryx auroguttella (assembly GCA_951802225.1). NCBI lineage: Eukaryota > Metazoa > Arthropoda > Insecta > Lepidoptera > Gracillariidae > Euspilapteryx > Euspilapteryx auroguttella. Next base: position 4,854,630 of record OX637664.1, on the reverse strand, counting down.
AGCCACACACATATTCCAGACACGTCGAATAAAATAACTACAAAAACAGTGTAAATAGCATGCAAAAAATATTAGCAGATTTTTCAACTTCAACTGTTTTTGGTGTCAAACTAATTATTGTTTATGGTTCGGCGGCCATTACGTGTTTACAAAATGCAAGCATTTGATTGGTTAATAAAACCATAGACAACGTTAAAGGTGAATTTCCACCGTTTCAGTTGTTTATTTTGTAACAACCACCATGCACCAGATGAACCAACAAGAGAGTCCAAGAAGTAAAAAGGAAGTGAGAACGAATGAATATCCCACAAACAGACTCAATGTTGTAATTTATATACTCTATGCCACATGTTGGTCTGTGAGTGATCACAATCTATTCTGTGGAAAAGGTCTGGTCTGGAATGGTCTGTTTTTGTTTTGTTGACAAAAATACATTTTAATTTACTCGATTATTTACACTCAATAAAGTGCCTGAAACCCAGAACGTATTAATAATAAGGACATAAACGATGGGCGTTGATGTAGAAACACTAACCCCTGGAAATGGTAAACATCAAACCTACAATATAACCTTACTATGACATACTGTTTTTCCTCTTCCATCACACACTCATATCATTAAAAATGTGTTTTTAGGAACTACGTACCCCAAGCCCGGTCAAACAGTAGTGGTTCACTATACTGGCACGTTACAAGATGGAAAAAAGTTCGACTCCTCAAGAGATAGAGGGCAGCCCTTTAAATTTACTCTGGGAAAGGGTGATGTTATCAAAGGATGGGACCAGGGATTACCTAAGGTATGGTACATATGAAAACTACCCACTGACCCTACATTACAAGACCATGAGCCCAGAGTGCCCAAACACAGAAATAAATTCATGAATATACCCAGACCAGGATACAAAAATTTATTCATCCCACCATACATTGGTACCCGAGCTAATAAAGCATGCATAACACTTACGCGAGGTCTACATAAGGATCCTATATCTACATATAGTGCTCCCACCATGCGGGACCTTGGAATTTGACATACAGTTCAAGAGTCCGCAAGGCAGTTCCACTCTTGGGAAAGTGTTCGGGTATCTTTACAAGTTTTTCTAATTAAAAATGTGTTAAAATAGTATTATGAATTTTGCAGATGTGCGTAGGGGAACGGGCTAAGCTCACATGTTCACCCGACTTTGCCTATGGATCAAGAGGCCATCCTGGGGTTATACCACCAAATGCAACTCTAATTTTTGATGTAGAGCTGCTACGTGTAGAATAAATGGAATAATGAATGTGCATTTCTTAGTTTCAGTTTTGATTTAAAGAAAAAGATAGAAAGCATCAAGGCGGTAACTCTCGGTATGGCGCGAAATTCAAATTTTTTAGCCTTTTTTAATTATTCTATGTATGTAAAAAACTTTCTCCCACATTTTAATACAACATTTTTGAAGACAGACCTACTGATTTTGTGTCTAAGGTCATAAAGGCCAAAAATCAAGTTATGTCCTTAGACACAAAATCAGTAGGTCTGTCTTCCAAAAACCTTGTATTACAATGTGGGAAATGGTTTTTTACTTAAGCGAATTCATTAAAACTTTATTGAAATGAATACTTTCGCCAGAATAATTAAAAAACGCTTAAAAATTTGAATTTCGCGCCATACCGTGAGTTACCACCTTAAGAAGTTGATGTACAGCTTCCAAGCTATTTATGTACCTAAATATAATTTAAGAATAGAATATTGAAGCTGTATTGCTTACACTTAATATATTTGCTGAGGTGTAATATGGCTGCTTTTTGGCATAGCACACATAAAAAAAAACTTGATACAGGTAACTGATCATTGTGTAATGGAGAGGAATTATAAAGGTTTTATTACTTTTTCTTTTTTGATATTTTAATACTCATCTCTGTTTTCATTTTAAAGTTGTGTTTTCATAGTCTGAAACTTAAATTAGTTTTTAATTTGTTTTCTAATATTTAATGGAAATTTAATGTTATATACTTATTTAAAATGCAGTATTAACCAGCCTTGTGACTTATTATTATTAATGTAACATTTATAAGATTCATATAGGTATATTATCAAGAAGAATCTCTTTTTTAAGGCAGGTGTAATTGAACTCACAATTTTTATATGAAGTATGCTTAAAATAATTGTTTTCCATTTTAAAATGTTTAAGCTTGCTTGGCTTTGCTTTAATTATCTATTTGATTGTACCATGTATTTTTGAACTTCAGTTGATTCCTCTTTATTGTTAAAATTAAATAATAAAATTTAACATTTAATTTTAATTTTATTTCAAACCCCTAACCAACATAATGTTCAAATGCAATTAATGTAAATACAATTTTATTAATCTTTATGTTTTTTTAATTATTTTTGTTCTCTTAAATGTAAAGGAAATAATTTACTAACTACCAGGGTAATAATTCATTAGTGGTACAACAGTAAACTTAGAAAATGGTGTCCGACACAATGCGCAACTTTCTAAAGCTCCATAACAGCAATTCATACAGAATATGTGTCCGCACTGAAGTAAACATGGCTGTACCATCTCGTCCAAACATGCTATACATGATTTACTGCTCTCAACTTCTACGGATAATTCTCTTAATTGTTCCATGTGCTTTTTGGCTTGATAAACACTTTGTCCACATACAATAAATGCATGGAGTAGTGTAACCATGCCCAGCAACCGTAGATGAGCGTAATACGCTGCTGCAGCTGGCCTGACTTGTACATAATCTATACCAGCAATCATTTTCCCTATTTCTATGGGACCCCCAGAGATATAGGAAAGAGCTCGGTGAATGCTTTCGATTTGAGGTACCATGCTGTACATAGCCTTCAGAATAATAATAAAAGAGGTCTGTGCTCCAGGGCGGAGGTTGGTATTTCTTGCTAATTTCTTCTCAGCGTGTCGTAGCAGTTTCCTAGTCACTGTTTCACCAAAAACTGATAACAGTATACTGAGAAGTCTATTACGATAAAGTGGTAGTTTACTGTATGTATCGTCTACTTGGACTATTCCTGAATACTCTTCACCGAGTGTCTGCAGGTCCTTAAGTGTGGTAAAGGATTTGTAAAGCAAAGAAGACACTGTATCCGATTTTGAGGCGTGTTTTGATGGTAGCAGCTTCGATAGTGATCCAGCCAACTCTTTCTCGTAAAAATCATCTTTTTGCCATGCTCTCAGCACTTCTGCTGGCTGTGCTGTAGGCAAAGCCATTTTCAGCTAAATAACCTATTTTCTTTGGTCATCAAAACAAAATTACAAAGTCCAAAAACTTATAGCTAATATGTATATCGTGGCTTTACTAACAACACCGCCCAAGTCATTTTTCTTAACTTTTCAGGAGGCAATAAAAACTTCATAATTTAGCTAATAACTGTCCAAATTATGTTTTTTTTTCACTAAAGTGATTATAAAAGAATAATGAATCCGAAAATGACACCTAAATTGTGATTTTTATGTATATTGTGCTTTAAAAATGACTTGGGCGGTGTTCATCGGTAAAAAAATGTGGACTTACGCGGTGTTGATAGGAAAATAAGTTTTTTTATTATGAACGAAAAACTCTATTTAATATAAAGAAAAGCCGTTTTTACTTTAATTATTAACTCTACAGAGACTTAAACTCGTGTATGTATGTAGTTTGGACCAAAAATTGTGTAAGTATATATTTTAGACTTGCAGTAGTTAGTTAACGATTTGTCACTAGCGCCCACTAATAGGTGGGTTTGTCAATACTTACAAAGAAATTATAAAAAGATAGCTCAGTCTTCTTTATCATCATCTCAGCCGGGATACTTCCAAAATTGGGCATGAGCCTCCCCCTCAGATTGCCACAAGGACAAACATTTCGAAGGGGAAGTTTTGCCTTAATCGCCACGCTTGGTAAGTGGGTTGGTGATCATATTATTATCCTTCTTTTTCTCCAGTTGTGGGGGTAGAGGAATGCCTGCACTTAGCTCGCGTGCTAGGAGCCACTGTGCATTTCCTCTCATTTATTGCAGCCATCCGAATTCATCAGGAAACTGCAGGTGGTCAGCTGGGCTATGGTTGGCTGCTATAAATTTTTGAGTTATTTTCCACTATCATTGCATACCGATGTGGTGTATTTTTCAGTGGCCTTTATTGCTACACTGGAAGGTGCATGAGATCCCGTGTAGACTCCAGCTGATGCATTAAAGCCAGGTGTGACCCGCGGGCGGAGTCCTTTTTGAGCCGTTACGTACCTTTAGCAGCTCCCTAGAGCCCACACAGACCTCCTGCGCAGTCACCAGATTGATGTAGTTATGTGGGTTTTTCATTCGTGGAAGCCTTTATTGCTTTGCTGGTGGGTGCTTTAGAGCCCGTGCAGACCTTAAGAGAAGCACCTTTCGGACCAGTAGGTTCTCTCAAGCCCGCATAGAACCCTGCCTCCGCATTGAAGCCCGATTGGTTCTGCATAGCCCTCCCTCGTGCCCACATTGAGTTTCAGGGCTATTACCAGCGATGCCAGATCGCTGGTAAAGGTGACAACGGCTCTGGCAGCTTTCTCAGCCCTTATGATAACCCTCTGGTCCCTGGTGATCGCAGTATGGCTTGTTAAGTTTTTCAAGAACTTCTGTCCGATCTTCCAATGTTCTCTTAGTCACATTTTATGATATCTATAGATTCGTTATTAGGCCACACAGATATTTTTAAAAAGAACCAAGAAGGAATGACACCTTTCATTTATGTTTTGAAGCACCAACTAAATTCATTCAAAGCACTGAAGATTAGACAGATAAATCAATATTTTCGACATCTGTACTTGTTTTTAGATGATTTTTATCCTTAGTTTATGCAAGGTGCACATTTTTTTTAACTATAGATTTTTACTTTATTCTCAATCTCTTAAGTAACTCATTATAAAAGCCAGAAATCTGTATCGTCCGTCTGCAAACACATACAAAAACACCGCTCAAGTCGGTAGTTTTAATCTCCAAACACCGCTTAAGTCCAAGACCTTATTTTAGAACTGAAAAACTTCAATATTACTCAATGAAACATCAATACTAGTTATTCAATACAAAAACATACCATTCAGGTAGCTATTCACAAACTTTTCAGGTTTATTCAGCTAAAAAATCACACAATATCACTAAATAATGGAGCACAGTGTCGGCACGTGCTGTTTTCCGTAGCGATTTGACAGACTTGGGCGGTGTTTCAAGACCAATCGACTTGAGCGGTGTCAGTATAATTTAAAATAAAGGCAGTTCTTGTTAAACAACTAACCAATCAGATGAGTTTAAAAGACGCGCGAAAAAAAGATCTATCCAATGGCATCAAAATGTCAAAACCGCCAAAAATCGACTTGGGCGGTGTTGTTAGTAAAGCCACGATATGTCACCGGAAAATAACAAGAACCGTAAATTTATAAATTTCCTAGGAAATTTATAAACTTTCGTAGGATTCTAAACGAGAGATGAATTGTATTATTTTACGGCTACATTTTCGTAAATTGATAAACTTACTAAACACACTCGTAAAATAATAAGTAACCAATAACCAAACGCCATGTATAATGAATTGAAATTTACCACAGAGCTACGAAAGTTTTATGGTAACCATGCCCAAAATGTTTTATTTTTGTAGAGTGAAATAGGGAACCCCCTACTAGGTAGGTAGATAGGTACCTATAATACAAGGTTACTTTTTGTATTATATCTGTCACCGTTATATTGCGAAATACGTTAATGTGCACTTTCCGGGCAATGTGCACATTAACTGTTTAGGTCAGTTAATGTGCGAAATTTTATGTGAAATATGGGGTATCCACACTTTACCTAGTTAATGTGCGTATTACCGGATGTCTCGCCGTTAAAGTGCGGAAAACAGAAAACTCCGACCGAAAATTCAAATGTAGGGCAAAATTGTAGGTTAGGTTTGGTTTGGCTTGTGATATTTAACCAGCGTAGCGAGCGAAGCGAGCGGAGCTTGGGTTACCTGTGTTAAACTGAAATCTAAGGCAACAATTTTTCGAACTTAACTTAGTCGTTAACTCTGTAAATTACCTAGGGATTTTGCAGATTACCTAGTTAATGTTGAGAACAATATTTTATTTCGAACTCTAACGGATTCAGCCAGTTAGTGCACTTTTACTGAATTTCGCACATTAGCGGTCACATATTAACCTATAAACCTACTTAGTTTTTAGTACCAGTAAAAATACTTTTAGTGTGATCGAATTTTTTGGCAAGTCTGATTGTACTTAAGTCTATGGACGCAAGCATTTTCACTGTCAACATCGACCAATCAGAGAGCAGTGTGTTATTTTCCGTATTTCAAAAAGCGTAAAATTAAAAGCTCTTCTGTGATTGGTCGATCCGTTTAGAATCTTACGGATTGATATCCGTTAGTTTATAAATTTACTACGACGCGTCGAAAATTTATAAATTTGCGAAAAAGTGGGCGTAAAATAATTCAATTTATCTCTCGTTTAGAATCCTACGAAAGTTTATAAATTTCCTAGGAAATTTATAAACTTGCGAATCTTATTATTTTCCGGTGACATATACCTACTCTAAGCTTAATAACATCAACACAACACACACACAACAGATTAGATTCTGTGGTGTGAGTGAATGTTGTTGTTTTTTTATTTGCCCATTCGAGGTAGGCAAAGAAAATAGTGCATACAGCCATCTTTAAATTCAATTTTGATTTTATCAGGGAGACAATGTTCGCGGGCATCAGAATCATTCGAAAGCGCATTTTTTACTTTTCAGCATCTGTTAAGTTAGAATATATTTTTTGTTCATGTGGCACAGTGGCATGTACAGTCAAGGACTAGGAGGCCGTAACAGATTTGTCTATGGTTTCGTCAGCCCTAGACTGTATTACCAAAGAACAAGAGCTATTTTGCAATACAGAAAAAACGGAAGTGTTACGCCGTTCGTGTCCGCCACTACAACCAACCAGTGAGGTAGGGAAAGTATGACGCAGTAGAACGCTTTTAAACTAAATACATAATAATTCTACTTACTACCTACCACATAACCTAGTGCTACTTTTGCGTAGAGGGTCCCCATTAAAATTATAACACACATATTTTTTTAAATAGGACTTTATTTGGAAGAAAATAATAAAAATTCGTAGCGCTAATGCAGCATCAGTAAAGTTGTAATCAAGTCCGCCGTCGCTTGGGCGGCACGGCAGGCGGCGTAGCGGTGTGAGCGCGGCGCCTTCCCCGTCGCCCGCTATCCTCTTCTACCGCTGGAGGCTCATAAGCTGAAAAAAAATAAAAAAAAGATCATAATATAATGTAAAGATTCTTAAAATTTTACAGCATTAAAAACAAAACAAATCCTTGGGTTTTTTTTTTCTTTCAAGCGAAAAAATGATGTTTATTAGGGATTAGAGTTAAAAAGTATCCTAATCAATACATAGTATAAAATAAAGTCGCTTTCCGCGTCTGTCCCTACGAATGCTTATCTTTAGAACTTCGCAACGGATATTAATGCGGTTTATTTTAATAGATAGAGTGATTCAAGAGGAAGGTTTATAAGAATAATACATGCGCAAAATACTAATAGGTTAGGCGGTACGAAGTTCGCCGGGTCGTCTAGTAAAAAATAAATAAAGAAATTCTATGTCCGTCTTGCGGTTCTAAGCAATCAATGTTCTGCCATTAAGGATATGTAGTTTATGGGATTGCGTAACACACATACATACACAGCTACATAATTTGGCAATAATTAGTCCCTAGCAAAATAAATTATAATATAAAAAGAATGGATTTATATGTACACATATTGCATACCTGCAATAGAGCTTATCCTGGATTTGAGACTCTTTTCTTTCTGTGACAATGACTTCCGGCTCAGCGATGTCTCTCTAGGTCCAGAAGCGTTTGAATCCCTCGAATCCCTTCTACGATCTAGAAAAAATAATACTAATAAAAACAGTACATGATTAGTTTGTTCTACCAATCAAAATAACACATAAGGTTCACTGTAGGAATGCTTCCTATATTTAATACGAGATTCTCTTTGTTCTTTGAAATGATGATGAATGCATGACTGAGAAAATCATAATACTCTAATAAAATTGTATTGTTTTTTTTTTTCAATACTTTTCTTGTGATCCTACACACCTAGCACATCTCTTGAGTTTTGTTAACTAATTGAATTTAACTTTGTATAAGCTCTAGTACATATTTTTTGGACAGATTTTTGTGGCAAGTAGAATTTTATGTACCATAATCCTTTTCAGATTTAATGCTTGGTGTATCAGTTGAGGCATGGGAGCTGCCACTTTCTTTTCTTGATTTTGTAGTTAAAGTTGCAGAAATACTTTCTTTCCGTATGCTTGCTGTAAAACAAACATTATATAATTAATTAAGGTAAGTGTTTGCTATTAAGGCGGTAACTCTTGGTATGGCGCGAAATTCAAATTTTTTCAAGTTTTTTATTTATTTTGGCGAAAGTATTAATTTCTAATAAAGTTTAAATGAATTCGCGTACGTAAAAACCAATCTCCCACATTGCTATATATCGTTTTTGAAAGACAGAATTACCGATTTTGTGTATATTCAAGGAACTTGATTTTCGGCCTTTTACCCCTTAGACACAAAATCTGTAGGTCTGTCTTCCAAAAACGTTGTATTACAATGTGGAAGAAGTTTTTTAACATACGCGAATTTATTATTACTTTATTAAAAATGAAAACTTTTGCGAGAATAAATAAAAACGCGAAAAAATTTGAATTTCGCGCCATACCGAGAGGGACCACCTTAATCACTACTAATCTAAGTTGAGCATTTCAATCAATGTAATTTAAATGAACATACAATCATCATTATTATTTTCTCTCCACAGCTTTTCAATTATGTCATCATCACATCACAACCAAAGAACTTTCATCATTGGTCATAGGTCTCTCCCACAGATTGTCACAAGGACAAACATTGTGAGAGAGGGTTTTGGCATTATTGCCATTGTTTGGCAGGGCGTTTGGCAATTGCAGTATGGCTCTTCGAGTTATTCAATGTGGTGTTGATGGTGGTATTGTATTGATTTCATGAAATGTTAAAAAAAATAAGTACTATTTTACCTTTAGGAGTGCTGTCTTTAGATACCGTCCCACGGGAACTGCTTCTTGGTGTCGCTGTTTTGGGGGACGGGCTCCTTTCATCTGGAATACTAACGTCTTTACACCAACTTTGCAATTAGTACAATAATTAATAATGTGTTTATCATAAAAAATTGTAAAAATTTAAAAGTTGGTATGTAATGCAAAATGTAAAAGGTTTAAAATTAAGATTTTTTAGATATACATGTTTGCATAAGTTAACAAACATTACTTATAATTTACTGATAGATGGCATTCTTCCTGAGTATGTTGGGCGTTACAAAAGACAAAATGGGTGGATGGTAGATAAGAGACTCTGAACTAGCTGGTTAGATTATATGAAATCATTAGTTACCTGCATTAGAATAATGTATAGACATGCCCTCACTATCATCCCCAAGAATAGCTTCAGTGCACTTTTGCTTTATCAAATCACCAAATTCACTCTCGGGCAAAGAAAACGGCATCTCATGATTAGGAAATGGAATGGGTTCTGTCTCATCTAGCATAGAAATATCGTATAGGGTGTCCAGGTGTTTCCAGATATCATGTGTGGAGACTTCTTTGGTAATTGAGTTTGATAGTTTCTCCCAAATGCAAACCATCTGAAAATGTTTGTTGATGCCAACAGGCTTGTGATCAGCCATTGCATAAAACAGCTGTATTTCCATATCGACATCCCATTCCACGGTGTCGCCAGGCTTCGCTTCTGGCTCTTCTTCACTGGACACCATTTCTAAGTCCGCTGATGAACAAAATTAATATAATTTTACAATTTTAAGCAATGTTTACAAAATTCTATGGTTTTGTGTTGTTTGTTAGTGTCAATCAATCAATACTGTCAATGTTTTGTCGCAAAAACGACACTTTTCAAATCAAATATCTTCAATCAATCAAAATACGGTATTTGACTTTTTTTTTGTTATCTACGGTCATCTTTTTGGAAAAACTTTACCACACGTTGGCGAACAGTGATTGAATGAGCGACGGATGTTTAATCTACTTTGTGTAAAATAAATAAATCATATAATTTAATCGACTCAATTCGACTCGTTGGTCTGTGCTGTGATCTTATCTGTGCGGAAAGTGCACTTTGTGTGCGGTCGATGTTTTTAGTTTAATTTTAGTTAATTTACAGCTGATATTTCTCAAAGAAGCTGCTAAACTAATCCAGCCTACTATGGCAAATCACTATGAAGTGCCGAACTGGTAATTTCTTTTTATTTTAGTAACATAAATCAGACTTGCATTCTTCACTCTACTGAAACTCAAACAAAATCGGTTTTCTGTTTTCTGATCTTGTTATTTATATCGTCTTCTATCCTGTTGTATTTTACCGATTTCACAATCAATGGTCAGTGGGTCGTTTCAATTCCAATTTTGTTTTTAAATATTTTTTTACTAACCCCCATATTAAAACCATAAAAAAATTAACCTTTATTTTCAGGGCTGGCAAACCACCAACTGGTCTACATTTAGACGTCCTAAAAGGCGATAAACTAATTCAAAAGCTCATGTTGGATGAAAAGAAATGCTACCTGTTTGGACGTAACCCGCAGATGAATGATTTCTGCATAGACCACGCAAGCTGTTCTAGAGTCCATGCAGCTTTTGTTTATCACAAGGACTTGAATAGAGCATTTTTAGTTGATTTAGGAAGTAGTGAGTACATTATAACCATGTTAATAAAAATGCATTACATTCAGAGCCCTTGACTAGGTAAAACCTAAATCTAGAGTGCCTGAAAAACCTTGACCCAGGAAAAAACATTGATACCCCTTGTTTATCCCCTCTGGGAATTGAAATCAACGTCTGGAGTCACAATCAACATCAAGTAAACTGAACTTTGAAGGTGGTCTATCTTGTAATCTCAAAGTTTTAGTGAAGAACTAAGGCCATCAGTTACTGTATTTGATAATTTGAATGAATATTCAATTAGGCCCTGCATTGGACACTGTAGTGCGATATTTATTTCATGATTAAAAAGGTCTTAAGCTGGGTACTCACCAAATGTTTGTGTAATCTAACATGATACATCCTAAGCATTGTGCAGTCAGTGCTTCTTTGCTTGCTTATTACTTGTAATACTATGTACTGACTACACAAATGCTCATGTGTTACATGTTTCATTACACTGCAAGCATTTTTAATGCTTTATGGTTGAAGGATTGATTGCATATTAGCAAAAATCTTCTGATCCTGTATCCCTATAGTGTATAGTATAGCGGGGACATAGGGCTTCAAGAATTTTCCTCTAAGTTTAAAATATTGAAAAAATTATCATCCACCTAAGTAACTATATTATTTTGATAAAAATAATATTTTGCAGCACACGGCACATATATAGGAAAAATGCGTCTGGAATCCAACAAGCCAACGCAGCTGCCCATCGACTCAAACTTCCATTTTGGAGCCTCCACTAGAAACTATATCATTAGGTAAAGACTACTTTAATATGGAATGTTAGTTAAGGTAAGTCCACACTTATCAACTTTCCATTTTTAATTTATTTTAATTATCTCTAAATGATGGCAGTTGGTAACAATTCTTATTTCTGTTTTCCAAATTAGTGGGCCCAACCGAAACAATTTTTTTTGTGCATTTCCCCTATTTGTAGCCATCTGAGCTCATTAAAGTCATAGCCTTCTTAATATAATGTTATCAACATTGTGAAAACCAAGTTAAGTGAATGAGTTAATATGATTAACAATCAAAGTTATTACCAAGTATTTTGAAGTTCATTAATGTAATTATCTATGGAACTCATTAGCAATATCATTAATTAAAGAAACTGTACCTACAGAAGTCTAATCGCAGTCTATTTGTGTCCAGTCAAGTAGTGACAGTGGTACAGAAATTGTCTCTATTTTTATTCAACAAAGTGTAAAATGTATATTAAAGTTGTGAAAAAAGTTCTATCAAAAACTAGTTCTAATGTTTATTTACGTATTTACAAAGTGATCCTTTTTGCTGTTTTTAGTTAAAATGCTGTTTTACCTATTATTTTTTTTACATTTTATTAAATTAATTCCCAGTTAGATTTACGGAGCAGAGAGAAAATATTTAAGGTATCATTGGATTTTAGTTTATTATGTTCTGATTAAGAAATCGGCAGTTTAATAAAAATATTAAGCTCACCATACATACCGAAGAACTATTAATGTAATGAAAAAAAAATCTACATTACTTTATTAATTGTTCGTACAGCTGATCCGTGACAAAATCTAGTTTGTGGATTTATTATAAATCAAAAAAGTCCCAGGTTAACTTAGATTTTCTAGCTCTGTTAATAATGTTTATTTAGAGACAATTTGACAGAGATCCAAAGATACACTAATTCGCTTATAAAGTACAATGTTATTAAAAAGTTAGTAGTACGTAAAGTATGTAGTTCAGGGTCGTTTCCCATGCAAGCGAATGTGAAACTTATGAACTGTTGTATAAAATGTAACTAATACAACGTTGTGAAACTAGAGAGCGTCCGACGGGCACGGCGCGCGGCATCATGGAGGAGCTGCCCAACTCCGAGGCGGAGGGCGCCTTGCTAGGGCTGCCCGAGACACAGACTGAGCTCGATGTGAGTAATGTGACTTATACAACGTTGGATATAATGTAACTTATACAATGTTGTGTAGCTAGAGAATAGAATATAAAGCATTTTTTTTTATAAACGGGTGGTTTTTTACCTTTGGTTGTCGAGAAGCGACCACGAACCGTAAGACGCAGAGTAGACAGATAAGGTGGTCAGACGAACTGGTGAAAGCTGCGAGAGTTTTTGTATGGCATGGCAATTTATGAGGGAGGCTTATGTCCAGCAGTGGATGTCTTTCGGCTGAAATGATGATGTTTCGTTAAGCTATTAGAAACATTTATAAAAAATAATACATTCAAAACATTTGTTTGATCGTATGAACAAAAATATCAAAGCTTTGGCGAATCTATTTGAAAATACACAAGTTGTTTACCATTTTTTCCGATTCCCGTAAGAATTTTAGGAATTTCTTACCATCCATTCAGTACCCTAAGGTACAAATAATCATTTACTGAAACTTGAATTTTGTAAATTTGAAGTGGTTCTAGCTGAAGGTACCTTTGTCTGTCATTCATATTCACTAAGGGAAGAGTTCTTGGTACAGGGGGCTAAAGGTTCATCAAATTCATTTCGTATTTGAACAAATAAAAAAGGCTTAATTTTTTCCTCAGAATCTAACAGAGTTTAATACGGCGCACAATCGCCGTATCTCCATGCTGGGCATATCAACGGATGACGGCTCTGATGTTATGAAGGTATATTTTAATAAATATAACTCGCGCAGTTAAAGAAATAGAAGCCTCATGCTTTCTCGATCAAAATAAATATATCTAAGCGAAGCAGCATGATGTTTTTCATGTTTTTTTTTCAATTTGATTTATGTGCGCTAGTTGTATATAGAACTTAACACACATACATTACTGGGTATATCTGACGAGTTGGTTATAAAAAGGGGTTGATTTGGCTTATCGTAACTTACACCATTTCCAAAGTAATATGGATCGGAATCACAAAATAAAAATTTCGCTGTCACATACATTGACCCCGTCTGCTGACAGAACAAATGTATAAAAGAGCTGTTTTTTACCACCGATGTTGCAAGGGGAAAGTTGTCAGGTATGGTGAGCTGAATGACTCCTGGAATTTATTTGAATATTGTCAGAAGCACTCAGTTTATTCTTACGATAAGTAAGTAGACATTATTATGCAAAATTGCATACTCTTAAAAACTAACAATAATACTTTTAAAATGTTCCTTAGCCCCAAATAGGCTCAAAACGCTCAGTGCCAATGCCGACCGGAAACGCAAAGAAGCAGAAACGAAACGTTTCGTTCAACGAGGAAGTGGACATTATCAACCCGGAGGACATTGACCCCTCCGTGGGCAAATTTAGAAATCTGGTCAAGAGTACTATTGTGCCTAATGCCAACGCTCCCACGAGGAAAGTCAAACTGCAGATGCCAGATGATAGTGAGTATTTTTTACGAATATTTCTGTCTTATCCCACCTCGGAGATTTCTAGAATAATTTCTTTTTTAAAACAAAAGAGACCCGCCTTCAAAATTGACACATACTTAAGTACATAAAACTGATAACTCCTTCTTTTCTAAAGTCGGTTAAAATAGGTACTAAAACCTTCTCCTGAATGTAACAAATACTTTTGTGAAAACCGCATCAAAATCGGTTCAGCCAAACTCGAGATAATCGCGGACAAACACACATACATACATACATACAGGTCAATCAGATAACCTCCTTTTTTGATGTCGGTTAAAAAATGCACGCGCCATGCTTGGGTGAGTGAGATGTGTCGTGTTACTTGTACTGACGTCACTGAGAGGTGACCGAGCGTGGGGGCCGCACTTGCTGAGGGAGGCAGGGAGTTCCCATACTGTATGTAGTACTATTTATTATACTGTGGTCTTATTGAGTCGTATTTACCAGTGGCATTTGGAATGAAAACTTGAAGAGCCATACTACGATTTTCAACCCCATTATATTAAATTTTATAGTCAACCCTCCCCGTAAAATGATTATCCTTGTGGCGGTCTTTGGGAGAGGCCTATGTCTAACAATGGGCTTCTCTCGGTTGAGATGATAAAAGGCTGGCCATTGGAATAAAAATGTAATTGCTTGCTTTAAAAAAAATTAGCAATTACGCATTAGAGCCCCTAACTAGAAGGAATATGTGTTTAGCGTGCCTGAAATACATTAAAAGACGCACAAATACATACAAACCGCTAGACAAAACACGAAGAGCCACGGAAGTTTCGTAGGAATAAATTATCTATCTATATCTATCTAATTTCTTATTATTATAAGCAACTAAGTAATATCAAGTTTAATGCACGCGTATTATTCCTTATCCAGGCCAACACATGTCCCTCCGTCCTCAAGAGTTGTCCCGTGGCGCTGCGCTATACGGCGACCTGCCAGCGCCAGGCCCTCCCTCTCAGTTGGCGCTAGTGGGCGCTAGGCTCGGCATGGTGCTGCCCGACCCCGCGCCGCCTGTCGACCTGGAGCCGCAGCCGGCGATGCCCCACCCCGCACATGGTCAGTATATTACACCTGGTATACTGCAGTTGATACCTGATTTACAAAAGTTTACACCTGGTATACCACGGTTTTCCCCTGGTGTACAACGGTTTTCCCCTGGTATAACACAGCAGTTTATTTCTGCTAAACACCATCTTACACCTGGTATAAATCAGTTTATTTCTGCTCAACAGCAGTTTACACCTGGTTTACTGCGGTTTACACCTGCTATACAGCAGCTTACACCTGGTTTACAGCAGTTTACACCTGCATTACAGCAGCTTACATCTGGTTTACAGCAGTTTACACTGTTAACACCTGATATGTGTATCAGTTAACACTGTTTACACCTGATATACAGCAGTTTACAATGTTACAAGTATCAAGCAAGCTATACGGTTTACGTACGGTAGTCGCATTTATATGGAATAATGTTATGATGTTCTATCAACACGACTTATATTATTATACAACCATTTTATAGAACCATATGGCTATATTACTAATCAATACATAGTATTAAAAACAAAGTCGCTTCCCGCGTCTGTCCCTATGTATGCTTATCTTTAAAACTATCCAACGGATTTTGATGCGGTTTTTTGTAATCGGTAGAGTGATCCAAGAGGAAGGTTTATAAGTATAATACATGAGCAACATAGCAATAGGTTAGGCGGTACGAAGTTCGCCGGGTCGACTAGTATTATAATATAATAAAAATATTATTTCTCTTTTGTTCTCAGTTCCAGAAGAAGCGGGTCCATCGAACGAACCAAAAAGAAAGAAATACGCAAAGGAGGCGTGGCCTGGGCGGAAACCGGGCCTCGTGTGAGGATAGCCTTATATCTTATGCGTTTAATATACTTTTGAGTAAAGCTGTTTTACACTTGAATTGTATAAAAATAATATCGCATCGCACTCAGAGCCCCTAACTAGGAAGAACCTGTATTTAGGGTGTCCTAAACATACAGAGACGAACATTACACCCAGACCGGGAAACGAACATCGATATTCATCATAACAATGTTCGCTTGGAATCGAACCCAGGTGCACCCGCGTCTCAGTCCACATCACTGACAACTGAGCACTTGAAGTCATCATGTTTTGTTTATGCAAAGAATAAATTAAGACGATATACGCGAAATAAATCAAACGACCGAGGATCAGAGGTTGTGCTTTTCCCTCAAACATACTGAAGGAAAAGGACAGTCATATGTCAGTCGCCCACATCGGTTACTACATTGTATTCGAAAAATTAATAAATATTAAATATCTTTTTAATTATAACTTTTAAATCAAATTTAAATTACCAGAATTTAATTTACTTTATTATCATTATTCCAATGTAGTTTCAACAAAAACTAGTTAGTAATTTCGAAGAAGAATTTCCTTCTTATTAAGAAATTAGAAGGAAAATAGCTATTCCCGTTTTTTGGAATGGTTATCTTTGACGAAATAATGTGCAGAGGTTTTTTGATTCTACAAGTGTTTCTCAATTATAAAAGACTTTATTATATCCTCAAAAACGTTATGATAAAATTCCAGATCCTTTACCTCTTATAGATTAAGAGAATTACTTGATTTAAAAAACCTTAAAAACTCATATAGCGTCTTAAGTAGGCGATTTAAGTAAATAATGGTGTATTTAGGCGTTCGGTTATAGTCTTTGGAGGACGTGTATTGAAATGTATCGTGAAACTATGTATAATATCGTTGAAATGTTAATGATACTTCATCATTTCATAATGTATATCGATCAGAAAGAGCCCACTGCTGGACAGAGGCCTCTTTTCTGGCAGTCGGTTTTGCCAACTCGTCAGGTCTTTCTTGAGGACGTCACCGATTTGGTCGGTGAACTTTTGACCTTTTTTTTATTTTAATAAAGTAAATAGCAAGTTAAAATTATAGTGAAATGTCAATAAAAGGAAACCATTGAAAAATAATTTTACATATTACCTACTTAGTGTAAGTTTTACTGATATTCAGTAAGTTGATTTAACTGAATGTTTTTTTTGTATAAAAGTCTAAAAGCTAGAACCATGGAATAAAATAAACATGTTTTTTTTATACCTACTTTATTTTGTTTCCTTGATCGTGAAAGCCTACAAGATAAATCAGTCAGGAGTCTAGTCGTATGTCAGGAGTTCACAGTCCCGAGTTCAGAGTTCAGAGTTCTGCGTTCTTTTGAACGTGATGACCCCAACTCGAGCGGTCATCGGTCACTGGAACGTAGAACTCTCAAATTCAAGTTTATTTAATTATGGGATACACGGTAAAAAATCATTTATTCAATAAATATAAAACTCTTCCGTTACTGACTGACTGACAGACAACGCAGAGCCGAAACTACTGGGCGTAGCGGGCTGAAATTTTGCACGTGGGTTCCTTGGGGAGTGAAAGGGAGCACTAAAGAATAAATACACGAAATTCCTATGGGAACGCGAAAAAATGGGATTTTGGTGTTTATGAGAAATCTGCGCAGGTGAAACCGCGGGGCAGCATTTAGTTTATTATCAGACTAGTCCTTCCTCCTGAATCACTCTATCTATTAAAGAAAACCGCATCAAAATCCGTTCAATAATTTTAAAGATATAAGCATACATAGGGACAGACGCGGGAAGCGACTTTGTTTTATACTATGTATTGATATACGGTATCTGAGGTATTTACTCGGTGTTTAAGCACAGTATAATAAAGAGTACTACGTCTAAGGAAGACTGTGCTAACAGTAACCCTACAGTCCCTATCACTAAAGTGTTCCGACCTAATTACCTTGGTCGCGTGGCGGAGTAATAACGTTGCTCCCCGTAATTGTGTTCGGATGCAACAGCTGCCCCGAGGCGAGCTGAAAATACAAATATTCTTGCCTGCACCAAGTTACGTAACTAGGTATATTAAATGTTTTTAACTTTTTTGCTAACTTCCGATACCTAACACAATATTCTTCAGGCAGGAGTCAGGATGACGCCACCAAACGACCACTTTTTAGTTAAAATAATATTTTACTCCTGAATTTATACAAGTGACTTTAAATTTGGGAACGAAACTCTTAAGTAGTATCAGTAGTACAGTGGCGGACACGATAGGCGTAACATTCCGGTTTTTCTGTATTGAAAAATAGCTCTTGTTCTTTTGGTAATACAGTCTAGGGCTGACGAAACCATAGACAAATCTGTTACGGCCTCCTAGTCCGTGACTGTACTTATCGATCGATAATATTACAATCGATACAAGAAAATATTATTTTTTAGATTAAGTATTTCAAATTTTCATTTCTTATGTCTAGTTCATAAATAAGAACACACGTATTTAGCATTAGAATTTAAACAAAAAAAAACAGACTTATATATTTGAGACAATGAAGAGGCCCAACTGTCAACCGTAGAGTTCAAATACCTGATACAGCTGTGAAGTTTTGTTTAATAATTTAAAATAACTTTGTAAAATCAAGGTAGCGCATAGTTTTAGAACACCACTCAGTTCTGTTTATATAAAGTAAGCGCGTGTTGACAAACTTTCAGTTTCAGGCTAGTTTCAGCGTTCCTGAACTTTGTCTAATGGAACTGAAGCTCGGAGACGAGTTCAGGTAATAGTAGTTTAATTGAAAGTAACTATTAATTAATACGTGCTGTTGTAGCAAACTAGCAACATGGATTGGTTTATGCGTATGTACCTAAGCTTTAAACTAACGCCACCATTAATAAAAATGAGTAGGTACTCCGAAAATAAAATACTTACTTACTACTACAGTCTCGCTTTAAGAGTATATATCAAACGACGAAATGAACAGAGATATAGAGCTTCGATATAGCATACTGAGGGAAAGGGACAGTCATATGTCAGTCGTCCGCATCGGTTTCTACATTTTATTGGAAAAAGTAATAAATTTATATTGAATATATTTTAAAGCTTTTTTAGAGGCTACAAATGTATCTAAATTAGAACAATCTTAATGGCTTGTATAAAACAGCAAAAGCAATGCATTATTCTAAGGCAGTATTCGAAAAGCACCGTCTTCTATATGCATACAAATATTTTCTCATCATCTCAGCCAAAAGACGCTAACTGCATTACATGCAATAACCAATATATTTTTTTATTCTATTCTTATTTTTATACAACTGGACGTAGGCCTTCCCCGCACATCGCCCCACCTACCGCTCCTGAGCAACCCTAATCCAGGGTTATCACGATAATGAACGCTCTATATTTACAACTAGAGGCTGCCCCGCGGTATTTCCCGCGCAGATTTCTCATAAACACAAAAATCCCGTTTTTTCCCGTTCCCATGGGAATTTCGGGAAAACCTTTCTTAGTGCTCACCTACACTCCCTAAGGAAGCTACATGCAAAATTTCAGCCCGCTACGCCCAGTAGTTTCGGCTCTGCGTTGTCTGTCAGTCAGTCAGTAGCGGAAGAGTTTTATACATATTGATTAAAATTTTGGCTTCGTACATTGTGTGTGTGTAGTAGACGGGAGAACTAAGTAGGTACCGTATAAACGGTCGCAAATTCCGCTAACTGAATAATGTAGCAACAGGTAGCCTTCTGTATTTTGTTGCATTTCCATTTCAAACTCTATTCCTAAAGACTTAAGGTCGTAAATAAAGCAGGTAATGTTTTCACAAATGAAATTATGCTGTTAGGATTTTAGGCTGCCCCATTTTTATGAGGCCCTCTACCGGTTTAACGAGGTTTATTCGTTTGGTTATTTATGTAACTTTTTCAGTGAAAACCGTTGATTATTGTTTGATAAAAAAATTTGTTAATTTTTAAAATTGTTTTTTATTTTTTCGTAATACGTTTGCTACAATATCTTCTACGCAGCAGTCAGTGTCTAACGAAGCTTAGTAGTTTTGCTACGTAGCTACGACGTAGCAAAACCATAGCCTACATTTGCTACAGTTGCTACGGAAGCCAAATTCCTCAATTCCATTAGATTTAGCGTCCCAAATTAATATTGTAATTAGGAGTCAAAGGCGAGTGAGCTACAAAGGGATAAGTTAATTCGGGGTGTTGGGTCCGGACCTAAATAAGGTAAGCGTTACAGATGACCCAGATGCTCTCCTATGATGTATCAATCTACAAAATGTTTCTGCAGTACCTAAATAAATAAAAGCTTAATACAACACTATTAACACCTACAATACATTTGTAAATTTTATTAATTTTTTTATGTGTTTTTTTATCTATTTTAAAACTTACTAGTCGACCCGGCGATTTTCGTACCGCATAACCTAATTCTTTTTTGTGCATGTAGGTATTATACTTATAAACCTTCCTCTTGAATCACTCTATCTATTGAGAAAAACCGCATCAAAATCCGTTGCGTATTTTGAAAGATATAAGCATATTAGGGTCAGACGCAGGATGCGACTTTATTTTATACTATGTATTGACTAGTCGACCCGGCGAACTTCTTACCGCCTAACCTTTTACTATAATATGCATGTATTATACACATAAACCTTCCTCTTGTATATATATTACTCTATGTATTAGGAAAACCGTATCAAAATCCGTTGCCTAGATTTAAAGATTAAGCATACATAGGGACAGACGCGTGAATCGACTTTGTTTTATACTATGTTTTGTATTTTGATTGATGATTGAATTTAATGATGATGATTGATATTGATTATGTAATGTATTGTGTGCGCAAATTAAGTATATACCTGTATACACCTATGGTCTCGTGCGCCCTAGACTGTGTAATACAACCAAAAAAGCAAGCTATTTTGGAATACAGAAAAACCGGAAGTGTTACGCCGTCCTAGTTCATCCGCCATTCAAAACAAATTGTTATTTGACTGATAGATTGATTATTGGTGCATATTTTTACCACGCGCAGACTTAGCTGGCACGCCAATTATCTCATTTAAGATACAGCGTCAGTAAGGAATGAATTTGCGTGCCGTATTGACGAAACAATAGCTAGGCTAGGTAGATAGTAAGCCCACGCCCTGCAGTACCGGGCCGAAGAATAGGACTGAGGTATCCCCTGCCTGTCGTAAGAGGCGACTAAGAGGGGACCCCGGGGTCGTTGGGTGCACGAGTCGGGGGCCTCGTGTAGTCATACAACGGCCCCGAGAAGGACGGCGGAACGCGGTGTCCCGATTCCGTCGTCGAGCGTAGGAAGAGCCATCCGCGCTCAGGGGGGACTACCAACACTTGTCCCCCCGTGAAGAGGCTAAACAGCCAGTGCTGGAGGGGGTCGCGGAGTTGAACATAACGATCGAAAGATCACCCGTGACCCCCTTGCCAACAGCCGAGATGGACACCGGCGGGGTTTTAGTGGGTGCGAACCCCACATAACCCTGCGACTCCCCCCGGGGTTGCAGGGTACTCGTTAGGAGTTTCCCCGCCTAAAAAAAAAAAAAGGTAGTAAGCCCTGTAGGTCCGGGCGTAAGAATAGGTCTACGGTATGCCCTGCCTGTCGTAAGAGGCGACTAACAGGGGTCTTTGGGGTCGTGGGTGTGAAGGGCGGGGGCCCGACACACTCATCAAACGGCCCTGAGATGGGCGGCGGCACAACTTGTGGCACTGTGCCGCCGCAGCTCCAAAGGCGAGCCGGGGAGGGAACAATATGCCCTCCCCGAGCATGAAGCTAATAATAGCTGAGCGTGGGAAGACTTCGGACGCTATAATGTGTGGTTCCCGGGGTTCTTCCCAAAAGCGCCAGGACGGCCGCCGAGGGGTTTTAGTGGGTGCGAGCCCCACATACCCCCGACGCTCCCCCGAGCGTCGGGAAATGCGATAGGCATTTCCCCTCGTTAAAAAAAAAAAAAAAGGCTAGGTAGGTAGTAGGTAGTATTTACCAAAACTTTAGAGGAAAATTTTTACTCCATCCATTGACCATCTCCGTGTCTCAGTTGACAGTGGTGTTGATTGGGACTTCTGATGTTCGGGTTTGATTCCCGACGGGGGCAGGGTTTTGTTTGTATATTACGTTATAATATTATGTGTTGCGGGCACCCTCCCCAAGATACTAGATCGACCTAGTTTGAGGCACAGCTCCAAAACTTCGAAAAAAAACGTGTTGCTTCTCGTACAGCCAATACTCGTGTAGCGTGCACGCGAATTATGCTTGTGTGAGTGAGGTGAGACGTGCTACTTGAACTGAGAGTCACTGAGGGGTATCCGAGCGCGGGGGCTGCACGTGCACGTAGGAGACAGGGAGTGCCCATACTGCCCATACTGTACGTAGTACTCTTTATTATACTGTATTTGAGGCTCTGAATCTAATGCGATTTTACAGGTACTCTAAATTAACTAAAATGCCTTTCTATAACATATTATTAAGGGAAAATATTTTTAGTTTGTTTAAATCGAATAGGCTACGAAACTACTGGAACGATTTGATAATCAATAAATATAAAATTCTTCCGTTACTGACTGACTGACTGGCAGATAACGTAGACCCGAAACTAATGGGCGTAGCGGGCGCTAATTTGGTAAGTGGGTTCCTTGGGAAGTCTGAGAAATAATTTCCCGAAATTCGCATTGGAACGGTAAAAAACTGGATTTTGGTGTTTATGAGAAATCTGCGCTGGTGAAACCGCGGGGCAGCATCTAGTCTTATTAAAAAATCTAAATAGCACACAGTCTATCATTAATAATATTGTGAAAACTTTTATTGAAAGGCTTTATGAAGTTCGCCCTGTCTGCTAGTATTTATAAATACAACAAATTTTTTGACCTTTTTTTTGGCCTTTATTAATATAATATTATTAATTTATTTTGTTTTTTACGATTTGAAGGTTCATCGAACTCTAATAAGTGCATTGTATTGTTGTGTTAATCGATAAGTTCGTCGCCCTCGAGGGTGAGAAACTGAAAACTCTGAAATTCGATCCCTTTGGCTTCTGTTGTTCTGTTTTGCGGGCATAGAATTTAAAACAGTAATTTGATATTATTTGAAGTCTTTTTAAATTTCATGTTGTTAAGAGCCAGTTTACAGAAATGCTAGTGCCATTCTCGAAAAAACATTATATCTTCTAAACTAAGGCAACGATCAAAAATGTGGCACAGTATGACACTACATGCTTAGTATTTTTTGAGCACTGGGGGCCAAGTTTCTTAACTAAAAACGAGTGACTTGTAATTGTCTTGTTAGCGATTTCGTTAACCATTGCCGCTTTAACAAAGATAATTTCTGTTGCACGCTCAAATAAAACAGCAATGGTTAATTAAGTCGCTAACAAGACAATTACGAGTCACTCGTTTTTAGTTAAGAAACTTGGCCCCCTGTTATGTAGTCCTAAGTAAAAAGAAAAAAATAATCCACAGATTGTTGCCAAAAGTGACCACTTTTAGCAATACTTTGTAGTTTTCTTTGGTCTTTATCCTAAAAGCTATACAACAGTGCCCCTTAAAAATACTAGGCTACATTATCTAGTCTCACACTGTGCCACATTTTTGATATTTGCCTTAGTTTAGAAGATATCGCTGTAAACTGGCTCTTGAAAAGTTTGGGATAAATATTTTGCAGCTAACAACACGGCAGATTGTTATCTATATAATCTAACTAAAGATATTATTTTCCTTGTAGAATTTTCTCAGAGAAAGCTCTCATGCTCTCACAATAGTCACTATAAAAGCGTAGGTGCTGTGAGAGATTTACGAAGACTCTGGAACTAACGGATTATAAAAGGAATCCTGATTGAACTGCGAGTGGGCGGAAATTTTTATAATACATTTATCATATTGATAGGTAGAATAGAAAAGAATAGAATAGAAAACACTTTATTGCATACGAACATTATTAAATTTAGGGTGCGGATAAATTGAATAGGTATATGTATATTTACCGGGTATTATATCCTAACTAATGCTTGATTAATCACACTAATATTATAAAGGCGACAGTTTATATTTGTCACTTCTTCTAGTCTAACCGGCTGAAGCGATTTCAATGAAATTTGGTATGGAGTTAGCTGACATCCTGAATGAACACAGGCGTTTTACGGCGGTAATAAACTGCGGGTATAAACTGCGGGGCACAGAATAGTGTTGTACAAAACACATATTTTCACTAACCAAGGGATATGATCAACAAATAAGTAAAACCGTTTGTAATAGGGTCTACAAATTAGGAATGAAAACTACACCTTTTCTAGCCGATCGTAAAAAAAACTCAAACCACGGCAAATATTCAAAACGAGTAATCTTGCTTAGTAATTGTACTGTTATACAGTCCTAAGTCTAAAGATCTGAATGATGAAGGAACTTAATGATTGTGGCCTTAAGTGAGCACTTTTACTTAATTACACCAAGTAGAAGTCTTTAATCAACCTATAAGCTACACAAAAGTAGCCTTAGGCCTCATTTACGAAGACGCGGCGCGTTGTGCTGGGCGGCCCAGCCTGGGCCTCATGAAGGCTCCGTCGCCCGCGGCAGTGCACGCGTCAGCGCCCGCCACCGCGTCTCCTTAAGAGGCATAGCACAGCTAAATTAGCGCCAACCGAGAAAAAAATAATATCTTCTAAACTAAGGCTTCATCAAAAATGTGAAACAGTAATCCCCTGGATAATGCAGCCTAGTATTTTTAGGGCACTGCTTGTGTGATCTTGTATGATCTGTGGGAGAGGCCTATGTCCAACAGTGGGCGTATCTCTGCTGAAATGTTGATAAATATGTAGAAGAAGAAGAAAAGTTTTTTTCAGACCTCTGCTCCGAGCAAGGCGTATACAGTGGCGGTCTAGGGCTGACATTCATTCGCAGTCAGTGTATGGAGGCTACTCGGTCGAGTATGATACTCGGACATGTCGTTCCCGAGTACTGATTATACTAGCTCGACCCGTCTCATACTTCGTCGAGCGTATGCTTCACTGTCTTGAAGTCGGAACTTGACTGAGTATATGAATTTGGAGCGGAGAACGAGTTGAAGTTACATTTTGGCACTTTGGAGTGCGAGCGAGCTGCGATTCTACTGTGAATATCAGCCTATAAGGTTGTAACAGATTTATCTATGTTCTCATGTGCCCTAGAATAAAATAGAATAGAAAACACTTTATTGCATACAATACAAAAGTACATTAATAAATACAGGGTACAAACAAACTGAATTTGCATGCAATGGG
Source organism: Euspilapteryx auroguttella (assembly GCA_951802225.1). Taxonomy (NCBI): domain Eukaryota; kingdom Metazoa; phylum Arthropoda; class Insecta; order Lepidoptera; family Gracillariidae; genus Euspilapteryx; species Euspilapteryx auroguttella. The sequence goes on along the minus strand of OX637664.1, from coordinate 4,829,386 downwards.
CGGCCTTATCGCTAAAAGCATATAACAATAGATACTTATAGTATATTATTTTAAAACGAATAACAATAGATACTTACAAAATATATATTCAAATAAACATACATTGAATTAAAATACTAAATATATACACATACATAAACTCTAGATAAACATAAATACATAAACAATACATACAAATAATAAAAATAAATGATATCATACAATCGATAACAATGTACTTAACTGTTAGACTAGACCTAGACTGTTTTACCAAAGAACAATAGCTATTTTGGAATACAGAAAAACCGGAAGTGTTACGCCGACTAGACCGCCACTGTACAATAAACCTGCAGAAACCACCTATATTTTTTTTTCTGTCAGGCTGACATTCACGAGTCGAGTCGAAATTTGAGCTTGCACTCCAAACTGTAAAAATGAAACTTCAACTCGGTTTCCGCTCCAAAATAATATACTGGGTGTTTCTGACAAGGCGGTAATAAATCAAAGAAGCTGACGGGGTCAATGTATGGGACAGCTGATTTTTCGTTAGAGATTTCGACCCGTGTTGCTTTGGGAAAGTTGTTAGGTATGGTGAGCTGAATCCCCCCTTTAATTTATTACCCCCTTGTCAGAAACACCCTGTACAAAGTTAAATTTCCACTCTCAACGGAGTATGAGACAGTCCGAACCAGGATAATATGTACAAGGAAATGATTTGTCCGAGTTTAAATTTGAGCGAGTAAACTCAAACACTTACCGTCTTATTCATAAAGATACAGTAGATTTTAAGTAGCGTTATTAAAGGTCTACTTCTCTGGTTTGTTGTATGGTAAATTCGTGTCATCCAGTCTAAATTGACATACGTCAAATAACTAAAATGCTCTTTAACTTTTTATGAATAAGAGGGTTACTCTGAATAACAGCCTTAGAATAAAAACACCAGTTTAATGCAACACTCACCTAGGGTGGGACAATCAATTTTCGTAGACAAACAAAAACCGTTCTGAACCATAATTGGCAAATCATGTCCCCATTTATTTGAGTGCCTCGCCCGAAACACACCTTAATGTGTACGAAAGAGGAGTTAGGATTGTATACACCGACACGAAAGAAGCTACGTGAACGTTACAAGACGGAAACGCAAGAAGACATTTAGCCTTACCATTGGTAAAAATGTTAGGAAATTAGGTTTACTTATACGCCCATGCCCGATCTCCGCTTATGAGCAAAAAGCCGAAACAATTCGTCGCAATTGTTCGACGGTCTTGCTTGAGTAATGCCGCAGACTCCCTTTTTTTTTTTTTTTGTAACGGGGGGAAATGCCTTAAGCATTTCCCGACGCTCGGGGGAGCGTCGGGGGTATGTGGGGCTCGCACCCACTAAAACCCCCCGGCGGCCGTCTTGGCGCTTTTGGGAAGGACCCCGGGAACCACACATTACTGGCGTCCGAGGTTCCTCCCACGCTCAACTGATATCAGCTTCGTGCACGGGGAGGGCATATTGTTCCCTCCCCGGCTCGCCTTTGTAGCTGCGGCGGCACAGTGCCACAAGCTGTGCCGCCGCCCATCTTGGGGCCGTTTAATGAGTATGTCGGGCCCCCGCCCTTCACACCCACGGCCCCAAAGACCCCTTTTAGTCGCCTCTTACGACAGGCAGGGTATACCGTAGACCTATTCTTACGCCCGGACCTACAGGGCTTATGCCGCAGACTCCCTCCTGGCGTCACAAATGGACGGCAAACAAAATTCTACTTTACTTTGTAAAATTACCCTTCTTTTATGAATCTATCATACATAACAACTGTGTTTTAATCAGCCTGTTAATAAATGTATAGGTACAGATAATACAGGAAGTTTTAAATCTCACGAAATTTAATTAAATTTTGATTTCGCGAAGATTTCAAATGTGAGGATTACAGTTTGAAGGACACAAATCTTCGCTCGCTAATATAGCCCCAGTTTAACAAAATAATAGCAAATAGTAGGGCCTGTGGCAAGGATTAGCTTTTCCCCACAGGCGAAACCTCAGTTTTCCCGCGGCCGCCGTCGGGAGAGGTCGTTTCGCGTTCTTAACATTGTTAACTATTAGCTTTCTGCAAAATAGTTATATTTCTGTGTGAAAATAGTACTCAATACAGATTCAGAATAAAGTTTCGTGAAGTTATTGAACTAAATGCGAGCGAGGTGAGTTGTTTAACTTTGATTTGAGTTTTTTTTGACGCGCTTTTAGGCGTTAATATTTCAATACCTGTTGCTGCCAATATATTTCGTGATTTTACGGAGTAGGTAGGTAATAACATTATTATTATTCACAATCGAATTTTCATAATATTATTTGAGTAAGTATGTGAAAGTCTCTGAATAATCATCATCATCATTGATTTAGCCCATAGATTTCCACTACTGGACATAGGCCTCCCCCATCATCATTTCAGCCGAAAGACGATCATTGCTGGACATAGGCCTCCCCCACGGAACGCTACAACGACAGGCTTTGAGCGACTCTTATCCAGTGCACTCTTGCAGCCTTTACCAGGCTTCGTCTGACTACTCTGCGGGGTCTGCACCCTGCACCTTAATGCGAAAAACATTAAGAATAATTTACAATAAAAATGGGGAGCTTTAAGTGCTGGCTAAAAATAAAGTGGCCTAAAAAGAATGCGTATATTTTTTATACTTTTTTTTATCTTTTTAGTGCCAGGACCGATTCATTTCTGTAGTAATTAGTCTCAACCCGAAAAAAAAACAGAATTGCTTTTAAAATATTGAAAAAATGATAGGTATAGGGGCGGTCTAAGACGGTGTAACAGATTTGTCTACGGTCTCGTGTTCAGATATAATACAGAAAAACCGGAAGTGTTAAGCCGTCCTAGACCGCCACTGTACCTATCACCCGAGCGTAGCGTTTTAATAAAATTAATGTTGTTGAATACTGGTGAAATGTCTGACAGTCAGAATGTCTTATCTTTTATATCATGAAAAAAGTCGAGGGTTTTCTCAGGGGACATTTCTTTGGCCTTTATTTTGACATTACCAGGGACGCCTCTGCCACATCCGGTTTCCGGACATCTGCTTCTTGCTCCTGACACCAACGCGGACGAATTAATTATATTATTATTTTTTCCTTTTGTTTGCCTCTAATATTTGCTTGAAGTTAATTTACATATAAGGGTAAAATAAGAAAACGAATCTCTACTTTTATTTTAAAGAGAAAATATTATTTGATTTGAAAAGAGTTGAAGTTTTGAAATTCTGGATAGATTTGAAAACTTATTGAACCATTAAAATCCTACAGTATCCCTAATAGGCTAATACAATATTTTAATAAAAAAAAGGCTTGTATTAATAATATTGTGTACACTTATATTGTAGAAAGTATATATATTTAACGATTCCGCTTGAAATTTCGGGAAAAACTAAATGTTCATTTTCATTCGATAAAAATATTTAAGTGTACTCAAGTACTCAGGACCCGACCCTGAAAAGAGATTTCGAAATATTCTACGTTGAAAAACCTTTTTTTGCAAAGCCTAGCTTTATATTTTTCTTTCAGAAGCAAAACTTTTGATTTGATTATTATTTCAGGCTGTTTACACGAAGAAAGGCTAAATCTAAGCTTATTAACAGCTTTTGTTGTTTTTGTACGTATTATTCATTTAGTTTTATTTAATCTTGCTTTCTGACAGCTTTTTTTAGTTCTGGCCATAATACGATACTGCCTCCTTGTTCCGCGATGTAAGTTGTACAACGCTTTCTACTTTAACACAGCTGATTTTACAGAATGTTTTTAACAATTAATTATATATTGACACCGCTAAAGATCTTATTTAATTACTAGTCGACCCAGCGAACTTCGACCATCTAACATAATACTATGTTGTGGACGTATTATACATAAAAACGATGCTCTTGAGTCACTCTATCTATTTAAAAAACCGCATTAAAATCCGTGGCATAGTTTGAAAGATCTAAGCATACATACATACATACAGAGAGAATCGACTTTGTTTTATAATAATTAGTGATCGCGACTAAAGATAGATCTTATAGAATTCTATGAAAATAATGCCTTTCGAACGGTGGTAAAGTTAAGGCGGTTCAAGCCTGTGTGGCGCGTTTTTTTTTCGTTTTTTATTTATTCGTTTTAATAAAGTTTGAATGACTGCCCGCAGCTGAATAACCGTCTCTCACATTGTTTTTGCAAGACAGAGTTATTGATTACGAACACTTTCGTCAGAATAATTAAAAAACGTGTTTTTTATTAATTTCGCGCCACTCAGCCTTGAACCGCCTTAAAGGATCTAACTCTCTTTCAGGGCTACGGAATAAGAGATCGGTTTTTCACGGCCACAGCAACAGCTGAGATCAGACAATTACTGAGAGCTTCGTTGGGTGATCTCGGGTGACTGATGTAGCCAATATTAGCAGCGCATGTGCAACCATATGCACTGCAAGTCCGCCAAATGGCCGCAGGTGCTCGTAGCTTGTCTCCTTTTTTATCAAGATCAGCTCTATGTCTCCTTTCAAACTCAAACACAAGTTATTGTTATATAACTTTACTAGAGGCTGTCCCGCGGTGTCACCCACAGATTTCTCATAAACACATAAATCCCGTTTTTTCCCGTTCCCATAAGATTTTCGGGAAATAATTCCTTAGTGCTCCCCAAGGAACCCACGTGCAGAATTTCAGCCCGCTACGCTCAGTAGTTTTTGATCTGCGTTGTATGTCAGTCAGTAACGGAAGAGTTTTATATATATTTATTAAAAAAACAGTTTTATCAAACGACTGTAATGTTAACTTATTTATATAATCTCAATCTTACCTTACCTTATTTCATTTTAGTTTTGTGACAATTTATCCAATCAGACAGCGCATTAACACACACAAAAATCTCTATTTGAAATTAAATAGGTACTATACAAGCTTCATGATTGAAACTTACCTAAATCAACAGATTCAACAATCTTGATAGTTTAAATATAGTTAAATTCGATCCATTACGTAGGTGATTGTTTAAACAATGCGGTCGGTTACAGACGAGCTGACGACAGGCAGTACGTTGAAAATACTCCGTTTACTAGTTTTTACAACTTCGTTCAAGGCTCAGAAAACATCTGAACTAGCGCCAGTCCTGATATTATTATCACAGCCTTGCACATAGGGCTCGCCTACTCATCGTCACAGAGACAAACATTTTAGGAGAGATGTCTGGCTAAATCGTTATTAAAAATTATTGGTACACAACCCTGTGCTGAATTAAGGGAGCCCAAAACTGGGGAGTTTAAATGTTTACCCCATTTTGCCACCTTGCCTTGCCACCGGGCAGTCGTTGAGAGTTATTAAAGATTTGACGTATCTATCTACGACTTTATCTGTCTACTTCTACTATGTACTATATATATATATATATATATATAGTTCATAAGCTTATTAACAGCTTTTGTTGTTTTTGTACGTATTATTCATTTAGTTTTATTTAATCTTGCTTTCTGACAGCTTTTTTTAGTTCTGGCCATAATACGATACTGCCTCCTTGTTCCGCGATGTAAGTTGTACAACGCTTTCTACTTTAACACAGCTGATTTTACAGAATGTTTTTAACAATTAATTATATATTGACACCGCTAAAGATCTTATTTAATTACTAGTCGACCCAGCGAACTTCGACCATCTAACATAATACTATGTTGTGGACGTATTATACATAAAAACGATGCTCTTGAGTCACTCTATCTATTTAAAAAACCGCATTAAAATCCGTGGCATAGTTTGAAAGATCTAAGCATACATACATACATACAGAGAGAATCGACTTTGTTTTATAATAATTAGTGATCGCGACTAAAGATAGATCTTATAGAATTCTATGAAAATAATGCCTTTCGAACGGTGGTAAAGTTAAGGCGGTTCAAGCCTGTGTGGCGCGTTTTTTTTTCGTTTTTTATTTATTCGTTTTAATAAAGTTTGAATGACTGCCCGCAGCTGAATAACCGTCTCTCACATTGTTTTTGCAAGACAGAGTTATTGATTACGAACACTTTCGTCAGAATAATTAAAAAACGTGTTTTTTATTAATTTCGCGCCACTCAGCCTTGAACCGCCATAAAGGATCTAACTCTCTTTCAGCGCTACGGAATAAGGGAGCCGGTTTTTTACGGCCACAGCAACAGCTGAGATCAGACAATTACTGAGAGCTTCGTTGGGTGATCTCGGGTGACTGATGTAGCCAATATTTGCAGCGCATGTGCAACCATATGCACTGCAAGTCCGCCAAATGGCCGCAGGTGCTCGTAGCTTGTCTCCTTTTTTATCAAGTTCAGCTCTATGTCTCCTTTCAAACTCAAACACAATTGATTGTTAAAGTAAAGTAAAAAGTAAAAAATGATTTATTCAATACAGGATACAAGATATCACTTATTTAAAGTTAATATGACTAATCTAATTAATATTGATACCTAAATTTCGTAAAGTATCCTAAACTGTGAGAGGCAAGGTAACAAATGTTTGGCTTGCCTTACGACAATGGTCGTCTGGAGACGCCCCCAAACGAGCCCTCCTCTGTCAAATGATTCTACTCGTTATATAACTTTACTAGAGGCTGTCCCGCGGTGTCACCCACAGATTTCTCATAAACACATCATCATCATCATTTCAGCCGTAAGACGTCCACTGCTGGACATAGGCCTCCCTCAAGGCTCTCCATCTGTACCGATCGCAGGTGGCCTGCATCCAGCGTGGACCCGCAGCCTTGCGCAGATCATCCGTCCATCTGGTCGGTGGACGTCCTACGCTGCGCTTGCCGATCCGTGGTCTCCACTCGAGAACTTTTCGGCCCCAGCGGCCATCTGTTCTGCGGGCTATATGACCTGCCCATTGCCACTTCAACGAGCTTATCCGCTTGGCTATATCGGTGACCCTGGTTTCTCTGCGTATGTCCTCATTTCTGATTCGATCCCGCAGAGAAATCCCGAGCATAACCCGCTCCATGGCTCGTTGAGCTACTCGGAGCCTGTTCATAAGCCCTATAGTGAAGCACCACGTTTCAGAACCGTATGTCATCACTGGCAGCACACATTGGTTAAATACCTTCGTCTTCAGGCACTGAGGAATATTGGACGAGAAGACGTTGCGTAGTTTCCCGAACGCCGCCCATCCGAGCTAGATTCGGCGATTGACCTCCTTCTCGAAGTTGGACCTACCTAACTGGATGGTTTGTCCTAGGTATACGTACTCGTCGACAACTTCGACAACCGAGTTCCCAACCATAACTGGGGTAGGCAGAACATGGACATTAGACATGACCTTCGTCTTGTCCATGTTCATTTTAAGGCCCACCTGTTGGGAGACTCGGTTGAGGCCATCGAGCATCGTGCTGAGTTCCTCCATCGACCTTGCCATGACTACGATGTCGTCGGCAAACCGAAGGTGAGTGATGTATTCGCCGTTAATATTGATGCCCTGCCCTTTCCATTCTAGAAGTTTGAAGGCGTCTTCTAAAGTGGCGGTGAACAGTTTCGGAGATATAACATCTCCCTGTCTCACGCCTCTGTTCAAGGGAATAGCCTTCGAATTCTGTTCCTGTACTCGGACAGACATGGTGGCGTTGCTATACAAACACTTCAGCACTTCGATGTACCGATAGTCAATCCGGCATCGTTGGAAGGACTCTAGCACCGCCCATGTTTCGACCGAATTAAAGGCCTTCTCATAGTCCACAAACGCTAGACATAAACACATAAATCCCGTTTTTCCCGTTCCCATAAAAAATTCAGGAAATGATTCCTTAGTGCTCCCCTACACTGTGGGTTGACTGGATAAAATCGCTTTAATTGATAAGGCCGCCCATTGCAGTCAATGTTTTAATTTATGAATATTGTAATGTTAATAGTTGATTGATTGTAATAAAGAGTCTATCTATCTATATATATCTACACTCCCCAAGGAACCCACGTGCAAAATTTCAGCCCGCTACGCCCAGTAGTTTTGGCTCAGCGTTGTCTGTCAGTCAGTAACGAAAGAGTTTAATATATATAGATCGATTAAACAGATTTTTCAAACAACTGTAATGTTAACTTAAATTTATCTAATCTCAATCTTACCTTACCTTATTTCATTTTAGTTTTGTGACAATTTATCCAATCAGACAGCGCATTAACACACACAAAAATCTCTATGTGAAATTAAATAGGTACTAACAAGCTTCATGATTGAAACTTACCTAAATCAACAGATTCAACAATCTTGATAGTTTAAAAATAGTTAAATTCGATCCATTACGTAGGTGATTGTTTAAACAATGCGGTCGGTTACAGACGAGCTGACGACAGGCAGTACGTTGAAAATACTCCGTTTACTAGTTTTTACAACTTCGTTCAAGGCTCAGAAAACATCTGAACTAGCGCCAGTCCTGATATTATTATCACAGCCTTGGACATAGGGCTCGCCTACTCATCGCCACAGAGACAAAAATTTTAGGAGAGAAGTCTGGCTAAATCGCTATTACAAATTATTGGTACACAACCCTGTGCTGAATTAAGGGAACCCAAAACTGGGGAGTTTAAATGTTTACCCCATTTTGCCACCTTGCCTTGCCACCGGGCAGTCGTTGAGAGTTATTAAAGATTTGACGTATCTATCTACTATATCTAGTTCTACTATGTACTATATATATATCTATAAAAATTATTCGTTGTTTGTTAGTCTCTCTAAAACTAGAAAACGCGTGGCCGATTAAGATGGTGTTGGTCTTGAAATGTTTATCGTAGTCCAGGGAAGATTTAAAAGGTAAGACATATTTAATGGAAAAATTGCGACAACAACAATTATAATTTCCCATACAAACTGTTCCATTACAGTTCTATCCATTTTCCTGTCAAAGATTTCACGTACCACGTAGTTTCAAGTATCTTTACGGAGATCTCCTTCACTGGTTACTTGTATTGTAAATCATCCATCCATTGACATCCAGTCTAAATTGACATTCAAAAATGATAAAATTCCCTTTTACTTTTTATGAATTACAGAGTTAATAACCTCATTAATAAAATTAACTATACTTTGTATGTATGTTATACTGTTAACGTTCAAGTATATATATATCAACTGATTGATTTTAACAACATATAAACAATACAGTGAAAATGCGCTAAATGAAAATGGAACACAGAGTGCAAAATGTTGTTCGACATTCAAAGCATACCGAGCATTACTTGAGGCCACCGAGCACATAACCTAAAACCTAAATAAGACAAATAAAAAATAAAATTATCAATTTTAAGAATACATTGAGTGTAGTCAGTCATAATTAGAAATCGCTTTTAGCAACAAGGTCCCACAGGTTACACACCTAACTGTTATGTCAATTGTTAAATATTTCTATATTTGAGTACAATAAAGTGTATATTCATCAATTTATTTATTCATAGTTTAAATCCAACAAATTAAGTAACGTCTTTTTTTCACGACATTAATTTAATTTAAATTTATTCTGAGATATCATTTATCGAATAATGCGCTCTAATTGGTCAATTAAACGTTAATATACCTTTTTTTTGTAACAGGGGGAAATGCCTAACTCATTTCCCGACGCTCGGGGGAGCGTCGGGGGTATGTGGGGCTCGCACCCACTAAAACCCCCGGCGGCCGTCTTGGCGCTTTTGGGAAGGACCCCGGGAACCACGCATTACTGGCGTCCGAGGTTCTTCCCACGCTCAACTGATATCAGCTTCGTGCACGGGGAGGGCATATTGTTCCCTCCCCGGCTCGCCTTTTTAGCTGCGGCGGCACAGTGCCACAAGCTGTGCCGCCGCCCATCTTGGGGCCGTTTAATGAGTGTGTCGGGCCCCCGCCCTTCACATCCACGGCCCCAATGACCCCTTTTAGTCGCCTCTTAACGTTAATATACCTGACTAGAGGTACGACGATTATTGTTTTAACGTTGGTTCTGGAAATAAGTTTTTAGTTTGCAAGATTCAAAAAAATTAGTTTTATAATGACCTTTTTTTTTTTTAGGCTGGGAAACTTACAATGTTGGTAGGCTCTTTGCCCGCCCAGCCCATCCGTAAATGTTAGGTTACGGGTGGGCTGGGCACAGAACTGAACTTGACATCGGTATAATACTCTCTACTGAAATAGAGTGAACTCTAATTCATTAAATAATAATTATAATTATAATTTACGCTATTAAGAATAGAGGAAGCAACTAAATTACATATACTTGTCGCCGATGCGGTTGGACCCAATTACGTCTCTTTAAGGTACGAGCTCGATGCTCAGGGGACAATAAAAACGTCACGCATGACGTCACTTTACTACTGTGATAAACCGATCAATTTTAGAACGACACAATTTTAGCTGCGATTTAATATCGATTCTTGTAATGAAACAGTTTTAAAGCAGCTCGTAATAAACGGTAATAAGCTAGTTTGTTTACTGGGAGTGAGACCGCAATTTTTTTGAAGAAGTAGCTCTAAGCGATAAGGTGGAACATTGCTTTTGTTCATTCCTGGAGTATCTGGACTACATACATAACATAGGTACATAATCTCACGCCTTTTATTCCCCGAAGGGTTAGGCAGAGGCACCAGCTCAAGAGCCGGACTCACGCTTAGCCGTTTTATGCTTTATTACCAAAGTGACAAGGGACCAGCTTGTCACCGCGGTTATAACGACCACTACTGCGGCCGGGACCAACGACTGGACTATTTTGTATTTTTATTTGATTATTTTTACAATAAAGCGTTTTTTTTTTCTTTTAATTCAAATTTATTTCTTAGATTAGAATAGACTGACTAGATAATAAAAACCGTATCCAAATTCACCCAGACCCGGGCCACAAACATCGATTTTTACCTTAAAATCTTACGGACCTCCCTTCCATAGCCAATTGAACCACGACGGTCGCAGGTGATTTTGGTCAATCAATATGCCTACATAAGTATGTTCTTACTTTTTAATATTACGTTTTGTTATTGAAGTGGGTTAATGATTAAATATTCCGATAACTGATATGAATATTGAAATTGATTGCATTCGTTTGTATAGGTCTAGGACAATTTGTATAGTTTTGTTTATCAGCAACTTTGAGAAACGGGTTAGGGTCTTTTTTATGTCTTTGTATATTTTTTGGACATCCCAGAATGCAGGTTCTACCATTTATTATGTACATAACTTACAATATGCACATATTTACTCGTATTTTGGCTCAATAGCACTATGCGTACATGCGTACACCACTCGTAGGTGGGTATGTACGTTAACTAAAGGTTCCCAAACTTTATGTTAGCAATGACTTATCATTGTTTTCATTGGCCGGACCCAATTATTGGCGAATGCGACGTGAGTTAGTACTTATATTTTATAACAGGAAAAACACTGAAAATAAAAACAATCAAATTTGTATCTTATTAAAGGATTTCAGTCGAGGTTTCAACAAGTTTTCTTGGCCTGAAATGTGTTTTATATCATCAAACATAAGATAAGAAGTAGGTATCATCTTTAGTTTTTTTTTGTGTCTCTCGTTCTCTTGTTCATTGATTTATTCGACGCGCAAAATGATTTATAATTGGAGAAGCTCTGACTAGGAGGAGTATACATACCAATATGTAGTAATTTATAGTCCGGGCATAAGCCGACTGTGCAAGCCGAGCGGGCGAAGCAAATTGGAATTGAGGTGATGTGTGCATTCATTTGTTATATTACCGGGAAGTCACCTGCCCATATTTTCCAGAAGATTAAATATTAATTTACTTTGAGAAAGTGGATTTGCGATTGGCTGGCTTCTTCATCTCAATTAACATACACTACGCCTTTAATTAACAAATCTAAATGTTCATTTGTGTTAGTATTAAAGTAATTAAGGTACTTATTTTGTAACTAGAGGCTGCCGCGCGGGTTGCAGATTTCTCATAAATACATAAATCCCGTTTCCATGACAATTTCGTGAAATTATTCCTTAATGCTTTCCCTTAACTCCCCCCAAGGAACCTACGTGCAAAATTTCAGCCCGCTACGCCTAGTAGTTTTGGCTCTGCGTTGTCTGTCAGTCACTCAGTAACGGAAGAGTTTTATATATATGTCGTAGGAAAATTGTTTTTTTGCAAAAAAAACTAGGGATTTTGCGAAAACCCGGATAATTTGATATAAGGATTCTTTTTGTTAGGATGATTGAAAAAAAAAATGTAATCCTTATATCTATTTAGAATTCAAAGTCACCCAGTAGTATACATGCACAAATAAGTAATAGGTTAGGCGGTGTGAAGTTCGCCTGGTCGACTAGTCTAAGAATAAACAAAACACGATCAATAACCATCTCATCTCATCTCTTTTCCAACGGACAAATATAGCTAAAGCCACCCCGTCGCTCATAAACTCCAATAGAGTCGTAATACTCGTAATGGACGTCATGCCGTCTCGAATTGTTCTAAATTGAAACAACACGCCAACGCCATCGCTCGTTAAATTAGAGACAGTAAAAAGAAGGTACCTAATAAATATGGCTGCATCTTGGCTTAATAGAGGGTGTTCGCGGACCGCTGGGACTCCCCTTTGCTGCGACACTGGGTGCAGCTTCAGATTGTAAATATATTTTTATTTTATTTTTATTTATAGGTAAGTACTAACTCTAGGTATAAGTTTTTTGTTTGTTACTAACTATTTTATGGACACAGTATGAAATAAATTATTAATTATTATTATTATTAATACACTTAATAAAGTTCTATTTACTTATTTTCATTTCTATTTTGTATTTGAACATAATCATAGACATTATCATTAAATGTTTACTGCAAAAGCAGTAACTTTTGCTAGCATTATAGTCACAATGTAGTACCAAGGATTTTTTTTACTGAAATACATAGTACCTAAAAGTCCTCCTAGTAGTTCCTAGCAAGTGCCAATACGTTAAGTAATATTTTAACTTGATGTCAATATCATAATTTCAGTTCAGTAAACCCTGCAGCTGTAACCGTTATAGTGCTGCAATAAACCGGTTTTACGTCGCATCTTGCGTGATAATGCGATGATAATAATAAAACCTGCACTAACATTACTAAGCTAAAACGACCTATGGAGGGTATTTTTTTCTTTTATACTTTTTTATTAATTGTGTCTATATGATTAACGTTAGGTACAGTGGCGGTCTAGTTCACCGTAACACTTCCGGTTTTTCTGTAATGCTAAATAGCTCTTGTTCTTTGGCAATAGAGTCTAGGGTTGACGAAACCATAGACAAATCTGTTACGGCCTCCTAGACCGCCACTGTACTTTATTTATATAAATTATACTAGTCGACCCGGCAAACTTCGTACCGCCTTACCTATTACTATGATGTGCATGAATTATTCGTATAAACCTTCCTCTTCAATCACTCTATCCTTTAAAACAAACCGCATCAAAATCCGTTGCATAGTTTTAAAGGTACATAAGATCCGTTGCACGCGGGAAGCGACTTTTGTTTTATACTATGTATTGATTTTGTAAAGTGTCTATTATTGCTTGGCCATTTAATTACGGATTTAATATGGACGATGTTATCGATTTGAGTAATTAGTCCCAGGAAACCCATTGTTAGAATAAAAAACGGTATTGAGATTTCGACTTTCACCTCGAGAACTGGCCAGAGGTGGCACAAGACCGGAAGGCTTGGCTAAATGGGGGGGAGGCCTTTGCCCAGCAGTGAGACATCAACTAGGCAAAATAAAAAAATGAGATTGGCGTTTAAATGCAAAGAGGCTTGGCGGGAAACGTGAGTAAATTAGTTTAAGTATTAAACTACAGAAGACTTGAATATACTAAGAAATAAACTACTGAAGACTTGGCTGTATAAACTAAGTTCCTTTGCCTGCCCAGAATGGGCGAATTATATGTATAAAAAAATGCAAAGAAAAGTTTTAACACGTCTTATTTAACCCCTAACGAGACGCGACGTTCGCGTACATTGTTCATAAAACTGTACACTAATTCAAACCGAAAGCCGCACCTCACGTGCAGACTTTAATTAATTCCAGTTGACGCAAACCCGTCTTCTTGGATCAGCTGATTTATGATAATATTGTGAGTTCAGGCGAGGGTACAATTTGTAAGGGCAAAGATTATAATATTTAAGTACCTACAGGTGTTTTCCTAATATAATTTTGTTGTTATAAAGTTGTTAGCTACCTATACATAAGTATAGAATAGAATAGAAACACTTTATTCCATACAAATTAGACACAAAGAACATTATTAAATTAAGGGTGCAGACAATTTAAATTTGCATGCAATGGACGTATACGTCTATGTATATGTATGTATGCGTATTTGGGAGTTGTGAAATTGCCTATCGGTTTATAAATTAACGTGGGTGTCTTATAAGTAATTAGGTACAGTGGCGGACTATACGGCATAACAGTTTTGTCAATTGTTACGCCGTCCTAGTCCGCCACTGTACCTAGGTACTTACATTTAATTTACAGTCACACCTTGCGGATAAATCTTTTCAGAGTTTTTGCGGTGGTTTCTATAATTATTTTTTGTATATCCGTGTTAATTAAATAAATAAATAAAAAGTTTAATTTTAAATAAAATTGAGTTTAAAGTTTTATTAATTATTTTTCGTTTGTTAATTGACGTAAACAAACAACGAGGTAAATGATTGTCCATGTGGCGACCTGTGGCGGCCAAAGTCCAACAGAGGAACTCTTATGCTCTGAGTTGATACCATACCTACAATTCTTTTTTTAACTGACTTAAATAAGAGTTTTCTTAACTTGGTTAGATAACCACAGAATACCATAAAGTACTAAAGTTTTATAACTCAGAACTCTAGCAGCGCTTGTTTTAATTGCAACCGCGCATGTATTATATTTAAAATAAAATAATACATCACACTCAGAGCCTCTAACTAGGAAGAACCTGTATTTGCCTAGGGTGCCCGAAACATGTAGAGAGACGAATAATACACCCAGACAGAAAAACAAACGTCGATATTCATCATAACAATATTCGCCCTTTCCTGGAATCGAACTCGGTGCATCCGCGTCTCGAGTATGGTACTCGGACAAGTCGTTCCTGAGTACTGATCTGGCTTGACCCGTCTTATATTGGAAGACATCGCTTTTAGTGATAAGGCCGCCATTTACCTTAATATCAATATATTTGTAACTTGTTTTTATGTACTTTATGTTTTATTTTAATTGCAATAAAGAATTATCTCATCTTATCTTATCTTATACTCCGTTGAGCGTATGCTTTACTGTCTTGAAGTCGAAACTCGACTGATCAACTTGGAGTGAAAAACGATTTAATTTTGACATTTTAGAGTGCGATTTCGAGCTGAGACTCGACTGTGAATGTCAGCCTCAGTCCACATCACTGCCAACTGAGCTACGGAGCAGTCAAATAACATATCTGAGTTTCATGTAGGCCCGGGAGAATATTGAGCTACGTTTGCATATATTTTCCTAATTGCCACTAAATTCTCAAACAAAGGGATTCTTTTTTTGTAACACCAGCATTATTCGATGGCCTAAAAATTCTTAAGTGCACCGAACAAGCGGGAGCCTCGATACTGTAAAGAGGCCCCCCGGGGCTGAAACGTGTCGGAATCCAAAATGAGCTTCGTATGGATTTGAAAAGGTTGGAGATGCTACCTTTGACACTGAGTTACTTATTGAGTTAGTTTTTTTATAAAGATGTAGATAAATTATTTTCAAGTAGCACTAGCAACATTTATAAAAATACATCTAAAATCTTAACTGGAAGCAAACTATTTTAATTTTGTAAAACAAACGTCGGACATTTTCTTTTCGCTTCGCGGGAAAAGTTATGTACACAATTATTTATTTAGAATAGAATAGAATAGAAACACTTTATTGCATACAAAGTAAGACACAAAAGTACAATTGTTAAATTAAGGGTGCAGACAAATATTGACTACCGAGATTTTAAAAAGCCTCTAATAAAAATAATAGTATACTGTCTTAATCACACTAATAATATTATAAAGGCGAAAGTTTGTGTGTATGTTTGTTACTTCTTTACGTCTAAACGGCTGCAGCGATTTCAGTGAAATTTGGTATTGAATTAGCTGACATCCTGGATTAACACATGGTTACTTTTTATTGTAGTAATAAACCGTGGGTAATACAGATAGTACTATATATTGATCATTAAAAGTCACAAAACATAATCCAATTATCATAATTTATCTAAACCGCCACTACAATATATTATGATGAATTTCGCTATGAACCATCAATGGATTGGATTAAGATTAATTTTGTATTTAAATGGTGTAGGTACTTCAATATGAAGGCCTCATTGGTCTCTTCTAATCTGTATGTATGTATTTAAGTTCGTTGGAAAACCCCTTACAATAAGGTTGAGGATTCCTTTTTGCGGTCCACCGAGCGCGGAGCGCGAGCACTCTTCAAGACGCAAACTCCAAGTTCGAGTGGCACTATCTTTTTTTCGTAGCTCTTAGTAAATATATAAATTTAGTAGTGTATATAATACCGGAATATAATACTTTTCGTAAATTTACAAATTTATGGTCGTAAATTTAAAAACACCCTAAGCTACTACTACGTGTACGTTAGTTTATAACCTAACAGATGTTGTCTTTTACGGAGACATAAAGCGCATACATTGAATTTGACTTTGGCTTGTATCTTTATAAATGGCACCCTACTAACTAAAGTTGCTGACATATAGTAAAACAAAACAAAGAGAAAAAAGTATAATAAATGATTCAAAGTCTATAATGAGGTTGCTTGGAGCAAAAAGAGAAAGGACCTTAAAGTTAACAAAGCGCCCACGGATAGGTCACAAAGCTGGTACGATAAGTGTCGGAATTCAAGAATTAATTACAAGCTTTGAGCTCAAAGGGAAACCTACTGCGTCTATCACGATACGAGTTAACTCGACAGTAAAATCAGTCATTGTTAAGCAGTTTAGTATCTTCAATTACTTTTAATAAAAAAAACAGTTTATGACCTTAACTAAAAAATAATACTGCCTTACTAATACTGTCACAATTACAAATTTGAAATTGTGACATTTGATTACTTACTTATAAGTATATTATATGTATTTAATTTACATTATAATTTATAATAATATGTATAATTAACACAAAAATATCCAAATTTTTAAAGATCATGAGACCTAATAAAAATAATTTATTATTGTAATTTTTTCTTCAAATGAGGGTGTTCTACTAAAGTAACACCTTTGAGAAATAAGTTTTTATTCAGAAAATATTGTACACGTTTTCGTACCCTCTCTCAATTTTTTTTTTTTAATATATATGCTCAAGTGTATTTTAATTACACAAGCTTTGCTTACAGTGCTTAGCTTTGACCTTCGGTTTTAAAGAAGACCCGGTTGTGTAATGAAATACCGCTTTGAAGTCGTAAATTAGATTCAAAAATTCATTCACGTGGTTTTAATATTGTTTTTAAAAATCATTTGAAAATAAATGTCTCTTTGTATAAGGGTAAGCGACTTGTTCAAAGTAAATTTATAGAAGTTTAAGGAATCAAAAAAACTTTGGTTAATTACCAAAGTTTTTTATAAGCTAAATGTTTGTAGAAAATACATATTACTTTATGCTTGACAAAAACCTTAAAAACGAAATGCGACAATCACACGGTTTATCTTCGTGCTGTAGGTACATAAAACGTTAAAATAAATCTAAGTATCAATAAATATGTAATACCGCTTATAATTGTGTTTCCATGTCTGAAAAACAAACATCTCCAAGATAAAAAGTATTATACTAAATAGCGAATACCTACGTTTTTTTTTAACTTAACCTGGTAACTTATCTAACATTGTTTTCAAAACCTGTAGAGTCTACAGGAACAAGACTTAACAATTATTTAAATTTAATTTATAACATATTTTTAACTTAGAAATTAACCGGTACAGAAAAACTCGAAAAAACAGGTGAATATCTATATTACATTTGAAATAAGAATAGAACACAGAGTTATCTGTAATCTTCATAAAAAGAAAAACTGTACTAGAAAATAACCAGCCAGTATCTTTATGTCGCGTAGACACTCAAAATAAATGAATGAACATTTTCATAATCACCACGATGCTAACGCCAACGCTTCCGCTTATACACTAGCTGTAGGCACTGTGCATTCACTTTGAAGCACACTCGTATATCATTAAATTCGTTAAAGACCTCCACCGCGCCCTCGGCAATCTATCCCGTGCAGCGAGCGCCGAATTTAAAAGTGACGTCACAAGACAATATTTGAAAAATTTAACCGAAAACTGGTGTTATTGGTTGATTTAACCTATTTAATTTATGGACTTGACTTTACAGCGATGCTAGCGCCATTCTCGAAAAAAATTAATATCTTCTAAACTAAGGCAAATATCAAAAATGTGGCACTGTATGACATTAGATAATGTAGCCTAGTATTTTTAGGGCAGTGTTGCCCTTAAGCCTTATAGCCTTTAAGTTAAAGACCAAAGAAAGCTACAATCTGTTTATAATTTTGTTCTTTTAAGTTATGACTACTTTAATGTGCTCAAAAAATACTAATCAAGATTATCTAGTGTCATACAGTACAAACTGGCTCTTAATAAATTTAATCCTAGACCTGGACCTAGAGCAATGCAATGCTATAATACAATAATTCAGTATGACAGAATCAACGAGTTGTTGCTTGGAACAGGTGGACGGTGGACATAGCAAATACTTTCTATTGTGTTTGGAGCTCACTGATTGTGTGTTACCTCGCAAAATATGTATGTAAGAGCTTTTGGTGAAAGAACCAAAACCACCTTAAAAACGAATAGATTAACATTAATGCTTGCGGTTAAAATTTTAATGGCATCGAAAAAACCGCGTTTCATAATTGTGTTAACACAAATTGCAGACAAATAAATCTAGGCTACGCTAAAAACATTTGTGGAAGTTTTGTGTAAATTTGTCCAGCGGTTACAGAGATAAGATTCGGACCCGATGATTTTTGATTTTATTAGTTCCTTAAAGATATGTTGTTAGAATATAAAACAAACAAACAATAAACTGAACACCAAACAACTTGTCTGCCCCGGACAGGTGTTAACGTAAAATTTGAGTGCTTTTATTATGAGCTTACAGTTTCCCGGAAACTTTTATGTTGTTACTTAACAATTTACCTCAACGTAAAGCTGCTGTGCACTTTTAACACAGCCGCGTCTATATGGGGCGTTCATATTGCCATAGCAAGTGTACGCCCTGCGGCTAATCCCAATCATACCTACGTTTCTGGATAACCTAATATCCTTTCTGGCTTTAGACTATCTCTCTGTACATTTTTTTTATGATAAACATTAATCATTAAGTTGATTTGCTACTCAAGTTTTTTTTTTTGGTTATTTCATAATTTAAATATTTTTTGTTCCAGCCCTCGTTTTTCTTAAACGCGTTCAATGAAAAATTATTAACATTGACTTATCAACCACGAAACGGAAGACGGAAAACGAGACAATCTGGGCATATTGCATGCACGCACATACATATAGTTAATGGGCACGCGGATGATACGAACTTAAAAAGCTCACAAATTTTCCTCATGTTAAAAACAATAAGATATAGTCAAAGTACACTATCTATTTCGTGCAGCGAATATCACTACGTCCTACGGCTTTCTTTTTGTTGCGTAGAAGTACTACGACTTGGCTACGGCGTAGCATCTACGTTGACGCTACGTCGTAGCTAAGACATAGCACTTAGATATTTTTTGTAGTAAAAGTTCTAGTTTCTTCAATATCTACTGTTTCTTCCGTGTTTATAATATTTTATAGGAAATGTAGAGGATGTGTTTTGGCTAAAATTATGATGTCGTAAATATCAAAAAGACAATTTTCCATAAAAAATTACATTACAAATAGGGTGCGCAATTTCGAGCGCCATAAACATTTGTTCGAGATTGTTCGACCTGGTTTCGTCACCCTTTTCCTTGTTTTAAAATACATACAAAACATTTTCTAACTACGTATAGGTATTATTACGAAAATAATTTGGCGAACAGAAAGTGTTTTCACTGACTTTGTGAAACAAAAAAAAACAAGTGGGTATAATATAAATCAAGTCCATTGAGCACAATTACTTCGTAGCATTTCCTCGTACAAATCCCCTCGGGTTCAATGACTCCTGATGACGTCACGCGATGTGTTTGTTATGTAGATCTTCTTGATCCAGTAAATTTCGCACTGAATTCTGCCGTTGGGCAGTATAGTAAGTAATACGTACTTTTGGAATGTTTTTGGGTCACTGCTGGCATTACGCTTATTACATCTTCCTTAATAGCGTAGGTACACTGCCGCGTTTGATCGGACAAATTTTGTAGGTCTAAACTAAACTCAGCAGTATACATATTAATTAGGCATTTAAGAAAGTCTTACAAAGGTAAGTTCCATTAACTGAAAATCAGCGCTGTCTGTAATTTTGTGGCAGTATTAATACATATGAACTCGTCTTTTATTTATATTTATTCTATTGTTTTTTTCTTTAAATTTCATGGATACGTTTTTTAAAGGTGTTGCAATACAAACCTGTTGGTGTTGAAATGTTTTCTTTTATTTTGTTTATGTTTGATCATGTGACTAGAGGCTGCCCCGTGGTTTCACCCGCGCAGATTTCTCATAAACACTAAAATCTCGCTCTTTCCCGTTCCCATGGGAATTTTAGTCAGTCAGTCAGTAACGGAAGCCTTTTATTTATATTGATTGATGACTTTCATATACTCAGAAAAAAAATCTAAATAAATTTATTAGAATACATATTTAATTTGAAAATAAAATGCAAACAGTGCACTGTAACTTTAAACCAATAGTAAACTTTACTGTCAATTGGTATGGGTCTCAACTAAATTATAAATAACCTTGTAGTAGAAATAATAAACGACTATGCTAAATTTATAAATTCGTAGAGTCTGAAGTCTGAAGCGAGTAGACAAGCGCCTAGATGGAATGCAAATTGCACAACAAAGTGAAGTGACGTGGATTCAGATTAACGCACGCCTCAGTCTGCCTAGTACAGTAGCTTAAGATATTATAGACATGCAACGTATCAATACATAGTATAAAACAAAGTCGCTTCTTGCGTCTGTCTAAATAAAACAAAGTCGCTTCTTGCGTCTGTCTAAATAAAACAAAGTCGCTTCTTGCGTCTGTCTAAATAAAACAAAGTCGCTTCTTGCGTCTGTCTAAATAAAACAAAGTCGCTTCTTGCGTCTGTCTAAATAAAACAAAGTCGCTTCTTGCGTCTGTCTAAATAAAACAAAGTCGCTTCTTGCGTCTGTCTAAATAAAACAAAGTCGCTTCTTGCGTCTGTCTAAATAAAACAAAGTCGCTTCTTGCGTCTGTCTAAATAAAACAAAGTCGCTTCTTGCGTCTGTCTTAAGCTATATATGTTTAAATCTTTAAAACTAGGCAACGGATTTTGATGCGGTTTTTTTAAATAGATAGAGTGATTCAAGAGGAAGGTTATATACGTATAATACATCCCCAAAATAGTTATAGGTTAGGCGGTAAGAAGTTCGCCGGGTCGACTAGTCAAATAATAAAGTTAAATTAAAGCAAAATTTAAAGACACCAAGTTAAAAATGTAAGTAGACATAGACATAGACAAATCTTTATTTGCGCATGCAAAACATACAATAATAAGTTATAAACTACGTGAAGATACACAAAAAAAAAAAAAACACAAATAAGTAACAAATAAGTAGGTTTCTTATTGACATTGGCGTCCACAAGTATAGGAATGAACAATCTTTCTATAATAATGTTACAACTTAAAAAAATAACACGGGAAAGCAGAGTTAAGTTAGAGCATTGTAGTAAAAAAATTATACGCAATAAACAAAAAGACTGAAATATCGTCCGCCGTAAAACAAGAGCCATAACCATGATAAAGTTATCGATTCCTAGATATCGTTTTATTATCGTAACTCGATGCGACATTTGGTCTCATAAAAATGTAACGGGGATTTTGTGTGGCACACTGGACACTCGATGACGGGACTAAAGGATGAGATTTTTGTAAGAAATATCTAATTGCTTATTTTTTTAAATAAATTGCCTTTAATAAATTGACACATAATACAATAAAACTGAGAACACCCTCTTTTATAAAGTCGGTAATAAACCTTCTCCTGAATGTATCAAATACTTTTGTGAAAACCGCATCAAAATCGGTTCAGCCAAACTCGAGATAATCGCGGACAAACATACATACATACAGGTCAAACTGATAACCTATTTTTTTGAAGTCGGTTAAAAACGCTTACTGCCTTCACCTGACCCTGTCTGTCCGTCAGTTGGTATGCAATCAAAAAGCTTAATTCATTTGTACTAATTGCAATGCCAATTCCGTTAAAAATAGAAATTATGTTAAAATAAGTATTTTAGGGTGAATCACTCCTTTTAATGACAACGACTTGTCAGAAACAAGAAACAATGGTTAAATTATAATTGAGACTTTGAAAGCAATTATTCATTTTATAGATTTATGGCTCCATATTTATAAAATAACAGATAACAGCGAAGTTAGTTAAGTTATTTATAGTTAAAAATACTGAGTAAGATTATCTAGTATCATACTGTGCCACATTTTTGATATTTGCCTTAGTTTAGAAGATATGAACTTATGTCTTGAATGGCGCTAGCATCGCTGTAAACTGGCTCTTAAGTCTAAACAAATATTTAAGATCGTTTAGTAATAAAAATCTGTATTTATTTAATTTGAGAGAGTAAAGAGATCGCGAAACCGAGTGCGTGTATGGAAAAAGTATTAACTGTAGAAAAAGCGAAAGAGTATGTAAGGATCATAGCAAGTGGAAATAAATTGCTTCTGCCTACCCCTATTGGAAACGGGTGTGACGTAATACTCTAGAATGACAATCGATGTTTGCGTCTGGATCTCAAGTATTGTGCAATATTTGTATGATTTTTGGGATCCATACAGTTATTAATATTCATTTATTTTTATAATATACTTCATATCGTATGCCTTACAGTTTTATATGGAAAAATACAATTATTAATTTACGAACTTCCCTTCCATCTCGACTACCTAGTTCGAACATTTCAAAACCAAAATCAGCTAAATTGACCAGGACGTTCTCGTCTTTTAGTGAGACTAAAGAACCACGATTATTTTTTATCTATATAGTAAAAGAAGAAGTAGATAGTTTATAGCAGATTTTTCTTTAAAAAAAATCTGATTCAAACCGTGTCCCAGTGTGCAATTCGGTCTCAAAGTAAAAAAAGCTGATAAATTTGTTGCTCTACTTCGACAAGGGGTCACAAATTCAAAATTGGAACGAAATTTACATAAAGGTCAAAAACACTTTGAGGATCCGAGTTGAATATTCACTGGCAACAACGACCGGGGTAAATAATCCTTTGATTTATTTCGGCTCTTTGGTAGTTTAAAAAAAACAAAAATATTGCGTAGCTTAAGTGCATTAACGGCCATTATACTCGTAATACCTAGCTCAAGTATACAAAAAGCCTAGTTTAAGTTTTATTTTTGTTCTAAGTATTTTATATAACTAATGTTTTTTTTTTCACTTACAGGGTTCATTTATACTGTATTTTTCCACTATCCTACCCGTCTCTATCACTTGTAAGAAATAAATACATTTTCTTTTCTATTCAATAAAGTAAATTATGGCTAGACAATTATACCACAAACAAACTATTTTTATATTGTATCTTTTGTAGCCATCATTACTCCAAGAGCGCTACAAAATTGAAGTGGAGCTAGAAAATGAAGGCTTTCCAATAAAAATAACTAAGAAGGGGAATCCTTAGAAGCATCTGATCGGATTTCTGCAGTCGATGTTCCAGGAAATAACGTTTCCGGGACGTTTTTAAAGCGAACACTATACGCCTAGAAAAAGCCACTACGCACAAACATATTATATATGTTTTCTCGGTAGGTAGGTTTAATTGAGAATTAAAATTTAAAAATAGATTTGTTTTTGCGTATTTTTTGTGCATTATAATTTGAGTTACACAATACACTGCGAGCTTTTATTACAAAATAGTATGGTCCTGTTTTATTTGGCATCAATGCATACTTCCAAACTAATATTATATTATTATAAATGCAAAAGTAACTCTGTCTGTCTGTCTCGATTTCCCAACAAAAAACTGATTTAAATGAAATTTGGTATACGGATAGTCTAGAGCCTGAGAAAGGACATAGACATACTTTTTATCCCGAAATTTCCACGGGATCATTGGGAATTTGATGATTCAAGTACAAGCACCCACTAGTTAAACATAAAATAACAATTTATAAAAAATATGTTATTTTGTTCTCTTACTCCTTCGTCCTTATGATTGGTCGATTATTATCAACACTGTCTTTTAGAATAAATAACAAATTTTAATAAATTTAAGTTGCTACCGCCCTCCGACAGCCGCAGAGCAGGCAGACCCCCACAAGGTGGTTAGTCGACCTGCGAAGGTTGCGAGAGTACACTGGGTGAGGGTAGCTCAAGACCGCTCGGTAAAGCGATTTGTGGTCCAGCAGTGGACGTCTTTCGGCTAAGATGATGACGAATAAAATTAAATTTCTTTCCGTATTGTTGCAGGTACAGTGAAAGAGTGTCAAGTGATATGTAAAACACTGAGCTGAGCATGGCAGTGAACAGCCCCGGCGGCTACCCGCCAATATCGCCCAAACCACTCACGCCCAAGAGCCCTCGCCACTTCGTCTTTCCCCAGAAAAGTTCATCCATCGCATCTAGCACCTCCTCATCCGGCTACTACACACCTCAATCTGGCTGCAGCTACGACAAGTATGGATGCGCTCAGCCCCCCAAATCCCCACTGGCTCACGGCCACCGCAGTCCCATGAGTCCAAGGCACTTTAACTTCCCCCAAAAATCCCCTTCTGGCCGCACGAGTCCTTGCGTCGACCGCTCATACGGCCTCCAATACACAGCTTCGCTTAAGCACAGCCGCCGAGAAAAGTCCCGCTCGCCCAAACCTCCTCCAGTCCACATCCACACCAACCCTGGCTACGTATCACCTAAGCGTTCAAAGCAGTACAGGTCATCTTCAACAGTCGGGTCGCCGAGGCTGCCGACGTCACCGAGCATTATCTCGAGCCACACTGACGACTCGATCGATACGATGCCGGAGACGCCGATAAATGACGCAGATGACGAGGCGACGACGACTACGTCACGGTTCTGTCGCAAGTCTACGTCAGATCTGACGGATATGACAGAGGACTCGCCGCAGACGCGGTCGACGAGCATCAGCCGGCCTTGCTCTCCGAGACGAAAGGGATCGGTTAAGGGGGGACTAGCGTATTTAGCAAGTCGTCGAGGGTCGAGAGAGTCTACGATTTCCAACTGTGACTCGGTGGAGGACATCGGACCCTTGAACTTCCAGAACACGGCGCGTGGACGACAAAGGCGGACGTCCAACTTCTTAGAGCTGCCAGGTAAAGATCAGTCATAAATTTCTTTTCGTTGTTTGTGGCACATTTATCCTTATGGCGTAAAATGATTTAATTGTTTAAAACTCACTTACCTCTGTCTATCTCAATCAAAGCATCTGCTTCTTTTTCTAGATGAACGCTCAAACTGGGCTTCTGGTGTCTCTAGGTATATTTTTAAAGTGCTTTCACCTTGTCTATTTTCATAGCATGGATAAATGAAGGCTTTTGTAGGTAGTATTATCAATATATATAAAACTCTTCCGTTACTGACTGACTGACTGACTGACTGACAGACAACGCAGAGCCGAAACTACTGGGCGTAGCGGGCTGAAATTTTGCATGTAGGTTCCTTAGGGAGTGTAGGTGAGCACTAAGAAAGGATTTCCCGAAATTCCCATGGGAACGGGAAAAAAAATGGATTTTTGTGGTTATGAGAAATCTGCGCGAGTGAAACCGCGGGGCAGCCTATAGTTTTCTTTATGAAATACATCCAACTAAGATAACTTTTTTTCCGCAACGAGCGTCTGAAAAGCTTATTCAATTTATTATTCGGTTTCGGGCGTTATTGATACAAGCGTTTATTTTTATTTCAAAGGATCGTAGCACCAAAATAATATTGAACATTAAGTAATATTGAACCAGTATTAAAACTGATGTCTTCGATTATGAATTAGTATACCTAGCGCCTAGTAGGTAGACAGTGAATCAGACTGGCGCAGGACCGTGGTGCATGGCGTGCGAGAGAAGAGGCTTATGTCCAGCAGTGGGCTCTTACATCTGATGATGATGATACCTAGCGCTTAAAAAACGTAAGATAATTTAACAACTAACGGAATATAAATAGAGGTACCAGTTCATTGACTAAGCCACCGAGAGGTATCACTGAGAGGTATCACTGCAGCGAGCTGACTCTAAGTTAAAATGTTTTAATCCAAAAAATATATTTTGTACGCCAGATGTAACCTTTTATGGTAAAGTGAGGCCCTAAGAATTCCAGGAATAGTTGCACAGTAAAGGGCAGAAAATCTTTACGTATGTATAAGGTAGTGCGTGGGATGGATATAAAGCCATTTAGGAGAGGGCTTTTAGAGAAGGGCGTGGGTTAAGCTCGTTGCATGGATTAATTTACATCATAACATAATTATGGAATATTGAAGTGTTCGACCATGGCCGATGTCTATAATTGTATACAATATACTCATTACATAAGATATTTTGAGTCAATTGTGGTAAAGTATTTTTTTTTTTCGTATTTTACTTAAAGTATTTTATTTTGATTGCAATATCTCTTTTCTCCTTACTAGGTATAATACATCTCAAAATAAGATACTACCGACCCTGGCTTGTGGTATATTTTAATAGAATTGCTGACATTGATAAAATTTTAAACAAACTACTGTCGACTATTTGTTGTGACTATGGGTACCTAACATACGTAATCAATACTAATATTATAAATGCGAAAATAACTCTGTCTATCTGTTTCGCTTTCCTGAGAAAACTACTTAACCTATTTGAATAAAATTTGGTACCTATATGGATAGTCCAGTGCCTGAGAAAGGACAAAGGCTACTTTTTATCACGAAATTCCCACGTGAAAATTGTGAATTTGATATTTCAAGGGAAATTACATATAACATACATAATACTACTAAAAAAGTACATAATACGTAACCCGAACCTTATTCCTTTCATCTAGATCCTAAAATGGAGACAGCAATCTCTTTGTAAAGATATGCCTTAATGATAATTATGCTAACCTGGCCCGGCCTTGAGACTATTTTCTATGAAGACCTACACCTACCTATACCTACATGATTTTGTTTATTAATTAACTCAAAAACGTATCTTTTGAGGAGGAAGATGTTTCTGTATACCTACAATTAAATTAAATAACGTTAAGAGGATAAAATTTACAAACATTGTAAGAGTTGACGTTGTCACGAACTATGGGCCTTATCAGAAAGTTCTAAGACACTCAAAATTCCTACTCGAAGTTTCTGTGCGTGATTGTAATTTAAATATTGGGATCCACAGAAGAGCAAAAGAATTGCAAAAGTGGGCACGGCTCATAGCTCGACGAACCTACGGCTGATGAGGCCAAAGATGGTCTCCAGGGGCGACTACTAACTCGAAGACGCAGATTAGGCAGGCCCTAGTACACCTGGTGAAGCGGGTATCCACTGGTGTCTAGCAGTAGATTAGGTGAAAATACTTTATGCACCAATATTAAACGTTTTTATTTTATCGAAATTTATGAATTAAGATAACATAATTTTTTAAGCCTTTTCATTTCATACTGAAAATTAAAGAAGCTTAAACTGAAGCTCATAATTCCAGACATGAACTTTTATTGAGGAATGAAGCGGTGAATTAAGCACTGAAATACAAGTTTAATCGTAATACACAATAAGTTAATTCCAACTTCAAAGTGAGTTCAGAGTTTCAACTTGTTCAAACAATTTCAAGTTAACTTGAAGCGTTTGTTTAATTAATATTGTAAATTATTACATTGTCGTCGCTTTACTTTGGAAACTAAGTCTGTTCATGCGTTATATAATAATAAATAACCAGCTGTGCCCGCGATTTCATTCGCGTGAAACAATTACTTTTTCATATTTTATTAACTTTAAACCTCCTCTGGAGTGAGACAAAAAGTCAAAACCAAAAAAGCTAAATGGGCTCAGTCGTTTTTGAGCATTAGTGCGACAAATAGCAATTGATGATTAAATGTGTATAAAGAAGATAAATTGATGAATTAAAGGGGGACACGCATTTTCTACTATATATAATTTATCATCTCTCGCAAAAATTAAACACTATGGGAAACAAAATTAAAAAACATATTTCACGCAAAACCTACTCACAATTATGTTTATTATTCAATTAGCTTTTTGATTCTGAGTGGGTATGATGAAAATTGAATCGCGAAAGAGCAGACAAGCTCAAGGAGTTGTCGCAGGTGTTCGCCTTGGACTATGTGGTGGCACATGCACTGCGAATATTGATATGAAGTTGGTACTAGTGTAGATAGATAGGTAAAATAATAAAGTGTCTAATGAATTCTGAAATTCGATATTTTTTAAACTTTTGGAAATATTTCACATTGACTATTTTAGTTTCCTGAAAACACACAAACTCGTGTTTTAGGTCGTAATGTTCATTACAAAAAATTGGTTATAATAACCAACTAAAAAAAAATTAAGAAAAAAAAACCTTTTAAAATTCATTTCAATCATTTATTTTTTTAAAGTGCCAACAATAACACAACAATCACGAAAATCTAGGAAATAAACATCCGATTCGATTTCCATGATAACTCATACATAAAATAACAGTGATTGCCTCCTACGGAAAAATCTGTTCCTCCATAGTACATGCCACATTACAGCCATCCGAAACAAGGTACAAATATGGGTTAATAGTACCAACTTACGACAAGGGATTATGTTACCAAAGTATAAAGTAATAAGGATTAGATTACCGCACTTCCACAAGGATAAGGATCACATTAACGTATCCACCGTGTCATGAATAATTACTTTAAGGTCATTAATCATGCATAGACGTCTTAGATTATCATTTCTACTGATTAATGTCAATATAATGTAAGACCTAAAGGCAAAAGTATAATGAATGAATAACTGAATAGAACAGTTCATCATCATTACAGCCGAAATACGTCCACTTTTGCATAGAGTTATCCACTACAGATTGATTATGTCATGTAATTATCATTCAAATCTTCATCCCTTCAGTGTTGGAGCACAACCGTCCCCGCGTCTGCTCGTTGCCCGAGAAGCCCTACAACCCTCGAGTGTCCGACGACCTGTACAGACTGCGGACCTTCTCCATCACGACCAAGGGTAGCGTGGTCAACTGTGGAGACTCCATCTGCAACCGACGCAGCCGGTCGAATACATCTGTTAATTCGACTAACAGCAGGTAAGGGATTCTTTTGTTTTTTCATTTAGTAGTCGATCCGGCGAATTTCGTACCGCCTAACCTTTTACTATTTTGTGCAAATACTATACTTAAACCTTCCTCTTCAATCACTCTAGCTATTAAAAAACTTCCGGAATTTGCGTTAAAATTTCAGCGGAAAATCTAAGATTATCTTTTATTTCTTTTATAAAATAATATTTCGTTAGCATTTTTTCTGTCAAGGCCGCATGAAGGGTTCACTTTAAATTACTGTCTCTGCCTAATCCGATGGGAATATATAATGTTAACAAAGAATGTAGATTCCGCGTCAGCTGAGTCTGCGCGCGAC
Organism: Euspilapteryx auroguttella; assembly: GCA_951802225.1. Taxonomy (NCBI): domain Eukaryota; kingdom Metazoa; phylum Arthropoda; class Insecta; order Lepidoptera; family Gracillariidae; genus Euspilapteryx; species Euspilapteryx auroguttella. Next base: position 4,799,681 of record OX637664.1, on the reverse strand, counting down.
TGGGGGCGCTCCTGTATACGTACTTGACTTAATTCACCTGTTATTGACTGATTGTTAGGTTCTCATTTTGGCGCACGCAGACTTAGCTGGCACGTTCTTTTTAACAATGCAATTAGTTCTTCTTCTTCTTCTTCAAATTTAAAGCGTCTTCAACACCTCCCGTTTCCCGCCAGCTGCTTGACCTCTTGATATGTCACGACCCCAATATTTTCCTTTATTTGATCAAAGTAACTCCGTCTTGGTCGTCCCCTCTCTCTTTTCCTCTCAATATTGCCATCAATAATGTTGGTGATGAAGGTGTCGTCTCGTATCAGATGCCCAACCATATTGCCGCGTCTCGTCTCAATTGTCTTTAACACATTATTTTCCTCCTTCACTATTCTCAACACTTCCTCATTGTTAACTTTGTCCTTTCAGCTAATTCCCTACATCCGTCGCCAGCACCACATCTCAAAAGCCTCCAATCTCTCCCTATCTCTTTGGGTTAATGTCCACGTCTCACACCCAGAGTGCAATGCTCCAGATGTAGGATTTATTAAATCTTTTCCTAATATCTTTTGCTATCCGGGATTTAAATTTATGTTTTTTCTTATAATAGGCTGTCATGGCATGCAGTTTTCTTTATGATATCAGTGGTACATCTTCTATCCTGTGTAATTAATGATAAGTTAACAATTAAAATAATTATTACAGATAGATAAACTTTGTCATGGTCAGAAGGCTATAACTTTTGTAGTTGCGAACTATCTGAAAGCTCCCTCTGGCCGCTAAAATCTACGTCGGTCGCTCTGAGCTTAAAGTTTTTGCTGTCTGCTAGCCTTGTGTCGTTGTAAGAAGTGGTTTACTATTTTCTTTTGTAATTTCTTAGAGCCAGTGCTCTAACAAATTACAAAAGAAAATATTGATGCAGTAGCTGCAACCATATTTTCATATTTTATTTAGAGCCGAGCATTTTATTGAAATTTACAGATATATTTTATGCTTAATAATAGGGTTATTCCGATAGTCTCCAAAACCTTTGATGTCCAAAATTTTGCCGCCCCATACAACGTTTCCTATTAGTCTCCAAAACACTTTTTTGGTTAAGGTAGGTACAATTTTTTTCTCTCATACAACTATTCCTTTTAGTCTCCAGGTAAGTTTAACTATGTAGAGACAACAACAAAAGTTTAGGAATTTTAATAAAACGTACTTTTTAGTATTAATCAGTTTAAAAAAATATTTACATATGAACTCTCGTGAACTTCACAAAAAAATAATACTTATGACTGTTAAAATTTGCCTAGGTAAGGGATTTTTTTTTTTTTCATTTACAACAATCAAAATCACTATTTCTATGCAAAATAAATAAGTAACGATAGGGGAAAATAGGTGACTACCCTTTTATTAAACATGTAATAAATTTCTAAACACTTCTTGCACATTTTCTATACTGTAATACTTAGCTTATCATAATATCAACCAAACTTACGTGAGTTGATATATATTTAAACGGCATGATTGTGCTAGGTCCTGCGCCTGAATTTTCACTATCTTCCATTATGCACTGACACAGTGACACTAGCCTAATCTCTCCTCAAATCAAAGATTAGACTGGATTAGAAAAAATAGAGTACCACATGGACTCATTTTTTTTAATTTTAAATAACGGTACTTTCGCCGAAGGACTACCGCGCAGCGCTCTGTGATTGGTTTAATAACCGTAAAACTTAGTACCTAGTTGCACTGCTATTTTTTCCGTAAAACTTAGTACCTAGTTGTAGTCTTACCCTCTTATTCATAAAAAGTTAAAGAGCATTTTAGTTATTTGACGTATGTCAATTTAGACTGGATGTCACGTATTTACCATACATCAAACCAGAGAAGTAGACCTCCAGTAACGCTACTTAAAATCTACTTTATCTTTATGAATAACACGGTTAGCCTCCCCTTATCAGGTAGCTGAGAGTTTGTAAGGTTTTTGACAACGAGTGTAAATATTTTTTAAATCTAGGCGATAATCTTGTATCGGTTACTATATTTTTATTTTGTAATGCTGTTAACACTGGTTTTTCTTACTTGTTTTGCCGTCCATACCATCTTTGCCTGTTAATATTTTGGAGACTATAGGAAATGGAAAATAATTAAATAAGAATAAGAATAAATCAGCTTGGAGACTAAATGGAAATAAAAAAAAATGATTTTTGGAGACTAATGGAACAACCCACTTATCCAATTTTTGAACCCATTCGTTTGTGAAAATAACATTAAAATACCTACATTTATTTTCATATAACTTCGTATTATATTCGTGCGGCAATGTAATTCCCATTAAATAAGCAACAATTCCTGAAAAGAGGAAAAGTCTTCGCTTAACAAATAGCGAAACGTGATTCGATTAGCTCCCAGCGAGTACGACCGACTGATAAAATGTATTGTATAGGTACACTTGGAGACATTACCTATGATGCTATTTTTAAGTTAAAATGATAAATTCGTTGCTCGTTCGTGAAAAATACATTTATTTTTATTTGAATAGTGGCTATGCTTTCTTTCAGACTCATATCACTGCGACCTTAGCAGATTTATTGTGATCGACACTTTAGAGCTTTTATAAATAGCAGGTTGTCCTTGGAACTGATACATTTTTATGACATCAGTTTTACCTAATTTTCGAGATTGATTTACCGTTTACATGAATCTGACCCTTTTTATTAACATTAATTACTTGCGTATACCTAGTGTGGCACAAAAATATAGAAATAAAAAAGGAACAACATTTCCATACCATCCATATTGCCACTATTAAATTTCTATATTTTTGTGGCGCACTGTATTATTCTGTCGGAAATTAAGTCTCAAATCATCCTCAAAATGCCTTTGAACTAAACTTTCGGGAAAATTCGGGAGAGTGGTTTGACTAAGTCTGATGTGGTTTATATTTAATAGTTTAGCCTGTATATATTGTTTTTGCGTTAGTAACAGAACAATTTTGTATTAATCATGTTATTTAACAAATCCTTAACGTTTTCTTGTGCTTGACTGTACCGTGTAGCGACAGAAGCGAATCATCAAATTACTTTTACAATCCGTTGAATTGAATACCGAAATACTTTGGACTCGTTTCTCATCCATTTATATTTTAGGATTGATTCACACATACTTGTAAATGCTAAGGTAAGGTAAAGAAATAAGTCAATTACTTTCTAAACAGTGTTTTAAAAGAAAATAAATACCGCATTACACCTAGCCCCTAACTGGCGTCTAGTGTGCCGGAAAAACATACGAAGACCATTGGACTCCCGGTATCAAAATGCGATATTCATCATAAAAATAAGAAATTGAACCAATACCTCTAGAGGCGTTGTGACGCCTACATACTACCCACTACGCCAATGTGTGTTAACTCTATCATTATATATAAAACTCTTCCGTTACTGACTGACTGACTGACTGACTGACTGACTGACTGACTGACAGACAACGCAGAGCCGAAACTACTGGGCGTAGAAAGCTGAAAATTAGCACGTAGGTTCCTTGGGGAGTGTAGGTGAGCACTAAGAAGGGATTTCCCGAAATTCCCACGGGAACGAAAAAAAACGGGATTTTTGTGTTTACGAGAAATCTACGCGGGAAAAACCGCGGGGCAGCCTCTAGTTAGTAATGAATCCATTATTGCTTGGTCATTATAGAGCTCAGTTAAACACAAATAAGTGTAAGAGTGTTAAGAACCGCCGTAATAAGTCGATTTATACCCTAAAAGTTACAAGAATAGATTTTTATCATGTTTTTGGTCCTTCTAACCGGATGAATGAATGTCTTCCTGTAGATTTACTGAAATGAAATTCAACTAACTCTCTTACTAAATAAATTGCGTATAAATCGGGCTTTAGCCTAAATCCCGGGTGCATTGATGAAATCTTGAGATAATGGAATTATCCCACTGCCCTTGTTGTTTGTTGGTTATAGGAGTTAGACAAGCGAATCTCACCCTTCTGGACTTAATCTTGTTTACTTTTTTGTTGTTGTGTTTACCAGTAAGAACCAATATTCAGATTAAACTTTTGAACAATTAAGTAATCCGTACACACTTAAGTTAGGGTGACTTTACATAAAGCGATTTTTTAACAAGACTAATTTTAAAAATATGGAATGAATTATGAACGATCTCTATATACTGCAAAAAATATAAAAACAAGAAAATTTATAAACGGTCCAACAGTTTCAGAAATACTCATTGTATTTTTTTCACGAGTGTGGCGTTAACGTAGCTGTACGGGCCTTTTTAAAAATACTGTTCCTTTCTAGAAGATTCAAGTACCTAACCTTATTTAAAGAGGGTTTTTTTCAATTGACTGTGCTATTTCTGGGAATAAATCATTTCCGCCCTTCAATAGTCTATTCAGGGACGAAATTGCCTCAGGGTGCATGCGTGGGCTTGTATCACTCGCTTATGCAAAATAATATTATATTTAAAGTTATATATACACGGTCACTGAATAACAACTCTCTGCCTTAGCAGTACGGTCAATTTTACAATAACGAGGTGCTTATATCTACTATCTACTATATATATATAAACTAGTCGACCCGGCGAACTTCGTACCGCCTAACCTATTATTTTGAGCATGTATTATACTTATAAAAGTTCCGCTTGAATCACTCTGTCTATTAAAAAATACCACATCAAAATCCGTTGCGTAGTTTTTAAGATTAAGCATACATATGTACAGACGCGGAAAGCGACTTTATTTTATTAACCGACTTCAAAAAAGGAGGTTATCAGTCTGACCTGTATGTATGTATGTTTGTCCGCGATTATCTCGCGATAAGCTGAACCGATCTTGATGCAGTTTTCAGATAAGTATTTGTTATATATTCAGTAGAAGGTTTTAGAACCTATTTTAACCGACTTCGAAAAAAAGGAAGGGCTCAGTTTATGTATGTGTCAGTTTATTGAAGGCGGGTTCCTTTTTTGTAAAAAATAAATAAAATTATTTGAATGTATGTGAACTTGTGTAAAATTTCTTGTCAATAAGCGCTCGACGAGGCTGTCATCCGCAGTTAATGGCGGTAGGACGCACGCGAGGTACAAATTTTGATGTAAAAGTAGGGTGGCATATAAAAACAGATGTGCTGTGCAGTGGCAGTCTAAATCCGGTTTTTCTGTATTGAATGAATGAACGAATGATCTCTTTATTGTTCAAATAAACACAAAACAAGAAACAAGTCAAGTTCACCAATTAAATTAAAATAGAGGGCATAAAATCATTAAAAAAATACTTCTAAAAGTATTTTTAAATGATGCACTTCAATAAAATCATCGGATTCCAAATAAAAGTGTTCAAAGTGACCACTTATGTGACACAAGTATGTATTTTTAACATACTTAACGCATCATTCATAAAGATACAGTAGGTTTTAATTAGCTTTACTGGAGGTCTACTTCTCTGGTCTAGTTTGTTGTATGGTAAATACGGAACATCCAGTCTAAATTGATTAAACCTCATCGCGTCGTGCGCACATAAACTGTGCATAATTTAAATGCGTTTGAGGGTAGTCAATCGTTCCACGGGTGTCTAATGAATAAAATGCTCTCTAATTTCTATTTTTTTATGAATAACAGGGTTACTCTTTTTTATGCTTCTGAAGTCAACAAGAAAAGGGTCATGATGAAATCTGATATTTGTTCAGTAAACAATACTCTAGAGATTTGGGACCTTTTTTGGTCTCTTTGTTTGGGTTTGCATATAAACGTGATATAAACCCACAGAACAAGGAAGATGCTCTCTCTCTTGTTCTGTGTATAAACCCATGTCATGTGACTTTTTGTCTACGACTGGATAAGGGAAAGTTGCGTTTCATTTAGATTTTCTCCAACATTATGGAATCATTTAGGTTTCTATCTATACAAATATTATAAAGAGGGAACATTTGATTTGATTGTTTCTTTGCATTGAATGAATAGGCTGCGAGACTACTGAACCGATTTCAAAATTTCTTTCACTGTTAGGAAGCTTCACTATCCCCGGGTGTCATAGGTTGTAGACTCTATATCAGATTATTCTCATAAAAAATAAAATAACACGTGTAATTGTAAAAAGACGTTAAAATTTTATAATATTGGCGTTATAAATTTACTGTTAGGCGGTTAGTAAGTTAGTCAGCTAAAAAGTATTATACTTTTTTCACTTATAACGCCAAAGTGCTTGAAGAAAAGAAATAAGAAAAGAAGGGTAACTTATAACAGGCACCTTTTTCAGTTTCACGGGTCGTGCACCGCGCGTCATCAATCTTTAGGGCGCTGGGGCTAGGGAACTGAAGGTAGATTATTTCTTACCAGAGTTATTTATTGATTTTTTACTAGTGTGCGTAATTTACCTTAAAACCGCAAAATTCCCATTTTCCGCTCCCGTAGGATGTTCAGGATGAAAAATATCCCATGTCTGTCACATTAGTTTTAAGCTACCTCACTACCAATTTTCTGCCATATCGGTTCTGTAGTTTAGACGAGATTGCGCTACACATTAGGCATCATATAAGTAGATAGAGTAACCTTCTATTGCATTCATAAAATTTGTATGGATTATATAAGAGATTAAAACGAGAGCTGTATCTAGGTAACCAAATGTCGTCACATATTATTATTATTAGCCTAAGCTGTCCCTTTGCTTCTAAAGGCATCTTTCCCCTTTTCCAGACTTCCCTGTTAGTAAGTTAGTCAGCTAAAAAGTATTATACTTTTTTCACTTATAACGCCAAAGTGCTTGAAGAAAAGAAATAAGAAAAGAAGGGTAACTTATAACAGGCACCTTTTTCAGTTTCACGGGTCGTGCACCGCGCGTCATCAATCTTTAGGGCGCTGGGGCTAGGGAACTGAAGGTAGATTATTTCTTACCAGAGTTATTTATTGATTTTTTACTAGTGTGCGTAATTTACCTTAAAACCGCAAAATTCCCATTTTCCGCTCCCGTAGGATGTTCAGGATGAAAAATATCCCATGTCTGTCACATTAGTTTTAAGCTACCTCACTACCAATTTTCTGCCATATCGGTTCTGTAGTTTAGACGAGATTGCGCTACACATTAGGCATCATATAAGTAGATAGAGTAACCTTCTATTGCATTCATAAAATTTGTATGGATTATATAAGAGATTAAAACGAGAGCTGTATCTAGGTAACCAAATGTCGTCACATATTATTATTATTAGCCTAAGCTGTCCCTTTGCTTCTAAAGGCATCTTTCCCCTTTTCCAGACTTCCCTGTCCTGAGCGGATTCTCACAAATAGACTCTATAAAAGAAAGAAATAATATAAGGTATGCTTTATTGTTCTCAGGGCTTCAGACAGGTCACCCTTCGAAGGTTCGTGCTGCTCCGGCTACAAGCCCGTCGACTCCGTCAGTTTGGACACACCAGACGAAGAAGATTTGGATCCGGTAAAATATCTTAATAAGCGCTGAAACAGACGACGCCGTCACCGAGCGGCCGCCGCCGCCGCACCGCCGCCGCGCTGCCGTCTCGTGCGATGTTCAGAACTACCAATGTATTACTAACAATAGTAAAGTGAAAAGATAACATTTGTATTGATTTAGCGGCAGCGGTGCGGTAGCGGCGGGTGTGTGTGTACTGAGTGCCTATTACGGCCGCTTTTGCAATATTGCTTTGCGTCCTTTGGAGTGTCAAAGTCAATACAAACAAGCGCAAAGAAGACGCAAAGAAATGTTGCAAAAGCAGCCGTAATATGCCCTCTGTACAGTGTTACGGTGCGGCGGGGCGGTGCGGCGGCATCGTCGTCTGTTTGAGCGCTAATACTGTTTTTATTAAATTTCTGCTTTACGAGCCATTCGATTTCAAGTAGCGTCACACACAATAGAGTTTGAGGACTCTACCACAAAAAAAGTTAAACTTGGTCTACATCATTGGACTATTTTTAAATCTCTTCAAGTATTTTAACTACGGACGCTGCTGCCCGTCCTTCGGCTGTTCCCTTAGTAACGATGGGAGGAGATGGGGTGTTGGTATTCTATGCCGCCACTACACAGCCAAGAGGTAGGATCCGCTCGTGTTATTATTTGCCTAATACATTCTGTTTTGTCTACAGATCCCAAAATACCGAGTGGTGTTACTAGGAGACGCGGGAGTCGGCAAGACGGCTCTGGTATCGCAGTTCATGACGTCCGAGTACATGAACACATACGACGCTAGTTTAGGTTGGTGTTGGAATTATAAAAGAGGGCTACATGAAGGCCATCCTACCTCTATTTTATATCGAAAACCTATGAAAAAAAAAACCTTTGTAGTATTTTGAAGGCACTTTTTAGTTAGCCTAAGCCCTAGCCGTAGCTAGAAAAGTGACCACAAGACAAAACGGTGACAGTCCAAATTCTTTATTCGCAATTGGCGGGAATCTCAAGTGTCGTAATGCTTTGCTTTAACCTAGCCTTTTTGTCTTTGTCTTTGGTAGATTCAATTATGCTTCAGTATTAGTAGTTTGTGAATTTCTCTATTGTAATATTGATAATTTGGCAAAGATAAAGATATTCTTTGCTTGTAAAATAGTTTATTGAACTGATTTTGAAAATGTCTTTATTGATAAGATTATATTAGTAATTTAACACCCAGTACGATGAGTTTTTTTTTTCCAAATTTGTGACCTTTTTGCAGCCTTTAAAAGACCCCGTTTTGGCCTGTGTTGATTATTATTATTTAGACAATTTTTTAGTAGCTTAACACCTCAACCTGCCCGCCCTTATAAATCCTAAGACGACTTTACTTTGCTCGTCCTATAATGTTTTTTTGGTACTACGAAGGAACGAGAAAGATTTTATTAAACTTAGCTGACGAGCGAATTTACAATTTATATTTTGTTAATATTTCAGGAATTCCTTTGTTATTCATTACCCCGTATTTAGGAGACTGAAAGAGATTAGCAAACTGGCCGCTTTAATCGCTGGTAACAGCGGCACTGCGTTACATTATTCAAGAGGTGTCCAATGCCCAAGCTCCATACGACGTGGCACCACCAGAATAAACATTACCCTGTAGGCAGAGTTTAGAATAGTCACCCTAAAGGTCAAATAATAGGTAACTAAGTAATACTATTAAACCATCACATTACATTCACTAGAGTGTCAGGAAAAAGAAGGAATATCATCAATCGAGAATACGATTTTATCCAAAGCTCTAAACATAATAAAATTTTAATTAAAACTTATTTCTTTTGTAGATCCTATTTTCTACAAAATTTTCTGTAAAGCTCTTTTGTAGTACAATGGAACGGAGCGACTGACAGAGTTACGATCTCATTACATTACCTACATTAATAACTTTATAAAGTCGATAGCTAAACGAATGTAAGCTGACGCCTAACAAGGAAAATCGTTTAGTGAAAATAGTAAATTGTTTTGGAACCCAGCGGCTGCGGCTGCACGCGCCGCGGCGGGTGGGAAGTTTTGCTTGATGTTATTATTACTTTTATTAAAAACAAAAGGGTAAAACTTTTTATGTTGTTTTTTTTCTGAGGCTGCACCCCCGATAAGATTTCAAATTATTGTCATAGCGACATAGACAATAGTATTATTTCTAAGTATGGTAGGTATATGAGTGTAGGTAACTACTTCCATGTTATACCTGCGCATATAAAGAAACGTTGTGAAAATGGCGGCCGTTGTATGTGCTTTCTCTCTTCTTAACACTTCCTTCATACTTATACGCGAGATAGCATGCGTTCGGCTACCATTTTAAAACACATTTTTCTTTAAGTACGCGGCCTAAACCAACGCATGTTTTTTTTTTAAGTATAATAAGGCAAAAAATTGTTTTAATTTTGATACAAACTTTTGTTTGAAACAAAAAAAGGTCAAACCATACAAAGTTTGTTCCATAACAAAAATGAAAAGTTTATATTTTGTTTTAAAAACGCCTACACAACGCTTTCTTAACTTCAAGAAGTTTTATTTGTATGAAAAAAAAAAGTTATGATATTTTTTTTCTAATAATTATTTTTATAAGATTTTGCTGCCAGTATTTTTTGGAGTTACAGAGGTTGTGTAGTCGCATTGCATTGTGATTGTGGTGCTGAGCGATGCATGGTTTAAGTCTAATGTCTATGTGTTAGAGTTAAAAGCTTTTAAATAGTACAATAAACGTATTTATAATAACAAATAATTATTTTGCTTTGGATAGCTAGAATCTGGAAAAAAAACCCAGCGAGCGAGGCAGTTCTTAAGATTTACTAATACCTTCTTATTTTAAAATTCATTTTTACAAAATTATATGCAAAAAAAAATGAAAAAAAAAAAATTATTACGTACAAGGATGACAATTAACAATTAATAAAATATAGTTAGTGTTGGACGCTTTGGAAAGATTTTAAAATATTAACCTAATACTCTTTTCATAGTGTGCAAATTTTAATAACACATTGTATGGTAGCTTGTATCTAAATAGTAGCTCGCACACAGGGTCTGATTAGGGAAATGCTTTATATGTGTGGCTGGCAATTCTTCTGTAAATAACGTAACTTCTTTTTGCTTGCTCTCTTTTGGCGAAGCAAAACGCGGTAAGTGTAACTGTCGTGTCATCTTTATCTTAAATCCTACACATTGTATTTTTATCAATTTTGTACCTAGCATTCCTTCATGTTTTACCTTCACAGTTTTTAATTTATATTTTATAATAAAAAAGTCATTTCAAATCCTCAACATGTTTTCATTATGGAATTCCCAATGTACCTAAATCATATTTTACATGTAATCATGTATGTATCGTATGTTAACCTAGTCTTGCATCATCACAATAGTATTTTAGCTTCGAATAAAAGCAGACAAAGTCGTCTAGAGCAAATAATCAAAACAAAAGCTAGAAAAGTCTGACTATTCCGTCTGGCTGTCTGAGATAGTAGTTTGGGAAATAACTTCATTTCGCTACATAAAGTTCAGTGCTCACTGTAAAGTTTTAGTATTTTTTTTTAACATATTATCTTTAATTAATTTTCCATTGCTGAATTTGACTTCGATAGTTCATATTTTAAATAAACAAATAATTAATCTCAACTTTTCTTGTTTTAGTTCGAGCTGCCATTTTATCTCAAGTATTTTTGTTTTAAAAAATAATCCGTCCTGTAACGCCATTTTATGGAGCGTGGATTTGTGGGTTTTTATGGAAGTGCTTGCACTTTTTTTTAATGTAGGACCGTGGGAATGGTACCCAGAGTGGTACTCGTAGCGTTAGGGCTAAGCCTTTGCGTTGCGTTGTCGCAGCGACGTCGCTACGTCTTTTTTTTCATACATTTTATGCTGCGTTGAAGTGTCATGCTACATTACCACAGATAAAAGAATAGTTATTACTACCTACGTAACATTACTGATGCATCCAACGCAAGTGGAACTTAGCCCATACACGTATTAATCATACTGCATCGTCAAATAGCCCCTTTATGTTACCAAATTTGATAATAAACAATATTCAGACTCTAAATTATCTTTCAGGCTGTGAGGGCCACAAGATAATCGGTGTTATAAAAGAAAATTACTTTTCTAATCATTGTTTGATTGTCAACCCACCCTAACAATGTGCTTTGTTGAGGCGTGTTGTTACCAAATGTTGAAGCTAATACCGAGTGGGAGTACGTGAATTGGCTACAACATATTTAGGAACAATAGATCAGTAATGAAACACAACTACTACATAAGTAATTTTTGTAGGCTGTTTGGGAATACGTGTCTTTCTAAATAAAATAATATCTGCCTGCCTATCCATATAAAAGGTTTTGTATGTATTCATATTGATTTCCATAATGTACTAAAGAATAAATGCGGCAACGTGGGCCGTGGACCTTAATTTCATACAATGTGTAACTTTAAAGTTGTTTATTTTTTCGTATATAAGCGTAGTACAGGATAACGATGCGTCAGGATTGTCCCAAATTGTTTTTTTTTGTTTTTTCTTTTTCTTTTAATATTAATAAAAAATAATTGTTTCAGATGACGAATTCGGAGAGAAGTCTGTATCGGTCCTGCTGGATGGGGAGGAGTCAGAGCTGATCTTCATCGACCATCCCAGTACGGAGATGTCGGTAAGAAACTTTCCCCTTTTTAATGTAAGGTGTTTCTGCCATCATCATCTCATACGAAAGATATAAATATACCGAATATGTTTTTGTGGTCTACCACAACTAGAACTAGCTCTAGAAGGTGGACGACAGCTGTTACAAAGTAGTGCCTAAAGATGGACGAGACGTAAAGTAAACAGATCACCAGCATGAATAAGAAAATAACACCCCTCTTTTTTCGTCGGAGGTTAAAAAACCATGGTGCGTGGTGTGCGAGAGAACAGGCATATAATAATAACTAGAGGCTGCCCCGCGGTTTTTCCCGCGCAGATTTCTCATAAACACGAAATTCCCGTTTTTTCCCGTTCCCGTGGGAATTTTGGGCAATCCCTTCTTAGTGCTTACCTACATTCCCTAAGGAACCTACATGCAAAATTCCAGCCCGCTACGCCCAGTAGTTTGGGCTCTGTGTTGTCTGTCAGTCAGTCAGTCAGTCAGTAACGAAAGAGTTTTATATATATTGATAATGCATCACACTCAGAGCTGCTAACTAGGAAGAACCTGTGTCTAGTATTAACTGTCTATCAATTAAACAAGTAATATCCACTTTCTGCACGTTTTTATTAAAGTTTTTCTTTTACTTTTTCACAATAGCGTCTTTCTTTTTCCGTTTTTTTTTTTTACAAAAAGTACTGAGCTAGACTTCTTGACTGACTGATTGCTAATATATCTTTTTTTTTCAACCATCATCATCCATCAGTTTTCAATCTTTCAATCAAAAAGTCAGAGTGCAGTGTTGCCAGTATAACAATTCAAATAAACATATAAATACAATTTAGAATTATCAAACAGGGTAAAATAATGTAACCGAGTAACTATATCTCATAACACTATTAATAAAGTCCAACTTAATAATGATGAGCTTTATTGTGACCTTACACTAGGGTGCCTGAAACATGTACAGAGACGAACAATAAGTACACCCAGACCGGAAACAAACATCGATATTCATCATAACAATGTTCGCTCCGCCGGGAACCGAACCCAGGTGCACCCGCGTCTCAGTCCACATCACTGCCAACTGAGCTACGGAGCAGGCATATGTCCAGTGGGCTCTCACAGAATGATTATGATAATAGTCTTTGGTATCTGAGCCTATGCCTTCTTGAACCCTCTACCTATTTAAATCGTTTATTTCTTCTCTCAGGTGGAAAATTGTCTTTCAACATACGAGCCGCATGCCTGCGTGGTGGTCTACTCCGTGGTCGCTCAGAGTTCACTGACCCGCGCAGCAGAACTCCTCGCTTACTTGGCAAGAGAGCAGTTTACCTCGGAACGAACTGTTGTTCTTGTTGGTAACAAGGCGGACCTGGCTAGAGCGAGACAGGTTTCTACTAATGGTAAGTTAGAAAAAGACAGGAAGTGTTACGCTCAATGAAATCGCTACTGTACCAGAGTTGTACCATCACGGTTACTAGTGGAGGGTACAACTGGGACTACGAGGCATCACTATTATTTGGTGGTACCGTTAATCTTTGAAATACCCATGGTACCACTAGTGCCTAGAGTTATGACTTAAAGATTGACTTTTTGGCTCTATGTTAGTCAATCTTGCGTTCTAAGTAAGAATTTCTTAGTTAGGCTCTTAGAGGACACATTATATTCTCTAAAGACTTCTTGCTAGTCCGTAAATCTTTGGCTGAGACGACTGATGGAGGTCCAAAAAGCACTGTCTAATACGTGTCTTAGGTTTTGAATTTTTGATTGCTATCTGTTAACAGAGGGCAAAGCGTTAGCAACTTCCCGAGACTCCAAGTTCATAGAGACCTCGTCCGGCATCCAACACAACGTGGACGAGCTCCTAGTGGGGATCCTGAAGCAGATACGACTCAAGGAGAACCGGGATAAGAAGGCTGCTAAAAAGGTTAGTTAATAAATTCCTCTTCATTTTTGATGTTATAAGCTGATATAAACACCAAGAGTTGGGGTGCATGGAGCCACTAGTCGCGGCTAATGGACGAGTAAAGGACGAGATTTTCATACATTTTGTATAAGACATTTTGTATATAACAAGATCTCGAAGATCTTAAAATAGTTTACACAATGCAAGTTCCAATGTTTCATGTTGGACTTTGTGTATAGTACAGAAACATCCTGTATACTATTCCGGGTGTTTTACCTAGATAAGTTTGTAATAAGATAATGAAAGAAGTGATTTAAAAAAAAAACACTGCCACTAAGGAAAAGTTGATTGCTTGATTGGTTGGTTAGCTCAATCCTTTAATTTATTGGTGACGTGTTGAAAACACCGTACCTTTCTTTTGTTTCTCCATTACATGTAATATATGAGTGTAATGTTGTTATATATGGGTGTAACTCTGTATAAATGTTTCGGACACCCTAGGTTATTCCTAGTAAGGGGCTCTCAGTGTGATGCGTTATTATTATTATAACATATTTTTTTATTCAATTAGGCTGGCCAAAGGCTGGCCAGTAAAGAACTCTTTGGAATTTCTTAAAAAAAAGTTCAAATTGAATTAAGAGGGTTTGCTTATAGCGAAATCGCCGTTATCTAAGAATATTTGATGAGAATTAATGAGGGTCGCTTTATTGGGTCGCTACAGTATTTCCCACTTTGGGGCGTGAAATTAATATCTATTTTCTCAAGCTTTTGTTTTGCTCCTTGTTAAGGAATTCGGGTAGTTTGTCTCAAAAATAACAAATATTTGATATATATATATTTGATATTAATAATAATAATGCATTAATTATACTAAGAGAGAGGAACAACTTGTATCTAGGGAGCCCGAAACATATACAAAAACACCCCTATTACAGGAAACGAATGTCGATATTCATCATTACAATTGTTTGCCCCTGCCGGGAATCAAATCCAGACCTTTAAAGTCACATACAGCATAACAGCCAATGGAAACAGTTATTAAAATTCTGCTGGATACTCAACGTTTGGAGCTGTTCGATTTGTGTTAGAAATTGTTTCTTCTCCCACAAATCGCCACACCGACTGGCCTTGAGCGATTCTCGTCCATGTACTCGTAACCTACACCGTCGCCTACACTTTCGGTGCGCGGTCGCCACTCAAGAACTTTTAGGCCCTAGCCAGCCACCATATTATTTTCTTCGAGATTATGCTCTGCCCTATTCATTGCACTAAAGTTTTGCAATTCTTTAGGCTAGTCAGTGACTGTCTTGCCTAAAGAATTGCAAAACTTTAGTCAGTAGTTAGTATATGCTTCTTCGGATCACATCATTTCTGGTTCGATCACGCAGGGAAACTCCGCTCCGAATACTCAATTTAATTTATGTAAGTTTTGGCTCCGTAGCTCAGTTGGCAGTGATGTGGACAGAATGCTAGTGCACCTGGGTTCGATTTCCGGCGGGGCGAATATTGATATGATAAATATCGATGTTTGTTTCCTGGTCTGGTTGTGATGTCCATCTCTGTAATGTTTCGTGCTCCCTAGGTACAGGTTCTACCTAGTTATGGGCTCTGAGTGTGATGTGTTATTATCATTAAGTTATTTAAAAAGGTAACTTTGTACGCAGGAAGCAAAACCGGCAAAGCTGGCCAGTTCGCGGACCCACATTTCTTTGAGCATTGCTCGAGAGCTGCTGCACAAGATCTGTATCAACGACATCTCCAAGTCAAAGTCCTGCGAGAACTTGCACGTTCTTTAGATATAGAATAACCTTATCTTGTAGTATTTTATTTACTTTTAATCGCTAAAGCTACTAAGCTGGCGTTTGGCGAAATCAAATTCCCTTATTTAATTTAATTTGTTTTTTTTTTATAAACAACTAGAGGCTGCCCCGCGGTTTTTCCCGCGCAGATTTCTCATAAACACAAATATCCCGTTTTTTCCCGTTCCCGTGGGAATTTCGGGAAATCCCTTCTTAGTGCTCACCTACACTCCCTAAGGAACCTACATGCAAAATTTGAGCCCGTTACGCCCAGTAGTTTCGGCTCTGCGTTGTCTGTCAGTCAGTCAGTCAGTAACGGAAGAGTTTTATATATATTGATACATGAAAATAACTGCATTCAAAAACGTTTTCTGCTGTTGTAGGCCGTGTACAGTTGTGGTCTTCAAAAACCATGAAAATTTGTGGAATGCGTTCGTGTTCATGAATAATTTAATTAAAGAATCTGGCCCATACATGCATGGCGTGCTATTTTATGAACGTCCGTCTTGGATGGTAGAGTGTATATAACTCTACCATCCAAGACGGACGGTGGTACGGTGGCGGTCTAGGTACTGGTAACACTTCAGATTTTTCTGTTTTGCAAAATAGCTCTTGTTCTTTGGTAATACAGTCTAGGGCGCACGAGACCATAGACAAATCTGTTACGCCCCCCTAGACCTCCACTGTACAGTCACGGATTCGTTCAGATAGATAGAAGCCGTTGTTACGCCTGCCGTTCGTTCAGCCCTTGTTCTCTTATGCCTTGTGGCCAAAGACATAAGTATTCGCTGAACGAGGCTGTGACTGAACCTACGGTATTGAATGAAAACAAGTGATGTGCGCATTAGGGCGTTTTCACGTACAAAACTGGTACAGACCTTTCAATTTAATCTGAGAATTGCATTTGTGTGAGTGATCGTATGTGAGCGGCAGGGAAGCGGCGGCGCCTCAGGCTTGCTATAAACTAGCCGGTTTAAACCATGCGCGGGACGCGCCGCGCCTCAAGCCGATTGACACTCTACACTATCGGTGTGCACTTACACAAATGCAATTCTAAGCTTAAGTTGAAAGGTCTGTAACAAGCTTCTATTTGCGCTGGTTCGAAAATTGTATAGAAAATACCTGAGCTGACATTCTTGCTGGACCCAGCGGGTCAGACGCAGGTATTTTCTATTCATTTTTCTAACCAGCGTAAACAAGCGCTTGTTACCAGCTTTGTACGTGAATACGCCCTTAGGTATGTCCCCCCAGTATACAGTTTAGTGGGCTTCAGCGCCTGAATTTCAGGTATTGACTTATGATAGAGTTAAAGTTATTGCTGTTATTAAGGTACTTTGCTGTTAAAGGTTTTCAAGCTGTAACGCCGTACAGTCAAATGTCCTAATCGGTTGGTTTTCAAATTAAATTAGAATCCTTTTACTAAAAGGTTGTTACTAAGAATTCCATTGTGAAACTACTAAGACTCGCGCGTGATGTTACTAACAAATTATATTAGTTCCAAATCTTAGAACTTTGAAGAGATTTTTAGCTGTGATTATTTTTATTATTGTCGAAGTTCTTCTTGATCTTTTATTTAGAAAGTTAATCATAGTTTTGTTTATAATATTTATAACAATGTTAATAATTTTGGTTTGTTTTTTGCTTAAATGGTTTAAACCTTTGTCTATTGACTTAATTGACTAAAGTATATGAATTTCATTCGAAACTTACTACATAGTCTACGTAAAGGTCTTTAAATTTTAATTAAGTTTTTAATATTTATAACTGTAGCCTTTTTTAAAGTTAGTCCGTAACTTTGTCTATCGGCCTAATGAAAATTATTAACTTTCATTCGAAACTGAGAAATCAACGCTCCTAAACGTGTTTAAACTTAAATTAAAGTTTACAACAAAATGACGGGCATTGGTTGACGTGATGACATTAGAGTTTTAAGTAGTCCACATTACATTAATATACCTAAGTATTTTTACCCGTTATCGATAATTCTTGTGACAATTATACAGACGTAAGGATCATACGCAAGGACGGATATTTCAGGCTTATTTCATTCGGATTATCGGCTTATTAGTTTTATCCCCTGAGTTTTATACCTACAAAACCACAAAATATAATGTAGGTAACCTATAATGACATTTTATTACACAGACCTACTTTGTTGTTCCTTTGAAAATTGGAAGTGACGAAGCTTTTTAGGATGTCACCTCCAAGGTCAACCACTGAAGTCACAAAAGCCTTGTAAAAGCGGTTTAAAAGCTGTTTTTTTTTGGACTTCGCTATGTTTTGTATTTTATTTCTATTCTTTTTTTTAATATAAGTAAATAATATAAGAATCTCGAATGACCATTATAGTAAGCCTGGGTTGTAATCAATCAAACCTAAAAGTCGAAAACTTCAAATTATCATCATCATCATCATAATTTCAGCCAAAAGATGTCCACTGCTGGCATAGGCCTCCCCTACAGAGCGCCACAGCGACCGGTCTTGAGCGACCCTCATCCAGTGTATTCCCGCAGCCTACACCAGGTCGTCTGCCCACCTTGTGGGGGATCTGCCTTCTCTGCGTCTTCCGGGTCGTGGTCACCACTCGAGAACTCTTCGGCCCCAGCGACCATCTGTTCTTCGAGCTATGTGCCCTGCCCATTGCCACTTAAGTTCAAATGAAAAAGCAGATTCCACTAATTATTCACATAAATCAGGTCACAAGCCAACTTCGATGAGTGAGAAAATCGCGTTAAATCCATGTGAAAATCGCCTTTTACCCTAATAAAGACGTCAGTCAGTCAAACTCTAATTGATTACACAAACAAAACAAAATATATTAGTACAATGAACTTCTTGTTTAACATAGACCTATATATCTGAATCGATTTCTAGTGTTGGTTGACACACATGCTAAAAGAGTTTAAGCAAATATAGTGCGACACAAAATGCTAGAAATTAAAAAGTGGCAACACTGTATGGAAATTCGACGGATATTTAAAAATTTCCATAATATTGCTATTTTTTTATTTCTGGATTTTTGTGTCGCACGATACCATGGCACGACGATATCAATAGCCGTGATTTTCTCTGAGTATTCGGTCACTATATGGATTGCTCACTTTATGGTCCTTCGAGCATATTTAATTAATTGTTTAAAATAAAAAAAAATAATGTAACTAACATTTAAAAATAGATACGATGTTACAGTATTATAATAATATTTAAGAACTTATTAGGTACAAATCATACGCTTGTCTCGAAATAAGTGTTATACTACTAGAATTAAAATTATATATTTTTCTATAAGAGAACTTTCTATGACTTTTACAATCGGACTTATAGTTTTTTGTGGAGTTTTATCTACGCAACGCAGGTTGGTAATCGCAGTAAGTCTTTTCAAGTTTTTTAACAAAGGACGCAAGTTGTTCCGATATTCCCTTAGGCTCAATATCCATCGCCGTCATGGCTCGGCATCGGACGGAATCGGACGGTGGCCAGAAACATAGATTATGAACACTATGATACAAGATGAATTTTTTTTGAGAATTGTAATATCCGATTCCGTCCGATGCCCTAGATGGAGGTGCTGCTTTTTTCAACTTTTTTTTTGAGTTTCTTACCCATGCTCATGATTTATATTACACGAGCTGTCCCGGCTTAATTCGTTACGCCATAGAATATAAGATACTACTAAAGACTTGGCTCTATAGACTTTGTTCTTTTGACTGCCCAGAACGGCCAAAAAAAAAACAAACAACAACAACAAACCACCTGTCAAAATATGTAAACAACGAAAAAATATTGCACCTTGGGTTATATTATTTGAGTTTAGGTAAGGATCCCTAATTTTTTTGAAAATCTTATTTAGCCTATGACACTCGGGGTTAATGTAGCTTCCTACCAGTGAAAGAATTTTTCAAATCGGTTCAGTATTTCCGGAGCCTATTCATTACAAACAAACAAATCTTTCCTCTTTATAATATTGGTATAGATATAGTATGTAATTATTTAAGTATGTACCTAAGTAGATATAAGTCCACAAAAACTTATCTTCTAAGACTTTGTATCTTCGTTTAGGTACTGTTTTGACTACATTGTGTACTTACTTATTGAATTTAATTGTAGACGAAGTTGAAAGTGATGTCGTATAGTAGTAATGTAGATATTAAATATTTTAAAGCTCTGAAACTTTGTTTTTTTTTAAATGGGATTTTGTTTAAGGGTTTCTCAAATCTTGTATTGTAGCATCATGAAGCTAGTTAAGTGGTTACGCCCCTTAGATAAACATTAAGTACAAAATATACAGAATGAATAATAATAATATTCTTGATGTGAAACACGGAGTGACTGCTAAAAACATATTGCACATTTTTAGATTATGATTCTGGGTTACTGGCTTTTTCGATTTCAGTATAATAAAACATAGGAAATTTAATTTAAATTCGATCTTGTCTTTTTTTAATTTTATATGTTATTTCAGATTTTTTTTCATAATATTTTTTTTTAATATTTTAAACCAAACAATTTTTTTTGTTTTTTTTTTAATGAGATTGTTTAAGAACAAAAGCAATTCCGAAGTTGAAATTGGTCAAAGACATTCCATTTTACGGTATTAAAAATCTGTCTCCATTTACAGAATTCACAGTAGGTATCTAGATCTAGGTACTCAACCTAGATCTTTGAATAGCCTTTGATTTGCTAGAACCAAAGTCTTAGGGCCCGCATTCGGCTGCCAAGTTTTCAAGGTTTATGAACGGAATTGTGTCTGGATTTACGATAGCTTTATTTATACAGACTGTTTTTGTCAAGGCTGTATAAATCAAAGGAGGGATGTAGATATTTTTTATATATCTAATACTAGCTGTCCCGGCGAACTAGGTTCCGCGCCCTACAATTTTATATGGAAAAATTAAATTGTTGTTTAAGCTAAGTTTCCCTTAATTTTTTCAAATTTTCTCATCTTTTACACCTTCCCTGGACTACTAAGAGCATTTTGGGACCAAAATCAGCTAAATCGGCTCAGCCATTCTCAAGTTTTAGCGAGACTAACGAAACACGATTCATTATATTATATATAAGTATAGTAGATAACAAAGTATGTAAGATAAATTACCTATAAAAATTGTTAGAAAATTATAAAGCAAAGTCGCTTCCGCTGTCTGTGTGTATGTGTCACCGGAAAATAATAAGATTCGCAAGTTTATAAATTTCCTAGGAAATTTATAAACTTTCGTAGGATTCTAAACGAGAGATAAATTGAATTATTTTACGCTCACTTTTTTGCAAATTTATAAATTTTCGGCGCGTCGTAGTAAATTTATAAACTAACGGATATCAATTCGTAAGTTTCTAAACGGATCGACCAATCACAGAAGAGCTTTTAATTTTACGCTTTTTGAAATACGGAAAATAACACACTGCTCTCTGATTGGTCGATGTTGACAGTGAAATTGCTTGCGTCCATAGACTTACGTACAATCAGACTTGCCAAACAATTCGATCACACTAAAAGTATTTTTACTGGTTCTAAAAACTAGGTAGGTTAATAGGTTAAAATATTACCGCTAATCTGCGAAATTCAGTAAAAGTGCACGAACTGGCTGAATCCGTTAAAGAGTTCGAAATAAAATGTTGTTCTCAACATTAACTAGGTAATCTGCAAAATCCCTAGGTAATCTACAGAGTAACGACTAAGTTAAGCTCAAAAAAGTTTTGACTTAGATTTCAGTTTAACACAGGTAACCCAAGCTCCGCTCGCTTCGCTCGCTACGCTGGTTAAAGATCACAAGCCAAACCTAACCTAACCTACAATTTTGCCCTAGATTTGAATTTTCGGTCGGAGTTTTCTGTTTTCCGCACTTTAACGGCGAGACATCCGGTAATACGCACATTAACTAGTTAAAGTGTGGATACCCCATATTTCACATAAAATTTCGCACATTAACTGACCTAAACAGTTAATGTGCACATTGCCCGGTAAAGTGCACATTAACGTATTTCGCAATATAACGGTCCCACCTATAACCTACCTACCTAGTAGGGGGTTCCCTATTTCGCAATATAACGGTCCTACCTTAACCTACCTACCTAGTAGGGGGTTCCCTATTTCACCCTACAAAAATAAAACATTTTGGTCATGGCTTCCATAAAACTTTCGTAGCTCTCTGGTGAATTTCAATTCATTATACATGGCGTTTGGTTATTGGTTACTTATTATTTTACGAGTGAGTTTAGTAAGTTTATCAATTTCCGAAAATGTAGGCGTAAAATAATACAATTTATCTCTCGTTTAGAATCCTACGAAAGTTTATAAATTTCCTAGAAAATTTATAAATTTACGGTTTGTGTTATTTTCCGGTGACATATGCATGTATCGTCGCTTCCGCTGTCTGTGTGTATATGCATGTATTTTTAAAACTACGCAGCAATTTTTTTTAATAGTACAGTGATTCAAGAGGAAGGTTTATATGTATATAACATGCACAACAGTATAATATTAGGCGGTACGAAGTCCGCCGGGTCGAATATTATCATTATAAAAGTAGAAATTAACAAGAAATCTTTTCAGACACTAAAAAATTCAATTATTTTCTTACAGGGCCTTAGATTAAAGCTTCAATCTTTATGACAAAGGAGATCCACTTTACAACTTGCGGGACTAATGGAGTACTTTCACTTTGCAACAAGTTGCTGTGATTAAGGCGCCACACGGTGCGAAACTAGCGCCACTTCGATTAATAATTAATATCTTCTAAAAATATGCGTCTTTGACTCCCTAGATAATCTTGCTTAGAATTTGTAAGGCTCTGTTGTGTAGCTTTTAGGATTATTATCTTAGAAATATATCTTTTATGAAACTATAGTGGCCGCTTTAGGCAACAAACGTTTTTTTTCTTAAATTTGGAACCTGAAAGCTACACAACAGGGCCTTAAAAATTCTAAGCAAGATTATCTAGGGAGCCAAAGACGCATTTTTTTGATTTCAGCCATAGTTTAGAAGATATTAATTATTTATCGGAAGTGTCGCTAGTTTCGCACCGTTTTGCCCCTTAAAAGGGTTTTTATGCAGCCTTCGTGACGCATTGGGCAGCGATGTTCATCTGATGGTTCGATTCTCGGGCGAGCGATCGTTGGTATGATTAAATGATGACTGTGCCGGTGCCGGGTCTCGGTGTTATTTATATATCTTTGTATGCAGTTTGAAGATAAAACCTGCCCCTGAATAAACACATAACACACTGGTATATTTTATTCAGTGGATAGTAGCTGTAGGTGTATATTGTATTAGGTAGGTATAAGGTACAAATACGCAGTGCCTATAGAAGTAGTGGTCCAAGACGAAGACTGATCTTTTTTAAAAAAGATCAAGAAAGCGTTTCGTTTATGTACTTACCCTCCTACTGATGACCAAAACAATTACTTTTTAAATTTTTAGGACGGAAGAAAAAACAATTTGAGATGAAAACCACACAGAAGAAAACAAAAGAACATGGCGTCGCTCTAAACATTTACTAAAACCAGCGGCGGTAACATGACGGACAATCTGTCGAATTTGTCGTATCTATCTGTCACTTTTGTCGATCATCTCCATACATTTTCCAGCATTGAAATGTCAAAAGTGATTAAAAGTGACAGTTCGATTCGACAAATGGTCCGTCGTGCTGCGGGGGCTGAAAATAAAATATAAACGCTTATAAACGTTTGGTCTTTCGGTCAACCTTTACCGCCCGAACATCAGACATGTGGTGTGGGTACAGTTACTTTAACTGGCTGTAGATAATATTTGTAATTCTGCACACCTTTCTAACAGATAATGATTATGATTCCAGGAAGATAGTCGCCATATCTTTGATACGCATTTCGCGTGTTGCGCAACAATTGACCAAATCGTGACGGTCACTATATGTTCTGATTGAAGGTATAAGGGTTGAGGCACACAGCCGGCGTTGCGGACGGGGCGATGTGGAGCTGATGGACTATGATGCAGCGAAGTCTCAAATGCGTTTAATGTACATCTTATTGTTAGGTGTCCCCCACAGATTTCCAAAAGGACAAACAATGTGGAGGGAGCTTGCCATCCTTGCCACGCTTGGCAGACGGGTTAGCGATCGCAGCGTGGCTCTTCAAGTATTTCAACCATTGATCGAAGGACGACGCTGCCCATTCTTCTGCTGTTCCCTTTTATGATACCCGTGGGAGAAGATTGGATGGTGAAAATAAAAGAGATATAAATTGTAATAGAGTTTGTTACCCCTTTCTTCTCTTCTCTACGTTGTAAAATCATTGCGAAAGGGAGTAGAATCATTTGAGAGGAGGGCTTTTGGGGGAGCCTCTCCAGGCGACTATTATCGTAAGGCTAGGGAAACATTTGTTTGCCTAAGCCAATTGGTAGGCACCCTAAACTACCTCGCCTCTCGCACTATAGGATACTTTACCAATATACTATCATTAGATGTAGTCTAATTGACTTTTAATAAGTGATATCTTGTATCCTATATTGAATAAAGAATTTTTGACTTTAGACTTTTGGTAGTATTTTATGCCGTCACGACATGGTGAAGGCTAAAAGCCATACATTTTATCGTCGGTCTAGCGTCGTATCGACATCCCCCGCTTCCAGCTCTCTGTGTGTTATACCTTTAAATGACCCGACACTTCTGGGTTATTAGATTGTGATTTCATATGATTAGACAGAGTAAAGGTGTATCTGGACGACATTTTGAGTGATTGTATCTTTAGTAGATATGAACTGAACCACCTCGCCTCTCTCAGAAGGTAAAGGATAGTTTATAAAATACTAGTCGACCCAGCGAACTTCGTACCGCCTAACCTATTACTATGTTGACTTTGTTTTAAACTATGAACTGAATTTATTACTCTTATTGACCTACATTAATTGGTACCTTGTAAATAAAGAAAGATGATGAAAATTATGATGATTATCTATCTATCGTGTTTGATAGATCCTGTCCCTCTCTGAAGCGCGAGTGTGTTATGGATAGTCTCACAGTCGCTAACGACGCTTATATGTAAAGGTGAATGAATATACACTAATCAATATATATAAAACTCTTCCGTTACTGACTGGCTGGCTGGCTGGCTGGCTGGCTGGCTGGCTGGCTGGCTGGCTGGCTGGCTGGCTGGCTGGCTGGCTGGCTGGCTGGCTGGCTGGCTGGCTGGCTGGCTGGCTGGCTGGCTGGCTGGCTGGCTGGCTGGCTGGCTGGCTGGCTGGCTGGCTGGCTGGCTGGCTGGCTGGCTGGCTGGCTGGCTGGCTGGCTGGCTGGCTGGCTGGCTGGCTGGCTGGCTGGCTGGCTGGCTGGCTGGCTGGCTGGCTGGCTGGCTGGCTGGCTGGCTGGCTGGCTGGCTGGCTGGCTGGCTGGCTGGCTGGCTGGCTGGCTGGCTGGCTGGCTGGCTGGCTGGCTGGCTGGCTGGCTGGCTGGCTGGCTGGCTGGCTGGCTGGCTGGCTGGCTGGCTGGCTGGCTGGCTGGCTGGCTGGCTGGCTGGCTGGCTGGCTGGCTGGCTGGCTGGCTGGCTGGCTGGCTGGCTGGCTGGCTGGCTGGCTGGCTGGCTGGCTGGCTGGCTGGCTGGCTGGCTGGCTGGCTGGCTGGCTGGCTGGCTGGCTGGCTGGCTGGCTGGCTGGCTGGCTGGCTGGCTGGCTGGCTGGCTGGCTGGCTGGCTGGCTGGCTGGCTGGCTTTTATTCTTCCTTCGCAACCTTTGATCTTTTCCTTGAGAGCTTTTCTTGTTGTCTGACAATTTTGCGGCGTCTGAGCCGGCTTATATTCTCGGATTTCGCTACCCCTTCCACCGGAATTAGGCGCACAACTTGCGATAACCTTTGGACTTGTTCGTCCCTTTCTAACTTATGCCTCTGTCCCTGTCGCAGGTTTGTCATGCGCGGCATGCGTGATCCATGCGCATGCGACACGCCACCTGCCGGGGACCGCGAGCCTCGTATGCGTCTACTTCATTGGCTGGTTTGCCTTCTTATCGCGTCTACGAGGCTCGCGTAAACTGTGCGCCCCATACGGCATTACTTTATCCCTATTTTAATCTTTATTTACAACACCGATAAATCTTATCTATATATACAAGTCATTTATCGTCTATCGGTCGTCTTCAACAGTAATTATAATAATAATAATAATAACACAATTTTTTCCATTGCCGTACAGCGTGGTAACGCGGCTAGTGTGATGGGAGCCTTTGAGGTAGGTGCTCTGGGTGGTGGTCTTTTTTAGGGTAATTTAATTAATTTTATTTGGACGAAGCTTGTGCTGGTTTTCATAATAAGTAAGTTAAACATACAATGTATTCAAATAATTAATTTTCTTTTTAGAAATTAGCTATGTTTGTGCAAATATCTGTTTCTGTCTAAGTCTACCTCTACTCTATATCAATATATATAAAACTCTTCCGTTACTGACTGACTGACTGACTGACTGACTGATTGACTGACTGACAGACAACGCAGAGCCGAAACTACTGGACGTAGCGGGCTGAAATTTTGCACGTAGGATCCTTGGGGAGTGTAGGTGAGCACTAAGAAGGGATTTCCCGAAATTCCCACGGGAACGGGAAAAAACGTGATTTTTGTGTTTATGAGTAATCTGCGCGGGAAAAACCGCGGGGCAGCCTCTAGTATAAATTAATCGTGGTTCGTTAGTCTCGCTAAAACTCGATAACGGCCGAGCCGATTTTGGTTTTAAAATGTTCGTAGTAGTCCAGGAAAGGTTTAAAAGTTGAGAAAATATGGAAAAATGGAGGGGAAGTTTGTAAAAATAACAATTAGATGTTTCCATATAAAATTGTACGGGGTGATAAGATGTTCGCCGGGATAGATAGTTTAATATATATACATATAATTAAATTTTAAAAAATGCATGCAAACTAATTTAGCGATTTAGCCTAAGTAAAAAAAAAAAAAAAAACTTTACCAACCAATTTATCACTTCAAAGACGCTCAATTTTAAGCTAAGATCGAAATTTGTTTCTGTGACGCCTTCGTGTGCGAAGGCTAAAGACAAACGTCTGTAGGCGACATGAATATTCATTATCCGTGTTAAAAATGTCGACGACTTCTCAAAATATTAATATTAACATAAAACGTTAATTAACACATTGTTGTTTAAATAATTTTGTGTTAAAATCAAAATATATTATTGAATTTAGCACCAAAGTAATTTTTTTGACGCTTTCTTTTTTTTCATTTCCGATTCTTAAGGTAGAATAATTTTCGATCGCAGTCCTTTTTTGAACACTGTGGCTTAGAATTTAGAGGGGGGTTAAGTTTCTCAACTAAAAACGTTCGACTCGTAATTGTCTTGTTAACAACTTCGTTAACCATTGCCGCTTTAACAAAGGCAATTTCAGTCGTACGCCCAAAGAAAACAGCAATGGTTAACAAAGTCGCTAACTAGACAATTACGAGTCGATCGTTTTTAGTTAAGAATCTTGAGCCCCAGTTTAAATTTTTATATTTGCAGTATCTTCGCTGCGCCTCGCCACATAAGTCGTGCACTTGGTGTTAAAAAAAAACCGTCCAAACAATAGGTCTAAAGAAGGCATTACAATGTACTGATTAAGAAACTTAACAAAGAATATTTTTTAATGTACCTCATACATATCTCACAAAGACAACTACCAGGTTGTCGGAATAATAATCTTGTTTGTTGTATGACAAATCAATTGATGCAGTATTCGAATTCGACAAGTTAAAAGTTTAAACGTTCATGGATTTTGATAAGTCGTTCACCAAACCAGACGTGGTGCGACCAAAGAAAATATTAACCCAATATGTGGGTTTAATATTTGCTTGAATTTAATTTAACTTTATACATACAAATATTCATCGAATATGAGAACTGTTTCAGGATAAAACTAAACAAGTTGGCGTAACAAAGTAAGTTCCTATTTGTAAATATTTAAAACGCAGATAGTATTTGCAGCAACATTTGCTTTTGTAACTGAATAATTATGTTTGATTAGTTTTATATAAAAAAAAAGTTTCCAGGTGTTCACTGGATGTCCACTCCTTTTTGATTGTAGAGATGTAGCCAGTCCTAAATTTATAGGATATTTTATAGCTTCTTATTATTAATTAATTTTTTCAGTTACATTTATATAGCGCAAACCGCGAACACTTTAAGATAATTAGAAGTGTTCAGGTGGAATTTAAAAAAAAAATGCGTTATAAGTTTACACTTTATTTTACCGTTACAGTTTAAAATATACTCCTGTGAGGTCGCAAATTAATATCAAGATAAAATAGCTAAAGTGTGAAGTTACAATGAAAGCTATGTGGGGACTGGTAATGTTAGTACTAGTAACCATGATTAATGCTGAGGACAATTCTACTGATCCGGCTCCAACCACCGCAACCAAACCATCTCAAATGATTGTAAGTACATCTACTATGGCCGTACCACCCTATCTCTTCGGTGTCGTAAAAGGCGACTCAATGAACACCCGACGTACAGCCTTCGCATCTTTCGTTGAAAAAAAAGAGCCACAATGCGATCGCCAACCCACCTGCCAAACGTGGCAAATTGGTAAAATAAAATAATGTAAATATATTTTAACTATTTTCAGATAATAGAAGGATTGGGTAAAGCCTTTGCTGATGTAACGATGGGCGTTGTAGGAGCTTGCAAGGATGTGAGTAAAAATTGATTTTATACATGTTTAGGTATTCAGAACAACAAAAACTCCATACATTGCATTGGTTAAATCAGCTGATCCAATCATTGTATGAATTGATGATTCTTTTTGACTCATGCTATTCAGGTATCCCTTATTCATTTCTGGAAAACAAAATATTTTCTAAATAAAATAAGTAGGTAACATTTAAAAAACTGTTTAAAAGAAGGTCGTGTTTTAATCATTTCATACCGACCTTAGTATCCTATAGAGCTAATTTATTCCAATATCTAAAAAATATAAAATTTCCCTCTAATTAAAATCAGGAGGTTTTACGCTTTGCCCTCAATGCCTTTGAGGCAACCAAATTGGCCAATAAAAAAACAAATCAAAGTTAGCAAACGAAGAATAAAATTTTAATTTGAGTGGATTCGATTTCTTTTTTTTGTATTTTGCTTGCAATACCTACATAACTTTTAGTACTGGAAATGAAAAGTCTCTTTTTTTTTAAGATTTGAACCGTGGTAATGGCATAGAATATTACCGTCACCCACTGTCGTTCCTGGGTGTTGTAAAAGGCGACTAAAGTAACGCCCAAAGGACGGGCAGCAGTGTCCTTCGGTGAAAACTTGGAGAGCCTACTGCGCTCATGAACACGCCAGTCAAACGTGGTGATTAGGGCAATCGCCTTCCCCATTTTTTGTCTTTGTGGTCATCTATGGGGAGTGGCCTACATCCAACAGTCTCCAAGCTGAGATGATAATGATTACGGACATAAAACTAATGATAACATCCTATTGCTTACCTTATTAACTATATGTTAACTAGTAATTTTGTTTGTTTCAGGCCTTATCAGCTTTCGTTGGTATTTTTACAGGGCATTTCTTTTAGTTAACCCAGAAACTTATACTTACATTTAATTCAAATATTCAATATACGAGTTGTTACAACGAGAGGTAGTAAGTAGCTATTAGAATTAGCAAAGGTGAAATAAATATTTGTGGAGCAGAGGTGTTGTTTCTATATGTTTATCCAAGAATGTGTATGACAAAAGAAAACTCAAATCAAAAGGTTCTTCGAAAAATATTGAGAAATTATCTTAGAATTTTTTTTCTAATTTCGCATTTGCATCTTTTGACTAATTTGGCGTTAAAACATCAAAATCATTTTTAGGTTTTTTGATACATTTACGATCTAAATCAGAATAAGTACATATTTATTTGTTTATTATTCTTAAAAAAAAATGTTTACATATTACATAAAATACTACAATGTTTTACTTGAGCTAAATGTGTAAAATTAATAACCAAATAAACAGCAATTAAATAAAAAAAACTCAAATCACGTCCTACCTTAAAATCACGACTCCTCAAAGACAAATTACAGACCAATTAAATTTCTTCTCTAAAGAAAACGAGGAAAATGAACTCATTAGGCGACTGAAAAATTAATATTCGCTGGCAATTCACAAGGTAGTCCTAAAGATAAGTATTCATTACATTAATATATAAAAAATATTAATTTTCACGCAATGTTCCTTAATAAAAAAAAATACCCTGTTATTAATTTTTTTGACATATAATATGTCAATTTAGACTAGATGTCACGTATTTACGGTAGGTAGAACAAACCAGAGAAGTAAACCTCTAGTAAAGCTCCCGCTTCCCGTGTCTGTCCCTATAAATGCTTATATCTTTAAAAATATGCAACGTAAGTTGATGCGATTTTTCTTAATAGATAGATCGATCTATGAGGAAGGTTTTATATTTACAATACATGAACAACATAGTAATAGGGAGTAGTAAAACGAAGTTCGCTAGGTCTACTAGTACTGTATATCTTTATGAATAATACGGTTACTGTCTAAGATACAGGTTAAACCTAGTGTTTAAGATTATTTTATAAAATTATTTAGTTTTGCTTTTTTTGTATTCTTATTACGTAACCTAAAAATAAGCTTATATTTTTTTTTATAAATAAATTTATGTTTAAATTTTAAATACTTTTTTTTGTCTTTGTGTATGTTCTCGCCTTATCATGTAAGAGTCCATCATACTTAGTTGTTCCCAGGACGAAAATAATTAAAACTTTTTTTTTTTGCTGGGTAAAGGTCGAGGTGTCTTCCTGAGTGATT
Source organism: Euspilapteryx auroguttella (assembly GCA_951802225.1). Lineage (NCBI taxonomy): Eukaryota > Metazoa > Arthropoda > Insecta > Lepidoptera > Gracillariidae > Euspilapteryx > Euspilapteryx auroguttella. The sequence continues at coordinate 4,769,192 of OX637664.1, read as the reverse complement.
TGGATGAATTTATCAAATTTATTCAGACTCGGATTAAGTTAGGGACAATCTGGCGATGGTTTGCGATTGCGATATCAGATATTCACGAGCTTCTTATCCTACCATTTATTTTATTGATTTACTTATTGATTTACTTACATTCTTACAACTTATTGGTACTAAAATTTCGACACGAAATATATACAAAAAGCATACAAATATTTTATATAACACATAATATATTTCTGAGCCCATAACTGGGTTTGAAAATGATCAAATGTAATGAAATCTGATATATATGTATCATAAAATTAATAAATATAAAACTCTTCCGTTACTGTCTGACTGACAGACAAGCCAAAACTGGGCGTAGCGGGCTGAAATTTTGCACGAATTTAGTAATCTGTGACGTGGGTTCCTTGGGGAGTGTAGGAGAGCACTAATGAATAATTTATTGATATAATAATAATAATAATAATAACACATCACACTCAGAGCCCCTAACTAGGAAGAACCTGTATCTAGGGTGCCCGAAACACACACAGAGACGAACATCACACCCAGTCCGGAAACAAACATCGATATTCATTATATCAATATTCGCCCCGCCCGGGAATCGAACCCGGGTGCACACGTTTACTCAGTCCACATCACTGCCTACTGAGCCACGGAGCAGTCAAATATTCCCATGGGAACGGGAAAAAACGGGATTTATGTGTTTATGAGTAATCTGCTTGGGTGAAACCGCGGGGCAGCCTCTAGTATATCATATTATAGGATAGAATATGATTTCACTTAATTACACACAAGATAAACAACATTGTACAATTTGAGGACAAAAATTGGATACGAATGCAATGGGCGACCTTATCTCTAAAAGCAATGTCTTCCAGGCAGCCCACAAATAGTTATAATTAGATAAGTCTCCAGCCCGAGAGTAATAACAAAAGAACTTTGAAATAATATTAAGGCCCTTTGGACTTGGACCCTTTCTATTTTGAGAATCTCGAATTAAAATTGTCAGCTGTCATCTTCGCCTGTTTATATCTGTCAAATTAATACAAATTATTCTATTACTAGTCGACCCGGCGAACTTTGTTCCACCAAACCTATGTATTTTATACTTATAAACCTTCCTCTATCTATAAATATATTTAAAAAAATTGCATCAAAATCCGTTGCATAGTTTTCAAAGATTTAAGCATACATAGTGACAGAAGTGGGAAGCGACTTGGTTTTATACTATGTATTGATTACATTTATTTAATAACAAGAGGCTGCCCCGCGGTTTCACTCGCGCAGATTTCTCATAAACACAAAAATCCAGTTCTTCGTTTGTTTCCCGTTCCCATGGGAATTTCGGGAAATCCTTTATTAATGCTCACCTACACTCCCTAAGGAACCTACATGCAAAATTTCAGCCCGCTACGCCCAGTAGTTTCGGCTCTGCGTTGTCTGTCAGTCAGTCAGTCAGTCAGTCAGTCAGTAACGGAAGAGTTTTATTATTGATTTTTTTCCAACTCGAGAATTTTTTTGTTAGATATTAACGACATAAGATTATATAAATTACCTATTTGAACATAATGCATTTTGTACTAAAAAGTCCTAAATTAATAAACTAACCGTGTTATTCATAAAGATACAGTAGATTTTAAGTAGCGTTACTGGAGGTCTACTTCTCTGGTTTGTTGTATGGTAAATACGTGACATCCAGTCTATATTGACATACGTCAAATAACTAAAATGCTCTTTAACTTTTTATGAATAAGAGGGTGAAGATGTAACGTAATAACAAACCAAGTTCAAAAACTAGAATAGAATAGAATAAACATTTATTCACCAAAACCGACATAATTACACAGATAAAGTAAAAACAAAGTAAAATAAAGTAGACAGCAATATGAATGCCTACGGTCACTCGTCACACGGGCCCTGCGCGCCGTCATCGACAAACTAGTGGCTCCACTCTGCCAAAGTGCAATTCTGCCAAAGTGCACATAAAAACTTTTGTTTTCATGATCACTTTAGAGACTTACCTTACTTACAAAAATATAATTAACCAAAACTGACCATAGACAAGAATGAAGAAAATTAAATTTTAGAGATCTAGACAAAATTCGTTTGAAAACAAGTTTGATACAATTTGATTAACAGGCCACAGAGTGCAATACTATAGCGCCTGCCACTTCCGATAAATAATTATATTATCTTCAAAACCATGGCCGAAATAAAATGGATAATATTGCTTAGTTTTTAAGGCTCTGTTGTGTATCTTTCAGGATAATATCTTAGAAATTTGCCTAAAGTGGCCACTTTAATTTCACAAACGAATATTTCTAAGATCATTATCCTGAATATCTAGTGCGTCATTGACACATATTTATAATTTCGGCCATGCTTTAGAAGATATTAATGATTTATCGAAGTGGCGCTAGTATCGCACCCGTTCACCCCCTTTCTTATTGAGACACGTTGATTAGGATTTCACCTTGAGCACAGATTACCTAAAGTACCTCGAGCGAGTAAGTACCTACCTACTAGTACTATCAGCGCTGTCGGTGCAAACCGTCAGCACATGCTGAGTTAGTGCCATTTTACGGCAGTTGCAACACACCTTAAACTTGTTTAACTGTTTTTTTTTTAATATATATATATATTACTATGTTGGATTTACTTACCTACTTTAATATGTGGGTTCTTTAATACCTAAACGTGGGTCCGGCTCTCAAGCTGGTGCCTCTGCCTAACCCTCCGGGGAATAAAAGGCGTGGGATTATGATGATTTAATATGTTGTTTTTTAAAAAATAAATAAAAAAATATTTATTTCAGTTTAGACCATATCCTTATGTTACATTTTAGTTTGAGCTTACCATAGGCAGAGTTTAAATTTAGTTTACAAATTAAAGTTGAATTCTACATTAAAAAATTGATGGTTATTACTAGTAGGTATACATTCAATATCTCAGCATGATATATCTACAGACTGCTTTTTGTCTTTGCGACCAGTGCTTATTAGAAAAAAATTGTGACGGCGGTCGGATATGACTTTCAGGATGCTGTTGGAGGCCGCATCAAGCCTCCGCCGTGTAGCCAGGCATCGCTTGCGGAGCACAGCTGGAAAGCCGTCAACATGTGCATCCGCAAACATGCCCGACGCACTGCAGAACCTCGGCAGCCCCAAGAGCATCCTGAAAGCATTGTTAAATTGTACTCGCAAAGCATTCAAGGTTGATAATCTATAGCATGTCCACAAACAGGTCAGGTTTTTATTCAGGTCATTTTGTTTTAATTTTTGTTATTAATATGTAGGGTAACATGCCCTATTACGGCGCGTTTTGACGACATTTTAAAGTAGGGTAAGAGGTTAAGCATTTCTAAATATGTTAGCAGATATTTGAAATTTTTTTTGACACTAATGATATTTATATTTTCTATTTCAGTTGTCGTTTTATTTATTTTAGAGTGATAATTAATTTTAAATAAATATTTTTTCTGGCAATTCGGAATTCCTATTACGGTGGCAAAAAAAAGTTTGAAGCCCATTACGGCGGTAAGCATAGCCTATTACGGAGTATGGGATGACGACACACGCACGATGAAACATTTTGCTCTCAGAATCGTGCAATCAGAAAATGGTATGCAATGGCTGTAATTGTTACTGAAACTGTACATAAATACAGGTTCTTCCTTGTAAGGGGTTATTTTGATAATATTTTGTGTATCAACTATTTAATAAACGGCCTCGCGCTAAGAAGTTTCCAGTAATATAATTAGTTTAGGAAACACGAATAATGAATATTTGGCTGTATGGGCTACTATGTTCCTTTGCCTGACCTGAACAGGCGAATAAAAAAACAACAATCAATCAATCAATCTACGGCATCGTAACGTTCTCCCATCTCTCTGCACAACGGAACGGATCGAATTAAATATGGGGACGATTTTCTTTTTATAAGCCGCGCTGATAAAGAAACAATTTGAAAATGGCGGCTAAACGAATGCTATCTCTCGTATATTAGTATGAAGGAAGAGTTGAGAAGCGAGACAGCCCATACAACGGCCGCCATTTTGAGATCGTGTTTTATGTGCACAGGTTATACCCATAAAAGCTAGTAAAAGTAGTAGTAAAAGTAATTTGTGTGAATTTGGCTAGCTTATTAACATTATTTTTAATATTTGTTGTTAATCTACATTAAGTTACAAAATTAAATGATCATTATTTAATGTCTGTTGACCAGGTCAATATCTCAGTAGATGCTTGACTTTTGTTCAAAAAAGGAAGATTTAGGCACAATTTTTGCATTTTTTCTCTAAATTTCCATAATTTTTTGAAGTTTTAAATATTTGTTAGTATTCTTTGGACGACAAATAAAATATCGTGAAATTTTTTCATTAAAATTAATCGAGCCGTTTCGGAAATTAGTACCTTTGGCAGACAGACAGACGGACGGATGGAAAATACATATTAATAAGGTCCCGGGACGTGTACCCGAAACCTTAATAAACTGATACAAACCTAAACTGAGAACTTCCTCTTTTCTAAAATTGGTTAAAAATAGGTACTAAAACCCATCTTCTGAATTTAAAAAATACTTTTGTGAAAATTGGTTTTGACAAAATCGAATAATCGCGGACAAACATGCATACAAACATACATATAGGTCGAATTGATAACCTCCTTAACCTCGTTATAAAACAATCGCTTTTCTCCAACTTGAATTTGAAAAAGGCCCGTTTTAATAATCCTACTAATATTATAAACGACAAAGTTTTTAATAAAGGACGTCTGTAACTCTTTCACCTAAAAACTACGAAATAGATTTTAATGAAACCTTACAAATAAAATATATTTGAAGGAAAATTTAACTGACGAAGCAGCGGGGTGCAGTCAGTGAAGGTTAAGTTAAACGGTAAAAAATATGGAAAATAGATTTTTACCTAAGCGGAGATAGTTAAAAAAAAAGAAAGATATTTTTTTTACAACAACGTTGACACAAACATGCAATAAAATGGAACACAAAAACAACAACAAAACAGTAAACCAAAATACAATAATAAATAAAACAACCAACGAATCATAATCAGTTTTGTATGGTGTGTCAAAGTTGCGGTAAAATGTAGTAGTAAATTATTATATTGATAAGAAAATACGATAAACCTAACCTTGTGTAAGATTTTTAATTATTTACTTACCCTGTTATTCATCAAAAGTTAAAGTGCATTTAAGTTATTTGACGTATGTCAATTTAGACAGGATGTCACGTATTTAGCATACAACAAACCAAATGAGTATACCTGCAGTAAAGCTTTTTAAAATGTACGGTATCTTTATGAATAATACGGTAAAATTATTAGCTCTGTAATTTCCATACACCGTGTTAGGATTCCTTACAGCCTAATACGGTAGGTACTAAAATATCTAATGACTTTTTATATCCTAATTCTGAAATATAATGTTAAGATATTTTGGTAATGTAAGTTATTACTTACAAATAAGAGCACTCTGACTTTACCATAAAACTCTCAAATCGTTAGTAATCGTTGTATTAGACTATTTTTCTTTATTAAAACTCATACGTTAGGTTTCACAGTATTCTAAAAAACTTAAATTTTACTGTCAACTTTAAGCGTAAAAAACAAGGATTCTAGTTAAAAAAACATGTACCTCCAAAATTGGTTTTATACTTGAGAACTAATGAAAATTACACTTAATTAACGAAATGTTCATAAATTACATTTATTATACCACTAAATTTATAAATTACCGACACTGCGTTTTTCCTATTACCGATGGTACCCTCCGTAATAGGCGGTACCCTCAAATAGCCTTCCTAACACGGCGGACTTTTGTTTACTCATATTTACTTGTTTTATTTGATTTTAAACAGAAATCCACTTGTTTAACTAAGACTACTTGAATGTAAAAAGTATTCGAATATAGTAACATAATCTTCAAGTGTTTGTTTGAACTAAAAATGAAGTCTGAAAATTCAATGTTCTACCGCGAGTCAGTCTGCGTTTGTATGAAACAGCTTCTCGCTTCGCTGACGTTACACAAAATAATTAATTTAAGTAATTGTAAACGATTTTAAACGCACGAGTGCTGGGTAATAAGTTACGTGTTACTTTCCCTTGGAAACTATGTAGTCACCTTTACCATACACAGTCACAACGAATCATAAATTGCAAAAGATAAAATAGAGCCGTAATAGGACGTGATTTTGACTACCGCGGTAATAGGACGTTTTACCCTATAGGTTATTTTCTTAATGTGTGTTTTCTGTCGTGAATAAATAATTTCTTTCTTTTCTTTATTTCCCTGCCTAATGAATACGTCTGTTTGTAAACTCCCAACTGTTGGTTTTCATCCCTCAGTATTCGCGCGGTTTCCTTTGCAAATGACCACCATTTCGCGTCAATAGATAGAGACTCGACTTACAGAATTAACAACCACCCGCTAGGGTGACCGTACTTTTGAAACTTTTGTAGACTACAGCAAGATTTTTAAACATATGATATTATGCAAATATTTGTATAAGTAATCCTAAATGAATAAAATTAATAAACGCGCTTTTTGATTATAAACAAACTATAATTAAAACTATTACTTCAACACTTACTAAGCTATGACAATTCGTACAGTCGCGGTTTAGGACGGCGTAACAGATTTGTGCATTATATGGTCTCGTGCGCCCTAGACTGTATTACCAAAGAACAAGAGCTATTTTTGCAATACAGAAAAACCGGTAGTTTACGCCGTCCTAGACCGCCACTGTACGACAAAAACAGGGATTATTTTAATAAAACAATTAATAGTTAACCTTATCGACTAAAGCATTAATTCAAGGCTACTGAAAGAAATACGTTTTAATTAAGTTTTCTTAGTAAAACTATAAAAATACGAGACTCGGAAAATGCAATATTTAGAAGCAAGCAAAACAGCAACTCGCCCTACCTACATAAAAAATAAATAAATCAGAAATTTATTAAAAATAAATAAACAAATTGTTTTTATTCATTTAACTTACAACAGTTTTTCTTTAAATAAGGTAAGTGAAGTTCTGAATCACTGAAAATCAGTAAAATTCTCAAATTCAGTATTTTATTTTATCATGGTCACACTTTAGGAGGCCAAACTTGGGTAAAGAAAAAAAATGTCTGCACTCAATCAGTCGAGCGAGGTGGGATTTCGCGGCCGCCCCGTCCCCGTTCGTCCTCAGTCCTTTTTGTTTATAAGTCCGGACCTGTTATATACTGAGCTCACCACAACAGATGTTCTAACCTCGATTTCCCGATTCCAGGGACGGCCCTGGTTTTTCAGGGTTACGTTCAGGGTTTGGATTACCGGAGCCCGATTCCTTGCTTACCTACATCAAATTGCCACTGTATAACTCGTAAAATTTAATACCAAGAGGACCTGCCTCGAAATTTTGTTGATAGTAGGTACTACAATATCGCCACGAAAAACTTAGATGGCGCGACATTGCCTGATTTTCCCAGATATTGACTTGTTTTTTTTTGCGTTCTTTTCTCGCATTATATCGGTAGGTAGGTACGTAACTTTTAAAGATACTTTTACGAGACAGTGTGTACTAGCTTTTCGACATTTTATTAATAACGCTCCGTGATGACTGCTCCGTGGCTCAGTTGGCAGTGATGTGGACTGAGTAAACGTGTGCACCCGGGTTCGATTCCCGGGCGGGGCGAATATTGATATGATGAATATCAATGTTTGTTTCCGGTCTGGGTGTGATGTTCGTCTCTGTGTGTGTTTCGGGCACCCTAGATACAGGTTCTTCCTAGTTAGGGGCTCTGAGTGTGATGTGTTATTATTATTATTATAACTAGTGGCTGCCCCGCGGTTTCACTCGCGCAGATTATAATTATATCATAAACATAAAAATCCATTTTATTCCCGTTCCCATAGGAATTTCGGGAAATCCTTTCTTAGTGCCCACCTACACTCCCTAAGGAACCTACATGCAAAATTTCAGCCCGCTACGCCCAGTAGTTACGGCTCTGCGTTGTCTGTCAGTCAGTCAGTCAGTCAGTCAGTCAGTCAGTCAGTCAGTCAGTCAGTCAGTCAGTCAGTCAGTCAGTCAGTCAGTCAGTCAGTCAGTCAGTCAGTCAGTCAGTCAGTCAGTCAGTCAGTCAGTCAGTCAGTCAGTCAGTCAGTCAGTCAGTCAGTCAGTCAGTCAGTCAGTCAGTCAGTCAGTCAGTCAGTCAGTCAGTCAGTCAGTCAGTCAGTCAGTCAGTCAGTCAGTCAGTCAGTCAGTCAGTCAGTCAGTCAGTCAGTCAGTCAGTCAGTCAGTCAGTCAGTCAGTCAGTCAGTCAGTCAGTCAGTCAGTCAGTCAGTCAGTCAGTCAGTCAGTCAGTCAGTCAGTCAGTCAGTCAGTCAGTCAGTCAGTCAGTCAGTCAGTCAGTCAGTCAGTCAGTCAGTCAGTCAGTCAGTCAGTCAGTCAGTCAGTCAGTCAGTCAGTCAGTCAGTCAGTCAGTCAGTCAGTCAGTCAGTCAGTCAGTCAGTCAGTCAGTCAGTCAGTCAGTCAGTCAGTCAGTCAGTCAGTCAGTCAGTCAGTCAGTCAGTCAGTCAGTCAGTCAGTCAGTCAGTCAGTCAGTCAGTCAGTCAGTCAGTCAGTCAGTCAGTCAGTCAGTCAGTCAGTCAGTCAGTCAGTCAGTCAGTCAGTCAGTCAGTCAGTCATTCAGTCAGTCAGTCAGTCAGTCAGTCAGTCAGTCAGTCAGTCAGTCAGTCAGTCAGTCAGTCAGTCAGTCAGTCAGTCAGTCAGTCAGTCAGTCAGTCAGTCAGTCAGTCAGTCAGTCAGTCAGTCAGTCAGTCAGTCAGTCAGTCAGTCAGTCAGTCAGTCAGTCAGTCAGTCAGTCAGTCAGTCAGTCAGTCAGTCAGTCAGTCAGTCAGTCAGTCAGTCAGTCAGTCAGTCAGTCAGTCAGTCAGTCAGTCAGTCAGTCAGTCAGTCAGTCAGTCAGTCAGTCAGTCAGTCAGTCAGTCAGTCAGTCAGTCAGTCAGTCAGTCAGTCAGTCAGTCAGTCAGTCAGTCAGTCAGTCAGTCAGTCAGTCAGTCAGTCAGTCAGTCAGTCAGTCAGTCAGTCAGTCAGTCAGTCAGTCAGTCAGTCAGTCAGTCAGTCAGTCAGTCAGTCAGTCAGTCAGTCAGTCAGTCAGTCAGTCAGTCAGTCAGTCAGTCAGTCAGTCAGTCAGTCAGTCAGTCAGTCAGTCAGTCAGTCAGTCAGTCAGTCAGTCAGTCAGTCAGTCAGTCAGTCAGTCAGTCAGTCAGTCAGTCAGTCAGTCAGTCAGTCAGTCAGTCAGTCAGTCAGTCAGTCAGTCAGTCAGTCAGTCAGTCAGTCAGTCAGTCAGTCAGTCAGTCAGTCAGTCAGTCAGTCAGTCAGTCAGTCAGTCAGTCAGTCAGTCAGTCAGTCAGTCAGTCAGTCAGTCAGTCAGTCAGTCAGTCAGTCAGTCAGTCAGTCAGTCAGTCAGTCAGTCAGTCAGTCAGTCAGTCAGTCAGTCAGTCAGTCAGTCAGTCAGTCAGTCAGTCAGTCAGTCAGTCAGTCAGTCAGTCAGTCAGTCAGTCAGTCAGTCAGTCAGTCAGTCAGTCAGTCAGTCAGTCAGTCAGTCAGTCAGTCAGTCAGTCAGTCAGTCAGTCAGTCAGTCAGTCAGTCAGTCAGTCAGTCAGTCAGTCAGTCAGTCAGTCAGTCAGTCAGTCAGTCAGTCAGTCAGTCAGTCAGTCAGTCAGTCAGTCAGTCAGTCAGTCAGTCAGTCAGTCAGTCAGTCAGTCAGTCAGTCAGTCAGTCAGTCAGTCAGTCAGTCAGTCAGTCAGTCAGTCAGTCAGTCAGTCAGTCAGTCAGTCAGTCAGTCAGTCAGTCAGTCAGTCAGTCAGTCAGTCAGTCAGTCAGTCAGTCAGTCAGTCAGTCAGTCAGTCAGTCAGTCAGTCAGTCAGTCAGTAACGGAAGAGTTTTATATATATAGATAATATAATAACGGATCACACTCAGAGCCCCTAATTAGGAAGAACCCTGTATCTAGGGTGCCCGAAACATATCCAGAGACGAACATTACACCACGACCGTAAACAAACATCGATAATCATCATAACAATATTCGCCCCGCCGAGAATCGAACCCAGGTGCACACACATACTCAGTCCACATCACTGCCAACTGAGCTACGGAGCAGTCAGTTACTTCTGAACGAATTAATTTCATTTCAAAATGCAACGAATACTTTATTTAGCCTGCACTCAATTATTTGCATTTAAAATTAAATAAATTCAGAAACGTGATTTAAGCATTAAGTCGCAATCTGCTCGGAAACTTGTTAACAAACATAAATCATTTTATCCAACGGGCAGCAAGTTAAATCTCCACCGAGCTGCGTAATGGGAAAATTAAAGTGTTCTCAAATTTGGTAACTTCCCAAAGCGTTTTTTTAGGGCTCGTTTAAATCATATGATTAATTAAGTTCTTACGGGCGGTAGGTGACTGAAATGTCATCATAAGCTAAGCTGAGAGACGTCCACACCTGGAGACAGGCCTCCTCCACAGATCGCTGTCTTGCAACCTTTAGGCTACATTCACAGTCGAGTCGCAGCTCGAACTTGCACTCCAGAGTGTCAAAATATAACTTATAATCGTTCTCCGCTCCAAATTGAGAAACATAATCAAGTTCCGACTCGTGACAGTGAAACATATGCTTCACGGAGTATAAGGCAGCTCGAGCCAGGATAAACAGTACTCTGGATTTACTTGTCCGAGTATCATACTCAACCGAGTAGCATGTCAGCCTTAGACGTCTGACCACCTTGTGTGGGTTCTGCCTAATTTTGTTCTTCCGGTGCGGGGTCATTTATGAGATCTTTTCGGGCCCATCGCCCATCTGTTTTTCGAGCTATGTACCATGCCCATTGCCATATAAATGTAGCTTCTGTGCTATCGGTGACTTTGGTACTACTGTGGGCTTCATTAATATTACAAGCCTAAAATTTTATAGGTATAGCCTCCTACGCCATTGAAAGTGTTCACTTAACAAAAATTAAGTTACAAAGTCGCTGTATAGGCACGCAAATTGCCAAGTAACATAATAAGGAAGTGGCTGACTTAAGAACCACACGAGCAAGTTTAAATTAAAGTCTATCATTAAGTTACAGCTTATTTTTGGAGGTTGGGCGTTTCTGTGAATAAATACCTAATTTATTCAACACGAGCTTTCCCGGCTTACTTCATTACGCCATAGATTATAAGATACTACAAAAGACTTGGCTCTATAGACTATGTTCTTTTAACTGCCCAGAATGGCCGAATAAAAAACAAACAACAACAACAACAAACCACCTTTCAAAATATGTAAACAACGGAAAAAATATTGCACCTTGGGTTACATTATTTGAGTTTAGGTAAGGATCCCTAATTTTTTTGAAAATCTCATATAGCCTATGACACTCGGGGTTAATGTAGCTTCCTACCAGTGAAAGAATTTTTCAAATCGGTCCAGTATTTCCGGAGCCTATTCGTTACAAACAAACAAACAAACAAATCTTTCCTCTTTATAATATTGGTATAGACTAGTAGACCCGGCGAACTTCGTACCGCCTAACCTATAAGTATTTTGTGCATGTATTATACTTATAAACCTTGCTCTTGAATCACTCTATCTATTAAAAAAACCGCATCAAAATCCGTTGCGCAGTTTTAAAAATTGAAGCATACATAGGGACAGACGCGGAAATCGAATTTATTTTATACTATGTATTGATGATATTGATATTTATTTACCGCGTGTGCTAGCAAATAGGCAACCGTAAATAAACATACAATATTTTTCTCCGCTGGCGTACATAGCTCTACTATAGGTGTTGATTCTATCTTCGAATCAATTTGAATTTTATGACAAGAAGAAAAATATATTGTTTTGTTTGATGTTTGTCATGTTTTGTTAGTGTGAAAAATTGTGTTTTGGAATTTTGTAAGATTATTTTTGGTTTAATAAAGTTTCTTATTCATTACCTTTTATATACAAGTTTTTGGATTCTTTTACTGTCTGGGGCAAGCGCGGCGCCGTCCGAGATGAATCATATGGCGACCGAGGGGTTGGAGTGTAGCCTTAGGGGCGCTATGGAGGCAAGACTTAGAAAAATTTCGAAAAATTTGTATGAAAAAATTTTATCCCCCTTAAGGGTACTTTTTTATGATAGGGGCGTGTAGAGGGACACAATACAAGCACTTTTTGCCTCTATCGCGTTTTCCCTAAAAAGCCCCGTTTACGGAAAAAATTACCGGAAATATTTTCCCGACCTCTAACTCCGAAAGGGGGCCTCGGAGCGGCAGGGTTCTTTGGGCGCTATTGATAATCATCAGACACACTATCGAACTCATATGCTCATAAATAACCCCCCAGAAACCCTGCCTCTCCGAGGCCTCCTTTCGGATTTTCGGATGAATTTTCCGGAAACGGGACACTTGGGAGAAAATGTCATAGGGGCAAAAAGTGCTTGTATTGTGTCCCTCTACACGTCCCCATTATAAAAAAGTACCCTCATGGAGGATAATTTATTTTTTCATGTCGATCGATTTTTCTAAGTCTTTTTCCCATAGAGCCCCTAACGCTACGTAAGCTGACGAAAATTCTAAGTCCGAAAAAAAAAAATTTGAAAATCCTTAAATGGGGTTCGATAGTGTGTCTGATGTTCATCAATAACGCCCAAGAAACTCTGCCGCTCCGAGGCCCCCTTTCAGAGTTAGAGGTCAGGAAAATATTTCCGGAGTATTTTTCCGGAAACGGTGCACCTTGGCGAAAAAGTCATAGGGGCAAAAAGTGCTTGTATTAAACCCCTCTACACGACCCCGTCATAAAAAAGTACCCTTATGGGGGACACGTTTTTTCGATCGAAATTTTTCTAAGTTCTGACAAAAAGTTTTTTAAAGGGAAAATATATTTTTAATTTTTTTTTATATATTTTTTATGCGTTTTGAAGCCTCCTGAAGCGCCCCTAAGAGTATACCCCAACTACGACTCCCGCCCCTAAAACGACCCACCGACCTGCGGGCATCAAAGAACTGAAGAAGAGAAGGACGGTAGCCAGACGAGCGTTTACCTTAGCTGAGAAGGAAGTGGAGGAATTATTGAATGCGGAAGATGGCGACACAGTGGAGCTAGAGGCAGCAGTATCTTTTTTGGAGAGCAAAGCAGTGAGTCTGTTTAAGGTAGAGGAAAATTTCAGGGATTTGCTCTTTCAGAATGATGCCGAGGAAGATATGATTGTAGGCGAAATAGAAAGTGCAGGCAAATACGAGAAAGGTTACGCCAAGATCAGAGCACGCGTGGCTAAATTGGTATGTACAAAAGACAGTTTAGCAGATGCAAACACGGTAAAGACAGTCAAAGAGGACAGACGGTATAAGTTGCCAAAACTAGAGCTGAGGAAGTTTGACGGTCAGGCCATTAACTGGATTATATTCTATGGTCAGTTCAAGAAGATTCACCTAGACCCGGCTATCGATGACTTTGACAAATACCGGTACCTAGTCCAGTCTACAGTAGAAGGTTCTAAAGCGAGACAGTTTGTAGAGAGTTTTCCACCAGCAGCCGAGAATTACAAGCGAGTTTTTGAAGAGCTGAAAGAGAGGTTTGCTAGAGATGACATCTTGATTGAGACTTACATAAGAGGACTGTTACAGCTGATTACTCAGGGTAAAGAATCTATGTTACTTGATGAACTTTACAATAAACTGTCAACGTACCTACATGCTTTGCATTTTTTGGGCGTCACTACTGACAAGTACGCATCCATGCTTTTGCCTATGGTGGAATCAGCGATCCCGTACGAGATTTTGAAGGCGTGGGAGCGAAATCGGGACAAGGCTGAGAAGCCAAATTTGGAAGACCTCGTGAAATTTTTGAAGCTGGAGGTGGAGAGCGATGAACGACTGAGGATGACGAGAGAACACGATCTGCAGGAGCCAGAGCCAACGTCAGCGTGTATCGTTGCTCAGCCTAAGGCATCCACAAGCGATAGAGATCGCAAATATGGGCCAAGGTATGAAAAGGCTAGCAACGCGACGAAATGCTACTTCTGTGAGAAGAATCATCCGAGCGTAGATTGTTATAAAGTTTCAAAGCTATCCATCGATGAGAAGAGAGATCTACTACGCAAGAACAATGCATGTTTCCGTTGTATGAAGCAAGGCCACTCTGCGAGGAAGTGTCGATCCAGCCCGAGATGTCTGATCTGTAAGCAATATCACGTGACGGCGATGTGTCCACGACTGAACGACGAGGAGAAATCGGGCGACGAAGCAAAGAAAGAAGTAGTACTCCACCAACATGACACACAATACACTTTCCTTCAGACAGTAAGAGTTAAGGTAATAAATTGTGATAAAGAAATTGTAACAAGGGCTCTCTTAGATACGGGTGCTCAACGATCGTACATTAAGGAAGAGGTAGCACGAAGGTTAGGTCTGATGCCATATAAGACTGCAGCAATGAGTCATTTTTTATTCGGGGGGCTTCAGACCAAAGAGAGCAAGTATAATGTTTATGAAATAGGAATTGAGAGTTTGAATGGTAAGTTTGAGCTGATGATGACAGCTGTAGGACAAAAGGAGATGTGTGGTCCACTACCTAGATTAGCGGGTAAAGGGTTAATTGACAAATTGAGAAAGATGAATATTGAGGTCAATGACATATGTGATGGTAGTGATGACAGTCATGAAGTAGGCCTTCTTTTAGGTGCAGATGTTTTAGGATGCTTGATGACTGGTAATCTTGTCCAAATTGAAGACAGCCTGGTAGCTGTGGAAACAAAGTTAGGATGGGCGATACAAGGTAAGTCGTCAGAAAGAGTTGTAGCGACTACGGTCTACGGTAGTTGTAACGTAGGGTTCGCATTAGATGATTTGCAGTCGTTAGAGACGCCAGGTATAAAAGATTTGTGCGACAGTGATAGTAGTAATGTTTTACAATGTTTTAAGGAGAACGCCACAAGGAATGTCGGATGGCACACGGGACGAAATTCGAAACATTCTAAAAAGGATATTGTATACAAAAGACCGGCGAGTAAAAAGTTGCAAGTATCAGGTAAGATAGAATGTTATGATAAACTATTCAACGTGGTTCAAAATAATGAAAGAGGGTTGTACTTAACTCATCACGCGGTTATTAGGGAGGCTAGCGAAACCACATCAGTGAATGATGCATCAGCTAGAACGGGGAATCCGTTGAAAGTTTGGTCTAGAGTTTTTAGAAATACCCAACGGTATAGTTTCTGATGTTATTTATATAGTGTGTTAGATGTGTGTATGTGGAGTCGTTAAGTACTGAGAAGAATGTAAGGTCGTAAGTTTTTGACGTATGTAGAGTTAGCGACACAATTAGGCGACTGCGATTAATGAAATTCCGTCCAGCGATGTACAGGTTTTTAAGCATCTGGATCGGAGAGGGCTTCACGTTGGTTATACTGTTTATGCACATTGAGCGTCTTCTTGTTAAACGCGTTTCCCAGGGTAAGATAGCTGAAGTGTAACCTGGAAACGTCGTATTAGTAGAGGAAGAGAATAAGAAGCGTCAATTTGGTTTGGCTTTGGGAGGAGGTTCAGGCGTTTTTTTGTAGGAACAGGACCTCTCCATGAAGTTGTACATAATGAGTAGATAGTAAAATGTCCAATTTTTATTTTAATGGCATAGAGTGGTATGTTGCATTTTATAAGTTTGTGTGACGGATTATGTTAAGGGCGTACTCACACAGTACTACTGTTTATGTTAAGGGGCAACAACACCTTTTTTTCGCTTAGGAGTATGTTGATTCTATCTTCGAATCAATTTGAATTTTATGACAAGAAGAAAAATATATTGTTTTGTTTGATGTTTGTCATGTTTTGTTAGTGTGAAAAATTGTGTTTTGGAATTTTGTAAGATTATTTTTGGTTTAATAAAGTTTCTTATTCATTACCTTTTATATACAAGTTTTTGGATTCTTTTACTGTCTGGGGCAAGCGCGGCGCCGTCCGAGATCTAACAATAGGCTAAATAAAAATACACCTATAAAGGCTAAAATCGTCTCTTAAAAAATCTTCAAAAAGGTTTTGTAAGTGACATGTCGATTAATGGCTCGACTACACTAATGCGATATGTAAATCGTATTGACGGACGGCCTGTAAAGCGACCCTTATCAATGTCTAAAATGTGAGAGATACCAAAAAGTGCCCCTCAAACGTTCAGTTATTGACATAAAATCGGGCACACAATAAAGTTCTCAAAGCAGCACTGGTAGCATGACGGAAAATTTGAAGAATTTGTCGTATCTACCTGTCACTTTTGTTTATCATCTCCATACATTTTTCCGCATTTTGTCAAAAGCTAATAAAAATTACAGAAAAATTCGACAAATGGTCCGTCATGTTACGCAGGCTGGAAGCATGACCGACAATTTGTCGAATCTCTCTGTCACTTTTCATCACATTTGACATCTAAACGCGGGAAAATGTATGGAGACGATCGTGAAAAGTGACAGAAAGATTCGACAAATGGTCCGTCATGCTACTGCCCTGGGGCAGTTTACTCATGGTTTACCACCCCATCATCATCTCTACCGAAAGACGTCCACTGCTGGACTTAGGCCGTCCCCATAGATTGCCATACTGACCGGTCTTGAACGACCCTAACTCACTGCCTCCCACAACCTTTACCGTCGTCCGTCCAAGTTGTGGAGGGGCCTGCCTACTCTGTGGCACCCGGTGTGTGATCATCATTTGAGAGCTTTTCGGCTCCATCATCTGTTTTTTAAGCTATGTGCCCTGCCCATTGCCACTTAACCTACCTCCATCCATTTCAAATTTAAGCCTAATTAGCCCAACCGTTTCATGGTGAAAAGGTTACAAATAATCAATAATAACACGAACTTTGAGCTTCATAATATTGCGTGAAGTGATTCTGTGAGCCACAGAAAACTTTTCCAATAAATAAATTCTAAATAACCCGGTCTCTTCGGCGCCTTCTATTACACATTTACGACGCATACCTAGTCAACAAAAATATAATTTGTATGACACAAGTCACAATAAAATACCTGGTAAAAGTTGCGGAAGTACACTGGATGAGGATCGCGCATGATCGGTTGGTTTGACGATTTGTGGGGGAGCCCTTTCAGGAGTTGACGTCTAACAGTAGAACTTGAGACGGTCTATAATTTTTTTTTTGAGAATTTTTTTTCTACACCGCGTTCTACAGTTCTTAAAGAAAAACTATATTCCTCACGTTTCTATCTTTAGCTTGTTAGAGGGAAGACTTTAATTACGTTTTCCCTTTCATCAGATAATTTCAGGATATTCTTCCTTAATCCTACCTTTCATTCCGTATCTACTAGCTTACTTACAATAACATAATCTCACGCCTTTTATTCCCCGAAGGGTTAGGCAGAGGCACCAGCTTAAGAGCCGGACCTACGTTTATCCGAGTTCTATTTTTATTACCAACGTGAGGCCGGGCCAGCTAGTCGCTCCGGTGTAACGACCACTACTGCGGCCGGGACCACCGGCTTTACGTGCCTTCCGAAGCACGGAATCATCTTTTTTCCAAATCTTCGCCAGGTAGCCAAGGATCGAAACAAATCATCGCTACTATTAACGGTATTGCTTGAGCAATGTCGCAGACTTCTTCCCAGGTTTTATCTGTATGCTCCAAATCCTCATTTATTTAGTTCCCTATTTTCTTTATTATTTTAACTTTACGATGCATTGGTACAATTAATATTTTAATGAAAACATTATCTAACCAATATTGCGCCGCCCGCAATACCTTCCCTCTGGAAATTTAATTATTCCGTAATAAAATTAACCTGCTCGGCATTTTATCGGGAACATAATCTGACATTGAAATTGAATTTTGGCGACAGGGCTGGCTGAATACTAAAAAGATAAACTTGCTTTTGAAAGTCGAAATTATTGAAAGTCATTGATTCAAAAGTTTATGTTCTGTGGAAAGTTCCATCACCATGAGTGTCTTGAAGAAGTGAGTGAATACGTCCACATTACGTCCACTGATAAGTTTATTTATTTACAACTAGTCGACCCGGCGAACTTCTTACTGTCCTACCTATTATTATGCATGCACAAGCAATCAATATCGATATACATTCGATAACCTTTCTCTTGAATCGCTCTATCTTTTAAAAAAACCCGCATCAAAATCCGTTGCATAGTTTTCAAGATTTAAGCATACATTTATTACTATGTATTGAAACCCTATGGTTTTTTTTTATATTCCTTATGTTCTTATAGTATAATGTGGGATTCGAATGGCGAATAAATTTTTCAAATCGGTCCAGTAGTTTCGAAGGCTATTCGATTCAAACAATCAAAACTTTCATCTTTCTAATTTCTAATATTACTGTTAGAAAATCGAGATGGGCCGTTTCCTTAACTTTGTACAGTCACGCACTAGACTGTAATACCAGACAACAAAGGCTTTTTTCGCAATACTGATAAACCAGAAGTGTAATGCTGAACGTGACTGTACGAGCCTTTATTAGCGAGCCTCGCTCAATCAACTATCATCAAATCGATGTCGGCAACAGATCTTTCAATTTCGCGAGCATGATTTTCTGGCAAATAACGAGGTTCCATTGTTTGAGGAATGGACGGCGAATGAGTTTCGGTTCGACGCGACCGGGAAAGGGTAAGGAATACAATACGTAACCTTAGTACCTACCTACCTACAACGTTATGAGAATGGTACTTTATACTTATTTGTACGATAAATATAAACTAGCTCAGAAACCTGATAGAGTGGGAACTCTATCAGGCTTAATGCATAATGCATCATTATAGAATACTTACTTACTAGCCCACCTAGCCGCCTCCGTAGCTCAGTAGGTAACGCGTTGCGCCTTTTATTAGGGCACGGAAGGTTGTGGGTTCGATCCCCGCAAAAAACACCACATATTGATTACTCACAAAAATCACGTTGTGGTTGTTTTCGGTTGGATAGGACATTGCAGGCTTGAATCACCTGATTGTCCGAAGAGTAAGATGATTACGTGCTTCGGAAGGCACGTTAAGCCGTTGGTCCCGGCCGCAGTAGTGGTCGTTATAACCACGGCGACAAGCTGGCCCCTTGTCACGTTGGTAATAATAATAAAGCATAAACTCGGCTAAACGTGGGTCCGGCTCTTGAGCTAGCGCCTCTGCCTAATCCTTCGAGAAATAAAAGCGTGAGATAATGATATGTTACTAGCCCACCCGGCGAACTTCGTGCCGCCTTAGCCCCAGCCAGCTCTCATTTGGCCAGCCGCTGCAAAGTTACAATTGAAACTGGTCCTTATACACTTCTGGGTTGAAAAGCCGTTTAGATAGAACGGCACGCGATTACTCTTCAATGCCATAGAAATTTAAATTCCGTTATCTTCGCCACGCTTTGCCAGACGTGCTTTGGGCCTAAGGTTTATAAAAAACATCGCTTTCGATTGCCAATTAGAGAGATTTTATTTTAATTGTAGCCTCATACATTTTGTTTTTTTTTTTTCGTTGATTTGTTTTGTTGTTATAGTATGTAGGTATTGACCTACGTGGTTCATCTGGCAGTGATGTTGAATGTGACTTCCAGGGTCCTGGTTCAATTCCCGGCGGGGGCGAACATTGTCATGATGGATATTGATTACATTATGGTTTATGGGTTACCTTTGTTGTAATGTATGTGTTTCTGGCACCCTAGGTGCAGCGACTACCCACATAACCCTGCGACTCACCCCGGGAACGCAGGGTACTCGTTAGGAGTTTCCCTGCCTTAAAAAAAAAGGTACAGCGAATATAACTGGTACCTATTGCGTTAGGGTATCTGTATTACTTTTATTAATCGAGTCGGTTTAAGCAATTCATGATAAATTAGATGATCCCCAGGTAGTAATAATGTTTTTCATAAGTTAAATACTGTAAAAAGATAAAAGATAGGTTAACACTTTAATGCAAGCATAAAGTTTTCTTAAATGAAGACATTGATTGTTATGGGCGGCCTTCTTCTTCCATTGTACCAACCCATTGTACCAAACTAGTACCTAGTAAACTAATAATTTCTTTTTTATAAAAAAGGAACCCTCCTTCAATAAACTGAAAAATACATCAACTGAGCACTTCTTTTTCGAAGTCGGTTAAAATATGTACTAAAACCTGTATGTAACAAATACTTATCTGAAATCCGCATCGAAATAGGATCAGCCAACGCGAGATAATCGCGGACATACATACATACAGGTCAAACTAACTAATAATCTCCTTTTTTGAAGTCGGTTAAAAACTACATTGACAACCGCTCCGCTTACCACCGTAGCCCTAGACCCTTAGCATAGAATATCCCAGGATAAAATAAGCTAAAATGATGAGTGGCTTGTTGACTGAGCCCAGTCGGGCGCTCCCTGCATTTTCCCGGCTCGGCAGGCAGGTATCAATATTTGCATTCAGTTCCGTTGGGAAAACTCGATTTGCTTGCTAGAACGTAGAACAGTAGTTTTCAAAGAGTCGCGTGACAGAGTAATAAGTACTTTCCGAAAGTGCAAAAGCTATAGTTAAAGTTTTAGTAAAGGTAGCTATCACGTACGTACGTGGTTAGGTAGGTACTATAAGTAAGTACCCATTTAATTGCAAAATCACTACAAATTAAATTTATATATACAAGTATTTACAAATTAAAATCACTAAAAATTAAATAATAATTTCTCACATCATGATTATATTAATATTTGACATTTTATAACGTGTATAGCTCACGTATAGGCTATACGGCAGATTATTTTAAGAATATATATAATAGATACGGTATAGCTCTATATTCACATAAAACTTTCTTAAAATACTCTGCCTTAATCCTTATCTCGTCTTTTATGACTATATTTGTTTTTTTTTTCTATCTGTTGCCACTGCTGAACAAAGCTTTTCCTCCCTCGTCTGCTCGGGTGCGTCTTCCACCCGTTCTTATTTAGGGCGCTAGCACTACGCTACATATCTTTTACGGACGACCACGGGGCCACACAGGATGGGTAGGTACTGCTGTGGCTTTTTGGGCCATTTGTTTGGATGATTAAGAAGAACAGGTAGCAAAAGAAAAATGTTGGAAAACGCTGATCTAGCTCCGGGTTCCGACTGAATTCTTTCATTCCTTCGTTTTATATTTTTGATTTCAATAATTTGAATCACG
The DNA here is from genome assembly GCA_951802225.1 of Euspilapteryx auroguttella. Taxonomy (NCBI): domain Eukaryota; kingdom Metazoa; phylum Arthropoda; class Insecta; order Lepidoptera; family Gracillariidae; genus Euspilapteryx; species Euspilapteryx auroguttella. Next base: position 4,748,029 of record OX637664.1, on the reverse strand, counting down.
AAAATTTTTTTAACTTCGTGTACCTATCTCCTAATCTTATTTAGGTTTACACGGTTTATATAAAAAAACTGAAGTTTACGGTTGTGGTTTAAAAACCACATTATTGATTTCTCACAAAAATCACGTTGTGGTTGTCTTCGGTTGGATAGGACATTGCAGGCTGGAATCACCTGACTTGACTTGTCCGAAAAGTAAGATGATTCCGTGCTTCGGAAGGCACGTTAAGCCGTTGGTCCCGGCCGCAGTAGTGGTCGTTATAACCGCGGCGATAAGCTGGCCCCTTGTCACGTTGGTAATAAAGCATAAACTCTGCTAAACGTGGGTCCGGCTTTTGAGCTTGTGCCTCTGCCTAACTCTTCGGGGAATAAAAGGCGTGAGATTATGTTAAGTTATGTTAGGTTTACGAATGAGCTGTGTCCCACGCACTCCTTCGAACCATGCCAATTTTTTCTAAATGACTTCATGTTTTTTCTGCGAAATAAACTTTTACGATTACGTTTACGTTATCGTAATAGGATTTCGTTTTTTTTTTTTATAAAAATGAGATAAAAATACTTTTTTTTTGCGCAAACTATGCCGCACCTTATGAGAAAAGTTATCAAGGCTTCGAAAATACGGTTATTGAATACCTAATTAAGTGTTGCACAGAAGGGCATCAATCAATATGTCCGGTCTTCCCCGCCTTGTCCATTATGATACAGCAACAGCACACACTCCCATCTCGGAATCGGGCTGCGTTACCTTAATGAATATTGGTCGGACTGCAAACAAGGCTTTTAGGTTTACATATTTCGTAATTGCCTGATGGATCGGTGTCCTCGGTACATATACCTACATAGAAATAATTTTTTAAAGCATTTAAACGAGCTGACCCAGCGAAATTCATACCGCAATATGGTTTGTTTTGGATAGATCCCTTACTTTAATGTTATTTTGTAAGTTAGTATTTCATGGTTTCTTTCATGTATTATGTATGAAGACGTAGTTCCAGCTCCTAACTTAAAAAATTCTGAAAAAAATACCTGAATAAAATTAACCTAAAAGTCCCGACTCTTTCTGGCAGATATTTAGCTTTTTACCATCAGTGATATACTAAGTAGGGAACCTTCACGAGTAAATTTCGCATTTGTAGCTTTCTCTGGCATTTGGTTTTCCTGGAAATACTTATTTACACCTTGGACCCAACTTAAACTTACTTAAGTACTTACCTAATCCGAAATCCGACTTTGAACATTTTGCTATGGATTTAGCTACACATGTCGTCATACGGACGTAAAATCAACTTTCGGGAATGTGAATGCCTAGCAATGTAAGTAAGTACCTAGGATTTTATTTTGGCTCTGTTTATTTATGGCTTTAAACGACTAGGGTTGGCTTTTAAATATATGTTTGAGTTGATTCAGGGGGTAATAGTACGCCCTGCAGTACCGGGCCGAAGAATAGGACTGAGGTATCCCCTGCCTGTCGTAAGAGGCGACTAAGAGGGCACCCCGGGGTCGTTGGGTGCACGAGGCGGGGGCCTCGTGTAGTCATATAACGGCCCTGAGAAGGACGGCGGAACGCGGGTGTCCCGTTTCCGCCGTTGAGCGTTGGGAAAGCTACCACGCTTCGGGGGGACAACCATCATGTCCCTCCGAGGAGAGGCTATACAGCCAATGCTGGGGGGGGTCGCGGAGAATTCCACAGGCTTACCCGCGACCCTCCTGCTAATAGCCGAGAAGAACACCGGCGGGGTTTTATTGGGTGCGAACCCCACATAACCCTGCGACTCCCCCCGGGGTCGCAGGGTATTCGTTAGGAGTTTCCCCGCTTTAAAAAAAAAAAAAAGGGGGTAATAGTAGGTAAGTACTATCTGCACCTTTTTTTTAGGCGGGGAAAACTCTTTACGAGTATAATACCTCCCAGGTGGGAGCCTCAGGGATAAGTTGGGTTCGCGCCCACTAAAACTCCGCCGGTGTCCATCTCGGCTGTTAGCAAGGGGGTCACGGGAGATCTGCCAATCTTTATGTTCAACAGCGCGACCTCCTCCAGCATCGGCTGTGAAGCTGTCGCCAAGTATCGTTCGCGAAACTTTAAATCCTAATATTGGTAGGATAATCTATAAGACGACCAAATGAGGTTGTAGGGACACATAGGAAAGAACCGGCGGCGCGCGCGGCGAGAGGATTGCGCGGGCAGAGGATAGACGGCTTTGGGACAGATTCAAGTGCGGGTGTGTTTTCTACCATTGGTGTTTTATCTAGTCACTTATAAATTGATATACTTACTTAATTGTAATTGTGTCATGTACCATAATGTTTCTATCCAGCATTGTAGCGAACAGTATACTGTAGTCAGAGATCTTATGATGAGCAAATGAGACACCAGGACCCCGTCCAGACGTGGGTCACGAACAGGCTCGCAGCTGTCTTGGAAGCCGTAAGGGCGCGCACAGAGTTAGCTCTCTTTAGGTCATGTAAAAGGACATGGCACGGTATTAACTGTTTAAGATTCCGTAATGGGCATGCACAGTGTTAACGTTAACTGTACTGAGATTAGATGCACCTGCGGGTGGGCTTATCTAGTGTGAGGAAAGGGGTGGCTGTAGGGGAGGTTGGAGGCCACGTCAGAGGGTAAAAACCCTCGTTGCACCAGACAACAGTGCTGGTCAACCCTCGTTGCACCAGACAAGAGTGCTGGTCAACCCTCGTTGCACCAGACAACAGTGCTGGTCAACCCTCGTTGCACCAGACAAGAGTGCTGGTCAACCCTCGTTGCACCAGAGACGCAGTGCTGGTCAACAAAGAGATGCAGTTCAGGATTTTTAGATGGAGTTAACGGCGGTGGTTTTAGCCAGCACAATTATTCGTCTCCCATACAGGATGTTGACGACAGAAGCCTCTCCTCGGGGACATGATGGTCGTCGTCCCGGATTAGATAAAAGTATTATATAAGTAGGTATATGTTGGTACAGTATAGAGACATATTACAGATACTTATGTATGTACCGCCTGACCTATTTAATAAGTTGGTATAAGGAGTATACAGCAAAAGTGGTTGTGGTACTTGTGGTAAAAAAATGAGGATTATGTTAATTAGCGACATCTAGCTAAAACCACTTTTTTGGACAAGCAGAATTTCATAATTTTTGCTACTCACTAACAGATGACGCTACTTAAATTAGGTAGGGTAGGTGTTCGCCAATGTGTGGATGCAGAATAAAATTCATATCTCATTCATTCGTTCAATATTATTATTTTATTTCATTCATTCATTCTTTGTTTACTACTGACGTGTGATTGTTGTGTGCTGTAGTGTAAACAAAGAAATTTTTTAAGAATTTTATAGCAGAAAACGTATTTAAAGACAACTTAAACTTGTACCTATTTAAAATACAAGTGCGAGATTCTTCAAAATGTTAAAAGCTGTAATTCTTATCGGAGGACCGCAAAAGGGTAAATTCAACCGGCAAATCACAAATACTTACCAACCAAACAATACTTGATTTTATTGTTTCAATTAAAGTTTAATCATTGTTGGACTATTTTCATTGTTCTGTAGATAAAGATGCCACGATTGCACTAATAAATAACTCGTAAGACAAAGTAATAACAGTTTTTTTTTGTAGGTTATGGAGGATATTCTAAAATAATACTATTCATTTTCATTAAATATATTATAGCTACTGCCTGCCTACCTGGTAGCACAGCTAGCAGGCATGTGCAATGTTCATATTATGCATTATACTGGGTCAGAACTCTCTTCTTCCAATGTAAATGTGATACCATACCTAATCTATCTATCTGCCTTTGCAAAGATCACTATTGTATAAGATTTTATAGAAAAGCAAAAGTAGCAGCACTCAGTCCGAGCATCTTATTAGAGTTTTTTCATAGGTACCTACTCAAGTTTAGTTTAGTATACGCAACTCAACAGCTATCATGCCTTTTTGCTTGAAAGAGGGTAGCGCTACTCTAACCTACTTAACTAATTATAAAAAAATAATGCATTTAAGAATACTTTTCTATACACCTCAGGCACACGCTTCCGTCCTCTGTCCTTGGACATCCCAAAGCCACTATTCCCTGTGGCTGGATTCCCACTAATACAGCACCACATTGAGGCCTGCTCCAAGCTAGAAGAATGCAAAGAGATACTCATCATTGGAGCCTACACAACGGGCCACATGACACAATTTGTTGCAGACATGCAGAAAGAGTACCGAGTTATTATTAGGTGACTAAAATGTAAATTCTTGTTCAGTAAAATGAATTTTTTTCTTCAGTAAAATTTATTTGGAGATTTCAGGTTAAAAAGTATCCTGTTTCTGAATGTCTTGTGGTTCTATCTAAGCTCATACACCACTACCAACTAAAGCATAAAAGTTGTAAGGCATGTACCAACTTTCATCAATATTGGTTCAGTAGTATGAGGCTGCCTATGCAGCTCGATCAGGACACAGAATTTGGTACAAATATCGTCTTAAATTTAAATCAATCCGAAAAAAACACATTATGTATTTATTTACATTCTTAAATTGGTCTTTAGATATCTGCAAGAGTTCGCTCCACTGGGCACAGCGGGCGGACTGCACCACTTTAGAGACCAAGTGCGAGCCGGTTCACCTGCGGCTTTCTTCTTGCTGAACGGAGACGTGTGCGCTGACTTCCCTCTTGCAGAGCTCTATGCTTTCCATCAGGAACGCGGACTAAATGCTATGGTAATGATTCAATATGGTAAAGGTTGTACCAGAGACTGCTCAAATTAAACGGCGATTATGTCAGATTTTAACCTTTACATTGAACAAACTGATTTAAAAGCCAATTTCATAAACAAATGACAGTGTTTAACGCAGTATAACGTTGCCCAGGTTACAATAATGGGCACGGAGGCGACGCGCGCGCAGTCCGTGCACTACGGCTGCATGGTGCGCGCGCCCGCCTCGCGCGCCGTCACGCACTACGTCGAGAAACCTAACAGGTGAGTTAGAAACACGGCAGGTGAGTGAGAAACACGGCAGCGAAGTGAGAAACACAACAGGTGAGTGAGAAACCCAACAGGGAAATGAGAATACCAACACGCATTTTACGACACCCATGCAAGGAGATGGGATGGTGTAATTCTAGGCCGTTATCTTATAGGTTAAGTTAGTATTGTACTGTAATCTAAAATAGGTAATTTGTTTGTAACAGTTACGTGTCGACACTCATAAACTGCGGAGTGTACGTGTGCTCGCTGCAAGTATTCACTGTAATGGCGAAGGCGTTTGAAGATAAACAGAACTGCTATTACAAGTAAGTTAATTTTTATTTGGCATAATTATTTACTTAAACTACAAAAAGCCGCCTCCGTAGCTCAGTAGCGTAGCGCGTTGCGCCACGGCACGGAAGGTTGTGGGTTCGATCCCCGCAGAAAACACCACATATTGATTTCTCATAAAAATCACGTTGTGGTTGTTTTCGGTTGGATAGGACATTGCAGGCTGGAATCATCTGATTATCCGAAAAGTAGGATGATTCCGTGCTTCGGAAGGCACGTTGAGCCGTTGGTCCCGGCCGCAGTAGTGGTCGTTTTAACCGCGGCGACAAGCTGGCCCCGCCTCACGTTGGTAATAAAGCATAATTTCGGCTAAACGTGGGTCCGGCTCTAAAGTGAGATTATGTTATGTTATGTGTTCAAAAAAAAACAACACATTTCAACACATAAGATTCAAAATCTGTTAATATTTTTGTCATCTCATCAAATACATACTACAATTAGCGGAGGTCTGCATGCGTATTATTAATTTGGGAGTATTGTATTTTTATATAATTTGTGTATCAGCGGCAACGGGTCGAGCGCGGAGTACATGTCGTGGGAGCAGGACGTGCTGGCGCCGCTCGCCGGGACCAACAAGCTGTTCGCTATGCAGGCGAGTGTATACTCATTCTGTACCTAATTCATTAGTTTAAATATTTCTGCTTCTTAAGGTCCCTCTCCACTACTGGAGGTTGGCCGTCAGCTCCGCAAAATGCTTCTTTTTATCCTGCCAGTCGAAAAATAATAGAAATTAAGGCGGTAACTCGCGTTTTGGCGCGAAATTCAATATTTTCGCCATAATAAATAAAAAACGCGAAAAAAATTGAATTTCGCGCCATACCGAGAGTTACCACCTTAAATATAAATACCAGAAAGCTGTCCAGTTATAATTGGACTGGACCAACAACTTCGCACGATAGGTACAGAGGCGGTCTAGGAGGGTGTAACAGATTTGTCTATGGTCTCGTGCGCCCTAGACTGTGTTTCCAAAGAACAAGAGCTATTTTGGAATACAGAAACACCGGAAGTGTTACGCCGACCTAGACCGCCACTACATGGAGACTGCCGTGTTAGGCACGGTGCCTGACAAATGTATTGTAATATTTGGAGGTACCGGCAGTTAACGTGGGGATAAGGTCGCCCATTGCCCAGTTCTCTCCTATTTCAATTTTACTGTATTTTTATTATTTAATGGTTTTTTCTTTTGAAATAAACATTTTTATCTTATCTTTACGCTAGTCAACCCGGCAAACTTCGTACCGCCTAACCTATTAGTATTTTGTGCATGTATTATACTTAAGTATAAATAAACTTTTCACATCAATCACTCTATCTATTAAAAAAATCAGAATGAAAAAAGAAGAAAAAACGCATCAGAATCCGTTGCGTAGTTTTAAAGATTTAAGCATAAATAAGGACAGACGCGGGAAGCGACTTCGTTTTATACTATGTATTGATAGTAAATCAAATATCTTAAAAAAATATCTCAGGTTACAAACTGGTGGTCCCAAGTGAAGACGGCAGGTTCGGCAATATACGCGAACAGGCATTACCTGGAGCTGTACCGGAGTGTGGCTCCGGCTCGCCTCGCCAAGCAGACTGCAGACTCTTGCCAGATACTGCCCGACGTTTATATACACCCCACTGCGACCGTGGATAGTACTGCTGTGGTAAGTTTTTTTTTTTGAACTTTGTACTACTTTATACGAGGTTACTTGAAATTAGTGAACGAAACTCAATAGTAAGGAAAACATCTTTTTTTTTACATAAAAATTTGATACAATTAATTAAGTTACAGTATTCACACATAAAATCGTAAATTTGCAGTCACTAAAACCGGGAAAATTTCAGTGACTTAGATTTTTTTAATTTTATTTTTTTTTTGTGATAAACTTGTGATTTTTTCTAGTTATCGTTCAGTTGTGGCGACACGCTCGCTGACTACCTCAGTCACCTTCGGTAGACCGATGTCGACTTATTGGCCTGGCTACTCCTGCTTTTTATGAACTAGTCGTTCGTTTGTTCGCCCGCAGATAGGTCCGAACGTGTCGATATGCGCGGGCGTGTGTGTGGCGGGCGGCGCGCGCGTCAAGGAGTCCATCGTGCTGCCCGGCGCCAAGGTCGGCCCGCACGCGCTCGTCATGCACTCTATCGGTGAGTGAACTCTATTCTATATTCATATTCATATTCATTTATTAGCGCTTTCTTAAGGTACATAAACAGATGTTACAAAATAGAATAGTATCACTTAACACTTTCCGGGACACTCCGCCTGTCGACGTAATCTTGTATGCGTGTAAATTGACAGTACGGCTGTGGGCGGTCGACTTTAGGTGCTCCTAGCGGACAGACCGTCGACAGCCGTTTTAGTTTCATACAGTTAGTATGGAGCACGTGATCAGGTGTCGTATCGCACACATTTCTGTGTTGGTAGGTGTCATAACAAACACTACAAGGCTTTATATTGTCGTCATATAAGCTTTGATAGGTACATGATATGGCAGACCGCCTGTGGCCGTTAAAACGCCATACAAAAATATAACAATTTGAACTAGGTGTCACAACACGCTCAACCTAGCTGGTTTGGTGGATTTTTTGCTTACTATTGAAAATCTTATGTGATATGACGTAACGGCCATGGACGTATGAAAATTTTATATGAGATTTTGAGGTGTCATATCACAATATCTCAAGACTGAACTGTGTCCCGGAATGTGTTAAGCTACCTTAAATAAGATATTGCACAAATTGTAGTTGTAATAAGTACGTCGAGTTTATAATAATACCTAATACGAACTAAACTTATAACATAATGAACAAAAATAAGTTAACTAGTAGGTACTTAAATAAAAACAATAATAACTAGAAATTAAAGTCTAATAAAATTGTAAAATAATTAAAATTAAAGGAGATTGACCATTCTGGACCAAATGCTGCCCACGCATGTGAATATTTTTTTTCTTCTTCACATGAAGAGATATATATGTCACCGGAAAATAATAAGATTCGCAAGTTTATAAATTTCCTAGGAAATTTATAAACTTTCGTAGGATTCTAAACGAGAGATAAATTGAATTATTTTACGCCCACTTTTTCGCAAATTTATAAATTTTCGACGCGTCGTAGTAAATTTATAAACTAACGGATATCAATCCGTAAGATTCTAAACGGATCGACCAATCACAGAAGAGCTTTTAATTTTACGCTTTTTGAAATACGGAAAATAACACACTGCTCTCTGATTGGTCGATGTTGACAGTGAAAATGCTTGCGTCCATAGACTTACGTACAATCAGACTTGTCAAACAATTCGATCACACTAAAAGTATTTTTACTGGTACTAAAAACTAAGTAGGTTTATAGGTTAATATGTGACCGCTAAATAAAATGTTGTTCTCAACATTAACTAGGTAATCTGCAAAATCCCTAGGTAATCTACATAGTTAACGACTAAGTTAAGTTCGAAAAATTGTTGCCTTAGATTTCAGTTTAACACAGGTAACCGAAGCTCCGCTCGCTTCGCTCGCTACGCTGGTTAAAGATCACAAGCCAAACCTAACCTAACCTACAATTTTGCCCTAGATTTGAATTTTCGGTCGGAGCTTTCTGTTTTCCGCACTTTAACGGCGAGACATCCGGTAATACGCACATTAACTAGGTAAAGTGCGAATACCCCATATTTCACATAAAATTTCGCACACTAACTGACCTAAACAGTTAATGTGCACATTGCCCGGTAAAGAGCACATTAACGTATTTCGCACTAAAACGGTGACAGATATAATATGCTATTATGGGATAATAGCATATTTTATCAAAAAGTAACCTTGTATTTTAGGTACCTACCTAGTAGGGGGTTAAAATTCCCTATTTCACTCTACCAAAATAAAACATTTTGGTCATGGCTAAAACTTTCGTAGCTCTGTGGTAAATTTAAATTTCATTATACATGGCGTTTGGTTATTGGTTACTTATTATTTTACGAGTGAGTTTAGTAAGTTTATCAATTTACGAAAATGTAGGCGTAAAATAATACAATTTATCACTCGTTTAGAATCCTACGAAAGTTTATAAATTTCCTAGTAAATTTATAAATTTACGGTTCTTGTTATTTTCCGGTGACATATATATGAAAAATAAAAAATAAAAATAAAACCACGGATTTATAATATATACGTAGTACCTTAAAACTTATTTTTTTGGTGATCTTACATTTGATATATAGTTTTTTATCGTTTATGTTAAATAATATTATTATTATCTTACCTATTCTACCTCCCGAGTCTTTGTAGCAAGTTCTATATGAAAATGATAAATAAAGAGTGATTTGCCAGAATTTAGAGAAATCGAAAGTCTCTCTTGCTCATATTCAGATTTGGTATGTGCCTATCTCTTTCGCGCACGCTGGGTTTCGCTATACCTGCGTGCTTGCGCACGTGCCCTTTTGTTTGTATTGCAGTCTAACTTCGCTCTTGGAACCGTTGTGTTGTGTACTGTGCGCTTATCTATCTTATTTTTAAAACCTGTCATTACTTTTGGACTATCGTATCTGCATCACCTGTTGACCCGGCTCAAAGAGTAAAGTAATATATAGAGGACACGGCTATTCATTTGGACTACGCGATGTATCAACCACATCACAGAGTGTGTTTATTTTGTGATCGTTCTGTGGAACGAATCAGAAGACATACCTTAACTCGAGACCTTCAAAATGAGCATCAACATACATTTCAAAACATCATTCAAGCTCTACCACGTGAGGTAAATACCTACTTAACTATCTGTCTTGTCTTCGTTTGTGGGGGGGGGGGGGGTCGCACCAATTGTAGGTCGACGGCACTTTGCCCACTTGGGATCTTTTGTACCATCCCCTTATGGGTGAACCCAAGCCCATTTCACACACCTTGTTATCTCAGATGTGCAGGTTTACTCACGAATGAACCACACAGGAACTCATAGAACTGATAGATAGAGATGATGATGACGATTGATATGGTATTTTAAAATGTTTATCCTTAAATAAATGTTGATATTTTAAATGATACACCGTCTTTTATTTTTAAAATAAGCTGTTGGTTAGGATTTTTCGTCAATGTAAAATAGATTATTTTTCAATATTCCTTGGATAGATTCTTAAGCGCTTTAGGTTACAGACTACTGTTAGTCTAATGAACATTATGCACTATGATTCAATGCTGGGCAGCCTTGGTCCAGCGTCCATACAAAAATGGTCAATCTCCTTTAGCTTATTTGGAACTTTTTAGTCGAATGAGTTTGGACTTGTCATTGTGGAAATCTTGAATTGTATAACTTTTGCACTAGTAGGGACTTTAGTTTATTTATAAAATTTGAGTGATTATTTTGTGTTTTTATATACGAGTATAAACCACACAATACAATACTAGCTACTCGACCTCGTCGTCGAGCCCAAGTTGTATTTTAAGTTATGCTATTCTAATTCCTAGTGGGTCAAGACGCTAGTGTGGGAGCGTGGGCGCGCGTCGAGGGGACGCCCTCGGACCCGGACCCGAACAAACCGTTCGCGAAGATGGACAATACGCCCCTGTTCAACGCTGATGGGCGGCTGAACCCCTCCATTACTATACTTGGTAAGGACCTACTTAAATTGTTAGCATGTTATGATCTAGGTATCTCATAGTTTTCTCTCGTATCTATGTTGGTATATAACATCTCCGTCGATATCTATATCTAGTATACATAATATATACATACTCGATAACTTTTCACTCAGTAGAATTCTGAAATTTCAAATGTGTGCTACTGAAATTGCTCTCCACCGAAAGGATGCATTAACGTACAAGCTGGTAACTAGCGCTTGTTGGCGCTGGTTCGAAAAATGTATAGAAAATACCTGCCTTGACATTCGCGCTGGAACAAGCGTCTATGTCCGCGCAGGTATTTTCTATACATTTTTCGAACCAGCGTAAACAAGCGCTTATTGCCAGCTTTGTACGTGAATGCACCAAAAGGGTGAAAAAATTACCATAACCTTCTTGAGGGCCTTAAAAGGCTAGATATTTTTTATTGTTGTATAAAGTAAATTGTATGGTCTAGGACCACACTCTTTCGTTTTGTAAATAAAAGATCTTGTTAAACTGATAAACCTGATTATATTGTCTTGTAAATAATCTAAATGGGTAGGTGAGAGCGCGCGGTACTCTTGATGACCGAATGCGAACTGATTTTATACAATTTAAATGAGACCGCGCGGTGGTGGATATGCCTCAGTAAGCTAAAAGATGTACATCGGACAAAAATGATACAGCTAAATATTATCTTCATCATCACAACCGCAAGCGTCCACTTTTGGACCTAGTTTCCCCACAGATCGGACTAAGTTTTGACAAAAATATATACAATAATATCAGAATCCATAAAACAAAATGTCCTCTTTGTCAACAGGTGCAGGAGTTGAGGTGCCAGCGGAGACAATACTGCTTAATTCGATAGTCCTACCGCACAAGCATTTGACAAGAAGTTTTAAACATGAAATAATATTATAGTGACATCCTTTTTTTGTAGGGTTATATTGTTGTGTTGCCTAAATAACTTTAAGCCAAAGTTGTGTGTATATTTTTGTTTAATGTTTTTATGAATTTTGGTGCTAATATAAATCTAATTCAGCACAATTTTTTATTTTCTCAATTTATGAATAATTAAATTATTTTAAGTTAGGCAAGTATATGTATAAATTGCAAGTCTATTTATAAGAAAAATACATGTTTTCAATTTATTATTTGATGCAAAAAACTAAAAAGTTGCATAGGAAGGTACGTAACAAGGTTACTTTAAATTAGTGAATGAAACTCAACATGGCGTATACTGATACTCGATAGAAAAATACAGCAAAAACTTTTTTTTTTTTTTCGAAAATTAATCTTGTGGCTCGCCCGTTAGTAAAAATTTCCGCTTAAAAGTTAATAAAATTACCTTACTTAAGACGTGAACGCATTGAACACAGAAATGTTTGTGTCACTAAGCATAAGGTCAATGCCCGGAGATCAACGACCGGAGAGTTCAATGTCACCATTGTCGTTTCGTTCATTCATTTAAAATCACTTGCATATTTTTAGGTACGCCGATGACTTCGCGAAAACAAGATATTAATACAAAAACAAGATTTAAATTATGGAATGCGGTTGCATTTACGAATGTAGCCTTGTGATTTGGTGTGTTGATTTGATTCTGCAGACAACATTAGGTAGGTACTTATTCATTAATTTGAATTGTAGGTCTAATAACCATGTCTATGGCTATGATAATGAAAAGCATTTTTACATGTGATACTCATGTATCCGTATTACTCATGAATGTCAATAAAGATGCTAAAGTAAAGATGCTACCCGTAATGAGTAGGTATCACATGTCTAAATGCTATTCATTTTTAACCGACTTCAAAAAAGAAAGTTATTAGTTTGACCTGTATGGTATGTATGATTGATTGCTGACCCGATCTTGATGCGGTTTTCAGATAAGTTTTTGTTACATTCAGGAGAAGGTTTTTAGTGCCTATTTTAACCGACTTCGAAAAAGAGGAAGTGCTCAGTTGATGTGTCAGTTTATCGACGGCAAGTGCCTTTTTTTTTGTAAAAAAAGAAATTATCATAGTCATCAAGAGCAGCAATAAAACCACGTTTTCTAAATTAAATTGGACAGGGTTCAAAATATAGATAAATAGTCTTTGGTCGCGTAACATTGTGCATTCTGGAGGCATTCTGTTTGAAATGTAAAGGCGCCTAAACATTCATTTATTTATTTATTTAATTCACAAACTACTCAACAGTTACTAATTAAGTAGCTACGCCCCGCCATTAGCTCTATTTGACAACAAAAACCTGAATCAACCGCGAAGCCGCGAATTGCGATGCCTTGCACTTACCTACCTGCTAAATGTTTCGCGATGAACTTAGGTGCTCGTTTTTTAATTTTCGTGAAGTTCATAGTAAGTACGTGTTTCTAGAATAATGAATACTACTCAATAAGAATAGGTACTACTTAGGCGGGGCAAGATAATTGAAGTTTTAATAATTTCACCCCATTTGTGATACGATTTTTTTACTATGCACAGGTAAGTATAAACTTATTTGTCTACTAAGTATGACATGTGCATGTGCAACGTATTTAATTATAAGGCAATTTCAGCAACAAAAATAATTAGAAAAAGTACGAACTACCACCTATACTTACTTACTATTATAATTACCTAATATACTTACTTACTTACTTACATTTGCCCAATCTCTGCTGGGGAGCAAAGGGCCGAAACAAATCGCCGCCACACTCGACGGTCTTGAGCAATATCGCAGACTTCCTCCCAGGTTCTCTGCGTGTGCTCCAGATCCTCCTTCATAGCGCGCTGCCACGTGTTCTTGGGTCTTCCAATTCGCCTTTTTCCGCCTTCCGGTTTCCAGTTAAGGGCTTCCCTTGGCGACGTGACCCAACCACTTCGACTTGCGCTCCTTGATGGTGTCAGCTACGGGTTTTTGCAGTGTTCGTCGCCAGAGCTCCTCATTGGTAACTTCGTGATACCACTTGATGTTCAAGATGTTTCGGAGGCATCTATTAACGAACACCTGTAGCTTCTGCGTGAGACGGTCAGTGCGCTTCCAAGTCTCGCAACCATACAGGAGGACAGTTTTCACGCATGCGTTAAATAGGCGTACCTTTGTCCGGAAGCTGCAGGTATTGGATCTCCACACGGTGTTGAGCATGTCGAAGGTTCCATGGAAGAAGAAGAATTATATTACCTAATATAATTCTTATAAACTTACAGAAACCCACCCATTAAGTATTAAACCCTCAGCTATCACAATCATGCAGTCCGTTGATTGCACATCAATTCACCGTTGCAACAACAAAGATGCGTTTTACAAGAATCTGCAACAACAAAACTGGCCGCAGCCGCCTAATCGACTTAAATTATCACCAGGCAAACAAACCAGTCCCCGACCCAACGCGACACCGCTAGCTGCTAGGCTGAATGGCGGAAAAACTGTGCTTTTTGTTTTGCAACTATTAAAAAATTAACAAAAGCTTGTGGAGGTGTGGCGGGAATTTAAAAAAGGAAAAGGTTTTTTAACGTGTGAAATTTAAACTTAAATAATTTTCGTGATGAATTTAATATTGACAAAGTTTGGATGGACTAACGGGAGCAGGATAAACCAGTATTTATTTGCCATTATAAGTGAGTACCTTTTTAATTAGTAAGTACCTAATTTAATTTATTTATCGGGTGGCGACCGCGCACTGGAAGACGCAGAGTAGACAGACCCACAACGAAGTGGTCAGACGCCAGTCAGTGGGGGGTAATTCTCTTAACTAAATTTGATCGACCGTTAGCGACTTATATTAGTTAACCAAAGGCAATTTCTGTTACACGCCCAAAGAAAACAGCAATGGTTAACATCATAGTCTCTATCAATATAATTTATAAGTCGATCGAATTTAGAAGACTTGACTAACCCCCAGGACACAGAGAATATAATATATTTACCAGCCAGGATAAGATTGCGAGAGTCCCTGGATGAAGGTCTATCCAGACCGGTCGGTATGACAATGATGATGAAAACTGTAAACAGATATACATACTTAGATTTTATAGAGAATAGAGGTAGTAAGTTTGCACGATACTGTTATCTATCTAGACTTTTTATTTAAATAACTGAATATTCTTCATTGTATCCTTTTCTAATGTTTATGAATTTGTCACACGAAGGCCACGTTATTTATATTTTAGTTATGCAGTATGCAAGTCTAGCGCAGGGTCGGACATTGGCACAGGTAACTGATTAGCATTAGCAAAGCAATGTCTAATATTGTAAGTTTATGTCATGTAGGTAAGTAATATTCTACGGACTAGCACAGCGATCTCTGGGGAAACCCAGATCTCCACCTAAACGCAAATCAATGTTCTAACAAGCTCCCGCAGATTTACAATAATCCAGTGGCGGATTTACCAGCTAAATAAGTCTAGGCCGGCAGATGTTAAGGGACGCGACGCCCAGCAGTGGGACAGCACATGTTCCTAATAATATTATGGTTCCGAGACGAGTACCTCACTAGTTAGGTAATTATAATTTCATTAATTTGCGTAAGTTAGTTTGCAACGCGAGAACGACCTCATTTTGGTGGAGGGCGGCTTTAACACTTCCGAGCCCTCTCATTCACATTTAATGTTAGACCAGTAAATTGTTATTATTCTCTCGGTATTTTCGCCACGCCTCGCCACATGTGCTATAGCCTTAAAATAAAAACAAAATCAGACTTAGGCTCCAATCACACAGGCGGATTTTAACACACAGGCGGAGTTTTTTTTAGGTTTCTATTTTTAAAATTAATCACTTTATTAAGGCTTCAAACGCACAGGCGGATTTATTTCCGCAACACCGGATTTTTATCCGCTGGTGCGGACACTTCCATTGGATTGAATATGTTACATAACACCGCGCGGAAAATATCCGCCTGAGCGTTTTAAGCCTAATTAAAGTGATTAACTTTAAAAATAGACACCTAAAAATAAACTTGCCAAGACAAGTTATGTAGCTCAAGCAGCGCTTTACCACAGTTTAATAAATAGTACGCTTTACTAAGTAATTAGTAACTAGATACATCATGTATTACGAAGCATAGAAGCGATAGTGGCAACAGTTTCAAACAGCCAGTGGGGCTGCCGCTGCCACCACTGGGGAATTCAGGAGTACCTATTTAATATTGAGTATACAAGTATTATGTAATTTTTTTCAGTAACAATACCACTAGTCAGTTTCGGTATGGTGCAAGGCTGGCTCTCACCCATGATCTCAACGCTCCGTTCCGAGGACGGGCCGTCGCCGGAGCCCTACTCGGGAGACCACGTGTCTTGGGCAGCCTCCGTCACGTACATATCAGCTATATTGACCGGCTTACCAATGGGACATCTTACTGACAAGTACGGAAGGAAGGCTATGACATTGGTCACTATATTTTCACTTATCGTAAGTAATCAGAGTAAACCAGCTTATCAATCTAACTTTTTTGTTATTACATCATCATCAAATGAACCGGAAAAATATCAACTTTTTTTTTCTGTAAACAAACTAACGTTTAGGTTAGTCAATAGTATAAGTATACCTACCTTTCTACCTTAATTTAGTGACAGAATGACGTTTATAGGTAGGTATAGTATAAATCCAAATTAAATTATCTACTGGTCAGTCTAGTGGTTCAGTGGTCTGGTCAGTGATGTCGAATATGACTTAGGAGAGCCGAGACCGATTCCCGCGGACCATTTTTATGGATAGAGATACATATTTCAACGTAGTAAGGAGCTTGAATGTGATGAAGCCTTCAATATAACTTTTTTGGAAATAGTTATAAAAGTAATAAAAATAATTAAGTTTTTATTAAATGAGAAGCAATCACGAAGCCATTTTTTCAAACAGACATTAGTATAAATTGTTCTGCATAACTTTTAATTCTTCATCTACATTTTCCTGTCCACAGATATACTGGCTAATAAAGCTAGTTTGCCTAAAACCATGGGCGCTAATACTGGCGCGAGCGGTGGCAGGCATCCCTTGTTCTGCCTGCTACATCGTTCTGCCGATCTACTTGAAGGAGATCAGCG
Organism: Euspilapteryx auroguttella; assembly: GCA_951802225.1. Classification (NCBI taxonomy): domain Eukaryota; kingdom Metazoa; phylum Arthropoda; class Insecta; order Lepidoptera; family Gracillariidae; genus Euspilapteryx; species Euspilapteryx auroguttella. The sequence goes on along the minus strand of OX637664.1, from coordinate 4,731,126 downwards.
ATATTGACTTGAGAGGCGCTTTGGGGAGCTTGCTTATTATGAATAGGTAAGATTGCGATATTTACCATAACTACTACATACATAATAATATAATCAACACAAACAAATTCAAGACAACACAACTAATGGAGTGTACGCTAAAAGGACAAACATGAAAGGGTATTGCCTTTAACTCCTTGGTCTATTGCTACCAGGAACATCGGCTACCTAGCGAGCTACGTTAGCGTGGAGCTTCTTCCTGTGGAAGCCGTGCTGTGGCTGGGACTCGCCGTGCCCGCGCTGCTGTTCTTTATCTTTCTGATGATGCCTGAAACTCCTGAATTCCTAGTCAAACAGGGAAAGATTGAGGTAAGAAGGCATTAATCCATACTTCCATACTTATAGTAATAATATATTTTAATATTATAAATGCGAAAGTAACTCTCTCTGTCTGTCTGTCTCGCTTTCCTGAGAAAACTACTGAACCGATTTGAATGAGATTTGTTATGTGGATACAGTAGAGACTGATAAAGTACATAGGCTACTTTTTATCCCGAAATTCCTATGGGAAAATTGTGAATTTGATGTTGCAAGAGAAAATGCAACATCAAATTTTGCGTTTGCGATCGAGTGAGAACCCCAAAAAAACGACACCAACATAGTTGCTGAAGACATAGTCGAAATGCAGATGGGAACCAAAAAGTTATCGAGTGGTGACCGCGCACTGGCAACGCAAACAGACGTAAAGTAGGGAAAACCCCTGAGACTGGTCGATATGGCAGTGAGATAACGATCGATAACAGGGTTGTTAGTAATGTAGAAAATTTAATAGAATGTACCTCTGTCTCTTGAATATAAGTACTTAGGTATAAAAAAACTAAATTTCCAGGAAGCAAAATCGGTTCTCGCCTGGCTGCGAGGTGCTCCTTCTGTGGACAGCGCCCTCGAACAAGAGATCGACAACTTAGTCAAGGTAGAGAAGCAGACCAAAGCCGACGATAAGTCTGCCTGGGGAATTATTTGTAAGTAAACTTAACTTTGTTTGTCAATTACTTAATTAATTAAATTATTTAGGTAAGTACTTAAACTTACCTATATTTAAAGACTAGTAGACACGGCAACTTCATACCGCCTAACCTTTTACTATTTTGTACATGTTTTATACTTATAAATCTTCCCCTCGAATCACTCTATCTATTTAAAAAAACCGCATTGAAATCCGTTGCGTAGTTTTAAAGATTTAAGCATACATAGGGACAGACGCGGGAACTCTATTTTATACTATGTATTGAAGTAACTATTAACAATAATAACAAGTAACTAATTATAATATACTAAATGACCCGGCGAACTTCGAACCGGTCTGTATTCTGAATTTTTGAACATATTCTATAGCCTTTTGACACCCGGGGATAGTGAAGCTTCCCAACAGTGTAATAATTTTTGAAATCGGTTCAGTAGTCTCGTAGCCTATTCAATGCAAACATACAAACAAATAACCAAATTTTCCCATGAACACAATTAAATTTCGAACAGGAGAGAAGGAGTTCAATGGGCGGCCTTATCGCTTAAGACAATTTTCCAGGCAACTTATATTATGAACTTTTGTCAATGCAATAGTCAGACAAATACAATATAAGGATAATTGCAACTAAAACTCTCAAGTATCCAGTCCACGCAGCCGTTTTCGATTGAAAAGTTCAAGATCACGCGTTTGGTCGTTGATCTAGATATTATTATACCTATTAAGACTTAGGTATATTGTAATCATTTACCTTGTTTACAATAGCTAATGCTAAACTTGTTTCCAGAGGCCGTCCACAATGCATGCAAAATTTATTCAATTCTAGGCAAAAGCAAAAGCACAGATACTTTAGGGTGCGATACTAGCCGCCACTTCGAAAATAATTATAATATCTTCTAAACCAAGGCCAAATCATAAATATGCGTCTTTGACTCCTTAACTAGATAATCTTGCTTAGAATTTTTAGGCCTCTGTTGTGTAGCTTTTAGGATTATTATCTTAGAAATATTATTTTACGAAACTAAAGTGGATACTTTAGGCAACAAACGTTTTTTCTTAGATTTGCAACCTGGGCCCTTAGTCTCATCGAGCAAAACGTAACTATCGAATAAAAGTAGAGTAGAAACAGTACGTTAATCGCAAGAAAATACACATTTGGTAGTCTCGTACCTAATCAATTTTGCTATAACTATAGCAGTAGTATCACAACAGATTGGAATTGACCAAAAAGGGTAGTCTGCTCCATAATAAGATAATGTTATTATTACGTTCGACTGACATTATATATATGTCAATATTGATTGATTTTAAGTGACAGTTGCAATACGCCCGTTCCAAATTCGTCTAATAAAACATGATTCACTATTTAGGTAAATAAATTCCAGATTATTCTATAGCTTGTTATTCATATTCTATTGCTATACTATAATGATCGATTAAAGTTACGAGACTCGCAATTTTTGACACAATCGTAATAGAGTAATAGTAGAATAATAATAGAATAGAAGTTTAATCGTAAGTTTAAGAGACTAGAGTCCCTGAAAGCTACACAACAGGGCCCTAAAAATTCTAAGTAAAATTATCTAGGGAGTCAAAGACGCATATTTTTGATTTCGGCCATGGTTTATAAGATATTAATTATTTATCGGGAGTGGCGCTAGTTTCGCACCATGTAAGCCCTAAATATAATCGGCGAAGAGGTTGAGGGGAAACTCTCAAATCTCATTTGGCGAAGGGGTTAAAATTGAGTTTTTTTTGTTACAGTACACGACAAAGCGACTTTTAAAGCTTTTATAATAACTTTAGTCATCAAGATAGCACAGCAATTTAACGGATACCTCATAGTCCTCATATACGCTGGATACGTATTCGAGGAGGCATCTGACAGTATAACGTTGGACCTGAGTCCAAATAAGCAGATTATACTTATTGGCGTTGTTCAACTACTCGGATCTATACTTGCTACGTGTATTGTCGAGAAAACTGGTCGGAAGGTGAGGATTTTTTTTTATTGCGAAAGGCATACGTGTGATGGGACCCTATTGGGTGGTTGGTTACCCATAATATATATAAATCATACATTCTTTATAATTTTCAAACATACATAGGTTCCTATCTACTACTTATATAAAAATTAATCGTTGTATTCGTGGTTCGTTAGTCTCACTAAAACTTTAAAATAAGCGGGCCTATTTAGCTGATTTTGGTTTTGAAATGTTCGTAGTAGTCCAGGATTTAAAAGGTGAGAAAATATGTTATAATTGAAAAGAAGATGGTAATAGCAGTAGACGTCTGCGATCCTGGAGCTAGGGCTCTGCGTTATTTTTTCGTCACTAACACGAACAGTCTTATCAGTATTATTATTACAGTTATGAAGCCAGCCATGACAAAGGCTTAAAGCTTAAAGCAAAACTTAAAGAAGTAATTCTAACAGCTAACAAAATTCAAAAGCTCAAAAAACAGCCGTCCGGAAGTATCTTCATTTGGTCAAACCAACGAACGTATTTACTATACCATATCAATTTACTTATATTAAAATCTTATCTTTCCCCCTCTCAAATCCAGATCCTCCTAATCTCGACAGCCGTCACGATGGCGCTTGGTAACCTGGTCCTGGCGGGCTGGTTCTACTTCGCCGGTTTGGGAGTGAGGCTGCCTGGGAGCGTCCCCGTGGTCGCTATGTGTGTGTGTATCTTCGGAGACGCCGCGGGATTTCAACCCATATCTTATATCATTATCACTGATCTATTTACTTTTCAGGTAAGTTTTCTCGTCTCATGCAATAACCTACTATCTTTATTATGTTTTATGCTTAAAATATTATTATTTAAAAAAGGGAAAAAGAGGCCTTTGCCCAGCAGAGGGACAGTTAAGGCTGATAAATAAAGATTGAAGTATTTCTATAAGCAGAAGACCTCGAGAGAAATTTACAGTTTGCCTTGCCATGTATCTCAGGCAGGATGTTTTTCATGTCAAATTATCAAAATCTGAGCGAAAAATTTTGTTTGCTGTTGGTTGGGTCAGCTAGTCTAAAATAATTAAATACCTAAATCCTTCCTTCTTCATAATCCTCTTGAACTTTGAATCTATATCTATATTGAATAATTTACCTACATCATTTTATCTTTCAGCTTCGCGGAACAGTATCCTCTTTCGCGAACATTTGCGCGAAACTGAGCAACTTTGTACAGATGAAATGGTTCACGAATCTCTCAGCGGTGCTGGGTCTACACTGGTGCTTCGCGATGTTCGCGGCGGTGTGTGCCGGCGCCGCTCTGTACACTACACTCGCCGTGCCCGAGACCAGGCAGAGGCCGCTACATGAGATCTACCAGGGGCTTGAGGGGAAAAAGAAAACTGATATAGCGGCTTGAGAAATTACTAATGGAGACGGGAGGGAGGCCTTTGTCCAGAAGAAAGACACATAAAAGGCTCACAAAAATAACTTGTAGGCTCTTAGGGGATTTTCCCCTAATTAGCAAGTAGGAAGAATCTAGGGTGCCGTAAAGACGGTACAAAGACGAACAAATATACCTAAATCGGGAAACAAACATCGTTATCACATTGACTGCTCCGTAGCTCAGTTGGTATTGATGTGGACTGAGTAAGCGTGTGCACCCGGGTTCGATTCCCGGCGGGGCGAACACTGAAATGATGAATATCGATGTTTGTTTCCGGTCTGGATGTAATTTTCGTCTCTATATATATTTTGGGCATCCTAGATACAGGTTCTTCCTAGTTAGGGGCTCTGAATGATGTGTTAATTATTATTATTGTAACAATGTTCGCCCCCGCCGGAAATTGAAAATTCTTTTCATTCCACCCGCTCGAAAAGAGTACTTTTTGGTAACTGTTCCCGGTTCTAAATTGATTTTTATTTGACCACGCTTCCTAGTAAGAAATTATGAATTGATGGGTTTAACAAAAGATTTATAATGACTAACTTAATAAGTTATATTTACCTCGCTATGTACCCTGAAACTTTCGCTGGGGGGTTTCAAATGTGCACCCTCAGCAAAATGCAAAGATGCTCTTGTTATTCCTGGTGTTTCTGACAAGGCGGTAATAAATCAAAGGAGGGCTTCAGCTCACCATACTTATACTTAACAATTTTCCCAAAGCAACATGGGTCGAAATCTCAAAATAAAAACAGCTGTCCCGTACATTGACCCCGCCAGCTGATCGAACCAATGTATAGAACAGCTGTATTTTTTTTTGAGATTTCGACCTATGTTCCTTTGGGAAAGTTGTTAGTTATGTAATGGTGAGCAGAAGCCCTTTGATTTATTACAGCCTTGTCAGAAACACCCGGTATAATCTTCTATTTGGTTAAGGTATATAAGGTTTCTAATTTTGACATAAAATAATATTTAAATAATTGTATTTAAGCATAAATAAAAAATGTTTTTTTTTTTTTTTCTGTGAAACTCGATTTGTTTTTTATAACGATGACTTTCTTAATAATAAAGCTATGAGAAACTTAAAAAAAGTCTACAAATATTTTTATAAGATAATTATGACTTATTAAAGGTAAATTAGACTACTTATTTATTTTATACCAATAAAGTAGGTTTAAAATACATACTTTGTATAAATTTCATTAGTTTTCTAGTTTTGTTATTTTTAACGCCTTGTTGTTACTGGTCGGAAATATTTTCCATTGCTGTAAAAAAGACATAGGCGTTCTAAAGTTATTAGCGTTTTAAAAATATTAGCATACCCTAAGCATACATAGGGACAGACGCGGGAAGCGACTTCGTTTTATACTATGTATTGATAAACGTCCAGTAAACTATACTATACTTTTAATTTATTTGTCTATCCTGCGGGTCTCAGTCAAGCGAATGATAAACCCAACAGTCCAAAGAAATTGAGAAAAAGCGCAGGCGAAGTTGCGGGCACACTATAGTATAAATTATAACATTGTAATAAAAAAAACATAAATTTTCAAGTAAGGTATGGTTCTAAAATAATGAAATCGCACCATATCACAACTATCTGCAATAAACGTGTGTTTGCAACCTCTATTGACATGAGCTCACGGCGTCAACATAAAAATTAACTGCTGAGCAAATAAAAGATACGCTACCGACTAAACACAATAAAATAAAGTCTTAATAAATTGGTAGGTATACACTACGACACTTACATTACTTAATGAAAATATTTTTCTTTGTTTTTTTAAATCGAAACGGCTCCAAAATTACTGGTCCGATTGGTCTTTCACCATTTGAGTACCTAAATTTTTCAGTATACATCATTTTATTTACACTCTTTTCCATTTTTTTATAGATGATAAACATAGGTTATATAGAATTTCATATTTTTTTAAATTAATATATACATAATTTAAATAATATATTGTGTAAACCTGAGTCCAAATTGGACTCAGGTGGCACAGGAGAGAAGAACGTGGAAACGGGAGGGGGAGGTCTTTGCCCAGCAGTGGGACACAGCCACAGACTATTAAAAAAAAAAAAAAATTGTGTAAACAGATATTGGCGGTACGAAGTCCTTAAAGCTAGTATTAGTAATTCATGTCATGTATAGAATGTGGGTGTTGCTCTGTTTGTTCATGGTTATAACTAAAAGTATATATACCTAACTAGGTAGTGTTTTATAAACATACTTTACATTGGTAGAGTTAGAAGCGTATTTTGTAATATTTGAGACTAAGGTTATGCACGCAGTCTGAAACCCAAAAAAAATAAACACTTAAGTAGCTTTGTATATGTCGTAGTAAGATTTGATAATTAGGTTTTTTGCAAAAACACTAGGGATTTTGCGAAAACACGGATAATTTGATAAAAGCATTACTTTTTTTTCAATCATCCTGACATGAAGCAGTTTTTTTTCAAAAAACCTAGTAAGATTGAAAACTTTGAAACCTTCCTATAATCTGATTGGATAGATTTATTGCTTGCTGGTAAACTCTTATTCTGATTGGTTCTCTGTAGCGTCAAAGGATATTTTAACGAACCAATCAGAATAAGAGTTTACCAGCAAGCAATAAATCTAGCCAATCAGATTAAAGGAAGGTTTCAAAGATTACTGCTAGCTAAAGCTGCTAACACCACAAGGCCGAAATAAATAAAAGGAGGGATTATGCTCACCATAACTAACAACTTTCCCAAAGCAACATGGGTCGAAATCCAAAAAAAAGCAGCTGTTCCATACATTGCTTCAATAAGCTGACGTGGTTTTTTTGTTTTGACATTTTGGCCATGTTGCATTGGGAAAGTTGCTAAGGTGAGCTGAATCCCTCCTTTGATTTATTACCGCCTTGTCAGAACCACCTTGTATACTCCGTCAGGTACTCTCTACCGATCGAATGCCTGACACAAGCTTACGTCATCATGCTGAGACAAACGAGAAGGAAATAACAATTAACACGCGTGGGACAAAGAGGCGATAAGTTATATTTGTGACGTAGGCTTGTGACACTTTCGGAAGAGAAGACTTGACGCCTGATTCTCTTATTTTAAAAAGTACAGAAACTCATTATTGTCTCATTATTATGATAATGTCAATTGTCAAATATCACGTTTTTGGTATTCTCTAAACAAATAAATCTATAGAAAAGTTACTTTGGATCGCAGCGCTGTTGTATGACTTTAACATTGACTTGCACTAGGTACAGTGGCGGACTAGGAGGCCGTAACAGATTTGTCTATGGTTTCGTTAGCCCTAGATTGTATTACCAAAGAACAAGAGCTATTTTGCAATACAGAAAAACCGGAAGTGTTACGCCGACCGTGTCCGCCACTGTACTAGTAGTTACTATAGTCGCTGTCAAAATAAGCGAATGCGGCCCCTATGACATAGCTAGATGGACACGAATATTATGTCACTTGGTGTTTGGCTGTTGTACAGCCTTCCCTGCATAACGCATTATGTGCAATTTCTATATCACATGAGGCGAGGTTAGTTCAGGGTCAAACCATTACGCCCTGCAGTACCGGGCCGAAGAATAGGACTGAGGTATCCCCTGCCTGTCGTAAGAGGCGACTAAGAGGGGACCCCGGGGTCGTTGGGTGCACGAGGCGGGGGCCTCGTGTAGTCATATAACGGCCCAGAGCGTAGGAAGAGCCATCCGCGCTCAGGGGGGACTACCTTCACCTGTTCCCCCGTGAAGAGGTGAAGGCCACAGCCAATGCTGTGGGGGGTCGCGGAGAATTCCACAGGCTTACCCGCGACCCTCCTGCTATCAGCCGAGAAGGACACCGGCGGGGTTTTAGTGGGTACGAACCCCACATAACCCTGCGGCTCCCCCCGGGGCTGCAGGGTACTCGTTAGGGGTTTCCCCGCCTTAAAAAAAAAAGGGTCAAACCATTATTTATATCTATCTACATACATAAGCAGCTCTGAAAGTAAAGTAACAAGTACAAATATTACAAAATGGTGATCGCGACTGTTCACTGTACTGGACACTGGACTGTACATGTAATGTGTAGTTAGTAAGTATCATTATTTCAAATTAATATTACACAATTTAACACTACTTATACTTATCATGTAACAGTGTAACAGTCGCGTAAATTTTCACAACAATATTCTATCTTTCTGTCAATTATAACACTTAATGAGAATAGTTTCTCAAAGTTGGTAGGTATGCTAACCTAATAACAATATGAAGAAATTGCCTTTTTTTATTAGAAAACTTATTTAAAAAATTATGAGGGTATTGCTTATGTCCTTATAAAAACCTAGTTAGCACCATTGAACTATTAATTAGCACTAGCTAGAGTAACATGGTAAATCAACAATACATAGTTTAAAACAAAGTCACTTCCTGCGTCTGTCCCAATGTACATGCTTACATCTTTAAAACTATGCAACGGATTTTGATGCGGTTTTTTAATAGGTAGAGTGATTCAAGAGGAAGGGTTAATTTTTGACACTTTGGAGTTCAGTTCAAACTGCGATACGACTCTCAGGCGAATCACAGTCAGTGTTTGGGAGCTACTCAGGCAAGCATGAAATTCGGACAGGTCGTTCTTGAGTACTGATTATTCGGGTTTGAGATGTCTTGTACTCCGTCGAGCGTAAAATTCACTGTCTTGAAGTCGAAACTTGATTAATCATTATCAATTTGGAGCGGAGAACGATTTAAAGTCTCATTTTGGAGTGCAAGTTTAAGCTGCAACTCGACTGTGAATGTCAGCTTAAGGGCTAAGACTGCGTTACACTCTCATACATTACTAGAATATTCTGGACTAGAGGCTGCCCCGCGGTTTTTCCCGAGCAGATTTTTCATAAACACAAAAATCCCGTTTTTTCCCGTTCCCGTGGGAATTTCGGGAAATCCCATCTTATGCTCACCTACACTCACCAAGGAACGTGCCAATTTTCAGCTTTGTACGCCCAGTAGTTTCGACTCTGCGTTGTCTGTCAGTCAGTCAGTCAGTCAGTCAGTAACGGAAGAGTTTTATATATATTGACTAGAGGCTGCCCCGCGGTTTTTCCCGCGCAGATTTCTCATAAACACAAAAATCCCGTTTTTTCCCGTTTCCGTGGGAATTTCGGGAAATCCCTTCTTAGTGCTCACCTACACTCCCCAAGGAACCCACGTGCCAATTTTCAGCTTTGTACGCCCAGTAGTTTCGGCTCTGCGTTGTCTGTCAGTCAGTCAGTCAGTAACGGAAGAGTTTTATATTGATAACCTCTGATCTTCGCTGCTGAGTGAAAGTGATGCTGGAGCACCGTACCCCGCACTTTGTTTTCTAGCCAGCTGTTATTTAGTTAGTCATTCGCCGTTAGTATACATTGGCGATCACGAAATGGAAGACGCAGACCTCTTTAAGGTGGTCAAAGGTGAAGGCTGCGGGAATGCACTGGATGAGGGTAGTCAACACCGGTCGCTGTGGCGTTCTGTGGAGGAGGCCTATGTCTAGCAGTGGATGTCTTTCAGCTGAAATAATGATGATGATACATACATGACTGAATATTGAATTTTACTAAATTTTGCCGGCTGCTTCGCGCGCGTTTTTTATTATTAACTTTCTTTCAGGCTTTCAGGAATTTAAAGAAATTCTTTTTTGATAATATGATCGAACTCATTCACCACAACATATAATTTTAGTGGGTAGGCACACAAGAAAAATGTTCATTGTTGAGGGTTTAAACAAGAAAAAGAGGGCCGAGGGTAGAAATAGGCATAAAGCTAAACTTGGAATAAATTAAAACAAAACTACTGACTTCTCAGAGATTTTAAGAAGAATTTACTGTTGGAATCGAGATAAGTAAGACCAAACAAACTTCTTCAATCAGGATTAAGAAAGGTGTTTTCAAATCTTTGATCAAACACTGCAATCATTAGTTGCGCGAGAGCAATATCTTTTTTGTTTACCTTTTTTAAAGGCTGTTTTGTATACTGAAACAAAATAACGCTAAAACCATTTATTTTCCTCTAAAACATAAGTTTTCCCAAAAATATATAGGTAAATTAAATCGATTTACAGTACAATTACATTAATGTAACATTAAAGTAAAAACTAATTTTTAAGCTCACCATTCCTAACGGAGCAGCAGTTTTGTTTTTACTCAGTTTCGAAAGCTGGTGGGTATGGTGAGCTAATCGACTCTTTTCATTCAACCGAGCTGTCAGAAACACTCAGTATCATCGAAGCTCCGAAGGTAGGAAACCAGGGGTAAAATGTAATAGGTCATTGGAATACAACTTCCGACATCTGCCAAGTGAATACAAAACTTTGTACTGTACGCGTACAACGCACGATCGTTCGTTCGTACAAACTCAGTGAACGCTTGCGACTTGGCAAAGACGCACGCTGTTCTTATCCTTGTTTAAAAATCGAACTGTGAATCAAGCTCTTTTAATTAAAAACTAAATCGAACATTTATTTTTCTTAAAAAGTTTAAATTATTTGAAAACTAGTTTTATTCATACCAGCCAGGTTTATGTTATTAGTGTGTTTTTTTTAGCAGAACTTTATTTCGAAAATGCTAATACTGAAAGTGATTTAAAGTAATTCTTAATTATAACAATCCGAGTGCGAAGTGAAAGTGTAACCTGGACATTATCATTCCTTGAGAGAAAGGAAACTGAAGGCATCTATTTCCAACGGTATGCAAAACACTTCCATAATTTATATAATTTAAGTTATTTTTAATTCTAATAAATAATGATAAAAAAGAAACACTGAGGTGCCCAAAATACTTGCAAACGCTCACAGAAACAAACATCGCTACGCTAACCATAACGATATTTGCTTGGAATCGAACCCAAGCCCTTGGTCGGAGTCTCGGTCACCAGCCCTGGCTAACTGAGCCTGAACCACAGAGGTTGTCAAAATAAGCTGACAATTAAAAAAAAATACAACATTTAACAAATGAACCATACTGTTATTGCAGCAAACAAAAGACGGGGTATTTAAATATTTACCTACCTACCTGATTTTGTTTTTCATATCATCAATACAGTCATACTTAGTATAAAACAAAGACGCTTCCCGCGTCTGTCCCTCCCTCTATTTATGCTTAAATCTTTAAAACTATGCAAAGAATATTGATGCGTTTTTTTTTTAATCGATAGAGTGATTCAAGATAAAGGTAGAGCTTTAACGTATCACTTAAGTTACTAAAATACGAAATAAATAATTCACAATAGGTTTCACCAGCTTGATAAGATTCAGTAGCTCAATAATAACCTATATATAAAATATAATATAACAAGCAAACAAAGAAATCGTATATAATTAGTGCGGCCTAAGTGCGGCCGACCATCCTTGAAAAATTATTTTAGTCAAATCTGGCCTAGAAACGTTATTTCCTGAAACTTTTGGACTAGAAACAAACTATTTTATGTTTGCCTAGATAAAATCAAATCACAGTGTTGTGCTGTGCGTTTATTATTGTTAACACTTAAGGTAGCCCAAAATATACATACCTTCTTATTTCGCTTTTGTGTCAAATTAATATGAATTATTAAATTCTTAGTAGGTAGGTAAGAGTATTCGTATTTTTTGGGAAATCGCTTTGAGCGATAAGTTCGCCTTTTGTCATTTACTAATTGTATTAAGTTTCCTGTTTTTGTGCTTTTTACACACAAAACAGGAAACTTAAAAGATCAGCAAAATAAAAATACTTTGTATTAGTGCACATAACAACAAAAAATAATTTAAGGGTATCATCTAAGCTATCACCAATTAAATTAGTTTTGTGTTTCTTAAATAATAGGGTTTGTCCTCAAAATAGTAGATCTGTCACCAAAATGTAGTCACCAAACTATGCAAAATCAGTTCCACAATAAATCACCTAAAATCCTGAGATATAAGGTCTAGTACCAAATAAATGTTTTTGTATGTATTATAATAGATGTGTCCTAATAAGTATTTAAGCAAACTAATTTAAAGAGATCACCAATAAATCATATTAAGTTACTAGAAAATTGCATTAAGTGCAAATAAAAAATTAGGGTTGTCATCATCGTTTCAACCAAAAGATTCTGCTACTTAACTAGACTCCCAAGGTTCTAAATTTCCACTGGTAGTATAAATTATATTTACTTAAATAAAATTTTTAGCAGAGTAGTAAATAAAACAATTAAAGTCAAAATAATCAATATTTATTGTTTAAAATAATTACCACTGAACAATCAGCGCTGCTTTAAAATAGCTGGCTTATGGCTAGCAGAATAGTGACAGATCTACCATTCTGAGCACAGAGCTATTATTTAAGTAACAAAACTGTTATTATAAGAACGAAGTTTATTTTCATGTAATGCAATATAATTTTATTGGTTATCGATCTCTTATTTTACACATATATTAACATTAATTTGATAATTCATACCTGGGAACAATTTTTGTTTATCTGAGAACGAAAATATTTCGTGGCGATAGATCTATTTATTAGGTGATACAACTTGATGACAAATATAAATTTTGGTGATAGAAAATATAGTTCCCATAATTTAATGTGTTGCAAAACTTCTTATTTTTAAATTATCTATTGTAGAAGTCGGCATCTATTGGTGCCTACCAACTGCGATTGCCTAGTCAGGTAGGTAGGTTTTTTTAATAACATTAACGACTTTTTAACAATTCTGGATGACACTAATCTATTATAAAAAGTGAGCTTGGCCTTTAATGACCATCAAAGCTTTTGTTTCAATGGTCTCACAAATCGGTACTTAATTTAAATATTATTATTTTTTAACTCAAATAGATACTCCGAAAATGTAACTTTTGTTGAATTATAAAGAGAGCTTCAAAATACGTGTCTATAACATAAATTTATTAGGGGGTGAACGGGTGATCCTAGCGCCACTTCGATAAATAATTTATCTTCTAAACCAGGGCAGAAAACAAAAATAGCGTTTTTGACTGCCTAGATAATCTTGCTTAGAATTTTATGTTGTGTAGCTTATATGATACTTAATGATCTTAGAAATATTATTTTAAGAAATTTGCAGTTGTTGGGCAGCTTTCAGGTTCACAATCATCATAATAATATTTAGGTTTAGGAGCTAGTTAGGCTTAACTTTATCATATTGTGGACTCGATTATCGCTGCGTGAATCGGCCATGAGGCACATGAAATTATCTAATAATTATTTCCACCAAACAATTAGGTAAATGGTAAATTATACCTAAATGTATAGGCATAATAAATGTCCTTTCATTTGAAAATCATACTGCAGGATAAAGCGAGCGTCATTATCCAAGTTTTGCCTCTAAAAATATAATGATGAAAATGGGCAATCTCTGTCCACTTATTATGTAATTAATAATAAAAATAAAAAAAATACTGGTCGTGTGAGGTTGGTTCCGAACATACACTACTCCACCTCAATAAAGACTTTTAAATTAAGACTTTTTTTAACTAAACACTAGATCGATTTATTTTAACAAAATCGAAAGATAAACGAATGAGTTTTAGGTACAACCAAAAATAATCTAATAAGTTGAGAATATACTTTATTTTCCTCAAACGCCAAATATGGAGGACGGTTCAACACTTCTGATTTTTAGGAGTACTAACCATGTAGTAGGTACTATACTAACGTTAAAAATCAACAAGAATAAGAAAACACCAGACAGTGATCAAACATATAAAAGTTATCTTAGTAATAAATCCTACAGTAAGTAGGAATATATGTAAGTAATTAAGTATACGACTTGTATATTTCCTTGGCGCATGCTTTCCCACGCCGAGATCAGCTGATCGTTACACGCACGAGGCATGAGATAGCGGGCCTAGAATACCTAGAACCTAAGTAAACTATGTTGTTCTCTTAGATATTGCAGTTTAGATTGATTTTTCTTGAATTAATTATTGAAAACAGATGATGATTTATTTTTATGTGAGTCACGGTTTATCTACACTACACTAAGAGGATGATTATGAATGGGTATTAGGTTCTTGACCGGATTGAAAAAATATTTCTCTATTTGAATCCTTAATTATTTATTAATCTCTGAGGGCATATTCATAGTGAATTTTCAAAAAATTCAGAATAGCAATAATAGTTCTACCTTCTCTGCGACTTCCGGTCCGTGGTCTCCACTCGAGAACTCTAGTATGCCATACAATACAGTATAAGTAGCAAAGCTCCTAACCATAACTTTATACTTAAAAACATAAGAGGCTTGCCTGCATTATCTCTTTCACTATCTAAACGCTAAGTGCAATATTTGTATTCTCGGAACAAATTTCACGTCGAAGAAACGACATTCCAAAGCCTCCAAAAAAAACACAAACAATTTAAATTATAACATGGTGTAGGTATTTAAGGATTAAATAAAAAAGAAATTTACGGACACTAAGCAGTCATCATGGGTGGCCTTATTAGAATGTTTTTCAAAATAGATATTAGTGGAAATGCATCTGTATCTGCATTTACTACAAACCTACTATTCTCTTTACTAAGTAGCGTTTTTGTTCTGTGGCGGAAACGGAAACCGACCTAAGGATTTACGAGGAGCTAAATGTGCAAGGCAGGCATTATCGGTCCCGGAGTTGAACATAAATATCGAAAGATCTTCCGTGACCCCCTTGATAACAACCGAGATTGACACCGGCGGGGTTTTAGTGCGTGCGAACCCCACATAACCCTGCGTCTCCCCCGGGGCTGCATGGTACTCGATGGAGTTTCTCTGCCTAAAAAAGGCATGCATTCTTTTAGAGGATATAATCAGCCCACTGCTGGGCAAATGCCTCTCCAATTGTCGGCTGTCGTCTCATCCATGTGTACCCAGCAACAGTATTTTTATCTCCGGTCTATCTACTGGGGTCCCACACTTTTTACTCCAATAGAGTTCTATACTTATCCCTATTAAACAAAAAAAAAATTAAAGACTAGAATATTAAAGAATAGAGAACCTCGAAAACTTTGAGTCATCTATGAATGTAAACAAGGAAATCCTTGCGACATTTCATAGGGAGAATTAGTTAGAGGATAGAAACTGTACCTGCTAAGTATCTATTATCATTTATATTTTAATGTATGACTTATAAATATTAAGTGGAATAGGAAATAATTTACATATAAGAAGGGTAAAATAAGAAGTAGTAGGTAAGATAGTGAGTTGCATAGTCGTTCTCTAAAGTTTTTGAATTTGAAGTGTAATTCTACTAGCTAATGCTACGATGACCGTAAATGCTGAAGTACACTAGACGAGGGTCGCTCAATACTGGTCGGTATAGCGATTTGTGTGAGAGTCCTATGTCCAGCGGTATACATCTTTCGTCAAAGACGATGATGATGATGTCACTAAGGCAGTTGTCCCACCAACGACGAGAAAACGACTAAATCCGCTATTTTCTCGCTCAAGAAACGTACAATAGATATACTTTCTGTGTGAACAAAAGAGATGCATATACAAACAGTTGATCGCTGACTGTTCTCACTGCCGGCGAGCACTCGCTTCACTAGTTTGTATAGTTTTCACACACAAATATCGGAACTACGCACTCGCTCCCCGCGTCTCGCTAACTCGTTTCTAGTTCTAGCTCTACTCGTTACTCGTTAATCGTTGCCGGTGAGACAAGTGCCTAAGCTATGTAACTTCAGGATAAAGTAAGTGTATGATCGAAAATTAAACTTAACGAAAGCAAACATTAAATTCTTGAGTTATGGTTGCGATAAAGACAAAATCTCAGCTACGATAACAAAGAAAAAGAAACAAAACAATTTTTAACCAAAACATCCGACTGGGGCGAAAACAAAGTGCATTGACTCATTCCATGGTATCTAAGATATGTTACTGTCCTAGCATAACGACATGGTGTGTTGTCTGAGATTAAATAAGTAAAGCATAGAGCTCGCATACTTTAGTTTAATCTTTACTTTTAGCACTTTAGACTTTATCACGGGTAAACTGACTTGTAAAAGGTCCTACGCAAATTTAGAGTGGCTCAACAAAAATACTGAAAGGAAAAAAAAACTGGTCTTTACTTCTATGGCACAGGGTTGAGGACAAAACGTGTACCGTTTGTTTTGATGACATAGAGATATTACAAAAAATATAAAGAATTATTATAATTTGTTTCGTATTATTAGCTACGTACCTAACTTCGCAAATCACTGTAATTACAGTTGTTATGGGACATTAAATGACAGCTGTGTATATAGAGTTGGTATAATTGATCGGTACCTCGATTTTGTCTATAATGATCGCTATATAAATGCCTTCACATCATAATATGTACTCTTTTTAAAAATTGGTTTACCTAAATGCTATAAAAACTGGATACATATCGCTTCCATAAAAAAATGCCTATGAATATGAATCTAATAAGGAAAAATAAAATAGTTTACTGAGTGAAGCAAAAAAACACAATATACATTAGTTTTTCTGTTTATTCCTTCAGGTAAACAAGTAAATACAAGACATGTACCGAAGGTAGATAATTTTTAAACTAATAAACGCTTAAAAAATATTTTAAAAGTCTTTTCCGAACGCCGGATTTGACCACAATTTGACCATGCATGATTCAACCATAATCATTATAACAATGCAAACAAAATTAAATTTAAATTCAATTATAACTCGTATTATAGTTAGTTCCTTACGCATAAATTACTCACGCGTATGGTGTCATTTTTTATTATATTATTATCTAGTTTCGTGTTTCATACCGCATAAAAGTCACGATTTTCAAACTACTCTTACAATATAATGATTTCGCATTTACTTACATTGTAATGTACTGTTACTGCAATGTAAATGTAACTGATTGACCCCTCTTGCCTAAGGGCCAGTGTCTATAAGTTCTTGTTAAATATAATAAATTTCCAAAAAGTAATTTTCTTCAATATTAATTAGTATAAAATTAATTCGCTTTCCACGTCTGTCCCCATGTATGCTTAAATCTTGAAAACTTTGCAACAGATTTTATGCGGTTTTTTCAATAGAGAGATTCAAGAGGAAGGTTTATAAGTTTAATAAATGCACAAAATGAAATAGGTTAGGCGGTACATACGAAGTTCGCCGGCTTGGCTAGTATTGTAAACGCCATAGTATCTCTGATGACGGCAACATTTATTGCAATAATGCTTTTTGTTCTCTAAACCTTAAAGTCAATACAAAAAAAACTCTTAAGAGGACGGAATTCGGCCATAATTATAGGGGCCGTTAAATTATTATCCTCGGAACCTTCGCCGCGCCTCATCCTATCTGCAACGGGCAATAATAATTTTGAATGAATGACTAAGCCAGCAATAATAGTTAAAACTATCACTAGCTTACCTAATAGCAGAGGTCTTTGATCAATGAAGCAATGTATACTAATCAAGGAGGCTTCGGCGATACCGCGGGGTACCGGATTCGAGTCCCGATCACTCCGGTTCAGTTCAGACCAAGCTCGGTTCTGAATTTACAACTCTAAAACAATTGAATGTAATGTTGTTGTTTGTTCCCTTTCACTATCTAATTTCATCATATCATTTAAGCTATCACCAATTAAATTAGTTTTGTGTTTCTTAAATAATAGGGTTTGTCCTCAAAATAGTAGATCTGTCACCAAAATGTAGTCACCAAACAATGCAAAATCAGTTCCACAATAAATCACCTAAAATCCTGAGATATAAGGTCTAGTACCAAATAAATGTTTTTGTATGTATTATAATAGGTGTGTCCTAATAAGTATTTAAGCAAACTAATTTAAAGAGATCACCAATAAATCATATTACGTTACTAGAAAATTGCATTAAGTGCAAATAAAAAATTAGGGTTGTCATCATCGTTTCAACCAAAAGATTCTGCTACTTAACTAGACTCCCAAGGTTCTAAATTTCCACTGGTAGTATAAATTATATTTACTTAAATAAAAATTTTAGCAGAGTAGTAAATAAAACAATTAAAGTCAAAATAATCAATATTTATGGTTTAAAATAATTACCACTGAACAATCAGCGCTGCTTTAAAATAGCTGGCTTATGGCTAGCAGAATAGTGACAGATCTACCATTCTGAGCACAGAGCTATTATTTAAGTAACAAAACTGTTATTATAAGAACGAAGTTTATATTTATGTAATGCAATATAATTTTATTGGTTATCGATCTCTTATTTTACACATATATTAACATTAATTTGATAATTCATACCTGGGAACAATTTTTGTTTATCTGAGAACGAAAATATTTCGTGGCGATAGATCTATTTATTAGGTGATACAACTTGATGACAAATATAAATTTTGGTGATAGAAAATATAGTTCCCATCTAATTTTACCTAACTATATAGATGATATACTTACATAATACTATTTATTAACCGACTTCAAAATGGAGTTTATCAGTTTAACCTGTATGTATTTATGTAGGTATGTTTGTCCGCGATTATCTCGCGTTTGGCTGAACCGATTTTGATGCGGTTTTCAGATAAGTATTTGTTACATTCAGAAGAAGGTTTTAGTACCGAATTAGAAAAAGAGGAAGTGCTCAGTTGTTGTATGTGTCAGTTTATTGAAGGCGGGTTCCTTTTTTGTAAAAAAGAAATTATTTTACCGTATTGTGATATTCTTTTCTTTTTATTGCCTTTATTGATCATGTATAATCGAATGTTTCTAATCGGTCTAGTAGTGTCGGTAATTTTTCGATTTGTGGATAACTGTATTTCTTCCATGTGGTTTAAATTTGTAGCGTCGGCCATTTTTCGACTTGTGGATCGAAATTTAAATGGGACCCGTCTTCCGAATTATGACCGACAATAATTTGAAAAATAATAATTACAAATCAAGACAAGAATTGCAAATCCACCTAAGAATTCAAGTTCAAGGAAATCATGGACAATGGAAACTTGTCATAGTTTTTTTTTTACCAATAAACACGTAATTATGTTACATGTAGTATTTCATATGCCGACACTTACAACACTGACCAATTATTGGAACTCAAGCTTCAATTGATCTCGATATCAGATCCTTGCGCAATGAACTTGACAATGACGTATTAAATTATGTGCCACTTTAAATAAATTAGTATATCGAGACGTTGTACAACAACGTGGATATGATATGATGCATGTTGCAGTCAGTTATAAAACTTGTTATAGGGTATGTAAGTTTAAATCAAAATTCTATCATTATCATAAATATTTAAGGGTAAAAAAATTAAGTATTAAATTATATGCCACTTTAAATAAATTAATTCTATCGAAACGTTGGACAACAACGTGTGATACGATACGATGCTGAATGTTTATATAAAATTTCTATCACTGTCATAAATATTTAAGATGATTAAGTATGTGTGGTAGGTAACTGGTAAAAAGCAATCAAAAAATTTAACAAAAACTGTAAATTGAACTTCGTACTGCCTACCATAGTACTATGTTGTGCATGTATTATACATACATATCAACCTCCCTCTTAATACTCCCTCTTATCACTATCTATTAATATCAAAATCTGTTGCGAAATTTTAAAGTTCTAAGCATACCTATTATTATTATCACAGAAAGCGGGAAGCTACTTTGTTTAAAACTAGTCGACCCGAGGATCTTACTGCCTAAGCTTCTACTATTTTTTGCATTTGTTATACTTAAACCTTCCTCTTTCATAACCGTATCTATTAAAAAAACCGCATCAAAATCCGTTGCATTATTTTAAAGATTTAAGCATGCATATAGGGACAGCCGCGGGAATCGACTTTATTTTATACTAAGTATGTTTTGATTATGTAGTAATAATAAATTTAGCATGTCATATATTTTTCATAAATACACGTAAAGTTTACGGGAAATAGGTACCCTTCTCTATTGTTCTAGGTTAAATACGTTTTTTTATTACATAAGTACCTAGCTAGTTTATAAATGACTTTTGTAGTCAAACGCGCTGCAACTCTACAAATACACATCGATTACTCTTACGCAATAAATTATCAATGCATTATCAATTATAGACACGACACGACTACGCGCGATTATTTATCTCGCGTTATCTAACGTTTTTTTTTTTGTAATATTTAAAATAAGATTTTGCGAGCCAGCTATTAACCTTTTTACTTTTGGAACTAGTGCCAAAATATGTAGGTCATGTGGAAATAGACGTATAGTGTTATAAGTAAGTATAATGATGATATCCGGTTGTCTCTCAGGGTCATAGGTTCTTCCTTCAATTCAATATACTTGTTATTATACTTGTATTTTGTTTTAACAGGTCTTTACATAAAAACAGATCGTAGTTAAAAAATAGTCACACTGTAATCAGCCTCATAAGGGCATGCAAAATCTTGATGATTTATCTTACATAAAATTCTAACATGTATCAATTTATTTTTACAAAAATACGTCATTCAACTCATGCGATTTATCCTTTAAAGTAAAGATCCCCATTTAGTTTTATCCTTAGGTGTCTTATGTTTCTCGCTATGTTTACATTACTTACATTAATTTCAGCCGTAAGGCTTCATTTACGGAGACGCGGCGCGTTGCGCGAGGCGTCGAAACCACCGCGGGTGACCCTGCGGGCGCCGACGCGTCTTCTAATACGATATCGAACATAGGCCTATGTTTTGCTCTAAAATCGTTGAACGACGCGGGCACCGCCGCCGCCACATCTCCGTAAACGGTCTCATACTTTGCTATACGTTTGATTTATTCGCAGCACGCCCCGCACATCGACGCCCCGTGCAACGCCCCTCGTTCCCCTAAATGCGGCTTTAAGAGACGTCCACTGGTTATAACATAACATAGGCCTCCCTCTAAATCACCACAACGACAAAAACGTTGCATGTAATTTACATTATCTTGGTCTTATGACAGTTTTACACTCATTACAGTTTTTACTCTACTCTCACTTAACAATATTATACTGCAACCCCACTTATCGAGCAACGTGACGTACATAAGCTAGTTGGTATTGTAACGATCCTCCCTATATCGTACAGTTTTTAGCTTTATTAAATTTAAAAATTATATATTTTATACTTTTGGATGGATTCGACGACGGCTCCCTAGAAACGGCTACCGCGTCTCGGCGGGCGCGCGGAGATTGTGTTTTGTTTTCCTTTGATTTGACATAAATACAGCTATATATATGTACTCGTACCTTCGGACGATGCGAGGGAGTGTTGTGGCCGGCCTCAGTACTCGCTTCATCAAAGTAGTTAGATGGGGAATGTATAGTTAAATACATAACCGAACACTTTACACTGGTCACAAAATTGGATAGCGGTGATTATTTTGATTTGAAAGATTACTTGAGTAATCATATTCTTTGAGATCTATTCGCTGCAGTCTATTTAGGGAGGGATTGTACGATTACTACTCTTGTGTCTTGATTGCCTTTTACGATGTTAATCAATTATTGTAAATCGTAGATTGTGCGAAATGGATGCTTGTTGTGGGAAAGTCTAATCCTCTATTATCACACCTAATAATCTCAAGTTTGCCGATATCAATGCGTGGTGGCTTACATATGTAATGCGGAATTGCTAAGACAAAGGATATAAGTAAAGAACTAAGAGTTCAAGACAAGACTTCATGATTGTTGGCATGAAGATCAGACGAGCAAACTAAAACCTCACATCAAACTTGACAATGCATTACGATGCATGAGATAGCTAGATGATGAGAATATAAAGAACCAAGAGTTCTAGACAAGGTCCCATGATCGGTGGCATGGAGATCAAATGAACAACTTAATCAAACTTGACGATGCACTACGGTGTACGAGATGGTTGATTAATAAGAAATACCTCTTGAGTAAATGAGGCCCGAATCGTTCTAACCAAATATAAAATATCCTGTCGAAGCTTGACTGCTTACTTTGTTTGTTACTCGTTGGATGACGTATTCTAGAGATTTGTGATAATTCTATTACACTTAACTAACACCACAACCATTATCAGCTGATAGGACTTGAATAATGTATGTGAGACAGAAAGAATCTGTGTGAGGTAGAATGAATGTATCAAGGGAGGGTCTGTTTTTATACAAACTTATATTATATTATATATATTCACACGATATACACTAAACCGTAAAAGCTTACTTCGTGATAAACTAAACCAGGGGCGAGATCTCTTTTCTAACATTTGATAATATGCGGCTTTAAGCTCGTTTGCGTAAAGAAGCGATCGTCCTGTGTTAGAGGATGAACTTCAGAGGAGCTGTGATTTGATCTAAAGAATTTGCTATTGTTTGGTTTTTAAGTGCATTGCTTTGCCTAACGATCTACGGTACTTCAGGAGATGTGCTATCATGGTGGGAGTGATAGTTGAAACCACAAGACATACATTCCTAAGTAAGTTCTAACCAAGAAAAGTGCTGGTACAAGACCAACGGATTGGCAACAGGGTTATTACACCGTAGCTCTCGTTTTGAGAATCTTGCACATAACTTCATGATTATCTTTGTTTTAATCTGGCTTAAGCCTTTATCACATGAATCGATGGTCATCAAAAGTCGGCTTTCTTCACACAAACATAAGGTTACACAAAACCTAGTCGGACGGGGCATGGCGAAGGAACTGTCCTACCCGGGGCTAGTTGACAAACACTTCAACCAAAATTTACCTTCCGTAATAATACACTTGAACGCGGTTCCTCTTCTAGGAACAACAGTAGGGTTTTCAATCTTTTATATCATTCTTTAGAAGGACGATTGCAGTAATGTATTAGGGAACGTCTGTTTAGGATACCTAGGTAGTCGCTTGACGAGGTCGAGCTAGCGCGCGTGTTTAGCGCGCATTTTTTTTAAGAATTTATTTGTCAGCGTACAGCTCATTGGCTCGAAATTTTATAAGTCCAAGGTTATTTACATTATTCTTTAATTTTCGAAGGAGTTTTAGCACTTTAAATTATTTGATTTTAAAACACAACGTATGGAGGGTCCTAACCATTAGTCAGATAGACGATCACGACAAGGCCAAATATTAATGTTTCGTATTAAAGTAGGGTTAGCTTTGTAGGATATATTTATTTTTATTTTACTAATATTTAGGCAGGAAGGCAAAATGCTCACAGTATGTTATCTTTTCACTTTGAGGCTTGTTGACACTTTCAACGGATGCCTATATTTAAATCATCCGCCTAATTATAAATTGGCAGTGTCAAACAATGAGAATATTGGCAGAGCACCATCGCAGCACGCGTTTTGTCGAACGTTGACGAATGTAAACTAGGGGCGTGTTCTCACTAAGGCTCTGGACAGATCGACTGCTAAATTTGAACTGAAAATTTGAAATTTAGATGCAGTTCGAATACAGTTGGCTGTCACCACTGCAACGAAACTGCAAGTCAACCGTGCAGTCCAACGTCAGTCGGTGCAGTCAGTCCACTGCAGGTGTAGTCCTAAATTTACACCAATTCATAATGTCGTAGGTATATTGAAAAAGTCGCGATGATCTAAATATTGTAATGGCTACACAATTTCATTATGTAAATTTATGTACACTTTGATCGATTGCTTCCTTACGCCCAGATTTCGGTTGTAAACAAAACCCGTCTAGTGTTTATTATTGATCTATCAATAGGTAATATTACCACATTTATGATTGCGAATTTCTCATTCCATTCATAAATGTAGTTATTTACTCGGACTATTTAAACGTGGGTCCGGCTCATCACCTTTCGGGGAATAAAAGGTGTAAATATTATATGTATGTTACTCGAACTGAAGCGTTATAGGAAGCAAAATAATTCAGGATTTTACTAGAAAAACCTTAACCTTTATAATGATTTATACTTTAAAAAAATCTTCTTTTCTTAAGTATATATAGACAGTGGCCCTTCGAATCAAAATTAGGGTTCTGTTTTTTAAATTGAATATTATACCAACTTACGAGATTTTATAACATTTTTTTTTTTTCAGAAATCGCGGAGCTACAACTCCAAACTGCCATGAGTCATTGATACAATTACTCATTCAACTAGACCGGAAGTGAATACCGCGATGCTAGGCCTATATCCGGTGCGATGGCTAGCCAAAATAAGAAATGGCGGTCTATTCAACCAATTCGTCATGGCTACAATGGGTAAGTAATAATTTTTTTATTACTTTAATTTTAAGAAATCCGCAAAACTAAATAGCCACCGATAGGTATAGCCAAAGTAAAAGCAGACAAGTTCAAAAAACAGATGTTCGCTGGGGTCCAAAAGTTATAGAGTGGTGGCGACCGCGCAAAGAAAGACGCAGAGTATGCAGACCTCCCACAAGCTGACGACCCAGTGAAGATTGCGGGAGTACAAGTACACAGTCATTATTGTGATCAAACCAAATCAAAATTAATAAAAATCTAAAAAAATTTTATTTAATATAATAAAGGATACAAGATATCACTTATTGAAAGTCAATTAGACTACATCTAATCTAATTGCTATCGATACCTTATTTGGTAAAGGTTTGGTAATACTGTTAGAGGCGAGGTAGTTCAGGGTGCCCACCAATTGGCTCAGGCAAAGAAATGTTTGCTTTGCCTTACGACAATGGTCGCTTGGAGAGGCCCCCAAACGAGCCCTCCTCTGACAAATGTTTCTTCTCCCTTTCGCAATGATTTTACAGCGTAGGAGGAAAGGGGTAGCAAATTCTACTTTACAATTTATCTCTCTTTTTTTTGTTCTTTTGTGATATTACAATACAATACAATTTGGCGACAATTAGATCTGTGGACGACGCCCATGTCCCGCATTAGAAAACTTTCGGCTGGGATGATTATGATGATGATCAATCTTTTAATTTTGCTCTAACACTACATTAAGTTAAAGGGTGGCTGTTATTATCATACGACGGGCTTTTTTTTTTTTTTTTGTAACGGGGAGAAATGCCTTACGCACTTCCCGTCGCTCGGGGGTGCGACGGGGGTGTGTGGGGATTGCACCCACTAAAACTCCCCGGTGGCCGCCTCAGCGATTTGGAAAGGACCCCGGGATTCGCCTCAAAGCCTTCCGCTAGGATCCTTCCCATGCATAGCTGCATTCCAGCTTCTGCCTCAGGGAGGGTATGTTCCTCCCTCCCCTGCACCACCACTGATGCTGCAGCGGCACAGTGCCACAAACTGTGCCGCCGCCCGTCTCGGGGCCGTTTTCATAGATGTGAAGAGCCCCCGCTCTACACACCCACGACCCCGATGACCCCTTTTAGTCGCCTCTTACGACAGGCAGGGGATACCGTAGTACTATTCTTAAGCCCGTAACTACAGGGCCGTGATGGTGCTCAGTCTCTCGCACCATCACGGCGGCCTCTCCTCCTGCGTCGGGAGGGGTCGGCCGCTTCTCGCTCGCGCTCTGCGGTCTCCTTTGCAGACATAACGTGTTCGCAAAAGGAGACCACCGCGCGCCATGCCTCAGCATTATCTAGCATTGCCCTCACGACTGCAGGCAATGATAGGTCGGTTCCTACGACGGCTGCAAGTTCTCGTCGCGCATCTGCCCAAGCCGGGCATTCTACAAATGTGTGCTGGGCTGTATCGCTCGAACATCCAACACAATGGTGACAAGCCTCGGAGCCCTCTCTCCCCAGCCGACACAGGATTTTTCCAAAGCAGCCATGATCCGTAAAGATCTGCGTCATTCGGAAAGTCTGAGCCCCATGCTGTCTGTACAGCCATTGTCGCAGGACAGGGCGTACCGCCTCCACTGTTCGGAAGCCGGCAGATGGAGTTGCCAGCCTTTCCTCCCATGCAGATATCGCTATCTCGTCAATCTCCTGCCGATGAGCTGCTACCTCTCGAGGAGTGGGACTGAACCCTCTCTCCCGTGCCTCTTCGCGCCAATGAAACATTATCGCGAGGGATCTCGCGTCCAAGTCCCAGGGCATGGACCCAGCCAAGAGGCAGGCGGCCTCATAAGAGACCGTGCGGTAGCCCCGGACCATTCTCGTTGCAATCAACAGCTACAACACAGAAAAGAGAGAGAGAGAGAGCATCTTCCTTGTTCTGTGGGCTACAAGATACTGGGTCGAAGTAATATATTTAAAAAAAACATTCTTTATGATCCAAAAACGTATGTAAATTGTAAAAGTCACGGAGCAAAAAAACAATAATTCAAAATTAAATTTGTCCGCACAGCGTGAAATCGTTTGCGTGTAACAGTCATGTTATCGATTACAACATACATTTAATTTTGTTTTATGTACGAACGAGTATGTATGTGTCCGCAGCTTCACCGGGGGTCAAGTTTCTTAACTAAAGTGGATCGACTCGTAATTGTCTTGTTAGCGACTTCGATAACCATAGCCCAAAGAAAACAGCAATGGTTAACGAAATCGTTATCAAGATAATTACGAGTCGATCGTTCTATGTTAAAAAAACTTGACACCCTGGGCTTTTGAAATATTATCCAAACCGTCGAAATTTTAGCAGTTATTTCCGTAGATGGAAGTCCTTTCAACTTTTTAATACATTGTCAGTTAATTATTAGACGAAAAGTAACGACGAAATAACGAAAGAGTTTTATTCTTTGGGGTTACTGTATTAAATTTTGGTTTTTAAATCTTTGTCGTGGTATAGGGTAAATAAGTTAGCGGCGTGTAAATATAAAAAAATACTAAGTTGCGGTGGCACAGCGTGTTCTTAAATAAGTAGGTCTATACAATGCATATAAAGGAAGGGAAAAGGCTCTACCTCTCAAATTCTTGAACCGATTCGCTTCCTGCTGTTAAAAAAATGTACATTCAACACGGGTGAGTCAGAGGAGGATGCATCCATTATCATTTTACAAACGGGTTGAGTTACCTCGAGACTTTTTTTTGTGATTTGTGGCTGTGTTAAGTAGGGTACAGAAAACAGCAAATCAAAATTAATTATTTGTATTGCAAAATCATTCTTTAGAGGGCCAAAACAAGAGATATTTCGCAGATGGAGCCAACTTTAGTTGTATCTTCTGGAAAACAGGCGAACAGAAAATTACGGCGCTGAGTGACACCACACAGTTCATATTTTTTTAAGCCAAAATAGGATTTAAATTTCTACAAGAAATTGCTAAAACTGCTCCTTTTGAACTAATAGTTTACATTTCCATTATTTGCCGTGACAGCTGCTAGCTGCGTGCACGCAGCTTTTTTTTAGTAAGTATAGAAATAAAATAAAAATATAGAAGTTTATACAAAAAATCTCATAAATTGAAAGAGAAACATTTTTAAACAACATCAACGAAACACACGTATCGGTTGAGAATTACAATCTGTAGGACAAGGAACAACTAATAAAGAACTTACAGCAGACTGACTGTCGCTTCGCATAAGTAAAATTACATTAATTATACTACAAATAATAACCACTGAAACTTCCCTACTTATTCTTATTATTTCTCAAGAGTGCACTTGGCAGGAAGTAAACTATAACTAGTAGGTAGGAGCTAAAGTGAATGTGAAAGGTCACCCAGGTTCAAGCCGGCCGGGGCAAGTTTGCAAATCGTGGAAGCTTCTGGTACTTTGTAGGCTGTAGGCCAGGAAAGTGGGGGCTCTAGGCCATTCTATGTTGTATGGCCATATTAAATTAAGTATGCAGGCAGTATATGCATATTTGCAATCAGTATACGCGCTGCTCTTTGTGAAAACGTATTTTATAATTGAAACTAGAGGCTGCCCCGCGGTTTTTCCCGCGCAGATTTCTCATAAACATAAATTTCCCGATTATTCCCGTTCCCGTGGGAATTTCGGGAAATCCCTTCTTAGTGCTCACCTGCACTCCCTAAGGAACCTACATGCAAAATTTCAGCTCGCTACGCCCAGTAGTTTCGGCTCTGCGTTGTCTGTCAGTCAGTCAGTCAGTCAGTCAGTCAGTCAGTCAGTCAGTAACGGAAGAGTTTTATATATATTGATAATAGAATAGCCTTTTATTTCTAAACCTTCCTTATTGTGTATGTAGGGCTTGCAATCGAATATTCGAATATTCGAATTATTCGAATAATAAACTTATTCGAATATTCGAAAAGTAAAAACGATTATTCGAATATTCGTTTTTACCTAAAATTCTATATTTTGTACTACTAATTTTAAAGTTTACGTGCTAGGCGAGACGACATCACTGGTTTAGACTTAAAAAATGGAATCAAAAAATTCTTGATTACATCTGAGCTAGGATATTCCATCAATTTGGTCTTACAGTCAAAAATCTGGTACCTTTTTTTTTATTTTATTGCAATACATAACTATCGCGGATTCTTCTTCTTATCCTGTTATCGCAAGCGGGGACATAGGGCTTCAAGAATTTTCCTCCAATTTTGGCGGTCTTGAGCAACAGCGGGTAACTCCTCCCAGTTAAGTCCTACACTATTTGCTTCTTGCAGCGTGGACCGGCGCCAAGTTGCCTTCGGGCGACCCCCTTTGCGTCTTCCGGAGTGCTGCCACGACAGAGCTTCCCTGCAAGGTCGTCCATCTGCTCTTCTTACCGAGTGCCCTATCCAACGCCACTTTTTAGTTCAAATTTCCATTTAAATTGGCCTTTGCTTTGTCAGGTGCCATAGCTCTGTGTTGGTAATGGTTTGTGGCCAGAATATCTTTACCGTCTTATTAATAAAGATACAGTAGATTTTAAGTCGCCTTACTGGAGGTATACTCTCTGGTCTGTTGTATGGTAAATACGTGACAACCAGTCTAAATTGACATACGTCAAATAACTAAAATCCTCTTTAACTTTTTATGAATAAGAGGGTTAGTATCCTTCTCAGGCATTTGTTTATGAATAACTGGAGCTTATTGGTCAGGTCTTTTCGCACAAACCATG
This sequence comes from Euspilapteryx auroguttella, assembly GCA_951802225.1. NCBI lineage: Eukaryota > Metazoa > Arthropoda > Insecta > Lepidoptera > Gracillariidae > Euspilapteryx > Euspilapteryx auroguttella. The sequence goes on along the minus strand of OX637664.1, from coordinate 4,701,990 downwards.
TCTCACACCCATATAGCAACACTGATTTTACATTGGACTCGAAGATCCGAAGCTTGGTTCATTGGTGATAACGTAAGAGCTCCACAGTGGTGTTAGTTGTGCGAACGCTGCCCGCGCTTTGTTAATGCGGTTTTCAATTTCAACTTCCGTACCTCCTGTAGGGCTCACCACTCCACTACTTCAACCGTAATGTTCAGAGGGTCCTGCCTGATCTCAGGTGTGTACGCGCATTTCTTTTGTCTTAGCCGTATTAATACGAAGCCTCTCTTTTGCAGCTTCAACCACCAAATCGTATGTCTTTGCTTGAAGGTCGCTCAGTGTTGTAGATAAAAGGCAAAGGTCTTCTGCAAAGTCTATGTCCACAAGACACTTCTGTGAGTTCCAGGGAATACCCCGCTCCGGTCCAAAACCAGCAAAAACAGCATTAGTGATAATATGCAACCCTGTTTAACGCCTTCTGTGACCGTAATGGATTGCGTCAATTGGCCTTTGTGATTTACTCTGCAGGTGGAGCCCACATACAAGTTTTGTATCAGGTTTTTTAACTTGTCCGGTATACCTTTACTGCGGAGTACTCGCCAAATGCTGGACCACCTAACCCTGTCGAACGCCTTTTTGAAGTCAACAAATAGCGCGAATAGTTCGCACTGCATCTCATTGCATTTTTTCAGAATTATTCGCAGCAGGTTGAGTTGGTCTCTGCAAGATCTTCCAGGACGAAATCCAGACTGCTCTTATCTCAACTTCACGTCCACCACCTCTGCTATCCCGTTCAGCAAAGTTTTGGTCAGGATTTTAGTGCAGGGCGAGAGCAAGTTTATGCCCCGCCAGTTAGAGCATTGCGAAAGATCCCCCTTCTTTGGAAGTTTTAGGATTATTCCTTATTTCCAGTCGTTAGGGACTACTTCAGTTTCCCATATGGCTGCCAACAAAGGCAGAAGAACATCGGCTGATTAGTATGCGAAGATTTTTAGGGCATCTATAGGGATACCGACTTAGCCAGGGCTATCTAACTATCGAGGATCTCGTAGACAAATTTAATTTTAAGTTGGCCAAGATTATAATTGTATTTGACAATATTTTTGACCGTTCCTTTGAGAAAAAGTTATTAATGAATAAAGGGGCCAATTATAATTAAAAAAAACTAATTTTCCTTAACCTTTTACGTCTTTTTCTATTATTCGAATAATATTCGAATAATTCGAATAGTAGCCCGAAAAAAACCGAATATTCGAATACCAAATTTTTTCGAATAATTGCAAGCCCTATGTGTATGTAAATAAATTCCTAATCTTTACATCTTCTCTTCGATTTTATACTTACACGTTTATATACAGTAAAAAAAATACAATGCAACTGACACTTACAGATATTGTAAATGGTAATAACCAGTATTAAAAAATAAGTATATGTAACAGATATTGTAATATATAGGTGCCTTTTTCGTCCCAATAAATTAATTACGAACCAACTGAATTAATTACAGCCATTGACGTGGACAATATAAATTTATATTCAAACAGTGAACGGATGTTGAAAACCAAAATCACGTATTGTCTAGCGTTTTAGAAGAGGTGATCACTTAGTAGTCAACTTGGTAACATACAATTGATTGTAGGTAGTGATTTATGATGATTTTATCTGCTTACGCGGTGCCGCTGCCATTCTATAAGGATGGGCGTTTTTCGTTGATACTGCAATAAGCGTGGCTAATACGGCAAACCCCCTAATAAGCCAAAATGTTTGGCGTTGTGGCGATATTTGTGGGTGCCAACAACGAAAACCACACACAAGAAGCAAGATGAAATCTTATTAATGTATAAATAATTATTAAAAGCAGAAGAACTTTGCAAAAAATCTGCTTAAATGCTCCTTACCGGTGCTAAATAAGAATACCTAATCAATATAATATATACTATACAATAGACAAAGCTGTGATCAATAGCAATAGATGTGTGCAAAGGTTAAATTATTTAGATTAGTAAATCCAAACAAAAAAAAAACCGCAAAATATACAGGAAGAGCCCTTGACTTACAAACTTCAACTCAACATCTGGCAATCAACTCACGCGCACGCTATTATTAAGTGGCCGCTTTAGACACTTCGATAAAACAGGGTTTGAGTGGCTTACGTTCTACCAGAATATTGACAAAGAAAAAAAATCAATGATAGTTACTCTGATTAGCTGAATTTATTATTAAAATATTTATAAGTACGTTTTTTAGTATTCGAAAAAAAAACTAAACTAACGATTCTTCGAGTTATATTAATTCTTAGAATATTAAACAATAGTCTCTGAGAATTATAATTTTATATGACTATAATTACCTAATTATGAAATAATTTTGCTGATTCTTGTTTACTTATCTATAAAGTTACTAAGAATATTGATATGCTAACAATAAAATTGGCAGTTAAATTAAATTCCACATAGGTAGGTAGTTATAAATATCCTCCTATATAAAAAATAAGTGTAGTTATTTTTAGTGGTTATCTTACGGAACCCTCACAACGTGTAATTTAATAACCTACATGACCAGTAATTTCTAGTTTTTGTCGATATGTAATAAGTTTATGCTTATTATTATCTTAGTCACTTATGTTATTTTGAACTGGTTGAGTTACTTTCAATTCTAAGATAAGATCAATCAGCGAAATTTTTTATGTGTAAGCAAAAAACATAGTTAGGATTATTATAGAATACTTTATCATCATCATCTCTGCCGTAAGACTTCTACTGTTAGAGCCTCCCCCACATTTCGCCAAAAAGACCATTTTGGGAGTTTCCATAATCGCTATGCTTGGCAGGCGGTTTGGCGATCGCAGTACTAAGTTTTTAGACCTAGAACGCCTTTGTACGTCCTTTGGGGCAAGAGGAATATCCTGATTGTGGTTAGAAATGCTGAGCTAAATCATCCCTTTGACTTCTGACTTGTCAGAAACAACTATGGCGGTAAAAAAAATATAATAAAAATCATTTCAATCAAAATGGGTCATTTCGTGACTATAACGACTATGTCGGTTCAAGATAGTAAATTGTTACTGATGATGACCGCGGGTCAAATAACCGCCAATTACTGGCTTTCAGGAAGGTCAAATACGTTATCAGAGGTCTAACACTTTTATAATGTTCTAATCTTAGCGTTTGATCTATCGCTAAATTTACTGTAAGTCCCAATGCAAACTTACTTAGCTAGAACCTGTGCCATAGCATAATAATTTCTGACAAAGAGATTTTAGTATTGAAACTTCCGAATTTGTCGTAGGTATTTACAACTTTTATTAAATAGCGATTATATGTGAGCATGCTGCTAATGAATGATTTAGAGCTTATTTACGTTCTTGTTGTATGCTATACTGAATTGATATCTTGAATCCTTTATCGAATAAATCATTTTTGACTTCTGACTTTACGAAAATATTTTCTACTAACGTATTTTATTTTTTATGTGATCCAAAAAGCTTCGTTAACAAACAAACTTTATTTGATAACACACTGTCTTTACTCTTAAAATATCTAATAATATAAAATCTTGGGCTATATAATCGCCCCTTGAAATCTAATCAGCCCCAGTAACCTTAGCTCCTGCAACTACAAAATAATCTCATAACCACCAGCCACCAGATTGGTGGCAGCATAGAATAAAACCACCCCATCTCCTCCCATGGGTGTCGTAAAAGGCGACTAAGGGAACAGCGGAAAGACGGGCAGAGCGTACTTCGTTTAAATCCTTAGAGAGCCACGTTGCGATCGCCAACCCGTCAGCCAAGCGTGGCGGGCGACTATGGCAAACTTCAACAATAATGTTTTTTTGTGACAATCTGTGCAGGCGACCTGTCTAGCAGTAGATGTCTATCGGTTGTGATTAATAAAGGAACGAATTATTTTCCAGTCACCATTCCGGTCCTGAACTTCGGCATGCTCATGGGATGGCAGTCCCCCATGACTCCCATCCTTCAATCTCCGGACGGCCCAGCTTCGCACCCCATATCTGATGAAACCATATCCTGGATGGCGTCAATAACCTTCTTCCCGCCGATCTTCTGCGGATTCCTTGTTGGAGACCTGGCTGATCGGTGGGGAAGGAAATTGACAACTATGCTGACTAGTTTGATGCTTGTTGTAAGTATATGTCTTTCAATTAAGGAGAAATCACAACTTAATCCCATTTATCAATAACTGCAAGTGGTCAAAACAAACCACGCTTGTTACAGATTTAAGTTTCTTCCTCACAGCACATTATAAGCGGCATTACAAAAAAAAAAACAGCAAAACAACACTCTGTCTTGGTCTACATTAATCCAGCAGAAATTAAGATTGATCGGTTCGTCCTTCGGGAAGATAGTCAGTCTCCAAGTCCCTTCCTTCTTTATCCCTTCTGGTTTAGGTATGATCTGCCGCCTAGTAGGGAGGATGTCATCTGTCCATCGGCCGTCCTTCTGTTCTTCTAACCCAACCTTCGCTAGGGAGCAAGGGCCGAAATAAATTGTCGCTACTCGACGGTCTTATGCGATGTCGCAAACTTCTTCCCAGGTGTTTCCATGTGTGTTCCAGTTTTCCTTTATAGCGCACTGCCACGTGTTCTTGGGTCTATCCCATTTTTCTTTTCCTGCCTTACGGTTTCCAGCCATGTTAATTGTTTAACTAAAGAATATTTTTTAATCCACAGATCAGTTGGGCCATCACCCTGTTCTCTCTGGAACCCTGGGCGCTGATCACGTCCCGCGCCGTCGCCGGCCTCGCCTGTGCTGGCTGCTACGTGGTCACACCATTGTACCTGAAAGAGGTGAACTCCACAATCATGCTTAATATAATATCACGCCTTTATTACCCGAAGGGTTAGGAACCGGCACTATCTCATTGACTAAGCCTACGAGAGGCATCATTGCTTCGAGCTGAAACCAAGTAAAGCTTAGTTTACTTTTACACCATCGTGATCGTGACTAGAGGCCATATTGTCGTCGACATTTTTATCCCAAACTAGATGTCCCGGCGAACTTCGTATCGCGCCTTACAATTTGTATGGGGAAAAGAAATTCTTACTTTTACCAACTTCCTCTCAAATTTTCTTTAAACCTTCCCTGGACTATTACGAACATTTTAAAATCAGCTCAATTGGGCCGGCCGTTCTTAAGTTTTACCGAGCCTAACGAACCACGATTAATTGTACACATGGAACGTGGTCCTTCGAGTCGGATTTAACCATGTTTTTATTATCCTTAATTATTTTACCAGATAGCGTCAGACAACGTCCGCGGCGCACTAGGATCTCTCTTCATCCTGTCTCAGAACCTCGGCTACCTGGTGGTCTACATCGCCGGTGATATATTGGACTTCGCAGCTGTCATGTGGCTTTGCGCTGCAGTGCCAGTTCTGCACTTAGTGGCTTTCGTGGCTATGCCTGAGACGCCTGTGTTCCTGGTCAAACAGGGGAAGATTGAGGTACAGTACCTATGTATACGTTACGTACAGTTAATCTATTAATTATACAGTTTTAATGTGTTTGTGTGCGTCTGTCTGCCTGTCTCGCCTTCACGCCAAATCTACTTAATGCATACGGTAGAGCGTCGATTATCAGAACGTCGGTTATCCGAACGACCGCCTATCCCAACTCGGTTCCCGAAACATTTTAGCCCGCCCCGCGCCCGCTGCTTTCGCGCCTCATACTAAATAAGTATTTACTACAAGATGTATGTTCTTTTTTTGGTTTATCCTATTTCTCATCTATACCAATATTATAAAGAGGAAAAATTTGTTTGTTTGTAACGAATAGGCACCGGAAATATTGAACCGATTTGAAAAATTCCTTCACTGGTAGGAAGCTACACTATCCGCGAGTGACATAAGGCTATATCAGATTTTCAAAAAAATTTGGGATCCTTACTTAAACTCAAATAATGTAACCCAAGGTGCAATATTTTTTCCGTTGTTTACATATTTTGACAGGTGGTTTGTTGTTGTTGTTTGTTTTTTTATTCGCCGATTCTAGGCAGTCAAAAGAACATAGTCTATAGAGCCAAGTCTTTAGTAGTATCTTATATTCTATGGCGTAACGAAGTAAGCCGGGACAGCTCGTTAATTATAAAGGTAATAATGACTGTGTTTGGCTAAATTATAAAAATATAGGTAAGTATACTTAATTCGATTATCCGAAAATATCAGTTATCCGAACACCCATGTCCCCCAATTATAGTTTAGATAATTTTGGGGCCTGAGAAAGGACTACTGCTCTTTTTATGCCGAAAACCCCACGAGGTCGGATAATTGGGATTTTGCGTATTGTAGGTAAATGGGGCTGGAGAAACCGTGGGAGCATAATAATGGTAATTTTGTATTATTTCGCAATATAATCGCTAGACTGACTGGAAGAATTAACGATTAATGACGTAATTAACGATTTTGAAAAGTTTTACTAAGTATAATAATGATAATCTAGCCATAATTATACCTACCTACTAGTAAATAGTGACAACTTTTCATACTTAAATTATTTAACCATTTTCAAGTAAATAAATGTTAATTAGTTAAATTCAGTACCTAAGTAAAGGTTTGTTTTAAAGCAATGCAACGTCATCTAAATTTAATTGCACTATCAACCTTCATCATACAGGACAAATTTTATTTAAATTTCGATTACAACTTCAACTGTAAAAACTGCCAAGGCTTATATAAATCTATTACAAAAAATAATAATGATCCAATTGAGTTGTAACAAAAATCCGAAGCGATCAGACGAGCTGTTTGCATAGCGGCCGCGGGCTGCAAGATAATAATTAATGATACTTTTCGCACGTTGACCCCGCAGCAAAATAATGTTGTTGCGAATTAAGACTGACGTAGACTTTGCGAGATCGCATTTAAGGCGGTAAGTCACAGTATGGCGCGAAATTCAAATTTTTTCGCGTTTTTTAATTATTCTGGCGAAAGTATTCATTTTTAATAAAGTTTTAATGAATTCGCGTATGTAAAAAACCATTTCCCACATTGTAATACAACGTTTTTCGAAGACAGACCTACTAACTTTGTGTCTAAGGACCTAACTTGATTTTTGGCCTTTATGTCCTTAGGCACAAAATCAGTAGGTCTGTCTTCTAAAAACGTTGTATTACAATGTGGGAAATGGTTTTTTACATACGCGAATTCATTTAAACTTTTAAAAATATGTATACTTTCGCCAGAATAAATAAAAAACACGAAAAAATTTGAATTTCGCGCCATAGCGAGAGTTACCACCTTAAAGGTCAACCATGTAAAGTGCATGTAAATAACACGAGCTGAACAGGAATGTAGATACAAGTTTTTTTTTAAAGCCAAAATTGGCGTTGATTGAACTTACACCTTTAACTTGAAGCTGACGTTAAATAGGAAAACGTTAAATAGTTACAGGAAAAAAATAAAATAATGTTAAAATAACCGACTTCGAAAAAGAGGAAGTGCTCAGTTGATACATGTGGCTGTTTATTGAAGGCGGTTTCCTTTTTTGTAAAAAAGAAATAATTGGCTCACAGGGTAAAAGTTGCAAAAGCAATATTACTTCAGCTTTTGCTGCAGTTTGTAACAGCTTTTGATGAAGAATTTCAACTGCGCTGATTTTCAGTAAAGCAGTTCATATCACAATCGTTTTTTGACGAAATCTTGGTCATTTTATCTTACACTGTAATCTTTTTGGTAAAGAAGATAAAGAAGCCTGCGAATATCGTGTAATGTGAATAAGTCCTTATACTTACCATCGCACATAAATTGAAAAGTTGTCCTTAGTAGGTCGAGGTGTTTGTAGGTACCCCTCTTGTTGTTTACTATCTATTTATAAGTGCAATAATAGTTACTTACTTAAAAGTGCTCATGGATTGGTAAGAGACAAAGAGAGAGGGGGACAACCAAGGCGGAATTACTTTGGCCAACTAAAAGAAAGGATAGGTGTCTCAGTGCCGTAACTAGGTAACCAAAGGCCCTGAAGAAAAAAACACTAACCCCCCGAAATGTGACATTGCTGATTACATTTTTGCTTACTCACGTTAGGGGCTCCTGTAGCCTGGGGGCCCCGTTTTTTTTATGTCATATTAATATTTTCGATAGTTTTAGGTAATTCTTCTGTATTTTATCAAAGTTGCCATTGATAAAGTAGCTTTCCCGGAATATGGTTTATTTTATACTAGTCGACCCGGCGAACTTCGTACCGCCTTACTTATTACTTGTTTGCTCATCATAATACTTATAAACCTTCCTCTTGAATCACTCTATCTATTAAAAAAAACCGCATCCAAATCCGTTGCGTATATTTAAAGATTTAAGCATACATAGGGACAGACGCGGGAAGCGACTTTATTTTATTCTTTGTATATGATGAGGATGATGATTCCAGAATAAATTCCATTAGTCAGTTGATAGTTGTTACATAAGAACCTGAGGGGCCCCCTGAGCTTGAGGGCCCCGGGGCACTGACTCAGGTCGTCCCTTGGTACCCAAGTAGCACTGAAGAATTTTGTTTAAATCGCATATATCTTAACAGTGCCTGTATTGTGATTTAACTAAATAAAAAACGATTTCATATAGTCACATATTTCTTAAAGGCTATATAGTATTCCAATACCGCTTTTTGAGAAAAAAAAGATTATACAAATCGTAGTTAAATCATCTTAAACCTATTCAGTATTAATTAAGGTTTCAGATAAACCATAAAACTCTCTTTTCACTCAACTCTCATTATTTGTAAACTGAATTAAATCATTAAGGGATAGTTGTTCGACTTATACAGTCGCACTAATGCAAAAAAGATTTGCTATCCAAACTAAAAGCCATATTAAGAAGTTTGTCCTCAAATCAGTTTTTGCTAGGCAAAACACAAATAAATTTTGTATTAATTATTATTTTATAAGTAATAATTGATTTAGAGGGACGGTTTGTACAAGATGGAGAAAAATTAAATTAGCAAAGACGTTGAAAAATTAAAAAAATAACCCTTAACACAGAAATGTCCCTTTCCCATAATTTTCCTTTTACATAATGTCCCTTTCTAAAATTGTATTTTCCCGAAATTACCCTTTCTCAAAATGTACCACATCGAAAAAACCTTTGTCGTAATGTCCCTTTTGCTTTTATTTTTTGTAGACAGTTTCGAAGAAATATTTGCGAACGGTGCATTATGGGTCTAAATTGTAGGGCCTTTCACTCTTAATCGATGCAAAGTAGGTAGGCAGTTACGGTCACGGACTCGTTTAGCATAATACATTTTGTATGATTAGTCTTTGAATAAGTATTTGATACACTTAAATAAGTTAAAAGTATTAGGTTGCCAATGCAGGTAGTTTATATATATTTTCCGAACTAGCTCTAACACAGCTTTCTTAGCTAAACAAAATATGATAACTCGATGATATGACAGCATTGAAAACCATTGCTGATTTTCTTATGGTACTTTTGTGGTTCTTAAAAAGCAGCAAAAGGCAGTGAAATAAATTATTACAACAGTTTTTGTTTTGCCACAAGTGTGAGCAGAATGGTCTGATAGAAATACTTGCCACACACACTTGACTTTATATGCAAGCTCTGCTGTTGTTTAAATGCACTTTATTGCTAAAACACCAAAAAAAAAAACATAATAACTTTCTTTGAAAACCATAACGCTTTTAAAGAATTCTCAAAACGTCCTTTTCGCAAAATGTGCTTTTCGCAAAATGACCCGTTCGAAAAATGACGATGAAAAAAATCGTCATGATGATGAAAAAAAAAGTCATTTTGCGAAAGGAACTATAAGCGGAAGTGATGAATACTTACAAAAGCTTGAATTCGAAATTATCCTTTTAAATTCTGCCATGTAGACATAGCCAAGTCACGTCACTTCCTACCCGAATCGCCAACATGCCAGCCACAAACATAGATCATATTAATTCGTTTGAACAACCTTGTAATTCATTCTGATAAACACAATTGTACATAAACATCTAATTTATGTGTCTAATAATATTGCATACGTCTATCACTTTCAACACTTACACTTGGTATTAGAAAAACTAACTCTGTTGCAAAACAAATAAATCTTGATTTAAGAAATCAAAGTAAAGGATCAAATAAATCAGAATAGTATTCATGAAATCAATTGGAAGTATCACTTAAATCGTTGAGGATTTACTTAATCAAACTAAAGGATCACTTAATACTGTGAGATAACGTCGGCTCCGTGCTTAAGTGTTCAAACTCCATTTTGGTCGAAAATGACTTTTTGATGCAGGATTGTTAACGATGTAATTTAGGTCCAGAAGGTCAAGTAAAAAAAGGCTTTTCCAAAAAAAAATACAATAAATTTCACGTTTTAAATTTTGAAGTCCACATCATCGTAACAAAAATTCCGTGCTTGTTTAGCCAACCTCCACAGCATTACCCAAAGTCCCGCATCGAAATATTTGTTACGTGCTTGAGTGTTCTAACTCCAGCCGGCCGACCAATCACAGCACAGTACGTCACGCTACCCGGCCATTTTGTTTTTTCTGTGATGAACTTGGTTGCTCCTTTAGTTTGCTTGCAAAAACCTAATGAATTAGTTTTATTGTGTTCAAAACTAAGAAAACTAACTGCGAGTAACGTTAAAAGCTGCAGCAGGATGGCGAGTACCAATTTCAAAACAAGCAAAAGGCGTACTTTGGCGACTTTCGAGCAATAAGTACTTTTTAATAATGTTCATTTCCGAATAGAAACTTAAACGTACTGATACAGGATGTTAATAAATTCACTTTGTAATAAAACGGTTGAGAATTAAGTATATTATTATGTTAATTCTGTTTGATAGTCCTTTTGTCTGTCTTTCACAATGGTTCAACACAACAACCAAATTTTTAACAATAATTAAGTAGGTATATTTTATCATTTCGTTATGTTTATGTTATTATTACTTGAGTCTAAATTTTTTTTTTTTTTTTATTTCTTGATTTTAATTTCTTATACCTTTTATCATCTAAAAACAATTTTTTTTACGAAGTAATTTAATCATCCTGTATATGGTATTAGGAGGTTGGACAAAGAAGCACGCAACAATTTTAAGGAACACTGTGCTATCTCCATGGCAGGAGTGTTGTATTTCCATGAACGAACATTTTTATTCGCAGTTTTGTTCAACCTCCATTTTAAAAGTATGATAAAATACGTAAAATCACAGCATCGTAAACAAATTTATTGGCAATTCCATATATTAGACTAAAAACTTTAAATATGCATTTATCATTCCTGAAACTAAACATCTCGTTTGATAATAAGTAAAAAAAAACCTTCTCCTGAACAGTAAACAAATGGAAGTTGAACATTCAAGCACGGAGGCGGCGATAAGAAATCTTGATTTAAGAAATCAAAGTAAAGGATCAAATAAATCAGAATAGTATTCATGAAATCAATCGGAAGTATCACTTAAATCGTTGAGGATTTACTTAATCAAACTAAAGGATCACTTAATACTGTGAGATTTAAATGTTACTTACGTTTGATTTAGTAAAACGATTAAGTATTAAGTGAGATTTGAGGAAATCGTTTTTGAGTAAAACATTTCTAAAATAGCATTATTTCAAATCGAACTTATTAATCTTTGATTTAATTGATACTCAACTACCTTTTTGAATCCTTACTTTTCTAAATTCAGATTTCGTCAAGTAAAACAAGATTATACGCCATTTTGAACTTTTAGAAAACAGAACAACAAAATAAAATCGAAGTGATATCGTGAAAAAAGTGTGGATTTCAGTTAAATGTGACTAGTGTAATAGTTTTTACTGAAGAAATAAGTGATAATGTGATGAGAAAAGGTAATATTAATGACATAAATGATAACTTTATTTTTATTCCATATACAATTATTATTTATTTTATTGTTATTTCAAGCTATTTCGAGAGCCCGTTTGTTTTATGGCTCTTTCTATCGATTTTACACGATAAATGATCATGCGTTTAAGATTTTTATTGCTTACGACGAAATAAAACGGATTTCTAATTGTCATATTTACTTATAGTTTACAAATTCTTACCACTAAGTAAAGTTCTTGTGTTGTAGCATAAAATGTTCACCATATTTTCTTTATTATGATTACCGTAAACTGCTGCAACTTTGCCAATACGCTTCAAGTTTGCCTAATTTATTAAAACTGAAATTACTAGACAAGTGCTCACTATTTTTTACTTTCAATAATAGTAAAAATAGCACCGTTTTATTGGCAACCCATTTCTTATTATTAGAAATGGCTCTTTATGTCTCTTTTTTTATATGAAATATCAACAGTCACTAGCGGAGCGCATGGATATTTAGGGTTGTGCAAACTTTTTGTTTTTTCTTGAAAAAAACGAGAATTTCAACTTTCTTATTAATTACGGGGTAAGTCAATGAGCTCTTTCTCCTATTTATAATGATGTTTCTTGTTTAAATGATCATTTACGACTCTAACGATGCTAGGCAATGTTGCAAAGGGATTTTTAGGCGGTAGTGGTTCAAGTTTGCCTAGGCCTAGGGTTGTCACTAGTCTCAACTACAGTGAAGCATTCTGAGGGTTGAGTTGTGATTTTACCAGTATAAGTATTTTAAGTTATTACTTATTATTAAACAGTGTGAATGTGACTGTATGTAAATAATAGACAAAAACGTTTTTTAAGAATTTCATAAAAATACAATACCCAAAGGGGCTATTAACAAATAACATTTTAAAGTTTTTTTTTATCATCAATTATGGCCTTCTTTCATTCTTTATATGTGCGCTTTTGCCAAGAACATTATTATTAGTTATAAAACATAACTAACTTATACTTATCAAAATGGGCAAACAAACATAATATAAAAAAAATATATTTTTTAATAATAATGTTGTATAGTACGGCTAAATGTCTAAGATATTGAGTAGTACAGGTACGCGAATAAAGATAAATATTGAAAAGAGAAGAAGACAAAAACTTGGAGCTCGGCTATACGCTGATTATTCGCAAGAAAACATTAACGTTTCTGTAGAGTACGCAGCAAAGCACTATCGAATTACAAGCCTGATTAAAATGCTGATGCCATTAGATTACTTATATAAAGTTTTTTTTAATAAATAGTGTTTTTTTTAATTGTATGTTTTTCAATTTGTGACAACCCTAACTCTGCTTAAAAGTTACTATGAAAATATTTAAAGATGAAGCTCAAAGTGTGCCCAACATTGCCTGCTACCCAGATAAAAATAAATATGAGTATATGTGCTAACCCATGCACATCTCGATGGTAACTCAATTGTTACCGATCTGTAATTAAAATCGGTTTTTAAATGCGACGGATATTTTTGATAATAATCTACTAGGCAAAGTTGAGTTATTTCATCACAACTTTGCCTACAACTTTGACAGTCTCTGGAAATCTATATATCAACAGTTTCGGCAAAATGATCCTTTATTCGTATGGCATTAATCTCTAATTCGCTTGCTATTGTTTACAAAAGCACAGATAACAAATACTTTAAAAGATATTTTAAAAAAAGCTTAAATTTCGTGCAAAGTTGCAGCAGTTTACGGTACTTAAATTGAAAACGTTTTAAATTTTTCTTCGCTTAGCAAAAATTGCATTAGTGAAATAGATTATAAAACAGTTTTAATTTTGCATTTAAATCTATTTTGCTGCCTTTACTTAAACTTCAAGATATCGCGAAACCTTAGTTAAGGAATCTGGAAAACCCTATTAAATCCCAATTGCTTATGTAAGGTTAAAGTATGATTTAGCAGTAGTATTAACTCCCCCTTCATATTCTCCTAAATACCGTGCCCACTTTTTCTTAACTGACCCTCCAAGCAAGTCTTAGGGATATCTTGAGGGACATAATAGTTTTGGCCAAGGCAATAGCTGGAATTAGCCATGTTGCCTTCAAGAAATCTTCAATACTCACTTAAATCTATCGGTTGCTACTTGGGTAGTTACGCAGCTGGGTGTCATGTCGTATTTAGAGATTCAAACAACTAGCGGAGAAATGAGGAGATTTGAAAAGGCTCCACTGACAAGAGCTAAGCTCAGTCAACCGTAAATTACACTAACAAATACATACAACTCAGAGCTCTTGTATTTGCGGCCAAAGTGTTCGAGTTGTAAACAGAACGCTTAACGCAGAGTAAGCAGACCCCCACATATCGGACAGACTACCTGTTCAAGTTTGGTATTAAATCGTCCTCGTAGGTTTAGCTTTCATTTCAAATCTTCCTACAAAATACAAAATATGAAAAAATATTCTAAGGATCGGCCATGAATGAACTCAACTTTACAATTTACGTGTAAGACTCTTCACTCTCCTTCCTGACACTTGGCCCTGTGTGATAATAAATGCCATTTAACATAAGTATGTCCGTTATGCACTCGAGGAAAGATAGATAGCACTTGATTCTACGATTAAATGTAAATCGAACGTTAAAGTGGACACTTACAAGGACGTAAGGAAAGAGTGGAGACAATTGGAGTGGAGGAGGCTACACCTACATGGACTCGCCTCATAAATAATTGAACAAGAATATACCTATTGGATGTTTCTGACACGTCGGTTATACATTAAAGGTGTGATTAAGTTCGTCATACCGATATCATACTCTATGGCCATACCTAACCATCTTCCCAAATTACATTGGTCTAAATCTCTAAAAAATCAACTCTCCTATAAAATGTTCGATCAGCTGGTGGGGTCAATGTACGGGATCTATGATTATTGTTTTAAGATTTCTGATCTTGGGATCTTGCTTTGTAAAAGAGGTTAAGTAAGTGTATGTATATCAAAAACCATGTATGTATACATATGTATATTCGAAATTTATTAATTTAAAATAATATATGTGACATAATTCTGCTTCAATTAATTTTAATGACAATTAGTGAAAAAAAACCTGTCCCAATCTGCCTGCCGTGCGCCGGCCATAATTACCTAGAAAACCCCGAGATACATGTCGCTTCTTTCCTGCTACCGAGAAAGTTACTTCCATACTGTTTAATATTAAAATGCGAAAAAAACTCTGTTTGTCTGTTTCGCTTTCACGACAAAACTACTGAACCAATTAAAAGAAATTTGGTACACGGATAGTCTATTCTATAGAGCCTGATAAAGGCCATAAGCAACTTTTTGTCACGAAATTCCCATACGAAAATTGGGAATTTGCTTTTTCAAGGAAAATTGCGCTAGCGAAGCCGCGGGGCAACCACTATTGTAGGTATAATATGAATCTATATCATCAGGAAGCGAAGACTGCCCTGGCCTGGCTGATGAACACAGACAAGGATGACAAGGACCTGGAGGAGGCGATACAGAAGCTGGAGCGCGAGGAGGAGCTCGCGAAGACCTTGAAGAAAGCCACCTGGAAGTCTATAGGTAAGGTCCATATGGTCTTGTTGCGTGTTATGGCAACATAGGATTCTCTGACCCTATTTTCTCCTGTGGGTGTCGTAAAAGGCGACTAAGGGAATTTCTGAAAGAACGGGCAGCAGCGTCTTTTTTGAAAATTTTAAACAACCATACTGCTTTCGCTAACCCGCCTGCCAAGCGTGACCCGTGGCGATAGTGGCAAGGTTTATCCTTGGTGTGATCTCTGGGGGAGGCCTGTGTATCCAGCAGTGGACGTATAATGCTGATGAAGATGAAGGTCCTTATAGGAAGGTTATTGATATTTGAACTATCCAGGGTAGCGCATTTGGCAATAGTTTTAGCGAAGTTGTCTAACATTTTTATTCTAAGACGGTACAAACATTGATCGGTTCAGCTAGCATTTGAATAAATATTATTTGTTAAAGTTAAAAGCGTTTCATAGGATAAAGAGGGTTTTAGTATGTAAAATCCATTCGACTGCCTTTGCGTGCAAGAATCTGTCGTAATTTTGCAATATGGCACTCTTAGGCCAAACTCTAAGTGCCAAGTCCAATCCAATACTTACCTATTTGGATACCAAACCAGTTCTAAAATACTCCTAAAATAGATATATTTGCAATACGAACTAGCATGTTTTCAAATTGACTCCGAGAAAATGCTAAAAGCATCGTGTTTTTGCTAATAAATTCAGATCTTTAATGCTTTGCAAGATTCTAAAAACTAAAATTTTATTAAGTTTGCATCTCACGAGAAATCTTCTTTGCATATTGAGGTGTTTTCTATCAATTTAGATACTAAAATTGCTATGAATACAAAGTAATGGTACAAAATACACAAATATTAATAAATAGAAAAGATTTCATTGATTGTTTTTTAGAATCGAATAGGCTCCAAACCCAATGGGCCGTTTTGAAGCATTAAATTGCCAACCCGCCTGCCATGCATGGCGATTATGGCAAACCCCCTCATTCCCCTAAAATGTTTGTGCTTGTGGTGATCTATGGGGGAGACCCGTGTTTAGTAGTGGACGCCATGATTATGATCACATCAAAAAAGTTATTAAAGTCCGCTTCAAG
Source organism: Euspilapteryx auroguttella (assembly GCA_951802225.1). Lineage (NCBI taxonomy): Eukaryota > Metazoa > Arthropoda > Insecta > Lepidoptera > Gracillariidae > Euspilapteryx > Euspilapteryx auroguttella. The sequence continues at coordinate 4,685,580 of OX637664.1, read as the reverse complement.
TTAACAAATGATTTTTTTCTCAGTCCAAGACAAGACAACCTTCAAGGCATTCAGGATATCTTTGAACGTGATGCTCTCCCAGGAGACCTGCGGCTACCTCGTGGTGCTCATGTATGCCGGATCCATCTTCGAGCAGGTGGGTCATACAGTATACCTAAAACTCTTTAGTTCCGTAGGGTTCATTCGAAATTGGGTGAATAGAAGGGAATTAAACAAAGTCCTTTTAAAACATAAAAGCTACAACTATACTTGCTAGAATTAGCTTCAATTTCTCGCCTCGCGTAAAAGCCTGCTGCACACTTTGCTGGCGGCATGGCGGAGGATTTTTGCCGCGAGGCTTTGTTTTTGCCAATGAAAGGGGACTAAATTAACACCCGCAGAACTTTACGTAGAAAAGCGTGGCGATTGTGGCAAGTTTTGTCTTTGTCGCGATTTGTGGGGGGTCCCTAGGGTGGAATGTGCGCTTGTGGTAACGACGATAACGCAGCGCTTAATTCTAGACGAATTGAAAATAAAAATGAAACGCAAGATAAACATTGAAAGTGTAATTGAAAGCTGGTCTAGATTATCGCTAACGAATGGCTTTAATTGTATTCCAGGCCTCAGAATCGATCAGCCTGAAGCTCAGTCCCAACAAGCAGACGATTGTGGTGGGAGCGATACAGCTTCTGGGATCCGTGGTGGCCAGCTGTATAGTTGAGAAAACTGGGAGGAAGGTGAGTGCTCGATTATTTGAATGACGCTTTGACGAACTATTTTTGCTGATGTTTAGCTTAGGTAAAATAAATCCAATTCCCCGCCTAAAAAAAAAAAGTAAAATAAATCCATAGTGGTTGTATCTACAGGAAATGTTGCAAACGTGTTTTTTTGTTGTATTGTCGTAAGTTCTGCACCATCGTAGTGCGTTCGCGCTTCCGCCGCTTTGCCGCAGTTTGACTCTTGCCGGTGTGCATGCTTACAGTTTAAACTCTCTTTTGATAGATTTCGGAAACTCTGCAAAAGTTACAATAACAAAGTTCTTTGTCTTACGTTGTAATCTGATACACTATTATACACACTTATATTAAGAAAACCTACTTTGTAATTTTAACAAATCTACAAAAAAAGCCGGACCTGTTTAAATTTGAGCCTCATCCTCTAATTTTTTACTTTTTTAATGTGCATATGGAAAAATACCACTAAGGAAACTTGGAATAAAACCAGTTCGACGGCGGTTTTTTGGTTGTTATTTTGGACAAGCATATTTTATTTTATTTTGCATATTATAATAAATACGAATCTTTCTAAAGAACCGGATCGAAAGAACAAAAACTTTTTTATCTAACACTTGTTAATAAATTAGTCCTAGGTAATTGCATTATTAATCAATTTATTTCAATGTTTTACGGCCTGATAGGCGATCTCAGGTCCAAGGTCTTGAAGTTTGTAGTGAGTGACACACTCAACGCTTGTGATCTGTCAACTAATGATCGATTTAAAATAAAGATTATCAGACTTATTTTCTCAAAATCAAAAGTCAACTTTTTTAACCATTTAGCAGCTAAATGTTTAATTAAAAATTTAGCTTGTTTCGATGGACTCCTTGCCACAGATTAGATTCTAAATAGGCTCTTGCATCTACTTTCCACCAATTTCCCAAAACTTTTTGTAAGGCGAAATTAGACCTTCGCTACGTCGAGTCTCCCGTGAACCCTGGTGTTTCACCTGGTCTACTTTGGGTCTTTATTAAAACATCAATGTGTGTTTAATTCCAGTGGCTTCTAGCAGGCACCTCCTTCGCAACGGGTCTGTCGATGTTCGCACTGGGGATGTGGTTCTACGTGACGTCACTGTCGATCTGGCTGCCGGGCTGGCTGCCGGTCTTGGCGATGTGTCTCTGCATCTTCGCCGACGCCGCTGGCTACCAGCCAGTGCCTTACGTCATTACCTCCGAGCTGTTCTCTTTTCAAGTGAGATGATGTTCTTTTGTTTTTTGTTATTTCTCAAGATAATTAATCAACATTTAGCTGCTACACCTTTTCCTTTTTATTAATAGTTAAACTTGCCAAGTAAATACTTGCCTGAACCTAATAGAATAAAGTCTAAAGTAAGTTTTTTTGCGACTATTATTTTAAGTTTGTTGTTATTACCAGGTACTTAACTTATCCATTTGCATAAAAGTATATTAAAAAGGTTAATTGTAATTATTTTAAGATTCTATCTATAAGTAAGTACATACTTACTTAACTTATCCATTACTTTTCCAGCATCGAGGAATGGTAACATCCTTCGTGAGCAGTGTGGACGCACTCAGTGACTTCTTGCAAACGAAGGCCTATGATCCCCTCCTCAAGCTGCTTGGCATCCACTGGGTTTTCATAATGTTCTCCATTGTCTGCTTCCTGGGGACCATCTACACCGTCCTGTGGGTCCCAGAGACCAAAGACCGAAGCGTCGAGGAAATATACGCTATCTTACAAGATGGCCGCCAAAAGGAGAAAAGGAAAGACGATCTCGAAGTAGGGAAGGATAGAGAAGTTTGTAGGTTATGATTTTTGGCGGCAAATTTGACAAGCTGTTGTTTTTGTTTACAACATGGCGGTTTTATTGCTGTGAATGGTGCCTTTTTAACTGAATGTGATATTTTGACGAATTATTAGAGTTTAAGATGGTATTGTTAGTTCTAAAGTTAATATTATTATAAAAGAAAATACTCACACACATGGTTGTATTTATTTGATCCTTTTAATATTTTATTTGTTTTTTATGTTCAAAATCAATTTTCTGATAAGTATTCATAAATCGCTAAGCAATAAAATATCTTTAGCTGTAAGTAAAACAACCAACTTTAAAAAACGGTCCAATGTTTTTTCTAAGAACAAAATGATTGCTCTTCAATTATTTTTATTTGTTATTCTAGGAAGTGTTCACAATAGTTTGGCTTCTGGAGAGGGCAATGGTTCACTAGGCAAGTTCCTACTCTTTATTATTGAAATAAAAAATAATTAGGATTACGAACAACGGAGATGGTCTTATATCTTGATAGACTTAAAAACATAATAAAATACTTAGATTGCCAATAAGTATAATTAAAGACTAGACATAATTCTGCGTTCAAATAAGCTGACCTTTGTACGTTTCCTTAACGAGAAGGCCAACAAAACAAAGACTTAGGAAAAACAAAACAAAGATTCAATCTAATATAACTTTTACACAAAACTTGTATGTTGGTAGGTAGGTATGTAGTAGGTACCTATAAGTTGAATAGGTAGTTTTAATAACCAAAGTATAGGTTTAATGAAAAAAAAAACGCCCTCCACTTTATTAATAGCAATATAATTGCTCATTCTTTTGTATTTTTTACTAAATCGATGAATTTCAAATGAATTAAGTATTTCAATATTTTCATAAACCCTATCTTAAATATTTACCCTCTTAAGGGTAAGGTATAGGTATAGGCAACATGTATAATGCCTGTTTTAAATATCTAAGCAATTTGTACAATGCAAAGGTCGTTTAGACAATTGTAAGAAAATATAAGTAAATTTCTTAATCTGTTTTATACTTTGCCTATGCCTAGGCACAAAATTAATTCATTCTTACCTATTCGTTTCCTTTATCGAAAAGTACATTTTGCTGTGAACATCGACGACAATGAATTGGAGCAGATGGCGGACACCAGGCGGCGGCTTCACGAGCACAGCAAGGAAGCGCTGAGGATACGGAACCAATTTCCGATACAGTTTAAGTAAGTTAGTTTACTTACATACTTATTGCAGTTTATGATAATAAACAGGTAACTTTACTAACGTTTTATGTTGCAATAGTTTTTTATCTGATACCTACATTTAAAATGCTGCTTAAAATATCAAAGAAGGATCGTCATCATCATCTCAGCCGAAAGACATCCATTTCTGGGCAAAGGCCTCCCATACAGATTGCCATGCTGACCCATCCTCTGCGAACGTCATCTAGTGTCTCTTAACCTTATTATTATTATTATTTTAATTTAATGGACTTGACTCCATTTCAGTGGAGTATTTTGCCAATGTCAAGTTCACAAATTAGCTTCAAAGGCTGGGCTTAAAGCCCGGCAACGTTGTACGGTTATTATATGTATATAGGATTATTGTTTTAAAGCCCGCTAACAAAACACGTTGTTTCTTAACCTTATTATTAATGAAAATTAAATGACAGTGACACCACTCGATTCGAAAATCATTGCTGCTTTATATCGTACATCTTACTTCCCAAAGAAAAGCAGCAATGGTTTACAAATTTCCCTAGGTCGTCTGACCATCTTTTATGGCAGTTTGCCACCCCGATCCTTACACTAAAACATATAGAAATGTTAAGCTAAACCGACAAGGAAAATCTAGCTAAATCAACTAAACCTAAAACAGGAATGTAGCCCGTATTCGCGGAGGGAACGTATCTGACACTCTCAACTTCCCATACATGGCGGCCATCTTGATCAACAACCGGCTGTGGTGCGCAGGCGCCATCGTCGACCTCGACTGGGTACTCACAGCTGCGCATTGCCTAAATTAGTAAGTTCTTGTCTCATGTATCTCTGTAGGCAGCTGACACTTAAACGCCTTGGTGGCCATCTCAACGATTTTTGGGAAAGACCCCGGTAACCATTGATGATCAGCATCCGGTGTCCTTCCCACGCTCAGCTGCTATGTATCGATACAGCTTCGTGTTCGGGGAGGGCATGTTGTTCCCTCCCCTTCTCGCCTCTGGAGCTGCGGCGGCTCAGTGCCACAAGCTGTGTTTCCGCTCTGCTCGGCACCGCTTGATAAGTTTGTCGGGTTCCCGTCCCCCAATGACCCCTTATACTAAGTAGGTATACGCCTGAAATGGCTTGACTCAAAGATAACCGAACACCACCAGCGTCCTCCACGTGTCTCCAATGAAGAGTCTGGGCCGCTACGTGAAGGTGCGCGTGGGCAGCCCGAATGCCCACGATGGAGGCCGCTTGGTCGGAGTGGCTGGAGCCGTCAGACACCCCAAGTATGAGGAGGAACCGGTCCCTCATGCTGATATAGCACTGCTGAAGCTTGTTGGAAACCTTGGTAGGTTATAAGCGTGCATTAGAACTAGGATGAACGCAGTGTATACAGATTTGTCTAGGAAGAACCAGTAACTTGGATGCCCAAAATAGTAGAGTTAGTACAGTTGCGGTCTAGGACGATGTAACAGATTTGTCTATGGTATCGTGCGCCCTAGACTGTAATACCAAAGAACAAGAGCTATTTTGCAATACAGGATAACCGGAAGTGTTACGCCGTCCGCCGTTCTAGACCGCCACTTTACCTACCTAGATTATATCGCCCGCAACCCAAAACCAATTGAAGCAATCAATTAAAAATTTAAATAGAAGCCTTTTTGGTTGGTCTTTTAATAATAATAAAAACACAACACACTTAGATCCCCTAACTAGGAAGAACCTGTATTTATTTAAGTTGTATACAGAGACGAACATTACACCCAGACCGCAAACAAACATCGATATTCATTATACCAATTTTAGCCCCGCCGGGAATCGAACCCAGGTGCACACGCTTACTCAGTCCACATCACTGCCAACTGAGCTACGGAGCAGTCAGTACCTATAAGTATCCCTGTGTTAGAATTTGTATCTACTAGTTTTATCCTCTGTACCCTGTACCCCTCTTTTATTAATAAGTTCTTACTTCGTTTACAGAATTAACAAAGCACGTGAATATAATAAAGATCTACAGAGGGTTCAGGGAGCCGTACGCGCAGAGTTTTGTCGTAGTCTCGGGATGGGGAGCCACCAGGGTAATATCAAAACAAATAAATTTATATTTTGCTATGCACTTTGGCTGTTGATCAGGTATTTGAAATTAGCTGCTACTCCTACCTGTCCACTAACTTCACGAGAAAGCGAGGAGTAGGTTTATAATAAATCAATATCTTGTAACTTTTATAGGTATATATTTTCGTTATTCGTTAGTATTCTTTGGGCAAAAAGAGTATCATTATGTCACGGCTGCTACTTATATGTATATTCTCAGAAGCATAGGGTTTAAAATCAGAATCCGAAAAAATATTTCGTACACGTGGTAAGACACAGATGGTAGAGTATGGTAAAGTATACTGCACATGAACCCTGTAAGGGCACCGAAACATAAAAAAGCAGAGGCACCAGCTTATGTATTCTCAGAAGCCTCTTCTCATTCTTCGATTCTCATTTATTTACCCCACGAGAGGCATTAGTACACGCGAGCCGGCCTATTTAAGGCTGAGCTTCAAAAAGAGTATCTCGTGCAAATAGAGATTTGTAAAGCTGACAGACCGACAGACCACCACCAACAGAGCTTAAAGTCTTTTCAAGCCACATTCTTCTGATAGACGATATCCCCCAGACAGCCATGATGACCATCCGTCGCTAACATCCGGCCTACCAAAAAATTTAAAGATACTTTTATATAAGGTTCATTCCTCTATGTGATCGTAACTTAGGTACATACCTCTATGTAATCGTAACTTAAGTACATAATGATATACACAAAGAAATAAAAAATCGTTTGGTATCGTTTTCAGAAGAATAAGTAACCGAAATAGCCCAAAGAATTGCGAAACTTAAGTGGCAATAGGCAGGGCACATAGCTCGAAGAAAAGATGGTCGCTGGGGCCGAAAAGACGCAGAGTAGGCAGACCCGTAAGGTCAGACAACCTGGTGAAGGCTGCGGAAATACACTGGATGAGGGTCGCTGAAGACCGGTCACTGTGGCTTCTGTGCGGGAAGGCTATGTCCAGCAGTGGACGTCTTACTCTTACGGCTGAAATGATGAAGCAGAAGAAGCAAACTTCGGGTTAGGTATAATACTAAAACAATTTTTCAGGGTTCCCCAGCAGCAATAAAGGATCCCACTCCGGACCTGATGACGTCACGACTAAAGGTGCGCTCGCGCCGCTACTGCACCGACGCGTACGACCTCGTCAACGGAATCCAGTTCACTGAGGACTTCTTCTGTGCTTCACTCAGGAATGGGACTAGAGACGCTTGCTTAGTAATTCCTTAATTTCATAATAACAACCGATAGACGTCCATTGCTGGGCATATGCTTGGGTGCACGAGGCCTCGTGTAGTCATATAACGGTCCCGAGAAGGACGACGGAACGCGGTGTCCTGTTCCGTCGCCGAGCGTTGGGAGAAACGTCCACGCTCAGGGGAGACGGTCATCATGTCCTCCCGCGGAGAGGCTCCACAGCCAATGCTGAATGGTCGCGGAGTTGAACAAAGATCGGAAGATCTCCAGCGACCCCCTTGCTAACAGCCGAGGTGGACACGGGCGGGGTTTTAGTGCGGGGCTGCAGGGTACACGTCAGGAGTTTACTCGCCTAAAAAAAAAGGTCTCTCCGACGGATTTCCACAAAGACAAACTTCGTGAAGGGATGTGGCAGGTGATTCGTTAGTCTCGCTAAAACTCGAGAACTGCCGGGAGATTAAGCCGATTTTGGTTTTGAAATGTTCGTAGTACATACTCAGTAATAGATTAGTCCTTGCGCGGTTTAAAAGGTGAGAAAATATGGAAAAATGGAGGGGAAGTTAGTAAAAACAAAAATTTCTTTTTTTTTTAATAAAATGTTCCATTACTGTTCCATCCATTTTCCTGTCAATAAAAAGATTGATTTGACGTTTTTTTCCAATTCTTTCATTCTGGGTGGACACAACAACAAATTCCATACCTAAGTTTTTAGCTGGTAGGTAATATAATAATAAAAGTGTCAACTTATAATGTAACCCTCTTATTCATAAAAAGTTAAAGAGCAGTTTAGTTATTTGACGTATGTCAATTTAGACTGGATGTCACGTATTTACCATACAACCAACCAGAGAAGTAGACCTCCAGTAAGGCGACTTAAAATCTACTGTATCTTTATGAATAAGACGGTAAGGCGATAAGGAGTTTGCCGGGTCAGCTAGTATTTGATAATTAATCATAATATAATACGATGTTGTGTATAAAGTTCGACGCAGGCGCACCGGCGGTGCAGCAGAACAAGCTGATGGGGATCATGAGCTTCGGGCCGGAGCAGTGCGGCGACGAGAAGAAACCCGCTGTTTTTATTAAGGCATTCTATTTTAGGTAAGTTTTTCCTTAGCCGTTTGGTCGCGGCACTACACCATCTCCTTGCAGAAGTAGGGGCAACAGCGTCCTTAACACAAGATAATAATGTCTTATTACACAAGATAATATTTGATTAAGTAGTGTTATTAGATTGTTGCTTGAATCGTTGTAATTCGTCAAGTTTGTAGTTCATGATCTCAGGGAAAAAACGACATCTCCTCATCTCCTGGACATAATAAGTCTTCGTAAAAGATGACCACATTAATCGTTCTTGCGCTTCCCTTATGGAATCCCTCCCGTGGGAATTTCGCAATAAAAAGGACCGATGTCCTTTCTCTGGCTCCAGACTATCCATATACCAAATTTTATTCAAATCGGTTCAGTAGTTTTCTCAGGAAAGCGAGACAGACCGACAGACAGAGTTACTTTCTCATTTATAATTTGAAGTATGGAAGTATGGATTAGTATGGATTTAATTTTACGATAATGTTATGTTAACAGGGACTTTGTAAAGCATACAATAGCGTCATACAAATCAAATGACGAGCTAGTCGAAGTAATGAAGGAGCTGGGCCCCGAGCTGACGGAGCGGCCGGTAGCCGAGGTTTCTCCAGAGCCACCCCCGCCCTTCGATGAAGAAGCCTACAAGGGATCGTCTGAACATGAGAGGTCTTTTGAGGAGTATTAAAATTTATTTATGATGAATTGATTTTGTTTTTTTTTTTCGCTAGACTTTTCAAAACACAAGATAGGTAAGTACGAATTTTTTTGTTCCCGTAAGATTTTTGGCACAAAAAGGTATTAACCTTCGTTATGGAATTGTTTGTTTAAAAAAAAATCAAGCCTTCTTTAAATATAATCTGAGCTGAGAACCTTCAGCTAAGCAAAGCAAATACCAAATATTAGTTAAAAGCAAGATTCACATTACAACGGGCCGGTCGCAGGCCGTGCGTGATCCACCCGGATAAATACAATAGTAACCCTGTCTGCCTGTGTGTTATGCAATCACCCCAATCACCATTTTATAGCGGATCATTGATAGGTAGATTAGCTTTAGGGCTCAAACAGACGAACGACAATTTGTGTCAGCGACAACTCGCGACGCCGACGTTGCGTAACTGCGCTACCCTTGGTGAAGAAGACTGTACGGTCGCGCGACTGCCCCCGACGATCACGGGTCGTCGTCGACACACTGTCGCTCTTCTGTCGCTCTGAGCCTTTATCAGTCTTGCACACTGGATAAGACCCAGCTCGGATGCGACGGTTCTGCTTGCGGTGATGTCCCTTCTGCACCTCAACTGCGTCGTGTCGCATATTATTCTATGTGCTTTGTTTATAATAATTACTAGAGGCTGCCCCGCGGTTTTTCCCGCGCAGATTTCTCATAACACAAAAATCCCGTTTTTTTTTCGTTCCCGTGGGAATTTCGGGAAATCCCTTCTTAGTGCTCACCTACGCTCCCCAAGGAACCCACGTGCCAATTTTCAGCTTTCTACTCCCAGTAGTTTCGGCTCTTCGTTGTCTGTCAGTCAGTCAGTCAGTCAGTAACGGAAGAGTTTTATATATATTGATTATGTTATGTCCCCAGACGGACATAGCCCGAAATTCCACGAGGGAATAGCGCTGGCGAAGCAGACATGAATTTAAACAACATTCCGAACCCGTGTGGGAAACGGTCGGCGCAGAGCAGGCGCTTGATGTATCTCTAGTGTGTCAATTATTTTATACAAAAAATTATGGTGGTTGTTTATGGGCTATAACAGACGAGCGACCCTGTGCATGGTGTATGGGTCGCGCGGCTGCCGCGCGGCCCACGGTCGCTCGTCTGTTATAGCCCCAACCGTGTCCTGGACGCCGCCGCCGCCGCCGCGCCGCCGCCCTGCTTGTTATTATTATAATAATAATAATAACACATCACACTCAGAGCCCCTAACTAGGTAGAACCTGTATCTAGGGTGCCCGAAACATATACAGAGACGAACATTACACCCAGACCGGAAACAAACATCGATATTCATCATATCAATATTCGCCCCGCCCGGGAATCGAACCCGGGTGCACACACTTACTCAGTCAACATTAGGGTTCATTCCCGGGATTTCTCGGGTCGAGAATTCCCGGGAAATCCTTGGGTTCTGTTCCCGGGAAATTATGCTCGAGAAAAGTCGAGAACTCGAGAAATCATATTTAAGTCTATGCAGTGCAAATAAGTTCGTGAATTACGTAAAAGATGGAAATGTACTTTTTACTTTTATAAGCATAATGATGGTACAGTGGCGGACTAGGAGGCCGTAACAGATTTGTCTATGGTTTCGTCCGCCCTAGACTGTATTACCAAAGAACAAGAGCTATTTAGCAATACAGAAAAACCGAAAGTGTTACGCCGATCGTGTCCGCCACTGTACGTAATCGTATTACAAGCGACTGTCTTAACCATTGCTGGTTTCTTTAAGCTTATAACAGAAATCGACTTTACAAAGTGGCAATGGTTAACGAAATCGATAACAAGATAACTACAATTGGATAGAGTTCAACGACGAAGCTTGACGGTGTACTGCTTGTTTATATTGTGTTTTATTTTATCAAATTAGATTAATTTAATGCTCTTATACACAGTTAAGATGTACAAAACATTCATAAACCCCGTAAGGGCGCAGCAAAAAAAAATTAAAAACTTAAAAATACTAGCTTACACTAAGGCTACGAACGCACAGGCGGTTTTTTGCCGCGCGGATTTTATGTAACATACTGAATCCTATGGAAGTGTGCGCACCAGCGGATAAAAAACCGCGCGGTTAAAAATCCGCTGTCGCGGTTTTATTTCCGCGCGGCTAAAAATTAGCCTGTACCTTCGTGGCCTATGAATAAGGTTGAAAATGAAATAACAACCTTTCCAACCGCGCGGAAATAAAACCGCAACAGCGTTTTTTTTTTTTTTATATAAAAATCCGCCTGTGCGTTTGAAGCCTAAGTATATCACACTAGGTTAGGTTAAATTAAATTTATAATCTTATGAATTTCACAGTTCACTACCTACATCTGAGTATCAAGTCGCTTACTTAATTAACAATGAAAATTTGATGTCCGTGACAGCATTCGAAAATCATTGCGGCTTTTTAAAGACGACAACAGTACATGCCTCCCGAAAAGCAGCAATAGTTTTCGAATGCGGTCATTGTCATCGACTTTTCATTGTTAATTTAGCTAAGCGACTCAGGCCCTTATTTTCTATAAAATTTTCTTTAAATTTAAACACTTATTTTGAAGTATAGTTTTAGTTTAACGTTGACTATTTCCTAATTAACAAGCCGAAATTTGTGTATTTTTTATTAGTTAACGGTATAATATGTATATATTGAGAGAAGTTAATTTTTTTCAAGTTTTATAACTTATATTTGGCAGAAAAAACACTCAATTTATTGGTTTAAAATAAGTTATTTTTATTATGATTCACATTGTTAATTTTGTGTCAACTTTTTTCATTATTTGAATCGAAAAATATGCAAAAACATAGGTAAATGTAAATTTCTCGACAACCCGAGAAGACCCGAGAAATTGGCCTCGAGAATTCTCGAGACCCGAGAAACTGAAAAGCTCGAGAAATCATGAACCCTAGTCAACATAAATGCCAACTGAGCCACGGAGCACAGTCAAATATTAATGTGAACACTTCCCAAATACGAATAATTTTTTTTTATATTAATAAATTTATTTTATTATTATTATTATTATTTTATTATTTGTTCATCTCCGAAATCTTAGAATCTGTAAAATTATCTCGATTATCTCATTGTTTGTCTTTACAATATGACACGGTTGAGATTGTTGAGTTATCGAAGGTGAGAAACGTTGATCGTAAGGTAAATAAAGCTTTAACATAGATAAGGTGGTAATATACTTAAGACACAGAATACCTAATCTTGAGATGAGAAATAAGATATCAAATATACTAATCCGAGAAAGTTACTTCATAATTAAAAGTACTTAGATAAAATTCAAATATGCTGCTCTGAAAGCAAACTACATCTTTGTGCCAGTTGCCTTCGAAACTACAGGAGTTTGGGGAACGGAAGCTGCCTCATTCATCAACAAGTTGGGTCGCCGGCTTGTTGATAGAGGTTTTGATCGTCGCTCGGGCTCCTTCTTGACGCAGAGGCTGTCCATTGCTGTTCAGCGCGGCAATGCAGCCAGCGTCATGGGAGCCTTTGAGCCGAGCGCAAGGGCTGGGGGATTTTCATAGTTAGTTAGTTAGTAAATAGTTTTGACTTAGATAAAATAACAATGAGTATAACTATGTTACATACTTATTTACATTACCTACAAGTGTAGACAAAATATTATGCCAAAATTTTAAATTAGTACAAATAAATTAAAAAAACTATACAGATTAACGTTATGAAATATACCTACTGTCTGTTTCTGACAAGGTTGTAATTAGGTTGTAATAAATCAAAAGAGGGATTCAGCTCACTATATCTAACAACTTTCCCAAAGTTACACAAAATCTTTAAAAAAAATTAACTGTTCCAAGGCTGTTCCATACAATGGTTCTATCAGCTGACAGGGTCAATGTTTGGGACAGCTGATTTTTATTTTGAGATTTCGACCCATGTTTCTTTGGGAAAGTATGGTACGCTGAATCCCTCCTTTGATTTATTACCGCCTTGTCAGAAGCACCCAGTATATGCTGTTGGAATAGCAATAAAGAGTACTTTATGTCTAATGAGGCAATGGTTGTGTGTACTTTGTATTGCGGAAGGGAAATTTATACGTGCTGCGGGCACAAATGACTAACATGGTAATAGATTACAAAGTTGGTTTCCTTCCACAATTACACCAGATAGAACGATCCTTAGTAATTTAAGTTTTAGTATAATTTTAGGGTATCTCTAACAAGTGAATTAGACTAGGAATTAGTAATAGTTATTTTCGTAATTTACCTAAGTAAGTATGATGAGTTACTATTTAAATGCGGAATAACATAAAAATATGAATTAGGCATTTAAGAAAAGAGGGGAGGAAAAGTTATCGGAGAAATAAGTAGGTACTTACTTACTTACCTAATAGAATTCTTAACAAATACTTAATATTAACGCATCAAAGTCAGAGCCCGTAACTAAGAAGAACTATACACCAGACCACGGATAAGATAATAGACCAAAGAAACAAACTTAACAATGATCGCACCTGTCGGGAATCGAAACCGGACTGGCGATGTCACAATCAACGTCACTGCCAACTGCACCATGGAGATGGTCAAATAATTTATATTAACCAATGAGTAGATTGCTTTTTTGCAAGAATAACGTTATTTTGTCCTACATTTATATTAATGAAAACTTTCTGATGTGTTTAGGGTCCAGCGGCTCCTCAGTACGTATTTTGCTTAAGGTTTCGACTCTTCAGATCCGTTTTTATATAAGTAAAGTAACCTAAACTATGCTTGTTTAATATTTCTTAATTTATAACATAATCTTCAAGCCTATAAAATACTATAGAATCTACGAGAAAAACCATATTAAGTATATACGTACGTAATTATAGTGGGACTTTGAATAAAAAAATATTCAAAGTCCCACTTTACCGAAATGGAAAGCCATATCGGATGCGCAAAGTACCGACCGATACCGATAAGTAACAGTTACCGACGCTTTGCTACCAGTAAGCACGCCAGATAGAAGGAAATGAATGACTACGTCCATCCAACGTTCTCCTCAGTAAGCGGAAGCCCGCGTTGGGTAACACACATGTTGTCTGATACTGGATATCGTTTTGTCATTTATAAAAAGAATGAAATAAAACCTATAATGTTACCTGCACTGATATAGCATACAATGTGTCAATCGTGTAATGTTACTAATGTTGTTATGCAATGTATTTGCAACAATGATTAATGTTTACGCAACGTTGAAATAACCTAAAAATTCTAATTAAGTACTTAAGTACCTATACATAATAAGTGTTGAATGAATTTAATATTTTTATGAATTTGTGAAAAAATTAAACTGAAAAATGGAAAAGAGTTTAACGGAAGGCAGTGCTAGAAAGCAAATTTTGACAGCTCTAATTGGTGAGTAAATTTTATTGTTTGTATAACCTTTATGACTCGAGCATTAAGACCGTTATTGTGATGGCAAAATATAGAATGATATACTAAGTACTTACTTACTCTACTATAGAAGTCTATAATTTTCTTTAATAGGTATATAACCTATATTATAACATAGAGGATAGAGGTATCTATTTTCGTTTACGCTACGTTTTATGATTTTTATCAATAAAATATATTTATGAAATCTTAAATCCTAAGAAAAATAAAAACAATCAGCTGATCGAATATTAATATTTTTTAATTAAATAACTTAAGTAATGAGGAAAGTTTCTGAACTGAAGAAGTAATTAAGCTCACCGTTCCTGATAGATTAATCTTCCTACTTAAACGGAATTTATCACGTATTTATCCAAAAAAATTACGCCTATGAATCTGCGGGCAATCGCTCCACTTAATTAGTAGGTATTCAATCCCTCTTTAACCGCAACGATAGCTTATCATAAACCATCCCTGGAACAACTCTCTCATTTCAACTCTCTCTCTCTCTCTCTCTCTCTCTCTCATCTTCACCTCATCTTTTCAACCGATAGACGTCCACTCCACTGCTGGACAACGGTCTACACCACTTATTGCCACAAGGACAACTTTCTCGCATTTTAGATACGGCTGCGATTGCTATTCTATGCATTTTCCACACGGCTAGTATAACCTAGTACCTATAAAATTTTCAGCATCAGTACCAACCTTTACATATGGCATCCAGATCGGTTGGCTGTCTCCAAATGCCAAAACCCTCAAATCACCCGAGTCTCATGCGGTCCCCCACTGACTGATAGCGACATCTCGTGGATGGCGGCAGCACTACCATGGGCGGCCATTGCTGGGATTCCCTTCTTCAGTTATGCCTCTGATCGGTTTGGGAGGAAGATCAGTATTATGATGGTGTCGCTGCTGTCTTGTGTAAGTTTATATTAAGACATATAATTACTACATACTTACTACTACTACTGTGACCAGTAGGTGAGAAGGTAGGCAGGGTAATTTAGTTCATACATTCATTGGATATTAAAGAAGCTCATCTAAAATACAACTACCAACTAACTAACTTAGTCATGGCGGCGAGATTATGCCGTTCCTAGTGCATTTCGAAAAGCTTTGCCAAGACTGGTAGGTATGTTATATATACCCGCGGCCAAAAGCCGTCGCTTTCCAGATCGATTTGTGCCTGCAAACGTCCACACATCCAATTTAACCCAAACTTTTTTCCAGATGTCCTGGATAACAAAATTGACAGCGACGAATTCAGCCACTTTCATAACAGCCAGGGTGCTAGCAGGATTAGCCGCTGGAGGCTGCTTCATAGTGGTTCCAGTCTACGTTAAAGAAATAGCCCAAGACTCCTGGCGAGGAGCCTTAGGGTCTCTAGTCATGACTATGTGTAAACTTGGCGTCATAGCAGTATATGCCCTTGGAATGGGCTTTTCGTATACTGTTAACCAGTCTGTGTATTTGGCTATTTGCATCGGCCATATTGTAGTTTTCTTCTTCATGCCTGAGTCTCCCAATTTTCTCGTCAAACGGGGTAAGGAAAAGGTTGGTTTCTTAATTATAGCGAATAATATATTACGCTTCACACTCAGGAAACCTACCTCGGTATAATCTGTTCTGTATAAAGATTGCCCGAAACACACTTAAAACACATATCACATCGCTCGATCTGAAAAATTATCAAGTGGCTACCGCAAACTTGAATAATCAGAGTAGGCAGCTGATCAGACGACCTGATGAAGCTTGCGAGAGTGCACTTGATGCGGATCGCTCAGGACCGGTCATTAGGCGATCGGCTGAAATAATGATGATGCACAATTAGTTTTTTTTAATCAATTAACTGTTTGGTATAGGAGGCAACAAAGATTATAGCTTGGCTGAGAAGCTTGAAGCGCTACGACCAACAAGTGATGGATGAACTGGTCAAACTTAAGAATGAGCAGCGAACCGCCGAGCTGATGCCGCAAGTATCCGTCATGAGTATTGGTGAGTTTTTGTACTATTTATTCATCTCAGGAGAGAGACGTCCACTGTTTCACATAGGTCTCCCCTACAGATACCTACATGTTTACAAGAGGACAAAGATTTTGGGGGAAGTTTACCTTGATGCCGCAGTATATATAGTATCTATCTTCAAGTTTGTGTCAATGAAGGAAACTGCTGCGCTTCCTTTGGGTGTTGTTCAAGTCGCCTTTTACGACACCCACCGAAGGTTATAAGTAGTGGGTATTCCATACCGCTACCACACGGCCTCCTACTATTGTTACTGGGTTTATTTTAGAAAAAACCTGACTGAATATAATTTGCAAACTGTAGCTGCAATGTGTAAAATAAAAAAAAACACAACGTCACACTACACTAAATTATTATAAAACCGAAAGATTAAAAAAATGTAATTGATTATTTGTTTGAGATTTCGACCTAGAATCTCTTCTATGATTTATTACCGCCTTGCCAGTAACACCCAGTATACATTTTTCCGCAGTTCGCGACCGGCCAACGTTCGCCGCGCTTCGCATGACGATGGTACTAATGGCGATGCAAACCCTCTCCGGTTGCTTCGCCCTTATGAACTACGCTGCGGACGTGTTCGCCCGCGCCGGGACTGCGTGGAGCCCTAACACGCTAGCTTTGTTTGTGGGGTCTCTTCAGCTGGCTGGGTCGTTCTTTACTACCATGTCTATTGAGCGGTTTGGACGGAAGGTGAGTTTTTATTACGGATCTGTTTTTTAGATTTCAAACTTTTTGCAACCAAACCTAAATTTTATTTTTCACCTCAGAACCAAGAAAATTGAGCATGTATGTAAGCCTGCGGTCCGCGTAAGGATTGTTTAACAACAAATAGGCTGATCCCGCCAGGCAGAACCTCGGCGTGTGACACGCTACTGTTTAAGAGTACCTACCCGCGATGCTGGTAAAAGGATTCAGGTTGATCAGCTGACAGGGTCAATCTACGGAACTGATTTTTGTTTTATGTTACTTAAGGAAAATCCTTCCCTTGATGTAATAAACCATGTCATAAACACCCAAGTCAATGCAGGCCTCTGGCCATTTTCTAATTCCAGGTACCCTTAGCAAGCAGTTCCCTGGTAGTGTCGCTGTGCATGGCGACCCTAGCCACCCACTTCCTGCTGACGTCACGGGAAGTGGGCGTGGCCTCGTGGGTTCCCGTCGCCGCGGTTTGCGTGTGCATCTTCGCGTATGGAGCTGGACTGGCACCGGTCCCTTTTGTAGTTATGGCTGAAGTTTTTAGCTTTGAAGTGAGGATTGTATAATTTACAACTAAAATTTAAAACTTTATTGTATACGGCTAGTCTTGTCCCAAAATTACAGTGAAAAAGAAGCAGCCAAATGCCATAGGTAAGCGGCCATTCTTACGGCGAAGACCTTTATACCACATGGGTCTAAATGGACGTAACAAAAAGTTTCTTAACTATAGATCTATCTTAGCTTTGGGCTAATGGTAGAAATATAGCTGAAAGGGATCAATTAATCCAAGATCAACCGATACCAGCTAAATTTTTAAAGTAATCCAAGATATAAGATTTAAAAAAAGTCTGGAAACCTCTAATCCAAGCGCTCATAACATCTGATATGACAGGATAAGCAATATTTACATAGGCATATAAATAAATAAGTGCTTACTTACATAAAATAAATTAGTAAGTAAGTACATAACTAAATAACAAACCTTATTCCAGGTGCGCGCGCGCATGGCAGGTGCCTCAATGGCCTTCTCATTCCTCTGCAGCAGCATGACGGTCCTACTCTACACCCCAGTGGCGAACCTTCTCGGCGCATACACAGTTTTTTACGCATTTGCAGCGGTTGGAATGTTGGGCTTCTTTTACACTATCCTATTTGTGCCAGAGACTAAGGGGAAAAGTTTAGAGGAGATAAGGGCCTATTGGAAGGAAGAATTGGAACCACTAAATGAGTAACATTATACCAGAGCTCAGCCTTGTAAGAAAAGCGCAAACAAAAGAATTAAATTCGTTCATCTAGCGATCTACCCCCTTACCACAAAAAAGTTAGACCGGTCTAATTCGCAAATTTGTATAAAGAATTAGTGATTTAAACCTAGTTTATTGATTTAGACCAGGCTTAACTCTTTTTGTGGTAAAGCCGCTAGCGTTTATGTACAGACATACAGTGCGGCACAAATATCAAGAAATCTAAAAGTGGCAACAAATTTCAATACATTGCTGCCACTTTTTAATTACTAGATTTTTGTGCCAAGATACCTTACTTATATGTATATCTCTATAAGAACGAAATGTATCCTAACAAATTTTAATGTAGGCTCACCTTACTAACAAAGTAGGTAAAGCATGCATTTTAACGTAAAAGGAATGTGCCTTACTCAATTATGAAGTCTGATAACGTAGTCTAATTAAGTAAGTATGTGTAAATGTAACACTCGGAGGAATATCAGTTATACAAGACGTATACCTTTAATAAATATAATGCTGTTTTATACTCAATAAATTATAAGGTCATTCATACTATATCTGCGGTCATAAATTACAATTGGGGATTAAAGTATTAACATGTCCAAACTTTACCCAAAAATTGTCTATGGCAGTCACCAGGAGCATTAGCATAGCACACCTCCGAAGTGAGTTGCAGAATAATGCTGGATAGTATTATTATATACTTAGGTAATTTTTAAGACTTAAAGACAATAAATTTAAAGAAACAATCATAACCCAAAACTTAATTTTAATCCCCCACAATTAATAAAAGTCGAAAATATCATATTCAGTATTTATTTGATACATAACTACAGAGAATCATCGCGGCGCGCGCCGCACTCCGTCCACGTTTTTTGGTACTCTTACATCAATCGCTTGGAAACTTAATACTAAAAACAAGAACTAAGATCGAACCCTAACAAACACAAATAAAAAATGCTTTGCCATCTTAGACACAGGCTCTCTTAGGCTCTGACCACAAAAAAGAATTAGACCTCGCTTAAATAGTTAGACTAGGTTAAAATAAAGAAATTGACCCGGATTTCTCGATTTAAACTCGGTCTTAATATTTAGACTCGATTTATCTTTTTTGTGGTAAGGCCGTAGGATTTCAAGAACTCTTTCAAGAGCTAAGTGCTAGTTAATTTAAAGATAAATTATAAATAAAAGAAAACCGACATTATCTTTTCTTTTATTTTTATCGCCCATTCTGGACTAGCAATGGAACATAGTCCATACAGCCAAGTCTAAAGTAAGTTTTTTTTTAGTTTGTTCCCTAAGCAAACTCAATGAATTCTCACATTTACTACCCACTTTATCCAAGTAAAACTAATTTTGAAAATAATAAGAAAGAAGTTCGAATAATTCTTGTCGCTTGGCAGGAAAACTGCCACTGAACCAAAAAAACAAAGATTAAACAAAAACCAAAGTGCAAGCTGTTCATGAAAACCCAATTAAAAAGTGTCCTTTTCAAAACGATACGCAAGTACAATTAGTTACAACTTAGAAATACAAGACTGGCACAGCGGGTCAGCTGGGCCGAACCTAACTCCCTTACCAAAGATATTAAACAAGACACACTTCTTGTAACGACACAGATCAAGCGACCAAATTTGTTTTTGTCTCATTTATAACCATTGGAAGGTCCTACCTAACTGAAAAGTACCTATTATACAAACTCTTAAATTAATACCAATAAAAATTCATTCAATTATTTCGTCACTTCAAGTATCAATGTAGCTAAGAGCAGACAGAACAAAGATGATAAACAAGTCTATCTAGAAACCATTTGATAAGATTTAAACCACAAAATTATATTGGTTTATCGTTTTAATTAATACCTTGAGCGCCGGCGCAGTCAGTCAGAGTTGGGCGGAACTAGTTGTGTCGCCCAACATTGACTGCGTTGGCGCTATCGTGTGGATATTTTTAAGACTATATAGGTACCCAGATTGTTTAGCAACACGAAAAATATATAATATACAACACAATTTTAGTGACCAAATCGTATACCAAACGATTTTCATTATATTCAAATACACAATTTATTAATTTTTGACTGTTAATACTAAACAAACTCACTTCGTCAAAATATAAAATTCAACTCGACAGTGGGCTAATAAAGGTTTATCTTGATTTTGTTAACAAAAATAGTTAAAATTATAGTTAAACCGCTGGAAAGGGGGAAAAATATCTTCGGAAAAAACTTCTGCTTTGTAAGGTCCACAACATGTATGTGCCCTAATAGAAGCAGCAACTTTATGCGGTCATGTTCATGTAATTTTCATGATTAATTTGATTTACAGAATTGAACCTTAGAGCACAGGGTAAGTAATATAGTTTAAAAAAAACCTGTTTTTAAACGGCTCAGTTCGATCTAACAAAATAAGAGAAAATACTGCCAAAATGAGATTAAAACAAGTCGAAAGCGTCGCCAAAAAAAAATCCTAACACAAAATAAATAAAAAGACAACTTAATCAAGAATACACCATTCAGTATTGTCCATTCACACCCTATCGAAATCACGTACATTTTATAATAAATCAAATTATAATATTAATAATAAATTTTAAAATCTAAAACGATTTCTCGCTAAATTATGAACTCCAGTCACGGAGTCGATTGCGAGGCAATTTAGTCAAAACGAGAAAAGTTGGAATTTAAAACACGTTTCGATGCTAAAAGACTAAAGAAGCTCGCATCCGTTCACAAATTTTGCCAGATTAAAGGTGTTTTCGCTTCTGGCTCGAAGTCACATTATGGTCGTGTCCAGTAATCGTAAAATCCGAGATAAAGGCGTCTCTACAACTTCAAAGGAGTTTCTGATAAATTCACTGGCCATTAATTTCTAACTATAGTTCATATTCGCACAGACAAACCCAAATATAAAAAAAATACCTAAATCACCTTATGTCATAGACTAAACACGATTTAAGTAATGTCTATCACGTTTGATGTTTACGATGAAGTGATTATCTCGTATTGGAGAATAACCATTCTATACATAATACATCAAAACAAGTCAAATTTTGTATTACACCGAATACGATTAAATAAATCAGCCATTCTCCCAAATAAAGGCGATAAGGTGTCGATATTGTGTCTATATTCGGGCGATATTATCAATGCTTCCATATACATAGTATCTTTTTGTAAACCAGTCTTTTTGACTATACGCGTAAAACGTTTCGACTGGGTGGTTGTCTCACTTCGATTTGACGGAGAGAGAGGATAAGTTTTTTTTTTTGTATTTGACGTCACGAAGATTTTCATAACCAGTTGAATCAACTTGAGTTTTTATGTTTAACTTTAAAATAAATGTGAGTTGCATCACATAAGTTGTTAAAATTACGATTCTCTTGATGGCTGATTAGACGTTAACAATAACAATAACTTAAACAAGAAATGAGTAAGTCAATTTTGTCAAAGCTAAGACGAATTCAAATACCTATCAACAATATTATAGACTCACAAATAATACTGGCAGCCATTTCCAGGAGTTATAATTAAAATTCCTTGCTTGAAATTAAGTAGTTTTTTGATTCTGAATTGATATGCTAGAAGATAGTTTTAAATTTTCCGGACATTCGTATAATGAAAGGAGACCAATTTTTAGTAAAACTTGTAAAACCAAACAATGAAATAGTATAGTAAAGTGCGTTAAAAAATCATAAATAAACTACTTAATTTTCCTGCCAGTACTTATGGTAGTACTTCCAAAACTCGTTAGCATTTCTATAACTAAATAGGTCCGTTCTGTATAAAAAATCACACAACAAAACTTATGAGGTTTGTAAAAGTAAAAATGGTGCAACTCAACATTAAAGTGTTCAAAACCCTACCGTCCTATCTAAGTTCTATTAACGGTGCAAAGATCCTCGACGGCTCAGTCGTCGGTAGTCTCGGCGACGGTCCGCTTGGCCGCGGGTTCTTCCAGCGGCTCTTCCTCGGTCTCACCCGGCTGCTCCAGCCCTGGTAGACTAATTTGTGTCTCTGATGCTTCTGACGGCTGTTAGGATAAAGGAAAATGTGTTTTATTACTATGGCAGTAAGATATATTATTGAATCTATAGAAAGTGACACTATACCTGTATATCGATACTTCCAGAGCGTCCCAAGGGCAAAAGCTTGTAATTTAATAAATACAATTTTAAACACAGAATAGTATAGCAATCAAAAAGGAATTAATTAAATCGGTTTAACTCTTCTCCCGTTTGCCTCATGCAAAAGGAAGAGTAGGTGGATGTCCATACAAATATTGTAAATGCGAAAATAACCATTTCTGGTTGTCTGGTTGTCTGTTTGTCACACTTTTAGGCCAAAATTACTGAACCGATTTGAATAAAATTTGGTATAGACTCTAACTTAAAGCCTATACTGGCGAAGCCGCGGAGCGCATACAAGTTTTATACATATACAATAGAAGATGTAGGTGTACCTCGACATCATTAGAGTTGTTTTCCTTATCGACCACGGCGATGGGCCGCGTGCGCTTGCGGCCGCGCGTCGCCGGCTGCTCCGCCACCGCCGGGCCCTTCTTGGCTTGGAACTGACACAAACAATACATTTACATTAGCTGGTAATAGCAAAACCGCTGTACCGCGCAGCTATGGTATATACCAAAGACACGCGGTGCGGATAAATGTCTGCTGGGGATAGTCAAAGTAAACAAAAATAACCTTTAATAGTACCTAGCATATCATCCCTTTTGTTGTAAGCTGATAATTACTTTCGCGCCTCTAGGCAACGTTAGTCACTAGTGGCTCTACCACCAAAAGAGTTAAACCGGGTCTAAATAACTAGACTAGGTTTAAATAACTAGTTCGTCATACAAATTGGCGATTTTAGACCGGTCTAACTTTTTTGTGGTAAGGGGGTAGGTGACGCGGCAATGGCGTATGGCGCGTATACTACATACTAATAAAGGTAATTTTGGTTTCCTTTGACTAACCGTACGTAACAGACTTTATTCACGACACGTTCTGTATAAACAATAGCTAAGGAACTTTGCGGCGGGGTGGGGGTCACCACGCCTGTGTGAGTGAGATGTGTCGTCTGCTTGTACTGACGTCACTGAGAGGTGACCGAGCGAGGGGGCGCTCTTGCTGCGGGAGGCAGGGAGTGGAGTGTCCACACTGTACGTAGTACTCTATCTTATACTATGATGGTGATGTTTTCTTCCTATAGCCCCTCATCAGATGCAAAGGGCTCGAAGTATTTTTTTCCATTTTAAACGGTCCTGGGCTGCCTCCTCCAGTTACCGCCATTTGTGACCAGTTGTTACGATCTCCTTCTCCACCGATCTCCTCCAGGTGATGCGAGGGCGGCCGGCCTGCCGCTGCCGGATGCGTGCCATGTCAGAGCCTGTTTGGAGATGTGATCGTCGGGTCTCCTTAACACGTGACCAATCCAACAAAATCTTATACTATGCTAGTAGTAAATACCTGCAGTTCGGGCGGCAGGTAGACGCAGGTGTTGGCGAAGTCCCGCTGCGGCGCGAAGTACTACTATACCTGCAGTTCGGGCGGCAGGTGGACGCAGGTGTTGGCGAAGTCCCGCTGCGGCGCGAAGTACTACTATACCTGCAGTTCGGGCGGCAGGTAGACGCAGGTGTTGGCGAAGTCCCGCTACGGCGCGAAGTACTACTATACCTGCAGTTCGGGCGGCAGGTAGACGCAGGTGTTGGCGAAGTCCCGCTGCGGCGCGAAGTACTACTATACCTGCAGTTCGGGCGGCAGGTAGACGCAGGTGTTGGCGAAGTCCCGCTGCGGCGCGAAGTACTACTATACCTGCAGTTCGGGCGGCAGGTAGACGCAGGTGTTGGCGAAGTCCCGCTGCGGCGCGAAGTACTACTATACCTGCAGTTCGGGCGGCAGGTAGACGCAGGTGTTGGCGAAGTCCCGCTGCGGCGCGAAGTACTACTATACCTGCAGTTCGGGCGGCAGGTAGACGCAGGTGTTGGTGAAGTCCCGCTGCGGCGCGAAGTACTACTATACCTGCAGTTCGGGCGGCAGGTAGACGCAGGTGTTGGCGAAGTCCCGCTGCGGCGCGAAGTACTACTATACCTGCAGTTCGGGCGGCAGGTAGACGCAGGTGTTGGCGAAGTCCCGCTGCGGCGCGAAGTACTACTATACCTGCAGTTCGGGCGGCAGGTAGACGCAGGTGTTGGCGAAGTCCCGCTGCGGCGCGAAGTACTACTATACCTGCAGTTCGGGCGGCAGGTAGACGCAGGTGTTGGCGAAGTCCCGCTGCGGCGCGAAGTACTACTATACCTGCAGTTCGGGCGGCAGGTAGACGCAGGTGTTGGTGAAGTCCCGCTGCGGCGCGAAGTACTACTATACCTGCAGTTCGGGTGGCAGGTAGACGCAGGTGTTGGCGAAGTCCCGCTGCGGCGCGAAGTACTACTATACCTGCAGTTCAGGCGGCAGGTAGACGCAGGTGTTGGCGAAGTCCCGCTGCGGCGCGAAGTACTACTATACCTGCAGTTCGGGCGGCAGGTAGACGCAGGTGTTGGCGAAGTCCCGCTGCGGCGCGAAGTACTACTATACCTGCAGTTCGGGCGGCAGGTAGACGCAGGTGTTGGTGAAGTCCCGCTGCGGCGCGAAGTACTACTATACCTGCAGTTCGGGCGGCAGGTAGACGCAGGTGTTGGCGAAGTCCCGCTGCGGCGCGAAGTACTACTATACCTGCAGTTCGGGCGGCAGGTAGACGCAGGTGTTGGCGAAGTCCCGCTGCGGCGCGAAGTACTACTATACCTGCAGTTCGGGCGGCAGGTAGACGCAGGTGTTGGTGAAGTCCCGCTGCGGCGCGAAGTACTACTATACCTGCAGTTCGGGCGGCAGGTAGACGCAGGTGTTGGCGAAGTCCCGCTGCGGCGCGAAGTACTACTATACCTGCAGTTCGGGCGGCAGGTAGACGCAGGTGTTGGCGAAGTCCCGCTGCGGCGCGAAGTACTACTATACCTGCAGTTCGGGCGGCAGGTAGACGCAGGTGTTGGCGAAGTCCCGCTGCGGCGCGAAGTACTACTATACCTGCAGTTCGGGCGGCAGGTAGACGCAGGTGTTGGTGAAGTCCCGCTGCGGCGCGAAGTACTACTATACCTGCAGTTCGGGTGGCAGGTAGACGCAGGTGTTGGCGAAGTCCCGCTGCGGCGCGAAGTACTACTATACCTGCAGTTCGGGCGGCAGGTAGACGCAGGTGTTGGCGAAGTCCCGCTGCGGCGCGAAGTACTACTATACCTGCAGTTCGGGCGGCAGGTAGACGCAGGTGTTGGCGAAGTCCCGCTGCGGCGCGAAGTACTACTATACCTGCAGTTCGGGCGGCAGGTAGACGCAGGTGTTGGTGAAGTCCCGCTGCGGCGCGAAGTACTACTATACCTGCAGTTCGGGCGGCAGGTAGACGCAGGTGTTGGCGAAGTCCCGCTGCGGCGCGAAGTACTACTATACCTGCAGTTCGGGCGGCAGGTAGACGCAGGTGTTGGCGAAGTCCCGCTGCGGCGCGAAGTACTACTATACCTGCAGTTCGGGCGGCAGGTAGACGCAGGTGTTGGTGAAGTCCCGCTGCGGCGCGAAGTACTACTATACCTGCAGTTCGGGCGGCAGGTAGACGCAGGTGTTGGCGAAGTCCCGCTGCGGCGCGAAGTACTACTATACCTGCAGTTCGGGCGGCAGGTAGACGCAGGTGTTGGCGAAGTCCCGCTGCGGCGCGAAGTACTACTATACCTGCAGTTCGGGCGGCAGGTAGACGCAGGTGTTGGCGAAGTCCCGCTGCGGCGCGAAGTACTACTATACCTGCAGTTCGGGCGGCAGGTAGACGCAGGTGTTGGTGAAGTCCCGCTGCGGCGCGAAGTACTACTATACCTGCAGTTCGGGTGGCAGGTAGACGCAGGTGTTGGCGAAGTCCCGCTGCGGCGCGAAGTACTACTATACCTGCAGTTCGGGCGGCAGGTAGACGCAGGTGTTGGCGAAGTCCCGCTGCGGCGCGAAGTACTACTATACCTGCAGTTCGGGCGGCAGGTAGACGCAGGTGTTGGTGAAGTCCCGCTGCGGCGCGAAGTACTACTATACCTGCAGTTCGGGTGGCAGGTAGACGCAGGTGTTGGCGAAGTCCCGCTGCGGCGCGAAGTACTACTATACCTGCAGTTCGGGCGGCAGGTAGACGCAGGTGTTGGCGAAGTCCCGCTGCGGCGCGAAGTACTACTATACCTGCAGTTCGGGCGGCAGGTAGACGCAGGTGTTGGCGAAGTCCCGCTGCGGCGCGAAGTACTACTATACCTGCAGTTCGGGCGGCAGGTAGACGCAGGTGTTGGTGAAGTCCCGCTGCGGCGCGAAGTACTACTATACCTGCAGTTCGGGCGGCAGGTAGACGCAGGTGTTGGCGAAGTCCCGCTGCGGCGCGAAGTACTACTATACCTGCAGTTCGGGCGGCAGGTAGACGCAGGTGTTGGCGAAGTCCCGCTGCGGCGCGAAGTACTACTATACCTGCAGTTCGGGCGGCAGGTAGACGCAGGTGTTGGCGAAGTCCCGCTGCGGCGCGAAGTACTACTATACCTGCAGTTCGGGCGGCAGGTAGACGCAGGTGTTGGCGAAGTCCCGCTGCGGCGCGAAGTACTACTATACCTGCAGTTCGGGCGGCAGGTAGACGCAGGTGTTGGCGAAGTCCCGCTGCGGCGCGAAGTACTACTATACCTGCAGTTCGGGCGGCAGGTAGACGCAGGTGTTGGCGAAGTCCCGCTGCGGCGCGAAGTACTACTATACCTGCAGTTCGGGCGGCAGGTAGACGCAGGTGTTGGCGAAGTCCCGCTGCGGCGCGAAGTACTACTATACCTGCAGTTCGGGCGGCAGGTAGACGCAGGTGTTGGTGAAGTCCCGCTGCGGCGCGAAGTACTACTATACCTGCAGTTCGGGCGGCAGGTAGACGCAGGTGTTGGCGAAGTCCCGCTGCGGCGCGAAGTACTACTATACCTGCAGTTCGGGCGGCAGGTAGACGCAGGTGTTGGCGAAGTCCCGCTGCGGCGCGAAGTACTACTATACCTGCAGTTCGGGCGGCAGGTAGACGCAGGTGTTGGCGAAGTCCCGCTGCGGCGCGAAGTACTACTATACCTGCAGTTCGGGCGGCAGGTAGACGCAGGTGTTGGCGAAGTCCCGCTGCGGCGCGAAGTACTACTATACCTGCAGTTCGGGCGGCAGGTAGACGCAGGTGTTGGCGAAGTCCCGCTGCGGCGCGAAGTACTACTATACCTGCAGTTCGGGCGGCAGGTAGACGCAGGTGTTGGCGAAGTCCCGCTGCGGCGCGAAGTACTACTATACCTGCAGTTCGGGCGGCAGGTAGACGCAGGTGTTGGCGAAGTCCCGCTGCGGCGCGAAGTACTACTATACCTGCAGTTCGGGCGGCAGGTAGACGCAGGTGTTGGCGAAGTCCCGCTGCGGCGCGAAGTACATGGTGGGCACGCGCGCGTCGGCCGGGAACTCGCGCAGCTCGAAGTTGGCGGAGCGCGACCAGATCACGGTCATCGCCAGGTCGCACACCGCCCACAGTTTCTATAGTCAAAACGAAACACTTCTTTACATTTGTTGGTGGGATAGTATAACCTGCGCACGTAAAGAAACGATTTCAAAATGGCGGCCGTTGTATGGGCTGTTTTTCTTCTTAACTCTTCCCTCATACTAATATACGCGAGATAGCATTCTCATACTAATATACAAGCCATTTTATCTACAAAGGTAACCTAGCTATGTAAAAACATTCATTTTGGCTTCGCAGTAAAAAAACACTGCCTTTATCTACATATTCACAATGCTATAAGGTGAAAAATAGTTTGATTGATTGATTGACTCACGTAGTTGGCAGCGTCGTCAGTCTCGTTGAGCGCGTCCTTGTGCTGCTTCATGCGCTCGATGAGGTTCTTGTAGAAGCCGTAGCAGTAGAAGTCGTTCTTCGTTATCAGCGGCTCCAGGATGAACCACAGGCATTGCTTTATTACCTGCGAGATTTACATACAAGCATTTATTTAAAGTAACAGAAAGAAGGAAACATTTATACCAGCAGTCTATGTAGGGTACGATGGAGGCTATAGTGTGAGATGTAGGGTGTACAGCTTGGCAAGAAAGTCGTGAAAAATTTAGGGTGCTACTGTGCTATAGCAATTGCTAAGTTTTTTTTTTTTTTTTCTTTTTCCATAATAATCACACATAACGGCACTATTTTTTCAGTTTAGTTAAGACTTTACAAAACATAAATTTAGCTCAAATAAAAAATTCCAATAATTAACTATTGTTTCTTTACACAAAGTTTATATTTTATGGTTTACAGCTCAAAATAAAAATGGTTCTCATAATAAAGTGGCCAAGCTTGCCAAGCTCTAGATCAATGTGTGATGTGTAGTGTAGTATACATACAGCAGGCTGTAGTGCAGAGCGTAGTCTATAGTCTGTAGTATAGAATACCTTGAGTTGCGGCAGGTTGTCGTACTTGTCGAAGGCGGGGTCGTGCGCGAGCACCGGCACCGCGAACACCAGCATGTAGTCTAGTATACTATATAGTGTAGGTCGTAGGACGTAGTGTACTATACCTTGAGTTGCGGCAGGTTGTCGTACTTGTCGAAGGCGGGGTCGTGCGCGAGCACCGGCACCGCGAACACCAGCATGTAGTCTAGTATACTATATAGTGTAGGTCGTAGGACGTAGTGTACTATACCTTGAGTTGCGGCAGGTTGTCGTACTTGTCGAAGGCGGGGTCGTGCGCGAGCACCGGCACCGCGAACACCAGCATGTAGTCTAGTATACTATATAGTGTAGGTCGTAGGACGTAGTGTACTATACCTTGAGTTGCGGCAGGTTGTCGTACTTGTCGAAGGCGGGGTCGTGCGCGAGCACCGGCACCGCGAACACCAGCATGTAGTCTAGTATACTATATAGTGTAGGTCGTAGGACGTAGTGTACTATACCTTGAGTTGCGGCAGGTTGTCGTACTTGTCGAAGGCGGGGTCGTGCGCGAGCACCGGCACCGCGAACACCAGCATGTAGTCCGGCAGGATGTGCGGCAGCTGGCTCACCGCGCGCTCCACTATAGGAACGACATTGTATATTAACAGTTTGCCATCGGCTACGTCCATCAGTCCTCTGATTGATACAAACTGATACCACTTTTTGAGAACAGACTAGTTTGACAGTCCGCATTTGATTAGATTTTTTTTACTTCGAGATTGAGAAAGATTTTGCTTAGGGTTTTTTTTTTTCAGGTACAGTGGCAGTCTAGGTCGGGGTTACACTTGCAGTTTTTCTGTATTGCGAAATAGCTCTTGTTCTTTGGTAATACAGTTTACGGCGAACGAGACCATAGAAAAATTTGTTATGCCGTTCCATACCGCCACAGTACAATAATACACTCCCGCCTGGAACTCTTTTCGTGAACTGCGTGATACGTCACACCATAGTTTAGACACATACCTTTAGTCCCCACAGTGATGTTCCGGACGTACTCCCGGCGCCGCGCCACGTCGGCCAGCATGTACTGCCGCGCGGCCGTGCGCAGGCGCCGGTCCGGCTCTCGCCCCGCCAGCGCGTACATCCCCATGAAATCTAGCGGGAGACACTTGTTTGGAATGCCCTGGGAACAAACGTCGTCGATATAGAAAGACTAGTCGACTCGGCGAACTTCGTACCGCCTGACCTATTACAATATTGTGCCTGTATTATTATTACTATTGAAAAATACATAAAATAAAATTTATTTTCTAACCGCAATTCATGTTGCGTATGTTGTGAACTGAATCACTGCTTAAATATATTACATCTTGTCACCAATTAACCTACTTACCATTGTAAAAAGGTCAATAGTCCTTATCCGGCTCGAAGGACCAGGATGTTAAGAAAATGTTTTGTAAATGAAATTTATTTACCTTTGATAGTCCTTTGTGTAATTTTGCTGCGAAAGCCTCTCTGACTTGCGGTACTTCGTCCTGTAAAAGAAAAAAAAACATACTTGAAATTTTAAGTTTATGGTCATATTGCTTGTCTCAGGCAATCGAATGTGAAATCAACTGACTACAGAAGGATAGACCAGAAAACTGAAGATCTTGAGGTGCGACAGGTTGTATAGAGCAATAATACAATATGTGATACTATGTAGAAGAGGAGTCAACTAACGATCATGAGACGCGACAGGTGGTAGAACTGGTCGCCGAAGCGGGAGTCAGTACTGAGACACCTCGGGACACTTCTTAAAAAAAAGCGCGTTGCTTCGCGCAAAGCCTCAGCTCGTGTACGTGAGATGAGATGCGCTGCTTGTACTGAGCGTCACTGAGAGGGAGGCAGGGAGTGCCCTACTGTACGTGGTACTATATGATGTGTGGTACTGACGATCATGAGATGCGACAGGTGGTAGAACTGGTCGGCGGTGAACTGGTCGCCGACACTGTACGTGGTACTATATGATGTGTGGTACTGACGATCATGAGATGCGACAGGTGGTAGAACTGGTCGGCGGTGAACTGGTCGCCGACACTGTACGTGGTACTATATGATGTGTGGTACTGACGATCATGAGATGCGACAGGTGGTAGAACTGGTCGGCGGTGAACTGGTCGCCGACACTGTACGTGGTACTATATGATGTGTGGTACTGACGATCATGAGATGCGACAGGTGGTAGAACTGGTCGGCGGTGAACTGGTCGCCGACACTGTACGTGGTACTATATGATGTGTGGTACTGACGATCATGAGATGCGACAGGTGGTAGAACTGGTCGGCGGTGAACTGGTCGCCGACACTGTACGTGGTACTATATGATGTGTGGTACTGACGATCATGAGATGCGACAGGTGGTAGAACTGGTCGGCGGTGAACTGGTCGCCGACACTGTACGTGGTACTATATGATGTGTGGTACTGACGATCATGAGATGCGACAGGTGGTAGAACTGGTCGGCGGTGAACTGGTCGCCGACACTGTACGTGGTACTATATGAGGGTGTGGTACTGACGATCATGAGATGCGACAGGTGGTAGAACTGGTCGGCGGTGAACTGGTCGCCGACACTGTACGTGGTACTATATGAGGGTGTGGTACTGACGATCATGAGATGCGACAGGTTGTAGAACTGGTCGGCGGTGAACTGGTCGCCGACACTGTACGTGGTACTATATGATGTGTGGTACTGACGATCATGAGATGCGACAGGTGGTAGAACTGGTCGGCGGTGAACTGGTCGCCGACACTGTACGTGGTACTATATGAGGGTGTGGTACTGACGATCATGAGATGCGACAGGTGGTAGAACTGGTCGGCGGTGAACTGGTCGCCGACACTGTACGTGGTACTATATGATGTGTGGTACTGACGATCATGAGATGCGACAGGTGGTAGAACTGGTCGGCGGTGAACTGGTCGCCGACACTGTACGTGGTACTATATGAGGGTGTGGTACTGACGATCATGAGATGCGACAGGTGGTAGAACTGGTCGGCGGTGAACTGGTCGCCGACACTGTACGTGGTACTATATGATGTGTGGTACTGACGATCATGAGATGCGACAGGTGGTAGAACTGGTCGGCGGTGAACTGGTCGCCGACACTGTACGTGGTACTATATGAGGGTGTGGTACTGACGATCATGAGATGCGACAGGTGGTAGAACTGGTCGGCGGTGAACTGGTCGCCGACACTGTACGTGGTACTATATGATGTGTGGTACTGACGATCATGAGATGCGACAGGTGGTAGAACTGGTCGGCGGTGAACTGGTCGCCGACACTGTACGTGGTACTATATGATGTGTGGTACTGACGATCATGAGATGCGACAGGTGGTAGAACTGGTCGGCGGTGAACTGGTCGCCGACACTGTACGTGGTACTATATGATGTGTGGTACTGACGATCATGAGATGCGACAGGTGGTAGAACTGGTCGGCGGTGAACTGGTCGCCGACACTGTACGTGGTACTATATGAGGGTGTGGTACTGACGATCATGAGATGCGACAGGTTGTAGAACTGGTCGGCGGTGAACTGGTCGCCGACACTGTACGTGGTACTATATGATGTGTGGTACTGACGATCATGAGATGCGACAGGTGGTAGAACTGGTCGGCGGTGAACTGGTCGCCGACACTGTACGTGGTACTATATGATGTGTGGTACTGACGATCATGAGATGCGACAGGTGGTAGAACTGGTCGGCGGTGAACTGGTCGCCGACACTGTACGTGGTACTATATGATGTGTGGTACTGACGATCATGAGATGCGACAGGTGGTAGAACTGGTCGGCGGTGAACTGGTCGCCGACACTGTACGTGGTACTATATGATGTGTGGTACTGACGATCATGAGATGCGACAGGTGGTAGAACTGGTCGGCGGTGAACTGGTCGCCGACACTGTACGTGGTACTATATGATGTGTGGTACTGACGATCATGAGATGCGACAGGTGGTAGAACTGGTCGGCGGTGAACTGGTCGCCGACACTGTACGTGGTACTATATGATGTGTGGTACTGACGATCATGAGATGCGACAGGTGGTAGAACTGGTCGGCGGTGAACTGGTCGCCGACACTGTACGTGGTACTATATGATGTGTGGTACTGACGATCATGAGATGCGACAGGTGGTAGAACTGGTCGGCGGTGAACTGGTCGCCGACACTGTACGTGGTACTATATGATGTGTGGTACTGACGATCATGAGATGCGACAGGTGGTAGAACTGGTCGGCGGTGAACTGGTCGCCGACACTGTACGTGGTACTATATGAGGGTGTGGTACTGACGATCATGAGATGCGACAGGTGGTAGAACTGGTCGGCGGTGAACTGGTCGCCGACACTGTACGTGGTACTATATGAGGGTGTGGTACTGACGATCATGAGATGCGACAGGTTGTAGAACTGGTCGGCGGTGAACTGGTCGCCGACACTGTACGTGGTACTATATGATGTGTGGTACTGACGATCATGAGATGCGACAGGTGGTAGAACTGGTCGGCGGTGAACTGGTCGCCGACACTGTACGTGGTACTATATGAGGGTGTGGTACTGACGATCATGAGATGCGACAGGTGGTAGAACTGGTCGGCGGTGAACTGGTCGCCGACACTGTACGTGGTACTATATGATGTGTGGTACTGACGATCATGAGATGCGACAGGTGGTAGAACTGGTCGGCGGTGAACTGGTCGCCGACACTGTACGTGGTACTATATGAGGGTGTGGTACTGACGATCATGAGATGCGACAGGTGGTAGAACTGGTCGGCGGTGAACTGGTCGCCGACACTGTACGTGGTACTATATGATGTGTGGTACTGACGATCATGAGATGCGACAGGTGGTAGAACTGGTCGGCGGTGAACTGGTCGCCGACACTGTACGTGGTACTATATGAGGGTGTGGTACTGACGATCATGAGATGCGACAGGTGGTAGAACTGGTCGGCGGTGAACTGGTCGCCGACACTGTACGTGGTACTATATGATGTGTGGTACTGACGATCATGAGATGCGACAGGTGGTAGAACTGGTCGGCGGTGAACTGGTCGCCGACACTGTACGTGGTACTATATGATGTGTGGTACTGACGATCATGAGATGCGACAGGTGGTAGAACTGGTCGGCGGTGAACTGGTCGCCGACACTGTACGTGGTACTATATGATGTGTGGTACTGACGATCATGAGATGCGACAGGTGGTAGAACTGGTCGGCGGTGAACTGGTCGCCGACACTGTACGTGGTACTATATGAGGGTGTGGTACTGACGATCATGAGATGCGACAGGTTGTAGAACTGGTCGGCGGTGAACTGGTCGCCGACACTGTACGTGGTACTATATGATGTGTGGTACTGACGATCATGAGATGCGACAGGTGGTAGAACTGGTCGGCGGTGAACTGGTCGCCGACACTGTACGTGGTACTATATGATGTGTGGTACTGACGATCATGAGATGCGACAGGTGGTAGAACTGGTCGGCGGTGAACTGGTCGCCGACACTGTACGTGGTACTATATGATGTGTGGTACTGACGATCATGAGATGCGACAGGTGGTAGAACTGGTCGGCGGTGAACTGGTCGCCGACACTGTACGTGGTACTATATGATGTGTGGTACTGACGATCATGAGATGCGACAGGTGGTAGAACTGGTCGGCGGTGAACTGGTCGCCGACACTGTACGTGGTACTATATGATGTGTGGTACTGACGATCATGAGATGCGACAGGTGGTAGAACTGGTCGGCGGTGAACTGGTCGCCGACACTGTACGTGGTACTATATGATGTGTGGTACTGACGATCATGAGATGCGACAGGTGGTAGAACTGGTCGGCGGTGAACTGGTCGCCGACACTGTACGTGGTACTATATGATGTGTGGTACTGACGATCATGAGATGCGACAGGTGGTAGAACTGGTCGGCGGTGAACTGGTCGCCGACACTGTACGTGGTACTATATGATGTGTGGTACTGACGATCATGAGATGCGACAGGTGGTAGAACTGGTCGGCGGTGAACTGGTCGCCGACACTGTACGTGGTACTATATGATGTGTGGTACTGACGATCATGAGATGCGACAGGTGGTAGAACTGGTCGGCGGTGAACTGGTCGCCGACACTGTACGTGGTACTATATGATGTGTGGTACTGACGATCATGAGATGCGACAGGTGGTAGAACTGGTCGGCGGTGAACTGGTCGCCGACACTGTACGTGGTACTATATGATGTGTGGTACTGACGATCATGAGATGCGACAGGTGGTAGAACTGGTCGGCGGTGAACTGGTCGCCGACACTGTACGTGGTACTATATGATGTGTGGTACTGACGATCATGAGATGCGACAGGTGGTAGAACTGGTCGGCGGTGAACTGGTCGCCGACACTGTACGTGGTACTATATGAGGGTGTGGTACTGACGATCATGAGATGCGACAGGTGGTAGAACTGGTCGGCGGTGAACTGGTCGCCGACACTGTACGTGGTACTATATGATGTGTGGTACTGACGATCATGAGATGCGACAGGTGGTAGAACTGGTCGGCGGTGAACTGGTCGCCGACACTGTACGTGGTACTATATGATGTGTGGTACTGACGATCATGAGATGCGACAGGTGGTAGAACTGGTCGGCGGTGAACTGGTCGCCGACACTGTACGTGGTACTATATGATGTGTGGTACTGACGATCATGAGATGCGACAGGTGGTAGAACTGGTCGGCGGTGAACTGGTCGCCGACACTGTACGTGGTACTATATGATGTGTGGTACTGACGATCATGAGATGCGACAGGTGGTAGAACTGGTCGGCGGTGAACTGGTCGCCGACACTGTACGTGGTACTATATGAGGGTGTGGTACTGACGATCATGAGATGCGACAGGTGGTAGAACTGGTCGGCGGTGAACTGGTCGCCGACACTGTACGTGGTACTATATGATGTGTGGTACTGACGATCATGAGATGCGACAGGTGGTAGAACTGGTCGGCGGTGAACTGGTCGCCGACACTGTACGTGGTACTATATGATGTGTGGTACTGACGATCATGAGATGCGACAGGTGGTAGAACTGGTCGGCGGTGAACTGGTCGCCGACACTGTACGTGGTACTATATGATGTGTGGTACTGACGATCATGAGATGCGACAGGTGGTAGAACTGGTCGGCGGTGAACTGGTCGCCGACACTGTACGTGGTACTATATGATGTGTGGTACTGACGATCATGAGATGCGACAGGTGGTAGAACTGGTCGGCGGTGAACTGGTCGCCGACACTGTACGTGGTACTATATGAGGGTGTGGTACTGACGATCATGAGATGCGACAGGTGGTAGAACTGGTCGGCGGTGAACTGGTCGCCGACGCCCTTCTGCTCGCAGATCTTCAGCATGGCGGCGCCCGCGCACAGCCGCAGGTGCGCCTTCTCCGCCGCCGACAGCTGGTTCTGCTGTTAAACAGAATTGGTACTCAATAAATAGCAAATAAGGTCGCTTTCTCAGCGGGAGGGTTGCTCCATGGCCACGTCGCCGGGCACGATATCCAAACAATTAGTATTGAAATGAATGGTACCGTTGCGGTTAAAAATATTGATTGACAGTGACGGCGTAACAGATTTGTCTATGGTCTCGTGTTCCCTAGACTGTACCTAATACTAAAGAATAAGAGCTATTTTAACCGACTTCAAAAAAGGAGGTTATCAGTTTGGGGTGAGGGAAACATATACATATACACGGTTACTTTTTTATCGTAAAGGAAAATTTAACACACAGTGGGCATAGTTATACAAGACTGGATTCCTGAAAACAAATTTGAAAAATAATGAACAGCGTTTCCCATTGGGAAAGGCAGATACAATTGATTTCCACTAGCTACGATCCTGAACTACTTCTTTCGCTTATTCTTAAGGCATAAACACACAGAGCATCGAATTCTGTAAAATTTGTTTCTTTGCAGTTATCTGTGGATCGATGGCTATGTCTGTCAATCTTAATGTTTATTCTAGTTTTTTCTACGCAATATCATAAGAATAATAACAATAACACCTCGTACCTGTAATAAGTCCCCCTTGTGAACTATAAATGCGTTCAGCATTCTAAATGTTTTCTGTGCTGATAGTTCGTCCTTTTTCAGACCGAGCAGCCAGCGGGCCATGCATTTGAGACCTGGAATCAACAAAGATTTTAGTTTCTTCATCATTTCAAATGACAGACGACATCGGCTGGAAATAGGCATACCTACACCACAGATTGCCATAAGGACTTTTGCCTTAATGGAGAAGTAAACTGCCAATTTATCCCGCTAGTGTCGTTTGTACGGTCGACCCATAACAAACAAAGTTTTGTATGTGATTTTCATTGGTAGTCCAATTATTTATTAAAAGAACTCACTATGTAGCTGTTGGTTCTAAGGAAAATGAAAATCTTATGTTTCCTAACAATTCCCGGCTAGGAAGCTATGAGGTTAAAGAACTTCAAAAAAAAAACCGAACGGATCGAGGCTATGTTTTACGCCCTGCAGTACCGGGCCGAAGAATAGGACTGAGGTATCCCCTGCCTGTCGTAAGAGGCGACTAAGAGGGGCCCCGGGGTCGTTGGGTGCACGAGGCGGGGGCCTCGTGTAGTCATATAACGGCCCCGAGAAGGACGGCGGAACGCGGTGTCCCGATTCCGTCGTCGAGTGTAGGAAGAGCCTTCCGCGCTCAGGGGGGACTACCATCACTTGTCCCCCCGTGAAGAGGCTAAACAGCCAGTGCTGGAGGGGGTCGCGGAGTTGAACATAACGATCGAAAGATCACCCGTGACCCCCTTGCCAACAGCCGAGATGGACACCGGCGGGGTTTTAGTGGGTGCGAACCCCACATAACCCTGCGACTCCCCCCGGGGTCGCAGGGTACTCGTTAGGAGTTTCCCCGCCTAAAAAAAAAAAAAAAAAAGGCTATGTTTTCGACATTTTGAAGATTTCAACTACCGAAGTATTAGTTTTACTACAGGTTTGTTTCTTATTATATATCTTATCGCTGTTTAGTGGGTGTGCAGTCCTCGCGCAGGGTTTCTGACCCATCTTGAGATGACCTTAGATTGTTTTTAGGTTATATTTTGTTTTACTTGCAAAAGTCATTTAAAATGGTTTATTCGTATGAATTTGTGTCCATACACCCTAGTAATTAAATGTGAACTTGAGATAATGACAAGCAAATAGTCCTAGCTTACATTAACTTAAGTTATTCTACTGTTTACCTGCTTACGAAGTTCGCGTTTTTGCCACGTAAAAAGCCTTCTCATTCATTAATTTCTTCTTGAAACTATGTTTTCTTCAACGTTCCATACGATACAATACAATACAGTGTAAAATAACGTCGAAAAACACAAAAAAATGCCTGGTTATTGTATTTTTACTTGTTTGTTATGGGTCGAACATATAGAGCGTCATCTACAAAAAGTTTTCCGTGTACAACCCCATTGGCAGGTGGTTTGGCGCAATCGCAGTCATCATGATCAAGATTTGCAACCACGGACGCTGATGTCCATCATTTAGGTTTTGTATTAGGAGCCATTTACGACATGAAGGAAGGTGGGGTGGTGGTAATTTATACCGCCTCCAACTTATTTAACAATAACTACAAAATTCTAGCTAGCTTTCGGGAAGCTTAGCTTTTAAAGGAGACGGAAGTACTTTTATTATGAATATTTTATGACCCGATGTTGAATTTGGAACTCTATGCAGCTGTGGAGCTAGTGTGTAGATACAGATTCTACTCATGATTCCGAAAAAAAATTGATTTTATAAGGACAGGCAGCTGGGTCTATTGGAGTCAGTGGACGCATTTCGGTGAAGCAGAAGAAGTGGTGACCTTCCAGCTTGCAGCGTGTTTCTTCAGGCAAGTCCTCCTCGGCGCACCAGTCGCCGGCCGGCGCCGCGCCGCCGCCGCCCTCGCGGACCAAAAGCTCTTTCACTATCTGTAAGTAAGTAAGTAAGTAAAAAACACTTCATTGCAGACAAAGTAAGATACAAAAGTAGTAAAATAACTGGTTAATAAAAAAATATAGAACATTTGAATTTGCATACAACGGGCGACCTTATCGCTAAAAGCTTCCAGGCAAACCACTTGGAACCGTATGTAGGCGGATACAAATTTAATTAGAATATTCTGATTCTGTATGCAATACATTACATTCAATCATTAGTTAAATAAGCCAAACGTATGTCCAACTCGATGCATTGATGCCTCTTGTGGACTCAGTCAATGAGCTGTTGCCTTTCCCTCCCTACTTCTTCGGGGAATATAGGCTTGGGATTATGTTCTGTTATGTAAACCAGCTAAAAGTAGGTTTAGACAAAGACTATTTTAAACAGCCTTAAAAAATGACTTCCTGCGCCTATTTTGCCGTGGCATGCTAATGATTGAATTTGAAAACGACTAGTGTCACCCTGTAAACGACTAGTGGTGTGGTTTAGCGGCGAAATTTAGAGGCTGAAATAAATAATAATTTCTTTTTTTTTGCAAAAAAAAGCCCCGCCTTCAATGAATTTACACATACATAAACTAAGAACTCCCTCTTTTCTGAAGTCGGTTAAAATATGTACTAAAACCTTCATAGTATAACAAATACTTTTGTGAATTCTAAATTCTGTGAAAACTGCATCAAAATCGGTTCAGCCAAACTCAAATAATCACGGACAAACATACATACGTACAGGCCAAACTGATAACCTCCTTTTTTGAATTCGGTTAAATAGTCATTGTCTACCTTCACTATACATTTAGCAGTAATTATATAAATAACGGTTACTAGAGCAAAAAAAAAACAAAACTCTTCTAATAACTAACTTACAACATACTATTTCTAAAGGAGTAATCAGTGATTAATGTCAGCTACCAGCTTCATACACATACTTCCCTATCCTACTGTAAATCAATCAACTAACCTTCCTAGAAACAATATTCTTTATATGCACAGGAAATTTGTCCGGCAGATTGTGCGCTATGTGCCCGAGCGTCACTATGGCCGTCCTATAGTGCTCCGACTGCGGCGACAGGGTTGACTTCAACGTCTCCAGGATCTCTGTGAAGATTGCTTCGCTTTTCTCTGGCACGTTCACGAACAGGCATCTTGAGAATAAACAGTTTGATTAGTTGGTTACGATTTAATTATAGCACTGTCTAATGGTTCCGCAAGGCGTCAGAAACTTTTATCAATCAATTTCTTCAGTGTAGTTCGAAATGAAGCTAACTAAACTGATCGTCTTATCATCAGATCTGCGGACTGACTTAAGTTATTACAAGTTAAAATAGTTGTATCAGTTTAGTACGAATGTGTTGTATGGATTTAACTGACTTTATACTAAGCGTATATCTTAGATAAGATAGTACTGTGAATCAATCAAATGTTATCAAAAACTTTTATAAATAGGCAGTCAAAAACATTAATTTTCACGTGCTTTCATATCCGGCTCGAAGGATTTTTTTTTTTTTTTAATGGGATAGAAATGGATTACCTGTATTAATTTACTCTCAACTATTTATCTTGTAATCATAAAAATACATACCGGACAGCGTTCTTGGCTTGCTTGGGTGTGCCGACTTCAGCGTACGCCTTGCAGAGCGTGGTCAGCCGCGGGAACAGGCTCGGGCACGCGTCGCCTGTACACAAACAACACGGTATTCAAAATACTAATACTGAAAGCGTGTACAGCAATCAGCCATGCTAAAACCGCATCGAAATCGCAATGCTTGACGAAAGCGCTAGCAATGCAATTAAAATCCGATTGACAATGAGAAGGTTACATATCATTCCGCTGTCGGCATCTGTATGTTGTGTATGGAAGTTTGGGCATTTATCTGTACAGAGTGGCGTTCTCATTCATTGTATACGGTCTCGTGCGCACTAGACTGTAATACCAAAAAAGAAGAGCTTTTGCAATACCGAAAAACCGGTACAGAAAATACGCTGAACGAGTCCGTTACTGTACCAAAATTTAGTGAAAGGATCTTCTTACCAACTAAGTAGTGCACCGATCGGTACCAGGAAAACTGTTATTAGCGACCAATTAGTGCCTCACGTTCCTGTTCTATTTTTACGTTGCAATGAATTATTTATTGACTGCATGGCTTTGCCTTCTATGAATGATAAAAAGCGGATTGATTGACATTCAAATCGAATACAGCTTCGCAACAAAAAAAAACAAGTGTCAAATTTTTTGACTGTCATTTGTTTGTGAATGCACAATTGCACACCGCCATGATGCTTTCGCGAGCCGCCGAGCAATGGCGGCTTTTCTCCCGCCTCGCGTTAAATATTCAAAGGTTATAGGTCCTGCCACGTAACTTTAGCTCTGAGCAAAATAAGGAGGGGATTTCTGCGCATGTGTAAAAAAACGAACGAACGAACAGAACGATTGTAAAAACTAAGGAGACGAATAGTATCATTGTGTGGACGCAGCACGATAAAAATAGCCAATAGAGCGCTAGCGCGCGATGCACAATCAGCCCCACCCCCCTATAATTTCCTATGACACCTGAATTTTGATTTCTGCGCATTCAAGGTCAAAGACAAAGTTACATGGTGGGACTGTAACAATAAGACTCACTGAGCGGGCGGTATTTCCCGAGGAAGGTGAAGGCAGCGAGCACGTGCGGCGCGGCGGCCTCGTCGTCCAGCTCCAGCAGCTCCGTGAGCCGCTGCAGCACGTCCTCGTGCAGGAAGTGCGCGGGGAACACGAAGGACAGCATCACGAGCAGCTTCAGGCCCTTCTCCGCCGCCTTGTCTATGTCGATACCTGGGGAGCAGGAGAGATATATCAACATTAATAGTAAAATTCAGACGTAGTTCGTAGCTTATGCCCCCTGACATTGTGCTAGAACATGGACGTCCGTACCACATAAAAGGTCCCATAATCAGCACCACGATGCATCATATTGCAGTTGCCCACGTCTTTAGTGCACACAGAAATCTAGAAATTAAAAAGTGTCGCACTATACGTCCAATCAATATATATTAAACTCTTCCGTTACTGACTGACTGACTGACAGACAGACAACGCAGAGCCGAAACTACTGGGCGTATAAATCTAAAAATTGGCACGTGGGTTTCCCGAAATTCCCACGGTTACGGGAAAAATGGGATTTTTGTGGTCAGGAAGATTCAGCGCGGGAAAAACCGCGGGGCAGCCTCTAGTAAATAACTAAAAGTGTTAAATTTCTTACCCACTACCTCCCCGTGCCGGGAGTTGGTAGGGAGGGACATGTTTGTGGCTTTGCGGGTGTGCTTGCGTCTATGTTTTTAGGCGCCGTTGGATTACGCTTAAGAAAATTCAGTCTGAATTTAAAACTATATTGAGGACTTATCAACATACTAAAAAGTTTATTGAAACTTCAAAGAAAAACGCTAACAAAACACAGCACTCTAATCACTAGTTCATTTGTTTTTTACTAACTTACCGCACTCCTCAGCGATAGTAGAGTCGGTCCCCTTGACGGCTCCCTCCACATATTCGACCAGAATCAGCAGAGACTCGTGGTCTATCATCACGGAGCTGACTCGCTCCAGGAGGATCTTTATTGTGTTGTAGTAAATGTTTGTCATCACTGGCTGGCCCAGTTTCTTTAGTACGCTCGACTGTTAACAAATAGGTTAAATTAGAGAAATATTTTTAAGAATGACATAGATAAATAAGGCTCTGGACGAAACAGAATCTAGTTCTAACAACTGCAGAGGCAATGCTATCAGACCCCACGGTCGCAGATATTTCAAATGCATTAAGAGTGCAATTTGACCGTACATCACAATTACAGTTGGTCTGCATTTTTTTACTGCAAAGAAACTGCAACACAATGGCACGGTTGGTTTGCAGTTTTGTTTCAGTTGCATCAATGAACAGTTGAAATATTTTTAAATCTACATGCATCATTCGGTCAAATACAAAACTGTTCTATTGTAGTTTTACAATAATTTTAAACATTGTAAAAGTAATAAAAAAAACATGATGTACAGACCGTGGTCTTCACGCAGACTTCACAACTAACAGCGGGGTTCAGAATGGTCTCCATGCCCTGTAGAAGCTCCGGCGCTTGCTTCATGTGCTGAGAAAACTTGGTCAAAAACTCCTGCGCTTTCACCGCGTCCGGCAGGAACTTAGTACTTATATGCAGGACTTTAGAGATCATTTCCTTTTGCACAGCCGGCGTAGGCGGCTTCCTGTGCAGCTCTACCCATTCTGCAACCGATCTCCTTACTGCCAACTGGTGTTTTTGTAGTTCTATAAACGCTTTGGTAGCGTTATCGTCTATGTTTGTCATTAGGTAGTATAACTTCTTCATCCTAACCGCAGGTGGCAGGACGTAGGGTACGAGGGACGTGTTCAAAAGACGCTCGACTAGCAAACGGTCTTCTAAAGCTGTCATGTAGTAGCCGTGGAGTATTTTGTCTTTTATCCACTGCACCGCTTTCTGGGTTGCGGGCGGCACGCTTTCCTCTGTCAAAAACTTGCGATATATCATCGCTAGACCGGACATTGCTTCTTTTCGGATTTTGAACTTTTTATCTAGCGTCCTTTCTCTTACAAAATGTAGAAGATCCTCCGATTCAGCGACCACCTCAAAGTCCTTTTGCACGGTCGCTATGATAGCCATTACGACTTCGTACCTTACTTGCTCGTGGGCGTCGTGCTGTCTCATTTTGAGGGTCTCTGTTATATCTGCTCTAAGATCAGGGTGGTGAACTAGGAAGTGCATGCAGTACTGGACGCATTTGATCCTAATATGAACGGAGATATCGTTGAATCTGCCTAGGAAAGCCCTCCACAGCGCTGGGTACTGTTTGGCTAAGTTAGAGTTTGGCTCCGAGAACATTCGAGCAAGTAAAGCTACGGCACTGAGCCTCTCTTGCAGCTGAGCTGATTTGAGCTTGCATTCTAGTTGGGGCAACACAGAGCTCAGTATTGTGGGGCAGCATTGGTTTAACTCGTAAATTAACTCGTACACTTTTGAAAATATTAGAAGGTTCTTCTCCTCTTTGCCGAGAATTAGGTAGTGGTTGAAGAACTGTTGACAAGAGTTAACAATTGAATTGTAATGAAAAACAATATCAAAGATAGTTAAAAGCGATATAATTGCAGTTAACTATGTAAAATAACTGGGACAATAATAATGACTGGGAAATAACAGCTGTCTCAAACGCGAGCTTAAACCGCATAAAATACAGGAGGTAATAATTTTGACTTCTTGAAAATCAATACAGCTTACTTTTCACTTGCAGAAGCCCTTGACTTGGATACGACTGTTTCTATATCAATTGTAATATATATGCCAGCTAATATAGTACCGGCTTTATGATAAAAAAGCAATATTGAACAAAACTTAAAATCGAAATCTTAGAATGTAACATGTTAAAAACAAACACCCTACATAAATATAAGTTACGAGCTTGCCCGGCTTACTTCGTTACGCCATAGAATATAAGATACTACAAAAGACTTGGCTCTATAGACTATGTTCTTTTGCCTGCCCAGAATGGGCTTGATAAATAAACAAACAAAAACAACAAACCACCTGTCAAAATATGTAAACAACGGAAAAAATATTGCACCTTGGGTGAGTACATTATCCCTAATTTTTTTAAAAATCTAATATAGCCTATGACACTCGGGGTTAATGTAGCTTCCTACCAGTGAAAGAATTTTTCAAATCGGTTCAGTATTTCCGGAGCCTATTCGTTACAAACAAACAAACAAACAAACAAATCTTTCCTCTTTATAATATTGGTATAGACGAGCTTTCCCGGCTTACTTCGTTACGCCATAGAATATAAGATAC
Source organism: Euspilapteryx auroguttella (assembly GCA_951802225.1). NCBI lineage: Eukaryota > Metazoa > Arthropoda > Insecta > Lepidoptera > Gracillariidae > Euspilapteryx > Euspilapteryx auroguttella. Next base: position 4,641,116 of record OX637664.1, on the reverse strand, counting down.
TTCAAAAGACTTGGCTCTATAGACTATGTTCTTTTGACTGCCTAGAATGGCCGAATAAAAAACAAACAACAACAACAAACCACCGGTCAAAATATGTAAACAACGGAAAAAATATTGCACCTTGGGTAATATTATTTGAGTTAAGGTAAGGATCCCTAATTTTTTTGAAAATCTAATATAGCCTATGACACTTGGGGTTAATTTAGCTTCCTACCAGTGAAATAATTTTTCAAATCGGTTCAGTATTTCCGGAGCCTATTCGTTACAAACAAACAAATCTTACCTCTTTATAATATTGGTATAGATACATGGCTACGCCAGCGAAATCTCAACGCAATAGTATCCCCTTAATTGTTGAACTTGTGCGGTTAATGGTATTCTCAATGAAAATAAGAATGAAAATCATTTTGACATGTGATAAGTATACATTGCGGGTTTACAGGTGAATCTCTTTTACCAAAGTAATTACCCTTTTTTCATTAAGAACGGAAATAGATCCCTTGTTACAAGTTTTTGTCTACTCACAGCATGAATATACGGCTCCAGTGTATCAGCAGTCTTAACGACCAGCTCCTTGGCCAGAGCGTAAGCATGCTTGGACTCCCTCTTGTTCGGCTCCACGAGGTTCATCAGTATAACGTTCAGCAGCTCGTTGGAAACCACGTCTGACTCCGTGATGAGAGGGCATAGCACGTCCAGCATGAAGGACTTCACTTTGCTCGAGTGCTCCGAACTGTGTAAAAAGGTTGTATTGTGTAATGTAACGCTTTTATTCATAAAAAAAGTAAAAGAGAATTTTAGTTGTTTGATATATGTCAATTTAGTCTAGATACAACAAACCAGAGATGTAGACCTCCAGTAAAGCTACTTAAAACCTACTGTATCTTTATGAATAATAGGGTAAGGATTAATAGGGCTATTTCAGCGATACCAGCGCCAATTACATACTACGATGATTTAATCTTTGATACGTGACTATTTGATTGCATCAAAGTGTCTTTCTAAGTTTAATTAACCTATAATCTACTGATTTTTGCTTAGCCTAGCCACTTTTAGCACCACTTATTAAATTTCACAGGTCTTCAACCAGAAAGCTACACAACAATACCTTCAACAATCTAAGCAAGATTATCTAGTGCATCATAGACTCACATTTTTTATTTCAGCCATGGAGTAGAATATAATAAGTTTTTTTATCGCAATTGGAGCTACTATCGCTGAAATCTATGGTTGCTTTAAATAATAGACTGCTCCGTGGCTCAGTTGGCAGTGGACTGAGTAATCGTGTGCATCCGGGGGTTCGATTCCCGGGCGAGGCGAATATTGATATAATGAAATCGATGTTTGTTTCCGGTCTGGGTGTGATGTTCGTCTCTGTCGGCTCTACCACAAAAAGAGTTAAACCTTGTCTAATCAATAGCCTAGGTTTAAATTACTAATTCGTCATACAAATTGGTGATTTAGACCGGTTTAAACTTTTTTGTAGTAAGGAGGTGTGTGTGTTTCGGGCACCCTAGATACAGGTTCTTCCTAGTTAGGGGCTCTGAGTGTGATGTGTTATTATTATTTGTTATTAATTACTCATAGACGTCCACAAGACTCTCTTGAATATAATAATAATAAATTCTAAATGTAACATATACATTTACTTACTTGACAATCTTAAACATGAGCGAGAACAGAGCGCAGAAGATTTCCTGACAGTCCTCTAATTCAAAGCACATGTTGAAGGACTTGACATAGGCCAGGTTTTCTAGCAAGTAGAAGTAACGCTTGAAGGCTGGGTCCTTTGGGTCTCGCAGCCCTTGCAATTGGTTGATCAGGAACAGGAATATTGTTTTGACCTGTTGGAGAGATGTGTTGCATAATGTTTGTAAGTTTGCAGTTTGTCAAAATAAGAATGGGTTTTTTTGGCTCTTGATATTTAAGTTGACAAAATTTAGAGGTATTGGACAATGTTTTTTATTATGAAGTAATTGATAATTTTGTAAGTATGTATTTATTACATAATAATATTATTTACATATTTATTGGCTCTGCCATGAACAGGAAATAAGCACTCTGTTTAAACTCGTATCAAATGCAGGATATGTACAGTTTGCATTTCTGGCATTATTACTGGTTGTTCAGTAGGCGGTGATGTTTACTGTGACTTTAGAGATCCAAGTTTGATACCCAGAAGGGCAAACATTGTTATGATAGATGTTTATTTCTTGGGTCTTGAAGTGTTTGTATTTCTTTGTTTGTATAACCTGCGCACATTAAGAAACGATCTTAAAATATCGGCCTTTGTATGGGCTGTCTCTCGTCTTAACTCTTCCTAAATACTAATAAACGCGTGATAGCATGCGTTCGGCTGCCATCTTCAGATTTTTTCTTTATTTGCGCGGCTAATATTACGGGAACGATAAATACAGGTTCTTCCTAGTTAAGGGTTTTGAGTGTGATGCGCTATTATTAGTTTTAACAATAAAAACTAGGTACTAATAACTATACCTGTTCCTGATCTTTATAAGGTGCTTCCGGAGCATAGACTCGGAGAACGTCAGCGATGCAGCAAGCAATGAGCAGCTGCACGTCTCTCGAAGGATGCGTGAGGAAAAAATCATCAGCCAGGTGCACTGACAGGGGAATGTACTGCTGGTACATGCCCTCATCTTGCCCGAGACCTTGCAGTGTGTGGGCTAGAGCCTGGTTTGAGGAATACACACACATATTAAATCCTGAGTTTCGTTTTTATACAACGGATCGCATTTTCGTTGCCGATCGCATTTTCGTTGCCGATCGCGTTTTCGTTGCCGATCGCGTTTTCGTTGCCGATCGCAGTTTAAAATCGCAGTTGTTCGAAAATAGCATAACAGCGATCGCATGCGATTGAAAAATAGCAGTTATTCTCACCTCTACACATAACTATAATAGCTTATATTTTTTTAAAAATAATATTACGTTAAAATAGCATTAGCACCCCAACTGCTAACTATTATATTATAACTAAGTCAAATTAATGTTTATCTGAGTTACTCACAAGCACAACTAATAAGTGTAACTTTATATTATTTGAATAAAGACTGCGAAGCATTCATTTCTAGTTTTACAAAGGAGACGAAATCTCAAGTTTTTTGTATTGTCTGTTTTAGAAATTTATTAAAACATATTCAAAAGTAAAATTAATCGACTTTTTATATGTATAAAGATATACCCTATTCTTCTGCAGTCTACTGTATAATCAATACATAGTATAAAACAAAGTCGCTTCTCTCATCTTTTCCTATGTCTATGTACATGCTTAAATCTTAAAAACTATGCAATGGATTTTGTTGTTGTGTTTTTTTTTGATTTGATAGAGTGATTCAAGAGGAAGCTTTATAAGTATAATACGTGCAAAAGATAGTTAAAGGTTAGGCGGTTCGAAGTTCGCCGGGTCGACTAGTTCACTATAAAATTGAATTTGATTTTATAATCTTCTTCATCATTTCATTTCAGCCGTAGGACGTCCACTGCTGGACATAGGCCTCCCTCAAGGCTCTCCATCTGTACCGATCTCAGGTGGCCTGCATCCAGCGTGGACCCGCAGCCTTGCGCAATTCATCCGTCCATCTGGTCGGTGGACGTCCTACGCTGCGCTTGCCGATCCGTGGTCTCCACTCGAGAACTTTTCGGCCCCAGCGGCCATCTGTTCTGCGGGCTATATGACCTGCCCATTGCCACTTCAACGAGCTTATCCGCTTGGCTATGTTGGTGACCCTGGTTTCTCTGCGTATGTCCTCATTTCTGATTCGATCCCGCAGAGAAATCCCGAGCATAGCCCGCTCCATGATCTTCTTAACTTACTTCAAATACTTTCAAACTTAATTGATAAAAAAAGAAACAAACCTTTAGTCGTCGCACAAGCTCATCTGGTCCAAGATCATCTGTAATAGGGCGGCAGCCCTGCGGGTACACTATTTCCGACATGCTGCCAGGCTGGGAAAAGGAATATTTTTTTTAAATAACTCATCCTTCTATACTAAAAACAATCAACCCGTAATAGTCTTGTTAGCAACTTGGCTAAGCATTGCTCCCATTTTTGATCTTGCAACAGTAATAGCCTTGTTAAAGCAGCACTGGTTAGCAAAGTTGCTAACAATACAACTACGAGTCGATTGCTTTTAGTGAGGATACTTGCCCCCCAGAAGTTTCTCAATGAGTTTTGGTGGATTCAGTCAATAGGGGAATCCATAGTTCCATGCAAGTTATCTGAGTGCAAACACTTTTAGATAAATAATACAATGTGTGGATATTATTTAAAATGTTTTGATAACTTGCTTTTAAAGTTAATTGAAGTCAAAGCCCTAATGAATGTAATCAATATCAACATGAATTTTATCAGCCAATGATAATGAGCATGCAGTAAGAGCAACATACAAACCACAAATGGCACAACTCTGGACCAAACCTACTCTATACTTTGCTTGGCCAATTGAAGAATGCTAAAAAACTAAAATAGTGTGATTTGAAAGTTGTTAATGGCAAATTTTCTACTGAACTTTCTTCTTAAACACATTAACAAAACATAAATAATATTTATATTTACAAGTTTATCAACTCTAGGCCAGGCCAAAATACCTCACAAACCCTTTTTTTATATCATCACAATGTTTTAAGGCAAACTATGATTTGGATGCCAAAGGAAAAGCACTGAATAAAGGAAGAAATCTGACCGCCCAGCTGCGCTATTGCTCCTGGCCTAATCCTGCAATTTGCTTATGAGCTTGAATGCCTTAAAAATGTGCAGCTAAGTGCAGGCACTACTCTATTCGCCACCACAGAAGAAGAAGGGAAAAAGACTCTTGACTCTTTGCACCACAAGGAGTAAAGGGAAAGAATAATTATCAAAGGCTTTTTATTAGGTGATCTGATTGCACTCTGTCCTGAAAATGGTCTTGTCAAGAAAGATGTTTTTTTCTTTATTTCATGTATAATAAATGTTTCTTTAGGTAACAAGTTTTCCTGAATTACCTATAAAGAACTGTAATGTAAGTAATCTAAATGAATTAGAATAAGCAATCTATATTATTCTGTTGTCAGAAATGGACCCCTTATCAACTAGGTAGATAGGTAACCAATAAACTACTAATGTTCTCTCCTCTCAACTTTAGGAATTATGTATTAGTTTTTATTATTTACATAAAGAGCTAATAAAAATACTATGCTATATGTGGAAAAATTCGTAATCTTAATTTCTGCGTCGCGCCGCGATTGTATACAACATCAATGGCTGTGGAAACAAATCATAATTGGTAGGGCACAACAGAGGTAGATAGCATCCTCGATTTGTAGGTTAAAAACTAAGACCGCTTATTAAATAAAGAACCTTTTGAGGTAATTAGGTCATACATCATGCAAATTAGCTAATATTGCAAGGATATATGCTGAAACACTATAATACTCACGAGAAATCATAGACGTGGGTCTCCAATGTCGATGTTTACCAAAAAAAACTTCAGCGGTACACAAATAGTTCAAATCAATCAGGGAAAACACATAATTACTCCGTAAATAGTCAACAATAACACTTTATCGTTACAATGTCACGTAATTGTAATACATTGGAATTTTGTTTAGTAACAAATTTTTAACATTGAAAAATGTGGACGCCAAAAGCTGTAAAAACTGAGTGAAGTTAGTTTTTGGTCGCAACCGCAAGATGGCAGCGGCTTTAGCCGGGACCATAGATTCTATAGGGTATCGGTATCTTTTTGTAGATCTGGTATCTGGTGGACGACGAGCCGCGCGGCATGGGCGTCGTGTGGTTGTGGAGCGTTAAAATTAATTACCTACCTATTACATTTAACACGTTAGAGAAGAAGAAGAAGTTATCAAACGACCTAATACACAGAAATAGAGCTTTGATATAGCATACTGAGGAAAAGGGACATTCATCTAACAGTCGCCCGCATCGGTTTCTACATTTTATTGAAAAAAGTAACAAATAATATGCAAATAATATAGAAGGAATATCTTTTTAATACTTTAAAATAAAATTTGCATACCATAATTTGATTTTCTATATCATTATTCTTACCTATGTAATTTTAACAAAAACTATTAAGTAATTTAAGAACTAGCTAGGTATTCTCGTTTTTTAGAATGTTCACCTTTGACGAAATAAGTGCTCGAGGTTTTTTGATTCCACTTGTGTTAATTGTGTTTCTCAACTGAATGAGTGGAAATGAAGAATGAAATAATGAAAAATTACAACTCTTTGCCTCTCCCATTTGGTGAAAACCGGGCCTAAGGGTATGCTGCCTAGCCCACACACAAAACAAACACTGAACTTAATTTTAATTTTAGTTTCAATAATATAATGGAGAAAAATAAAACACGAAGACAAAGTAATTTTTAAACATTTTTTAATATAAAAAAGGAAAGGACTTACTTTCATAACATATTGTATTTAAAACTAACTAAGTACCTTACACTAAACTGTATTCAAATATGTGTCTCTTTAAGTAAATTTAAGCTTGCTTTCGGTTTTGGACGTATTCTCATACGTAGCAAGTCTACAATTATCTTATAGCTAAGTACATATACAAATATTTTTATTTTGCATGTACAAGCAAAAAATCAAGCTTAGTAAGTAATAATTATGTACATAACATCATTAGGTATGAACAAAAAAAACTCTACACAGTTCAAAATGTAAAAAAGGACAATTTAAGTATTTTCTCAAAAAAGAGCAAAGTTACAATAAAATATAATGGTAACGTGATACCACCGGCGGCGGTCTATAAAATTAAATTAAACATAAGCAAAAATTAAAACAATATAAGTATTTTACTAATTGAAATAAAAATAAAATGTTATCTATACCTAAAGGCTAAAATGTTTCTTAGGGTGCTTACAATAAAATTATTTCATTCGCATAACAGAATTGAGCATTAAATGTAAGATGACAAAGGTGCTAGCACACTGGTATAGTACATACAAGTAGAGAAGCTCATCTAGTAAAGTATTGAGATTATTGACCAGCGGTTGACGTCTATCCGCTGATATTAAACTATTACAAAAAATTCTTCACCATTCAATCAAGCTCTAATTTTCTAAACGATCCAGCTGTAGAATGAATATCTTGAGTGAGATCATTTTTTCCAAGAGCGTTAATATCTACGCACATATCATCAAGAGCTAAGAGTGCCTCTCTTCGAGCCAGCAAGTTCTTTTTAAGTTCTTCAATCATATCCTTGAGTGGTACAGTGCCACCGTATTCTTTTGGCAAAATCGCTGGATCGACATGTTTCCTTAGATCTTCAGCGGTGCGATGGAACTGGAAGTGTTAAAAATTGTTTGTTAAGTTACGTTCTATGTCTATGAAAGTGAGGCTGCACGGTCTCTTCACCTTTGCCTTTCGCACAGAAATAAAAAGAGTAAGAATGTCTATTTTTTCTGGTGGTTGGTAAACTGTAAAATTGACAATAAATCGAGCGCGAAAATTTTAAACCATTTGCGCGCGAACAACGAAAACTTACGAAGTTAGAAGAGAAAAGATATTGGGGATGGTATGTACATATTTTATCTAATCTAAATAGTAAGTAAGTATTAGCTAAATCCTTATTCTTAGAATTTTATTTTAATTTACCATTACGCGATCCTTGAGCTTATCACTGAGCAGAGATATGGCGAACTCGAAGAACTTTGCTCCGTAATTAGGAATATTTACAAAGTGAGTGCACTTGTGTCGCATTGGCGTTGAATTCTGAAAATAAAAATAAACTTCATTAAAATTCCATAATGTTTATGTGTATGTGATTCATTGTTTTTTTTTTTATTGTACAGTGGCGGTCTAGGAGGCCGTAACAGATTTGTCTATGGTTTTGTCAGCCCTAGACTGTATTGCCAAAGAACAACAGCTATTTTGCAATACAGAAAAACCGGAAATGTTACGGCGACCTAGACCGCCACTGTACCACTTTTCCTAACAGAAAAAAAACTTATTATTTTCTGTGGTCTAGTCAAGAGCGAACTTAGATATACCTAATTATTCCCACTAAGCCTTGTTTTGAGATAGGGCCCACGCATCCTTATCATCCTAGGGAGTAAAGCTAACAGAATTACCTGTATACAGTTGAGCATGGTCCTCACTTCGTTGAGGGACCACAAGCTGAGGTGAGGCATCTGCATTCCAGCCTCATCGTTCACGTGCGTGTACCCAGCGAACTGTGAGCGTGGCTCGTCCAGTAATAGCTCAACGATCATCGAATGGACACGGGCCATGGTGCTGCTGTCAAACGCGTGGGGATCAAAGCGGCCTGTAGATGAAAAATAGTTTCTTTAGTTATGGGGACTGTACTGTAGGTCCTTTACATTACATCATCATTATCCCAACCACAAGACGGTCACAGCTGTACGACAGAGGATATAGGTCTACCTCAAAGATTGTGACAAGGACTAACATTGTAAAGGGGTTTTGCCGTAACCCCCACTTTGGCAGGCGGGTTGGCGATGGCACAAAGGCTCTTCAAGTTTTTCAACGATGGTCGCTGCTGCCAGTCTTGATCCTGACGCTATAGGTACTTTATACTTGGTAGTATGTTGAGTAGGAAAAGGTTAACACAAACAAAAAAAAAATTTATTATTGAAGCAAGCAACCGAAAACAATAAAAAATAACATTCTTTACTGCTCAATATATTTTAATAAATTTAAGAATTCTACATTTAAAGCAACGTAGGTAGGGTAACTTTGAGCAGAAAAACTTACCGATACAAGATATAATGACCCGTCTTCCCAAAGCGTCCCTTTTCGGGAGCGGGACAAGGTATCCGGCATCCACGACAGCAGCAATTTTAGGATCCAATGGGTCTAGTTTGTGGAACCATTGAGGGTGCAACTGACGAATGGTGAGGTACCTCTCAAGCATGGAGCTGGCTTGCGGGACAGAGTACTTTTTTGTGCGAAGGAAGCGCAGCAGAAATGGGTCGTCTGAAAAAAAAATACATTTGTGAACTTTGTGGTGGTGAGGTGAATAGAAGAAAATTTAGATTTATCCCAAAATAATAGCCGATGGAGCCAAAGGCCAAACATTTCTTGAGTAAGTTGGAAGACAGCCAACACGTGTCTAAGAAACATGGATATTTAGAGGATGTCCAGCAGTGAAATACCTAAGAAGACATATAATATTATGGACTCCTACTTACAAAGCCTTGATTGTTACGTCGTCGATGTAAGCCTAATTAAGTAGCTATATTAAATTGTAGAAAATGGCGTCAGATGGCCATTTCATTATTTCATAACCAATTTAAGTATGTGATTAATTATTCTTGCATAGTAGTAGCAAGCAATTGTAGAGACACTTTGAGAGCTGCCCTTTTGTATAATATTAACTTTCAACTCCAATAAAAAAGTGATATATCAAGTAATTTCATCCATTTATCCACTGCTGGACCTAGGCCTCCTTGACAGATCACCATACCGACTTGGTTTTTTTTTTGGACCCTCATTCACTGTGGTCCCGCAACCATCTTAGACATATCATAATGCAATTTTGTATAAAAAAAACTATATGTATGGTGTGAATAAACTTTTCTTTGAAAATGCACTAACCGGTACGGCACTTTTTGATAGCTGGATGCTTTTCAATAAAATGCCTCAATTGACCCAGGGCATGCTCCCTAATAGCTGGTTCTTCCCTCAACTCAAGCCGAGCCGCCTCTCTCATGTCCGGAGGCAAATCACCGCTTTCCCGCTCTTCTGCCTCGAGGATCCTCATTCTGTCATCTTCACTCAATCTAGGGTCTGCTTCCGCTTTCGGTTCGTGTTCTCTTCGGCAGTTTTCGGGTTGCAGTACCGAAGTCGCCATTTTGATTATCTGAAAAAGAAGAATAGTTTTGGTTTAAATTTAAAACTCCTTTACAGCTTGACTTATGAAACTATTATGACCTAAATAACCTTCCCAACCTGCTACCTTAAAAACTGCCTAATAAAGGTTGGTGTATTTATAAAAAAAAAATTAACACGACAAACAAAGCGAATTGTCTTTTAAAGGTTAAGATTACGCAAGTATAGTGGGTAATAGCAACAAGACCTTGTCTAAAATCCATTTGGACGGTTCTAGTTCTACGGTCAAACATCTCAATCCATCTGATTGTATACTTGCGCAGGCGCATAAGTTAGAATGGCACGCGATCCTCCATAAAACTCTTGACCCGCTTTATACGGAAAACGTTACTTAACATAGATGACGCCCGAATACGAATAAGATAAACGAATTTCAACTTTAATGTAGAGTTTGTAAGATATTATTTTCTTTTGGCATTTAAGTATATTTCCAATGATTATTATATAACGAATATTTCGGTATGTGTAATATACACCCTTATAAAATTAAGTTTAATTTAAGTACGAACGTGATCGTCAACTAATGTAAATTTTCTCGGCGAAGCAGCGTGGCGCACAATACATAGTAAGTATTGAATAAATGCTCTTTCAGATTAATTTACAAAATAAATATTATTGAATATTCCAGTCACACAAAACGTCCAAAAGCCACATTGACCTTCACACTAGTTGTTAGCTGCCTTCCGGCAACTTTCACTCGCCTACTTTCCAACTGCTGCTGGTTTGTGCAAATTATCTATCAGCGGAATGAGCAATTTTGTTGCATTGGACTGTTTGATGGCGCAAGTGATCGTTAAAATAAAAAAATTAAAATGAAACCGCCGAAAAAACTGAAATGCATAAAAATATAGAGAAAAATGTCTAATAAGAGTTAATTAACTCATTTCTTAAATTAATTTAGTTATACCAAGTAATTCTATACTAAAATACACAACTACTACTACATTATAAATAATAATAATTAAGTAATTAATTAAGCAAGTAATTTAGCATTAATTAGCTATTTACTTTGAATAACAAGAGTTACCGGCGATACTTAGAAAAAGACGCAAAAAAAAGTCACACGTAATTAAAAACCGTATCGGTGCTATGTTTCTACTGTTTCAGCTTTATACTAAAACTAGCTGTCCCGGCAAACTTCGTATCGCGCCCGCCGTACCTTTTTATATGGAAAAATGTTATTGTGGTTTTTACTAACTTCCCCTCCATTTTTCCATATTTTCTCACCTTTTAAACTTTCCCTGGACTACTACGAACATTTCAAGAGCAAAATCAGCTAAATCGGCCCGGCCGTTCTCGAGTTTTAGCGAGACTAACGAACCTCGATTCATTTTTATATATATTGTAGATACATATTTAATTGCAATACTTTCATTATCTATCGATCTTAATTGACTGACACGCATCGATCAATCCCCCGAGACTTCCGCGTCTCTATTGTACGATTGTAACCAATGTGCCTTCTCTCTATTGTATAATTAAACCTCAATTAAACTTAGAATTATATAATCAATTAACTAGATAAGTACCTACATATCTACTTCATCGCATAATAGCTTTATACCTTTTAATTTAAGGGTATAAATTTCACAAGCTTGCATGCAGAGAACACTATAATGTTGTGTCGTCTGTCTGATTTAAGGAACCTCATGGACTGTGACTTTACATATTCGGGTTCGACTCCCGGCGGGGGCAAACATTGTTATACAACTTGCGATTATGATTAAAAATAACTCACTCACCGTCTATACACGGACACTTAACAATCACATCTTTGAAGCCGCTAAAGTACAACCTAAGCGGGATGAGATAAATAAGGCAAGACACGCGTGTCTCTACATTAAGTATGTACTTTGACTCTACAATTACAAAGTATGTACATATTATAACTCTACAATCACAAAGTACCTAGACTCTACAATCAATATGCTGCTTATTTATCCCATCCCAACGAGTGCACAGTGGTCGAGTACCGAGTGCAATGAGAGATTGAGGGCCGGTCGACGCTCCGACCGGCCCTGCCGAAATATTGCGACATGAGGTTCGGAGATACTTTTATGTTCTCGCCTTGTATACAGGATGTTTCTGTCAAGTACCAACACTAATAATGTAAATTATATATAGGAATGATTTCATTGTAAATTGGTTTGTTTGAATAGAATAGGCTTCTAAACTAACTACTGGACTAATATGAAAAATTAGTACACATTACAAAAATCTTACATTATCGTGGAAAATAATACCAATAAACAAAAAATATTTGGTGCGAGGAGCTTACAATCTAACGATTTTCTTCCTTCCTAGGCGAAATAATGACAAAACTAATGTCTCCTACAATAAAAATGATCTAGTCATCTAAATAAAATAACGTTAGATGAAGGAAAGCAGTTCCGCTCTATGCAGCTTTAGTATTACGTTCTACCAATGCATAGAGATTTGGAAAAATTGTTAAGAATAAATTTTAATGCGAGTTTTGTAAGTAACATTAGTGAGTGTTTGAGACAATAACGAGTTAAGGTCTCACTCAGGTCGCGTGATCTGTTATTTTTGTAGAGCCGCGAGTATAATATACAAATTTCGCTCCAGAAAATTTTATATACGGAAGATAGTTTTTACACCATTTCAATTGATATTTATTAATAAGTAAAGTAGATAGATACGTAGGTATTGCATCGATCCAATAAGGAGCATTACCCTCAAAACGGAGTGCATGCGCATGCGCAACCTGTTCTCGACGAGGTGACCGTTACTTAGCCGAATTGCGCCATCCCGCGGGAACCACTGGGCACTGGTTTTTGGGTTCACTCGACAGTTGGTCCGCCGTGACCAGTGTTTGGATTTTAGATAATTCATCAAAACCGCAAGACCTACACTGTTGGATTAGGACTCCCGTCGCACAGATTTCAAGACTGTGGCTTCTGAAAATTTTCAAGGAAAGACGCCGTTTCCCGTCCTTCGGGTGTTCCCTTAGTCGCCTTTTACGACATAAGTGGTTGGGGTGGTGGAATTTTAAGTCCCCACCACAAAGCGAAAAATAAATGGATATAAGTAATTAGGTATAATATAATAATAATTCGCCCTATATATATCATGCCTGATTTGTCTAAAAATAAAACTTATAATTTCAGGTTCATTTCAAGTATGCAGATGCAGTAGAAACATTAAAATGTTAATGTGTGCAATAAAAAAAATTACTACAAAATCTACGGAACCGTTGCAAATAAAGATTATTCGTGTTAAATGTTCAACAAACCGTTGCACGTTCCGAATTTAAAACAAGCCCAAACTGTCCCGTTATACTGTTACGCAATCTCTTTATTTTACAAAACGTTTTTTTTTCTGCGATCAACTTTTAAGTTGTTACGAAAAGGTTTTATGGGGTCAACTAAGAAAATAAATTACGAAAAAGCGTGGTGTACACATCATGTAACAAGCAGATGTAACTGACAGATAATTAAAAATTAAGAGTTTAGAGTAGTTACTAAGAAAGATTTACACATTACAATCAGAAGACTTTGAAAAATAACATACCCCAGTTTTATTACACTAATATTTTAGTGAGGAAAAAGATTTCATTTGTTTTATCGAACAGGCTCCGATAGGTTCTGGAAAGATTTCAAGAAATTTACACCATTAGAATCCTGCCTGTCACTGATGAACATTTTATATAGGCTTCATCAATATTAATACATAGTATAAAATGAAGTCGCTTCCCGCGTCTGTCCCAACGTATGCTTAAATCTTTAAAACTACGCAACGGATTTTGATGCGGTTTTTTGCTATAGATAGAGTGATTCAAGAGTAAGGTTTATAAGTATAATACATTCACAAGATAGTAAAAGGTAAGGCAGTATGAAGTTCGCCGGGTCGACTAGTTAGATATATTAGTTGGAATTTGGCAGTAAACGGTCTTCAGAGGTCCGGAATCGATTACCGGCGGCGGGGGCCAACATTAATATGAAAGGTGCTCGTTTTCTGGGTTTGATTTGATTGTATGACAATTATAAAAAAATAGAATAATAAATGCTAGAGTAGCATTAAATTAAATACGTGCCCTAACTTCATTATTTTAAATATATTTCCTATATCCTTATGAATCCTTAAACGGTAAAACAATAAACTCATCGCGCCATTCAACCCATACAAAACACTAATGGCTCATAGAAAATATCTAACAAACAACCCTGTAATGTTGTTTACGTGCTGTTATTATGAATAATGTTTAACACGATGGGATGGTAAAATTAATCATGAGTAAGTACTTAGCTGTGGATTCGTACATTTTATTGTATTTTCAACATAGCATTTTTGTCTCCACGCGCCAGCGCTGCAACCTAGATTAAGTTGGCATTAAACGGCGATTAACTTTTTTTGTGTTATTATTATAATGCGCTAGTTTATCGCAAATTGATGGTAAAAACGGGAAGGATTTACGTATGTGGACTTATTTTGTATACGTTTCATAAATTACTTCATTTCATTGGTAGTAGATACATACGTTTATATTGGATGCAATATATAATAACTATTATTATTAGGAACCAGGGCATATATATAAACTAGCTGGTGCCCGCGACTTCGTCTGCGCATATATAATATTGGTATGGAAGTATAGATTATTAACTTAATAAAATCCTAAGTCTGTTCATTTATTACCTACTACATATACGCACACTTTGGACACGAATCAATTAATAAATTAATTTGTAATTTTATTTCTATGTCTTTAGTTTGAACGCACCAATCGCAATGCGAATAGTCTGAGCGCTATCAAAATACAGGTCGCCGGTATTATGATAGCGCTCAGTGACAGTGGATCAGACTGGCGCAGGACCGTGGTGCATGGCGTGCGAGAGAAGAGGCCTATATCCAGCAATGGGCTCTTACAGGTCGATGATGATATCATAGTACATACATACTTCGAAGCTAGGTAATGTTCGTAAGGGGCGCTCACTCGCGCACTGACTCGCGAGTAGTCCGAACGCTATCATAGTACTTGGCAGCTCGGGAATGTTTGTAAGCCACAATCACTAAATGGCGGGCACTCTAAGCGCTATATCTGTACTTGAAAGCTGGGGAATGTTCTGAAGTCACTAACTTGCAAACGTCTGAGCGCTATCATAGTACTTGGCAGCTCGGGAATGTTTGTAAGCCACAATCACTAAATGGCGGGCACTCTAAGCGCTATATCTGTACTTGAAAGCTGGGGAATGTTCTGAAGTCACTAACTTGCAAACGTCTGAGCGCTATCATAGTACTTGGCAGCTCGGGAATGTTTGTAAGCCACAATCACTAAATCGCGGGCACTCTAAGCGCTATATCTGTACTTGAAAGCTGGGGAATGTTCTGAAGTCACTAACTTGCAAACGTCTGAGCGCTATCATAGTACTTGGCAGCTCGGGAATGTTTGTAAGCCACAATCACTAAATCGCTGGCACTCTAAGCGCTATATCTGTACTTGAAAGCTGGGGAATGTTCTGAAGTCACAAACTTGCAAACGCCTGAGCGCTATCATAGTACTTGGCAGCTCGGGAATGTTTGTAAGCCACAATCACTAAATAGCGGGCACTCTAAGCGCTATATCTGTACTTGAAAGCTGGGGAATGTTCTGAAGTCACTAACTTGCAAACGTCTGAGCGCTATCATAGTACTTGGCAGCTCGGGAATGTTTGTAAGCCACAATCACTAAATCGCTGGCACTCTAAGCGCTATATCTGTACTTGAAAGCTGGGGAATGTTCTGAAGTCACAAACTTGCAAACGCCTGAGCGCTATCATAGTACTTGGCAGCTCGGGAATGTTTGTAAGCCACAATCACTAAATAGCGGGCACTCTAAGCGCTATATCTGTACTTGAAAGCTGGGGAATGTTCTGAAGTCACTAACTCGCAAATGTCTGAGCGCTATCATAGTACTTGGCAGCTCGGGAATGTCTGTAAGCCATAATCACTAAATTGCGGGCAGTCTAAGCGCTATATCTGTACTTGAAAGCTGGCGAATGTTCTTGAGTCACTAACTCGCAAACGTCTGAGCGCTATCATAGTACATGACAGCTCGGAAAGGTTTGTAAGCCACAATTACTAACTCGCGGGCAGTCTAAGCGCTATTAGGTATATCTGTACTTGAAAGCTGGGAAATGTTCTTAAGTCACTAACTCGCAAACGTCTGAGCGATATCATCGGGAAGGTTTGTTAACCACAATCACAGATTCGAGGGCAGTTTAAGCGCTGTATGTGTACTTGCAAGCTAGGGAATGTGAAGCTCCGACGCCCGAATACTTCAGTCACGTTTATTAAATATTATTAAAAATAATTCAGCCGTTCTTGACTTATAAATAGTGTTATTAACACGACTTTCTTTCATATATAATAGATTATAGTGTGCCCCATTCCCAATATTCCCGTGGTAATACCAGGATAAAAAGTAGCCCATCTCCTTTCTCTGGCTCTAGACTATACATTGTATAAATTATAGTGTGCCCCGCGGCTTCGCTAGCGCACTTTCCCTTGAAACATAAATTCCCAATATTCCCGTGGGAATTTCGCGATAAAAAGTAGCCTATGTCCTTTCTCAGGCTCTAGACTATCCATATACCAAATTTCATCCAAATTGGTTCAGTAGTTTTCTCAGGAAAGAAGGACAGACAGACAGACAGAGTTACTTTCGCATTTATAATATTAGTATGGAAGTATGGATATGGATTTGTTATATTATTTTAACGGTTACTAATGAAGTTCATATACCTGCTTATTGAGCAAGATCCTACTTACGAATAACGACTAGGTAGTTCTAAAAAGAAGGAAGTTGCGACTTATGACATCAATAGTTACTGAAATAGGCAGACATTAGCTCGCCTATCTGGCAAATGGTTAAGATTACGCATAGAGAACTGGAAAATTACTGTGGTTCTTTCGCCAATAGACATATCAAGAAAATTCTAGAGCTTTAAAGATTGCCACTAGACCAGCATACTTTACGAAATATCCCCTGTGTCGGTTACCTAACTAAGGTTTGGACCAACTCTCTCGATTTGAATTCAAGGATATCGTATTTTATGTGCACCACATTTATTTGTGTAAATTCAATTATTTAGTATTTAATGGTATAATAATAATAACTTATTCGCAATTAGAACAATACTCTCAATACCATTAGAATGTTTTATTTTTCCTACTAAAATAAACCTGTATCTAGGGTATTTTTAAATTACTTTAAATCAGAATTACCAGAATCGAGCTGGTGATAAAATTGCTACCAAAAGTCACTGTAATAGTTGATTTCTCATATCAAGCCTTGCAATTTGGATAGTCGATATAAACCCACCTACCTGCTCGAAGAAAGGAAATTATGCTCATTGTGGTAGTTTTTTCGTTGTTGCCTAGTTACCTAACAACCTATTACCGATTTCAGTTGCACACACTACAGTGTTTTGTTTATTTTGATTAGAAAGGATCATGTAATCTTGAAAATTATGCTAAGTCACTTTGGCCAACTTATTAAATTATTATATTTTAACTCAATTCAATAGACGAGTGTTGAAATATGGGTAGTCGCATTCTTGCGTCGCGTCTTTTTGTGAGCTTAATATATGCATATTATTATTATATAATTTGCTTTTAGCTTAATTCTTAGATTTGAATAACAGATGAACTTCAAAAGTTCTCGTAAGACGCTGAACACGCCGAATGCAGAACCTACCCCACCTTGTGTTGGACGACCTGGTTCTCAAAGCTTGCGGGAATGCACTAGATTACAAACTAGTTGCACTAAACCGTTCAATAAGGCGATCGTTAAGACAATCATATGCCCAGCATTGGATGTCTTCCGGCTGAGACGATATCTATCAACTTAATAAAAAAAGGTAAGAAATTGGTCACCCTGATTTAGTGCGACTGAGTACCATAGCCCGAGATGTAGTTAGTCCCATTACACTTATGTCCCTGATATCAAGGATATCTTAATCATCGAAGAACGGAAGCGCTGGTGCCACTGGGGATCGAATCTAGAATCTACCGGATTGGAGATCCTTGCGTTAAATTATACCTCTGGGTGCCTCCTGGGCTACCACTATTTGTCCACCGCTTTGCACGCACCGTATTTAAAATGAAAAATACGATGGTCATGACCATCGGCATTGATTGAGGATACCGACTTGAGGAGGAGGTGGATGTATACTTATTTATTATTATAATATTATGTTTTGTTTCTTAAATTATGATTATATACATTTATATGTGTATATATAAAGGAGAAAACGAATTCTGTATGTATAATTGAACAAATAGTTTCCGTACAAAATACTTAAATCTGGCAAGATTAACAACGGAAGTTACTATCCGGTGAATTTTAATTAGGTAGTTATTTCTTATATTTTTATGTTTTAAATTATTATGATTAAGATTTTAACCGTAAAAGTATTTTAAATGTATTTATTTTTATCTGTAGGTAAGTATTCTTTGATTGAATTTTAATAAAAAAAATAAGATAATAATATATACTCTGAATACACCTTTTATATTTGCATGACGACAAATCTCGGACAAATAAAATTTATAATATTAATAAAGATTAACAAAAAATCATTGGTTCATTTGGTAGTGATGTCCACTATATCTTTGGAGTTTGGAGATCCCAATTCGATTCCGGGAGCGATTGTTATGTAACCATGATGGATATCGATTTACGTTTTCTGGTCTGGGTGTGTTTGTTTGTCTTCGTATGTGTTAAGGGTATCGTAAATTAAGTTATACTGAAAGGGCTTCAGTGAGTGATTTGTGATTATTATTATTCAAATATCAATATCAATACATAGTATAAAACAAAGTCGCTTTCCGCGTCTGTCCCTATGTATGCTTATATCTTTCAAACTATGCAACGGATTTTGATGCGGTTTCTATTAATAAACAGAGTAATTCAAGAGGATGGTTTATATGTATAATACATGCAAAACATAGTAATAGGTAAGGCGGTACGAAGTTCGCCGGGTCGACTAGTTAACCAATAAGAATAAGTTACCTAGATGTAGGTATGTTTAGTCCACGATTTATTATTTACATTGTCTTATTACATTGACCTTCAGAGCCTTGCTATTAGCAAAGATGTAGAAACGATCTATTGACATAATATGACCACTTATTTGAACGTACTCGTGTGAAGTTTTGTCGAGAACTTGCTAAGAGAAATATAAGGCCGGGAAGAAAACTGCTACCTACTTTAAGTACCACCTTGATTTGTACGTACCACATAAAGGCTATAACTACCATCTTTATCCGTACGTACCACATAAAGACTATAACTACTATTCTTAACATTTTTGGCAGAAATAGATAACATTATCTTTATTTTCGAAAGATTTTAATAAAACTTCTTAAGTAGGTGCCAATTTAAAAGTAGGTAAAAAGATGCATTTAAATAAAAAAGAAAAGTTTTTAAAACGTTAGTAGGTACAGTGGCGGACACGCTCGGCGTAACACTTTAGGTTTTTCTGTATTGAAAAATAGCTCTTGTTCATTGGTAATACAGTCTAGGGCTGATGAAACCATAGACAAATCTGTTACGGCCTCCTAGTCCGCCACTGTACGTATTGGAGTTCTGAGGTAACAAATCTCCAAATCAATATAATATAATTTATTTTTTCCAAAAAAGGAACCCGCCTTCAATAAACTGGCACATACATCAACTGAACACTTCCTCTTGTTCGAAGTCGGTTAAAATAGGTACTAAAACGTTCTCCTGAATGTAACAAATACTTATCTAAAAAACGCATCAAAATCGGTTCAGCCAAACGCGAGATAATCGCGGACAAACATTAAACATACATACATACATACAGGTTAAACTGATAACCTCCTTTTTTGAAGTCGGTTAATAAAACAAAGTCGCTTCCCGCGTCTGTCCCTATGTATGCTTAAATGTTTAAAACTATGTATTGGATTTTGATGCGTTTTTTTATAGAGTAATTCAAGAGGAAGGTTTATATGATACTAGAGGCTGCCCCGCGGTTTCACCCGCGCAGATTTCTCATAAACACCAAAATCCCGTTTTTTCCCGTTTCCATGGGAATTTCAGGAAATCCTTTCTTAGTGCTCACCTAGACTCCCTAAGAAACCTACATGCAAAATTTCAGCCCGCTACGCCCAGTAGTTTTGGCTCTGCGTTGTCTGTCAGTCAGTCAGTAACGGAAGAGTTTTATATATATTGATAATACATGCACAGGTTTTGCGGTACGAAGTTCGCCGGGTCGACTAGACTTATAAAACTTGAAATTTAATGCCTGAACTTAATAAAATGGAAAGTTTTATTACCCGAAACCGAAACAGCAGTCACTTCTTACTTATGATGTTGTACTTTTCTGCAAACCGTTTCTCTTTTAGTAGAAACTTTGACCATCATTCAATTCAATTTTTTTTTATTCATTCATAATTCACATCATCGCTACAATCTTCTGCAAACCTTATCTAGTGTATTCCCGCATGTTTTATCAGCCCCCGTAAAAAGCTCACTTACAGATCGAAACTCCTTTTGTTCATTCTTGTTGTGTTTTTTTTTGTATTAAAATTTTCTAACTAAAACTACGTAACTATAATACTTTTTTTTTTCTTTTCATAAACTCAACGTGGGTCCGGCTCTTGAGCAGGTTCCTCTGCCTAACCCTTCGGGAAATAAAAGGCGTGAGATTATTATGTTAGGGTAATTTTGCTCTTAATTGTAAAGTAATGTGCGTCTTTTATTCGTTGAAGGGTCTATCTATAACTTTGGAATTGACTGACTAACAACTTATCCATTTTAACAAATAAAATTACCGTGACCAAATAAAACTAAACTTTACTTTCGTTATTGCGAATGATTACACAAGTGGCCAGTGGAGAGACTTTTGTATAGTTTCAAATTAACTATTTAATTTGGACGCGTTTCGTAATTCGTAATTTGGTCACGCTGCGCTTGGGCGACGCGTTGATGTCTTTTGTTTGTAGGTTGTTGTTTTTTGATTAAGAAATAACCCTAAATAGAAAATCACTTAATAAATGTGTGTGTGAGGCTAAGAAATAGCCGTAAATTAGGTATGAATTAAATTGTGTCATGCGCGGCTCATAAGCCGTGAAAATAGTTTATCTTTAATAGTGAAGGAGGTGCGTAGCATTTCGGTAAAGTACTTGCACGGAATCCACATCGCGGTGGGTTGCAGTTTAGGTCAGTACGAATTGATTTGGTTCAGTAAAATTTTGTCCTATGTCGCTGCGTTTTCGCGTTACAGCGGATTGAACTTGTCAAAAAAAAAAACTATGCTAAATCATTTGCACGTGTCTGCCTTTGGGGTTCATGGTTACAATCATCTTGAAACTAAATAAAATCAAAAAGGCAGACAATTAGGGCTCTGCGTTTTCATGGGACGGAGTTGTAAAAATGTAAAAAAAAAAAACTATGTTAAATCATTAGCACGTGTCTGCCTTTGGGGTTCATGATTACAATCATCTTAAAAACCACGAAAATCGAAGAGGCAGACACTTAGAGCTCTGCGTTTTCATGGGACGGAGGTGCAAAAATGTAAAAAAAACACTCTACTAAATCATTTGCTCTCGATTCTAATTGTGATCATTCGATTCATTTGGACTCCCTGGATAAAAAAAACCATTTGGAATACACTTTGCTCGCTGATTTTTAGTTGTACGACTGTTTGAAATTCACGGAATCAAAGCAATGCGTGTATTTTATCTGATAAATAGGATTCCTTATAGTTTTAATTCCGTCATACGTTTACAGGATGACTATATAATCATTAGCCCCAGAGGCAGACAATGTGCAAATGATTTAGTATAGTTTTTCATATTTTTACATTTTTGAAACGTTGTCAATTGAAAACGCAGGGCCACCATATTGGCAGACTATTTTTCCGAGGTCCTTTTTATTGTTTTTATTCAAACTATACATGTCTGCCAAGCGTGCAAATATATATATATTTTTTAAATAATAAAAATAAATTTAAAAATTAATAACTACAAAAGTCAGAGCCCTAGATGTCTGCCTCTTCGATTTTACGTGTTAACAGGATGGCTGTTATCATCAGTCCCAGAGGCAGACACGTGCAAATGATTTAGTAGAGTTTTTTTTTTTACATTTTTGAAACCTTGTCAATTGAAAACGCAGGGCTACCATGGTGGCAGACGCGGTCCTTGATGTTTGTTAGGGTATTATTATCGCTATTAATAGCGTCTGCCAAGCGTGCAAATAATTTATTTTTTTTAAATCATAAAAAAAAAATCAAAAATTAATATCTACAAAAGTCAGCGCCCTAGATGTCTGCCTCTTCGATTTTACGTGTTGACAGGATGGTTGTTATCATCAGCCCCAGAGGCAGACACGTGCAAATGATTTAGTAGAGTTTTTTTTTTTTACATTTTTGAAACCTTGTCAAATGTAAACGCAGGGCTACCATATTGGCAGACGCGGTCCTTAATGTTTGTTAGGGTATTATTATCGCTATTAATAGCGTCTGCCAAGCGTGCTTATTATTTAGAAATTTTGCTCGCCACCTCCCTAATTATAAGGGTGAATAGGGTGAATCTTAGTATGAATTTGCAGCAAAAAAACGTTCATTGTCAGAAGACATAGACAAGAGACAAGAGTAAGAATACTAGATACAGGTCAATGAAGAATACCCGTATGTACGAGTAAGAAGACCATGAACGTTTTTTTTTGGAAATAAAATATATGCCAAATTAAATAATAAAATATAGGTACCTACATAGGTATAAAACATTAGATGTATGCGCTACTATATATATTTTTGCCTACTACAATAAATACTTTAAATACATTCACAGAAATATCTGAAAATTTAAAAAAAACTTTCACGTGCAAACAATTAAAAAAAAAACAATAAACTCACTTGTTAAGAGAATATCACAACAAAGTCTTAAGAATAGGATTTTCTCACAGGATATTTAACTAGGTATCACAGCGGGTTCCTATATAGAAAACACTTAATTTTTTTTTTTTTAATGAACTGGCAGTGATAGCACAACCAGTGTTGGAGCAACACTGAGCACAGTTAGATCCCACTCTACTGTGACCAACTTTACCTACTTTTTGGGCCTCGATTCTTTTACCTTGCTATATTTTGTCTAGTAAGTCTTAAAAAAAAAAAAAACAAATTATAAGAGTTACGCAGCATAGCCGAAAAACTAGGTACTAAGTACCTGTATCTACCTTTTCTGAAACATGAGTAAAGGGAAGACAAGAATAGAAATAATATACTTCGTAAGAAGAGCATAACACACAAATTTTCAAAATATCTAATTCATTTATTCAGATAGAAAAATTGCGCGACTACTGAAAAACTGACGTAAATTAGTTTACTAACTAACGGATTATACCTACTACCTATACAGTTTTACGGTGACATACCTAAATATGCTTTAACAGCAGATTAGAGGCCTTGCGCTAAGTTATGTTGTAAGTGAGATTTTAATTTATCACTTTCGTCACAAGATTTAATAAGTCTTTATGAATAACAAAACCATGTTCAATTAGATTATTTTGTACCTAATTATAATGTACCCTAATACATTAATACTGATCATGAATTAAAAGTAACGAGGGAATAAAAGTTACACTAAAAAATAAACTCACAACCTACCTACTTATGTATTTAAACACGGCAATGAAACATTGGCAATTGGCACAGAAAAGATTTTTTATATTATTTACGCGGCGCAAAATGCATCTTGTTCATCAATCCCGTCTCGAAACGAAACCGATTTCGTTTCAACGCAAAACTTTCTCCGACCTCGATGATCGCTGCAGCAGATAAGATCGATTTTATATTTTGCCCATATGAAGTAATATTTATGAAATAAATAAATAATTCGTAGATACTTACTTACTTCAAATCAAAACAAAATTATTTATTTAAAGAACACACAAGAGGGTAAAATACATTAGGTAATACAATATATGTAACATTTCATTTGAATTCTTAGTTGCATTCATAGTCCGTAATGTTTTAATGGTAAAGTTCATTTTCGAGTGGCTGTGTTCCCAAAGACTTATTTAGTTACTCACTTTTATGTCCTTTGAATCTGATGGCTGACTTTTCTTAAAAATTTGAGATATTTAAGCCTGGTGTATAAAGCTAAAGCTTTCACTAATAAAATCATCCAAGCTCTAACTATTTTTTTTTAATGGTTTAACCTCTAATGTTATACTTATTTTAACGCTGTAAGTAAGCTTATCTAAAGAGAAATAATAAAAAATCCTTAAAATCGTCCTTAGTACTACTTACCTAAACCCAGTAAGCAAAGCAAAGGTCATTTAGTAGCGAAACAAACAATCCTTGAAACACTTTAAAAATGATCATGTTTTTTCTAAATTCACTACATAAAGCAAGGTTAATATACACCGTGTTTCGTAATTTGATAGACAGATCTGCTGATGTGATGTGATATAGAGGTCAGAGTATCAGACCAGACCAAGGTGTCAACCTTCAGCTAGTCAGCATCAGCCAAATAATTTATACCTAACTAGTCGACCCGGTGAACTTCGTATCGCCTTACCTATTAATGTCGTGCATATATTATACATAATAATAAGTATATAAACCTTCCTATTAAATTACTCTATCTATTAAAAAAAACGCATCAAAATCCGATACATAGCCGCGCCGCGCGCGACTATCAAATTATTTGCATTCTCAAAATTTGTTTTATCGGAGATTTAAAACATGAGGATTAATTAGCTTGAAGCACACCAAGCCGCGGGCTGTTTCCGATAGATAGACATAGGTAAGGTATAGTATGTTTGCACCTTAATGCTTGGCTTGTCTTGTCTTTTCTTTGGTTTCTTTGTCTATTGCCAGTTTCAATCAATCTCGTTGTCTGCAGGTTGTCTGATTGACTGACGACGGACGACGACGACTAAAAAAATAATTACAAAAACAACAAAAATGGCGCACGTCCCGATTTTGGGATTGCGAACTCATTCCCAGAAATTATGCAGCCTTTACAAAAGGACTCTAAGAAATCTGGAGGCGTACTACGACAGGCGGTAAGCTCATATTTACAACATACTCTTTTTGTTTTACCATCCTGTTTGTTTACAGTTACGTAATTTTTCCTTGCTATGGCCTCTCATGATGTTTTTCTATTATTTTTTCAGATTATTTCCCATTCATCCCTTACTTCCTTCCTTGCAGAGCCCTTGTCCCTATCCAGTGCTTTTATTTGACACCAAAAAAACATCTGGTAAACATTTTCAGAAGGTTATAATTTATTTTTATTTTGTTTGGTTATTATTTGGTTGGTGGGTCGTTAGGGGATTTGTTTGTTGGCCTGAATGTGGCCGTTTTTGTAAAACCAGATTTTCTTATTATCATCGTGTTTCGTACTCTCAAAATTTGTAAATATTGCCCTACAGTTAACTGATAAAAATTGGCGTTCATGGGGCCTACTTACACTTACCCTTGTTAAGTTCCAATGCCATTCTTCTAAGCCTAGATCTTTACAAACTTACAAATAGCTGATGTAATCAATTTGAGATCATATATTGCATCAAGGTAAAGGTAGATGGCACAGGCAGACAGTATCATCTGGTGTGTATTTTTTGAATGTATACAATATAGTTTATTTATTTATTTATTGCTCAGATAAATTCCTTGTTTGACTGGAAAAGCCTTAAAAAATACACAAACTATAATTATATTGTTAAATTCCAGCCATGTGTACCGCTACCAAGCTGTTATGTGCAGAGAACGTTTTGACAAGATAGCAAATGAGCAAGACAAGCGGAAAGCTGTTCAGTTACTTAATGAAGCTGAAGAAGAGCTATTTCTCATCCAACACCCAATACCGAGGAAGTGTAAGTTTATCCTAGTATAAAATCAACCTGCTGCTGTACTTTGAAAGTAAGCTGCTGAGTTGGCCTGAGTAGTTCTTGAAAACAATAAAGAATAAATTGGATAAAAAATATAATATTATGTGGCAATATAATAGTACAAAAATTTGGAGGCCTTTGCCCAGCAGTGTGTTACTAATTAGGATAAATAAATAAAACAAGACAAAAATTTTGAGAGGTAAGAATAAGAGATAAAAAAAACTTAAAATGTAGTATGTGTGGCAGATGAGGGCCTGCCTGGAATTGTTGTGGATACAGTTGAACTCTTGCATAAAAAAAAATCTCTTCTGGCTTTCATGGATTTCCGTTTTAGCATTGTATTTACTTGTCAATATCTTTTAATCTTGTTACAGTTGCAAAGAGTCCTGGAGGTGTCGCTTACGCTCGTGAGGTCCAACCCCCAGACTGGGTCCTCGACTACTGGCACCCTCTTGAGAAAGCTCAGTACCCTGAATACTTCAAGAAAAGGGAGCAACGCAAAAAAGAGTTTATAGCCCAATGGGAGAAGGAATTTGGAAAGTATGATCCCAAGCAAGACCATCATCATTGATTTAGAATTCGTAATTATTTTTGAGTTTAATAAATAGTAAAATTATGTTATTGTATGTTTGGATATTTTCTTTTGTAATAATTTATGCATTATAATATTGTTTAAGGAGTATTGAAGTAAAATAACAAGGTATGAGAATTTATATAAAAATCAAAAACATTAGGAGTATTGAAGTAAAATAACAAGGTATGAGGATTTATATAAAAATCAAAAACATATTTAGTTTTAGCTTTTTTATTGCTTAAAATAAACATTAATCCACAATCATTGATACTGAATGCACATAGAAAATCTGAGTATAACTAAAATAATAATAAAAAAATCATATTTGGATGCTAAACATACATTTGTATAATATTTTAAGAGGTTTTCGACTATTTGTTCGTTTGCTGAACTGAAAATCTACTGACCAAATTTAAATGAGTTTTGGGCTTTAAAAATTCATACCTATTCTTAGAAAATGCAGTAAGATTAAAAAAGTTTACCTCACCTAATTAGATGTTCTGTTCTGACTTTGATGTATTAGTGTTATTATTATGGTAATTTAAATTCTGTAAGTAAATAAAAATCACATTTTTAAACATTTAAAATATCATTTAAAGTTAAAATTCTATAAGTTTTAAAGTAGAGTTATTTAGACAGACACTCAGTGATACATATCAAGAAATATACTTATGTATATTTTATATAGATTTTTTCAAATATTTAACCATTCAACTCCAACCATTGTACTTATTTTGCTGCATATTAAAAACAACAATAAATTAATGTGACAGGAAATCTAAGACGCCTCTTACAAAACAACTCAACAATAGTCGATCTCCACTCAGTACTACTTCACCAAACAAGTCCCTAACAGCATATTTCCCCACTTTTTCCACTCCATCCTAAGTAAATCAATTAGTTCTATTGATTGTTATAAACACATGCTTTGCTACGCATTGTCCTGTTGAAACGCAGCCCACAAAGAAGTACCTACCAATCCCCCCTCTCCCTGCTTAGTTCTCATAAACATTCTCAAAAACAAGTCCCCTCCCTTCCTGCTCAGGGGTAATATTACGGCCACATTTGCAACATTGCTTTTCGTCTAGTGTCAAAGTCAATAACAAAAAACCGAAAAAGGTCAAAAACCAATATTGCAAATGCGGCCGTAATACAGAGGCAGTTCTCATAAAAAAAATCACACAAACAAATACCCTCCCTCCCCGCTCAGTTCTCACAAACAAGTCCCCTCGCCTTCCACTCAGTTCCCTCCCAGGGTGTGTCCGCGCCCCCAATTGTATCCGCCAGTGGGCGGCGCGGCGCGGGCGGTCGGAGCCCGAGCTTGTGGGGCCGTGCCGAAGCCCCCGACGTAGCGCGTGTCCGGGAATAATTGTTTCCTAGAAATAATTTAGATATTATTTTAGTAATCAATTTTCTAATGGTCTTGGATATTCTATCCATCCGTATCAAGATTACTATAGATTACTATCCGGATCGAAGGCCCACATCCATTAATGTACTATATACATTAATGGATGTGGTCCTTCGATCACAGTAATAGTACAACAAGGAATCATGCCAGAGATAAATTATGTCTGTACTCATATTTATTGAAATAATATTTAGGACGGCGTAACCATTTTTTTTTTAACCGACTTCAAAAAGGAGGTTATCAGTTTGACCTGTATGTATGTATGTATGTTTGTCCGCGTCTGGCTGAAGCGGTTTTCAGAAATGTATTTGTTACATTCAGGAGAAGGTTTTTAGTACCTATTTTAACCGACTTCGAAAAAGAGGAAGTTCTCAGATTATGTATGTGTCAGTTTGTTGAAGGCGGGTTTTTTTTTGCAAAAAAGAAATTATTTATATTCTCGTGCCCTAGACTGTAATACCAAAGAACAAGAGCTATTTAGGTGTTCGAGCCTTCAGGCTTGACCCTTGATGAGATTAACCTCCTGAACATCAGCGCCATCTGGTAGACTTAGACGGAACTATTCCGTTCTGTACTATACTTACTCTACAGATACCTTACTCTTTGTCCGTGTGGAGTCAGCGCTGGGCGTCGCAGGCGCCATTTTGTCAGTACGCCTTTGAACCTCGGCGCCGACGGTAGTGTTTTTAAATAAAGTAAAATCTACAAAACCAGGTAAATACTTACTTACTATTATTCTAATACTTATTTCTAGTATCTAGGTGAATTTCTTGTATTTTTGTCGCTTCTTAGTTCCTTAGTTTGATAGGGAAAACTAAAGAAGCGGAGCGCTTTTTCACGGACCGAACTCGTGAAACAGAAATTCCACGCAATGGTGGGCCATTGCGGGGACTAACCAGTTCTTCTCTTTACGTTAGAGAAATCTAAAGTTAGCAAAGCGCACACAAGAAATTCGGGTTACGAAACCCCTAAAGATGATGTAGGCAACGGTTATTTCGTTGCCGAAAGTATGGGCTTCATGCCTTGAACGCACCATGCCTATGAGTCAAACTCATCAGTTTCATGCGTCATACGCATCAGACTCATACGACGAACGCATCAAAATAACGTTGTTTAACTCACTCACAGATAATGGCGCCTGTCCTCATGGACGACCTGCTTCAAAGGGAAATCCACGAAGAGGATTTCGACTTCTTCCAAAGAGTTGTCAATGTAATCGACAACAACTACCCGAATAACTGGCGCTTTTGGGAGGTCGAAGACGCTTCATTCAGCGATCTCTTCGGCGCTACATTATCCCCAAAGGTTGAAGCAAAACTTCGTTTTGCCATTCCCACAGCAGAATTGGCCGTAGCATACTCACCAGACGACACAAGCCTTTCAGAAAAGAAATTCCGGATGATTAAAAGAAAGCTGCTCGAATGGCCCCTTGGCAGAGCTCTGCTATATTCACCACACAGCATAATGGAGAATATTCATAAAAACTCGTATGATGTATTCATGAAAACGGTCAAAGAGCTTAAACCGAAACTTACATCAAGAACAGCTGCGTCATGTAGTACCCCGAGAAAACGCAAGTCAGTTTCACTGAGCGAAACCCCGCCAGCTAAGTCTCCAAGACGTGAACCGTGCCCAGACCAACAAAACGATTTTTTCGAAAAGCTGCTCGGCCTGATGACAAAACAAACTCAGGCTATTGAAAACGCGATGTCTCAGTTTTCAGCAAGGGCATCCATGTGTGAGGTAGAGCAACCGGATATGAACAATCTAAATGAATCATTCAATACTATAGACAGTACTCAATCAGAGGAGGAATTTCACGCACCATCGTTAAACGTGGCGCCAATACCAGAACCGGAAATGCCAGCGTCCATAACCGATACGACGACGGCATCCGAGGAAGCTGCTCTAGTGACGCATATCACAGAAGCTCAAAGAAAATTGGCAGAATTAAAGCAAAAAAGCCATCACTGTGACTTTACCCCCGCTACGGCACAAGCAGAACCAAAAATAGCCAAGGCTGATCAAAAAATCGCTGATCAGGGTCGAAAATGTCAGCGCTTAGAAGAAGAGGGCTGGAAAAGCATCCGCTACGCTGACGTGCAAAATATGTTTCACGCAACACCAGTTTTTAACGCACTAAAAGTCAATAGCTCTCTTGCCCCTACTACACCACCTTGGACTTCCCTAACCTATTTGGAAAAAACAGATGCCACTCTGGCAGCAGTATCACACGGCCTGCTCCTACAGCGTGAGGCTTTTCAAGAAGCTTGCAAGTCACTCGAGCCAAATATACAACAAATAATCCAGAAAAACTTTCTCAACGAGGACTGCAAATTTAGGAAAACTTCTAATGCCTTACTGCAATACACCTGTGGAAGAAGGGCAGAAATAATCCAAACCAGACGAGAAATTTACAAGGCGTCCAACAAAATCCTCAACGATCTCCTACACGATATACCACCCTCAGACACTCACCTGTTCTCAGAACAAAAGCTGAACGAAGTGATTAAAGAACAGGGCGGAATCTATAAGTTTTTTCCCAAAAAATACATCCCCAGCGCTAAAACAAAGAAGAAGCCCACGACGCTCACAAACAAATCTGCAACCAAACCACGCTATGATTCACAGCAGGGTCAAAATCGGTACCCAAACAGGAAGCAATCACAAAGAAATTTTCGTGGTCAAGGAAAGCAGTCGACTGGCAACAACAACAACAACAAATTCAAAACCACGTCTAACAACAACAGGAAATTCCAATCTTAAGGTATTTCAAGCTGGCCAACTGAAATTTAAAATTAGTCTATGGGAATCCCTTGGCGCTCCTCCCACTATCATAAATGTGCTAAAAGGATACAGAATACCATTTAACCAAAAACCTCCCCTAAGAAGGCTATGTCTGAACAATAGCTCGTTTTTCGAACCTAAGATCTCGGAGAATATGAGCAACGAAATAAACAAGCTGATCGAACTAAGAGCTATATCTATCAGCAAGTTTGATTCAGGATATCTATCAACTATTTTCCTCAGGGATAAACCCGATGGCTCCCACAGGCTAATTTTTAACTTAAAGGCCCTTAATTTTTACGTCCAAGCTCCAAAATTTCGACTAATCAGTATCCCCAAAATAGCTAATACTATTCAAAGAAACGACTTCCTCGTAAAAATAGATATTTCTAACGCCTATTATCACATACCAGTATCAGAATCGCATCAACGTTTCCTCTCGTTAGCCTATGGAGGTAGAATATTCAACATGAACTGCCTACCTTTCGGCCTATCCAGTGCCCCCTCAATCTTTAGTAAACTGTCGAATTGGACGGCAACGTTGATGCGCGAAAAAGGTATCAGGGTTATTGTCTATCTCGATGATTTTCTTTTGATGAACCTGGACCCCACTGTACTAGCACAACAAGCTGATGAAGCAGTTCGGTTGCTAAGGGAGCTGGGTTGGCACATTAATACAGACAAGACTAACCTAAAACCAAAGACCAGCATCCAATATTTAGGGCTTATTTGGGATACAAGAGCTAATCTGAAACGTTTACCAGACTCAAAGATACTAAATTTGAGAAATCTGTTAGCCAGAACATTACAACATAACAAATGGTGTTGGATGTCAGCGAAACAACTTTTAGGAAAGTTAACTTTTGCTGCCAATGTTGTACCTATGGGTCTCCTTCATTGCAGGCTCATACAGATAGCGGCAAACACCCTCCCGGACAGACAAAGATACCAAATACAACAGTTACCAAACGAAGTGAAAAAGGAACTACGCTGGTGGCAGGCAAATATAACACAAGCATCAAAACTCCAATCCGATCAAACCTCAGCCTTCGTTGCCACCGACGCATCGGACCGGGGCTGGGGCGCTATAGTAAACGGGAAAAAGATCGAGGGATTGTGGACCAAATCGCAAAAGCTGTGGCATTCCAATCACAAGGAATTATGGACCTTATTCTTAGTCTTAAGAAAGGAGAGAAAACAACTTGGGGGAAAAACCATAATGGTCCAAACAGACAACCGCACGGCTGCGGCGTACATACGCCGGGAGGGGGGCACAAAATCAAGGATTCTGCTCAATATGGCAACAAATATTTTGACCTTCGCTCAAGTTCATCAAATGACATTGATAATGAGATATCTGCCGGGACGCTACAACGGAATAGCAGACGACCTATCGCGGAGGAAAACTTCTCAGGAATGGCACCTGGATATAGAGATGCAGAACACAATTTTCCAAACAATGGGCAAACCGACGATCGATTTATTTGCGTCCAGAATATCAGCCGTAGTCCCAAGGTACGCCAGCGAGGACCAACGAGACCAACATTGCGAATTCGTAGACGCTTTTTCTCGGCCGTGGAATTACAAGCTGGGGTGGATATTCCCACCGCCTGCTCTGATTCCACGTGTACTCCAACATCTGAACTCCTCCCACGGCCACTATCTATTGATAGCACCAAAATGGGACAAAGCATTCTGGAAACCGGAAGTCAAAAGGAGAGCGATGCGTGCCCCATTTCGAATACCAAATCTGAGCATTCACCTGAAAGACCTACGAACCAATTTACCCCCTCGAGACGTCCGAAAGCTCTGTTTGGAGGTATGGAAGATACGGGGTGGACCAATGAAATAACCAGTTGGGACGATACTGAAAAGAATTTCTTACAATCAGCATGGCGTGAGTCTACATTAAAAACTTATCGACCTGCATGGAAAAGTTGGCTCCAGTGGTGCGAAATTAATAAGCTTACACCATCAAATCCAAGACCAAGTGATCTTGCAAAATACCTTATTTATCTTAGTGAAACAAGGAAGTTAGCTGCAAGGACAATTTTAGTACATAAGTCTACCATAGCAACGTTTTCAAAACTTTCATCCAACGAATCTTTAAGCAAACACCCTTTAATAAAACAGACCATTAGGGCAATCCTGTTGAAGCACCCACCAAAACATAAGGTTACGACATGGGATGTGGGAGAGCTCTTAAAACGGATGATACAGAAGCAGATAGATGAGACAAATTTTTTCCAAGTCTCTCAATACGTAGCAGCACTATTACTTCTAACAACGGGGCGTCGTATACATGACCTTACCTTGTTGCACGTTAACCCAGATGCGTGCCAAATAACAGCCAAAGAAATAACTTTGTGGCCAAAATTTGGGTCCAAGTCGGACAGCTCCAAATACCGCCAGCCAGGTTGGCGTTTCATAAAGAACGAAAACCTAAAATGTGACTTATGTTACTGGATCCCGCTTCTTATAAATATTTCGGAATCGCGGCGAAAAGCACACTCCTCACTTACTAACCTGTTCATAACCACAAGGAGCAAGGTAAAAGCAGCATCACGATCAATTATAGCTGGCTGGTTAAAACATTTATTAATAGAAGCTAACATTACGGACACGCCCGGAAGCTTCAGATCGGCCGTAGCGTCCGACAATTGGACTCGTCGGAATCTAAACTTGGATGACGTACTAAGCAAAGGCAATTGGCGTAGTTCTAAGGTATTCCTCAAACATTACTTCAGGGAAATAAGAGCCACAACTCATACTACCTCTGATTCCAGTATAACAAATAATTTTATGTCGTTATAAGTAAACCGCCTACTTAGTTTAGATTAAGAAAGTTCCTAATCATTATATCTGCTTAAGCAGTGATCTCAATTTTTATTTCATAGATTACTTACCGGTGAACGGGACCGTTACTTACCGAAATAGTTGTTGATTATTTTTTGACCAAACCAGGTCTTTATATGTTTGTTATACTTACTTACAATGATGTTTTCTTTTTGAAGTTATTTTATGTTATTTTTTGTTAAGATGAAAAGCATAACTAAATGTGCAGACATATTTTTTGTTGTGAATTAATTACTTATTATACGAAAATTTACCCAAATTAATTTTTGTTTTTTGATTATGTTATATTTAAGTATAAGCAGGTACCTACCTACTTAATGAGTCACAGTACGCTGAGTCAGCGCCGGCAGATAATAAAATTCTCATCAAGGGTCAAGCCTGAAGGCTCGAACACCTAAATAGAACCGTTTTTCCCCCAGAGGGTAAAAAACGATTATTTAGGTTTCAGCCGAAAAGGCTTGACCCTATAAATATTTCCTTGCCGGCTTTCTCGAGCCTCGGTCCGCAAAGCAGGTACTGACAAAATGGCGCCTGCGACGCCCAGCGCTGACTCCACACGGACAAAGAGTAAGGTATCTGTAGAGTAAGTATAGTACAGAACGGAATAGTTCCGTCTAAGTCTACCAGATGGCGCTGATGTTCAGGAGGTTAATCTCATCAAGGGTCAAGCCTTTTCGGCTGAAACCTAAATAATCGTTTTTTACCCTCTGGGGGAAAAACGGTTCTATTTTTTAATACAGAAAAACCGGAAGTGTTACACCGTCCTTCCTAGACCGCCACTACTTAAAATCAAAATACTTACAAGAATTGCGGGGGAGCCAGCAGCGCGGGACCACCGAACTCCTGCGGGTACTTGAAGAGAAGGAAGAAGGACAGGTGCCCCACCAGGATGCCCAGCAGCTCCATCATGCCTCTGTCACAAAAAATGACAATTCATGATTATTTAATGCTTCAGACAATAGAAGAGATGGGCAAGACTTGATGGAGAGTAATTATTAATTATGAATATTGCTTAATTACATACTAATCATCAATACATAGTATAAAATAAAGTCGCTTTCCGCGTTTGTCCCTATGTATGCTTAAATCTTTAAAACTATGCTACAGATTTTGATGCGGTTTTTTTTAATAGATAGAACGATTTAAGAGGAAGGTTTATAAGTGTAATACATGCACAAAATAGTAATAGGTTAGGCTGAACAAGTTCACTGGGTCGACTAGTTAAGAAATATTCATCTCAGCCGAAAAATGTCCACTGTGTGACATAGGCCTCCCTCCACAGATTGCCACCAGGAGGATCTGGGGGGGGGCGGTTTGCCATCATCGCCACGATTGGCGATTTGGCTATCGCAGTATGGTACTTTTAAGTTTTTTAACGAAGGATGCTGCTGCCCGTCCTTTATTATTTAAGAAGAAGACGGGAGGAGATGGGGTGGTGGTATCTTATGCCGCCACACCACAATGTTGGGGGGGTTTTAAATGAGTCAGCCAAAAAAAGTTACTTATTAGTTTATAAACCCAATATAAGTACTCGTATATAATAAAACAATTTCGATTTCCGTTTCCGCTCGTCGCTTTGTGAACACTCACGTCAATGACCACTGCTAATAATAAGTGAATTTATGTGCAAAAAGCTCAGATAAAGTGTGCCGCGATACTAATCCACGTAGAAACAATATCAAAAAGTAACATTAGTGATAAAATAACATCGCGGTTTCAGTTTTACGCATAAAAATCACTGAAAACAAATTCGGCTTTATAACCTAAAAACCATAGTGACACTACCAACCTCAGAAAACTAACATCAAGTGTTGCCTGTTAAAAGTAACGAAACTACCAAAACTGGTGAGGTAGGGTTATAAAAACATATTCTACCAAAAAAAAAAAAATGAATCATGAAAACATGGAACTATTACTTAAAAAACTAGATGAGAAGCTTAATAACCAAACTATTATAATAACAACAGCCGTTACGAAGAACGTAATGGAAGCTTTGGATGAGAAAATGAAATTTATCTGCGAAGAAAATAATATACTTAAAAATAAATTAAACGATCTTGAACAAAAATTAAGCTTTATAGAAAAAGAGAAAAGAAAGAATAATTTAGTTTTCTTTGGAATTGAGGAAAAAGAAAAAAGAGAAAGTGAGCTCGTAGACTGTATAAAAGAATCAATTATCGATATGGGAGTTCATCTGGACAGCCAAGAAATAATCAATGTATACAGAATTGGTCAGCCTAATACTAACAAAACCCGCCCGGTCAAGGCAACTATTTCTACAAGCTGGAAAAAACATCTTATATTGAAGAATAAGTCTAATATGCCCTCAGGAATATATGTTAAGGAAGACTTCTCAAAAGAAGTGCTGGAGAAGAGAAAACTGTTGCAAGTACAAGTAGAAGAAGAAAAAAAGAAAGGTAATAAAGCATTCATTAAATATGATAAATTGGTAGTGAAGAAACCAAGAGACATTAGCCGTGAGAAAAGGAAGAGAGAAACATCAGATTCACCGAACAAAACCACCCAAAAGAAAGCTTACAATCTACTCAATTATGTAGACAGAGCACGGGCACCAGACAATTCAAAAAACTTATAAATACAAAAACTACACGGAAAAAATCACAAAAAACACAAAAAAAAAAAAACAAAAACCATTAGAGAAACAAACTTTTATAAATAGCACCCCAATCCGGCTAGTCACCGTGGGGGAAGAAGACTACAACCCTTCAACTGAACTACTTCAAAACCAATCAAGCAAACCACAAAACAAAGTAAACCAAAAGAAAACTATATTAAATATAGCAACCTACATCACCCTATCACTTAGAACAGAATGAAGAACAGAGAATTCAGTATGACCATCAAAAGAAAACTATTTAATACATGCATAATACCAGTATTAACGTATGGCTGTCAAACCTGGGCCCTTACTAAAGCACACAGAAAAAACTAGCAACTTGTCAAAATTCTAGGGAGAGGAGCATGATTGGAAAAAGCAAATCAGACAGAATAAGAATAACAACAATAAAAGAACACACAGACACCAAAGATGTCAATGTAACCATCAGAAAACTAAAGTGGAAATGGGCAGGTTATACAATCAGAGGTAAAGAAAAATGGTCAAAATCAATAATGTTCTGGTTTACAAAATACAAGAAAAGGAAAAAGGGGTAGACCATTTCGCAGATGGGTAGATGAAATAAAAAAAGATAGGTGGTGGAACATGGACAAGAAAAGCTTGCAACAGAGAAGAATGGTGACAGTTGGAGGAGGCCTTTTGCCAAGAGGCACACAGATCAGAACAAAATTAAATATATAAATTATACTTAATATGCTTGTATTGTAAAACTAAGTATCTGAATAAAGGCTATTATTATTATTATTATTATATATAATAAAACAAAACTAAAAATGTATCCAAAATCTACTCACCCTCCGCTAATAACCATGTTGAATCCAAGGATCACCCAGGGCAGGTACATGGCACGGAAGCGAGTTCCGAACCAGAACTGAACTATCACATCCTTGTTGAGGGAGCACCAGACGTACAGCACTGAGAGGACCATCGGGTCCATTAACAGCTGTGGACAAACATTTATTATTAAAACAATGGCTTCATTACAAACATTGTTGCCTTTGCAGATGAGTGTGATTGGCATTGATGTGTTTGTAATGAAAAACTAAAGATGATGTTAGGATCAGACTCATGGGATACAAAACCAAGTAGTACATCTACCCTACCCTAGGACAGTACAGGCAGCATGCCAAAGGAGGTTGCGTCTGGCTCATATGGCATGATGGCTGTCTCCATACTATGTTCTGTTGTTTGAGCAGGTCTTGATTATTGTTTTAACGTTGGTTCCGAAACCACATGTTTTGTTAGCGGGCTTTAAAACAATAATCCAATAAACTTATAATAACCATACAACGTTGCC
Source organism: Euspilapteryx auroguttella (assembly GCA_951802225.1). Taxonomy (NCBI): domain Eukaryota; kingdom Metazoa; phylum Arthropoda; class Insecta; order Lepidoptera; family Gracillariidae; genus Euspilapteryx; species Euspilapteryx auroguttella. The sequence goes on along the minus strand of OX637664.1, from coordinate 4,603,814 downwards.
GGGCTTTAAGCCCACCCTTCTAACATAATTTGTGAACTTGACATTGGCAAAATACTCCACTGAAGTGGAGTCAAGTCCATTAAATTAAAATAATAATTGAGCAGGTCTGCGCTTCTGTGGAATGTTGGTTACTAATTCGCTTGCCAGGAGCTGCATGAGGGACACTGCTTGTTTTCCCCTACAACACAGGAGAATTAGAATAATGCTGAGTCAAACATTTCCTTAAACATATTTGTTGAAACTACTGCTTCAAAAGATTTTTATAATTATTATTATTTTATCACAAAAAGCAGTTGGGCAGCAGGACACCATCTTTTTATATCATATTTATTGTTTCTATAGCAAATTTTTATAAGAATACATATACAATTAATAATTTTACACAAATCGCTCATGTGCTGCAAGAACGTGTTATTTCATAACTATACCGTTTTGCAGTAATTATACAGTAAAATCCGCCGCAACGTGCTCTATTTGCTGCAAAAACGCGATATTTCTAGCTCCAAAAATGACTGAGCAATGAGGGAAAAGGTCAGCGATCTCCGGTTTAGTGCCATCTCTTCCCTACCATATGTTTATTGCAAGAACGGTTTACGCCAGTATCACCGCTCGCTTTTGAAGAAAAATGCTGACGGATTGCGACAAGAGCGTAACAAGACATAGTGTCACGGTTTTGATGAAAAGGCAAACTCACTATAATTTTATTTCTGTACTAATTAAATCTGCTAAAACGGAACATTTGTATCTAAATCATTTTTGTTGTAAAAAATTTAATCACAGGCTATGGTTTAAATCGAGATGTACCGTTGTTGCTGAAAAAAACTAAAATTTTTGTTGGTTAAGTTCAGGTGTTCCGTTACAGTTGATAATGAAGGTACAAAATGTTTAGTCTTGATGTTGGTTGTCTCAAGTTATCACATTTTTGATGAAAAATAACAAATTTTCTCACCGGATAGCTTACAATGTTGCAATATAGATGACAAAATAATTGTCTAAATGCAACTTATTTTTTAGGTCTGGGAAGATTTTAAACCAGATTTTGTCCGAAGGAATGAACGTAGAAATTAATCTCTGCGCTCCTCAATGTGTTGCATCTGCTACTAAATCTTCGATCACGTATGTCTGTAGTAGTTGTGATTAATCAGTAAACGACGCTATTTGGTGTTATGAGAAAAGTTGATTATGTGAAAAAGTTTATGACTATCCTTATGCATGTTTAGGAATAACCGAAGTATGCATGTTTAGAATGCAGAAGTCCTAAACCTTCCCTACTTATTATCATCATCATCATCTCAGCCGAAAGACGCCCACTGCACATAGATCAGACGTCGTGGTCCACAGATCGCAATGCCGACCGATCCTTGCATCCCAAAACTGCAAACTTGTGAGGGGTCTGCCTACTATGTGTCGTCTGGTGCGTGGTCGCCACTCGAGAACTTTTCAGCCCTTTGTGACCACCTGTTCTTCGACATTGTTAAGACGATGTGGTTATACGTGTCGCGTGAATCGGATTAATAAGGAAAAGCAAAAACTACGATGACCACACAACTCACTCTCTAGCTCCTTAGTGTCAATGTCGATGGGATGACCGTGCCTATTGACATTAAGAATAACTAATCTTACTATATTGTATTATGTTTCTTTTAAAGAATATTAAGCTAATAGAATATCTTATTTGAAATCATATATATTATAATTTTAGAAGTTTACTTCTTAAACGCATGCAATATACAGGGTGTTTCTGACAAAGGGGTATTCAGCTCACCATACCTAACAACTTTCCCAAAGCAACATGGGTCGAAATCTCAAAACGAAAATCAGCCGTCCTCGTACATTGACCCCGTCAGCTGATCGAACCAATGTATGGAACAGCTGTTATTTTTTTTGCGATTTTGACCCATGTTACTTTGAGAAAGTTGTTAGTTATGGTGAGCAGAATCCCTCCTTTGATTTGTTACCGCCTTGTCAGAAACACCCAGTATATTGCAAATACTATCGCTAAAATATATTTGAAGTTTAAAAATAATAATATAAATAAAGTGATTTTTACTGCAATAATGTCTCTTAATTAAAATGATCCATACATTTTTATTATGGAGTGATATGTTTATATCACAGATTATCAATAAAAACGTAACAATACACTACCAAACTCGTGAAATTATTGGTGTTTATAACTTTTTTTTGTCAGCAAAAACGGAACATATCTGTTTGTCTCGCAATATTTCTATGTTTTTACAAGAATAACGCAACAAGGAGGCCCGTTTTTAAAATAGAAAATCATAAAAAATTAAATACATGAGTAAATAGTCTGAATGCAAGCTATAACGATAAACGGATAGTTTTTGAAGATATGTTGTAAAGAACCGCATAGTCTAAACATAATAATTAAAAAGTTACAGGAATTTTAAACTTTCAAAAGCGTTTTCCCAAAAACTTGGTTTTTTGACTTATCACGTTCTTGTCGCAAATGAGCGAAATATGATTGACCTACATAAACAGCAATGTATAACCAGATGATAGTGATTTATATTGCAAGACAAAACTTTATATATTTGATGAAATTATTCTAACTCAACACACTGCAGGATGAGATGAGACATATAATCTACAAGCATCACCGCAAACATAACTGACCTGTCGGGGAAGTTGCTGTATATTTCTACAAGTAAAAAAAAAGTTTTGGCTACATTCAGTACAAAAGTTTGTAATACTGTACCTAGATGTAAATCTATAACTGCCCATAATTTCTCTTACCCTCAAATTAACAAATAGTCCGAGAACAACACAGCTAGCCCAGTTAAACAGCAGCATGGTAAAGTAATCAGCGGGCTTCCCGGCAAACATTCCAGTCTCCAGTCTGTTTGAATAGTTATACAGGAAGTAGCAGTTGATAAGGAAGTGGAACCCAGTTGCCGGAGTGATGGGGTAAAAGAACAGTGCTGTTATTGGTCGCCATATCTGAAAATAAATTAGCCATCAAATATGATTAGTGTAAGATATTTGCTATTCATTCTCACGGATGTCATGGACATTATGGACATAGCTTTTAACTCAGACTCTCACAGATACCCATAATGACCAATTTTTTAGGTACATAGCATTGTGGACAAAACCAGAACTGCAATTAATGTATAGGTTGTCGTTGTTGGACATTTTTTCCAATAACAGAATTATTGGTCAGTGGTTTGCTGTGATAAAATTATTTAAATTAGGTAGGTAGTTAGGTACTTACTTGAAATTCATAAACAATCGGCGCAAAGTCGAGTATGAAATAGTAATAGTTCACCAGTTGAAATCTTCCGAGGAGACTCAGTACTATCGTGAACGTTAGCCAATACCTTGTGAAGAACGGTATGGAGTAGTAAAAGTCTTTGAATTCAGACATCGTTGATGTTTATACACAAGAAGGAAACCAAACCATGAAACTGCAGATTTTCACTTTCCGGGCCACACGGCACTTCCTCCAATTTTTGGCGTTCTTGAGACACTATTAAAAAGTACAGTTTAGAAATAAAAATACTAATGATGCAATTGGGATTTATAATTTGTTTGGACACGTGTACTCTTCGAATTTGTCAGGAACGAAGAAGGAATTATTTTCAGTCCACGTCCAGGCAAATAAAAATTGCAGTCACAGAGTGATATTTTAGATTTAGATTGTTTACTCAACTGACATATATATCAATCAGTTCAGTTTAGATAGGGCTTGCATGTAGGTACAGTGGCGGATACGACCGGCGTAACACTTCCGGTTTTTTTGTTTTGCAAAGTAGCTCTTTGGTACCTAATACAGTCTAGGGCTGACGAAACCATAGACAAATCTGTTACGGCCTCCTAGTCCGTGACTGTACCATGTATGTACCCAAAAGCGTGCCCAAGACATTTTTATACAGTGCAATACAGAAAAACCGGAAGTGTTCAGCCTTACGGGTCCGCCACTGTACTAAACCATAGACATAGTAGAAAAACTAAACCAAAGAGATAAAAATAGTTAGGTAACCGGAAGAACTGAACAGGGGTTGTAGTTGTCTTCCATTCGTTCGCTCGGCTCGATCACTTCCATTCACTACTCTCTTCTCTTCTTTTCTTTTGTTATTATTTAGCACACAAACACAAAACGCAATCTTTGCTAAAAATGAGGATACTAGTGCGTAAATTAGTATCGGCAAGCAATATAACATTTTCCCGAATAAGTGCGCAGCGTCTTTATTCCAGCGATGCAACCAAAAAAGCGGAGGAATCCAAAAAACCCGAAGAAATAAGAAAAAGTGAGGTTATGTTTTTGTTTTGGTATTATTTTGTGATCTTCATGAATACAGTCTACTGAGATATCGAATACTCTTTTGGTATCCGCCGTATCGATGAACCCGTAACCTTACCAAATCTACCAACTGACCGGAATAAAACATAACATAAAGTCACGCCCTCATTTTACAACCCTGTAGTAAGAATGTGTCGCACTTACAACGAGCATAAATCAGATTTAGAGATAGATATTTTTGATCAACGACACTCATTGTTTAAGGCAAGATTAAAAAAAAACATTTCTATTATATTTTAGATAATTACTAATTTATTGATTCAATTATAATAATTTAATTTTAATATTTTACACTTTTAATTTTCAATTTAAATTTTATGTTTTAGAATTTCGTGTTTGATTGTAATTGTTATGCATGCATGTTTTAGGCATGAATCAAGAGCAAAATATGTTTAATTTTATGTTATCAGCATTTTGGATTCTTTCCTGTTATGTGTGCTTAAATAAATAAATAAATAAATATTCCCCGAAGGGTTAGGCAGAGGCACTAGCTCATTGACTGAGCCTACGAGCAGTGCATCGAGCTGGACCCACCCTTGGCAGAGGTTTTACAATCGTGCCAAGTGGCACAGCTTGTTGCTTGTCAAACTACTACTAAATTTACTTACTAAATTTATCTAATTTTTTTTTAGACATTGTTATTGAAAAGTATGGAGGTATCATGACTCTAAACATAGATCGTCAGCCAACCAGGAACAGCCTCGACGAGGCTACACTCCGGGAAATAGCTGCCGCCATCACAGCATTTGATAAAGATACAGAGTCACAAGTTTTGATCTTCAACGGAGAAGGTGGTACATTTTGCTCTGGTTTCGACCTTGATGAGATGGGAGAAAAGGGCCTGAATACACTTAAAGATGCTGCTGTAAGTTGGCCTTAATTTTAAATCAAAAGTTTTAATAAATCTACTCTAATATTATAAAAAATAAAGATTTTATTGTTTGTTTGGATCTATCAAATGGGCTCCAAAAATACTTACCAGCTTTGAGAAATGCATTCACCATAAGTAAGTATCTCATATAATTCCTGATAGACAAAGGATTTAGAATATTCTCAAGAATTTAGAATAGCACAATCACATAATCTTTATAATAACGATTTGTGGTGACATTGCCGATGTGGTAGGAATCAGACCTTTCCACATGGATATGCTAGTAAAAAGTTCACAGTGTCTGATAGTTAATTTTATTCAAAGGAAACTTTACAGTCTTACTTTTCTTTACAGTCCCGTTTGCTCCGCCTACCACTATGTGACAAGGTGACTATAGCAGCTGTCTCCGGATATGCTGTGGCTGAAGGCTTCGAACTAGCACTGGCTTGTGACCTACGGGTCATTGAGGATACAGCTGTTCTAGGCTGCTTGGGGAGGAGGTTTGGTAAGATGCTCTTTTAACATTTATTTTTCTTGTGCTCTAAAGTGTTTTTTACATGGTGTTTTTTTTTATTTAAACAAAAGTGTATTCCTCGTTTTGTCTTTACAATGACCAATAAAAAAAAACACTTTTAGCTAATATCCAAACCAAAACTAGCCCTGTAACATTTAAACTTTTATGTTGAAGATCATAAATACTTCAAACTAGGCGTAAAATCTTCGATTTTATCAAGTTTGGTGCCACTGTCGCTATAGAAATCGACTTAAAATCTTTCTAATCACCAGGTGTACCACAGAACCTGTTCGGCGGGCGTCGCCTGGCGTCTCTAATAGGCCTCTCCCCCGCACTGGACCTGCTGATCACTGGCCGACTCATTAACGGCGTCGAGGCGCATCAGAAGGGGCTCGCTGCTAAACTTACTTCTACAGGAACTGGTGAGAATATTGCTTTTCAGTATGTTGTTTTTCTTTGTCTCAATCTCTTGAGGCTGTTTTTTTTATATAGAGACTACAATGTTTTCCTACTTAAGGTTTTACAAGTATCCCGCCCACCCGTTGATATAATACCCACCAAATTTGTAGTTTGTCTGAGTGTCACAGTAATATTTTGCAATGCCAACATCTGAAACATTTTTAAGGGCACCTTTTTTAAAATCCTATCTGATAGCATTTGTAGTAGTCATAAGATAAGATAAGAGAATTCTTTATTGCAATCAAAATAAAACATAGAGTACATAAAAAACAAGTTACAAATATCAATGCAAATGGCGGCCTTATCACTAAAAGCGATTTCTTCTAGGCAACCAATGAGGAGATAAATACAATTTAGTAGTAGGATGTGATGCTTAGAGAAAAAAACTGAAATTATATATATAAACAACTAAAACTATATTATATTATTATACATATATTATATGAAATGTTTCCAATGAAGCTGTGGTTAATTTTTTTAAATTCACTTTCTCTAGGTAGGCAAAGGGATCAAAGCAAGACAGATTATTGTGAAACTCGTTTAATATGATTTCGACCGTTTGTTCCCAGCTCTCGGCGAAGCAGTGAAGCTAGCAAAGTCCCTAGTGAAATTCCCTCAAAGTGCCCTGATGATGGATAAGCTGGCGGCGGTGAACTCGACGCTGAACCCCAACAGCGAGGACAGCATGCGCGACGAGGCGGTCATGCAGAGCCTGCTCGGGCAAGCTATTGAGGATATCAAGCAGGGCGTCGATAAGTTTCAGGGAGGTGAGTTTTGAGCGTGAGGAATGAGGAGGTTCATTAAGCGTGAAGAATAAGGAGGTTCATTGAGCGTGACGATGAGGAGCTACACTGAGCGTGAGGAATGAGGAGATTAAAGCGAGGTGAGTGGTAGAATTGAGGAGTACCCTGAACCCCAACAGAGAGGACAACATTCGCGACGAGGCGGTCATGCAGAGTCTGCTCAGGCAGGCCATAGAGTACATCAAACAGGGCGTCGATAAGTTTGAGGGAGGTGAGTTTGTGGTGTTAGCTAGCACACAAAATACAAAGGGCGAAACCATCGAGTTAGCACGACAAAGTTGGTAGCTTCCCTTCGCGATTTTACAGATCGTAACGCACGGGAAAGAAGGAATGTCACTCACTAAGTGTTGGTGATGGTATCAGAAAGAGATTGACCAAATGCTGGGAGCAAAGAAAGCGGAATAATGTGACGGATTAACATGGGATAAAGCGAGGGAGGTGAGTGATTTTATGGGATGACGGATGAGAAGTCTGTGAGGTGAGGTGAAATTTGAGTGAGATGAAAATTGAAAATGTGCTATGCTTTTTCAAATGAAATTGACCTTTCCGTTTCTGTAAGAGCATTGTTTATATCTGTTGCAGGCATAGGTAAACACGGCAAGTTCTACAAGCTGACCGAGGTGCCTCTCAAAGACTGGGAGCTCGAGGAAACAATTGAGGAAGTCACAGTCAAGAAGGATAAAGATGGGAAGCATTAAGTTGTGTAATTGTGTATTATTAATGTGTTATTGTTTTCTTTAAGTGTTAGCTAATTATAGATAATTATTTATAATCGTGAAATGACTGCATTTTTTTTTTAAGTTGATTATAGGAATTCTTAGAATGTTAGGGTACATCATCAAAAATATTGTATGTATGTATCTATGCCAATAATAGGAACGGGGGCAGACCGGGTCGGCTTACCCTAAGAGGGCGCTTTAGATTGTAATTGCACAACAGTTGTACGAAATAGAATAGTTTGTAATTCCACAACAGTGGTGTTGTGTGCCCATTGTCTCTAAATGATTCAGAACACATAAGTAGACCTAAGATGGGATCCCCTTCTGCTCATCTCAAATCCTTGTTTCTAATATGCTGCCCTGCTACCCGGCGCTCCATCATGGTAAACACGCGCGTAGGTATACAAAAATTAAACAACCCTCGTATTGACAAAAATAAGAACAAAAAAAAAAGTACATTACGAAATAGATTTTATTATTAATACAAATAAGGTATATAATTGAGAGCACTAAGCATCAGTGATCCCCTTCTCAGCCTGGTACTTGTAGTGCAGCTCGGAACAATCTTCGTTGGAGATGTTGACCCACCCGCGTGGCGTCACGTGGTACACGCGGATGATTCCGCCGGAGTAGGCGTCACGGTGCGTGGCGTGGTATATCGCTCGACGGCCCAACTCTGCAATTTAAAATTAACATAGATTTAACAAGTTACTAAGAAACAGAAGGAGGGAGGCCCAGCCCAGCAGTGTGACAACACAAGCCCTATTAATAAATACCAATACAGTTTTGTCATTCTTGTCTGCAGATTTGCCCTCGTATTTTTTAAAAGTTCTTATAACGTCCTACCGACTCCTACCTAATTCCTGTTTGGGTATATATTCGTCCTCACAGTTAACATAATTATTTATTTCAATACATTAAATGATATTCATTTATTTCACTCCTTCAATAAAAGAATCAATCACTTGACCCTAAATGATTGGTATGCTATTAAAAACATGCAAAACATGATGGACATTGTTTTTTTTTTCATTTAATTTGTATAAACTTGCTCAATTTTGTTTGAACCAATAAAAATAAACCACTAAATCTCACAAAGTCAGATACAGAAGTGTATTTTACTAGTACTCTTGTATTATTTTATTTTGTATTTTATAATAGTAAAATCGGTCTCACCCTGAGCCTCCTCGTCGGCGAGGTCCCAGCGGTACCCGGAGTCAAGCACCCCGAAGGCGTACACGGAGCCCGAGCCCACCGAGAACACGCGGCCCGGCGTGCGCGTGCCCTCGCTGTCCACGTAGTAGAGCTGCGGCCCCTGACATGACAATACAACACTTATAATACATACAGACAGCAAGAACAGCTGGAGATGCTGCCAGTACCATAGAAATTTACCAATGAAATGGGGAGTTGAGTAGTGGTCTGTATGTGTGTGAAGAAAGGACCAATAGTACAGGAGGTCAGAGATCTAATTTATATGCATAAAACAAAGTTGTGTTAGTTAAACCACTTATAACTCAAAAATGGTAAAATCAATTTGATTTAATTTTATGGAATTAATTTTTAAAATCAGTTTCATTAGATTCTTAACAGGAATAGCAGAATAACTGTTGAAAACTTAAAAAAAGAGGTACCTAAGTAACAAAATACAGTTATACAATTTAAGGTTGGCCATCTTCCACATTTTGTACAACTCAACACAAAACAAAGTTCATAGTAGCACAAACTAAAAATATTCTATAAGTTAACTTACCCTCTTATCATAACCAGCCAGCATCATGCCCATGCTGAGCCCCATGCCTTTGTAGTTATAAACCATGTTTGACATGAGCTTGCTCGCAGCTGCCACGGAGATACGTTCCCTGTTCCTTAGCTCGTATAGTCTGCATTGCTTTGCTAACACGCGGTCCCAGTAAACGCAATCTGCTGCACCACCCGCCAAGGTTCCTGGAATTAACATATTTTTTTAAATGTATAATTTATCTTCAGTAAGGTTAATCTATACTTTATGTGCACTATCAGAGCAATAAACTACAGTGGTTTAGCTACTGCCAGATGCGATCGGGGATAGAGGTATTATCTAATATTAATTTTTTTATAAGAGGTAATAATTTGGTTGTGAAAAGACCCCAGCAAACAAAGGTGTAATGCACAATGATTCAGTATATTTGGGTGCTATTTGAAAATAAGCTAGAGCAATCATGAAAGTTATAAACTTCTCGATACTTACCAAGTAAATAGTCATTAATTTCCACAATCTTCTTCATGGTCTGTGAGCCAATGAACTGACCTCCAGTGGCTCGTGAGTCTACGGCTAAGAGTACACCACCCTAAAAACAAAGAAAAATTAGTAGTAATCTTCAGTTTTTTGCCTCTTATTATATATTGATGTTAATGAATGAAGTCAGCATTTTTTGTCATGCTGATGCAATGCATGCAATACTTCTCAGTAAGGAGTTTTTTTTTAAATAATCTGAGGGGATTCGAAAATGAAATAACTTTACCTGATACATAAATCCAAGGGTTGTTGTACCATGGTCGAACTGAATTTTGATCTCTTTTCCTGTTTCGTCTTTAGAGTTGAACTGGGCCAAAGTTTCTGCTGGCTGGGATGGAAATGCACGTTTAATACACTTAGATATAGTAATAGAAGATAGTCTAAAGGAATTATAACCAAACTTACATTGGCGAAAGGCGGTGTAGCGAGTAGGGTGTTATGTTCGAAGTTTCTACTGCATCCCATCAAGTCATTCTGGAACGAAGCAAGAGAATCCATCGGCCTTAAATTGAGCTGGTCTTTGAGACCGCTTAGCACTTCTAAAGCCATTGTATTTTGTTTTCAGAGTAATTTACCAGAAAAACACAAATTTCAAGTGATGACAAGCAGTTTGAATCGCCGATTTTTGACAGTTGTTTTTTTCCGTAATCGCTCGTTTGTTTGCTGAATTGCCATTTGAAAAAAAAAATGTACGCTAACTAGCGTCATCTAGCAAAATCTTATATTTAAAAAAGGTGACGCTACTTGCCGCTAGATGGTAGTCATGTTTTGTGCGCTAGCTTTTTCTTTTCGTCAATAGATGGCGGTAGTACATTATGGTAAAAAAAATAAAAGAATGAATAATTTACTGTAGTACTTCCCTTGTGTTGCACATGTAGCATATTTTGCTTTTCATCGTGCATATTTTAATTACCACAATACAATCAATATCTTCATTTGTCTCCTCCGTAGTTCAGTTGGCATGGCAGTGATGTGGGCTGAGAAGCGGGTGCACGGTGTTCGATTCCCGGCGGGGCGAACATTGTAATGATGATTGTATCGATGTTTGTTTCCCGGTATTAGTGTATTGTTCGTCTCTGTATTTTTTTCTAACACCCTAGATTATTATTTGGAATAATTTTTTGGTCGTTTACAACAGTGTATCTTTCTTCCTATTTTTTCTTCCCATGTATCTATTTTTATGTATAGATGCATCAGTACGTATAGTAGATAAGCGTAAACTTCCATTATGTAAGTATTTGGTGCTCATAGATTACAGACAGCGACGCATAATACGAAAATACCACAGAAAACTTTAAGGTCAAACTCCTACATAATTAGGCTGTTAAAAAGGTAGGTTCCCTAAACCAAAATCAAATTCAAAACGCTCACACGCCATCAAAAATCAGTCAAACGAATTTGAGAATCGTGAATCCAGTCACGACTGTTTTCGACTAAACTGCACATTACGGGACTAGGCAGATGATAGGGACCCTGGTGATTGCAACCCTCGCCGACGACCGACTGTGGGATATCCTTCCGAGAACAGAGTGAGGCTGCTTTGTGTATTTAGTCATTTTATTATTGGCTGGATAAAGTAATATTAGGGTCCTTATTGCGGTATTACATAAGAGCCAGTTTACAGCGATGCTAGTTTAGAAGATATTAATTTTTTTCGCGAATGGCGCTAGCGTCGCTGTAAACTGGCTCTTAAGAAATTTAACCTTCTTTTTAGCAGGTTGCATTGCATTGCAGTCTGACTGAGGGAGAGCAGTCTTCCTTGTTCTGTGGTCTGGGCTCGTGTGGCATGACGTCTGGACGCTTTTGCAATATTGCTTTTCGTCCTCTAGAGTGTCAAAGTCAATACAAAAAAAAACGCACGCAAAGCACGCCCTTTGGTTTGTCTCCGTACAGTGATAATTCAGTCTAGACTACCAATATGTAATGCTCGTGTGAAATGTTGGTTTCATATTCGCTTAGCTGGGGACATTGTACTGTATGCTGTATTTTGTTTTTTTTTTTTTTAAATTTATAATCGTCTTACTGAAACTTTAATGGGCAAACTTTCTGAAAAAAAAAAATTTCAAACTAACAGAGAAATTAAATCCGATTTCGCTTTAGCCGATTATGTAGTGCTAACTTTCCTGTACATAGAATGCAAAAAATAAATTAAAATCTACTTCGTGCGTTAGTCTCGCTAAAACTCGAGAACGACCGGGCCGATTTAGCTGATTTTGGTCTCAAAATGTTCGTATTAGTCCAGGTCAAGTTTAAAAAACAACAATTTCATTTTTCCATATAAAATTGTAGGGCGCGGTACGAAGTTCGCCGGGACAGCTAGTAAAAGATAAATCAACAATTACATCAATAATTGTATTGTTTAAATTCGGGATTGTTTTGTGGAATGTGCGAGCGTGTTCCCATAGGAGCGCGAGGAATGGAACGCCGCGGTCCGCACGCAATACAACATTTTGGAGGATTGAATAGTGTGACTATAAATTTTACTTCGAATTATTGAAAAAAAAAGTGTACTTTGTCTCTTTAAAACAATGCAATTATAATATATGATCAAACGAACTTCTCAAGTGAAGTTCGATCAATATTATATGAGTGGTTTCATTTGAAGATATAAATCATTTCACTAGGTAGTCCTTTCACCTACAAGGCAACATTCGCACGTTCTTACAAATAACTATTAGTCGATCGATTTAATCGATATCGATTACTCGATTAATTTGAAATTTACCCATGCTCCCATCCCTACCACTCTACGCGCCCATCACTAGCAGCGTCCGCCAAGCCTGTCATTCTTTTTAGAGATAGATTTCTGGCATAAATTACGTCGTTTATTGACTTTTTTGACAAAACTCGGGATTTGGGTAGGGAGGGTGATTTATATCTTCAAATGAAACCACTCATATAATATTGATCGAACTTCACTTGAGAAGTTCGTTTGATCATATATTATATTTCGTGGTTTCATTTTCGATATAAATCATTTCACTAGGTAGATGTTTAGAGACATTGTTTTGTCTATATTTTTTCATGATAATGAAACAATATTAATTAAAAAGATGTAATTTTTGCTAGTTTTATTTAAACTCTTAGTATAGGTACCTACAAATCTTATTTAATAATATTACTCATCTTATTAGTTAAAAACACTATATTTTAACATATAAAAGTAATCATTATAGTTAGTTTATAGAGTACTTCAAATTTTAACATTGCGTAGTTACTTAGGTAAGTACTTGGTAGGTAGGTACTCAGCTACATTAATTTATAACATACTAATATACTTATTGTATATTTTTTAATGAACTAATTTGGTCAGAGATTTGATAAAAAAGTTGATAATCAATCATCATAGGTCATTGATAAATTTAGCAAACTTGTTAGAGGTAGAGGTCCAGGCGGCCGTCTTTTGATCTGATCAAGATTGACGCCGGTAGCATGAGCAGCCGATGTGGCGGCGGCGTGTCGCGTGCTGCTGTGTGTGCCGTACACCGCAAGGATCTGCCTGATCCACATGTTTATTGACTATGCTGTTGTGTTCCTGTGAGGACGTTACGCTTCACAGTTATTAAGAGGTGATTGGCTTATTTAGGTCTGATTTATTTAGTTAAGGTTATATAACCGTCTTATATATAGACGGATTCACCGTAAGATAAAGTAAAACTAACAATGGTTGATAGCTTTTGATTGCATTTAGCGCCTATAGTTTTGATAAAATTTACATTTACTTTATGATTCTAATGCCATTGCTATTTTTATTTATAATAATCTGTTATTTAGAGAAAGACTTTCAACCATGTGTGCTGTAGGCTGTAGATAATGTTAGTAAAGTTACTTTTGTCTAGGATAATTTCATTCTTGTTTGGTATAAATTTTTAGAGATTTTTGAGAACCAATTGTGGATACTTACCAAGTACCTGTGTACTTTGGTGGATTGGGTATTAGTTTATAACACCTTTAAGGAAGGTGCTGATGCAATCATCCGAAGAAATATTTCTGCCTAAAAGCAGAGATAAAGCGGTGGCTCTTATGATGATGCCCTGTGAATCCTGTGATGCGTCTTTTTCGAAGACATCGGAGGGAAAAGTAATTACACTAAAAACAGAACATTCGAAAGAATCTAATTTAATCATAGTATTGAAAAACATTATATTGATATTGTTGAATAGTAATATTAGAAAGTGAGGCTAGTATAAGATGCTGATGAGATGCTGTTGAGGGGTTAATGAGACCTGGCATTGCCTGCTCGAGCATACTGCGGTACTCAGGGTAAGCGTGAGTAGGAGAGGGTGACGGTCCCTGTTAGTAGACAACATAGGTTTTCGTCACGCCCTCAAGTGATTATTACGAAATAACTATATCAATCAATGGAGGATAACAGGCAGGTCTAGAAGTACTAGAAGGGAATACTAGAATACTGGTCGTTTCGTCCTCAGTAATTTTTTGTAGGCCGTTAAGAAAAACGGAAAATGAAGGATAGGCATAGAAAAAATATGCATGCCCCCTTTGTAGCATCTGGGTCTTGTTTCAAAGAAAAGTATTTCTTAAGTTTTGCGCTAGAATGTTTGAAAAGCATCTTTAAATTAAATCTTCGATCTGCCTCTAAATTATATTTCGTGTAATATAGGATGCTAAATGCTAATAGTTAGATTTTTAGCTAGCTTCTCGAACCAAGGCCAAATATATCTGGTAAGTTAATTGAAATTAGGAAATTGTATGCAACTTCGTGTGGTTATGTAGCTGATAGCTAATATGTTATCTACCCAAAACAAAAATTAACAAATTGTTTAAGTTTCGGGGCATCTAAGGCTTAGTATATTGCTAATAATACGACATATAATTACTATAGTAAGTTTGAGTTACGACTTTACGACTCGAGTCCGTGTTAACTTATGACTCATATTTTTGTGTTTAAATGAAATTTTAAGATCTTTTAACATTATTATCTCATTAATTCAGGTCCTGTAAAATAATTATCATAGTATTCTCTGAATAGAAGGTAGGTAGAAGGTACCTGTACCTTTGCCTTTCAAGTATTTTTGGATTCAACCAGCCTTTTGTAATGCTGCGCTAGCGGACATTAGGATGCCAATCATTTGTAAAAATTTTCTGATTGTAACTGGTGGTAGTTGAGAACACTTCAGAACCAATTCTATTATTTTATTACGTTTATGGCTTGTAAGTGATAAAGTCATATTTAAGTCATCTACTTAAATCCTGAAAATTTTTAATTATTTTGTGGCTATAAGCTACTATTTTCATAGTTTATAAAAAAGCCCAAGCACTCGAGTGATTTGAGTGTAAACCTAACTTAATTTAAATATTCCATGTAACTACGGTCTATGTAAAGGATATCGTCACATACAAAAAATTACCAATTTTTGACCAAATGAACGCAAGTGACCTACGACCCCTTCTTTAATCTTAGTAAAAGTTCTAGGCGCTATCGTGAGCCAATAAGATAAGGCATTGAGTTGAAATCATAGGTGGGTAACAAGATTCTGTGTGTTCACATCTTTAAACAGGAAACGTAGGTAAGTATTTACGCTAGTTTTAAGCGACAGAAATAAAAAGTTACGAGACATTTTAGGTCAATAGATGCCATGTAATAATAGCTTGCATGCTGTTCTGCCATTTCGAAATGAAGTTTAGTTACTTACAAATTTATTTAACAGTTTTAGGTTAAAATTAAATCTCTTACCTCCATTTGAATTGGTGTCAAAAAGGTTTTAGATACGAGTTCTAGCAAATTATTAGTTGCGATTGACATTTCTTGTTGTTACTGTGCTAACCATGTTACAACAGGAACATATTATTGCTCAAGTGGAAAATTAGAAAAAGATTTAATTATACTGTTACAAATCCAATTAAGGATACCTTTATTGTTTGTGATATACAACCAACACATTTTAAAAATATTGTACTGAATTCTGCCAGAATGGTGGTTGAGCACGTGGCCTGATTTGGGTCGTTCTCTAAACGTGCGACTGCGTCGGTATATGGGTCGTTGTAATTTGGAGCTTGACGAGTGGTATCTTCGTACTCTGGCCCTGGCACGCCCCACCCCCCCCCTTGTTTTTCGCAAAGCGAGGAGGGCGTGAGTTTTCCTGAAACTGCGGCCAAGCTGTGCCCGTGGAGCTCGTAGAGGCGGCTGTGTTGTGTAAGCAACAGTATTTCTGGGAAGACTACTGTCTTCCTGATTTGAAGGCATTGCTGTTCAATTTTGAAGCTTTATTTAATTTTCTCTAAAATTTGGCACCGAACAGTGCTTCATCTCGTTTACTGTACTGAAAGACATTCAAAAACGTCTTGGTCAGAACTGGTGCAGTCTTTTAAATGCGAGCTTGTGTCTCCGAGCTATAAAGGTCGCATGAACTACGGGAGCCCTCGCTTAGAATCTTGATTGCCTCTATTTTATATCTTGAGTTAGGAGAATGGCCATGGCCCTACTCCCCGATGTGATGTGAAGTCAGTCCAAGTTGAGATGACAGTATTTTAGTATTTAGCTTTAAGGCTTGAACCAATATGTAGTTGCTAGGTATAGTATATTGCTGAAGGATTTTTTCCTTGACTTCTCTAGCCATTTGAGAGAGATTATCGTAGATTCAATCACACAACTTTAGTTCATCATCCAGGGCTTCGCCCAGGGTTAATAAAATTTATGGGTCCAGTTCCGAAAATTTAAACTTTGCCTCAGGGTCCGAGTTCAATTGGTTGTTGTAACCGTTACCAGTTCCAATAAGGAAGTTATTGCTGGTGCTTGGACCTGTTTTTGGTGACGGTATTGAAAGTGGTTACTGTTGATGCAGTGGTGGCAATCGGTACTTGGTATGTCGCCATCATGATTTTTGGTGATTCAGTCTCATTTAGACCTGATCATGGGTTGTAGGGAATAGTTTCGGCTAGAAATATATCCTCATATTCGAATGATATTTGCTCTGGGCACATTCACATTGTAAAGGCGTTTCGCCTACTGGAATAAGAAGAAAAAACAAAATTATGTTTTTTATATTTTTATACTTGCATGAAAAATGATTATTATTTTTGCATTTTGCCGCGTTCCTATTGGAATCTATGGCAGTATGGTAGCCTGGTTCATATTTGAATCTATGGCTTTGCAAAAAAAAAATTTTTTTTTTTTTTTAATGATAAAAAATGATGTACAGTTTTGAATTTTGCCGCGTTCCTATTGGAAGCTATGGCAGTATGGCAGCCTCGTTCTTGTTCGAATCTATGGCTTTGCAAAAATATTTCTTTTACACTTTTTAAATGTAAGTTTATGCAGAATTTCAATTCGAAATTTCTGTTTTTTTTTTTTTTTTTGAAGGTAGGTAAGCAGGTGAACTTACCGTAACATAAGACATTGTCTCTCGATTTATAGTATGAGGATAATGAAATCCATCAAAGTTTAAGTAACTCACTTAATTTTTTGTTAAAATATTCGTAGGATCTTTTCGGTATCTTGAAAAATTAATTTTTTGCGAACAAGATCCGAACGCGTGCTTTCGTTGCCTCGCACGGAAAAAGAATGACAGGCTTGGCGGACGCTGCTAGTGATGGGCGCGTAGAGTGGTAGGGATGGGAGCATGGGTAAATTTCAAATTAATCGAGTAATCGATATCGATTAAATCGATCGACTAATAGTTATTTGTAAGAACGTGCGAATGTTGCCTTGTAGGTGAAAGGACTACCTAGTGAAATAATTTATATCGAAAATGAAACCACGAAATATAATTATCTATTTTTAGTGGGCCGATCATAGACATAGAATAGAATAGAAAATACTCTTTATTGCAATCAATATAATATATACTTAGGTGTCATACTAATTCGCTGGGCCAATAGTTTGTTAACCGTGATCTGAGTAGTCAGTTGGAGAGGATGGCAGTGCGCGCACTTGAAGATTGTCTTTGTATACTTACCATCTCACTGATCCAACTATCGGCCTACGAATATCGCTAGTGCGCGCGGGCCCTTATTAGAAACATTATCGTTTTCCATTTTCGAAGTTCTAAGTATTTTCGAACATTGTTATGATAAATATCGATATTTGTTTCCGGTCTGGGTGTAATGTTCGTCTCTGTATATGTTTCGGGCACCCTAGATACAGTTTCTTCCTAGTTAGGGGCTCTGAATGTTATGCGTTATTATTATTATTATTATTTCGCTGTTTCAAAGTGTTTTCTAAGAAGGTATAGTTAGCCCAATGTTAGCTCTAAATCATCAGTCTTATTGGCCTTATCCCACATTACATTCACTATCTTATTTCAGTATAAGTATTCTTAGTATACTTACCTATTTTAAAATTTCCTTGATCGTCCAATTAGGATGTGCAATAAGTATATGCATAGTGTTTATAGTTTTATTATCCCTATCCAATATTTTTCAATAATAGATTAAGTTTCTATTTATTTTTCAATATTTCATGGTCACTCCACACAAAACAGTTAAAATCCGTCAAAAGGGTCCATCGAGGCCCGCGCCTGCGGCTGTCACATAATACCTATTTCACAGGCATTTTAATGAGCATGTCACTAATGTCGATAATTTCACTGTTGCATTACAAACAGAAACTCGACTATTTTGACATCCGAGTCAGCTGATTTTAGTGTAAAGTTTGTAAGTCCAAACGTCAGAAAATGTGTTACTTTATATTATACGCATAGGTATGTATAGTTCGTAGCTAATCACTACAATATTATACGTCTTTAATACTCCTTAATTATTTAAAAAAAAGTTGCTTCCGCTGCTGTGTGTATTATATATGCTACAAAACTACAAAATGGATTTTGATGCGGTTTTTTTAATATGTAGATACATACAATGATTCAAGGTGAAGGTTTATATACAAAATAAATGTACAATATGGTTTCTTTTATCGTATCGATCGTGGTAAGAATATTTGTCACATTATTGTAAAATTAGCTGTAACTACGGACAACATACTTTGGGATCGCGATAACTGTAACCATTATCATTCCTTAAAAACATTGTCCAGCCAATAAAGATTTTAGATAGTCTCCGAAACATTTTATACGGCCTCTAACGAGCGTAGAAGATGCTATAATTCATGGTCCCGGGCGTACACCTTGCGTTTAGCCTTTTGGTCTTTTTTGATATTCTTTTGGAACATCCCACATTATGTTTTTGTGTCCTACTGGTGCAAGAGATATCAAAAAAAGCTTATAACAAATTTTCTTGTCGATTGTATGTCGCTTAAACTTTTTCAACGAAGGACGCTGCTTCCCGTCCTTCGGGGGTTTCCTAAGTCGCCTTTTACGTCCCCCCCGAGGGACGAGAGGGGTTGGTGGTTGTATTCTATGCTGCCACTAAACACCGAGATACTGTTTGCATATGTATAGTACATATGCCTTATATACATACATATTTCTCGCCGTGTAGTGTTAATATAAAATTCCCTTTTGTCCTTCGATCGCTTTGATAGGGATGCAATCGTTTGTATCGATGTCTGGCATGTAAATTCTATGAAAACAATACGTGCTTAATAATTATTATTCTTAGACAAAAAGTGTTTGACATTTTACGTACCTTATGGGTCAAAATTAATTGATACCTAATTCAGAATGTTATTGAAAAACAAAGTAATAAAATTCAATTCAGCAGACTTTTTACTAAATGATGCAGTTTAATACATAGCAGATTTAATAAATTATTTATTTATTACTAACTTTTTTTTCTTTGCTTAGTATAATTCTTTTGAAAATAAAAATAATTTACAGCTCTTTGCACTGTAGGCATATAATAAGTTAGTAGGCAGACCCCCCATAAGGTGGTCAGATGAACTATTGAATTTCACGGGAGTACACTGGATAAAGGTTGCACAAGATCGATCGATCAGTGCGGAAATTTGTGAGGTAGGCCTATGACCAGCAGTGGATATCTTTCGGATGGGAGAATACATATAATATAGCAAAAAAGATACTTAAATAAATAGAATAGAATACACTTTATTGCATACAATACAAGTAGGATACATAATGATACAAAGTACATTAAACAGTTTAAGGTACAATTAATAGAAATTGCATGCAATGGGCGACCTTATCACTAAAAGCGATATCTTCCAGGCAACCCAATAAACGGACATCGATATCTAATCAATAACGTGTCCCCACACTAGCCGGTCACCGCGATGATGAGCGGTTGCGCCGCCCGCGCGCCCGCAGGCTCTACGCACCTCCCTCTCATTTTCTAATAACATGTACGAGTGGCAACACTGGATAAGGTTTTTTTTTTATTTTGAGCAGTACTGGTCAGTGGCTATATTCCAAGCTATACAATAAAATGCGCAATGCCTGTCTGTCTCGCTTTCACGCCAAAACTCGGTACATTGGCTTTCAACTTATTGTGTTGGCCACTCGAGTGTACTAAATTTGTTATGTATTTTAATCGTGCCGTTGAAATAAAGACATTTTCTTTATTTCTTTTAACTTTCGACACCGAATAACACACATTTAATAGCTTTACCGGCTTTGACAACGAGCTTTCCCGGCTTACTTCAGCACGCCATATAATATAAGATACTACAAAAGACTTGGCTCTATAGACTATGTTATTTTGACTGCCCAGAATGGCCGAATAAAACGAACAAACAACAACAACAAACCACCTGTCAAAATATGTAAACAACGGAAAAATATTGCACCTTGGGTTACATTATTTGAGTTTAGGTAAGGATCCCTAATTAAAAAAAAATCTAATATAGCCTATGACACTCGGGGTTAATGTAGCTTCCTATCAGTGAAAGATTTTTTCAAATCGGTTCCGTATTTCCGGAGCCTATTCGTTACAAACAAACAAACAAATCTTTCCTCTTTATAATATTGGTATAGATATATAAGATTATTATCTCTTTCGCACAGCATAATTAAGACCCTGTCCATCAGTATTACTTAAGTAGCTTTAAGGGGCGAACGGGTGCGATACTAGCGCCGCTTCGATACCCTAAATAAGTAATAAGTATCTTCTAAAACATGGCCGAATTCAAGAATATGCGTCCTTGACGTACTCTTGCTTAGAATTTTTAAGGCTCTGTTGTGTAGCTTTTACGATAATGATATTAGAAATATTCGTTTGTGAATTTAAAAGTGTCTACTTAAAGCAATAAACGTATATTTATAAGATTACTAGTTGACCCGGCGAACTCCGTACCGCCTAACCTATTACTATTTTGAGCATGTATTATACTTATAAACCTTCCTCTTGAATTACTCTATTTATTAAAAAAACGCATCAAAATCCGTTGCATATTTTTAAAGATATAAGCATAGATAGGGACAGACGCGGGAAACGACTTCATTTTATACTATGTATTGATTATATTAAAGCTACAAACAACAGAGCCTTAAAAATTCTAAAAAGATTATCTAGGGCTTAATTGACGCATATTTTTTTTATTTCGGCCATGGTTTAGAAGACGTAATTATTTACTGGAAGTGGCGCTAGCTTCGCACCGTGTGGCCCGTTAAGACTAGCTTCTGGCTATGTCGTTGGACGGATGCTAGGAAAATGCTATAATAATTTAAACTAGTTTTATGTTCATGAAATAAAAACTATCATAATAAATTAATGAAGTTATTACAGCTATAATAGGGCTCTAAAATTTATAATAACATCAAATAATTAATCATTAATTTAATTATACAGATTTAAGAAAAACATTCCTTTCTCTCATTGCCACTCTGCAATAAAAACGACAACAATTTTACTCTAGAGACTTTAAAACATCTACTTTCGCATATTTATGATCCCAATCCTGACCCTACAGTTTTGCATATTTTTATTCTAACCCCATTTAATCTTGACCGTTGATTCTGTACTTTGCACTTACAGCCGAGGGGTCTGTGAAAGTTGGTTGATATAATATTGTTTGAGGTACCGTGAAAATGTTTTATCAAATGGTATTATTTAAATTCTTGTCCCCGGGCGTTGTGTCGGGTGCTGGCTGCTTGCCGCGTGCGTGGCCCAGGGTTGGCCTACCGGGCCTATGCTCAAATGCTGTAGAACTACTGATATTTTAAAGAAAGCCATTGTTTCCCAAGTATAGCGCTTTTTGGTGGTTGTCTCAAGGATTTATACGAAGGTGTGTTATGTGAATATAAATTTGAGTAGGTTATTTGTTGTCAAAATTTTAACTACGTATAAAATCAAATTCTATGTCCGTTTAGTGGTGTTCTAGGCTACCTACCTAAATATTATTATATTAATTATTATTTTATTATAATAATTATAACTACTATTAATTAATTATTATTATATTTATAAATTTTCTTCTTTGTCGATTTGGAAGTTTAGGCTCGAAAGTGTAACATACAAAGTTAGTGACTTTAACTTTTATGATAT
The DNA here is from genome assembly GCA_951802225.1 of Euspilapteryx auroguttella. Taxonomy (NCBI): domain Eukaryota; kingdom Metazoa; phylum Arthropoda; class Insecta; order Lepidoptera; family Gracillariidae; genus Euspilapteryx; species Euspilapteryx auroguttella. The sequence goes on along the minus strand of OX637664.1, from coordinate 4,581,489 downwards.
TTATAGAGATTATATAAAAGAGAACATAATTGATGATATGCCGTGTGGTGGCGGCTTAGAACTCAACTAGGTATCGTATCTCTTCCAATAGGTGTCGTAAAGTGCGACTGAGGAAATATCCAAAGGATGGGCATCAGCGTCGACCTATGTAAGTTTATGTTAAGTGGATTGATTGCAATAATGTGTCTAACTATCTATGTGCAATAGTGAAAGATTGGCAGTTGTTAAAAAATACCTTGCAATAGTGGAAGATTTGCAGTCGTTAAAAAATTACTTCATAAAATGCGGTAGAACTCCTGAAATTCCGCTAATAACCTCTCCAGAGCACTGCTCGGAGGCAAATCGCGGATTGGCTGGAACAATGAGGCTTCGTTGCTTTTGTTTTAAACTCAGATGGCGATTTATAAGCTCCTTCGTTTATAGCTGCTGATGCGGTGCGGTATGTCATGCAGCCTTTTGCTCTTTTAAAAGGTATATATCATAAGTTGGAATTAAGTTTCTTATTCGCGTCCGGTGCAGATGCAGTGATTGATGTTGAGATTGCGAATTTGCAAAATGCTTTTTAATATTTTGAGTCCTCTAGTCTTATATTCGTTTATGGGTTGTCATGAGGAATTGGATAATAATAATTTCTTACGCAAAATACAAAATAGGAGCCTGATTCAATAGTTTTAAGATCAATGTAGAGAAAGAACATTAGGTATAGGAAATGTAGCGCAAGTTTATATGAGGAGAGCTTTATCTAATTCGTAGAGTAAGTACATGTAGAGTTTGAATGTGTCTTTAAATCTATGTTTTTTTTAAATGAATACTGATATAATAACGCCCGACGAAATAAGAGAGGGGTGTTATAGAGCAAAAAAAAATAAGCATCGTTTATTTCAAAGTTTAACAGTACAGCGGCGGTAGCATGACGGACAATTTGTCGAATTTTTCGTATCTATCTGTCGCTTTTGTCGATCATCTCCATACATTTTCCAGCATTGAAATGCCAAAAGCGATCAAAAGTGACAGAAAGACACGAGAAATGGTCGGACGTGCTGCGGGGGCTGGAGTGTCAGGATATAAACCAATTAGCAATCAGTCCGTCAAATAACAATTTGTTTTGAATTAGGAACGAAATACGTCAATTACGTATACAGTGGCTTCCCCAGACACGCGCAGACTTCGCTGGCGCAGACTCTCGCTCCTTAACAATTTTATATTTTTGCCAAACTAGAGAAAAGTTTGTTTGCTGTAACATGCTTGCAAATATAATTTTATTATTGTTAATATTCTTTATTTATCCAATTTGATTGACCATTTTTGGAACCAGATCTAATACACATTCCCACAGGAACAAAACAGGCAGCATAAGAGCTAATTCAATTTGCACACCTAAAGTCTTTCTCTCAGATCCAATATAGGGTTATAACAGGCTTACTATTAGGTGGCAAATTTGTCGACCCATTCCCTAAGGGAAATGATATTTCATTGAGTGAGCATTTCGGTGGGAAAATGATCGGAATAGTTTATGAGATTCGGTGGGTCGGCGGCCGCGGGCGGCGCTCGGCTTAGAAGAAAAATCAACACTCGCAGTATACAAGTGTTGTGCACTCGGTGGGTGATAGGGTGAGAGTAGTTATAGGATCGGATGTGGTAATATTTTATACAGAAAGCACATAAAAATATACTCAGTAATCTACTGGGTTTTTCTGATGTAATGCAAATGCCATTGGTAAATAGGTACTGTACTGATAGTTAATGTTTGTAACAATTGTTGCTGGCGCTATACTTGTAAAATGCAGTTGGAAGCTTTATTATTCGTATGTAGGACGGAACTGAAACATTCTTAGCTTTCATTGCAAGTAAGTACTAACTTATTGCAATTACAACCAATTTTTTTTTTAATTAGATGCGTTATCCGAGCCAGCCAGCAGCATTATTAGCTCGTAGCTCTATGGTCCTGCGGGATTAGCACTCAGCAAATGTCAAGTGTCACTCAAAATTGGCGGGAAAGTTGACAATACGGATTATGCCGGATGAGACCAACTCCAACTGTTATTAGTTTTAGTGTTTTCGTGCTCGTGCTCGAGCCACTTATGAAAAATAATTTTACAACAATTAAATAACATGTGTTGAAGAAAGTGTAAAAAACTGCATTAAAAAAGGCTGCTTTATACGCAGGATCTGTTTTTCTCACAGAACAGTAAAAACACTACCTACTATTCCTTTCACGAATAACTTTCGATATAAAGTAATCTGATTTTTTAAATATCTACAGTGCAATCCATTTTTTTATTTATTTTGGGTATTTCGTTACTTGCCAAGATAGATTTCCTGGAACAAACAGCTTTTGATGATAAGAATAAGGCCGCCTATATGTTCTTTAGGCGACGTTATATACCAACACGGTGTAGTGAAATTAGTTGTTGAAAAATCTTAAAGAGCCATCGCTGCGATCGCCAACGTGCCTGCCAAGATTTAGTGATGATCTGTAGACGCGCCATATGTCCAACAGTTTATTTTTGGTTGCATTAATTCTCTTCATAATCGTACCTACATTATTCGGATACAGCTGCAAACAAAAATGTCGACTCTGCTATGCTCTTAGAGATCTCATATCAATCATGTTATACCCAATAGCTAGAGAGGCAGGTCGCCCTATGCCCTAAGCTATAAAAGGCCCATCGCAATGCAAACATCGCGCCACGCGCCGCCCGCGAGCGGTCACGTGACTGGCCGCAGCGCAGACTTACGACTGATAGGACACAGAAATACGGATAGATACACAAATGCAACTTCATTTAAAGAAGGACAAGACGAACTTAGGCAATGGAAGTTCCATGGCGAGCAAAAGTCGATAGGAATGTACCACGCACGTACACGCACGTTCACATTCACACGTCAAAACGTCTAAGTAGCTACAATGTTTGCGGCAAAATCTCTATCATGCTTCGGCTGCTGTTTGAGATAAAGGTTTAGAAATAATAATTTATTTAAAAAAAAAAGAGACCCGCCTTTAATAAATTGACACATACATAAACTGAGAACTCCCTCTTTAGTGAAGTTGGTTAAAATAGGTACTTATACCTTCTTCTGAATGTAACAAATACTTTTGTGAAAATCGGTTCAGCCAAACTCGAGATAATCGCGGACAAACATACATACATACATACATATACAGGTCAAACTGATAACCTCCTTTTTTGAAGTCGTTTAAAAAGATGTAAATTACCTAGATGGCTTTATTTCTATATTATTTTCAAAAGTTTACTATTTGTTGTAAAAAAAGGTGAACTTGAAAATGGTTTCTGCTCTACATGCCTTTTCATATACTTGTTGAATATATAGATGAAATTGTGCGTGCACATTTGTAGTCGCAGTCGCACATAAACTGCAGTTAGCTAGTTGATCATAGGTAGTCACTCCCGTCGCGTCGCTGGTCGATTTAATTTATTGCTGCGTCCGCGGTCGTGTTTGCCACGGGCGTGAGCTGTGCTTGTGCAGATAAAGAGCGAACTTGATTTCGTATTGTTTCATAATTTGATAAAGTTGGAGGTTTATCTGTAAACTAGAAAGAAAGAAGGAAAGATCAACTAAGAAGATGATAAGATTTATTGCTCATTTCATCCGAAACACGTCCACTCCAGGACATAGGCCTCCCTCATAACTACCAGGTCGTCTCACCACCTTGCGAGGGGTCTGTTTAATCTGCGTCTTCCCAAACAATGTATGGGTAAATGATGTTCAATATCTTTTTTGTTTGGTTTAGTGTGAGTATAGATAATAATTTTGATATTTAAAAATATGATTTAGATTTAAAGATAATATATTGTTATTTAAAAAATAATATCTTAAGGATTGGTCGGAGATCGCACAGGATCGGGATACTTGGAGAGGGGAAGGGGAGGCATAAAAGGCTAACAAAAAGAAAGATTTTTCATTGACATTTTGATAATCAATATAAAACTCTTCCGTTACTGACTGACTGACTGACTGACAGACAACGCAGAGCCGAAACTACTGGGCGTACAAAGCTGAAATTTGGCATGTAGGTTCCTTAGGGAGTGTAGGTGAGCACTAAGAAGGGATTTCCCGAAATTCCCACGGGAACGGGAAAAAACGGGATTTTTGTGATTATGAGAAATCTGCGCGGGAAATACCGCGGGGCAGCCTCTAGTCAATATATATAAAACTCTTCCGTTACTGACTGACAACGCAGAGCCGAAACTACTGGGCGTTGCGGACTGAAATTTTGCACGTGGGTTCCTTGGGGAGTGTAGGGGAGCACTAAGGAATGAATTCCCGAAATTCCCACGGGATTTTGGTGTTGATGAGAAATCTGCGCGGGAAATACCGCATGGCAGCCTCTAGTCTTCTTAGTAAATATCAAAAAGTCTAGGCAAAATACACACAATCTCGATCAATAACTTTCACGACATTATTATGTACAACTAAAGACTCAATTATTGCTATTTGAACACCCGAGGCGACCTGTCATCGTAAAACAATAGTTAAACAATAGATTAATAGCTGTTCAGTGATTTAGTGACGTCTAATTGCGAGTCTGCGTGTGTAATTACTGGTAAATGATTGAGACTTCACGTGGACGAATTCGGGTCGGTTATTTCGACTGGTCATGTTTGGACGCAGTGGGTGGATGGATTAGAAAGGCTTCGTTGCTTCATACGCTTAGTACTTTAGAGTATAATTATCGTTATACTGATTGATTGTTTTAAAGGGAATACGTGTCCTAATGTAGCAAATACCGATCAAAAATAATAACTCAAATTAACTATTAGAACTATTTTGATAAGAATAGATACTTATTCTTATTCTTTGAGAAATTTCATAGATAAAATTCCCCACAATATGTACGCTGAAATTCTGATAATTATTTTAAAATGTATGTTTTGATTTTTCTCTCTCTATCTTATGAAATAACATATTATCTCGAAAATAAATTCTACAGATCTTAAATAGTTTTCATTTTAACAGGATAAGTTTGTCTCTTCGCTATTAAATCAAAATATCCACAATTGCTAAAATATTCATAAAAGTAGTTTTTTTTTGCCGAAAACAAAAGAAACACATTTTATATACCTTTAATTTTATTTTGCTTTCAACAATAGTAACAATAATTGTATAATCCTAACTTTACCCTATGGAGCATGCAAATAATGTAAGAAGAAGTATGTGCAGATTTTATTACTCCATCAATTTATTCAGGTATTCATTAGATTTTAGCTGTAGGTAGGTAAGATATAAAATTAAAATTACTCACAAAATATTATGTAGGTATATACTTATCGTGACTTAAAACAAACAAACCCGATATAGTCCGCTTTGCATTACGCAGTATCTGAATATCTGCAATAACTCACTAAACATATTTCATACCGCATTAGCATTCTAAACGACAATCTGCATAGAGTCCCCTACCCTTCACTAATTGAGCTATTCCATAGATAAGTAGATAAAGAACCCGGTGTGCTGTACCCTAAAATTATGCGAACTGCTATATTGGCACCGTAATCATAACGGAGGGTGGAATCGTAAGTTGCGGTTAATAAATGGTCACGGAATATTGTAACGAGCTTTTTATTTAAGGACAGATAAAGGACCTTGTTATTTATTGATCGTAGGAACACTAGGCAAGGGCCTAACCAGTGTTAAAACATTGATAAAGAGTAGAGAGAAACTTTTAATAAATAAAAAATATTCATTTCCATTTCAACTTAAATTTATGCATTCTCCAGTAGAATATTCCGTAAAACGTGTTTTGCTACTGCATAAAAATACAAAATAAGTAAACTAAGCGCGCTCAAAATAAATACATAACACTCAGAACCCCTGACTAGGTAGAACCTGTATCTAGGGAGCCCGAAACATATCAGTACACCCAGTACAGTACACCCAGTCCGAAAACAAATTAAGATATTCATCTTAGCAATTCAAATTCGCCCGCCGGGGATCCAACCTAGATGCCAACTGAGCTACGGAGCAGTCGAACTGAAATAATGAAATGTAATTGAAAAATTTAATGAGCGATTTCCGATATAATGATAAAAACGCAAAGGAATGAGATTTCTATCTTCTCTGAGGTGCCCTACCCGGCCCGGTGGTGTTTGAACAAAACTGACTCTAGCAGACGACAAAGATTTAAGTAATTAATTATTATTAGAAAACCTCTAAACATGAACGTCCTATCCCATCAACTTTGTGTCTTACTGCAAACATACAATCAAGTGACCCAAAAAAAGACAATAAGTCACACACACAGCCCAAGTTTAGTTAGACGCGGTCAAACGCTTTAAAACCATTAGTCGGCTCAAGAGAACGTTTTTAACCCCCTAATTTCACTCTCTACAGAACTGTGTAAATCAAATAAAAAAAAAGCTTTGGACTTATGCGACTCCTCCCACCATGGCGGTGGTATCTATTCTGTGAAAGGATAATGTACCGTTTCTTAATATTGTTTTTTTTTAAGAATTAGCCTATACTTATTCTGGTTCACTTGCGCCTCCATAATTTTATCACATTTACTAAATCACCGTTTCTGCCGTTTCCGTGAAATTTTCTTCCTTAGTGATCACCGAGAGCCTTCAAAGAATCTGAATTCAAGAACTCCATCGCAAGCTGTTCTGGCTGTGCGTTGTGTGTCAGTCAGTCAATTTATAAGTATGTAACAATTTTATATACGTAAGTCTCAATTAGAAGGACCTGGAGGAGGCAGCTCGGTAGCGAAAAAGATGGATATAAATATATACTTTCAGCCCTTTGCCCCTGATAAGGGAATGATAGGTAGAAATCATCATCATCATAGGTTTTATGACAAAGTTTTTAAAGTTTTTTTTTTTTTCTAAAAACCTAGGCAAGTCTAAAATTAGTATATTCTTAAGATTAGATAAAGGTAATGATATTTATTTACAAAATTGGGAACAAAACAATTAAAAGAAAATAAACTAAAGTCTCAGGTATTGCACTGCACATGTGAAATTGAATAGTGATCAAATCAAAAAACAAACAAACATTACATTTTCCTCAACTAAAACTTAATTGATATTAACGAGGCAGACGTAGTACCCCTAATGTTAACAAATAAATGCCACACACATTAATTTTTGTGTAAATTTCGTGAGTCTGGGTCGTGGCTGGGCGTCGCCGGCAGATCACAGGGCGGCGTTGGCCAAGGCGCCTTGATCACGGATTTTTGTGAGATAAGATTCTTTTTGAGACTATTTAGGGTTCACCTGACCCTTGGATATTGTATCTTCTTAGAAACAATAACATGTTGAAAGAATTTGGTATAAATTAGGTGTTTCTTGTGATTCTCTCTAGTGTCATAATTATCAGTTTAGAAAACAATTTTTTTTTATCTGCCTTAGCTTTTTCTTAACTTTGTCAATAGTGAATTTATATTTACCACCAATTCAAACCTACTCGTTCAGTTCCACTAGGCCAGGTACAGGCCTGTTTGTCTCATCTTTTCCAATCAAACTTACTTTAACTATCACATAAAGTGAGTTGAGTATACTACAATTATGTGTGTTTGCTGTATCGTTTAATTCATAATAACCACAGCTGTAATAAATTACCTCATTTGTATTTCAAAATTTCTATTTTTTTCTTTCTAAAGCTAAATTAAGTTTTAATTTGGATTATTTCTTGAAATTTTATTAAAAGTAAAAGTAAAAGTAAAAGTAAAAGTAAAAAATGATTTATTCAATACAGGATACAAGATATCGCTTATTGAAAGTCAATTAGACTAATCTAATTAATATTGATACCTTATTTCGTAAAGTATCCTATACTGATAGAGGCGAGGTAGTTCAGGGTGCCCACTAATTGGCTCAGGCAAACAATGTTTGCCTTGCCTTACGACAATGGTCGCCTGGAGACGCCCCCAAACGAGCCCTCCTCTGTCAAATGATTCTACTCCCTTTCGCAATGATTTTACAGCGTAGAGAAGAAAGGGGTAACAAACTCTACTTTACAATTTCTCTTTTTTTTTTTTTTTTTTTGTTCTTATATATGTGACATTACAATTCAATTTACAATACAAAGAACATAAATTAATAAGATTTAAAGTACATACATGAAATAATGAAAATATCGTGCAGAGCTAGACTACTTCCATGCGTCTTTGTCGTTTTCATAATCATCAACATTGTAATAAGCTTTCTTAATCAAACCTTTTTTTATACGAGTTTTAAACTCATTATCATTCAGGATCAAAATCTCTTCAGGGATCTTGTTATAAAATCTTACTTCGTTTCCTATAAAGCATTTGTTTGTCCGTTTTAGTCTGTTCTGTGGAATACTTAGTTTGTTTTTGCTACGCGTTCTAAGGTCTTTAATTTTATCACATTTTTTATCAAACATATGTAAGTTTTTACGAGTATACATAATAATTTCAAAGACGTACTGGGACGGAAGCGTCAAAATATCAATTTCTTTGAATTTTTGTCTGAGGGACTCGCGAGCTTTAAGCTGATAAATGTTTCTAATTGCGCGTTTTTGTAGTATAAAAATGACGTTAATATCTGCAGCTCTTCCCCATAGAAGCAAGCCATAGGTCATTAAGCTATGAAAGTAACTGAAATACACAAGTCTCGCGGTAGAAACATCAGTTAATTTTCTGATTTTCCAGATTGCGTACGCAGCCGAACTGAGCCTTGCCGCAAGATTTGAGATATGGGGGCCCCACTGAAGTTTCGAATCTAGAGTGATACCAAGGAATACAGTTTGATTTACCAGATTAAGCTTGTTATTGTCCAAATGTATGTCTGTATCATAAGCAGTCACATTTGGCAAGGAAAACTTAATGCAATTAGTTTTCTTTGCGTTCAAAAGTAAATTATTAGAAGTAAACCATTGAGAAATCTCCACTAATGTTTTGTTTATATCTAAGTTGAGTGAGTCACCTCGTTTAACTTTAAATGTTAAAGAGGTGTCGTCCGCAAAGAGGACAACATCAGTAAGTTTATCTAACATGTAAGGGAGATCATTTATGTAGACTAGGAACAGGAAAGGCCCCAATATCGATCCCTGAGGTACACCAATCTTGATAGGACAACCTGCAGACACCGCACCACCCACGTCCACTCGTTGGTCGCGATCAGTAAGATAAGAGGCAAGTAGATCAAGTGATTTATCAAGTAAGCCATAGTGCTGTAATTTAAGTAGCAAAGTCTCATGATCAACGCAGTCAAAAGCCTTCGAGAGGTCACAGAAAACCCCAATAGCATCGTGAGAATCCTCCCAGGCTCCATAGACATCGCTGATGAGTTTGTGACCTGCGTCTAAGGTAGACCGCCCTTTCCTAAAACCAAATTGATTTTTGTGTAGGAAGTTATTGACTGAGAAGTGAGACGCTAATTGTGCAAGAATAAGTTTTTCAAATATTTTACTTAAGGCTGGAAGAACCGCGATTGGTCTATAATCAGTGGGGTTTTCGGTATTTCCAGATTTAAAAATTGGAATGATTTTGCTGTACTTCAATAAATTTGGAAAAATGCCTTTTTCGATACAAGAGTTAAAAATTAATGCTAGATGAGGCGCTATTAGTGTTATAACAGGTTGAAGTACTTTAATTGATATCCCCCATAAGTCTTCTGTCTTTTTTAAATTGAGTTCCTTAAATATCTTAATAATGCATTGCGGTCCAACATGGCGAAACGTGAGTGGAGGCGGGGCGATGTCAACATGTTCCTTAAGTATAGATTCCGCGGCGCTGGCAGATGCGTTAAGGTCTTTAGTGGTTTGAAATGGGATGTTAGCAAAGAATGATTCGAATTCATTCGCAATTTCCGACTTATCTGTTACGACTTTACCATTTAAGTTTAAAGCTTGAATGCTTTCCTTACCGTTAGCTTTACCAGTTTCTTTATTAATAATACGCCAGACAGTTTTACTTTTATTTTTCGAATTTCTAATTTTATTATTTAAATTAATAGATTTAGCTTTGGTGCAAACTATCTTAAACAATTTAGAATAACTCCTAACATGTTCAAGAAATGAAGGGTCTTGATCAAAAGTTTTCCTATCATATAACTCATATAGGGCATCTCTGCTTTTCCTAATTCCCGGCGTCGCCCAAGTACTAAAATTTGAATTTTTATTACTGCAAACTTTTTTGAATTTAAATATAAGATCGAATTCAATCCGTATCGCGGAAAATAACTCTTGATATAGTGTATTGGGATCATCTGCCTCAAAGCTCAGCAAGGCAAGGCGCATCTGAAGACTATGATAAAATCTTTCCATACGACTTTGGTTCATTGGCCTATAAACTAACGAGTTTTCTTTTTCTTGTTCAACTGTGTACAATAAAACATTTAGACCCTTATGATCTGACCTTAAAGAAGTTAACAATGATTTTTTGAAGTAATTACCGTTCATTGCTATGTTATCTAAACAAGTTGCAGACGTACCCGCTATTCTAGTGGGTTCGTTGAACAAAAACTTAAAATTAAAAGACTGGAATAGGCCTAATAGAGTGGTCCTTTGGGTCGTGTCTGTAAGTAAGTCAACATTGAAATCTCCACAAATGACTACTGTTTTATTTGAACAGCTTACTTTACCCAGTACGTCTTCCATTGCAGTTACAAAATTATCGAAGTTGGAAGAAATGGGAGGACGGTACACACATAGAATTATATAGCGGTCTAGCTCTGCACACGCAACCTCACAGGTGCTTTCAACTGAAAGTTTGACAAAGTCCTTTCGCTCTTTAACTTTATTAATATTCCTAGTTAATATAAGGCAACCACCTCCATTTGAGAGATTCCTGTTAAATACACTTGTTACTTTAAAATCTAGGAGACTAAAGTTCATTTTGTGTGGTTGTAACCATGTTTCTGTCAGACAAAGAATATCACATTTAAAAGAACATAAAATTCTGTTCTTACGGCATTGTCTGTCACCTATAATTCGTTAATCACTCTATTCCACCTGTAAATGAGAGTCCTCAAACGCCCTAATGAGTATATAACATGTGGTAAACGCACACCTCTTGTGGGGTCACAAGTTAGGTCTCCCCTGTCATCGGAGTCGACGGGCGCCGGGCACAAGGCGCGCGAACACCGCGGACACTCAATAAATTATATCGACTAATCACCACTAATTGGTGCGCGCTGACCCGCCCGTGCCGTTACCTTGCGCGGGGTTCGCCTTTTACGTACGTAATGATGTTATAGGTTTGGTTGGTGTGAATTGGCTGTTGTTGGGTTAGTTTGGTTGTGCAATTTCAGTGGTTTTGTTTTTTTTTAAAGTAATTATTATTATTATTTATTATTATATTGCATGCAAATTAAAATTTTCTGCACCCTAAATTTAATAATGTACTCTTGTATATCACTTTGTATGCGATAAAGTGTTTTCTATTCTATTCTATTGTATTCTGAAGTTAACCGTACGAATCAGGGATATCCTGCAGGGTAAAATATCCTTTGAGACACTTAACTAAGTTTTGAACTACTAGGGTAACATGCCCTATTACGGCGCGTTTTGACGACATTTTAAAGTAGGGTAAGAAATTAAGCATTTCTAAATATTTTAGCAGATATTTGAATTTTTTTTGGACAGTCATGATAATTATATTTTCTATTTCAGTTGTCGTTTTATTTATTTTAGAGTGATAATTAATTTAAAATAAATATTTTGTCTGACAATTCGGAATTCCTATTACGGCGGCAAAAAAAAGTTTGAAGCCCATTACGGCGGTAAGCACAGCCTATTACGGAGTATGGGATGACAACACACTCACGATGAAACATTTTCATCTCAGCTCATGGTTCGGTGCAATCAGAAAATGGTATGCAATGGCTGTAATTGTTACTGGCACTGTACATAAATACAGATTCTTCCTAATAAGGCGCTATTTTGATAATATTTTGTGTATCAACTGTAATGGCCTCGCGCTAAGAAGTTTCCAGTAATATAATTAGTTTAGGAAACACGAATAATGAATATTTGGCTGTATGGGCTACTATGTTCCTTTGCCTGACCTGAACGGGCGAATAACAAAACAACAATCAATCAATCAATCTACGGCACCGTAACGTTCTCCCATCTCTCTGCACAACGGAACGGAATGAATTAATTATGGGGACGATTTTTTTTTATAAGCCGCTCTGATGAAGAAACGATTTGAAAATGGCGGCCGAACGAATGCTATCTCGCGTAGTATGAGGGAAGAGTTGAGAACAGAGACAGCCCATACAACGGCCGCCATTTTGAGATCGTTTCTTTATGTGAGCAGGTTATACCCATAAAAGCGTAATTTGTGCAAATTTGGCTAGCTTATTAACATAATTTTTAATATTTGTTGTTAATCTACATTAAGGATCGGCGGATGGAAAAGACATATTAATAAGGTCCCGGGACGTGTACCCGAAACGCTATGATGCTATCTCTCGTTAGTATGAGGGAAGAGTTGAGAACAGAGACAGCCCATACAACGGCCGCCATTTTGAGATCGTTTCTTTATGTGAGCAGGTTATACCCATAAAAGCGTAATTTGTGCAAATTTGGCTAGCTTATTAACATAATTTTTAATATTTGTTGTTAATCTACATTAAGGATCGGCGGATGGAAAAGACATATTAATAAGGTCCCGGGACGTGTACCCGAAACCTACATCAATAAACTGATACAAACCAAACTGAGAACTTCCTTTTTTCTAAAATCGGTTAAAAATAGGTACTAAAACCCTTCTTCTGAATTTAAAAAATACTTTTGTGTAAATCGGTTTTGACAAAATCGAAATAATCGTGGACAAACATGCATAATAGGTACTAAAACCCTTCTTCTGAATTTAAAAAATACTTTTGTGAAAACCGGTTTTGACAAAATCGAAATAATTGTGGACAAACATGCATACAAACATACATACAGGTCGAATTGATAACCTCCTTAACCTCGTTATAAAACAATTGCTGTTCGTTTTTCTCCAAATTTAATTTGAAAAGGCCCGGACGAGGGTTTTAATAATCCTACTAATATTAATAAACAACAAAGTTTGAAATAAAGGATGTCTGTAACTCTTTCACGTAAAAACTACGAAATAGATTTTAATGAAACCTTACAAATAAAACATATTTGAAGGAAAATTTAACTGTCGAAGCAGCGGGGTGCAGTCAGTGAAGGTTTAGTTTAACGGTAAAAAAAGATGGAAAATGGATTTCTACCCACGCGGAGAAAGTTAAAAAAAAGAAAAAAATTTTTTTTTTACAATAACGTTGACACAAACATGCAATAAAATGGAACACAAAAAAAACAACAAAAAACCAGCAAACCAAAATACAATAAAACAACCAACGAATCATAATCAGTTTTGTATGGTGTGTCAAAGTTGCGGTAAAATCGAGTAGTACATTATTAAATTGATGGGAAAATACGTAAGTACGAAATAAACCTTAGTTTATATTTTTGTGTAAGTTTTTTCATTATTTACTTACCCTGTTATTCATAAAAAGTTAAAGTGCATTTTAGTTATTTGACGTATGTCAATTTAGATAGGATGTCACGTATTTACCATACAACAAACCAAATAAGTAGACCTGCAGTAAAGCTTTTTAAAATGTACGGTATATTTATGATTTCTCACAAAAATCACGTTGTGGTGGTTTTCGGTTGGATAGGACATTGCAGGCTTGAATCACCTGATTGTCCGAAAAGTAAGATGATTCCGTGCTTCGGAAGGCACGTTAAGCCGTTGGTCCCGGCCGCAGTAGTGGTCGTTATAACTGCGGCGACAAGCTGGCCCCTTGTCACGTTGGTAATAAAGCATAAAATCGGCTAAACGTGGGTCCGGCTCTTGAGCTGGTACCTCTGCCTAACCCTTCGGGGAATAAAAGGCGTGATATTATGTGTTATGTATGTATTTATGAATAATACGGTTAAATTATTAGCTCTGTAATTTCCGTACACCGTGTTAGGATTCCGTACAGCCTAATACGGTAGGTACTAAAATATCTAAGAAGTTTTTATATCCTGATGCTGAAATATAATGTAAAGATATTTCGGTAATGTAAGTTATTACATACACATAAGAACACTCTGACTTTACCATAAAACTCTCAAATCGTTAGTAATCGTTGTATTAGACTATATTTCTTCATTAAAACTCATACGTTAGGTTTCACAGTATTCTAACAAACTTAAATTTTACTGTCAACTTTAAGCGTCAAAAACAAGGATTCTAGTTAATAAACAAGTACCTCCAAAATTGGTTTTATACTTGAGAACTAATGAAAAATACACTTAAATAACGAAATGTTCATAAATTATATTTATTATACCACAAAATTTATAAATTACCGACACTGCGTTTTTCCTATTACCGATGGTACCCTCCGTAATAGGCGGTACCCTCAAATAGCCTTCCTATCACGGCGGACTTTTGTTTACTCATATTTACTTGTTATATTTGATTTTAAACAGAAACCAACTTGATTAACTAAGACTACTTGAATGTAAAAAGTATTCGAATACAGTAACATAATCTTGAAGTGCTTGTTTGAACTAAAAACAAAGTCTGAAAATTCAATGTTCTACCGCGAGTCAGTCTGCGTTTATATGAAACAGCTTCTCGCTTTGGTGACGTTACACAAAATAATTAATTTAAGTAATTTTAAACGATTTTAAACGCACGAGTGCTGGGTAATAAGTTACGTGTTAGTTTCCCTTGGACACTATGTAGTCAGTTTTACCATACATAGTCACAACGAATCATAAATTGCAAAATATGAAATAGAGCCGTAATAGGACGTGATTTTGACTACCGCGGTAATAGGACGTTTTACCCTACTACGTTATATCTGAACACTTTGGAATTCAGTTTTTTTTTTAATATCATTTAACATTAAAAACATGGAAAAAATTGTCTACACAGTCTGTTTTACGTATGTAACATGTTCCTTAAACAATATTAAATTTAATAAGGAGATACGGTTGTACAGTAGCGTTCTAGGAAGGCGTAACAAACTTGTCTATGGTCTCGTGTGCCCTAGTAATACCAAAGAACAAAAGCTATTTAGCAATACAGAAAAACTGGATGTGTTACGGCGTCCTAGACGCCACTGTACAATTCTTAGATTAAAAAAAATAATCTTAGTATTTCGAAGCCAACCTGCCAGTACTCGCTGCGTCTACTTGAACCAAATAAGCGCAGCGCCATCCTAAACACATCCTTTTAATTTCTGAACGTAACCAAAATGTGTGTGCCTATAATTATAGACGCATCTTGGACTAAGTATACGGATAGAGATATTAATGTTCTTTAGAGAGAGAGATGTTTTTTTTTATTATAATATTCTTTAAACTGTGTTTTTAGACTTTAGACGGGTTAAAACTTTTGAAGTTGAGATTTGAGTGTTGATTTAATTTTTTTAGCTCTACGGGTTTGCGACGATTTGTGAAACGATTTTTTTATCAGTTTGAATTTGGTTTCCGTTCATCCATGTTATTTTACCATCTCTGTGTTGCAATTGGCAGTTATTTTAACAGACGTCTGAGGTCTGAGGTCTAGATTTGATTCTTCCCAGGGCAAACATTTTTTGATGGATATCAATGTTTGATGGATAGCAATGTTAGAGCGGATGGATGACAGGAGATTGACAAAAAGAAATATATAGAGCGGATGCGGAAGGCACGGTTGGAAGAGGTAGGCCACGGAAAACGTTCACCGACCAAATTGGTGACGTTCTGAGGAAAGGCCGCGTGAAGAGTTCACGAAACCGACGTGCGTGTATGAAAAGGCTTATGTTATGACTGTAGAAGAAGCGAAAGAAGTGTGTCAGGATCGTAGCAAGTGGAAATCAATAGTCTATGCCTACCCCGATGGGAAACAGGCGTGACGTTATGTATGTATGTATCAATGTTTCCATGTTTCAATAAACGCTAGTATATTTATTTATTATATTATAATCTCCGAACAAAATTACTGATCTGATATCGATTATTCTTCAACGTGTTCAGAGCGTTTTGGTTAAAAACTGCTAATACAGCATCTAGTTAATTTTAGAAACGGAATTCAATTTGTGACCTTATTGGAAAAAAAAGAGTATTGTTGCGGAACCCAAATATTCAAGTTCAATAAAGAAATATCATAAATACCACTAATTCATAGAACGACCCATCAAAAAGGCGTATAAAATGTTAAGAGTATAAAATATGGGTGCTAATGCGTATGTTGCGATGGACCGATAGACAGACGGACATAAAGCTAACGGTCGTGTGTACGTATGTACGTTTATACCTCTATAATTGTGCTGCCATTACTCCTCAGTTATTAGTTGTCGATCTAAACGCGTGCGCAGGATGGCCGATCAACCCACTTAAAGCATTGACTCAGGCAGCAGGGGTCTTTATTTAAATACGAGCTCTCCCGGCTTACTTCGTTACGCTATAGAATATAAGATTCTAATAAAGACTTGGCTCTATAGACTTTTGTTCTTTTGACTGCCTAGAATGGGCGAATAAAAAACAAACAACCACAACAAACCACCTGTCAAAATATGTAAACAACTGAAAAAAAATGCACCTTGGGTTACATTATTCGTATTTAAGTAAGGATCCCTAATATTTTTGAAAATATAATATAGCCTAGGTCACTCGGGGAAAGTGTAGCTTCCTACCAGTGAAATAATTTTTTAAATCGGTTCAGTATTTCCGGAGCCTATTCGATGCAAACAAACAAATCTTTCCTCTTTATTATTGGTATAGATATAGAAGATAGATAGAGTCAAAGTTAGGGCTATGTGTGGGTAGTATTATTATTATTAGGAGCTTGTACTGTCCCACTGCTGGGCAAAGGCCTCTCGCCCCTTTTTGTATTCATCGCTTTCTTGCGCGGTCTGACACCAGTTTTTATCTAGAGCTCCCAGCTCGTCGGCTGCATTCGTGAGTATATAATAACACATATAACATTTTTGACATGGCCTCCCCCATAGATTGCCACAAGGACATTATCGTAATCGCCACGCTTGGCAGGCGCGTCGGCGATCGCAGTATAGTATGGCTTTTCAAGTGTTTTTGAACGAAGAACGCCGCTGCCTGTCCTTTGGGAGTTCCCTTAGTTAGTCGCTATTTACGACTACCACGGGAGGATTTGGGTACTGGTAGGTACAATAAAAAGATTCATGTGTTTTGAATCACAAGTAACTACCGGTCTGGGTGTGATGTTCGTCTCTGTGTGTGTTTCGGGCACCCTAGATACAGGTTCTTCCTAGTTAGGGGCTCTGAGTGTGATGTGTTAAAAAAAAAAACTACACCTTAAGAAATATTTTTATTTATTTTATTGACTGCTCCGTAGCTCATTTGGCTGGCAGTGATGTGGACTGAGATGCGTGTGCACCTGGGTTCGATTCCCGGCGGGGCGAACATTGTTTGATGAATATCGATATTTGTTTCCGGTCTGGGTGTAAAGTTCGTCTCTATATATGTTTCGGGCACCCTAGATACAGGTTCTTCCTAGTTGGGGCTCCGAGTTATTATTTACCCTAAGAGCTAAGTTCAAAGTTTAAGTGGTCTAACGAAGCTTTTTATCTAAATGTGATCGCGAGCGCAGCGTACATATTTAATCTCATTATTCAATGGAAAGAGTACAATTATAATTTCTCAAGATAGGTTCTGTCCATATCTATGATCCTCGAAAGATAGATAAAAATATTACTTGCGTTTAAAAACTAAAACCTGTTTCAAGCATGATAGTTTTCCATTGAACAGTGTCAAATTGTATGTGATCTATCAAACAAAAAAATAAAAAAGTTAGTCCGGTCTAAATTGAAAACCTAGTTCAGTGATTAAGACCAGGTTTAGCTCTTTTTGTGGTAGAGCCGATAATGACTACTTAAAAGTAATAATGTTAATAAAGCTACATAATGCTATTTCCAAGTGCTATTTACAACAGTGGCCTATCATTATATTTGCAATTACAACCATTAGAATACTAAATTTAAATTAGAAGTCTCTATCGCTAGCGGTTTGTGCTGTAAACTGTCTCCGAGTCCGAGAAGAACTATCTCAAGACTCAACAAATTAGATAGATAGATAAGACGTTTATTCACCACATAGTACATCTTAATTTAAGCAACTTACATAAATTTATAATACATAAAGTATCTAAATAAATACTATGTAGTGAAAAGGCTCCAACTCAGCATAATGCCGTGGGAATACGTGCACCCAACCAGGATTAACTGTTTGAGCACCCATAAGTCACGACGCTGATATTCTGTCTGAACCTGCTTTAGGAATCGAGTACGAATCCCAAGAACGAGTCACACACAATATTTTAAAATATTATTAAAAAGTATTAAAAAGCAACCAAATCCAATTACGGTGTATCTAAACCCAATAATGTTAACTATATTTTTTAAATTTAACTCATTATTATGTGTAAACACAAGAGGCTCCTACACTCGGAGCACCGTGGAGCGAGATGGAGGAGGTTGCCCAAGACAGGAGCAAGTGCCGAGCTTTACTAAAAGAGCCCTATGTCCCTAATGAGGGATAAGAGGATATCATCATAATCATAATTATGTGAAAAATGTTGCGGAAGATCGCTCAAGACCGGTAATTTATGTCTATCTACGGATGAGGCGTTTTGTTAATTAAGCACAGTCTGCTGAGATTATGATGCTGTCATTTCAATTACCCTATTACAACAATAGGTACTTAAAAATGCATTGCGTCAAGCATGTCACCAATAATAATAAATTACTTCCACCTGTTCCCTTTACTAAAGGGCCTTTAGCAGTTTACATCGACAATTTGCCGCAATCGAAAATGTCGTCTCCCTTTCATTAGAAACAATAAAGTTTTATAATATCTGGACAGCGAGTATTTAATTTAATAGAGTCGAATTGGTATCCACCAGAATCCAGCGCCAGGGTCATACAGTGCTTTTGTCACTGTCTTGTCGTTAAGCGTTGCTTTAATTTAATTAATACCGAAGAGATAATAATTTAACAAGTCTCTAAATAATATGGTACAAAGCATAGACAATGTAGAACGCCAAAGTTTAAAACGCGTTTTTTTTTTTTTAATACTTTGACGTTTTAATTTTATAATCTAACAGAAACGGCACGCGATTGGTCCCTCAACTCAACCCTGTGCCATAGAATTTAGTGACTATTTTAAATTGTGATCCCGGTTCGGTATCTTTGGTGTGCCTGGCCGAAGTGCACTGGGCCTTGGCGTACGGGTGCGATACTATCGCCACTTCCGTGAAATAATTAGATATTCTAAACCATGGCCAGAATAAAAATATGCGTCTTTGAGTCCCTAATCTTGCTTAAATTTTTTAAGGCTATGTCGCTTTTAGGATAATGATCTAAGAAATAGATCACTTTATGCAACAAACCGTTTTATTAATTAGATTTTAAACTTGAAAGCTATACAACGGGGCGTTTGTAAACGTTTGTATTTCAGTGTTTGTAAACGTGTAGTCTCTATTAACTAAAGGGCTCGTTGACCAACCTTATCCCACTTCGAATAATATTCATTTGTGAAGATGATAAATTCATCTTTTCTCTCGCTCATAATTTTATCATTGGAAAGGGATGCGAAAACAATAACAGGTGCAATTTTAGTATGACTAGTTTTGAATAGGATGAACCATACTATAATTGTATGCCATTCCTAATTGTAGTAAACCTAGGTCAATGATTACGTAATTTCCTAGCTAAGGGTTAAGTAGGGTCAGCTAAGTGGTGGTTTCGACACTAGTTCATAGAATGACTAATGGTGGTTTGTAATAATAAATACTGGCTGTATCGACAGGGTTCTTTTGAAATTGAAAAAAAAAAAAAAAAATGTTGCTTCTAGAAATATGCTTCAGTAAATGTAAAAAATGATTTATTCAAAACAGGATACAAGATATCGCTTATTGAAAGTCAATAAGACTAATCTAATTAATATTCATACCTTATTTCGTAAAGTATCCTATACTGATAGAGGCGAGGTAGTTCAGGGTGCCCACCAATTGGCTCAGGCAAACTAATGTTTGCCTTGCCTTACAACAATGGTCGCCTGGAGACGCCCCCAAACGAGCCCTCCTCTGTCAAATGATTCTACTCCCTGTGGCGGGCGTATGGATTTGATATGCTAAACGCGCTAGGAATGTCCCTGGTTCGATTATCGTTCAGGAAACATGTCATGTAGTTTATGAATATGAAATAATATTAATCCGAGTATAATTGGACTATTCAATGCAAATTTTTTTTACTCATTATCTTAATATCATTTCTTTGTTCATCATATTCATAGATCAGCCGTAAACAAAAAAAAAAAAGCACTTCGCCGAAATAATGTACTTATTAAGAAACTAGTCGACCCGGCGAACTTCGTACTGCCTAATCTATTACTATATCGTGCATGTATTATACTTATAAACCTTCTTCTTGAACCACTTTATCTATTACAAAAAACCTCATCAAAATCCTTTCCCTAGTTTTAAACATTTAAGCATACATAGGGACAGACGCGGGGAGCAACTTTGTTTTATACTACGTATTAATTGATATTACAGAATAAGGTGCACTTACCTATCTGACAATCTTATAAAACTTTTTATCAAAAAATAAAACCGCCGAAAAAAAAACTGAAAAGCATAAAATAATAATCGAATTACTAAGTTCTTAAAGTAATGTAGGGTATATACCAAGTAATTTTGAGTCGGCGCGCCACACAAGCAAATTCCATAATTACGTAAAGATTGATGCGCGGCAGCGCACGAATTTTGGTTATTTCTTTAAATTTAAGGTACCTAATTTAATGATCTTTGTACGAGGAATCTGTGGCGCCGACTCAAAATTACTTGGTATATACCCTACATTACTTTAAGAACTTAGTAATTCGATTATTATTTTATGCTTTTCAGTTTTTTTTTCGGCGGTTTTATTTTTTGATAAAAAGTTTTATTTTATGCTTTTTAGTTCTTTCAGGGTTTTAATCTTTTCTTCTCCCACAAGGTGGTCAGTGGTCACACCGCATAAGGTGATCAGACGACATGGTTGACAGGGACGACAAGACCGGTCGGTATGGCGATTTGTGGGGGAGGCCTATGTCCAGCAGTGGACGTCTTTCGGCTGATTTTATTTCATTTCAAAAGATATTCTAAGTGGGTATCAAAATGTATAGTGTTACACGTAAAATGCAACTTGTGAGTTGATAAATCCACCCGCCGACCAAAAAGTCACCCCTATTTTCCCACCCTTAGGGTGGGAATTTTATTTCTAAATTTTTATGGGACCAACTACAAGGTATGCCCTGTCGATTAAAAAAAGAATTATCAAAATTGAACTACTCTGTAAAAAGTTATGCGTGATCATACATTAAAAAAAAAAAAATATATATATACGTGTCGAATTGAGTACCTCCTCCTTTTTTTTTCGTCGGTCAAAAAGAGGCCAGCGGGACAGCGTAGGATAGAAATAATAATAATACTAATTAAAAAAATCAGGCCTGACTGCCTGACCTTTGTGTGCTAAACTAGTAGGCTGATTTTAAGCCTGGATTTGACTAACAAATTACTGTGCTATAAAAAACTATGTCTTTGTTGGTATAAAAAAGTACTTATAAAATAATTACTTAACCAAATTTTTTAAAATACTTAGGTAATACATAAAAATTATGTTTGAGTGACTGTCTGACTGACCCTAAAAACTGAGACATCAAATTTGGAATGAAGTGTTGCGGCGCGACCATCAAGTCTCTAACCAAAGAAAATTTATTGGGTAATGCAAGTAAAAAAAATTACAATAAAAACACGAGTGTAAAGCTGCAGAATTACCCTAGTTTAAACTTAAAAAAATCTAGAATCTATTTTTATTAATAATGCAAATATATAAAAAAGTAATTTTCCATAATTTATTCAAAAAAGCAGTTAGCACAAGAGCTTGGTTTTTAAATTTATTAGGTTTTAAAATTTTAATTTTACTTATAATTAAGACTATTTAGCAGTAATATAGAATCATACAGCGATCGCCAACCCGCCTACCAAGCGTGGCGATTACGGAAAACCTCTTCAAAATGTTTGTCCTTGTGGCAATTTGTGGTGGAGACCCATGTCCAACAGGGGACGGTTTTCGGTTGTGATGACGTATTTGTTTAACTTGTACATTTTTGACGCGATCCGTTGACCTGTGTTGTGTTTTGTGATAACACAAAAATATGCTTAGTCATAGTGATTATTATTATATTATGTGACACGATAAGAACCAGACAAATTAAATAAAGTTTTTGATACTGCAAGGATTACTTAAAAAAAAAAAAGATATACAAGTTCAATCATAAAGTTATGCCTTTTTTATTATGATTTTCTTATATGATGACTAGAGGCTGCCCCGCGGTTTTTCCCGCGCAGATTTCTCATAAACACAAAAATCCCGTTTTTTCCCGTTCCCGTGAGAATTTCGGGAAATCCCTTCTTAGTGCTCACCTACACTCCCAAAGGATTCCACGTGCCAATTTTCAGCTTTCTACGCCCAGTAGTTTAGGCTCTGCGTTGTCTGTCAGTCAGTCAGTCAGTCAGTCAGTCAGTCAGTCAGTCAGTAACGGAAGAGTTTTATATATATAGATGATGATGCCTCATTGCTTATCCCTCATCAGATACATAGGGCTCTCAGTAAAGTTCGCTACTTGCTCCTGTCTTGGGCAACCTCCTCCATCTTGCCCCACGGTGCTTCGAGTGTGGGAGCCTCTTGTTTCTTATATGGCTTTTTAATTTTAATGCTACTCGGTCGAATAACGTCACTTAATATAAATATTATCATAATTTATGTTTCTATGGTATTAACATAAGCTGAGTCGGTGCCAATTTACGCCTATAACATATACAATGAATTTGTTAATTAAGTTAAGTACCTATTTTTTTTTAGTGTTTATTATAACTCGTGTGTAACTGATTATATTGTGTTTTATGTGCACAAAAAAAATGTAGTTACAACTCAATTACTGTTTCAATAATATATGATCAAACGAACTTCTCAAGTGAAGTTCGATCAATATTATATGAGTGGTTTCATTTGAAGATATAAATCATTTCACTAGGTAGTCCTTTCACCTACAAGGCAACATTCGCACGTTCTTACAAATAACTATTAGTCAATCGATTTAATCGATATCGATTACTCGATTAATTTGAAATTTACCCATGCTCCCATCCCTACCACTCTACGCGCCCATCACTAGCAGCGTCCGCCAAGCCTGTCATTCTTTTTAGAGATAGATTTCTGGCATAAATTACGTCGTTTATTGACTTTTTTGACAAAACTCGGGATTTGGGTAGGGAGGGTGATTTATATCTTCAAATGAAACCACTCATATAATATTGATCGAACTTCACTTGAGAAGTTCGTTTGATCATATATTATATTTCGTGGTTTCATTTTCGATATAAATCATTTCACTAGGTAGATGTTTAGAGACATTGTTTTGTCTATATATTTTTTCATGATAATGAAACAATATTAATTAAAAAGATGTAATTTTTGCTAGTTTTATTTTAACTCTTAGTAAGTATAGGTACCTACAAATCTTATTAAATAATATTACTCATCTTATTAGTTAAAAACACTATATTTTAACATATAAAAGTAATCATTATAGTTAGTTTTTAGAGTACTTCAAAGTTTAACATTGCGTAGTTACTTAGGTAAGTACTTGGTAGGTAGGTACTCAGCTACATTAATTTATAACATACTAATATACTTATTGTATATTTTTTAATGAACTAATTTGGTCAGAGATTTGATAAAAAATTGATAATCAATCATCATAGGACATTGATAAATTTAGCAAACTTGTTAGAGGTAGAGGTCCAGGCGGCCGTCTTTTGATCTGATCAAGATTGACGCCGGTAGCATGAGCAGCCGATGTGGCGGCGGCGTGTCGCGTGCTGCTGTGTGTGCCGTACACCGCAAGGATCTGCCTGATCCACATGCTTATTGACTATGCTGTTGTGTTCCTGTGAGGACGTTACGCTTCACAGTTATTAAGAGATGATTGGCTTATTTAGGTCTGATTTATTTAGTTAAGGTTATATAACCGTCTTATATATAGACGGATTCACCGTAAGATAAAGTAAAACTAACAATGGTTGACAGCTTTTGATTGCATTTAGCGCCTATATTTGATAAAATTTACATTTACTTTATGATTCTAATGCCATTGCTATTTTTATTTATAATAATCTGTTATTTAGAGAAAGACTTTCAACCATGTGTGCTGTAGGCTGTAGATAATGTTAGTAAAGCTACTTTTGTCTAGGATAAGTTCATACTTGTTTGGTATAAATTTTTAGAGATTTTTGAGAACCAATTGTGGATACTTACCAAGTACCTGTGTACTTTGGTGGATTGGGTATTAGTTTATAACACCTTTAAGGAAGGTGCTGATGCAATCATCCGAAGAAATATTTCTGCCTAAAAGCAGAGATAAAGCGGTGGCTCTTATGATGATGCCCTGTGAATCCTGTGATGCGTCTTTTTCGAAGACATCGGAGGGAAAAGTAATTACACTAAAAACAGAACATTCGAAAGAATCTAATTTAATCATAGTATTGAAAAACATTATATTGATATTGTTGAATAGTAATATTAGAAAGTGAGGCTAGTATAAGATGCTGATGAGATGCTGTTGAGGGGATAATGAGACCTGGCATTGCCTGCTCGAGCATACTGCAGCACTCAGAGTAAGCGTGAGTAGGAGAGGGTGACGGTCCCTGTTAGTAGACAACATAGGTTTTCGTCACGCCCTCAAGTGATTATTACGAAATAACTATATCAATCAATGGAGGATAACAGGCAGGTCTAGAAGTACTAGAAGGGAATACTAGAATACTGGTCGTTTCGTCCTCAGTAAATTTTTGTAGGCCGTTAAGAAAAACGGAAAATGAAGGATCGGCATAGAAAAAATATGCATGCCCCCTTTGTAGCATCTGGGTCTTGTTTCAAAGAAAAGTATTTCTTAAGTTTTGCGCTAGAATGTTTGAAAAGCATCTTTAAATTAAATCTTCGATCTGCCTCTAAATTATATTTCGTGTAATATAGGATGCTAAATGCTAATAGCTAGATTTTTAGCTAGCTTCTCGAACCAAGGCCAAATATATCTGGTAAGTTAATTGAAATTAGGAAATTGTATGCAACTTCGTGTGGTAATGTAGCTGATAGCTAATATGTTATCTACCCATAACAAAAATTAACAAATTGTTTAAGTTTCGGGGCATCTAAGGCTTAGTATATTGCTAATAATACGACATATAATTACTATAGTAAGTTTGAGTTACGACTTTACGACTCGAGTCCGTGTTAACTTATGACTCATATTTTTGTGTTTAAATGAAATTTTAAGAGCTTTTAATATTATTATCTCATTAATTCAGGTCCTGTAAAATAATTATCATAGTATTCTCTGAATAGAAGGTAGGTAGAAGGTACCTGTACCTTTGCCTTTCAAGTATTTTTGGATTCAACCAGCCTTTTGTAATGCTGCGCTAGCGGAAATTAGGATGCCAATCATTTGTGAAAATTCTCTGATTGTAACTGGTGGTAGTTGAGAACACTTCAGAACCAATTCTATTATTTTATTATGTTTATGGTTTGTAAGTGATAAAGTCATATTTAAGTCATCTACTTAAATCCTGAAAATTTGTAATTATTTTGTGGCTATAAGCTACTATTTTCATAGTTTATAAAAAAGCCCAAGCACTCGAGTGATTTGAGTGTAAAACTTACTTAATTTAAATATTCCATGTAACTACGGTCTATGTAAAGGATATCGTCACATACAAAAAATTACCAATTTTTGACCAAATGAACGCAAGTGACCTACGACCCCTTCTTAATCTTAGTAAAAGTTCTAAGCGCTATCGTGAGCCAATAAGATAAGGCATTGAGTTGAAATCATAGGTGGATAACAAGATTCTGTGTGTTCACATCTTTAAACAGGAAACGTAGGTAAGTATTTACGCTAGTTTTAAGCGACAGAAATAAAAAGTTACGAGACATTTTAGGTCAATAGATGCCATGTATTAATAGCTTGCATGCTGTTCTGCCATTTCGAAATGAACTTTAGTTACATACAAATTTATTTAACAGTTTTAGGTTAAAATTAAATCTCTTACCTCCATTTGAATTGGTGTCAAAAAGGTTTTAGATACGAGTTCTAGCAAATTATTAGTTGCGATTGACATTTCTTGTTGTTACTGTGCTAACCATGTTACAACAGGAACATATTATTGCTCAAGTGGAAAATTAGAAAAAGATTTAATTATACTGTTACAAATCCAATTAAGGATACCTTTATTGTTTGTGATATACAACCAACACATTTTAAAAATATTGTACTGAATTCTGCCAGAATGGTGGTTGAGCACGTGGCCTGATTTGGGTCGTTCTCTAAACGTGCGACTGCGTCGGTATATGGGTCGTTGTAATTTGGAGCTTGACGAGTGGTATCTTCGTACTATGGCCCTGGCACGCCCCCCCCCCTTGTTTTTCGCAAAGCGAGGAGGGCCTGAGTTTTCCTGAAACTGCGGCCAAGCTGTGCCCGTGGACCTCGTAGAGGCGGCTGTGTTGTGTAAGCAACAGTATTTTTGGGAAGACTACTGTCTTCCTGATTTAAAGGCATTGCTGTTCAATTTTGAAGCTTTATTTAATTTTCTCTAAAATTTGGCACCGAACAGTGCTTCATCTCGTTTACTGGTACTGAAAGACATTCAAAAACGTCTTGGTCAGAACTGGTGCAGTCTTTTAAATGCGAGCTTGTGTCTCCGAGCTATAAAGGTCGCATGAACTACGGGAGCCCTCGCTTAGAATCTTGATTGCCTCTATTTTATATCTTGAGTTAGGAGAATGGCCATGGCCCTACTCCCCGATGTGATGTGAAGTCAGTCCAAGTTGAGATGAGAGTATTTTAGTATTTAGCTTTGAGGCTTGAACCAATATGTAGTTGCTAGGTATAGTATATTGCTGAAGGATTTTTTCCTTGACTTCTCTAGCCATTTGAGAGAGATTATCGTAGACAGAGATGTACAAGATATCTTGAATAAAGTATCTGAATACAAGATACAAATACCTTTTTAAATAAGTATTTCAGATACCAGATGCAAATACCTTTCTAAAATAGTATCTGAAATACAAGATACAAAATACGTATCTTGAAGATACTTTTTTATAGATAAAATACTTTTTACATAACTTTTTTTTTTTAGTTTTTTTAAAGAGTAAATCGCGTTCATTTCGTATATTGTGGTCGTATACGTGGACAAACAAAATTATACAGTGTGTCCGGGAAAGTTATATCATAATTTTAAGGGTGTATTTATTCTATGATCAATTTTATCGACGAAAACACCCCAAATGTGGGGTCGCAGCCTAACCCCCCCCTCCGTATGATGTTTTTTTTTGCAAAAGTCGTCCTCTCTTACTTTTAAATTCACATTTAAAGATCTAAGGATCAGAGAAGCTTTATTAAGTACTCGATCGAAGGCAAAGTAATTAGGCTACCTAAGTTACTACCAAAATAACCAAGTATTGCCTTTACTTTTTTTTAATGTGGGTGAAGCAAAAAATAAAAATTCTTGCATTTTGTACGGTTTATCAAAGTTACCACAAAAAAATGCAAATGCATTTTTTATTTTTTGTGTTAGAGTTAGAGTGGCGCCACTGTACGCGTAAAAGGACTCTTAATTTAGGTCTTGATCGAAGGCTAAGTAGGTAGGCTACCTAAATAACTAACCAATTAATTAAATATTGACTTTTATTTTTAATGGGTTAAACTGAAATCTTAAATGAAAAGGTGAAAGCGAAGGGTCTTTTTGGTAGTTGATAATTTCTGAAGTAATAGTAATAGACGTAAAGAAATAAGTCTAGAACCATTTTGGAGAACAACTCAAAAGCTAACAATAAAACACAAAAAATAAAAAAAGCATCTGCATATTTTGTGGTAATTTTGAAAAACCGTAAAAAAAATGCACGATTTTTTTTTGTTTCAGCCACTTTTAAAAAAAAAGTAAAGGCAATACTTGGTTATTTTGTTAGTAACTTAGGTAGCCTAACTACTAAGCCTTCGATCATGACCTTAATGAAGCTTCCGTGAGCCTCTGATCTTCAACTGTGAATTTTAAAGTAGGCGGGGTTGACTTATGCCAAAAAACTTAAAAACATAATACTGAGGGGGGTGGGGTGAGGTTGCGACCCCTCATATGGGGTGTTTTTGTAGATGAAATTGATCATAGAAATTATGTTATAACTTCCCCGGACACCCTGTATAAAACAAGCTAGCACGCCGAACTTTGTACCGCCCTACAATGTAAGTTTACACAATGTTTGTGTTTGTTTGCATCGGATAGGCTCATAACTACCGGACCGCTTTATTTTTTAATATTATCCCTGATGAACATAATAATAATATAGAATATTCGCATAATACAAAATAGCACAAGCAATAGTATCAAATATTACATAAAGAAATAAATAAATATTAACATTTACATAATTAAAGCCTATCGCTATCTTGAATTCTTTAGAATATTTTTATATTGGCTAGATTATTGCTTGCTGGTAAACTCTTATTATGGTTGGTTCGTTAACATATCCTTTGACGCTACAGAGAATCAATCAGAATAAGAGTTTACCAGCAAGCAATAATCTAGACAATCAGAGTTAAGGCAGGTTTTAAATTATCCGTGTTTTCGCTAAATCCCTAATTTTTTTTTCGCAAAAAACCTAATTATCAAATCTTACTACGACAGATACAAA
Source organism: Euspilapteryx auroguttella (assembly GCA_951802225.1). Taxonomy (NCBI): domain Eukaryota; kingdom Metazoa; phylum Arthropoda; class Insecta; order Lepidoptera; family Gracillariidae; genus Euspilapteryx; species Euspilapteryx auroguttella. The sequence goes on along the minus strand of OX637664.1, from coordinate 4,552,735 downwards.
GAAACAATTTTTTTTGCTCCGCTGAACAAGAAAAAATTAATACGCCATGCACAAACACACCCTCATAATCCAATCTAAAAGTATTTTGCAAACAAAGTATCTTCAAGATACTAAGATACCTAACAAAAGTATTTAAATACCAGATACAAAATGCATTTTAAAAAAAGTATCTAGATACAAGATTGAAGATACGTATTTTGTATCTTGTATCTGTATTTAAGATACTTTTATCTTAGATAAGTCACATCTCTGATCGTAGATTCAATCACACAACTTTAGTTCATCATCCAGGGCTTCGCCCAGGGTTAATAAAATTTATGGGTCCAGTTCCGGAAATTTAAACTTTGCCTCAGGGTCCGAGTTCAATTGGTTGTTGTAACCGTTACCAGTTCCAATAAGGAAGTTATTGCTGGTGCTTGGACCTGTTTTTGGTGACGGTATTGAAAGTGGTCACTGTTGATGCAGTGGTGGCAATTGGCACTTGGTATGTCGCCATCATGATTTTTGGTGATTCAGTCTCATTTAGACCTGATCATGGGTTGTAGGGAATAGTTTCGGCTAGAAATATATCCTCATATTCGAATGATATTTGCTCTGGGCACATTCACATTGTAAAGGCGTTTCGCCTACTGGAATAAGAAGAAAAAAGAAAATTATGCTTTTTATATTTTTATACTTGCATGAAAAATGATGATTATTTTTGCATTTTGCCGCGTTCCAATTGGAATCTATGGCAGTATGGTAGCCTCGTTCATATTTGAATCTATGGCTTTGCAAAAAAAAATGTATTTTAATGATAAAAAATGATGTACAGTTTTGAATTTTGCCGCGTTCCTATTGGAATCTATGGCAGTATGGCAGCCTGGTTCTTGTTCGAATCTATGGCTTTGCAAAAATATTTCTTTTACACTTTTTAAATGTAAGTTTATGCAGAATTTCAATTCGAAATTTCTGTCTAAAAAAATTTTTATTTTTTTGAAGGTAGGTAAGCAGATGAACTTACCGTAACATAAGACATTGTCTCTCGATTTATAGTATGAGGATAATGAAATCCATCAAAGTTTAAGTAACTCACTTAATTTTTTGTTAAATATTCGTAGGATCTTTTCGGTATCTTGAAAAATTAATTTTTTGCGAACAAGATCCGAACACGTGCTTTCGTTGCCTCGCACGGAAAAAGAATGACAGGCTTGGCGGACGCTGCTAGTGATGGGCGCGTAGAGTGGTAGGGATGGGAGCATGGGTAAATTTCAAATTAATCGAGTAATCGATATCGATTAAATCGATTGACTAATAGTTATTTGTAAGAACGTGCGAATGTTGCCTTGTAGGTGAAAGGACTACCTAGTGAAATGATTTATATCGAAAATGAAACCACGAAATATAATTATTATTATAAATTATCAATATATATAAAACTCTTCCGTTACTGACTGACTGACTGACTGACTGACTGACAGACAACGCAGAGCCGAAACTACTGGGCGTACAAAGCTGAAATTTGGCATGTAGGTTCCTTAGGGAGTGTAGGTGAGCACTAAGAAAGGATTTCCCGAAATTCCCACGGGAACGGAAAAAAACGGGATTTTTGTGTTTATGAGAAATCTGCGCGGGAAATACCGCGGGGCAGCCTCTAGTAAGTACATAAAGCGTAAAAAGTGATTTAAAATTTTGCGTGTGTTAAATATTTAAATAAAAACACATAAAATGTATTAATATATTCTATCGAAAATGCTAAACATACATTTAACAGATGCTCAAAACATAATTTGAAAACTAACACTGGACTTAACCTTTTTTTATGAACCAGTTTCAGAAAAAAATAAGGATTCAAAAATGAGTTGTTAAAAACTAGTATTAAGGGTATTTAAGGATTTTATAAGTGTCCCGTAGGTTTTTTTGTCAAAAGAAAGGACCTTAGCAAAATTTTCAATGTCAGTGAGCTTGATCATGCTTAAAAATGTGTGATCGTATTAGAAACTAGCTTTTGTCCGCAGCTTCGCACGCGCTTTTTCATTAAAATCGTTAATTACTGGTTGATTTACGACTCAGGATTTTGGTGACATCATTTCTGATCGCACCCATATCCCCTAAAAATATCTATCTTTATTTTAGTTCCCGTGGCAACTCCATAAATTCATTTCTACTCTCCCCCATTCAGACACTGAAACTTCTAACATTTCTATTAGCTGGTTGGGTTAAAGTAGTTGGATATACGTACCTACGTACCTTATATATGTACCTACTCGAGTAAAAAAAGTTGAAGATTTTTAGGCGCATTATGTTTTTGGGAATGTTCCGTTACCATGTGAATTTTGGTTAATTTTTTCTTAATAGAACTCTGAATCTAATTACACCCACTGAAGAACCCGTTTTCCTATTTTTACGTGGAAATAAAGAAATATATATACATTGTTTTAATACTAACTAAAGAGTCCCGTTTTACGTTCCCGTGGGAATTTAGTATATTTCTTCCTTCCAACACCCTTATACTTATACTTGTAGACCAAATTTCACGTTGGCATACTCAAGGAAATCAATTTTTTATACTAAATATTTAGTCCTGTAACCCTATCCACATGGGATCCTTTCTTCAACACCCTTTCATCCACTGAGGAACCTGAATACAAATTTCACGTCGATACACTCAAGGAAGTCGAGATTTCAATCTCACAAAAAGTCCCGTTATTCCAGTTCCCATGGGAATTTTGTGAATTACTATCTTTCAACATTCCTACATTTACTAAGGAACCTGTACATCAAATTTCACGTCGAAACACTCAAGGATGTCGATTTTTCATTCTCACTAAAAAAAGTTCCGTAATTCCCGTTCCCGTTCCCGTTCCCTTAATCCCAGGGTTGCCATTTTGTCAAACTTTGGGAAGAACCCCGAGAAACATTGAACATTGGTGTTCGGTTTCGATTTTTATGTCGATCTGTAGAAGAGTTATGTGAATAGTGAGTACGTCTTTTGGCTGAGAACACGATGGTGCTAATGAACTTAAAAACTACACTAAGGTGAAGTTAATTATAATATTTCATTTACGCTGATAGCAATATTGATGTTCAAGGATCACTAAAGTTATCTGTTAACTTAAATAAACATAAATTATTATGTAATATGCAAAACAAGTCGAGCGAGTCAGATTTAGGTATTAATAGCGTGTTTCTTAAAACTTTAAATCAGTCACGAGAGCGACTGGTATTGTGTGAAAGAAAATGGTGCTAATCCCAGTCTTAATCGTGGTTGCTTTATGTTACTTAATTTATTACATACTGAGTAAAGATTTGAACTACTGGGAGAAGAGAAATGTTCGAGGGCCCAAGCCTGCACTGTTCTTTGGAAATCTTAAAGAAAGTGTTCTGCGACGCCAGCCTGTTCCAGTAGTCTTCAAACAAATTTATGATGACTACCCCAACGAAAAGGTGGTAGGAGTATTTCGTATGAAGACTCCAGCAATTCTTATAAGGGATCCTGAACTAATAAAACATGTCACTATTAAAGATTTCGATAACTTCGTAGACAGAGGTATGGAGTTCAGCAAAGAAGGACTTGGAGCTAATTTGTTTCACTCCGACGGCGAGACGTGGCGTGTCCTTCGCAACAAGTTCACACCCATGTTCACATCAGGAAAGTTGAAGAACATGCTCTATCTTATAGACAAACGTGGAGACCTTCTTTTGGAAAACCTTAAAGATCTTATAGAGAGTAATCCAGAACAGGAAGTGAAAAGCATTATTCAGAAATATACAATCTCATCAATATCTGCAACCGCGTTCGGTTTCGACCTGGAATACGACAACAAACAACTTTTCAAACAACTATCAGATATTGATGAGTTGATTTTCAATAACAACTATGCACTTGAATTGGACATGATGTTTCCTGGTATTTTAAAGAAGTTTAATGGCTCTCTTTTTCCTAAATCACTCAATGCTTTCTTTAGAGACATGGTGAAAAGGGCTGTAACAGCAAGAAATGGTATGCCTACTAATCGGAATGACTTTATGGACCTGATGTTGGGAATGAAGCAAGCTGGGGTAGTGAAGAGAAAACTTGAAGATGGTGAAATGTCATTGGAGATAACTGATTCAATAATGGCGGCACAGGCTTTTGTGTTCTACGGAGCAGGGTACGAGACCAGCGCTACTACTATGACCTTCATGCTCTACCAGCTGGCAACGAACCAGGATATCCAAGACAAGTTGATAGCCCATGTAGACGAGGTGCTTGCTCGACACGACGGAAAAACTACTTATGAATGTCTATCAGACCTAGACTATATGACGTGGGTGTTCGAGGAAACTCTCCGAATGTACCCTATAGTAGATCCTCTTCAAAGAAACGCCTTAAAAGATTACAAGATTCCCGGAACAGACATTATAATTAAAAAGGGACAAACCGTTCTTATCTCAGCAAATGGGATTCACTACGATGAGAAATACTATCCGAATCCGGAAAAGTTTGATCCAGAGAGATTTTCCCCTAAAAACAGCAAAGACAGACATCCTTGTGTTTATTTGCCCTTCGGGATTGGCCCTCGGAATTGTATTGGTAAGTTGTTATAAATTATTTTTTTATACCTGTAATATTTTTCAGTTAAATTACTATGAATGTAATGGTACATTCGGCCGTGTAATGTCCCGAACGTTTTTGATATTAGACCCCCTATTACGGCCGCTTTTGCAATATTGCATTTCGTCCTCTTTACGGAAAGCAATATTGCAAATGCGGCCATAAAAGTACCCCAGAACTCCGACTTAGAATCCGACTTTTTTTCCGTCATTTTGAGTCTTGCTTGCTTTATTCCTCCTTTTACATATAGAAATGGCCGAGTAAATTTCATACATATTTTGTTAAAAGCAAAATTATCTTTCTTTGCAGGTGCCCGCTTCGCCTACGTCCAGAGCAAAGTATTCCTCGCCAAGTTCTTTTCCAAGTACCGAGTGGAGCTGTCTTCTAAAACGAACGTTCCGCTGAAGTACGACGGGAACAAATTACTGCTAAACTCATTGGGAGGAATGCCTTTGAAGATTGTGCCACGGAAATAAAATGTATTCTAAATTAAATGTCTTTACGTATACAAAGCCATATTAAGATTAGCAATGCTCTCACTAAAATTTAAAAGCCATCTAGCTCTAGTTTAAAAAGTATGGCAGTATGTTAGTTGTATTGGATGAAAATAAGCAAGATCCAACCGACTGTAGTTTTCTTTGCTACCCCCCTTGGCACAAACACCTGCGCGGGAAGAATGGGGCCCCGTGGTTACAACACACGATACTTTCGATTAAGCTTAGAATAAGACACATGTCATAAAGTTTATGAATATGAAATAACTCGCGTTTTCCCGCAGCTCGGGTTAAGCGCTTTTTTATAATAATAGTAAATAACTGGTTGGTTTGTTACTCAGAAAAATCGGGAATAATTTCTAATCGCACCAAACCCTTAAAAAAAAAATCAAGCAGTTTGTCTTTACAATAGTAAAATTATGTTTCTTCCTATTCCTGTGGCATCTTCAGTAATTCCTTTCCCTTCTTCCTGCTTCTTAAGTCCCAAAGACTTATATTCCCCACATTTTAATGACAGTTACACTACGCGGGTTCCACTTTCGTCTAACAAAAAAGGATTCACTATTTAGGGGGGAAAAACCAATCATTATAGCGTAATAGTAGAACAGCCATAGAATAGAAGTATAAGAGACTAAATCCCAGGTCGCGGCGGCCAGTGAAATATATGGGGCCGCTGGCCGCGTGCGTGCGGCCATGTGCGCGCGATCCCAAGAGATTTCACACCAATATAGTTATCTCGCTGGCCGCTGCGACCTGGCCGCCTCGGCTCGGCCGCTAGTGCGTGCTTGGTCTGAGGCTTACCTAAATATTACACTTTTATTCTACCATAGGTACTTATATAATACGTTACATTATCGTTATAGTCCCAACCGATAAACGTTCACTACTGCACATTGGCCACCCCTACAGGTCGCCTTACCGAACGGTCTTACCAGCTACCGACCACAGAACAAGAGAAATCATCTTCCTTGTTCTGTGCTACCGACCTTATTCAGTGTACTTGCTCAAAACATTTTTTTTAAACAAACTGTTAATCCCTATCTCAGCGCCCGTATAAACCTAAGGAATGCCACAAAAAAAAAATCAGTCATTGCGAAATTGAAAATGGGTAACTTTTTCAAAATCAGCGCCCCCAAAAACCTAGAAAACCCAACCCATATCGATTTTTAATTCAAATTTATGTTCATCATATTGTATTTCAAAAATCGATGTGTTTTGCGATTTATGCTAACCCTAAACAAGCCTAAAACCGAGTAACTTCAGTCATTGATTTCTAACAAAATACGGAGTGATTTCGGTTTTTCATACAAACTTTACATCCCGTATCAAGGCTACCAGGACTTAAGCAAGGCTAGGAAAAGTAAAAAATATAATTATGATATTTTTTTTTTTATGTAGCCTTTATTGTGTCCCACTGCTGGGCAAAGGCCTCCCCCCTAATTATGATATACGAGTTTATAATTATAAAGTTTTTTTTTACCTATGATTTTTTAGTATGTCTTTCTTATATGGCTTTGTAAAGCTACTCGGTCGAACAACGTATAATAGTTCTGAAAGAATCATCAGCGTTGCATCAATAAATAATGTTGTTATAGTTCTATTGCATTGCTTGCAACATAAGCTGAATTGGTGCCATTTTACGCCTACAACACTTACACAAAATTTGTTAATTAGGTATTTGTTTATTTTGTGTTTTTTATTCTTCGTATGTAACTTATTTCTATAAGTTTTATGTGCGTAAATAAAGATCTATAGTGTGCTGCGGCACATAATATGCAGTATAAAAGATACGATTCAATTACTGTCACGGTTTCAATAATTTTAAAACAATTATTAAACAGAGGCTTAATTAAACATAATTTGAAAACTAACACTGGACAAAACCTTTTTTATCAACCAGTTTTAATAAAAAATAAGTATTCAAAAATGAGTTGTCAAAAACTACTTAGTATTAAGGGTATTCAAGGCTTTTATTAAGGTCCCGTAGTTTTTTTTCTCCAAAAACAGGACCTTAGCTTAGCACAATGTTCAGTGCCGATTTTTGTGTCGAACTGTGGAGGACTTATATGGTTATAATCTGAATAGCGAGTACGTTTTTTGGTGATAATAAACTTAAAAACTACACTAAGGTAAAATTAATTATAAATTGCATTTACGATAATAGCAATATTAATGTGGATCACTAAAGTTATCTGTTAAGAGCCATTTTACAGCGATGCTAGCGCCAATCTCGAAAAAAAATAATATCTTCTAAACTAAGGCAAATATCAAAAATGTGGCAATGTATGACACTAGATAATGTAGCCTAGTATTTTTAGGCCACTGTTGTATAGCTTTTAAGTTAAAGACCAAAGAAAGCTACAAGTGTTACTAAAAGTGGCCACTTTTAGCATCAATCTGTTTATAATTTTGTTCTTTTAAGTTATGACTACTTAACTGTGCTCAAAAAATATTAATCAAGATTATCTAGTGCCACATTTTTGATATTTGCCTTAGTTTAGAAGATATTTTATTTTTTTCGTGAATGGCGCTAGCATCGCTGTAAACTGGCTCTTAACCAAAATAAACATAATTATTATCGAATATGCAAAACAAGTCGTGCGAGTCAGATTTAGGTATTAATAGCGTGTTTATTAAAACTTTAAATCAGTCACGAGATCGACTGGGTATTGTGTGAAAGAAAATGGTGCTTATCCCAGTCTTAATCGTAGTTACTTTATGTTACTTAATTTATTACATACTGAGTAAAGATTTGAACTACTGGGAGAAGAGAAATGTTCGAGGGCCCAAGCCTGCACTGTTCTTTGGAAATCTTAAAGAAAGTGTTCTGCGACGCCAGCCTGTTCCAGTAGTCTTCAAAAAAATTTATGATGACTACCCCAACGAAAAGGTGGTAGGAGTATTTCGTATGAAGACACCAGCCATTCTTATCCGAGACCTAGAAATAATCAAACATATCACTATTAAAGATTTCGATAACTTTGTGGATAGAGGAATTGAGTACAGCAAAGAAGGACTTGGAGCTAACTTGTTCCACTCTGATGGTGAGACGTGGCGTGTACTACGCAACAGGTTTACACCTATGTTCACATCAGGCAAATTGAAGAACATGCTCTATCTTATAGAAAAACGAGGAGACCTTCTTTTGGAAAACCTTAAGGAGCTTATAGAGATTAATCAAGAACAGGACGTGAAAGGCATTATTTAGAAATATACAATTTCATCAATATCTGCAACCGCGTTTGGTTTCGACCTGGAATACGACAACAAAAAACTTTTTAAACAACTATCAGATATTGATGAGTTGATTTTTACTAACAACTATGCACAAGAATTGGACATGATGTTTCCTGGTATTTTAAAAAAGTTTAACGGCTCCCTGTTTCCTAAATCACTTAACAGTTTCTTTAGGGACATGGTGAAAAGGGCTGTAATGGCAAGAAACGGTATGCCTACTAGCCGGAATGACTTTATGGACCTGATGTTGGGAATGAAGCAAGCTGGGACAGTGAAGAGAAAACTTGAAGATGGTAAAATGGTATTGGAGATAACTGATTCAATAATGGCGGCACAGGCATTTGTGTTCTACGGAGCAGGGTACGAGACCAGCGCTACTACTATGACCTTCATGCTCTACCAGCTGGCAACGAACCAGGATATCCAAGACAAGTTGATAGATCATGTAGACGAGGTGCTTGCTCGACACGACGGAAAAACTACTTATGAATGTCTATCAGACCTAGACTATATGACGTGGGTGTTCGAGGAAACTCTTCGAATGTACCCTATAGTAGATCCTCTTCAAAGAAACGCCTTGAAAGATTACAAAATTCCCGGAACAGACATTATAATTAAAAAGGGACAAACCGTTCTTATCTCAGCAAATGGGATTCACTACGATGAAAAATACTATCCGAATCCGCAAAAGTTTGATCCAGAGAGATTTTCCCCTAAAAACAGCAAAGACAGGCATCCTTGCGTTTATTTGCCCTTCGGGATTGGCCCTCGAAATTGTATTGGTAAGTTGTTATAAATTTTTATTCTTGTATACCTGTAATACTTTTCAGTCAGATAACTATGAATGTAATCGTACATTCTGCCGTGTAATGTCACGAACGTTCTTAGAACTCTTATCGAATCCGACAATATTTATTTTCCGATATCTTGAGTCTTACTTTATGCCTCCTTTTAATGGAGATGGAGAAATGGCCGAGTAGATTTCATGCATATTGTGTTAAAATCTCTAAACTATTTTTCTTTGCAGGTGCCCGCTTCGCCTACGTCCAGAGCAAAGTATTCCTCGCTAAGTTCTTTTCCAAGTACCGAGTGGAGGTTTCTCCTAGAACAAACGTTCCGCTAAAGTACGACGGAACCAGATTTTTGCTCAACTCATTGGGAGGAATGCCTTTGAAGATAGTACCACGAAATTAAAATGTATCCTCTATTTAATGTCTTTACGTATACAATCACATATTAAGATTATTATGCTCTCCCTTTCTTTCTTTGCTAACTATAGTTTAAAGGTGAACTAGTTCTTGTTTCGGGAATATGGCGGTAAGTACCTATTTTCCTAAATTAAGTTATATTAGACGAAAATAAACTAAATCCAACTGACTGTAGTTTTCTTTTAAAACCCCTTATCACCATGTCTGAGCCACCCCGTGACACATATACTACGGGGTGGCGTGGCGCCCCAGGCTTACAACACACCTATCTTCTCCACTGAAGAATAAACTTAAGGCGGTAACTCACGGTATGGCGCGAAATTCAAATTTTTTCACGTTTTTTAATTATTTTGGCGAAAGTATTCATTTTTAATAAAGTTTAAATGAATTCGCGTACGTAAAAACCTATTTCCCACATTATGATATATCGTTTTTGAAAGACAGAGTTACCGAGTGTGTGTATATTCAAGGAACTTGTTTTTTGGCCTTTTACCCCTTAGACACAAAATCTGTAGGTCTGTCTTCCAAAAACGTTGTATTGCAATGTGGGAGATGGTTTTTTACATACGCGAATTCATTTAAACTTTATTAAAAATGTATACTTTCGCCAGAATAAATAAAAAACACGAAAAAATTTGAATTTCGCGCCATAGCGAGAGTTACCATCTTAAGAATATTTATTTATTTATTGAGGGAAACAAACAGTTTTATATAACACTTAAGAAAATCCATACTAATATTATAAATGCGAAAGTAACTCTGTCTGTCTGTCTGTCCTTCTTTCCTGAGAAAACTACTGAACCAATTTGGATGAAATTTGGTATATGGATAGTCTAGAGCCTGAGAAAGGACATAGGCTACTTTTTATCGCGAAATTCCCACGGGAATATTGGGAATTTATGTTTCAAGGGAAAGTGCGCTAGCGAAGCCGCGGGGCACACTATAATTTATACAATGTATAGTCTAGAGCCAGAGAAAGGAGATGGGCTACTTTTTATCCTGGTATTACCACGGGAATATTGGGAATGGGGCACACTATAATCCATACTAATATTATAAATGCGAAAGTAACTCTGTCTGTCTGTCTGTCCTTCTTTCCTGAGAAAACTACTGAACCAATTTGGATGAAATTTGGTATATGGATAGTCTAGAGCCTGAGAAAGGACATAGGCTACTTTTTATCGCGAAATTCCCACGGGAATATTGGGAATTTATGTTTCAAGGGAAAGTGCGCTAGCGAAGCCGCGGGGCACACTATAATTTATACAATGTATAGTCTAGAGCCAGAGAAAGGAGATGGGCTACTTTTTATCCTGGTATTACCACGGGAATATTGGGAATGGGGCACACTATAATCCATACTAATATTATAAATGCGAAAGTAACTCTGTCTGTCTGTCTGTCCTTCTTTCCTGAGAAAACTACTGAACCAATTTGGATGAAATTTGGTATATGGATAGTCTAGAGCCTGAGAAAGGACATAGGCTACTTTTTATCGCGAAATTCCCACGGGAATATTGGGAATTTATGTTTCAAGGGAAAGTGCGCTAGCGAAGCCGCGGGGCACACTATAATTTATACAATGTATAGTCTAGAGCCAGAGAAAGGAGATGGGCTACTTTTTATCCTGGTATTACCACGGGAATATTGGGAATGGGGCACACTATAATCTATTATATATGAAAGAAAGTCGTGTTAATAACACTATTTATAAGTCAAGAACGGCTGAATTATTTTTAATAATATTTAATAAACGTGACTGAAGTATTCGGGCGTCGGAGCTTCACATTCCCTAGCTTGCAAGTACACATACAGCGCTTAAACTGCCCTCGAATCTGTGATTGTGGTTAACAAACCTTCCCGATGATAGCGCTCAGACGTTTGCGAGTTAGTGACTTAAGAACATTTCCCAGCTTTCAAGTACAGATATACCTAATAGCGCTTAGACTGCCCGCGAGTTAGTAATTGTGGCTTACAAACCTTTCCGAGCTGTCATGTACTATGATAGCGCTCAGACGTTTGCGAGTTAGTGACTCAAGAACATTCGCCAGCTTTCAAGTACAGATATAGCGCTTAGACTGCCCGCAATTTAGTGATTATGGCTTACAGACATTCCCGAGCTGCCAAGTACTATGATAGCGCTCAGACATTTGCGAGTTAGTGACTTCAGAACATTCCCCAGCTTTCAAGTACAGATATAGCGCTTAGAGTGCCCGCTATTTAGTGATTGTGGCTTACAAACATTCCCGAGCTGCCAAGTACTATGATAGCGCTCAGGCGTTTGCAAGTTTGTGACTTCAGAACATTCCCCAGCTTTCAAGTACAGATATAGCGCTTAGAGTGCCCGCGATATAGAGATTGTGGCTCACAAACATTCCCGAGCTGCCAAGTACTATGATAGCGCTCAGACTTTTGCGAGTTAGTGACTTCAGACCATTCCTTAGCTTTCAAGTACAGATATAGCGCTTAGAGTGCCCGCTATTTAGTGATTGTGGCTTACAAACATTCCCGAGCTGCCAAGTACTATGATAGCGCTCAGGCGTTTGCAAGTTTGTGACTTCAGAACATTCCCCAGCTTTCAAGTACAGATATAGCGCTTAGAGTGCCAGCGATTTAGTGATTGTGGCTTACAAACATTCCCGAGCTGCCAAGTACTATGATAGCGCTCAGACGTTTGCAAGTTAGTGACTTCAGAACATTCCCCAGCTTTCAAGTACAGATATAGCGCTTAGAGTGCCCGCGATTTAGTGATTGTGGCTTACAAACATTCCCGAGCTGCCAAGTACTATGATAGCGCTCAGACGTTTGCAAGTTAGTGACTTCAGAACATTCCCCAGCTTTCAAGTACAGATATAGCGCTTAGAGTGCCCGCGATTTAGTGATTGTGGCTTACAAACATTCCCGAGCTGCCAAGTACTATGATAGCGCTCAGACGTTTGCAAGTTAGTGACTTCAGAACATTCCCCAGCTTTCAAGTACAGATATAGCGCTTAGAGTGCCCGCCATTTAGTGATTGTGGCTTACAAACATTCCCGAGCTTCCAAGTACTATGATAGCGTTCGGACTACTCGCGAGTCAGTGCGCGAGTGAGCGCCCCTTACGAACATTACCTAGCTTCGAAGTATGTATGTACTATGATATCATCATCGACCTGTAAGAGCCCATTGCTGGATATAGGCCTCTTCTCTCGCACGCCATGCACCACGGTCCTGCGCCAGTCTGATCCACTGTCACTGAGCGCTATCATAATACCGGCGACCTGTATTTTGATAGCGCTCAGACTATTCGCATTGCGATTGGTGCGTTCAAACTAAAGACATAGAAATAAAATTACAAATTAATTTATTAATTGATTCGTGTCCAAAGTGTGCGTATATGTAGTAGGTAATAAATGAACAGACTTAGGATTTTATTAAGTTAATAATCTATACTTCCATACCAATATTATATATGCGCAGACGAAGTCGCGGGCACCAGCTAGTACATTAATAAATAGTACTTAAGCCAATAAAGTTTCCACTAATAAAGTTAGTACACACGAGATGAATATGCTAGAATTAAAATTCTATAAAGTAAAACAAAAAATTAATCGACTAAGTAAGTACTTCTAAGTGAATAATTAGATAGTCAAGCGTGGTTATAGACGAGGGTATGTGGGGCTCGCTTCGCACCCCCTCAAACACTCCGTCGTAGCCGTCTCAGCGGTTTTCGGGGAGAATCCGCAAATCATCTATGATCTGCGTTCGGTGGCCTTGCTACGGGGCAAAATTGGAGCCGTTTGGTGGGCGCCCCGGAACTACCTTGCCTCTCGCAGTATAGGATACTTTAATTTTAAAGGTAAATGAGAATAATTAGTCTAATTGACCTACCTAGTGATACCTAGCTGTAGCCTATATTGATTAAATAGTTTTTGACTTGAAGCAACTACACTTCATTAACATAACACACTTATGTGTGCCGCATCCAATTTGCGAGTATTATAATAGCTATTTATTATTGAAGTGCTTTCGTGATAAGAACGATACGCATTATAAAAAGTATTTCCATGGCTAGCAAAACAGAAAATCAAAGCATTTAAGCGAGTTTAATTATAAATTTATTTGTATAAATTTACTCAGAGCTCCCAACTAGGAAGAACCTGTATCTAGGGTGCCCAAAGCATAGTAGATGTCTTTCGGCTGAAATGATGATGATCATGATGATTTAATGTAATTAAAAATTCGTTCCTTATTGGTTAGTTACTGTAATTCACTATGACGATGTTAATACTTACGAGGAACTTGTATCGACCACTTTACATTTAAATTTTAGCAACCAGATAAAAAAAGCGAACATATTTAAAACAGGCCCATTATTTCACCGCAGGCCCACGCACTTGTCACCCTAAAATGCCTCAAAGGGAACAAACTAACAAACAAACGATTTTACCCCGGCTTTATCATTTAGCCATCTATCATGTTCACGGCCATTACAATAGGAATTGCGGCAATCAAAAACATTAGGTTTGATAGTGGACCACATTTACTGGTGATGTAGTTTGTAGTTTTCACTGGTGACGTAGTCTTCTATACCAATAATATAAAGAGGAAATATTTGTTTGTTTGTTTGTTTGTAACGAATAGGCTCCGGAAATACTGAACCGATTTGAAAAATACTTTCACTGGTAGGAAGCTACACTATCCCCGAGTGTCAAAGGCTATATTAGATTTTCAAAAAAATTAGGGATCCTTACTTAAACTCAAATAATGTAACCCAAGGTGCAATATTTTTTCCATCGTTTACATATTTTGACAGGAGGTTTGTTGTTGTTGTTTGTACTTTTATTCGCCCATTCTGGGCAGTCAAAAGAACATAGTCTATAGAGCCAAGTCTTTTGTAGTATCTTATATTCTATAGCGTAACGAAGTAAGCCGGGACAGCTCGTTTGAAATAAAGAACGAATTGAGTAGTGCATGCCATGCTTAATGTAGAGTTCTGAAATCAGTTAACAGACAGCGCATTATTTTTTTGTAAACTCAAAAAACTGACTGTGAATTTCAGCGTAAGGGTTTCTTATGACTTGACTACAGTTCCATAAAAGTGGTTGCTCTTTGTTAATGTTTTTGTTTTGGTTAATTTTAATTATGATTGTAGATTGATTTGTGATTAATACAATAATTTTTGCTTTCTCTAATTTTTATTCTATTCACAAAACTATATTTAAACGACGTAAAGTATGAAGTTTGGTAACCCATTAAGTTCTGTTTACAATTTCCGCACATTAGTTGGAAATCAGTATATCTGTATGGTTAAAGTAAGTTAAGGGGTCATTAAAGCCCCCTGTACGCATCAAACGGTAAATTTTGCCAATTTGCTACCCGCAGCTAGATAGCATTAACAAAATTATTGTATGACGACGAAATTTTCGTAAAAAAAGCCTTGAAATAACAATGTTATCTGTAATAAAAAAAAATTAATCCAATAACTGGGAAGAAAAAGCTTTGCTCTCAATCTACCAAGAAAGAATTGGCAAATAAATTAAAATACTTACACATTACTTAACTAGTCTATTATGTTTAAACGTGTAAATAAAATGATACAGGTAGAAAGACAAAGATTTAATTATAGTAGGTAAGTAAGTATATAATTTTTAATGTATTTTTGGTTGGATTCCACTCATCGTCTTCACAATCTAAAAGACGTCCACTGCATGAACTAGCCCTCTCCCCATAGATCACCACAAGCTTGAACATTTTGTGAGGGTTTTGCTATAATCGGAATAGTGCCTTTGCCTATAATTACCTACGTACAGTGGCGGACACGGTCGGCGTAACACTTCCGGTTTTTCTGTTTTGCAAAATAGCTATTGTTCTTTCGTAATACAATCTAGGGTTGACGAAACCATAGACAAATCTGTTACGGCCTTCTAGTCCGCCACTGTACAAGCCACATTTAAAGAGTACTTACTTACGTACCTATAAGCAACTGCGTTTAGTTTTTTTTCGTAAGTATTCTTTTTTTCTTCTTCATCGAATAAGCTAAGCAGCCAGCCAGCATGCAGCCACCCTACCGTCGCATCGGTCCGTCTGATCGTGACCGCCGCGGGCAAGACCCGCCCCTGGACACACCAGCCTGCCTGCTCTGCTATCCTGGTACTTGTGACTAGCAAGTCAATAAATAACACATCACAATCAGAGGCCTTTAACTAGGCAGAACCTGTTTATTAGGTGCCCGAAAAAGATATTATAGAAAAACATTGTATAGGAACAAACATCGATATTCATTATTGCAATGTTGGAACCGAACCCATATTTCTAGCGTCACAGTCGATGCGGCTGCCTTGCCTACTAGACCATTGGCTTTACTCCTACTACAAGTTTTTGTGGAAAAACTTTAAATGTTAGAAGCACTAAAATATCACTATGTTTGTACGCTTTTTGTACTTATTTGGTAAAGACACCAAAGAGTCTGTAAACAAGTCGCAATCAGGCGCGCGCCGCCTCGCGTGCCAGTAATTGCCGTTCCCTTTTCGAATCGCCATCACGACTCTTTCGCTCCAAATACTGTTTTATTTTTAAAGTCTCAGGCATTCCATGCATACGGCCAGGCAATTTGGGCCCGTTCGGAAATTTCAGGCATTTCGCGTAATGGGGCTTGCCTTATGGGTGATCTGTGATATACGCGCTGTAATCGCCGGTGATTGTCGTTTATGAGGTGGTGTTTTCTGTTTTTGAACGTGCGTCTTATGTTTTTTTTTATCTTTTTCATCGAACCCTCAGGGTATAACAATGCCCTATTATACATACATCCTATCTACAATGTTGTTTATTGTGTTTCTTACAATTTTTTCTTATCCAGTCGTGATAATTCGATAAAACAAAACAAATATTTTTTTTATTAAGAAAGATGGTTTATTCGCCATTATGTTCTTTTATTTTTAAGCCCTCCTTTGGCAGAAGCACTAATACCCGGACCCGAACCCGGAAAGTATAATACTTAATATTATACTTTCCGGGTTCCAAAACACATTAAACTCCCAGTAATAAAAAAGTATCCATATAAATTACCTCAGAACGCGCACTGGAAGATCCAGAGTAGGCAGACTACACTGGTTGTGAGGATCGCTAAAGACCGGTCAGTATGGGGGAGGCCTATGTCTAGCTGTGGACGTCAGCTGTAATGATAAACGATGAATGCTTTTACCATTTTATTATCTGAAAATCTATAAAACTTGATTATTGCATGTAAATAAACTCAGGTATTGAAAATTGATTATATAATGATAACCGTCGATAGCTATCCGATGATAGCCGTTTAGAAGTTAGTCTACAATTTCATTTTTAATTTATAATGCATTTCTTAAAAGATAAGATATACCAGAAAGAAAGAAAGAAGCAGTTATTTAAAAAAAAACGTTGAGAAGTAAATTTATAACGATTCAACCTTCTTTATAGACGTAAGCTGGTTGTTTAACTATCGAGTACCTATGTAGTAATACTTTCTTCTTCTTTGAATATGAGAGTTTCGTTCTAGTCGGTGGAGCCTTCAAGTGGAGCTTTCAATCCTCCCGTTTTCCCGCCATCTGCTTGACCTCTTGATACCACACGACACCTATTAATTCTATTAGTTGGTCAAAGTAATTCCGCCTTAGACTAGAAATAAAAAGAATAATCAATGGAAATTATTCGAATTGGAATTGTTGAGTCCCGGATATGTTACGTTAAATTAATTTTATATCACTTCGAAGTTACTACTCACTAAAATAAAAACTACTTGATTAATATCAACAAATCTCGATATACTTATACCAATATATACAAAGGGAGTTTTAATATAGAAGTTGCAAAAATAATTTCAACCCTCTTTAGTTCATCTCTCATACATCCCCTTAGCGCAAATACCTGCGGGCAGAATAGGGCCCCGTGGTTACAACACAGGATCGTCCCCACAGTCGAATGGGCCCAGAATATGCTAGAATTTAAATTGGAATAAGTTGGCAATAGTCGAGTTGAAGCATTTTTATTTTACGTAATCGTACCGTGCGTAGCACTCTACAAGTGGTCTGTTTATATCCCTAGGGTTCCCAATGTTACCCGCGGCTTATTACCGCAATATTAAGTAGCCTATGTGTCGATTTAATGTGTCAGCTGACTCAATACCAAATTTCATTGAAATAGCTCCAGCCGTTTAGACGAGAAGTAGTAACAAACATAGACACAAAGTTTCGCTTTTATAATATTAGTATGCCATAGCAAAACTTTCAAAAAATGCAATACCGAAGAGAATGAGAAACATAATAATAACTCATCACACTTCAGGAGGTCCTTTTTAGGTTAAACCTGTGTCTAGGATGCCCGAAACGAAAACAAAGACATACGAATCCATCATAACAACGATAAGCCCTGCCAAGAATCGAAGTCGGACATCCGGTTCAAACAAGTAACAGTCATAATTACCTCCAGTGCCAACTGAGCCACGAAGGTGATTAGAATGTTTTTGAATTTCAAATGCCGAAATAAAACATAACTCATAGTAAAGAGACCTTCGAAAATAAAGGATTAAAATGCAGTTCCCTTATTGGCTTGATCCCCCAATAATGCACTTGGCCTAAGGATATTTGTTTTTCGATCGCGGATCTCAATACCCCAATCCACGCGTCAGTCAGGATTGGTTTCTTTTTTAATTACGCTAATGGTGCAATAGATGATGTGATGGTTCCTCATTCAAATGGGTACTTAGTTAAACCTTTTAAAGCATTACCACGAAAATGTTAGATGTGTTCTTAATCGACTAGGTTTATCAATAATGTCAACAATAATATCAGCACCTTGGTTTCGTGATTTAAACCTGGGCCTAGTCTTACAATCAGGGATTTAGATCAGGCCTAACTGATTTGTAGTAAGGCCGTTATTTGCCTTACAAAGTATAGCTAACTCGAATAACTTTGTAGGTATCGGCGTACAATAAAATTTAACACAATGTTATTGTAAAACTGATTTATATAGCAACATACCGTGAAGTTTGATCCAATTCCAATAAGTACGTTACGTATCAAAACATACAAATATTCTCAATAACTTTCGCGTGATTCTTAGTTAGTTTGTTTTTAAAAGTCTTTATTTCAGTATATAGTTTACAAACAATATTACAGAACACAGTAAAGTAATATATTTCAAAAATAATTTAAACATTTAACAGCAGAATTGCTTTTTCTAAATTTACGACATGAAGTTTTTATGTTGTTGAGATTTGCTGGTGTGTTAGCAGTGGTTAAGTAGGTATCTTAGTCTTATAAAGTCAAGTCAAATATCGCCAACCAGAACAGCTAAATCATAATTAAGAAAGAACAAAATAAATGCGTTATGCAGTCTAACAAGCCATGCACATTTTAAACAATAAAACCAATGTATCGTAGTTAGGTAAGTACACATTATTAATTAACGGGTATCATTTAAGCTATCACCAATTTAATTAGTTTTGTGTTTCTTAAATAATAGGGTTTGTCCTCAAAATAGTAGATCTGTCACCAAAATGTAGTCACCAAACAATGCAAAATCAGTTCCACAATAAATCACCTAAAATCCTGAGATATAAGGTCTAGTACCAAATAAATGTTTTTTGTATGTATTATAATAGGTGTGTCCTAATAAGTATTTAAGCAAACTAATTTAAAGAGATCACCAATAAATCATATTATGTTACTAGAAAATTGCATTAAGTGCAAATAAAAAATTAGGGTTGTCATCATCGTTTCAACCAAAAGATTCTGCTACTTAACTAGACTCCCAAGGTTCTAAATTTCCACTGGAAGTATAACATATATTTAAATAAAAATTTTAGCAGAGTAGTAAATAAAACAATTAAAAGTCAAAATAATCAATATTTATTGTTTAAAATAATTACCACTGAACAATCAGCGCTGGTTTAAAATGGGAACTATATTTTCTATCACCAAAATTTATATTTGTCATCAAGTTGTATCACCTAATAAATAGATCTATCGCCACGAAATATTTTCGTTCTCAGATAAACAAAAATTGTTCCCAGGTATGAATTATCAAATTAATGTTAATATATGTGTAAAATAAGAGATCGATAACCAATAAAATTATATTGCATTACATAAATATAAACTTCGTTCTTATAATAACAGTTTTGTTACTTAAATAATAGCTCTGTGCTCAGAATGGTAGATCTGTCACTATTCTGGTAGCCATAAGCCAGCTATTTTAAAGCAGCGCTGATTGTTCAGTGGTAATTATTTTAAACAATAAATATTGATTAATTTGACTTTAATTGTTTTATTTACTACTCTGCTAAAAATTTTATTTAAGTAAATATAATTTATACTACCAGTGGAAATTTAGAATCTTGGGAGTCTAGTTAAGTAGCAGAATCTTTTGGTTGAAACGATGATGACAACCCTAATTTTTTATTTGCACTTAATGCAATTTTCTGGTAACATAATATGATTTATTGGTGATCTCTTTAAATTAGTTTGCTTAAATACTTATTAGGACACACCTATTATAATACATACAAAAACATTTATTTGGTACTAGACCTTATATCTCAGGATTTTAGGTGTTTTATCGTGGAACTGATTTTGCATTGTTTGGTGACTACATTTTGGTGACAGATCTACTATTTTGAGGACAAACCCTATTATTTAAGAAACACAAAACTAATTTAATTGGTGATAGCTTAAATGATACCCGTTTAAAATAGCTGGCTTATGGCTAGCAGAATAGTGACAGATCTACCATTCTGAGCACAGAGCTATTATTTAAGTAACAAAACTGTTATTATAAGAACGAAGTTTATATTCATGTAATGCAAAATAATTTTATTGGTTATCGATATTTTATTATACACATATATTAACATTAATTTGATAATTCATACCTGGGAACAATTTTTGTTTATCTGAGAACGAAAATATTTCGTGGCGATAGATCTATTTATTAGGTGATACAACTTGATGACAAATATAAATTTTGGTGATAGAAAATATAGTTCCCTTAATTAACATACCTACGATAGATGAACAAATTAATTTATAATCGAAACAAATAAAATTTTAAAATAAAGTTCGAAATGTAGGATGGGCTAATACCAATTTCGTCAGACGCAAAAACTAACAAATGCGTGATTCTTAGTGGGATACGATCTACTCCCTCTATCCAGATGAGGAAGTACAATAATCTGAAAATGGCTTGCAGAGCGTCGCGGCAATGAACGCGAACTTGTGACGATATATCTAGAAAATGCATAGAAAGGCACATAAAGCCGTCATACAGCTTAGCTACGTACAGTGACGGACACGGTCGGCGTAACACTTCTGGTTTTTCTGTATTGCAAAATAGGTTTTGTTTTTTGGTAATACAGTCTAGGGCTGACGAAACCATAGACAAATCTGTTACGGCCTTCTAGTCCGCAACTGTACTAGGCGCGTGTCAAGCTTTCAAGGCCAAGTGCGTCCCTATTAGGTACTTGCGCGTTAAAGCAGAATAGTCCTAGAAGTAGTCACCATAATCAAAGACAGGCTACAGACAACACAAGATGTATATGGCGCGTGGAAAGCAATACCTTTATTAGATAGGTAAAGGCAATCGAGGCAGGCCACTGCTACGTAGCTCAGTTGGCAGTGATGTGGACTGAGTAAGCGTGTGCACCTGGGTTCGATTCCCGGGCGGGGCGAATATTGATATGATGAATATCGATGTTTGTTTCCGGTCTGGGTGTAATGTTCGTCTATTAGTGTGTTTCGGGTACCCTAGATACAGGTTCTTCCTAGTTAGGGGCTCTGAGTGTGATATGTATGTGTGTGTGTTATTATAATCTACCACTAACGAGAAATAAACACACTCATCTTGGAAATCCTGCCGAATGAAACAGAAATGAGGCAGGGAGCCTGCCAGAGCTGTATTAACATAACACTACCGAAAAATAAATGACCAACTATCACGGATTTTAACTCATTCGATCAGCATTCGATGTTTAACACGTATACAAGCTCGCGACCCCGCCGCCACTCGCCGGGCGGTCCTCTCCTGCGGCGCAAGCGACTACTGCCAGACAAACATACAGCTTCATTTAAAAAAAGAACACCTTTACTTGACGTTATTGATCGTTTGAACTTTGCACGCGACACGCTTCTGGTTTAAAATTTTAATTGAATTTGCTTCTTTTTATTATGTTGTGCAATGTCTTAAAGACTGTACTTTTTTTTAAATGTTTATTAATCCTAGTAAATATTTGATGCTAGCGCTCTGCGCCAGATTTACTAGTGACATACCAGGATCAAATTTTTGATATTTGCCATGAAAATCTTTTTTTCTCCATGAGCGCTATTAAACCTCTGAACCCTTAGCCCTATTTGAATAAAGACGCCTTTAGTAAGAGTGAGTGAAATCCTATTATGACAGTAGCGGTCCCATATAGTGAGGGGTACACGGCTACCACACTTCGTCTTATCATATGCACATACCTGTGGCTGTGGCATATAACCTTTCACAATCCCAAACATTTTTACTCAAATGAAACTGAGGTCACACTTTTGTTCCTATTAAAGACTCAATAGTGCGTTGATTAACACATATTGTAGGGGGTTAGGGGACTGTTGGGTATAGGGAAGGTGCGGTAGGGAGACGCGGGGACAATACCAGAAACAACGGAGCGTCGATCGCCTCTGTAGTCTATTAAAAACTTCTTGAATAAATAATTGGCGGACGGTTTCATGTTCGACTGATTCAATTACTAAAATCTCAATAATAGTATAAATTTTTAAACATAATCTCACGCCTTTTATGCTCCGAAGGGTTAGGCAGAGGCACCAGCTCAAGAGCCGGACCCACGTATAGCCGAGTTTATGCTTTATTACCAACGTGACAAGGGGCCAGCTTGTCGCCGCGGTTATAACGACCTCTACTGCGGCCGAGATCAACGGCTTATGGTGCCTTCCGAAGCACGGAATCATCTTACTTTTTGGACAATCAGGTAAATCAATTGTTCAAATAATTGTTTTTGAGACAAAATAATTATTTTGTTCTCCCTTAGCCACAAATAAAATAAAAAAAACGATAAAAAAAAACTTGTAACTTACAGCCCTTACCGTGTAGTCAAATCATGGAATAGAATACAACCACCCCAGCTCCTCCCATAAGTGTCGTGAAGGCAACTAAGAGAAAACCCGAAAGAAAAAAAAGAGGTTCCAAAGCCGTCCTTGAATGGAGACCAAGAGAGAGGAAAAAAGTGTAGGCAGATCGCTGCTAGCCAGATAGACCCATGATACAAAGACTGCTCCTGACCATGATACAAAGACATGGATGAGTCTGACAGCCGCTAGAGCAAACTGGAAAATAATTGGAGAGGAAGTGGGCTGAGATATATTCATAGACATAGACATAAATTTATTTGCACACAGAATACAGACACATAGTCATATTAAGAGATACAAAAAGGTAACATGTTTAAAATATTTTTATATGTAGATATTGTGGGTGCAAACTGGCTCTGGCTCTGACTCTGAGCATGTGCTGCAAAAAATGCAACGCTGATTATTCTGCCAGAATCAGTTCAGTTCAGTTTGCTGAGTAACAGGAAGAACAATAATTATAAAATGAACTAATATTACAAGAATAAGTTGCATAGATCCATCCATATCGAGTGTGCTGTAACCACCGTGCCAACCCTTCGGTTCGCGGTCTCCCTTGTTTAGCCGAGCACGCCGATTCTGGCATTGCAATTTGTAAATAATGTCACACTTTAATATTACTTACACTCTTTATTATACGAATCCGAATCTATCTGGCGAAGATGTAACGTCTACGTCGTCTCTACATTATCTGAAAATCGGAGTCGTCGGCGAAAACCTTTAGCAAATAATAATAATAATAACACATCACACTCAGAGCCCCTAAGTAGGAAGAACCTGTATTTAGGGTACACGAAACACAAACAGAGACGAACATGACACCCAGACCGGAAACAAACATCGATATTCATCGTAAATAACTATCCGCCCCGCCCGGGAATCGAACGCGGGTGCACACGGTTACTCAGTCCACATCACTGCCAACTGAGGCACGGAGATGTCAAATGAATATCTTCTTCTGAATGTAAAAATACTTATCTGAAAACGGCATTAAAATCGGTTTAGCCGAACGCGAGATAATCGCAGACAAACATACAAACCATAATACAGGTCAAACTGATAACCTAATTTTTATTTTTGTTTTTGTAATTTTAAACTGAATAAAAGTATTTAAATCAAATCAATCAAAACCTTTACCAAATTCTGAGTTAGTGATATTTTATGGTAGGTAAAGCGCAAATATAACTGTTTTTACTTTGTTTTCTGTTAAAGTCAATAGTCTCAATATGTGCCCACTATTTGTCACTATTGTATTAATCTGCATCATTCTTACTCTAATCAAAGCAAGCCAATTTCAATGAACGATAAACTAAATATTTGTTATACTTACAAGTGATTTCGCCCTCATCAACTAAAATCATCATTTTACAGCTATTAGAGGCAAACAGTGACATCTGTGATACTTCCGAGTGAGTGGCTAAAAAACGAACAAACATAGTCGTACTCGTACTTACATATGCACATGAATTATTCAAACGCCTCTAGGACGTTTCAGTTTAGTGATGTTGGTCTAGTCGATAGATTTGACTTAATAATTTTGTACACTGTTTGGGTTCCCTCGATGGTAAATGAAAGGCGGACTGTAATTTGACTGATATAATGAGCTGGATCTTAAAGATTAAATAACAATTAAATAAATCGCTTAAAAACTGTAGGACGCGTGTCTCGCGAGATGATGGACAAGATGGAGGCCGGGGTCCCCTCCCCGCACCACACTTCCGTGTGCAGTTGCAATACCGGTTCTGGTGTGACGCGTTTGAATGTCGTAGACATACTCCCCGGGTTGAACTATCTGGTTCAAAAGTCTTCGATTGGTAGAGGGCATATGTTGTTATAAGCTCTTCTTATCGTCCCCCGCTTCGTCTTGATTTCTGCTACGCGGTTTATACCGTCATCGCCTGGGTATACCTTCACAATACGCCCCAGTGACCACAGAAGAGGTGGTAGTGTTTTGTCGCGAATCAAGACGAGAGCATCGGTTTTCAGATCCCCTGTGGAAGAACGCCATTTTGTCCTTTGCTGAAGCAGAGAAACGTATTCATTAGAGTATCTACTCCAAAAATGCTGACGAATATGCTCGATTCTCTTGAAGCGCTCGAGTCGAACGATGTTAGCCTCAGACACCTGTGGATGAGGCACCGAGATGAGTGGACGTCCGATCAAAAAGTGAGCAGGAGTAAGGGCAGTAAAATCGGTGGGGTCGGAAGATAAGGGAGTGAGAGGACGGGAATTAAGTATCGCCTCTACCTGTGTTAAACACGTAGCCATTTCTTCAAATGTGAAATGGGTAAGATTAAGCAGCCTTTTTAAATGATGCTTTGTAGAACGAATAGCTGCTTCTGAAATCCCGTTAAAGTGGGGTGAGTACGCAGGAGAAAAATTAAATTTTATGCCTTCTTGTGATATTTCTTTAGATATGTCAGATTCTTCTAAAAACCTAGCTAACTCATTTGATGTTCCAACGAAATTGGTACCGTTATCCGACCAAATAACTTGAGGTTTCCCTCTACGGCTGATAAAACGATTAAGTGCCGCCATAAAAGCTTCTTTGGAGAGGTCAGAGACTAACTCTATGTGGACAGCTTTAACTGAAAGGCAAATGAAAACACATAAGTATGATTTAAGGAGCTTGCAACCTCTCCCCTTTCTGTCAGCTATCAGCACAGGTCCTCCGAAGTCGACTCCACACTGCAGGAAAGGATACTCTAGTTCGGTTCTAGGCGTAGGTAAGTTACCCATGATTGGTTGGACACTGGTTGCTTTAATTTTAAAACACTTAAGACATTTTCTAACTATTTGTTTAGATAAGGTTCTACCGCCTAAGGGCCAATACGATTGTCGAATGGTTGCTAATAATAATGAGGGTCCGGAGTGTAGAAGTTTAATATGATACATTTCGAATAATCTTTTTGTAAGAACGTGTTTGCTGCACAACAAAATAGGATGTTTGGCATCGTAGCTATAAGGAGAATTATCAAGTCTTCCTCCTACTCTTATAATACGGTCATTATCCAAATACGGCGATAATGAAATTAGCCTGTTATTACGTGGCAACGGTTTGCCAAGACGCAGCAACTCATACTCCTCGGGAAACATATCAAGTTGCGAAGTACGTAAAATAAAATGAAGCGATGATTTCAGCTCTTCAGTAGATAAAGGCCCACTAAGGGATGCTGACCTTTCTCTACAATTATGTATGAATCGTAGAATGTACGCGACTACTCGTTGTAAAAACACAAAACGCGAGTATTTTTTAAATAAGTTATGAATAAAATAGTCGTTGTTATTTGACGTAACATGACAAATGACCTCAGGCAGATCTTGCTTTCCGCTAGCGTTCGGCTGTTGAGGCCAATCGGGAGCATCTTTTAGCAAGAATTGTGGCCCTGACCACCATAACGGTGTATCGCTGATGAGATCAGCCTTCAGCCCGCGGGAAACTAGATCCGCCGGGTTGTCTTTAGACGGCACGTAACTCCAGATACCATGCTGCGTTAGCTCCTGAATTTCATTCACACGATTACGAACAAATGGCTTGAGCTGCGTGGGTGAAGAAGCCAGCCAGCTCAAGACAATTGTCGAGTCGCACCAGTACCGACAAGCGTCGAATGATAAGGTAAGTGAAGCTAGAACTTTAGCACACAATCTTGCTCCAAGTAGAGCTCCGCATAGCTCCAAACGCGGAATGGTCGTTGGTTTAAGGGGTGCTACCTTATTTTTTGAAGTCAAAAGACGAACTTGAATTTTACCTGATTCGTTGACTGTTCTTATATAAACGCAAGATCCGTAACAAATCTCTGAAGCATCTGAAAATGTATGGATTTGTACGGAAACGAAACCATTACTAAGAACCCACCGTGGTATCTGTAAATTATTAAGATGTGGAAGTGCCTGTACAAATTTTAGCCAACGGGAGGCGATTTCTCTGGGAACTGTTTCATCCCAACCGCATTTATGCGCCCATAGCTGTTGCAATAATACCTTTGCTTCTACTATGCAAGCCCCTACAAGACCTAGGGGGTCAAATATTTGACTTATTATTGACAATATGTGACGTTTAGTTATGTTAATGGCACAGTTAACATTAATTGTGAACGATAAAGTGTCTGATTCGCAAATCCAATGAAGGCCTAAAATTTTTGAAGAACTGTTCGAGTCGATATTTAAATTTAATGACTGAGTTGATTCGTTAGAATTAGTTAATTGTTGTAATATAAATTTGTTATTTGATTTCCATTTTCTAAGATGAAATTTCGCTGATGACAGAACAGAACTCACGTTTTTTCCGAGCTTAATAGTTGACTCTACATTTTCCTCACCTCCCAAATAATCGTCGACGTAAAAATCGCGGCGTATAGCTTCTTGAACGTTGCTTTCGGTTGCTTCATCTGCTAAACTAACAAGACATTTAGTTGCTAAATAAGGTGCCGATGAAGTCCCGTACGTAACCGTGTTTAATGTATACGTTTTTAAAGGTTTCGTTGGGTCTGAGCGAAAAACTATTTGTTGTAGAGATTTTTGTGAATTATGAATTTTAATAGCCCTATACATTTTCTCTACATCAGCAGAAATTACGTATTTTCTTTGTCTGAATCTAAGTAAAATTGAAAAAAGGTCTTCTTGAACAGTCGGCCCTATCATTTGAATGTCATTAAGAGAGACTCCTGAAGTTGTAACTGCTGAAGCATCAAACACGACTCTTAGTTTAGTAGTCGTGCTTTGTTCTCTTATTACCCCATGATGCGGTAGGTAATAATGAACCATGTTGTCCCTGTCAGTGCTCTTTGTTTGCAAAACATCATTATTTTCTGTCATGTGCCCTAAGTTAATATATTCGTCCATGAATTGGACATACATTTCTTTGAATTTGGGTTCTCTTTGAAACTTACGCTCGAGGGATAAGAAGCGTTGCTTAGCCATATGAAACGAATCGCCTAAGGTATGCGGATCGTCTTTAAGAGGCATTTTTACTATGAAACGGCCCTCTAAGTCACGCGTTGTATGAAGAGAGAAGTTATGCTCGCATGCACGTTCTTCAGCGGTAAGTAAGTGCTGCGGAGAAACGTGATCGAGTTCCCAAAAACGTGTCAAATCAGGATTTTGACTTTCAGTTACTGCGTGTGCAATAAAATGGCTAGGCTTAGAAGACCTACTACGCCCGACATAACCTGATACTAACCAACCAAAGTCTGTCTCGTAAAGCTTAGGTTTGCCTCTGCCTAATTCTACTTTATTGGAACCAAGAACATCCCAAAATGTCTCTGCTCCCACCAGTATATCAATGGCGGAAGGGACGTTGAATGATGGATCGGCGAGATGAATCCCGCACGGAATCGGTAAGTGTTTTATATCAATGTAAGTAGCTGGTAAAGCTTTTGTTATCTCTGGCAGGATAGCGCATACTATGTTTGTCTTGTAATCATTGTACGATGACTCAATAACGAGGCTGCAAGACTGTGTGCTGTTACTAGTCTGATTACAAATACCTGATATGGTGGAGTTCGTGTTGCGTCTAGACAAACCCAAGTCATCACACAGGCGGCGCGTGATGAGGTTGCCCGTGCTGCCTGGATCTAGCAGGATGCGCGCAACACGTCGGTTGCCTTCGCTGTCCACTACTTTCACCAAAGCTGTGGATAGCAAAATATTGGACGAAGTAGTATGCTGCATGGTATCTACCGATAACGTTATACTACTGCTGTCTGGATTTCTTTCCGGAGGGTCAAGGTGTAGTAAGGTGCTATGTCTTTCTTTGCAATATTTACAGTGACCTAATTTGCATCGTTTTATCGGATGCCACGGACGGAGGCAGTTAATACACACGTTGTAACCTTTCACCTTTTCATTACGAAGTTCGATAGTTAACTCACGAAAAGTGTCGCAACTAAACAAAAAGTGATCCTTGCTACAATGAGGACATTTTAGAGATGATTTATAATCTTTTTGTTTATTGTGGTTTTTACTATCTGAATGAAGACCAAATGCAAAATTTTTTGATTTGTTGTCAGACCGTGGTGTACTAAAACCTGTAGATGTATTCTTTTTCTCGACTGCTTCCAAAAGATCAGCTCTGTTATTAAGAAAAGTAATTAATTGCAATAAAGTAGGTGCTTCCGATAAAGTGTTTCGGTGCTCCTCCCACTTCCTTCCGGTATAAGAATCCAGTTTACTAGAAATTAGATATATGATTAATGTGTCCCAATGCTCAGTGGGTTGATTTAATAACTTTAATGCCCTTATGTTTTTGTTTGTGACGTCAACAAGATTACGTAAGGCCCTGCTAGATTCTTTATGAAGAGAATCGATTTTAAACAAAGTCTGCACGTGATTATTTACGAGTAGGCGATTGTTATTATACCTCTCACAAAGCAGATCCCATGCAGTGTTATAGTTCTCACTAGTAAAGTCAATGTTTTGAATGATAAGCGCCGCGGTGCCCTGCAGCGAGGAACGTAAATAATGAAATTTACTTATATTTTCGAGCATTTCATTATTGTGAATGAGAGATGAAAATGTATCCCTATATTCCAACCAGTGCTGATAGCTGCCATCGAATCTAGGGGGTTCAATTTTAGGTAATTGAATGGGTAAGAATTTATTTTGAAGGTTGCAAGTCCCACCTGATACATTGTTTTCACTGCGGCTGGCCTCTGGAGCGTGTCTGCTGCCGCACTCGCTTCTAGAATCGTCATTGGTTCTAAAGGGAGCCAGCTTGGTACGAGCTGTAGACCTAAGCGTGTAGTATGTCTCCTCGAACTTCTGCCGTTCTATGTACTCGTCGTCAGGCTTCTCCGAGAGCATCTCCAGCTGACACTGTAATTCATCAAATTCGTCGTATAAGGACTCGATCTTTTCAAGACGGGCTACTAGCTGATCGACATGAAAAGGCGGCAAAGTTGGAATGCTATCAAGTATTTTTAAATAATTCTCAAAAATTGTAAGTTTTCCTTTTAAACAGGCGCGGGCTTTCTTTATCTCTTTAATCCTAGCATCAATTTGTCCAGATTCTGGTTTGTCAATATTAATTCCGTAAGGCATTATGTTTAATAAAAGTTGTTCTATTATAACGTAAACTGTAAACTAATGAATGATGTAATAAGTTAACGGGCTAGTGTTATAGTTATTCTGATCTGACCTATAAGGCTTCAAACGCACAGGCGGATTTTTTTCCGCGCGGTTGTTTCGCCGCGCGGATAAAAATCCGCTGTTGCGGTTTTATTTCCGCGCGGTTGGAAAGGTTGTTTTTTCATTTTCAACCTTATTCATAGGCCACGAAGGTACATCCGAATTTTTAGCCGCGCGGAAATAAAACCGCGACAGCGGATTTTTAACCGCGCGGTTTTTTATCCGCTGGTGCGCACACTTCCATAGGATTCAGTATGTTACATAAAATCCGCGCGGCAAAAAACCGCCTGTGCGTTCGTAGCCTTAAAGGCGTCAATGACCGTCACCTGTACCTGTACCTATAGGTATGTTTTTACTGATAACGCTGTCCGGTCGGACGGGTGGTCAGGATGAATGCAATAACTACCGTAAGTAAGTAAGTATGAATACCAGATTAAGTAAGTTGTGCGTAATGTTTCAACGCTTATGTTATGAATTTAAGAATAAGTAGGTAAGTACTATTACTTTGTAGCGGAAATAAAAGTAAGTAAGTCCTAAGATAAGTAAGTGTTTAACACAAGTTCAGGAAATATGATTTTGGATAAGTATGATGTATATTTTGAAAGTATGGACGGGAAAAATCGGGAAATAATCGGAACGAACTCACTCGGTTATGCCTGTGTCTGTTCCTGGCGTCTCAAATGGCTCGTTCTTTGCATCTTTCACTTGAACTGAACACTGCTATGATCACTGTAAGTGTAGTAGCTGGAGTGGCGGGCGTGTCCGTGTCAATCCTTTTAGTATTTATTAATCCTTAGTGTTTCCTGAAGCAAGTATAGTATGTATCCAATCCTCGCAGTTTCCTTGACAAGTTGAAATGGATTCTTGTAGGTATCTCCTCGGATGTGATGATCGCTACGTAGTATGGTTAAAGGCTTTCGTAATGAACACGTAGAAGGTGCTAGGCTCTGGAAGTATCCTCGACGAGGTGAAGATGTATCTCGTAGGTGTCTTCTCAGGTGCACATAAAGATTTCCAGTGTAGAAGTCGAAAGTAGCCTTTGGAAGTAGGTATATGTCTCGCAGGTTAGGCACGTGTCGTAGGTACGATTTCTTGCTTTTGCGATTTAATCTTCTTTGAGAAGGACCATTGTTTGGGTTCCCTCGATGGTAAATGAAAGGCGGACTGTAATTTGACTGATATAATGAGCTGGATCTTAAAGATTAAATAACAATTAAATAAATCGCTTAAAAACTGTAGGACGCGTGTCTCGCGAGATGATGGACAAGATGGAGGCCGGGGTCCCCTCCCCGCACCACACTTCCGTGTGCAGTTGCAATACCGGTTCTGGTGTGACGCGTTTGAATGTCGTAGACAACACAAAAAACTACAGACATTTTACATCATCACGTTGTAAAAAGGCGACCTTGTCGCTCTTAGAAATTTCTTCCAGTTAAAATATTTTTGTTGTTGTTCCAGT
This sequence comes from Euspilapteryx auroguttella, assembly GCA_951802225.1. Lineage (NCBI taxonomy): Eukaryota > Metazoa > Arthropoda > Insecta > Lepidoptera > Gracillariidae > Euspilapteryx > Euspilapteryx auroguttella. The sequence goes on along the minus strand of OX637664.1, from coordinate 4,521,501 downwards.
TAACATATTTTTGTTGTTTTTTATACAAATACTAGAGGCTGCCCCGCGGTCTCACCCGCGCAGATTTCTCATAAACACAAAAATCCCGTTTTTTTCCCGTTCCCGTTGGAATTTCGGGAATTCCCTTCTTAGTGCTCCCCTACACTCCCCAAGGAACCCACGTGCCAAATCTCAGCTTTCTACGCCCAGTAGTTTCGGCTCTGCGTTGTCTGTCAGTCAGTCAGTCATTCAGTCAGTCAGTCAGTCAGTCAGTCAGTCAGTCAGTCAGTCAGTCAGTCAGTCAGTCAGTAACGGAAGAGTTTTATATATATTGATTTTTTGTGTTTAAATTTTTAATAAACAAATTGTCGGAAGTATTAATTCTGTTGAACTAATTTTCATTTTTTATAAGATACTAGTCGACCCGGCGAACTTGGTACTGTCTAAACTATTATTATTTTGGGCATGTATTATTATTATAAACCTTCATCTTGGATCACCTTCCTTTGCGCCCTTTCAAAGATTACAGCATACAAAGCAGACACGGAAAGAGACTTTTTTTATACTTTGTATTATAATTGCTTTTAATAGAACTCAATCATTAAAGTTTAAATTTTTATAGTATTTTCTTTGTTATTTTTGTTTTGTTCACTATTAATAGGATTTGTAGAATACAAGGCGTCAAACAAAACTAATTTTTTATCAATCTCATAAGTATCGATACCTATGTTAACATCACTAGTGTATGAACTTCTGCAGCGGGAGTCCTTGGAACCGTGGCAGATGTTGCGTAGCCTCGAGTCAGCCCGTGAATAAGATATCGAGAAAAGATTTTAAAATAACTTTTTAAAATCTGGCTTTTGTTTTTCTTTTAGGGAGCCGTACGTGTAGGGTTCAACGAAACCATAGGTAAGGTTATCATTTGTTTAATCTTATTCTTAACTGATATATAGATAGATAGGTAGGTAGACACTTAATTGCAATCAATAAACTATTATTTTTTTGCAATTCTTGCAACTTTGCTTATCGCGGCGAGCGAGTTCTTCCAGACAACCAACGTTTTTTTATTTTTATTGATTCGCCTCTTTCATCTAATATTATAATATACTTAGTTTTTTTTAATCTTTATTAATGCCTTTTCTCTGCTAACTGCTTTGTTTTTTTATGATTCCACTTTAGATTATTTGTTTAATGTTTTATTGTTCTAGGCAACTAATGTTACTTTTGGGAGCGCAGCTCTATCCCTTAACTCTCCTAGCAAAAGAAACTTTTTCTTTGTGCTTAATAGACTGGATGTATATTTTACAACATGTTTACAGTAAACTGGTAAGATGAATAATGATCGTGACAGAATTATTTACAGGCATAGATAAAAAGGACTTCATTATAATGTTTCCGATCACTAAAAAAAGTTTATATCTTCCTTGAATCCAATAGAAATCTTCGGAAAATATAGTAAAATAACAAAAAAAAATATACTTAAGTACTTAGTTCAGAAATCAATTCCGAACCTAATATCAAAAACATCAGGATATCTTTTTATAAAATGCTCTAAGTTCAAAGTGAAAGTAAAAATAATCTCTATCTCGTGGTCTAATCAAGTAAAGCCCCGTCCACACCCCGCGGCTATCAGCCGCCCCGGTACCAGATCCAATTATTGTGCGCAAAGCTTAAGAATTATTAGATGCCAGTTCCCTCATTTGTTACGATGCTGCTGGATTCTTGTCTTAGATAAAAGTTGCCCATCTTTGGAAGTTTTGCAAAAAAAAATATTTTCTCTTCATAGATTTTTGTTTCAGAAACGTCATCACAACACCTTCCGTCTTGCAAACACAAACAAAAAGAAAGTTATAGGCGTACTTCTTTGTTTATATCCTAACTAGAGGCTGCCCCGCGGTTTTTCCCGCGCAGATTTCTCATTAACACAAAATTCCCGTTTTTTCCCGTTCCCGTGGGAATTTCGGGAAATCCCTTCTTAGTGCTCACCTACACTCCCCAAGGAACCCACGTGCCAATTTTCAGCTTTCTACGCCCAGTAGTTTAGGCTCTGCGTTGTCTGTCAGTCAGTCTGTCAGTCAGTCTGTCAGTCAGTCAGTCAGTAACGGAAGAGTTTTATATATATTGATTTTGTTATAGTTGTAGTTAATCGCGTCCTTAACAACATACTAAAAGTTCTGAAGGAAAGCGGGGGAGGTCACTGGGCGGGACAGGTTTGAAGGTCCCTTGTTTTAGTTTTTTGTAAATAACTCGCAAACGGTTGCTCATAGAAAAACAAAACTTTTCACTAAATTATTCTTCATAAAATTCTCTACAATCTATTTACACTAAATTTTTTTCATTCGATGGACTATCTGCTTAAGAACTAAGTATTAGGTATTCTGTGATACTACGAGGTATTGTATAATTATTAACTAACTACTAAAATAAACGCGTAAAGAGGTAATTATTTCTGCATGACGTGTGAAAGTAATGTTTTAAATTGATCAGTTTGTCCTGGATACTGCTAGTTTGGGCAGACAACAACCACTGTACAAACTGGACTAAGTATCTTAATAAAATGGCAAAGCAGTTAGGTATGAGTACTATTCGCTTATCATAAGATAGGTTTCAACAGTGAAAAAGCAATTAAACATTTTTTATCACCGTATAGTTGAAGCAACATGATGTCAGCATATATTAAATGGTAATTGAATTATAAAGGCGTCGCGTCGTGTCCGCGCCGTGTCGTGCCAGTGGTGAATTTATCAAGACCTTTTAACCCAGCGTGGGGTAGAGCGTTTGATGGTACTACCTGACCGCTTCGGATGAGACTGCCAATATCTGAAACAAACAATCGAAGGAAATTTCACCTGACTATATCTATACCGACGAGATCCACACTCCGAGGGGACGATCACTATGTTCCTCCGAGAAGAGGCCGAAGAGCCAATGCTGGAGGGGGTCGCGGAGTTGAACATAAAGATTGAAAGATCTCCCGTGACCCCCTTGCTAACAGCCGAGATGGACACCGGCGGGGTTTTAGTGGATACGAACCTCACATAACCCTGCGGCTCCCCCCGGGGCTGCAGGGTACTCGTTAGGAGGTTCCCCAAAATAAAAGGTATATACACCGACGACGCTCTGTCTAGCTAGATCCATCAAGGTGACTGATGAGCAGATAGACGGGTTGTACGACGAATGGTTTCTTTACAATGCCATTTTTTGACCAATTAGTGTTTGTTAACAGTGAAATTAAATTTAACTTTAGTCGGAGGTCGATTCGATTCCAAGAGGAAAGAAAATTGATATAAAAGATATCGATGTTTTTTATACTGTGTTTTGAGAACCTTAGCTACAGGCAGGTTTCACCTAGTTAGGGACTCAATGCGATATTATTTTTAATTTTTAATTCACCGTCTAAATATGAAGCAGTATCACATTAAAAGTGGTCGCATTGTACCCAGCTACCATCCATATCGTACAAGGCAGCTAGCGTGTGCTGTGCAGTTCAGTTTATTTAACACCATATTTGAATCTATAAGCTCGGTGTAAACTATTGCATTTAACAGGGTTATTTATTGAGACATACTTACATGGATTTCTTTTTTTTTTTTCATTAATGAAGTTGGTTGGGATCGCCATTGTTTTAAAGATAAATTGTTAAAGACCGTTATATAAGATTATTTGTATGAATAATAATTCCAATTTCATACATAAGAAACTCTGTTAGTTACTAATACTTACAATTCTGTAATAATTGTAAACTTTTGTTTCATCATAAAAAATGATAGGAGTATAACGTGAGTATAACCAGAACCACAGTTTTTTTTACCTTTATAAGAACTTTAACGTAAATAATATTCATTTATAATAAATATTTTCTTAGAGCAAATGGACATTAAAAAAAAACGGTTTTTGGTTTTGGAGACAATGGGAAAAACCCATGGTTTAAACGTGGTGCAATTTTGTAAATTAAATTTAAAATCGTTTCACATGACATCGCTTTGTCCCCCACGTTAGATCTGACATCAGACAGACCTCAGGTTTGAGTCTGATCCCACAAAGCGATGTCACGGGCACACCGGCTTAGCTCTATGTACTACTTTTGATCTTTAGGGTGATGGCCAGATTAATTTGTAATTGTAGACAGGTAGCAAGATGAGTTTGAAAGCTCTATGTCTGATTTCTGATCTATTAGTTATTTTGTAATGAATTACTTTTTAACGAGAAAATTTATGATGCTCAATAACAAGTTAGTTAGTTACCTACTTACAACTTTAAAATTTGTTAGAAATACAAAACTTTAGTCGTGTGTGCGTGATGTAAAGTGCCAAGTTTAGGTTTACAAGAAAAAGAAAACAACAACAATTTTCAAAAGTATTTAGTAGATTTTTGTAATAAACTTTAGCGTTTTTTCAGCCGTATTTTTTTTTTCTAGTATAAACTACGTATTAGTGATAACCCGATAATATATCAGTTTAAAGTTTTGTAAATCCGCAGTCGCAGTACGGATGCAAAAATATTTAAGTAAAAACAAATTCACATTTTGTATTGTTTCATTACTTTGTTCCTCACTGGGCAGGTCGTGTAAAGCAGTCATTACGTTACATTACCCGTCGGACGCGTGCGGCATTGGTATTGATTTGCGCGCGCGATCTAAAGTGAGGTTATAATTTTCGCGCCACGCCGAGCTGCGCCGCTGCATCGGACGCACGCTGGGTTAAACTTTTTAACTTTTTTTTATACTCGTGTACTGGCTGGTTAATAAGTTGTTTTCGGTTGCGGTGCTATATTGAAAAAAAATAGACCCAGTTCTAGACACATTTTTGGCCGTTACCATCTACAGTTAATTCGAAGTCGTCGTGTTGCATGGATATGGATAACTTTACTATGGAAGCTTGAAAGTTAAAATTCATATTTCCGGTGAGAAAATCGTTCGTGGACAACACCATGGCCTTTTGTGTATTGCTAATTGCTAAAAACAAAATACGTGAGGTTCTATTATAGTACAGTGGCGGTCTAGGAGGGCTTAACAGATTTGTCTATGGTCTCGTGCGCCCTAGACTGTATTAACAACGAACAAGAGCTATTTTGCAATACAGAACCGGAAGTGTTACGCTGTCCTAGACCGCCGCTGTACAGTTATCTCAACTTACATATCTCTATGTGGATTCTACATACTTTGCGAGACTGCAGCACAGATTACTAAATAGTTACTACGACGGCAGTTTTAAAGATTACAGCCTCATTCACGTCATGCGTACTTGACCAGTAAACATATCCTGAAATTGCGGGTTTCATTTCAAAGCCGGTTTAACTAAGGCCATAAAACAAGAGACGGTAAGTACTCAGCTCGCACTCTTTAGTGTTTAACCCCGCCTATTTGTTAGCAAAAGACACTGCTTGATGCTTTAATAAATATTTAATAACCGGAAGTTAAGTAAAACCTTTCCGATTTTGTTGGCGGCTAAGGATTATATTCAACTAGTCGACCCGGCGAACTTCGTACCACCTAACCTATTACTATGTTGCTCATGCATACTAAAAAACCTTTCTCTTGAATCACTCTATCTATTTAAAAAAACCGCATCAAAATCCGTTTCATAGTTTTAAAGATTTAAGCATACATAGGGACAGACGTGGGAAGCGACTTTGTTTTATACTATGTATTGATGATGAAGTTATGTTATAGTAATAGTTTAGGCGGTACGAAGTTCGCCGGGTCGGCTAGTGTGTAATAAAGTGTATGTTATTTTATTCTTACTAAGTAAGTATAACCATAAAATAGTTCCCTAAAAAGCGTTAAAATAACGGGCTTTGGATGGTGTACTGTGTACTGAACGCAGTGTACAGAGTTCTCTGACTGACAAGCGTCTCAGAAATGTAAAGAACATAGGTGCACAATGCATGCTTAGTCGTGCATACACACGACTAATGACCGCTGAATATTTTAGCGGACGCCTCAGAGGCACAAAGGCCCGCCTGTTTCGCCTTTGCGAAAAAAAGGTTTAAAAAGAAAGTGATCAAGGGTTTATTTTGTAATATGCAAGGTGTTTTTTTTTTCTAGCTGAAATCTGTAAATTTATTTAAAACGAGCTGTCCCGGCTTACTTCGTTACGCCATAGAATATAAGATACTACTAAAGAGTTCTATAGACTTTGTTCTCTTGTCGGCCCAGAATGGGCGAATAAAAAAACAAACAACAACAACAAACCATACCTGTCAAAATATGTAAACAACGGAAAAAAATTGCACCTTGGGCTACATTATTTGAGTTTTAGTAAGGATCCCTAATTATTTTGAAAATCTTATATAGCCTATGTCACTCGGGGCCAATGTAGCTTCCTACCAGTGAAAGAATTTTTCAAATCGGTTCAGTATTTCCGGAGCCTATTCGTTACAAACAAACAAACAAAAAAATCTTTCCTCTTTATAATATTGGTATAGATTAAATTTATGGTTCTCTAACTCAGAACTGAAAGAAACAGCGTTGATACTCTATATCTGCGCGTATTTTAACAAAATAATAAAAACCGTAAAATTGCTGTGAAAAAAAAGAACCATTGCAGTCTTTTTATCATCTCCAAGGCACTGTGACTTCGGGGGGCCGAATGCGATGCACGGTGGGGGCGAACTTTGTTATGAAAGGTATTTTTGGTCGTGGTGTATTGCACGTCTTTGTATGTGTTTCGGGCGCTCTAGATACAGGTTTTACCTGGTTATTGGCTCTGAATATGATGCGTTATAATTTTTCCATATATATTAGCTAAAGGTACCTACTTTTACCGATTCGCAACTGTCAATAACAAACAAAACCTCCTTGGATGAAACCTTTCAATAAAAAACACCTTCACTTTTTTATTCTTAAATTTCTATTCAGCCAGGATCCGGTGCACGTCGCTTGTCGATTCAGAGCAATCGAGCGTAAAATCGATCGATTGTCCTTTTGATTGCCACTTCACTCGGAATCGATATTTTTTATTGGATTATCGAACGTTGCAAAAAGCCTTTGAGTGCAAAGTAAACATCCATTCTTTGGAGTATTGTTGTTCATTAGTGTACCACATACTACGTTTGAACGTCAAAAAAGGGTTTTTGTAACACTACTAAATTGAGAAAATTAACGGTTGCGTTGCGTTACCTAAACGACGTAAAATGTGCATTGCCATACTTATTTAATTTATCTTCTTCCATACTTAGTATTACAATTTCAAAAGTAAGTAACTCTGTCTCTTTGTGTTTAACGTAATAAAGCCTAAACTACTACAAATATATGGCTAAAAATAAGTAGGTTTGGTAGATTTGAACAACAAGATAGACATAGGATACTTTTTATAAAAGTACAAAAAACCCACTAAGCAATGCTACAAATTATTCGAATAGTATTTTCGCCAAAATTTCAAGTTTTTAAATCCGATGTTGTCAATCTAGTCCATGAAAAGGAACCATGAAATCGCGATCCCCGTGGAACCTCCCCGAACTCTAATCGTGACGAATTGATAAAGTAGCAGAGGTTTTAAAGATTAAAAAAACTTAATGCTTTTTAAACAAAGTTTTTACGGTTACGCATACACGGTTCCTTTTTTATGTTGGTAGAAAATTTTAGGACAGTCTTTGCATGATATGACTCAAATAAATTTAATAAAAAATATTTATTTACCCTTTTTTGTGTCTTTCAAATAAAAACCCGCGCATTGCCCTCCATATCCATACCCTCTCTCGTCTGCCACTAGTTCCGTAAGCCATTGCTCTGATGGTGGGTACTTTTTAATATTTCTTGTAATTTTTTAATATTTTTTTTACAAAAACTTTCGAAAGATCTCAAGTGAGCATGGTTAATTATGTTTCAATTTTATTAATTGTATTGTATACTTAACTATTTCTACCATGTGTTAAATTTTCCTCCACGATAAAAAAGTAACCGTACATTATAAGAATTTTATTTTATTTAACACTAGCTGAATCGAACCCAACTAACTTATTAATTAAAGTAAACGTTGCTTTTCTGAATTTTTAAAAATATTCTATAGTCTATGTTCATCAGGTAGGGATAATGTTTGATTCTAATGGTGAAATATTTATTTTAATCTGTTCAGCAGTTTCTCAGCAAACAAACCAACAATCTTTTTATAATATTAGTGTAGACGTAGATTAATGAAAAGATTAGTAGAGTTGATACAGCAAATTAAAAAGGCTCAAGTATTTTTATAATCGTAAAAATATTTTTACGCGAGTTGATAAAACAAACAATTTTTTATTTGCAGAAATTTTAAATTGGATTTTATCTTTGAAGTCCGGAAGCGAGCGATGTTGGCAGAGATTCTCTAAATGAAATCGTAACATTTGGCGTTTACTGTAAAAAAATATATATATTTTACAGAAGACTTATTTCAATACTTACTTATGTGTTAAAGCTTACAACTGTTATAAGTATTATTTTACTGATGCCTCTGTAGCTCAGTGGGCAGTGATGTCGTCTATGACTTCGGGGGTCTGGGTTATATTACTAGCATGGGCAAACATTAATTAAGTGTTTGATTAATATCGATGTTTGCTTTTCGGTTTGGTATGTTTGTGTCTGGTTACACGCACAAGCGGAGGAGGAAAAAGATTTTTTTATTTTTTTTTATTTAGGTGTAAGTACCTATACCAGAAATAATATTAAGTATAAAAGAAATAAATAATAATAAAAAAAACCTATTAAAAATTAAATTTGTTAAAAATTTTATTTTAAAGATTCTAGTTTAATTTTAGTTTAAGCTTTCAGGGCCATCTGAAAACCAGCGCTGGAAACCGGGCAACCAGTTCCCAGCATTCGCTGAGATGGCACCTTTTATTTCTTTAGCATAAAATTTAAAATTAGGGTATGTACAAACTTTGTTTTAATTAAAGAACAATAAAGACTTATGTATTTGTATTTGTTACGGGTACCCTAGACTCTAGATACAGCTTCTACATAGTCAGGGTATCTGAGTGTGATGCGCTACTTATTATATAATCATTTTTATGACTGACCTTTTGTGTCAAGGCAAAAATACTAATTTTATCAAGAAGAGAAGTTGTAGAAACAACAACATATGTACAAGTAAAATTTAAAATAATTTTATATTTTAAACAAATTTTACCATCCCAAAAACTAAAAGCTCCCTAAAACGTTAAAGCAAATCCCAACTGTGGGCCAGGATCTGACAGCAATACCATTTTAGCCGTAATCCTGTACCGACGAATAAAAGGCATATTTCGCTCCAGAATTGTCATCGCCAATAGCTTTGGCCCTAGGCTAGGGCAACTTTTGTAAAAACATCCTAAGAACAGCAATAAAAATACGCTAATATAGACGTTAAAAATCATAAGTTAGAACGCATTTTTGCAAATACCAGCTCCGTAACTCTCCACAACAATGGAGCAGCCAGCGTTGCAGACCTAAATGCGTTTCATGAAAACGTTTTCGCATAGATTTAACTGCTAACAGAATAAGGGCTGAATTACCGCGAAAGGGAAATCTGAACTTGAAAATCGTCGCCTGACGCTCGATATCAAATGTATCATGCTGCACAATGAAAAAGACGCAACCGCCTCTTCGACATCGATGCAAAATTCAACTTAACACTTTCCGCTTACATATCGAAATCGTCTAATCCGCTACTGGTCTTCAAATTTTAGCCCGAGGGAGCAACAAAGACGCATGGATAGTAGTTTTCAGTACAGAGAGCAGGACAACAACATAGCTCGGAGCGCTGTGATTGGTCAGGAAGGCCCCAGGCTGTGAACGGTAGCCGCCCTATGTCGCTGTAACAGGAGACGGGCTTTCCACAGAAGAGCGCAACTAGAATGAAAATTTAAATTTTTTAAATATTCTTTTTCCTTTTGTATGTTCAAGAACAGGTGCTGATTTGCTCACGCTAAGGAAAATCTCTAGCTAGCTAGAGGGATTAAGATTTCCTTTAATTGCATACGATTTTTTTCCTACTATATAACACTCAATGCAAGTAAAAAATAAACTAAAATACTGCATTGTTTTATATGAAAAGACTAAAAAGAAAAACATTTGATAAATTATGTATGTATCTCTAATTTCATTATCTCTTTAAATTACAGCATTATCATAAAAAACATATGTTTTACAGGCTTGTAGGTAGTACTTGAGGTCTTCTACAATCTCATTATAGGTTTTAAACTTCTAAGCATAAAAACAGTGGTACATAGTAAACTTTTATTTTTTTAAATGTACAGTATAGTAAATAAAAAAAAAAATTTGAAAGTTATTTTAGAAATTGCTCTAAATTTTTAAGTAAAAAAAAATAGCAGTTCCAAATTTCCCGAAACCATCCCCTAAAGCCAAAACGCAGTTGCGCCATCTTTCCAATAGCCCGTACCCCGGGGCTCTACCTCAAGCGTCTTCCTACATAGCTCGGGGCGGGGCGCACACACGCACACATCACCCCACTGTACGTACACGGTTGCAACTACGTGTGTGTGGAGTTGTGGGGGGACTCCTTTAATTGGGAGGTTGTAAGTAATGATTTTCAGCTCGGGCTATGCTATGTGTGGCGCTGGTCACTCTCTGTTAGCGATAATTAGGAAGTGGTTTCAGTTGTTTTGCTTTTAGGTAATTTCGAATTTGGAAACTGGTTCTGGAAATGTCCTTCCTTATTTTTGTAATAGAACTGCCAGATAAAATAATCTGTAAGAATGTAGTGTTCAAGTAAGCGCCCCGCAGCTTTGCCCCTTCAAAACGCAAAATTACAATTTTCCTTCATAAGATTTTCAGGATAAAAATATCCTATGTGAGTCACGTGGTTCCAAGCTACTATAATCTACAAACTTTAAGCCCTACCAATATAGGTTCAGTAATTAAGGCGTGATTGCGTAACACTTAGAAAGGAGAATTACCGTCGCAGTATATTATATTAAAATAAATAAATAAATAATATGGATTTTTTATTTAAAATATCACACACACAAAACCACAGACGATAACACAACTAAAAGAGAGCATCAATCAACAACGAAATAAAGTACTTACATTACAAACTTACTTCAAAAAGAATAATATTTTTCATAATAATTATATATTAAAAACAAAGCCACCAGAAATAACATAGAAGAATAAAATTTGCGGAGAAAAAGCCAAAAGGTAATCATCGAACCCTAATCTCGTTAGGAAATGTTTGCGAGGAATAAAAGAGAGTAATTATTTAAGAAACTCCGACGGGGTACAAAGGGAAAACTGTTTTTTGTTACCGTCACGACAGTAGAGCTTGGAAAGGTGCTTTTCTTAGAATAATTTTATGATATCATATGAAACCGTATTGAATAAATAATGGAACTATCTCTTTAAACGCACAAAAAAACACAAACATCTAATAATAATACATCAATAAGTAGATTAGGACTTAGGCTACTCAGGCTAGGCTTACCATATCTCCGGATTTGTCCGGAGATTACCGGATTTTGCAACTTTTCTCGGGATACCGGTCGTGCTTTGCAAATAGCAGCATTTTCAACATAACACAAGATCTTCTTTTGATGTTTATAAAGTAAAGAAAACCAATAAAAGAAAATTCTCAAACTGCGTGAAATGTCAGGACTTTTATCTGGAAATCAGGCGTTTTCTTGGGTTTTTTTTTTCATCTGGTAACCTAACTAAGGCCGAAATTCCTACGGAAAAATTTGGTGTTTTATGTTTCAATTGAAAATGCGCTGGCGAAGCCGCGGGACGCCCACTTATTTTTTTATAGGTCTTTATGAAATATAGAGAAAAAAAGACGGAATTACCTACTATAACTTTTATTAGGGTATTTATCACATTGTGTCTGATTCACTCGCATATATAATGTTAACCATTTAGCCATAATGACCTTATGCGACTATCATACAGAAGTTCATAAGTAGTGAAATCTTATAATTTACAACGAATACTTTGAAATGTCTTTTTCCCAATCCCTAGGTCTGTGGTAGTGACCCCCCAATTCGAAGGTAGTGAAAGGGGGTCCTCCGAGCCCTATTGTAATTATTTTTCTGCAAAACTTCTCCGTTACGACTTCTTTATGTAGCGGGAAAACTTGAAAGAGTAGTGAGGATATGATTTAAAAAAATAATGGTGTTTGCACGAAATCACAGAGGACTCTTGCTAGTTTGGGTCCACAAAGTATGAGCCCTGACTATACTTTGCAATTAATCCAGGATTTATATTTATTAGATTTAATTTAGATAAGTGTTGCTAAACTTTGAATTTTAATCCAAGTATTAGATATTATATAATATTTGCATTTCACAACAAAGAAATTTCTTATCGTACAGTGGCTGACTAAGACTGCGTAAAACTTCCGGTTTTTCTGTATTGCAAAGTAGCTCTTGTTCTTTGGCATTATAGACTAGTGCAAACGAGACCATAGAAAAAGTGTCCGCCACTGTACAATCAAACTTGAAAGAGTTATTTGCTTTTCTTCAGTGAAAGAGAGCTATTTTGGGTGTTGGTATTTTTTTTTTAAAGCAACCACCTTTTTAGTTTAAATTTTTGTCGAGGAATGTCTCTAAAATATTTCTTTATAAAATATTCTTATTAAGATAGGTAGCAGGATTTGTGTCTGACAAACCGCAGGCCCGGGCTTTCAGGAGCGACCTGAACTGAACTAATTATAAAAGAATACAATAATTTTTCATTGAGTCAAGCGAAAAAACTTATTTTTTCTAAATCAAGACTATTTTAAAACAAAAACTAACACGGCGAACTTTATACCGCCTTATAATATAAGTTTTCACATTATTCAAAAACAAAAAATAACTAATGTTGCTGTTCTGAACCCTTTGTTATTTAGGGACAATGTAGGACTTTAATGGTAAAATAATTTTAAAATTGATTCAGTAGTGTCGGAGCCTATTCCATGCAAACGAACAAACAATCGTATTTTTTTTCATAAAATTGACTGCTCCGTAGCGTAGTTGGCAGTGATGTGGACTAAGACGATGTGCACCTGGGCTGGGTTCGATTCCCAGGCAGAACGAACATGTTATTATTAATATCGATGTTTGTTTCCTGTCTGGGTGTAATCTGTTCGTCTCTGTATATGTTTCGGTTACCCTAGATACAGGTTCTTCCTAGTTAGGGGCTCTGAGTGTGAAAAAAAAATGACTTTATAACAAGTATTAAAACATTTTAAACAGTATTTGACTTGACTAGCGCTTGCGTAATAAATTTTATGACACTCTAGTTAATGATAATATAGATACATGTCGTTCTTTTATTTTTATTTTTTTAAATGAGAATGTCCTGAAAAGTAAGTTGCGATACACCCCCAAATCGAAGGATATAAATCACTGGCCAACCAAACAGACCGCGATAAATAGTTCAGCACCTGAGACCGGATGTGTAGCTTATTGGCGGAAATGCGCTGCCGACCGGAAACAACAATTTACACGGTGACAAGCCACTTCCTTTGCGAGTCTATTTGATCATTTCAGGAAATGGGCAGTTTGTTGTGAAAATTGTATTTCGAAAGGGATAACGCAGTTGCGTTTTCTTTTTTGCGGCCAGTATTTTTTTTACGCGAGGACTCTGCCCTGTATTACGTACAGAGGCGGTGTAGAAGGGTAAGGGTGTAACAGATTTGACTACGGTCTCGTGCGCCCTAGCCTGTATTACCAAAGAACAAAAGCTATTTTGCAATACAGAAGAGCCGAAAGTGTTACGCCGACCTAGACCGCCACCCATACTACGCACAAATTCTACAGCTTACATAAGGCGTCTGAGAAAAAACGAGAAATAATACTTAAATTATGAGTTACGGAATGGTGTTGTGAACGCTTTTCCTATTTAGTGGTCGATACAAATATAAATTCGTTGTAATAAGCGACAAGGAACACTCAACGAATGGAGAGCAGCATCCTTCGATGAAGAATTTGAAGAGCATTTCTGCCAACGCTAACTCGCCAAATCGCCAACCAAGTATGGCGATTATGCCAACCCTATCCCTCAAATGTCTTCCCTTGTGGCTATCTATGGAGAGAGCCAAAAAGTCTGTCTTAAAGCGGATTTCTCTCGGCAGTAACGACGATAATAATTAAAAATTATATTTTCTCGTCTGTCACAAGAAGTCACGTCCTTAGCATATTCATGGTATGAATTTTGTTCTTCTGTCTTAGGTAAGAGCTATGTTCTCTTATCAGTGGTGCCTCCTCCATTCATCCCCGCAAGCTGCTTGACAATCTGATACGACTCCGCACTGAATGCGTAAGGTATGAATGTTGAAGTTAAAACATAATATTATTTAGGTTTCTGTACCTCAAAGGCTAGATAGTATGTATGGTAAATTTGATTTGTAACCCTATTCCCAACAGTTTTGCATAAGCATTATAATCTTCTAGAATATAAGGCTGGTTCATGCATAGGAACAAGCACGCGCCGCATATCGACCGTGGAGATGCTATCAGACAATCGTTTAGCATATTTGATTTGATTTTGAACGCAATCCGGGGTTATCGCGAGATCACCCTCCACGGCGTAAGTGGGCATGACTAAATGACAGTTTTACAAGTTTGGGGTTGCCTCGGTGGGGTAACGTAAATATTGACTTTATGCGTACTCACTGCCTAGCATGGTATTCCCAAAAGATACGATAAATGCGACAGGTGTGCATTTGTTTTTAACCGCCTTCAAAAAAGGAGTTTATCAGTTTCACTAGTATGTATGTATGTTTGTCGGCGATTATCTCGCGTTTGGCTGAACCGATTTCGATGCGGTTTTCAGAAAAGTATTTTTTACATTCAGGAGAAGGTTTAAGTATCATTTTTACCGACTTCGAAAGAGAGAGTGCTCAGTTGATGTATATGACAATTTATTGAAAGTGGGTTCCTTTTTTTGTAAAAAAAAAGTATTTTTTACGTATGCAAGTTATTTTTCCTATTTCAAATTGTTTCCAGCGATTTCGAAATACTAACAGCAATATTTTACTTGTCTCTACTATAGTATTACAAATGCGAATGTAACTCTGTCTGTCTGTGTCTTTCACGCCTTAACTGCTGAATCGATTGGGATAAAAATTGGAAGGCAGGGTAGTTCAGAGCTTAGGGCCATGGGACGCACCCTAGTCTTTTAAACAACTTTAAAGCTAGTCTCATAAACAATTGATAATAAAATTCAATTGGATTGGATTGCTTTGCCATTTGTAAACTATTGTCTATCCTATAGTCTTAAAAAGCAGCTACTGTTTATGAATTGCCAAACTCTTGTAATCATGTTGCAATTGAATTGTAATGCTTTTTGTATTTTGTTTTAAAAACGAAGGCAACTAATACCGAGACATATTATCCTTCAATATTTGTAAAAGTTTACCGTGAATGATACTGCAGGCTGCAAGATGATCCCAAAAGAAAAACCAAACATTCTGAACAGAATGTATTGAAGAATAGTTTTTTTCTGAGCAAATACATACCAACCTGTTATAACATATCTTCAAATGTTTCCAGCCCGTCTCATCCCTGCATCACCCTGCATTCGGCAATGATTCGGCAGAATAGAAATCGATCGAGGGGTTGCCATGGCAACGGATACTGGGATGTCATTTGTTTTATATACGCATGTATTTCTCTACTCATGTGCCCCGTGTGGCGGTCCGTTGCTTTACCTACGGAATTTTCATGGAATTTCCCAAAAAATTCAAATTTTCGTGGGATTTTCGCGAGAAAAGTGTACTTTGGGCCAATTTTACTATCATTTTTCAGCCATATCCGGGCAGTAGTTTAGTTAAAAAAGCGTTTCAAATAGCGATACAGGCAGACAGGGTAACTTTAAGATTTCTAATATTGGGTCTAATAAGGGTTGTATTGTTTAAACTCTTTTTACATTCGCTTCGCTTTTCCTTGTTAACGTGCTTATTAGTGATCATATATCACTTCACTATCATTACAAGATTTTCTTTTGATCTTCAAAAAGAACTGAAACCGTTTTTAAATGATTTATAAAATACATTGACTCTTTAATCTTAAGTCCATTTAAAAAGTTGACTATACCTAAATTATACATAAGTTCAGTATTGCATTGAAATTATGATCAATTAACGTGCATTTCCTCAAGAACTTGAATATGTAAGAAACATAATGTACAAAATTACATGGGTCTCTTATAAACCAGTATATCTCTGTTTTCTTCCAACTTTTGAACCAGACTGAGATAGCCTGAATTTTGACCATCGACAATAAAACTTGTATGAAAATCACTTTAGTGGTTGATGTTGGTAACGATCGACTGAAAATTTTAATTCAGTAATTTTTTTATAAAAGACTAGAGCATATTTCTCATAAACACCAAAATCCCGTTTTTCCCGTTCCCATGGGAATTTCGGAAATTATTCCTTAGTGCTCATCTTCACGTGCAAAATTTCAGCCCGCTACGCCCAGTAGTTTCGGCTCTGCGTTGTCTATCAGTCAGTCAGTAACGGAAGAGTTATATATATGTACTAGAGGCTGCCCCGCGGTTTCACTCGCGCAGATTTCTCATAAACACAAAAATCCAGTTTTTCCCCGTTCTAATGGGAATTTCGGGAAAACCTTTCTTAGTGCTCCCCTACACTCCCTAAGGAACCTACATGCTAAATTTCAGCCCGCTACGCCCAGTAGTTTCGGCTCTGCGTTGTCTGTCAGTCAGTCAGTCAGTCAGTCAGTCAGTCAGTCAGTCAGTCAGTCAGTCAGTCAGTCAGTCAGTCAGTCAGTCAGTCAGTCAGTCAGTCAGTCAGTCAGTCAGTCAGTCAGTCAGTCAGTCAGTAACGGAAGAGTTTTATATATATTGATATTGATTTAAAGTGTAAGACAACGTGGCAGGAATTTTTAATTCCGATCCCTTCTTTGTACGATGATTTCCAGTGTAGGTTAAATTGATGGTGCGGGTTTGGCCTAAAGTAGCATGAATTTCGTGTCCTTTCTCGGGTTCTAAACATCTCCTCTGTAAAAAAGATATAATTTTAATCGGTTCTGTAATTCACGCGAGGTTTCGTAAAACGAAACACAGAGACAGCAGTTTATTTATTTATTTATAAATACATATTAGTATAGATATGAATATGAAGTGTAGCGTGCGGTTTTGTGCGGCACAAAAGCCTCATCGCGTCGTGCGCACATAAACTGTGCATAATTTAAATGCGTTTGAGGGTAGTAAATCGTTCCAAAATTAAAAAAGTGGCAACACAGTATGAACATTTTTGAAAATCCAACAAATTCCCATACAGTGTTGCCACTTTTTTTCTACACTAGCTTTTACCCGCAATTTATTAAGGAAAATAAATTGCCTGTGTGTTAATACATGTCAGCTAACTCCGCACTAAATTTTATTGATATCTCTTCAGCCGTTTAGATGTGAAGAAGTAACGAAATCACACACACTCAAAAATTTTGCATTTACTATTATTAGTGTGATTTTTGTGCCAAGATATAGTTTGATCGTTCCCGGCATGGCGCGGCGGCCGAGCGGCTGCGCGGGCGCAGATCCGACCCGCGGGCGACGTGCTATACCGCAGCTGCCGACGAGACGCACTATGGAAATAATGAACGCACCCCGTGCACGGGTACCCGGGTTATACAGGATGTGCTTAAAATTAAATATTGGTAGATACAACTTAGGTCAACATTTATAGTGTAGTTTTGAATATATACGGTTTTTTTTAAATATTCAATATGGGATAATGTAGGAATATGAAAAGCATGCATACAGGTTTTATTAAAAAAAAAATTAACGATTTATAGTAACAATTTGTGGTTGATTCAACCATAATAAATGTCTAATAAATGTGTGGCTACACACAACCGCTTTATAGCCTGTGTGCTATTCTGATATAAAGTTTTATTAAATTTATTTTACGTTTAACCACGGAACAAACGTGCATTCTCGCACATATCAAGACGCGATTTAAATATAATTTTATTACTGAAGCATCATTATAAAAGTCCACCCCTGTATTATCTGTTTCGCGTTACTGTTCGCATCACATATGCATCCAGAATAATAAATGTATCCGCTTAATTATTATTTTGAAAATATCCGCGCCCGCGGCGGCCGCCGTCCACCGTCCGCCGTCCGCCCGCGAAATATATTTTATTATATTTACAACTTTCATTATTCGTTTTAACTACTTCTTTACTAAAACAATGGTGCACTAGTTTTATTATAGGTTTCTATAGTTTAGGTGTGAAGGATAAACCCTTTAAAGGGACCCTTTAAACTAGGATATCTAGGATGGCCCCAACACAAAAACTCTTATTATGTTCTTTTGTATTTATACTATTTAATAAGATATCATAGAACGAACTTTCATCGAATTCTTAGCAGTAGTATCACCGTGAAAGTGGAATGAACATACAAACGTAGTCAAAAACTTTCGCATTTAATAAACAAGTATATCATAGGATTTATCAGACAACATCATCATCAGCCCGTAAAAGCTTACTGCTGGACATAGTCCTTTTCTCTCACATACCACGATCCTATACATGTATCTAACTAATAGCTAGTAGGTAGAAACAGACCAGACGCCTTCACAGAGAGTATTGATTGAGTGAAATGTAAGCAAGGCCTGGCACCGTCACAATGCCTGAATGCTGCGCGGATGAAAGGGAAAGGGTTGAACAACGGACAACCCTTTGTTGAAACTGCAGAGTTAAAGAGTATTTCAAAAATTCAAGATCGTTACGTTGTAAAAGCATTACATACTTATTGTTACGCTAGTTTTTCATCCTTACCGCCTTTTTATCAGGGTAGGCAGAGACAATTGATTTCCACTTTCTAGTTACTATTCTGACATGTTGACTTAAATAATATATCCATTATAAATTTCTTTTTTACAAAAAAGGAACCCGCCTTCAATAAACTGACACGTACATCAACAGAGCAACTTCCTCTTTTTCTACGTCGGTTAAAATAGGTACTTAAACCTTCTCCTTAATATAACAAATACTTATCTGAAAACCGCATCAAGATCGGTTTAGGCAAACGCTAGATATTCGCGGACAAACATACATACATACATACAGGTCAAACTGATAACCTCCTTTTTTGAAGTCAGTTAAAAATAATGCCACTCTCACGGTGTTCACAAATCTAATGACACCATAATTGTAAAAACCCATCAATCGTTTAGGCACCGGCGGCACCACGGCTTCACGCTCTGCCAAATAATTTTATAGATACAATAACCATACACGTGAAAAACATTACCCTCCTGGCGCAGCGAGTAAAACTTAAAAGACAACAAGGTTCTTCGACAATAGGGAGGCTTCAAATTAATTTTCAGTTTAATACAACTTCGTTACTCTTCTAAGAATCCCATCAAGTGAGGTAACGACCATGAACTTAAACTTACGCTCACTTAACTTTTATAGGGTTCGTGTTTGTACCTCTACACTATTTAACGCCAATATTAAGTGTCATTTTGGTACCAATTTTATAAGTTTATCTTTAGAATAGAATAAATTGTCTTTTAATTCTCAACGATCTGATTTTTGTCGTTTATTTTTCTTTTAAAATGGTTTTTAGGTTAATGACCGTAGACGAAAGACCTCTCAAAAGTGAACTACTGTGCCCCGCCGTGTTACCCGTGGTTTATTACCGTAATTAAAAGTAGCCTAAGTGATAATCCAGTCTGTAAGTTAACTCCATACCAAATTTCATTGATATCGCTCCAGCCGTTAAGATGTGAAGAAGTAACTCACCAACTTTCGCCTTGATGATATTAGATCTTTTTTTTTTAAGATCATCATTCATCTCAGTTCTCTTAGCGGCATTACAGTAATGTAATTTAGTAGTATTTGTATACTGTGGTAAACTTCATTAAGCAAATAGTTCGCCAGGGTAGTAGTTCTATGAAAACAGGTGCCTCTTACAAGTCACAGGAAAAGCTCAGGAAAAGTTAAATAAATTACATTAAATAAGTCTAAATTAAATGCAAATCTGCACTCGCTCGTCGAAAAAAAGGATCACTATTCTTAAATTACAAATGATGATTCTTCTCAAACAAAACAAATCAAATCAAATAATTCTTTATTCAATATAGGATACAAGATATAACTTATTGAAACTACATCTAATCTAATTGCTATTGATACCTTATTTGGTAAAGTATCCTTTACTGTGAGAGGCGAGGTAGTTCAGGGTGCCCACCAATTGGCTCAGGTAAACAAATGTTTGCCTTGCCTTACGACAATAGTCGCCTGTAGAGGCCCATAAACGAGCCCTCCTCTGTCAAATGATTCTATTCCCTTTAAAATCATTGCGATTTTACAGCGTAGAGAAGAAAGGGGTAATTAAATCTACTTTACAATTTATCGCTCTATTTTTTTTGTTTTTGTTTTGTGATATTACAATACAATGGACATTATACAGATTTATAAAAATGAAATTACAAGAAATAATGAAAAATATTTTAAGTGCAGAGCTAGACTACTTCCATGCGTCTTTGTCGTTTCCATAATCAGCAATATTGTAATAAGCTTTCTTAATCAGAACTTTTTTGATACAAGTTTTAAACTCATTATCATTCAGGATCAAAATCTCTTCTGGGATCTGGTTATAGAATCTTACTTCGTTTCCTATAAAGCATTTGTTTGCCCGTTTTAGTCTTTTCTGTGGAATACTGAATTTGTTTTTGCTACGCGTTCTAAGGTCCTTAATTTTATTACAAAGTACAAAATACAAACAAAGTACAGACGACTATCGCGGACGACGACTCGTGTCTTGGACGCGTGTCCCGGGGCGTCATCGCTCCTGCAAATTGCGAATATTGCATGAAGGACCCGCCTGCGTGCCAGCCGGCCTGCCGAGCTATCCCGCTGATTTCCGCTTCGTGTGACGTGCAGTTATAGTAACGTTTTAGTCAGGCGCAGGTCTTGTTTATTGATATCTATCACAAAACAGTTGGACTCGTTACAGATTCTTTATAACTTCAACAAAATGAAGTTTAATTATACATAAATTGACTGACTGCTCCGTGGCTCAGTTGGCAGTGATGTGGACTGAGTAAGCGTGTGCACCCGGGTTCGATTCCCGGGCGGGGCGAATATTGATATGATGAATATCGATGTTTGTTTCTGGTCTGGGTGTGATGTTCGTCTCTGTGTGTGTTTCGGGCTCCTAGATACAGGTTCTTCCTAGTTAGGGGCTCTGAGTGTGATGTGTTATTATTATTATGTTATTATTATTATTATAAACACACTACAATTTTTAGTATGCCATTGAAACTAGTTTAAAGGGACCCAGTCTTTCAAAATTTATCCGATTTCAATATACCCCTAGCCGCTGTATTTGTTTCATAGGTATTTGAAAACTAAGATAGATATTATTCTTGTCACATAAAACTAAGTTATCTGTGAGTCCCAGACCATTTTGCGAATTATTACTTTAAACCATATTTTAGAGTGATTTTATATTAGAAAAGTTATTTAGTGATTTTTTCGTATCATTCATTACGTTTGTCTTTATTCATACGATATAACATAATGTGATGCCAACTAAAGTTGCACTCTGCGTCTCTTGCACTTCATTAGCAAACAAGAATCGGAATCCAACCACAACATCATATCAAAAAGCATATTAACTTTATCACCCAGCTTTTAGAGACTATTCTCCATTGGCATTCACCTGTTGGTTAAATTCTTCAACATTATTTTCCTATAGCTCTTAAACTAATACCGATAAAGGTTAGTTTTATTTGTCTTTTCGTTAATGCGGTTCATCGCAGCGCCTGACAGGCTCGTAAAGTATTGCGATTAGGTACCTATTCTGATATGACAACGGTTTTACGTTTTGTCGGAGATAGTTCCCCTGTATATAGCTTGGAGGCTTACGGGAAATTGCTGTTGTGTAAAAACGATTAGAGTTTAGAGCAGCTGCGCAAAACAAACGGTTATAGGCAGAGAATTATACAAATGACAAGCAAATCTTGATTTCTAATTTAAATTCTTATTCTTGTTTATGAGCGCTACTCCTATTGCCGGGCATCCGGCATCTCTACAAGCAGGGCACAGTGGGGATTTTTGGACGAAACGATAGATAGACATACAAAGACACTTTCTTACAATCACTCAACTTACCATTTATTTTTTTATTAATATTATTTATTGTAATGGGCGGCGTACGACCCTAAGCCCCCAAAAAGCTAACCAGTCTAAATTGAGCCGATGGATTTAAGCGATCTAAAATTATTTTTTTATGTTTTTTTAATCTCATAGTGTTGCAATGTCATACAGTATATTTTTTTTTGGCCTCAGGACTCTAATACTGATACCAATCATAAAAAAGATCAATTTTTAAGCTGTGGCGAATAGCAAGGGCTATAAAATGTATTTTAAAACAATGCCGAAGATGTGGTTTCACGAAATCTTTACTGTAGATAAATAAGTACAATGAAATGTCATCGTAATTGTCTTCTCGATGTCGTATGGCATTATGCTATTATTGACAGCCGATCGTTATGTTTGTGGGTCACGCTAACGATGCTGTACAGTTATAAAGACAACATGACAAATATCGGGGAGTACGAAATATGATAAATATAATTATATCTAAACAAACATTTTGCGTTGTTAGACGACCTGGTGAAGGTTGCGGGAGAATACTGGATGAAAATTAAGGGTAGCACAAGGCTGATCAATTGTGTCAATCTGCAGGAGAGTCCTGCCATGTCCAGTCCAGTTCTGGGGCATTTATTCTCTTATTTTAGAAAGCACAGAAACTCATTATTGTCACTTGTCACATTATTATTATTGTCAACTATCAAATATCACCGTTTTTAGTATTCTCTATACGAAAAATCTATAAAAAAAAGTTACTATGTATGACTTTAACTGTGTCGCTGTCAAAATAAGAAAACACGGCCCCTGGACTTCTTTCGTTTTAGATATTTCTGCCTCTCATCTTCCATCCAAATAATTTGATCACCTACGTGGTTTAGATGGAAGTGAACATTGCTATGGTGGAAATCGATGATTGTTTTCGGACCTGGGTGTGTTGGTTGGTATGTAGAAATCGCTTTTAGCGATAAGGCCGCCCATTGCATGCAAATTTAAATTGTCTGCACCCTTAATTTAACAATTGTACTTTTTGTGTCTTACTTTGTATGCACTAAAGTGTTTATAATTATATATTCTATTCTATGTCTTTATAATGTTTCGTGCACCTAAGACCCAGGTTCTATATTGTTAGGGTAGGCTCAGAGTATGATGAGTTATTATACGTTATTATTTAGACAAAATGTATTTTTTTTATGAAAACTTGTAACTGGATTAAATACAAGTATATTAAAGACTTGAATTTGTGTTTTTGCCGATTTGTGTTTTATTCACATAACATATTCTCACGCCTTTTATTCCCGGAAGGGTTAGGCAGCGGCACCAGCTCAAGAACCGTTGCCACGTTTAGTCGAGTTTTTGTTTTTTGCATTCTTTAGTTTATTAGCATGAAAATACATATTTTAAACATCCTGTATAACAAAGGCTGTGATAAGCAAAGAGTAAAATGTCAATAGCTCAATTATAAGAAGTTTACAAAGTAATAGATGATCGTTACTCGTGCTTCGTGCGTGTTGTTACTATTATTATTAGGTAATATTTTAATTTGACATAAATGAGACAATCGTGTTCCACTTGCAACGATCCTGACATATTCTTTCGCTTCTTCTTCATTCATAGCTGAACTCTACGTGAACTCTCTTTTTTATTAAAAAAAAAAAGTAAATTAAATAAACTTATACAGATTAATATCCATTCTTTTAACTTTTACGAAAATCATTGGTAGTAGTAATAGAAGTTACTTCTACTTAAAAAAAAATCATCTTTTTAATGTCTCGTCTCGTCTCATCGTAAGATAAAAATGTATTTAGTAGGTAGCTTGATCTCTCCCAGAACACGCATATTAATTTTCCCACAAAACGATATTGAAACATTCCCACAACGAATTCCGATAAACAAAAAAACCTTTATATGCACCATGCACCACTTTTCAAAATAAGCGGCATTCGCAAAAACGTCAAGCTTCTAGTGACATTAAGGCTGCCTTCAAACCTGGGGCTAGTAACAAGAGCTAGTAATAAGCCAGACCGATAAAATATTAAATAAACACACTTAAATAACGATACTTTCAAGCATTAAAAAAAACTTTTTTTGTTTAAGTTGGCAAGGGTATCCTAGATTCCTTGGAAAACGTTTTTATTATTTTTAGATCTACGCTACTTGGCGAGCTATACCAAGAATAAACCCCGCATAGGCAAAGCTTAAAATTAAATTAAAGAAATAAATTAATATTTGACGATACGCCGACTGGCCATCACAGCCAGCCGGCTGCTGCCGCCGTAGCATAACATACATATTTTTCGATTTTGCTATCTACTAGCTATATGTTTAAGCTCTGAGAGCAGCCTTACGCTGAAAATGATCGGGTGCAGCCTACCGGCGTAGTGCGCTACTAATTGAGCATTATTCGCGTTTGTCTGCGGGCGGTCATGAGCTAGCTATTTCGGTACACGATGACCCGCCGGCGTATGTTAAAGTATCTGCCTTTAGACGCGACCCTTTCAGCCTTCGTCCCGACATTAAGATTCGCATGCGTGTAATTTCGCCCGTCAAAAAGGCTGAAGCTTGCGTGTAAAGGCAACTAACGAAGGGGCAAATACACGAACCCAAATTAGAAGGTCGGCCGCGGCGTGCCGCGATGATGCGCCCGGCGACGTAATTCGAGAAATTCCACCGAAAAATGCCACGAATTTTCGAACGTGAGCTGCTGAAGTTTTTTTTTTCCATAAACTTCATTTTTCCCGCGCTTAGGCCTTAGGCGCGCAATTGCAATCCTATAATTAGATGATTCGCTAATTTATTGTTTTCTGGGGGATTGTTCTGATTTTTCGGGACGTGTGAACTGTTGGTTTGAGTGAATACACGAAATATCGTGACATGCATCCTCATCTCATCATTTAGTTAAATGTTTTAGAAAGAATTAGGCGTATTACATCGTGAGAAGAATGATGACCCCTGCACTCCGGCTATTATAATAAAAGTGATCCGATTTTCAACGATTGGTATTAATCATGATAATGATAGTCGTCTTTATAGAGGTTAAATCTGGCGCTCGGTAATATTCGAGACGTGTTCAAACAATAAAGAGTTTATTTTTGTTTTCATGCGTAAAATTATTTTCAACATGCCAGTCCCAGCCACTATTGTTCCGTGTGCTGAAATGGACATTATTGTGTTTCTGTATTGGCATTCTGTCTGTTTATTATATTCTTTTTATGTATCGAGCAGGAGGTGAAGCGGCTGCGAGCCTTTGTGCGTATGCCAATGAGGCTTTGTAATTGATACATATGAGTATTTGTTGTTTGGAAAGCAAGGTTCGTGGATTGGAAATGGAAAGCAAATGCAATCAGAGAAATAAACCATTTTAAATTTTAATTAGTGAATATCGTTGTCGTTTTGATTTAGTGATTTCTTCATTTGCTTATGATTTTTTTTTCACCTAAGTAAGGTTCTTCCTTGAACGTTGGAACGTACATTTATGAGATGTATGTAAAAATAATAAGTTTACGTCTTTAGGTTTTAATTTTTAACGAATATTAGTGAGAGTGTTCTAATTTTGATCGACTATATCCAAAACGTCTCTAAATTTAAAAGAATGGTCAACCAACTTATAAAATAGATCGCATTTCACATTGCCATAACGCTATAACGCATCCGATATAATTATCGACCGATATTAAGGCACTTGCGTGCCTTTATGCATTGTTTTCGTCAGCATATAGGTAGCTTAGCTATAGAAGTATATAAAATGTATTAAACAGATCAGCTATACATATTGTAGTACGAGTCATGAGTATCGTATAAGATTATCTTCGCTTGAACGGAACAGGATTTAGTAAGGTAGTGGTTACATTAATTTCTTTTGGACTTTCAGAATTTGAGTTTAAAGTCTTTAAACTTAATTATAAATAATAGATTAGATATCGCTACTCCGTAGACGATAAACTGTCTTAGGTTTTTCTTTCAATAAACCACAATAGATCAATAGAAGTGGCATGCTCGGAGTGTCTCTCCCTGCTTGATCTAATCATAGTTACGAAATCCGTGCAGATGGCAGCTGGTGCCGAAAGTTATCGCGTGGCGACAGCGCTCCGAAAGACGCAGAGTAGGCAGAGATCACACGAGCTGGGGTCCAGTTTCTTAACTAAATTCGATTGACTTGTAATTGTATTGTAAGCAACTTCGATAAGCATTGCCACTTTACCAAAGGCTATTTCTATTAAACGAGTCAAGAAAATTGCAATGGTTAACGAAGTCGCTTACAATACAATAACGAGCCGATCGAGTTTATTTATGAAACTCGACCCCTTAATCAGACGACCTGAGAAAGATTGAGGGAGCACATCTTCTGCGGATTTGCCTACTCTGCGACTTCAATTTCATCGCAAAGTCGCTCGCTATAAAATCGCTATCACTAAGGCCGTACGCGTACTGCACTTAGCCAGTGCTGTACATAAGACACCTGTACGGTAGGCGGGGGCGGGGCGGCCGCAGTTACCTTCATGCGCCGCCGCATTATGCGGTTTATTGTACTTTATGTACTTGTGTGTGAGTGTGTGTCTGAGAAACCTGTAATGACTCGTACCACCTATATATATTATTATTGTATTAAATTCTTGTAGTTATGTACCTATGTAGCTTTACATACGAGTTGTAAGGTATCGTGAAAAGATTAATTTTACAAACCGGTTGCATATTTTTAATTGTAACCGTTTTTGTTCAAATCTAAATATACTTATAACGTAGATTTGCAGTTGGACTAAGGTCCGATTTTTCAATAGCCAGATAGTTGCTAACCACGAGAATTCGATTTTACCAGTTGGTTAGCGTTATCTCGCGAATAAAAAATCAGGCCTGAATAAAAAATATATACTTACTAGCTTTTGCCCGCAGCTTCGCACGCGCTTTTTCATTAAAATCGTTAATTACTGGTTGATTTACGACTCAGGATTTTGGTGACATCATTTCTGATCGCACCCATACCCCCTAAAAATATCTATCTTTATTTCAGTTCCCGTGGCAACTCCATAAATTCATTTCTACACTCCACCATTCAGACACTAAAACTTCTAACATTTCTATTAGCTGGTTGGGTAAAAGTAGTTGGATATACGTACCTACATACATAATATATGTACCCACTCGAGTAAAAAAAAGTTTAAGATTTTAGGCGCTTTATGTTTTTGGGAATGTTCCGTTACCATGTGAATTTTGGTTAATCTTTTCAATATTACTCTGAATCTAATTACACCCACCCACAACTCGTTTTCCTATTTTTACGTCGAAATAAAGAAATATATATATACATTGTTTTAATACTAACTAAAGAGTCCCGTTTTACGTTCCCGTGGGAATTTAGTATATTTCTATCTGCCAACACCCCTAAATCTACAGAGACACTTGTAGACCATTTCACGTTGACATACTCAAGGAAATCGATTTTTCATACTACATAATTAGTCCGGTAATCCCCGTTCCCATGGGAATTTAGTAAATTCCTTTCTTTCAACACCCTTTCATCCATTAAAGAACCTGTACACAAATTTCACGTCGATACACTTAAGGAAGTAGACATTTCATTCTCACAAAAAAAGTCCCGTTATTCCCGTTCCCGTGGGAATTTTGTAAATTACTTTCTTTCAACATTCCTACATTTACTGAGGAACCTGTACACCAAATTTCATGTCGATACACTCAAGGATGTCGATATTTCATCCTCACTAAAAAAGTCCCGTAATTCCCGTTCCCGTGAGAATTTTGTAAATTCCTTTCTTTCAATACTCTTTCATTCACGGAGGAACCTGTACACCAAATTTCACGTTGATACACTCAATAATGTCCATTTTTCATACTAACTAAAAAGTCCCGTAATTCCCGTTCCTGAGGGAATTTCGGGAAATCCTTTCTTAGCGGATGCCTACGTCATAACATCTACCTGCATGCCAAATTTCAGCTCAATCCGTCGAGTGGTTCGGGCTGTGCGTTGATAGATCACTATGTCAGTCAGTCAGTCAGTCAGTCAGTCACCTTTGAGTTTTATATATATAGATTTAATTATTTGAACTTGAATACGTGTGATTAAACTGTTGTTTTTTTTAGCTATAGTATTTTTTTCTTATCAAAAGTAGGAAGTTCTAAGATTTTCCCTCTGGTTGTCTTACAACACTTTTTATTAATGAAATAAAATCTCATATTCATTTGCACAGGTCCATGAACGCTAGCTTGGTTCACAAACATTATCAACTGTTTTAGTTTCGCGGTAGACCGGCTTACAGAGTTGATTAAGCCAAGGACTGATTGCACACACCACGCACCCCCGCTCCACAGATCAAACGAACTTGGGGTGCGTCGCCCGCGACGAGTCGCGATATGCAGTTGACGCGATAGGGATGCGATCAAACTAAAAAAAATATGAGTTTTACTAGTATTTTTTTAAACCTTTGGTCCAGGCCTTGAATGACAAAATGTTCGTTACAGGTTACAGACCAAGAACAGAACAGTGCGGGATTTTTTTTAATAAAATCAGAGTAAATGGGCGACAACAAAGGAAACAGAATAAAAAAATAAAATTAGCTATATAATTTACGCTAAATTTAAATTATTTAATAGATTAAAACTAAATATAGAGGTACATACTAAAAATAATCCTGTGTCGGTGTGGACATGCTGTAATATTGTACAAACTCACGTTTGATTGAGCCATATATAAAAAAAATCCAAAATGTACTTGCTGCAAAAACAAAAATTCATATAAATAACAAAAAAATAACATGATTTCTTGATGCATCCGTGTCATTCGCAACACTACTAAAAAACATGCGCATTCTGATAGAAAATTTGTTTTTAATTGACCACAAATTGGGCGCGAAATGAGTTTTGACCCTCGTGGGGTGGCAGTCGTAGATAGCTTGCAATCAGAAATTAATAAAACACAATCTAAATAGTCACATAAAAAAACAATACTAAAAATGTTAACTACTTTTACTATAATATCAAATCTAAAACGTAAAACTAAAGGCTTGCATAATTTTAAAACGTCAAAAAAAAAACCAAAAAGGGGAAAAGAAAACTAACTTTTTCGAATGTGGTTTGGTTATAATTTAGGTTACCACCATGTCACCCACTACTATTACTACTACCACCTATTTATTACTTGTTATTTTAGCAGCAAAAGAAAAGGCAGCCAGCAACCGAAAAATCGATTTTTGCTCAGTATTTTTCTTGTATTTTAATCAATTTCACAATACATTTTCTTTTTTAATATCAGTTTCCCTCCCAAAACTGACAGCTTAATTTTGTAACCAGCCAGTAACATTTGTTCCATTTGAGTATTTTATCTCGCCATTACGCAGTTAATTTGGCGTGTAAATGAGTTCTTTATCGGGCCCTGTTTTAAATGTTTGCTTATAGTTTTAGGGGTGAATAAATTAAGTTTTTTGATCTGTCATTTTGTTCCAATAATGCCACTTTATTTAATCCTGGTATTATCTTTTATTTAAATAGAGCTCTCGCTGATTAACTAAAGTTGAAACAGTGAAATCTTTATTATGCAAAACTTATCTTCTTCGTATGACTGTAGAAGAAGCGAAAGAAGTGTGTCAAGATCTTAGCAAGTAGAAGTAAAGTAGAATAAATTTGCTTTGGGTCCACGGAAAGCATTACAATAGTAATAAATATCTAACAGTGTAGGTAACCACCCTACTTCTTCTTATTTCATAAATTTACTTAGTAAAATGTTCATTTTTTAACAATTCCGCCAAAGACATTTCTACTCTGAACAATCAAAAGCTTTATTTATTTTTATTTTCTAAATAATTTCATTTTGATTCATTGTTTTAATAAAAACAACAAAACGACCCTCTGATTTAAACGTCTGAAGTTCTAATCACCTCATCTGTCTCGAAGTTGCGATGTGTTTTGTTTTGTTTTGCTCTTGTTTGCTGTGTATATTTTGATCCCTTTATTTTTCGAATCATTTTGATTGTCTTTGTGATGAACACACACATTCGTTAATTTTGAATCCCTGTAAGGTACTTGGGACTGTTTTCCTAAAACGTAAAACGAGACCTAGTATTTTTATACTTATTCAGCACGTTTCATAACTGTTCAAAATAGAATTGTAGTTCCACCAAATTTATATTTGCAAGATCGCATACTTAATATATTTTAAAAGTCTTGCGTCTATGACCATACTGAAGGAATTTACTGATTCCAAACTAAACGAGGGGATCTATCTTATGATAATCATGGTATGACAAAGCACTCTAGAGTTAAAGATCAGAATATAGTTCTGTTCTGGTCAACTTTATCCATGGTTTAACAAGACCTGGAGAAGCATTTCTAGCTAGTGAGGCGAGGCGAATTGATTGACTAGTAAAAACCACCGAGACCTCTCTCATAATCAATACATAGTATAAAATAAAGTCACTTTCCGCGTCTGTCCCTATGTATGCTTAAATCATTAAAACTACGCAACTGATTTTGATGCGGTTTTTTGTAATAGATAGAGTGATTCAAGAAGAAGGTTTATAAGTATAATACATGCACAACATAGTAATAGGTTAGGCGGTACGAAGTTCGCCGGGTCGACTAGTCGCCAATAATATACTTATATGCCATTTGTCTAGCAACTAATCCAGCTTCTATTATCTTCACTAAGATGTTATTAGGTGTTCCAGGAACAGAGCATTTTGCACTACTTCCACTTATTCTTACCATTTCATCATGCACCTGTCTTTCAAATTGCATATCACTACACTTCGGGACATAGAATTTTTATCAAACAATTTTCTAATAAATTATGTAGATAATATTTATAATGCGCGTGGTTCAGTATTCAATATTTTACAAAGGTTGTTCTAGTTAAAAATATATAAGTTATAGACCCGCGTTATAGTAGCGACACAATTTTAAACAATATAACTCATACTAATATCAGAAATCAAATATAATTACGTACGTTTTTATATTAATTTGCGTGTAGTATTGAAGTATGTACTTTAAATTTTATTATTAGTTCACACAGTAAAGAGTTATTTCAGAGAATTTCAAAGGTGGCCACTTGAAGTAATGTGAAATTCTGAAAAGCCTAGTTTGCTTATAGTTGAAGTACTTGCAAAGGACTTTAGGCTACTTACTGATATTTGTGCTTCAGGCAACAATGTCAAACAAAGTAAGTTGGAATAAACAAATTTTGACCATTAAAATCTTGGCCCAATTTGTATAAAGATTTTTCTACTTTGATGAACTGGTACTGGTATTATGATACTTACAATGTGGTTGTTTTCCATGGCGAGCAGTGTACAGCGGATCGTAAGCTGCGCCAGGTCGCCCGGAGCTGTCACGACTAGCGACTGCCCCCCGCGCCGACCGGAGCATTGCTTATTATTAGTTATGTACAGTACAGGTATAGGTACTATGGGTAAAACCTAACACATATTATCTACGGGCTATGTAATACAATGTTGACTTAAAACTAAGTATATCCTCTTACCACAAAAAAGATACACCGGTATAAATCCCTAATTTGTATGAACAATTTGTGTTTTAGTCTAGTGAATTAGACCAGGTTTAACTCCTTTTGTGGTAGTGACCATAGTCACTTAAAAGTTTGTTTTTTCAGCCCATCATATCCTACAGGATAAAATGTCCTTTTGAAAAGTTCTAAGGAATACATTTAACAAGCCCGCGGCTTAGTTTCGCAGTAGTTTCGGCAGAAGCGAACATTGATAAAAGACGTTGATGATTAACATGGATATCGAAATTATTTTTCCTGAATTTGTACTTAAATAAATTTTGTCTTTCTAATAAAATCGCATTATTCTACTAAAATAATAGGAATAGAAGACAACTATTTTAGCTCTACAAAATTGCTTGCTTGATTCGTTGACCATTTCGCATCTTAATGTACAGTGGTGGTCTAGGTCACCGTAACACTTCCGGTGTTTCTGTATTGCAAAATAGCTCTTGTTAGCAAAACAGTCTGGGGCTGACGAATCTGTTACGGCCTCCTGACCGCCACTGTACATACTTACAATTCCACTAGCACTAAGTACCTATGTGATATGACATTACTCCAAATACGTTTACCGTTTACCGATGAAAAGTTTTCAAACAGGGCGCCACCATCTATACTATTTTGTATTAAAAATTTTCCAAAATTTTCAAGTTTTTTTCAAAACATCTGCGAATACACTCCAGTTCTGCATCCCTTCTCTGTATTCCACATCCACAGGTATATCAATTACCTCCATAAAAGTAAAGTGAAGCAGTTGTAATAAGAAAGCGAGCGCTCGTGAGCCCCTCGGGCCGAACTTATACTGGTAGGACCACGCCGCGGCCGCCGACCAATCTGTACGATACTGGATACTGAGCCCGCAAATATGCATAATGATGTTTAAGGTATTTGTGGCTTGGTTATACCTGTAATGCAGCAATGAAGACTGTTGATGATACATTCCGATATATACTAAAATTTGTGCAATATATGTGCATGCAATGTACCTTAAGAAAACTCTAATAAATGAAAATGAATATCTGTTATTCCTTCCATTTTTTGTTATTAGTGGATGAACTCGACAAATTTAAGTTTGTTTAATTATAGTGCGCGCCATCTAAAAGGATGTTTTAGGCTGCGGTCGCTTCAGTCATTCCGTAAAGCCCCTCTGAAAAGGACAGGTAGCACAGTTATGTTTTCTGAGCACCAAAACAAAAATCTTAAATTCTTTATTCAATACGAGCTTTCCCGGCTTACTTCGTTACGCCATAGAATATAAGATACTACAAAAGACTTGGCTCTATAAACTATGTTCTTTTGCCCGCCCAGAATGGCCGAATAAAAAACAAACAACAACAACAAACCACCTGCCAAAATATGTAAACAACGGAAAAAATATTACACCTTGGGTTACATTATTTGAGTTTAGGTAAGGATCCCTATTTTTTTTGAAAATCTAATACAGCCTATGACACTCGGGGTTAATGTAGCTTCCTACCAGTGAAAGAATTTTTCAAATCGGTTCAGTATTTCCGGAGCCTATTCGTTACAAACAAACAAACAAACAAATCTTTCCTCTTTATAATATTGGTATAGATAGGATACATAGATATCACTAATTGAAAGTCAATTAGACTACATCTAATCTAAGTGCTATTGATACCTTATTTGGTAAAGTATCCTATACTGTGAGAGGCGAGGTAGTTCAGGATGTCCGCCAATTGGCTCAGGCAAACAAATATTTGCCTTGCCTTACGACAATGATCGCCTGGAGAGGCCCCCCAACGAGCCCTCCTCTGTCAAATGATTCTACTCCCTTTCGCAATGATTTTACAGCGTAGTGAGTAGAGAAGAAAGAGGTAACAAACTCTACTTTACAATTTATCTCTCTTTTTAATAAAAATTTAATTACATGAAATTATGAAAATATCTTAAGTGCAGAGCTAGACTACTTCCATGCGTCTTTGTCGTTTTCATAATTATAAAAGCGAATGGGTGTCAAAGATCAGGTAGCCAATTGTGTGGCTGTCTACCCGGGAGGTTCTTATTATTATTTGTATTCTTAACCCTATTTAAACTTTAAAAGCCCAGGACTGGCTAGAAATACTAGAAAGCTCGTACATCGCTTAATCTCTAGGAGAAACAAAAAAAAAAAACAAAACACGATCCAAGGAACCCTCGCGTCACCCAACCCCAAATTAACCGTTTCACCGCCTATAATTACCGGTCCCTAGCGGCTTTTTTACGGCCCTCGCCGTATCGGCCACAAATCTAATAAAATGTATAAAACTAATGACAGCATTCGATATGGGATACCAGCCAACTATTAGGCATTATGTTCATATTGTCATAGAATAGGATTTATTGTTTTATATGAAAATATAGAGTTGAGTTTTACTAAACTTATAACCGCCTCTGAAGCAAAAAAGGTATAAAGAGTTATAGTTTTGTCTTTGTATGGTTTAGTTGCTGCATGCGTCTTGAAAATACTGTACTGTCTTTGTGATTTTATGAATAAAATCTGTGGTAGTAGTGATAAAGGAGTCAGGACGTCCTCAGTTAAAACTAGATCCACACTTTGATGGCCAAACCGCCTACCAAGCCTTATCGACTATGAAAACCCATATTGTCCTGTACTTATTTGGGAAACCTTTTAGGCTGTCATTCACAGTCAGTCTTTGGAGTCTACGCGTTTAAGATTGATTTCGGACAATTTTTTTACGAGTACACATTATCTTAGCCGTCGCGTACTCCGCTGAGCGTATACTTTACTGTCTTGAAGTCGGAACTCGTCTTTGTATTATCAATTTGGGAGAACTATTTAAATCTACATTTTGACACTTTGGAGTTTGAATGCTAGCCTAACAATTAATAAAACTGTTTTGATGACAAAATACTTTAAAACTTAAAAATCTATAAGTATGGGTATTCTAATTTCCCATGGCGGATAGCAATATAAGCATTCCTAAAAATATTAAAAGTACACCCAACTATAATAATTCGCTAATTAAATTATGTTATTAAATATTAAAATACACCATTATACCACTTCACGTCAACAAGCTCTGGGCACGTGCAACTTTTTACACTCTTAAAAGTTTTTTTTATAGCTGGCTGGATCAAAACTCACCCCACATCTAACCGACGAGGCGCCGATTGATTTTTGACTTAGTGTTGTTGCAGCTTTGCCTGCTTTCTGTCTCTCTAATAAGGCTTAAAGAAAAACTCTTTTCGTTCATCTAGCGATTTTTTATACTCTCCTTTTGCTTCAGATGAATAAAAAGTATTTTAACAAATTGTCTTCCCTAAACCCGTTGCTCTGCTTAATATTTAAAGGAGAGTTCCTGTCACCTCCTTTCTTTAGTTAGCTCTTTAACACCCCCATCGGAACCAAAATCTAAAATTATAGATTTCTGTTATTCGGTAACGGGAGATCTTTTACCCTAAAGAATTTGGCTTCAATACATAGTATAAAATGAAGTCGCTTCCCGCGTCTGTCCCTATGTATGCTTAAATCTTTAAAAATAAGCAACGGATTTTAATGCGGTTTTTTGTGATTAGATAGAGTGATTGAAGAGGAAGGTTTATAAGTATAATACATGCACAAAATATTAATAGTTTAGGAGGTACGAAGTTCGCCGGGTCGACTAGTATTGTATAATATCCTAGTTAGAGGTTTTTAGTAAATATTTTTTTTATTATAACACAGAAGCGATTCTTTATTTTGTAAATCAAAGTGCTTTTTATCTTTCGTGCATTGTTTTTCTACCAAAGTTTAATTTATGAATTTTCCATAATTCAGGTATATAGGCAGGAACCTATTGTTTTTTAGGGTGAGTGCACACAATACGCTCTTGGTACGCCACGCGCCGGCCATTAGGGGGTGTGCACACAAAAAACAGCGCGTGGCGATACTCGATACCGCTACTTTATTAATTTTGACAGATCTCTCTGTTACTTACCTCGTTATGTTATAATAGTGGCCAGTATTGTTTACATTGGTGGGTGATCTTTTTTTATTAAAAAAAAGTCTGGTATTACTTTAGCTAGGCGCGGACAACATTCCAACAACAGAGGAACAAACAGAAAACATCCAGTTTATCGTAGGTACGTTTAATTGTAATGGAAATACCGAAAACTAACAACAAAAATTTGGGTTTTGTCATAGAAAAGGACCTTTAGGATGATAAAGATTGTATGAAACATATGACAGTAATATAAATATTTTTAATAAGTAATTTATTTGGTTATGTTACACTATGTTTTAAACATAAGTTCGCCAAACTGTTAACACAGTTTGTTAGCGGAGACTCCAACAAAAAGAGCATTTTTGCAATACAGAAACAATTAAAGTGTTACGCTGATGCGCTCCGTGACTGTACCTAGTTAGGGGCTCTGAGTGACATGAGTTATTATTATTTCGTTTTTAAAGTCAATCAACACTTTAAAATACCCATTTGACAAGTCACGTTCATCGCACCTTGATCACTGTATAATGACGTCACACTTCCACCCCCGCTGCGTGAGGTAGGGTCGCCGCGGGGGGCTCTTAGTGACGTAGCCATTACTATTGTTTTAAGTTGATTGGATTTGACAGCAATCATATTTATTTTTACACGACTGCACAGAAGAATATTGTTTTTTGATGGCAACGATTTTTGATGCGAAATCGTCTTTATTATTTAGTACTAGCTGACTTGGCGAACTGTGGTAATCTGTATTTTTGAGAATATTCTATGTATGTAGCTTATAAAACCCGAGGATAGTGTAGCTACTTAACAGTGAAATAATTTTTAAAATCGGTTCAGTACTTTCCGAGTCTATTTAATGCAAACCAACAAACAAAAAAATCTTTACTCTTTATAATATTGTATTAGAGTAGTGGTTATACGTATACAGGATAGTGCTTTCTTGCAAATTAATGAAATAACGACTTCAGTATACTAACTGTGTTTGTATTTCACAGGGAACCAATCCGAAGACAAAATAATCTGAAATTTAAAAAACAACAAAAAATCTATAAAAAATTAAGTTTGCTCCTACCGGGAATCCAACCCGGCCATCCGACCGAAGTCAACATTGTGTGGTGTATTTTGTTGTTAAACTATTTTAATGTAGATCTAAGCCTAATTGTATGCTATTGTGCTACTGTATTGGTGTAGTTGACTTTTCTCCTTATTCTGAGACTTTTCTACTTGACTCTTTCAACATGACTTGAAACATAAAATGTTCCGACCATCAACTTTTACGCGCTCTTTTACAAAACACACACTTGAAAGCAAGTCAGTCAACAAAATTTCATATTGAGGCATCTGTCATTGTTTTTAAAATTTCCATGAACCCTAACTCCTCACTTTTAAGGCTCAGAGTAGCTTAAAAATATTGTTTTTAGACTAGGGGTGGTGGGTGAGCAAGGCGCCAAATCCTATTCGATCGTCAATTTGCCGAGATTCGAAGAGATAACTTTGATGTAGAATAAATTGTTTTTTTTAAAGCAACCCTCAATCCAGACAATGATATGAAAACGCACCTAAAAATCTTTGATTGATTTTAAAATAGTGCAAACTTTATGGTTAAAATATTCAATTACAAAAATATGTCCTATGATAAACCTTATCATATACCTTAATATATAAACGGTTGAAGAAAGTTCAAATAAAAATCCATTAAAAGTATTGATTGTCAATACTAACCCTAGTGTTCTAACTATCGACTATACAAACGGTTCTCTCAAGAATGTCTCATCAAGAAAATCGCTTCCCGTAGGCAAGACGAGTTAACGCACACGAAAGACACGAGATTTTAATTGAAAAAAAAAGTGGTCTTAGTTTGGTTTGTATTTGAGGCGTAATTTGACATTTACGTTTTATGTAAATATGTTACACTTATTTTATTACTGTCTTATTCATAAAAAATTAACGTGGCCTTAAACCACACGTTTAGCCTAAAATGGCGTGTTGTCAAAAAAGTTGGATTCATAAACGCCCATCAGCACTAAAACGTCGTTATAGTGCCTCCGTAAGTTAAAGTAGGTCCGACCCTACTTTAACGCACTAAAACACTGATTTTTGCCAAGATGGCGCCTGCTGATCAGCTGTTTTTGTTGTTTTGTCACGAGGTCGCGAGGATGTGTCGTGACTCGTGCGTGAATGATGTGAAGTGAATTTTGAAAATGCAAGCGCTGGTAGCTTTAGAAGATAGAAGCGGAAACCAAACCCTCCGTACTTCCTCCGCGACTTCGAAAATAATATAATGTACATTGTACGACCTGGATTTCTTTGCTCGATAAAGTTCGAACGCTCTACGATAAACGGACATCATCTTTTTTTCGTAAAGGAAGTCTTGCAATTGGACACAAGGGATTGTGTGTGACAAATCACCAGCATTGCAGGTGTTGGGGATATCGTGAAGTAGGTATGTATTGTGTTTGTGTATATTTTTTTACATTTTGAATACCTGAATAACACTATTTTAGCAACGCTCATGGCTATGGGATCTTTGTCTTTGATAAACCAGAATAAAGATACTTACTCAAGTTAGAAGGCCCAATTTAATTATTTGTATTCATCTGAATACTAAAATCTGAATACACAACTTATTTATGATGAGAAAGAAAAACAAATTGATCATAAAATATTTATTTTCAATTTATAAACATTTTCTTAACTTTAATATACCTATACCTATTATATTGATTTTGTTCCTTTTTCAGGTCGCTCCGACGAAAGTTTTGCAGTTTTCTGGGCTTGGATGTGATCTGAAACAGTTATATAAATCGTATTGTAAAATAAAGTTTTGTTCGCACGAAAATATATTTTGTTGTTACTTACCTCTCAGGGATGATTCTCATTAGAGCGGGCCGTGTCCAGTGCCAGGCCAGCGCAGCGCGTAATATCTTTTGCTTTTCCAGTTTGCAAACTTGCTCAATGCCCTCAAAATACTAAACGAAGTTTAGCTAGGTACTTATGTAAATAAAGTTTAAATAATTTTATAAACAATACCTCCGTATGTAATGCACAGACCAACTAGAGATACTACGTATGATGTAATGCCTGAACAAAACAAAAAATCATCAGTCACCTCAATTGAGTCAATCAATCATAACAAGTTTTTTTTTCTCTAGAATTTGCTGTGCCACTGCTTGGGCAAAGGCCCCGAAAATTGACATTTGTTTTTTTTTGTTGGATGATTGATCGTGGATTGACCTGGTGAATTCTGATGCGACAACCTGAAAATGCAAAAAACTACTATTGGCCTCATGTAGTTATAGCAGGCCTAAATTGCGTTTATGAATAATATATTTTGAAATCAGTATTTTAGCGTTAGCAAACGATTTAACTAAATTGAACGTTAAGGTCATTTTAGGGGTTTTTTATGAATAAGACGGTTAGACTTTATAAATTGATATATCTTGGCACAGACATCTAGAAATTTAAAAAGTGGCAACACTGAATGGAAATTTATTGGATTTTCGAAAATATTGCCACTTTTTAATTTCTAGATTATGGTGCCGCACTATTAGTTAAGTTACTAAAAACAATTTTATTTCGTTTATTTTTAGGTAATATTGAACTGGCTTATTTATTTGGAATTAAGATAACATACCTACTGTGGGTATTGTGGTTATTGAGAAACGATCGGTTGTATTTAACTAAGTATACATAATTTATTGTGTCTATAATGAACTGTAAAATTAGTATAAAAAAAAGTTTTAGGACAATTTTTGATGTTGCTTTTTAATTATAATATTAATAATTAAACGCATCACACTCAGAGCCCCTATAACTAGGAATAACCTGTATCTAGGGTGACCGAAACATATACAGAGACGAACATTACACCCAGACCGGAAACAAACATCGATATTAATCAAAAAAAAAAGTTTGCTCCGCCGGGAATCGAACCCAGCTGCATTCGCATCTCAGGCTGATATACATAGTCGCGTCGCAGCTCGAACTCGTACTCAAACGTGACAAAATTATACTCGGAATCTTTCTCCTCTCCAAATAGAGATTGAGTTTTGAATTCATGATAGTGCATTATACGCTTCACGGTGTAAAAAACGGCTAGAGCAGGGATAATCAGATCTCGGGAACGTCTTGTCCGAGTATCGTACTGTACCGAGTAGCCTCCAAACACTGACTTTGAATGTCAGCCTCAGTCCACATTACTACCAACTGCCAGTCAACAAGTTTATCTCCGGTGTGCGCTGGCGCTACAGGAAGGGCAATCTCCTCAGAAAGTTTCCGTTCCTAGTACCCCGGTGCGATTAATGCAAATTCAGCAAATTAAATACGCTTCCTCGATGCATATGGATCGATACGCACCTGCTTACATCTCAGAATATTAATAAAATGAACTTATCTGCACGCGAGTGTGCAATATGGCGTAAACATCTGCTGAAAATACATCCTTTTATGCTAATTTAAAACATTTTTTGACTGGATTATCTGCATGATTGCAAATTTTATCCGAAACACATTTATTTCCTTGTTTATTTCAGATTCACCTATGCTTGATGTCCTTCCCTGGCATAGAAGAGTCATCTTTCTTTTAACACCATACACTATAATATTATAAAGAAAACAATTTTGTTTGTTTGAATAGCATAGACTCTATAACTTCGGGACTAATTTAACAAAATATCTCTTCTTTTCTTTCCATTATTATTTTAACTTACAAAAATTTAGGAATCGATTATCAAACTACATTGCTAGCGATACGAAGTTGGCTGGGTCGGCTAATAGATAACAATATATTAAATCGATACTGGCCACAGTTACCTTGCATACCACACCACAATACAAAATCACCTTATGTATAGCCGTCTTTACATACAACAAAAATCTGACCCGATACCATCAATCACAATTTAGTATAAACGCTTCAAATCACGCTTCAATCACCCAGGATTTCATTATGAAAAAAAAAAATATGTTCCAAGTTCGAATTTAAAAAAGGAAAATCCAAGGAAATTATTATAATTCCTGCAGCGGAGGATCATCTCGGCTAATCTGGTAATCGTTTGATTGACCTAACCCGTCCGCTCTTCTTTTGTTTTTGTATAAGTATTCTTGTTTTGAGTTTTGGTTCACCCATCACGTTTATGCCAGGTGCATGCAGTATTGTAAATGATAAGAAGAAAATCTCTTAGGTATCGCCTTTTATGAAAATCATGGTAGGTGATGGGGTGATGGTGGTATATTTATCTCTTTGATCGTGCTTAGCCCGCTGCTCTGTTTGCCCTACCTAT
Source organism: Euspilapteryx auroguttella (assembly GCA_951802225.1). NCBI lineage: Eukaryota > Metazoa > Arthropoda > Insecta > Lepidoptera > Gracillariidae > Euspilapteryx > Euspilapteryx auroguttella. Next base: position 4,480,744 of record OX637664.1, on the reverse strand, counting down.
ATATTGCAAGGCAGGTTTGTGAAATATTGACAGATTTTTTCTGGAACACAAAAACATTTTTTCTTTAATTTTTCGTGAATTTCATCCTCAAACAATCAGCATCCTTCAAAAACTGACAGAGTCCATCGTTTCACACTCTGATTTATCGTCTCCTGGCAACAAGTTCCACCCAACATAATGAAACTTAATGCACATAATCAACTTATACCGGCGATCCATCTTTATTCAGCTCGCGTGATTTACTCGAGACCAATTTCGACATAAAAACGCATTTTTTGGGAACATGACGTAGATGTTTTACAGTATTATTTATGGTACGTAACTTAAAATTTCATATCAGCCAAAAGAACGTCCACTGGTTACGGATACTGAATATCTTCCACACCTGACAACCCCTCACACCGTACTCTCGTGCAACTTTTACCACAACTTTTTTAAAACCTTAGATGAATTTGCCTGCTCTGCATCATCGTTCCTTTTAACTGCAAGAGATAGAAGTGACAAGATTATTTAACATACCTTAAATTTACCTCAAAGTTAAAGGTATAAAGAGTCTTGCAGCACAGGGCCCAGCATCTGTGAATTCACAAAAAGGTACAGTGTTCACAACAGGTTTACCAACTATCAAAAATGTGAGGCACGCAATTAATGATGATCCCTGCGCTTTTATAGTTTCATGTTTCAGTAGACCTGTTTAAATATTTGATATGCTCTCGGTATCTTCAACGTGCCTTCAAGTTTGCTGGGCCTGAAGGAAATCCTAAACCTATTAAAGCGAGATGTCTGTTCCTTTTCCACGTAGTTAAGTTGACCAATTTTATTTGTACCATAGTGCTCCAATTTAACCCTGAAATAACGTGCCACGTCGCGTGCGTGTGTGCGTCCATCAGTCCAGTCCCGCGATCAATCAGTCAAATTATATTGTCTAGAGGCCGCCGCTCCAAATCGCGGTGAACCTCGGAGTAATTGTTTCAAACGAATTAGTACGAGATTGAACTACGAAAACGAAATCGAGGATTAGTCTATATCAACCAATAGTACACAGGACACAGGTAGATTTTGTAAAGGAGAATATAGGTAGATATTTAGATTATTTTTATAATCATTGTGAACGGCGATAGACCAGAGAACTGCTTCCTAGTGAAACTACAGAAATAATATTGATAAGGAATATATTTTTACATAAATTATTACAAACCAGCTTTATATCAGAGTAAAGTGATCATCTCGCGACATTATAACGCGACCATATACTTAGCGGGACGAAGGCTATACTTAACTTAATATTAAAATCATCGCATAGTACCCAAATTATAATGAGCCGAGCGCTATGGATCAAAATACCAAAATATGTTAATGCACGGTCCCCTAATGCCGTGTTCGAGACACAGATTATTGTTATTTTCATATAGAAAATTAACGTTTTTTCTTATCACAACTTAACTATCACAGTCCACGGAAGAAACATGCAACAAAACAGCATAAAACTGATATTTCATTTTAATAATAACTATTTTTTAATCACCGCTGTTTGATTATTACAGTTGTTCTTAAAGTTAGTAATTCGGCAGAAGTAACACAAAATTATAACGTTTATGTCTAGTGTGCCAGTATGCATAGAAAAAAATATGTTCATACATAACCAAGTGAGTGTCAAGCCACGCTCTATGTAGAGTTCCGTAACGACATCTACGTGATAACGTGTTTTTTATTTTACTTTTAAATGTTTTTTTACACCCTTACAATTTCGAGATATAATTATTTGTGTAATGTTACCAAATTAGCATGTATGCAAAATTTCAATACGTAACTTCATAAGTTTCTGAAAACATTTAAAAGCAATAGACAGACGGACTTTATGAAACTATAAGAGTTTCGTGTTTGACTCCTCATCATCATCCTCCCAACCGAAAGGCGTCCACTGCCGGATAAAAGCCTGTTTGTTAAACTACTATGCACTAAAAACTTCTGCAATCAGTTCAAAGAAATACGGAAGTCTCGCGGCCCAATTCTAAGAAACAAACATTATTGAAACAGCAATATTTAACGCGTCCGAACAAACGTTTTCTCGTCGATAAAACCTCCAAATAACTATGTTCAAGCCAACAATTACAGATGGGACGGCTAAATATAAATACAGCGTTTGGCGCTGTTCGACTTTGTAGGTTGCAATTATAAAGCGTTTTGTGCTTTACGGAATTGTGGCCAATTATCTAAGGTCAGGTCAGTTTTGGTTGTTGGCTCCGGTTGTTGGTTATACGAAATAAAATTTTGGTAATTTTAGCATTTAAGACGCTATATGAGTTTTGAAGGTTTTTAAATAAAGTAATTCTCTTACCCTCTTATTCATAAAAAGTTAAAGAGCATTTTAGTTATTTGACGTATGTCAATTTAGACTGGATGTCACGTATTTACCATACAACAAACCAGAGAAGTAGACCTCCAGTAACGCTACTTAAAATGTACTGTATCTTTATGAATAAGACGGTTAATCTATAGGAGGTAAAGATCTGGAATTTCAATATAATCTTTGTGAGTATATAACAAAGTTTTTTATAACTGAGAAACACTAGTGGAATCAAAAAAACTCTATACATTATTTCGTCAAAGATAAAGAAAAATGGGAATAGCTAGTTCTTCGAAGTTACTTACTATTTTTGTTAGAACTACCTAGGAATAATGATAATAAACAAAATCAAATTCTGGTAATTCAGATTTGATTAAAAATTAATAATTAAAAAAATATTCAATATAATATTTATTACTTTTTCCAATAAAATGTAGTAACCGATGTGGACGACTGACATATGACTGTCCCTTTCCATCAGTGTGCTATATCTAAGAGATAGACTCTGTTCATTCGGTCGTTTGCTTTATTTGTCGTATATCGTCTTAATGCGATTTATTTACAGTTTTATTTTAATTTTACCCTTAACTCTCCTTATTCATCATCATCATTTCCTTTTAGTCCCTCATCAGGTGCTTAGGGCTTGAAGAAGAGTTTTCCAAGTCCCTTCATCACATCAGGTGCATAGCATAGCATAGGGCTTGAAGAAGAGTTTAACTCTCCTAAATCTCCTAATTTGCAGAATAAAATACAATTAATTTAAAAATATACAGAAGTAGCTTTTATTTTAATTATTTATTTATTTATTCGTATGGTTGCACAGAATAAGTATTAGAAGCTTTTATTTTAATAGTAGTATAACATAGTTTAATATACCTACTTCAGGATAAATAACTGTCTCCAATTATTGCTAATAAACGTCAAAATGTACAATTTAAGAAAAGGTTTTATAGAGGTTTTATGACTACAGGCTTCGTTGCAAATATACAACATTTTTAATTTCAATCGCCAGAAATCTTATCGAGAGGTACTGCCAAAAAATAGCTGAGTTCTGCCTTTCAATGGTTAATATTTTTCTTCACTACTTTTTAGAGTTGATATTTATAAAATTATACACTGGCACAGAAAACCTAATAGTACACCCTGGCCCCATTCCTCGCGTGCCACCGAAATTGTCCCGGCCGTATCATAGATGTAAGATGATACAACATTATTATTATGATTCGACGACGCTAGTCCGAATATCTGAGTAATTGAGCTAGATAGAGCTTTTCAAACTTTTATATTTCAAAACCTTTATAAAATAGGTATAAAGGATAGTTTAGGCAAAGTATAATAAATAGTACTACATACAGCATGGGCACTCCCTGCCTCCCTCAGCAAGTGCGGCTCCCCCGCTCTTGGTTACCTCTAGGTTACCGCTCAGTTCAAATAAAGCAGCGTCTCACGTCTTATCTCACACACTCAAGCATGACACGCTTGCACGTATACGAGTTTCGGCTGATGTGCGCGAAGCAACGCGTTTTTTTTTTTCTATTAAAGTGTCCGAGGTGTGGTTTAGGCGTGTGTAGGCGCCCGCCACTGCTCCATCTCCTCCCGTGGTTGTCATAAAAGCCAACTAAGGTAAGGTAACACCCGAAGGACGGGCAGCAGCTTCCTTCGATACAAAACTTGAAGAACCATCTGCAATCGAATCGTAGGTCAGTTAAAAGTAAAGTTTGAGAACCCTCGTAGCGGCTAATACGAATAAATTACAGTGAAATTAGAGCTGGAATGTTTTGAATTTTTTAATGGAGCAGCAACAGAGTTCAGAAAATCGAATTGAAATGACAAACCTCGGTGACATGTCATGTGTTTATTTTATTTCAAATATTTTCTAAATTAAAATAGTTTCAATCATTTGTATCAAAAGATATTATTCGTCCACTGTGAAGGGTATGGGTGTCTCCGTGGGCCATATTCTGTCGGGAAACATCATCATCTTCATCATCTCAGCCGTTGGCCACCCCCACATTTCGCCACAACGATAGGTCTAATGCGTGAATATTGGAAAAGACATCAATTTAAAGGGGAAATTATTAAATATTTTTTAAGCTTAATGACTTTAGCTATTAATTTTGAAACACAGCTGATGATTTAGTTTTCGATTAGTTATAAAAAAAAAATATCTTACATAATTCAAAATTAACAGTTAGCTTGAAACGCGTGACCTAACGGGATGCGTTTCCAATCGTCGGCTAAAAACAAAAGGACACAACTATGAATCCGACAAATTTATCAAATCGAACTGACAGATTCTGACACAGACTTTTTTTCGAGGTCACCGTACTAAATTAGACAAAATGAACTGCTAATGCGCCATGCCAATTTTCGTTTTTGGGTCCCAAGAATAACATTATGAGATGACTAATTTGTTTTTAATCATTTTAATGGGAATAAAAAAGTTTGAGGTATTAGCGTTTACCCAAAAACAATGGAGCGGTGCATAATATTCATCATTTTGGTGTTTTAGGAAAAACAAAACGATCATAATGTTATTATGAGGTACAAATCAAAATTTGTTTTGAGACATGAATTTTTTGCAAAAAGCTCGTGATTTCGCCAATTTTTTTATTACTTTTACACTTACCCATAAAATAATATCACACAATCAACATATAAAATTCAATTTCACAAATCGATAATAACATATTTTACTAAGGAACAACCAGCCAAAACAATATTTCCTTTTCTACATAAATCCTCTAGATGCGATTTTAAAATTTCAAATTACTGTCATAAAACGGCATAACATTATTAAAATTACATTCACGAAATTTTACAGCACGCAATTTCCGAAAAGTCTTAAAATGTAGCTCGGCCTTCGCTCGCCAAATATCTCACACCTCACGGCCACAATTATGAGCCAACAAGGGCATTTTGTATTATAAATTAACATCTGTGGTACATATCTTTCCATACTTACATATCTTTACAACTAAACATTATTACATACATAGTTATGTTTATAACAGACAAAATACTCCTTTCCGTTTACAAATAAACTAAGTAAGTATTTGAAGAGAACTTTTTTTGGAATTAAAATTTACAACCACCAAGTTGATGTTTTAGAAAATTTTAAAAAATAAGTGTTATGTTTCTGAACTTGTGGTTCATACAATTTAACGAGGAAAAGTATTACGTCGCTTAAGTTTTGGGAAAGTTTTAAGTACCTACGACGAAATTTGAGTGTGAATAATGAATGTTTTCATAAAATCTAGTTTTCTGAACGGATTACTTAACTAAGTAAGTAAGTAAACCTACCTCCGAAAACAGAACAGAGAACAAATACAATAGTAAGAGGGGGTAAAAAGGCAATCACAAAGCTCGAAGTTATTTATTCGCCTGGCTAAGTTCTTTGCATATATGTATGTAAAATAAACATGTGGCCAATAAAGTGAAATTACTTGACATTGCCTGAAAGCATGAAATCGGCCGCGTCACCAATTTGAAAACAATTTGGAGACCACACAAAAGTTTGACAGATGTCATTGAAATAATTTTCAGTTGTTGACTTACGCAGTTTGCCTGCGGGCCTAGCATTTTCGTGGTTGACAGCATGTGAATTCAATTTTCAATTGTTTCGACAGACACAAGTAGTTAGATTAAATGGTTACCTGCGGCTGAACGTATGTCATGCCCTTCCTTACTAAACCGTCGCGCCTAAATCCTGAAAGATGCCACACGCAGAACACTTTAATTACTGTGGCGGAAAAAAAGTTAGAATATTCATAATATATTATTGTAAATTTAACCATAACATTATCATATTCAACATCAAGCAGCGCCTTTTAGTGATACATACTTATTTATACTACTCCATAATTATTACTCAAATTAATCACAAAATATTATATATTTAATAATTACCTACATCACAAATAACAAAACGACTTATTAAATTAGGTTTCGTTTTTCTTAATCATGATTAGACACTAAATCCACACCATGTCATCATGTCACACATGTGTAAGAAATAAAGAGGTCTAGACTCTAAACAAACTCCACTACACAGTGTTACATAGTTCTTATACCAGAATGTGCTATAAAACGTTATAAAATACTTAGTAAAAATTGGTTTTTATTTGACGGACATGATATAATATGATACTTATTTAGTAATAGTGGACACACTGTTTAACACAAACATTAAGATGATATTGCAATCATCATACATTTCAGCTGCTTCAGCAAGTCTACAAAAAGGCCGTTGCCCTTGTCTCACTCAATCTAGTAGGACTTACTTACGTACCTACCTACGTATCGATCCGAAGAGATTAGTAAATCCAAATGTATTATTACAAGGCAGCCCTCTTGCCTCCCAGTTACAATCTCATCTTACGCCCGGAGGAAAACGTGAAAATCGATAAGACATAAACAATGCGTTACCGAGAGTTCACTAGTTCAGCTCTTTATGGCAATTCAGCTATACTTAGGTACTTACGTTCTACGCAATAGCTAAACTACCTTTACTTTAGGTATTTTTTATTTATATTTTCTTTAGAACAATAAATGAGAGTTCTCTTAACTGAGACTAGACATGATAGTCAAAGTCTTAAAATAACTGATACTGTTGAAAAATACAATATTTTCATTAACAAAACAGCAGGTTTCTTGAAAAGAATCAATACTACAGCAAAATAAAGTAAACACCCTTCCTTTTTTAACATTACCAACTATATTAAATCAGAAACCCAAACATTGATATTTCTATTCTTTGTAAAAAATACAAACTGTTGTAAAATAACACAAAAAGAATAGCAACAATAACTGTAGAGGTAGTAGGTGCACAAAAAGTCGATCGAACCTTCGTCACCGCTCACCGGGCGAGCAGCGCGGAAGCAGTCCTAAACAACCAACAAAAGATCACTCCAACCATTCAAACATCGATCACAATGGCGACATCACGTCTAAACTGCTCACTTAACCCTACAATGCCCATAAAGAATTACAATTAATCGCCGCGTCGAGAAATGCCACCGCGCCGGCAAAAAAACGTCAAAATATTGTCCGCGATCGCGTCATCCCCACCGGAGGCTATCGAGTAGCCAATGGGGAGGCACAGCGGGGGTCCGCTACTGCACCCGGGCCAATGGCACGGCCCGGGGCGGGGCCTGCGGCGGCTCGCGGTGTTTCGCCCCCAGCGAAAACCTTTTCGCCTCCAGTCGTTTACAGATAAGCCCGCGGGATGGTCGATTATTATTACATTTTGTACGCGTGATTCGGTGATATACGCGCGACGCCTCAGGTCATTCGGAAATCGATAACTTATAGACATGTATACAGTGTGCAGTACAAAGAGTTTCTTTTCACAACTTTTTGAGCAACTGTGATATTCTGTGGGAGATACATTTTTGTGTGCGTTCTGTGATATGTTTGCCTTAGTATAGATATTTATAGGACTTCGCAACATGAACCTATACATGCAGTGCCATCGTGAGGTATGAAAACTTGTTTTTACATATTTCAGGTTAAGTATACAAGAGCCAGATCTTTTTGTTACTGTGTTTTTGTAGCTGTCAATTAATTCTGTTTTGAATTTTAACAATACAAAGTAAGAATTATATTAAAACAAATTATATACATGACAAAATATTATAATACTTAGTTTATGTTTTTAAGATAGTTGTATTGCCTATTCAAATAAAACATACTTTTAACTATTAACATTTAATACTCTAGCTAAGTAGGTAATTGTAAATTTTAAGCTCTTTTCCCCTTACCACAAAAGGGTTAGTTCTAAATTGCCAATTTGTACGTCAAATTAGTGATTAAAACCTAGTATATTAATTTAAACCAGGTTTAACTCTTTATATTTTATTAATTTTTTATGAATTCATCATATCAATAAAAAAAAAGATATAGAACCACTTACAAAAAGATAACAATAAAAATATTTGACTTTGATATGCATACACTTTTCGTTATAAATAAATATTACTGATTTACATGCAATATCTGACATATAACCATGCCCTTTAAGATAATTTTGCAGTCTAACTATCCTACTTCCTAATAAATGTAAAATTTTGTGGGAATGTTAAAATTTTGTTTCACAGAGAAATATTACCTATTTAATGATCATAATTCTATGAAAGTTTACAGTAAACCACATATCTTAATAATACCTAGGATATAATATCTAACTAGAGATATTGTATAAAAATTTATATTTTATTCTATTCTATTCTATTTAATGTTTTGAAAACATACCTGTTAGTTTTGGCCTTTTTTTTAGCTTTAATATTGGTACTTTTTATTGTAACTTTTAAAATATTTATAACTTAAGTCTAATTAGAAAGAAAAATATAATTTCTTGTATTATAAGTTTTTAATTTTATTATTTAAAACTAATCAATCGAACAAAATATTGATTAAATTTCCATTATTTTGTAAACATCAAACAACATGTTTGTTATTTAAAAAAAAAAATCAGTAAATATGTAAGTAAATCAAAAATATCACTAGACAATGTTGATGTGTATATTTAAGATTTTGTAATGGACCTAAAAATCAACCTATCATTTTATACGCATCAAAGTAACATATCCAAGACCTTCCCTAAGAAATCGACACTTCAAATCACAAAACTTAATTATGAATAACCATGGTCAAGGAGTTGTTCCGACCGAGCTTATAGTATCCATTCCGCCGAAATTTGTTTCAAAATCAGACACCAGGTACAGTTAAACTAACACAATCTTTCATCACACTGCGTTGTAGCATCTCGCTTTAATCCACGACTCACGGCGAGCGTTTCATGGAAATGATGACGGCACGGCGCAACTGCAGCGCCATCTACGTAGGCCCTTGTTCGACGCCGCCGATGCGACGACGACGCGGGCGTTTGAGGGTTAATTTTCCGGCGATTGACGTCGAACACGCGCGGCGGGCGGGCAGGGCGCGTCGCGTCGGCGGCGGCGGCGGGAAAACTTCATTCAATTATAGATTTTTATTTATCTTTCAGGCGTATGTAGCGCTAAATTAGCAGCACAATTATGAATAACAATGAAAACTTTTTAATTATAACGTATGTAAGTACTTTTTTTTTTAATCTAAACTTTACACTTTTATCACTCGGTTTTTGTTTAAAAAAAACTAAAGAGAGCGACCATAATTTTTCATAACGCTACACTATGTCTTACGTACTCGTAGGTACTTATATGTGTGCGTTGTCTGGAAGACAGCGCTTGCAGCGATAAGGCCGCTCATCGCATTATTTCTTTTCAGTTCAAAAGGTTTCTGTATTTGTAAGTATTCTCTCGTTTCTATTTTGGCCGTATATCGTAGAATACATGACATCCAATTTTTTTTTTAAATTCAATCAATATATATAAAACTCTTCCGTTACTGACTGACTGACTGACTGACTGACTGACAGACAACGCAGAGCCGAAACTACTGGGCGTAGCGGGCTGAAATTTTGCATGTAGGTTCCTTAGGGAGTGTAGGTGAGCACTAAGAAGGGATTTCCTGAAATTCCCACGGGAACGGGAAAAAACGGGAATTTTGTGTTTATGAGAAAGCTGCGCGGGAAAAACCGCGGGGCAGCCTCTAGTTCAATGTAATAAGCCATTTCGAATAAAAATATGATATCGAAGGCATTCAAGTAAACGTAAAATTTCATTTTTAGCGATAATTGTTTGAATATGGAAAATTGCTTAGGATGATTTAGCTATAAAAAAGTTGCCCAACTTGTTACGAAGGGTTTTTAATTTGAAGATAATTAATGATAATGATTTGCATTTGACGTTGTTACAAAATAATGTTACTAATTGTAGAGCGTAGGGATCTTATTTTGTTCCTTCACACGCATCCTACGTTTGTCATTTGCGTAAGAACCAGCTGCAACAATAATTGCAAGTAATCTCTCTGTAAAGAAAAACAAATTGTTTCCAAGTTTAGAACTAATTTCGAACAATAATTGTCCACGTGTCAAACTCGTCTTGGCCTGCGACACCATCGCATGTCTTTAATTCTAGAGATTTATGTTTATTTTGCTCTACACAAGCTCTTCACTACTTTAACGACTTCAATATACCTACATAGTATAAAACAAAGTTGCTTCCCGCGTCTGTCCCTTTCATTGCTTATATCTTTAAAACTATGCAACGAATTTTGATGTGTTTTTTTTTAAGATAGAGTGATTCAAGTTTAATACATGCACAACATAGAAATAGGTAAGGCGGTATGAAGTTCGCCTGGTCGACTAGTATATTAATAATTGTTAAATCTCAGTTGCTGTTATCGATCGAAATTAGCCGGGATTGTACACTGTTAAAAAATATAGGGATATGGTAGGTTTGACTTCGCCAACAAATTTTTAAGATCTGAATAGGACCCAAGTTAAATAGACGATTCAGTTTTTTTTTTACAACAATTGGAACTTATTGCATTTTTATATACATTCAAAACATACTTTATTGATTTATTTGACACTCTTAGTAGCTAGTAGAGTTATTTATACACAAATCAAATAACTGATCAATGGAATAACCTGTAAACTTGACTCTGTTAGTTTTAGTTTGCTGAAGGCATGAAGCTAGTAAAGTAGCAATTGCTTAAAGCTCACTTATTCCAAAATGGCCGCCGCCGCCGCCGCGCCGCCCGCCCGCCGCCGAGCCTTCAGTAAAATCTTGAGTTTTTACTCATGACCATGTCTGAATTTTTTTTTCCTTTTTTTTTCAAAAAACTAACTTTACGTTTTATCCAATCCTGAGTAAAAACAAACTTTTTCTAATGTCTATAATTGATTTCCCGACCGGTATTTACAAGTCTTGTAACATAATGGTTTGTGGCGTCCGCCTCTGATTGTTGCTTTGCTTACATATAATAATGAGGTGTTGTCCACTACCTAGTAATGTTTCAACATTCGGTTTTAGAAAAGAAACAAGATTTTTTCAGAATCTAAAACAAAATATACTTAATGTCAACTTGCTGGCACCTAGCCTAGACGACTAATGAACGAATTCAATTTCTATTGGATTATAATGCCATTGGAGCTTCTTAAAGCCCTATGGCCCTGATGAGAGCGAAATAATGATGATGATTGGAGCTTTAACGATGCCGGTTTACGTACACGCCTAAATAAACCAGCAGAAATATCTAACGACTACACCAATGTTTTACAAACCGATAAACATTGCTAAGGTGAATTCGACGCTAGTTGACAAGGTTTAAAGAAGACGAATATATTGATAAGGAATTAAAAATAATCATTGATTATAGTTAAATTTGGGATAGTTATACGTATACATGTATTTATCTTTTAATAATTTACCTACTTTTGTATCTTACTTTGTATGCAATAAAGTGTTTCTATTCTATCTAGCTTTTAACCTAGTAAAGGGCTATAATACAAATAAATATATCAACTTCACATTGGGGACAAAAGGGACATTTTGAAACAGATTTGCAAAAACGAGGCTCAAACTGGTTACTTTAACTGCCAACCATTCTTAGTCTACCTCGAGAACTGTACAAGTTTCGAGTTACTTTTTTCTCAATATACCAATTAAACCTCTGTAAAAAGTGTCGCAGAGACAATAATTATAAAAACTGCCACTTAAAAAAACTTCTTGTCGTGTGCCCTAGTTATTATTATAACAAGGATATTTTTTTTATCTGGTAACACAAGTTTTTGAAGCAATTACTTACGTAATAGGTAATTTTCTAGTCAACTTGTATTTTCATTTTATTTTTTAATAATTATCTGTAGGACATTACAAAAGAAAGGGTACTTATAATCTGCACAAGACGCTCTATATTTTCCGTAAATCAAGAAAATGTCAATGAGGTCCTAACAAATATAACATAACATAATCTCACGCCTTTTATTTCCCCGAAGGGTTAGGCAGAGGCACCAGCTCAGGAGCCGGACCCACGTTAAGCCGAGTTTATGCTTTATTACTAACGTGACAAGGCGCGGTTATAACGACCACTAACTGCGGCCGGGACCAAGGGCTTAACGTGCCTTTCGAAGCACGGAATCATCTTACTTCTCGAACAATCGGGTGATTTAAGCCTGCACTGTCCTATCCAACCGAAAACAACCACATAGTGATTTTTGTGAGAAATCAAAATGTAGTGTTTTCTGCGGGGATCGAACCCACAACCTTTTATGCCCTAATCAAAGGCGCAACGCGCTACGCTACTGGGCTGCGGACAAATATAAGTTTTTCTATATTATAGGTGTGCGGAATAACTTATTATTTTATTTAACGCAAGCGTTCACAATATTCTGAAGCGGGTATTGATTGACTTAAACTATAGAACTTGAATGTAAAGGTACCTAAATAGAAGTTACATTACGTGAAGTAAGGATTACTTATTGTTATTTTAATTTGTATTCTAAATTTTCTTTTTTTTTTTCAAACTTCAATAACTCTCGTACCGGCCAGTGTTGACAAAACAACCTGCGCGCGCAGCCTACCATAATAGACCTGTCAGTGCGTTAACTGATGTTCTCCTTAACTTCTTCAGTGGAAAAACACCTTTACAGCGACGCGACGCCCGGTAATGAGTTATTGTGCTTTTATGTAATTTTTTTAAAGGGCAGATCAATCTCTTGTGGCATTGACGGAAAGTAGTTTAGTTAAATATATTTAATGACTATTTTACAAATAATAATAAAGAAAGTTCAATCGAAGGACCTGTTTCTCAAATGACCAGCCATCATACCGTGATATCCAAGAGAAAGAGACACATAATAATAAGGCATAAAACTAAAGCCTTAACTAGGTAGAACATGTATTTCGATGCTCGAAAAGGTGTAAGGCGTCGTCGGTAAGGCGATCTGTAGAGAATATAGTCCTTCTCTATATATAGGTCTATATCTAGCAGTGGAAGTCTTTCGGCAGAAATTATGATAATGATGATATATACAGTAAGTAAGTACTTACTGTATATTATTTTAAGTACTTTGAATAATTAAAACTTAACAGAATATTAAAATCCTTATAAACACGTTTTATAATTTATAATCACCAGCAAAAAAATGTTAGAAGAACAAAGCGGATAAAATTGTAAATTGAAAAGGATTTATTTTCATCCACCGCGGAACCCATTAAGGCGCTGTCATCGCGGGATAGGATTTAAAATGAGCCGCGCACAACACAGCTTCAAATAAAAAACAATACAACTGTCAAACCCGCCATTAATTTGGAAATGGAACGGGAGCGGTGTTGCCAGCGTGAAGCCGCTTTCAGGCAGTCCGCGCTCTCAAAGGACTAATAATTATTAGATAATTTAATTTGAATATTCAGTATAAAAAAACCTTTTATTTTTTATTGATGAACATTACCGTTATACTTTTACTTTATGTTAAATAGATAGAGATTAGTATAATAAACTAGATCATATTGTGGCTTTTCCAGCGCAATTTTCCCTCTAAACCGCCAAAACCCAATTTATCGATCCCAAAAATTTTTTGGGATGAAAAGTAGCCTATGTTCTTTCTCAGGCTTTGGGCTATCTTTTTTTATCAAATTCAATTAAAATCGCTTCAGAAGTAAAAGCGTGATTGAGTAACAAACAGACCGATAAAATTACTTTCTCAGCATTTTATTTATAAAGCATGGATTCATTGAAAATTATTTTCAAATTTACGATTGCACTTTTTTATAAAATGACATCCTAAATTTAAAAATAAAATTTAAATTACCGATTTGGAATCGATTCCCGTCATAAAAATCATCGACTGAAATAATTATAAATTACGAGGACATGTCGCAAGCCACCACGCCCACCGGTCATTTGCGAAATCGATATATCCAAAACAACATGTCTAATTGGCTATTCCGATTTTCAATAAGCATTAGCCTGTATAATTTTAATAGGCAATAAGAAGGGTTGGTTTTTAATAGAGCACAGACAGCGGAATGACCTTTTTAAAATGTTATGATTTATAAAGGAATAAATTAACAAAGGCACAGGTGCTTTAATTATTTTATTATTACTCGGCAGATAGTGTATCTTGAATTGTCATAAAAATATAGCCTTTAGATGTCAAGGTGTTGCTAATTAATGATTCGTGTTCATTATTTGTTCTGCACGTCTTCCTATTAGTATCCTTAATTGTATAGCTACATAAGTATTTGCTGACCGTAAATATAGACTCTTTAAAAAAAAAATACGTGCATCTTGTAAAAATAAACAAATAAGCTACACGTGCATAAAGGCGCGATTTATTGCCTATTTACAAAGTTTGAAGACCCATAAAACATATTTTTAATTGCGCCACTTGTAAACCAACAAAGGGTATTTTAACACTAGACACAGGCGATCGCTCATCGTCTATTTTTCGTCGGCAGGCACATTTGTTACCTCACCGCTATTGTGCGTGAGGTCAAACTCTCGACGATGTCTCGCCTAAGTCATAACCGAAATTTATACCTGACATTCTTCATGCGCCCGGTCCCGGCCGGTTGTTTTACCCTAATTAGAATCCATTCAAGCGTACCCCATTAAAACTCGTCTAAATTAAAATCGGAATAACTTACTAACTAGACGTATAAATCACAAACGAACAGAAAGACAATAAAATATATTGTCCAGTCGGGCCAAAGACGTTCGGAATTATTACCGATACAACAATACGCGCACTGAATTATTAAAATAAACTAATTTCTAAATGTGAGTGGCCGTTTTATGAATGAAAATGATATATGTCCTTTTTTAGTTAGAGCTAGAACATTTTTCATGTAGGTCGGACAGGCGGGTGAAGCCGCCACCTCGCGCAGCGGGACGGTGACGAGGCGCATCCGTGCCGCGCTCGAATTATCTCATTTAAGAAACTAGTCAACACTTTTTTAAGTAATAATAATTAAAGAAAAGATAACTCACGACTGTTACTCGAACCGATTTAACGCCAATTTAAAATTGACAACCCACAAATTTATTCCTTGAAAACATTATTTTTTTTCAAAATCTTTTCTCACGCTAATCTTCTTTAGGATTCCGACTCCCACGAATTAGGAGAATTACTCAAATACACACGACTATTTTTTTATTTATTGGCAACACCAGATCGCGATGGGCAAATCGGTGTACATAATTACAACCCTTGAAAGGAATTTGGAAAAAGAATCGGACGCACAGGGCCGCGTGCACAGTAGCAATAACGTGCAATTTAAATGTTTCAAATTTCGAAAACAGTTTCTTTTTTAAATGCGGACTTGCGATTGCGTGCACGTATGCGGGAGACGGTTGCTACTCGGGTTACAAATTAAACAGTACGATTACGATTTATTCGCTTTCCTGAATTGTTACTTACTTACCAAAATCTTTTGTTCAAAATGAACTACCTGTTATGACAAGTAAAACCTAAGAAAAGGCATTTTAAAAACTTAAAACAAAACGAAAGTTAATAACTTCCAGTCTGCGGCCGGCCTGATTTGGAACAGTAATCAAAAGGATTCAAATTCAAAATTGGAACGTGCAGGCGTATCGTCCACCGAATGCGGCGTCACGTCCGCGCAAATAACTGGCCACCCGATCAAATTAGTTTTTTATAGTTAGTCATTTAATAATCATCGAACAACTACAAAAAGTAAGTATAGCTTTTTATTTATTGCCAGCATTAACTGTACAATTCCTTTTAATTCTTTTACGTTAATTATCTGTAAATTATTCCCCATTTATCCAAAGGCATTTATAGATATTCCATCTCAATCTTCGGCACTGCGTTCACTGCTGAAAATGGGCTTCAACCTTAGACGGCCACAATGTCCGGTCTTGTGCGGCTTTCGTATAAAACTTTCGTCGGTTACTTGGACCAGAAGATGTAATTTTTAATTATTATTTAGTTGTTTTCAATAAAATTAGTAACTTAAACTTCCAGTTTTTAAACTTCAGTATTTTAAACTTCCAGACTGGAAAATATAAAATGACACTTTACACTTGGACAAGCAACCGTTAACTTGAATGAGATTCCGTCTCACTCCAACAACTGATTAGATAGCTTAGGTGTTCTCTGTTCCACTATATTATTAAAGCTTTTAAGTAATATAAATAAGTAGTTTAGTTTATTGGTACGTTTTTTTACTGATCCAACGTTATGATATATTTCTGGAAATGATATAAAAAGCAGCGTCGTGGTTTGCCTGAAAGAAATCACACTTACTAATAAGGTAGTCTATCTAATGCATAAAAAATCAATAATTCTTTTTAATCTTCATTGCAAGTAAGTAGTTTATTAATATGTTTTGGTATAAAGGGTGTTTCTATTCTATTATCTTCTTAACAGCGCTCTTCTTGGCGTGTAGTGGTGGCATAGAATACCACCAACCCATCTTGACTGCTCCGTAGTTCAGTTGGCAGTGATGAGGACTGAGTAAGCGTGTGCACCCGGGTTCGATTCCCGGGCGGGGCGAATATTGATATAATGAATATCGATGTTTGTTTCAGGTCTGGGTGTGATGTTCGTCTCCGTGTGTGTTTCGGGCACCCTAGGTACAGGTTCTTCCTAGTTAGGGGCTCTGAGTGTGATGTGTTATATATTATATTATTAATATATCTTCTCCTAAAAGTGGCAGCAGCGTCCTTCCTCGAAATACTTGAAGAGCCATACTGCAATCGCCTCCTGCCAAGCGTGGCGATTACGGCAAACAGCCCCCAAACCAAATTGTTTATCATTGTGGCTATCTTTGGAGTAGACCCTATATGTCCAACAGCGGACGTTCCTCGACTGAGATGATGGTAATATTCTCAACACACACACACACACAAAAATGTTATAGTTTTTAATTGTATAAAAGTAGAAGACTTAAGTAATCCATATCCAATACGCGCTTAACTACTTAGTTACAATATTTTTATGGGAGTTTTCTAATCAACTCAGTTCGCTTCTGAGGTAGCAACTGATAATCGCCGCCACTCCCTCTGCCTTCCCACCTCTCCTTTATTTAGGAGATTCCTCTACGTAACCCCGGTTCAGTGATTAGTTTCTTGTTTTTTTTAAATTACAATTCCTCTTTTACGGCCCTTTTCATCTAACTATCTATCGAGAAAGAAAGCATATCAATAACAATTAATATAAATTATGCCTATTTTAGTTTATAAGATCTTACTTATACAATATTCTTTTCTTGATGTGAAATTCAAGAATAGAAAAGAATATTGGTTTTTGCTGATGGTTAGAGTTTTCACGAGTATACTACTTAAACTAGGGCTTTCCATAAATGTAAAGAAATAAAAAGTATAAATTGTATTAATAACAAGCTGACCCAGCGAACTTTAATATCAACAATCTAATTTCCCTGTCTAATTCAATGAATGAATTTATTCACCATTTTATTCCGACATTCAAAACTCTATCTAAATTAGCTAGGGCTGGCTACAGTGTCTGACAATCAGTCAGTATGACGGTTTAGTACTTTTTACAAAACTACATGCAACTTATAAATAAAAACAAACTGTCAACATTTAATATGTCTATGTGCAAACATTTCATATGAGTTGCCTGGAAGAAATCGCTTTTAGCGATAAGTCCGCCCATTGCATGCAAATTTAAATATGTACCATTAATTGTATAATGTTCTTTTGTATCTTTTGTATGCAATAAAGTGTTTTTTAACTTTAACTTTAACAAACTTATGAAGATTTTACGCTTTGTATAAAAACTTACATCCCAGCGCAGCGAGAGGTCGTGCCTTGTGCGCGCGCGCAGCACGCGCTCGCTTCTCGAGTAATTCGGTAACCGAAGTTAGCAACAAGTAATTATGGACCATCCGTACCGTACCGACTTATTACTTGCAAACTTGCAATATCAACCAGGTTTACTTGGGATGAATTTGTATTTTAAATTTTCTAATTAAGATATTTTGAGATAGTACTTAACTAGTTACTATACGGGAATCAGGGTACTGCGTTGGTAGCATGACGGACAACTTTTCGTATCTAGGGTAAAACGTCCTATTACCGCGGTAGTCAAAATCACGTCCTATTACGGCTCTATTTTATCTTTTGCAATTTATGATTCGTTGTGACTGTGTATGGTAAAGGTGACTACATAGTGTCCAAGGGAAACTAACACGTAACTTATTACCCAGCACTCGTGCGTTTAAAATCGTTTAAAATTACTTAAATTAATTATTTTGTGTAACGTCACCGAAGTGAGAAGCTGTTTCATACAAACGCAGACTGACTCGCGGTAGAACATTGAATTTTCAGACTTCGTTTTTAGTTTAAACAAACACTTTAAGATTATGTTACTATATTCGAATACTTTTTACATTCAAGTAGTCTTAGTTAATCAAGTTGATTTCTGTTTAAAATCAAATAAAACAAGTAAATATGAGTAAACAAAAGTCCGCCGTATTAGGAAGGCTATTTGAGGGTACCGCCTATTACGGAGGGTACCATCGGTAATAGGAAAAACGCTGTGTCGGTAATTTATAAATTTACTGGTATAATAAATATAATTTATGAACATTTCGTTATTTAAGTGTAGTTTTCATTAGTTCTCAAGTATAAATCCAATTTTGGAGGTACATGTTTATTAACTAGAATCCTTGTTTTTGACGCTTAAAGTTGACAGTAAAATTTAAGTTTGTTAGAATACTGTGAAACCTAACGTATGAGTTTTAATGAAGAAAAATAGTCTAATATAACGATTACTCACGATTTGAGAGTTTTATGGTAAAGTCAGAGTGCTCTTATTTGTAAGTAATAACTTACATTACCGAAATATCTTTACATTATATTTCAGAATTAGGAAATAAAAACTCATAAGATATTTTAGTACCTACCGTATTAGGCTGTAAGGAATCCTAACACGGTGTATGGAAATTACAGAGCTAATAATTTAACCGTATTATTCATAAAGATAAGTTCGCCTATTGTCACCTTACTTTATGCTGATTGTTAACATATTATTAGATTTGAGTACAATAAAGTGTATATTCATTCATTCATTCATTCAAAGATACAGTATACATTTTAAAAAGCTTTACTGCAGGTCTACTTATTTGGTTTGTTGTAACAACGTGACATCCTGTCTAAATCGACATACGTCAAATAACTGCACTTAAATGCACTTTAACTTTTTATGAATAACAGGGTAAGTAAATAATTAAAAAAACTTACACAAAAATGTATACTAAGATTAGGTTTATCGTATTTTTCCATCAATATAATAATTTACTAATATAACAATTTAATAATGAAATGAAACCTTACAAATTTAACATATTTGCGGTAAAGTCTAGTTTACCGCAAATATGTTAAATTTGTAAGGTTTCATTTCATTAAAATCTATTTCGTAGTTTTTTCGTGAAAGAGTTACAGACATCCTTTATTACAAACTTTATCGTTTATAATATTAGTAGGATTATTAAAACATTCGTCCGGGCCTTTTCAAATTAAAGTTGGAGAAAAACGAACAGCAATTGTTTCATAAAGAGGTTAAGGAGGTTATCGATTTGACCTGTATGTATGTTTGTCCACGATTATTGAAATTTTGTCAAAACCGACTATCACAAAAGTATTTTTTAAATTCAGAAGAATGGTTTTAGTCACTATATTTAACCGATTTTAGAAAAGAGGAAGTTCGCAGTTTAGGTTTGTATCAGTTTATTGATTAAGGTTTTGGGTACACGTCCCGGGACCTTATTAATATAATAATAAATAATAAAAGGTATATTGGTTCCAATTTACACATAAATTACAGTACAAATTGAGGGCCCCTTTTAAGTATTTCTACCTGTGCCAGAGGTCCTCGCTCTTTCTTAACTAGAACTACATTTGGAAAAAAGGCCGAATCTACAATGAATAGAAAAAATTAAAGATAAAGAACTTAAATAAAAACATGCAACTTAAGCCACACCACAGGACGTACGTGTGCAAAGGTAGTTTAATACACATCAGTGATATATAGGTACATATCAGTGATAACAGAGATCGTATCCGTATCTGTAAGGCGCACTTCCGTACAACAGGTTAAAGTTAGGTTATCAAAAACATAAACTTAAACCGAAAAATAGAAAATCCACAACAACCGTTACAACAACAATGTTAAAATAAAAAAATAGGTAAGTAGCCCGTTAGATTTTGTTGACATTGAGAATAAACGAGTAACTATACTAATATAAATTATTATGCTCATTTACACTAGTAACTTTAGTTAACTTAGTTTGCCCCACGAAAAATCTTAATATGTCTTTTACATCCGTCCGTCTGTCTGTCTGTCTGCCAAAGGCACTAATTTCCGAAACGGCTCTTTTAATTTTATTGAAAAAATTCACGATATTTTATTTGTCGTCCAAAGAATACAAACAAATATTAAAAACTTCAAAAAATTGTGGAAATTTAGAGAAAAATGCAAAAATTGTGCCGAAATCTTCCTTCTTGAACAAACTTTTGTCGAGCCTCTACTGATATATTAACCTGGTCAACAGACATTAATGAAAAATTATGTTAATAAGCTAGCCGAATTTGCACAAATTACGCTTTTATGGGTATAACCTGTCACATAAAGAAACGATCTCAAAATGGCGGCCGTTGTATGGGCTGTCTCTCTTCTCAACTCTTTCCTCATACTAATATACGCGAAATAGCATTCGTTCCGCCGCCATTTTCAAATCGTTTCTTTATCGGCACGGCTTATTAAAAAAAAATCGTCCCCATATTTAATTCATTCCGTTCCGTTGTGCGGAGAGCTGGGAGAACGTTACGATGCCGTAGATTGATTTATTGATTGTTGTTTTGTTATTCGCCCGTTCAGGTCAGGCAAAGAAACATAGTAGCCCATACAGCCAAATATTCATTATTCGTGTTTCCTAAACTAATTATATTACTGGAAACTTCTAAGCGCGAGTCCATTTATTAAATAGTTGATACACAAAATATTATCAAAATAGCCCCTTACTAGGAATAACCTGTATTTATGTACAGTGCCAGTAACAATTACAGCCATTGCATACCATTTTCTGATTGCACGGAACCATGAGCTGAGATGAAATTGTTTCATCGTGCGTGCGTCTCATCCCATACTCCGTAATAGGCTGTGCTTACCGCCGTAATGGGCTTCAAACTTTTTTTTTGCCGCCGTAATAGGAATTCCGAATTGTCAGAAAAAATATTTATTTTAAATTAATTATCACTCTAAAATAAATAAAACGACAACTGAAATAGAAAATATAATTATGATGAGTGGCAAAAAAAAATTTAAATATCTGCTAAAATATTTAGAAATGTTTAATTTCTTACCCTACTTTAAAATGTCGTCAAAACGCGCCGTAATAGGGCATGTTACCCTATTTGTCAATTTGGCGATCATCTCCATACATTTTCCCGCATTTCAATGTCAAAAGCCATCAAAAAAGGCAGAAAGATTCGACAAAAGGTTGGTCATTACGCAATTCGCAGACTGGAGGACGTTTACTTAAATCCAATAGGAATGGTAATCACGTAGACAAAGAAAACGTAACGATGTTTTTGACATTCGAATAAAATAATAAAAAATTAAAATCCAACTAAAACTGAGTTTTTGAATGAAAACAACCGATTGTAACGACGAGGAAGACCGTATTAAATATTTCTTAACATCTATATACAATGTTTGTATTACAAACTGATTTATAACATTGTATATCTAATTATTTCTTTTTTACAAAAAAGGAAACCCTCTGAGCACTTCCTCTTTTTCGAAGTCGGTTAAAATAGGTACTAAAAACTTCTCCGGAATGTAACAAATACTAATCTGAAAACCGCATCAAGATCGGTTAAGCCAAACGCGAGAAAATCGCGGACAGCTATTCATACATACAGTCAAACTGATTACCTTCTATTTGAAGTCGGTTCAAAAGATAAAATATAATTTCAGGAGTAAAACAAAGCCAAAGCCAAAGAGGCACAAAGCCAAACCAGTAATACAATCCTGTGCCCTGCGTTATGCCATCTTTCAAACTAACTGACGTTTCAATTTAGTCCCAGCTTCCATTAGTGCCGTTCAATAGACAATACACCTAGGTCTAGGTCTAGGTGTCGTCTAAGACAAACACTAGATTCTAAGGCCTACATCACATCTAGCAAGGCGCGGAGTTACCGAGAGTATAACATTTCAAACTGGTCTAACAGGGTCGAGGACCAATTTATTTGATTTTAGTTTCGAATGGTTTCAATTTTTGGCTTGTAACCTGCTTGAAATTTTGCCCTACTCAAAATTGTTCAATTCTATTTTTCTTCACGTAACAATGAAACTTTAACCAGCGCCCAATTACGGAAAAAAAATATTCTAAACCGTGACACATATCGAAAAAGTGATTCCGTATTATATTATTATGACACAAAATTATTAGTATTTTTAACTTGAGTATTACTTTCTTACGTAGGTAGCGTAGGTACCTAACTACTTTAAATATATATTCGTTGTTTTGGCCAAAAACATAAAGTACCCTTGGCTTTTAAAAATAAAAACAAAAGAACGACTTCCTCATAGGCCTCATAGCTTACCTTACACGCGTTTACCAGTGATTTTAATTTTTCATCCGACCACTCGGGACAACGCGCGAGCATCCATCACTCGGCCCCGCCCACAGGCCAGCCAACAATGCGCTTAAAGGCAACCTCTCATTGCTAGCGAGTAGCTATGCTAAGCTTTATAGCGAATATAATCGTTAAAAACCCGCCATTATCAAAATCAAATTTCAAATGCTAAAACCAAGTCCCTTCCGCTGTCTGTCTGTCGCTATATCATGACGAAATCTTTAAAACTATGCAAAGGATTTTGATGCGATTTTTTTTAATTGATAAAGTTATTCAAGAGGAAGGTTTATATCTATAACACATGCACCGCATGTAGTAATAGAATAGGCGGTACGAAGTTTGCCGGGTCGACTAGTACAAATAAATGTTAAATCCTATTCAGAATTTCCGGTATTCAAAAGTGGCCACTTTTGACATTTCTGTGTACTTCCCACTTACAACTAGCTTTAGTGTTTAAAAATAACTTCTTTGAAGCTTCGGGAATTAACTTTGCAGATTTAATTTTTGATATTCGTCTTAAATGACATTTCATCGAGAGTTGAACTACTTTAACTCTTACTTTCGCATTAAATATTTGACTTAGGTTAGATAATTTTATAACTAACTATGACTTGTAGGAAAACTTTTACCGCTTGCTATGCTTAGACGTCAGCTTATAAAACTAGCATGACTTACCTTTTTATTCGTACACATAAAAAAAAAAAAAAGCTTTCTTATTACAACAAGATGCGTGCGTTACAGCAGTTTTCGTATCATTCATTATTTTATAGCTCAAGTATAAAGCTATAGCTATTGTCAAATTGTGAGACTCTTCCTTTAAAAACACTCAAGTGTTTAAAACTCAAAAATGGAATGTTCCACTAGTTTTGTTTTTAATTTTATTTAAAAAACCGGTAGTGGTTTAGACATTTGTAGATTCTGATTAGGTTTTAAATTGAGCGGCTACCAATTTAAAAATTTAATCGCTGAATAAAGCGTTGTGCATGGTAATGAATTAACTTTTTGACATCAATGGAATGTTTGTAAAATATCACTATAATGATGACTAAGACAAAATTAATATATATAAAACTCTTCCGTTAGTGACTGACAGACAACGCAGAGCAAAAACTACTGGGCGTAGTAGGCTGCTAAATTTTGCACGTGGGTTCCTTGGGGAGTGTAGGGGAGCACTAGGGAATAATATCCCGAAATTCCTATGAGAACAGGAAAAACGGGATTTATGTGTTATGAGAAATCTGCGCGGGTAAAACCGCGGGGGAGCCTCTAGTTATTCTCATAAGTATAGATAGGCACTTATAAATATAAGCTGGACTTGAAAGCACATAGATCTGTTAACTCTACCTAACTCTACCATAGGTAACCCATCAGAGGTAGCCCTCAGTTTGTCATTGTTAATAGTTAGTTTTTAGATATGGATAGACTTATATAGACGCACACACAACAGAACAGATTTGATATAAAGCCCTTTACTCCCCTGCGTAGAGCATAAGTAAGCTCTTTTAATTACGATTTAATCGTCGAAAGAATACACAATTATTATTCACGAGCTTTCCCGGCTTTCTTCGTTACGCCATAGAATATAAGATACTACAAAAGACTTGGCTCTATAGACTATGTTCTTTTGACTGCCCAGAATGGCCGAATAAAAAACAAACAACAATAACAAACCACCTGTCAAAATATGTAAACAACGGAAAAAATATTGCACCTTGGGTTATATTATTTGAGTTTAGGTAAGGATCCCTATTTTTTTTTGAAAATCTAATATAGCCTATGACACTCGGGGTTAATGGAGCTTCCTACCAGTGAAAGAATTATTTAAATCGGTTCAGTATTTCCGGAGCCTATTCGTTACAAACAAACAAACAAACAAACAAACAAATCTTTCCTCTTTATAATATTGGTATAGATATACTTATTTTTCAACTTCATTTTTATTTTCGAGTCGTGTTATCAACATTACACTTCAATCAATTTTAATACAGAACACAAAATTAGAACTCAGAAGCCGAGTAATCGAACACAAAAAGGCGTGCGCAGGAATCCGGACCATTTTAATAGATTTTGGTAATCACCGGTTATTCCCGGCCTCAGACTCTCAGACACGTGTTCATCGACTTCCTGTCTTTAGAACTCTTTAATGCTTACCTCGGTTTTAGCTCATTTCTCAACTTGAAAGACAGGTTAACTCGCTCGTAATGGAAGTGGCTGTATTGGATTCTTCATTACTTATGTTCGCGTGTTACCAATATACTGACTGAGAATAACAGTAAGAATATGGTCCTTTATTTAGACAAAGGACCATACTAATATGTTAAATGAAAAAGTAATTCTGTTTATCTGAGTGTAACTCAATCACGCCTAAACAACTGAACCATCCATACTGAACTGTCTGAAACGAGGAGCTAGATATACAGGACACATGGCTTGATCCACTTCTCTAAAGCACATAGACGATGCTGGCAACATTTGAAGTCAGAAGGTGTCATCGCTGGATTAGCGCAGAGTTATAAGTTAAAAGGACATAGGATGTCCATCACCAATGATTCCCGTCTTTTCCAAAATCTCGGACGGACACAAGAAGTTTAAGTAGGTGCAAGCCCCAAATACCCATGTCGCTCCCTGAGCGACGGGAAGAGCGTTAGGCATTTACCCCCGAGTATATTAGGGGGGGGTCTCCCACGCAGGAATTCCTGCGTCAAAATCTTCTTTTATTCCTATGCAAGCTGGGCCTCTAGTCTCTTAAACTCGCGATTATTCTATTCCATTACTATTCTACTAAGTATAACTCTATTATGATTGGTCAAAAATTGTCAGTCTCGTAACTTTGATACTGTAAGAATAGTAGAATTAAGATACTGTAAAATTTCGAGAATCGCAATTCTTGACCCAATCATAATAGAATAGTAATAGAAGTATAATCGTTACGATTTAACTCCTATTCAATTACGATAATACTTCTATTACGATTGGGTAAAGAATTGCGATGAGACTATAGAGGCACTGATCTCGGTTTAGTCGGTATTAGTCGTTGGCATCAAATAAGACACATTTGTACCAACAACGCGGCGGCGGCGGGTGGCGTGACCCGTATCATTATATTATTGGCTTTCTTCGAAGAAACAACGTAACAGGGGGAAAAGCTCGTTTATTTAACCAGGTTTGAGGTTCCGTTGCTAAAGAAACATACCTGTTGTTAAATTATTAAATAGAAATGCCTAAAACCATTTTCAACATTTTTTTAATATTAAATGCGAAAGTTTGTAAGGAAGAAAGGTTTTTTTCTTTTTCACGAAAAACTACTGGGCTTTTTGATTTTGTTTTTCGGCTGTGACAGTCCAGGTGAGTATGGTTACAATTATTTTCTTTCATAAAATAAAAAACCTACCTATATGTTAATCTGGAGTATCTTCAATACCAACATAACGTAAAATTTATTTATTTTTTTGCATCTATTCATCAAGAACAGTACTCGACTTTCAAACTTTCACATTTATAATATTAGTCGAATTCGTCCAGGGAACCCTAAAACAAGAGCAAAACCGAACCATCGAGAGCGCGCCTAACCTGCAATCATGTAATAAAGGCGATCCTTCAGGAATCTGCCAACAAAAACATTTGGAGACGGGCATGCCGCTCCTAATACACACCTCACAAACTTATTTTTAATACTTAGTTGGTTACTCTGTTTTTATTTTTTAAATAGCGTCTGCTGTGTGTGACCTACACCCGTGATATGGCCGCAGAGGAACTCTTTCGTTGGACTAGTGTTTTATTGGTGTAGCGACTTTTTGGTCTAGATTTTGGTCCATGGTCTAGATGAGTGAAAACTGCTACCAAATAGGGCCTCCTTCTCCCCGTTTTCGGGGTATGGATTAGATTACATATTTGCATTCCATGACACTTACATCTTAGTAGATGACAGGGTGTTCGCAACATACCTCATCGGAACTATTTCTCATTTGTAAATCTCTATATATAAAACTCTTCCGTTACTGACTGACTGACTGACTGACAACGCAGACCCAAAACTACTGGGCGTAGCGGGCTAAAACTTTGCACGTGGGTTCCTTGGGGAGTGTAGGTGAGCACTAAGAAAGGATTTCCTGAAATTCCCATGGGAACGGGAAAAAATGGGATTTTGGTGTTTATGAGAAATCTGCGCGGGTGAAACCGCGGGGCAGCCTCTAGTCTTATATATTTTTAAAATATTCCTCTGTACCTAATATTAAAATAATAATAAACTTTGTTGATAATCCAGATACAGAGATAAGTCTAGAGACAAATTGTAGCAAATATCGTCTACGTTTTAAAAAACCTGTCTATAAGGGTTATAATCACGTGACTTGAATTTTCGAGCCCATACATTAAATTAGTAATTTATCTGGACCATATTAGTATGTAGCAGTATTTTTCCTTTAGTTACTTTGTTTTTATCCATGAAACTTGTGTTGATAAAAAACCTTTATCTTTTATAGTTTTGTATACAAGAAAATAGAAGCATCATTTTTTTTTTAATAAATGATAATTAACTACGTAGAGTATAGCTTTCTAAAAGGAAAAAACCTTGGCGACAAATATAATAATAAAACCACAACCGTATTTCGTAAGAAAACAGCAAAATAAAAAACCCTATATTACATGCGTAATTATTTAAAGTGTCACCCTTATTTCATGCACCTCATTACTCGTTATTACTTTAATTGCGTATGGTATGTAGTTTTAAATTTACCAAAACGAAACATCAGTTCTCGATAAAGGTAGGAAAAAACACAATAGGCAAGCAAGCAAACATACCATACGAATCAAATTTATCAATAAAAATAACCACTGAATATTTTCAAGGAATGTTTCGAGCGAGTAATGTAGAGTGTAATAATACCTTGGCAATGCAGCCTCTACAATGAGGCATAAAACTTGCGTTGTCTGAGTCTGGCCAGAAAAAAAAACTAAAGAAATTCAAATTTCGACCTTACATCGAGCAAGTTGGGTGGAGAAGGCGGGAAAGCGACCGGCCATTTAAAAAAAAAACCTTTGGTCATCAGAGTTTGGCCGCGGGCCTGGCACGGGCCGGCTAGATCCGCCGATCAGGGGTTATGAACGTAAATAACTAAAGGATTTTTAAGATCGGAGATAATGAATTTGAAAATTGCCAGTTACCGAGCGCCTTGGGTGCTTCAACTGCTTTAGTATTTTAATGGCGCGTCTTTGCCTCGCTTGTAATGTCCAGCCGGACACCTGACGTACACTCGGTATAATTACAAATTATTTGTGCGTTACAAATGAAATTACTTACTCTTAATTTTATGTTTAGACCAAACAACTGTAACGTCTGAATTACTTAATTCAGCTATATTTAGGAGGACATTGAAGATCCCGCTCATTTCATAACAGTGTATTTCAGTTGTTCAAATTCCAATTTTTGTAGAGATAAAGCCATAGCGCGTCAAATTCCAATATCTTCAGTAATTTTTGTAGAGATCGTGTTTATTTTAATATCCTTACATTGGTACTTAAATAACGTTAAGTTTATTGATTGCAATAAAGTGTCAATCTATCCTTTAAGTAATCATGTTGCTCTCGTGATTATGTATTTATGTGCAAAAATAAACTAGCGACTGTTCCAGACCAAATTATTTTTATATCCTAAAAAGCACAGTCCCGTTATAATTGTAACATTATTTCTATTACGAAAATTAGCCTTGCGGGCAGAGTTATTGATTTATTCATCGTCAGAGGTCCAAGCCAAGCTTGACGCGGTAATTATGACGAACCGCCGCGGCCGACATTCTACGACGTATGAATCAGGGATGTTAAGTGCTTATCCACGTGCCTATGATGGTTTTTTGTAGATAGGTCTTGAGTCAGTTCGTTTGTTTTGTTTTGCGCTCTAGCCGAAACGAAAAAACTATAGGGTGGCTGGCGAAAACAGAATTGCGAATTGCACATTCACGCGTCAGTTTTATAATATAACTAGAGGCTGCCCCGCGGTTTCACCCGCGCAGATTTCTCTTAAACACCATAAATCGCGGTTTTTCCCGTTCCCTTGGAAATTGTTCCTTAGTACACTACCCAAGGAACCCACGTACAAAAATTTCAGCCCGCTTCGCCTAGTAGTTTTGGCTCTGCGTTGTCTGTCAGTCAGTCAGTAACGGAAGAGTTTTAAATTTATTGCTTATCTCCTATTATTATTATTACCTTAGTGCATCAAAAAATAATGTTCTACAACCGTTTACAGCTTATCGAAATAAAAGTATTGTTTTTATGAAAAGTAATAAAACTGCCTGTAAAGCCAAAGTGTGTCCAAAGCTCAGAGATACTGACATAATTATCCTGCTTTATTTTGTTTCACTAAGTAAGTGTTTTGTTTTGTTCTAGGTAAGCTGTGAGAGGAAACCTTAGAATAGAAATATTTTTATAAGAAACTATAGCAATAAGCAAGAAACAATACTTTCACAAAATGACCTTTCGATGCGTGCCTACTTTTCAATCAAACGACAGCAGCGCTGCAACTTGGGTAAGTAAATATGGAAACTGCAGTTCTACTACTCCACGCTAGATGGAAGCTCTAAAATCTTATTAGAGTTTCAAAATTTAATTAACATTAAAAAATTCCGTAAAACTTTACTAACCTTATTTATAGAGATATCTTTCCCACTTTAAAACGCTTTAATTTTGCTGAAAGCCAACTAAACTGAATTTGATCCGTTTCAACAGTTTTGTGCTCAGGTCGCGTCAGAAATTAAAGCGCCATCTAGGTTATTCTAGCTGCAACTTCTAAACTTGATTTGTAGTCTCGCTATTTCTCAATAGATGCCGCTGTTAAGTTTAAATTTGTTTTCGCTAGATGTCGTTAGCAATACATTAAAAGGTGTGTTCAGAAGATAAACTTTTTTTGAAGACGCAGTATTGTTTCCAAACTTCGTATGAACTATAAAGTTATTAAAATTATATTTAAAAAAATCCTGTAAGATTTTGATCACAAGTGCTTGCATCACTTTTTAAGACAGTCTAGCTAGGCGTCTGAAATAATAGGTATTTTAATGTAGTGATAACTTGGCGTGACCCAGACCTTGTTGACACATGAATGACTTCCACCCACCACCGCGGGCGGGTCAGATGCTAGGGGCACAAGACAACTATTACAAATTTGCCAATACTGATGCCTTTTTCCCTCGGTTATTATTCGTTTTCTAAAGCTCATCTTACTTTTTCTTAGCCTACAAGGCGTCCTTTCCAGGACGAAAGCCTCCCCCACAGAACACCATATAGATGAACCCTGTAGGAAAGGGAAGTATTGCTATAATCGCCAATGAACTAACCGTGTCGCTTATTATTTGTAATGTAAATTTCGCAAACTTTTTGCTTATTACGAAAGTGAACAAAGTAGGTAGAGACGAGTATTTTTTTCATATTAGACTAATTGTATTTTTACTTAAACTTTCCGTTGATCTACAAAATAAAATCTAATATAATAAACTAAAATTATATTTAAAAAAAATGGAATACTAGAGCTGACCCACTCGACACCTAATGACCTCCGCCCACTGCTGATCTTGAGACTCGTTCTTTGTGAACAATCTCTTGTTTTGACTAAATTCTCAAGAGTTCACCATTTCAGTATAACATAGTCATGTTTAAAAATTGCGCAGAATAACTACAAGTTGAACTATAAGTATTTTCACTTAAAGTTTTGTGGTCTTAATCATATAAAGATGGTAAGCGTCCGTCCGCGTCCCGCCTTCAAAAATCAACAAACTACTCGAAAATTGCTAGAATTAACTTGTCTGGGAAGGACATTTATACTCCGCTAGCTTTCAAGTCTACAATAAAGAAGTAAGTAGAACTAATAGTAGATGACTTTTACCTAAATATAATTTTGTTACATCAATACATACTATAGAAAAAAGTCGCGTCCGGCGTCTGTCTGTCTCTATATATGCTTAAATCTTTAAAACTATGCAACGTATTTTGATGCGGTTTTTTGAAAAGAGTGACTCAAGAACAAGGGTTTATAGTTATAATAAATGCACAAAATAGTATTAGGTTAGGCGGTATGAAGTTCGCCGGGTCGACTAGTAATACATATAATAATTATTTGACACTGTGGAGTTGAATGGAATTATTAAAAAACCTGCCTTAGCATTAAAAAAAAAAGCTCGGTGTACCGTTGATGTCTTTTGCCTGGACTTTGGAAAAGCGTAGCGCGTAGCATACTTCGTAGCAACTTAAATGTGCTATATTTTTTGTAATGAAACTGTTTTAGTCTATCAGAAATATGTTGTATTTTTCTGCTACTGCTGAACTTAGCTCTCTCCTTGAACATAATATACTAAAGAGAAACTCAAATGACTCCTCCTAATTAACGATTCGCGGGCCAGACATACAGACGGCTCAACGTTTTTAAGTACGCATTGTTGTGTTATGTAGAGGTATGTATTGTATAATAACCTATAGATATTTTTAATCACGTTGAGAAACAAACACACGTAGATGATAGTGTAGAGTTAGGAAGAAGTAGAACTACTAAAATTAACGTATTAAATTTATTTATAAAATCATAAAATATTGTTGCTATTATTAAACTACCTAAATGACCTACATTTTCTTATAATGTAAACTTTAATATATTTTTATTATAATTCTAAATAGTTTAAAATCAAGAAACCTCAATGTGTGTAATATTACTTTTAATAAAAATGCAGGTAATAACTTCACTAAATCTGAGAAATAATTACTGTCAACGCTCCTGTTTCGTACAAATGACTGGCACATTAATAAATAATAAAAAAATACGCGTTACTTTTTTTATTATTATTTCCAGCCAGTTGTCCAAATCAGTATCTCGATGCAAGAGAATCAATCAAACTCGCACACTTCCGTAAGTTGTGAAGAGACAGGGCACACACACCGACGCACAACAAACTGGATGTGAAAGGAACAATGTGATAGATTTTTGGCCAAGTGCGAGGAAGAGGTTTTTTATTACAGTATATGGTTAGTTTTCAGATGATTTTTTGGCGAAATTATCTTTTATGATTGTTTTGAATTTCTTATAAGTAGGAATGTTTAAAACGACTAAATAAATAAAAGTTAAAACATAAAGGTATTCTAATATAAAAAAACGCTTTATTGCTATAAAAATACGAGTAAATACAAACAAAGTTACGGGTTAAGTACCTAAAATGTATTAAAAAAAAGCTTATATGGACTTTTACTAAATAATATGTTTACATATTAATTTACAGTCCTAAAAGTTTGTCGTGAAAGTATAATGAGCTTCCAAACCATAAGCAATGTCGCATTTTTGCCAAACCACCAAGCGAAAGTTGAACTTGTTCTGCGTACAGCGATGTACTGCACACCCCCGTCCTCGACTCGTCTCGCTGCGCGCGCGCCGCGGGCCCACTCCATGTGACTGCCGCGAGCGCTGGTCACGTCGCGTCTCCGCATCACGTGCCGCGTTCTTAGTACGAACTCTTAATTAACTACGTCGACCAATAAGAGGACTCTGTGACTAGTAGGAAAATTTGACGTCAAAGTGACAGTTGGAAAAACAAACACGAAACTTTTTTTTTGTGAGTGCCAGTGACTTTTATAACTTTTCGCGCGGTACTGTTTTTTTTTTCTTTTGAAGACGAAATGCAGTGATTTTAATGAGTTTTATAACAATGCACACGTATCGTTAAAGGCTGATTACACCGGACCCGACGAAAAGCAATTTCCTCCACCAATAACGGGGTAACTAAACAATAACATATTTACCGTTCGAGAGGAACGGACAAGCGCGATAGAGAGAGATAGAGTTCCAATCATCGATCTAAAGAAAATAGATTTCTCATACGAAATGTAATGGTTGAACAATAATCTTGTAAAAGTTCACGATGGTTACTCAACGGGCGACCGCAACAATGAGATATGACTGGTAAACAATGACCTGCGAGTGCTCTAGGAGCTTGGTGATAAGTGTTCGTTTTTAAAAGTTCCGCATAGTCTGGTCGGCGCACGGTCATCTCGGCACGATAGATAATAATCTCGATGATTTACGCCACGCTAAACCGACAATGGCATTAGATAACCCCCGACGGCTCTTTATACAATATCACCAATTAGATACACAGGACGACTAAGACGAATCTAAACAGCGTGACTGAACTAATCTTTAGTCGAAATCTCAAAGAAAAAATCAATAAAATGCACATTGAAGAGTTTACTGATACTGACAGAGAACCCGAAATGGATATTACAAACAATAATAACGTTTTTGAAGTAAACGATAAAGATGAGATGCTTAAAAGAAAAATGGAAGAATTCACTTCCGAAACTAGTAAAAAAATAAGCAAAATTCTACCTCCAGAAATCAACATCACAATAGGAAAAGATCCTAATAATACTATTCGTCTTGAACTTAGGAATTTGAATACTAACGAGTTCTGTAAAACCGTCGATGTACTAACTTCTGTTAATTATGAATTGAAAAGCAACGATTCGGTAGTTGAGGCTGGTGTAGGAAATGTAAATACTGAAGAGGAGCAAAATGGAGAAGATTTCGCAATAGAAGACGAAGGTGACTCTGTAAGTAGAACATGCAGTAGCACTTAGTATTATGCGAGCAATAAGGTCAATTGTTTCTCGTTAGTGATCAAATTAAATTTTATAGAACCAGTCTGATGATTGCGGCACATTTTTTAAGTTTTTTTTTTATAATAAGGCGGAGAATGTTTGATAGCCGTTTTTTTTTCTATGTCCATTTAACAATTTGATATCTTTATAGTGTATGTAAGTAATCAGTTTGGGTAAGTTGCTTTTCTTAATGTTTAAGATAATTCAAAGTTCCCCCGCAAAGATCAGAGATAATTTTAACGCAAAAAGTATAAATCTAATAAAAAAAAACGGTAGGTAGGTAATGAAAGTGCTCTTGAAAAGTTATTGACTGAACCTTTTGGCTTTTTTTTGTCGTGACCTTAAGAGCCCGTTTTCACTTGTCAGATGTCGAATCTGTTTGTCGGGTTAGTCCGAATTAAAATCAGATGTGACAAAACGGTTAAATAAAACTAATCACTCACATATCTGACTAAATGGATTCGCACTCCTAAAGTAAGAACATACGAGACTAGTTTTCAAGCCAGGATAGCAAGCCAGTGTTAGTAAGCTAACAAGCTTGTACTGGCTTCGAGTACCGGCTTTGAAATGGAGATATGTAGTTTTGTCTACACGAAGCCAAAATAACCAGCTTGCTAGCTTACCATACTTCTGAGCATTATGGTATAATAATAAAAAAAAAGTAAAAAAACCAAAAGATCCAATCTCTGATGTACTACACTGCTGATCGTTATAGTGCCTTAACAAGATAGACTTAAGAACCATAATGTGTAGAAAAAGGTGACTAAGGTAACTCCCGAAGGTCGGCCAGGAGCGGACTTGAAATCCATTCTGCAATTGCCAACCCGCAAAGCATGTTAATTATGGCGAAACCCCCCACAGTATTCATCACTGTGTTGACCTTTATCTAACACAGGAACGGATCTCGCTCGACTGATATGAAATGATGAATATATATGAAATTCGTATGTAAACATATAGACGTCTTTCGACTGAGGATGATGAAGTAAATTACGGCACGGCTGTAATCTAACGCGACCATATGTGAAATCCGACATTAATTGCGTCGCCGGCTTTTTTAAAGGCCTCGCGAGGTGCAGTGACGCGTCGGCGAGCCAAAGTGCACGGGTTGGGAACTGGGTCAGCCGGACGCGATCGGAGGGCCCAGGGTTCCTTGAGTGAATATACAGAAAATATATTTATTCACAATAGCAGTGTCTCGAAATATAATAATAATAATAATAATAATAAAAAGGCGTAGGGATGTGACGACCCCATCGCCCAGTGGAAATTCCAGTACTTTCGGTCTGGAACTTCCATTGCAATTAGTCACCGCAGGGACGGCTTGTGGCGAGTCGATGGTGAGTGGCGACACCACGGACCCTATACCTCCAGGGGGACACACGCAGTCATCACACGCACACTCACATTCAGTCATCACACACATACACACCCCCCCGCCTCTGAGCTTGCCTTCACCAGCCGGCCAGAGTGGAGTAGCAAGAGCGAAGCCTATGCTCCAGGTTGGAAGTGTAAAATGTCATAACGCCGGGTGCATCTTATGCTGCCCGCAGTCTCACCTCTCGACAACCTTAGCTGTCCACGACCAGTGTTGCAACCCGTTGCCAATATATAGGCGACTTAGTGGAAGCCCACCCAGTGGACAGCGAGTCACCGCCTGCCATGATAATTAGTGAAATGTTGCATTAAAGGCAGGCGTATACCGGTATTTCACTCCATAGCACCAGTTAACCGGTCCATTAAACAGTTCACCCCATAAACCATTTCTTGTCATCCATTTTACAATAGTTCCTATCACCTACTGGGTGCCGCCTCTGGGTGCATGATCTATTTGTGCATTTAGTCGCGATGCCTGGTTGGTGATCCATAAACAATATAGCAAAACTCTCGAAAGGGCCTCTACGAGTTGGATTCGTCCCCTCGCACGCCTCTCAAAGGACCGGGCTCCATCCCGTGATACCGAAGAGTATTGAGAAACATAATAATAATAATAATAATAAATTTATTGGAAAATTCATAAATTTACAATAAAACTTAAAGTAAGCCATATATTAATTTACAGAGCTGAACATAAAATCAAGTCTGAACTAGGCTAATTAAATAGCCTGTATCTCAGACTGGGTTAAAACTAGAATTGTTACATTACAATATGAATAATAATAAAAAACAATATGAAAATATGATTAAAGTAATAATCTTACATAAAATTATATTATTTAGATATATAAATGAGATCTTTTTGAGGGACCCGAAAAGGTATGAAAGGCAAAAATAAAAGCTGCTGTATAAAAATTAAGATATTTTTTTTTCTGTTTAATATGTTCAGAATGTAGCTTCATTCTTGTTTGAAAAACTAGTTTTTGTAGTCTCATTATTGTCCCACTGCTGGGCAAAGACCAATTATTCAAGCCTTCAGAAAAAAATACCGTTTTTCATTAGAAATATTAAATATTGAAAACTTAGAGCAATTTATACTATTAATCATAGCCTAAATTATGGAATTAAATCATATCCCATTCTGTGTGAAAGAAATATCGTAAAGTATACGGAACCCACAAACTCCATAAATCGATAAAAGTACCTATAAGTTTTTTTTGAGCACCTGCATGTCGAAAAGGCTTTTCCTTTCCGTAAACCTTTGTGGTATTCCGTGCTGCGTTAACACGGGGACAGTGCACCGGCCAGTGCACTAATATTAAAAAAAATTCAAACATATGATTAGAATTAACTGCTTATTATGTCTGTATTTAGAGAAAAACAAAGGAGAGTTACTGTTGATTGCTTCATAGTTCGTTCAATTCACAAATTAAAGCGCTAGAGTAAGCTCCTTAATTTGTCGTGTCGTGTCGGTCAGTCTGCCGTCCCATTGACTATAAGCTATAATATAATCCATTTCACGCGACACATGACCATGCCGTCTCAATTCTCCGCTTTCGAATACAAATTTATTAATTTTAGTTCTCATTCAATTATTAAAGCTAGCTTTTGTACTGGCCTCATGTAAACGTATTTTGACCAAAATACTGCATTTATCACTTGCCGCGTCGGACAAAGCGGCATTTTAAAATAAGAATGCAATAAGTGTTTCATTAAGTAACCGATTTTGGTGCCCTTTGATTATATTAGGTGCCTTATTTGATCATATTTTTATAGATATGAAGATAAGACTAGCAGCTTTACAAGTACCCATAGAATAGGGCATAGACATGCATAGGCTTTAACTTGTTATTGCACTAGAATCACAAGAACATTTCAGATATTTAAACTTTTTGGTTAATAGTAAAAAAAAAAACTGCAGATATCCCGTGTACCGAAAATAAAATATCAGATTGTTGTTTTGCATTTGACAACCAGTAGGCAAAATGTGAAAAATAAAGGAAGGGGATTCCGAATGATTCTGATCCCTGTGCCGGCAAAACTTCCGTGTTGATTATTGAAATGAGCTAAGTTACGAAAAAGACTAAGAAAATTACTGCTGATGCCTTAGCTGTATGGTCTAAGTTCCTTTACCTGCACTTAACGGCCAAATATACTACAAAAAAAAAAAAACCAGCCAGGTAGTACAGCCTACACAGTGGTACCATTAGCATTATATGTAGATACTTACGTCACAAGTATAAGATAGATCAGTTATTAAAGATACAGCGCTCAAAGCAAAGGCAATCACATTTTTGGCAGTTGGGCAACGCGAGACGACATGTACGGCGACTACTTTCTACCCGGATTAATCAACAAGTTTAAAAAAAAAACTATCGAGTACTCTGTGTACTCGTAGGCCGTTTCGGTACCTTCGGTGTAGGAAGGTAATTTTATGATGGATTAGACAAGCTTGTCGGATTAGCCTTATTCCATAAATTTTATATCGTTGTCCGATCCGGAACACATGTTTTCGTTTAGTTCGATTTTTGAATAAAATAATAAGATAGGTTTTATGTAGCTTTTTGTTTTTTCTGTGTAACTGTATATTTTTAGATTCGGATATCGAAGACTATGTAATTATTCGACTTTTATCATATAAGAATAATATTTTGTTAATAATCTCAAAAACGCTAGTTCTACTACGTAATGCGTTGTGGTTAGTGGTATGTAGTGGTTACTTTAAAAAAAATTATTATGAATTTATAATACTGCTTACATCTAGAAATGCAAATCTTGTACTTTTCTTCTCATAAAACCTTTTGTTTTTTTTTGTAAAGCGTGACTCATATCTACTTAAATTAAAGGAAATCGCACTTGGTAATTCAATTGATTTGCAAGAATGTATTTATTTCCTCACAAGTTTATTGACCTGTAAAGTATATGTGTCAAACTTGAGATGACAGTTTCTACGTCTCGTTAAATTTAAATATCAGTCGTGGCAATATACACTCTGTTCACCAACGATTAGATACAGAATTAAGTATTTTTTGCTTGAAGGCGATATCACAGTACACCACCCACGCTGAGCCGCCTTAACTGTGTTTGTACCTCATTGGAATTGAGCCTAATAAAAAATAAATCAAATACCTACCTAATATGAGCCATAATCTGGCAATATATATTGGGAGACTTTCTTTTCTTTCAGATAATAATTATTTTAAATCGAATTTTCAGGATAAAGAGTGTTCTGTCAGTCTCGTGGTTCTAAGCCTACCTACCAATTTTCAGGCACATCGGTTCAGTAGTTTAAGAGTAAAAACACACAGACATACAAAGTAACTTTCGTAATTATGATATTAGTAAGTATGGATATCTCCTAAACACTCGGTTAAACGTGGGTCCGGCTCTTGATCTGGTGCCTCTGCCTAACCCTTCCGGAAATAAAAGGCGTGAGATGTTGTTGATGAATGTTTTTATATCTCCTTATATGTAACCCAAAGTCTTATTCGAATTTCGATTTTCGAATAAGGGTTTATACTTAAAATAACCAAAACTAGTGATATAATAAGATTATTAAGGCGGTAACTTATGGTATGGCGCGAAATTCAAATTTTTTCACGTTTTTTTTTATTTTTTTGGCGAAAGTATTCATTTTAATAAGTACAAGTATAATTTTTACATACGCGAATTCATTTAAACTTTATTAAAAATGTAATACTTTCGCCAGAATAAATAAAAAACACGAAAAAATTTGAATTTCGCGCCATAGCGAGAGTTACCACCTGTAGTAACCTTCTTAAACAACTGTGTTAAAAATTATTGTTTGTTATCAATTAAGCGCCAGTTTATTTCATAATCATTATCAAATGAATATTGAAGTACTAAGTACTTAAAATTAGATTTAAGTCCTTAGTAAAATTAACAATATAATATTCCGTAAAATTAAAAATTAAAAAACGACACGATAACGGTGTGGATTGCAAAACAGACACAAGTCCAAGTCAGAAAAACGTTTACGAACGAAGTGAACACGATAATTAATCCCAAGCGAAAGAATTGAGGATACGAGTTTTAATATATGATCAAACGAACTTCTCAAGTGAAGTTCGATCAATATTATATGAGTGGTTTCATTTGAAGGTATAAATCATTTCACTAGGTAGTCCTTTCACCTACAAGGCAACATTCGCACGTTCTTACAAATAACTATTAGTCGATCGATTTAATCGATATCGATTACTCGATTAATTTGAAATTTACCCATGCTCCCATCCCTACCACTCTACGCGCCCATCACTAGCAGCGTCCGCCAAGCCTGTCATTCTTTTTAGAGATAGTTTTCTGGCATAAATTACGTCGTTTATTGACTTTTTTGACAAAACTCGGGATTTGGGTAGGGAGGGTGATTTATATCTTCAAATGAAACCACTCATATAATATTGATCGAACTTCACTTGAGAAGTTCGTTTGATCATATATTATATTTCGTGGTTTCATTTTCGATATAAATCATTTCACTAGGTAGATGTTTAGAGACATTGTTTTGTCTATATTTTTTCATGATAATGAAACAATATTAATTTAAAAGATGTAATTTTGGCTAGTTTTATTTGAACTCTCAGTATAGGTACCTACAATTATTAAATAATATTACTCATCTTATTAGTTAAAAACACTATATTTTAACATATAAAAGTAATCATTATAGTTAGTTTATAGAGTACTTCAAAGTTTAACATTGCGTAGTTAATTAGGTAAGTACTTGGTAGGTATGTACTCAGCTACATTATTTATAACATACTTATATTTAATGTATATTTTTTAATGAACTAATTTGGTCAGAGATTTGATAAAAAATTGATAATCAATCATCATAGGACATTGATAAGTTTAGCAAACTTGTTAGAGGTAGAGGTCCAGGCGGCCGTCTTTTGATCTGATCAAGATTGACGCCGGTAGCATGAGCAGCCGATGTGGCGGCGGCGTGTCGCGTGCTGCTGTGTGTGCCGTACACCGCAAGGATCTGCCTGATCCACATGCTTATTGACTATGCTGTTGTGTTCCTGTAAGGACGTTAAGCTTCACAGTTATTAAGAGGTGATTGGCTTATTTAGGTCTGATTTATTTAGTTAAGGTTATATAACCGTCTTATATATAGACGGATTCACCGTAAGATAAAGTAAAACTAACAATGGTTGATAGCTTTTGATTGCATTTAGCGCCTATAGTTTTGATAAAATTTTCATTTACTTTATGATTCTAATGCCATTGCTATTTTTATTTATAATAATCTGTTATTTAGAGAAAGACTTTCAACCATGTGTGCTGTAGGCTGTAGATAATGTTAGTATAAAGCTACTTTTGTCTAGGATAAGTTCATTCTTGTTTGGTATACATTTTTAGAGATTTTTGAGAACCAATTGTGGATACTTAGTACCTGTGTACTTTGGTGGATTGGGTGTTAGTTTATAACATCTTTAAGGAAGGCGCTGATGCAATCATCCGAAGAAATATTTCTGCCTAAAAGCAGAGATAAAGCGGTGGCTCTTATGATGATGCCCTGTGAATCCTGTTATGCGTCTTTTTCGAAGACGTCGGAGGGAAAAGTAATTACACTAACAACAGAACATTCGAAAGAATCTGCTGAAGATGAGATGCTGTTGAGGGGATAATGAGACCTGGCATTGCCTGCTCGAGCATACTGCGGCACTCAGGGTAAGCGTGAGTAGGAGAGGGTGACGGTCCCTGTTAGTAGACAACATAGGTTTTCGTCACGCCCTCAAGTGATTATTACGAAATAACT
The DNA here is from genome assembly GCA_951802225.1 of Euspilapteryx auroguttella. Classification (NCBI taxonomy): domain Eukaryota; kingdom Metazoa; phylum Arthropoda; class Insecta; order Lepidoptera; family Gracillariidae; genus Euspilapteryx; species Euspilapteryx auroguttella. The sequence goes on along the minus strand of OX637664.1, from coordinate 4,440,086 downwards.
ATATCAATCAATGGAGGATAACAGGCAGGTCTAGAAGTACTAGAAGGGAATACTAGAATACTGGTCGTTTTGTCCTCAGTAATTTTTTGAAGGCCGTTAAGAAAAACTAAAAATGAAGGATCGGCATAGAAAAAATATGCATCTGCCCCTTTGTAGCATCTGGGTCTTGTTTCAAAGAAAAGTATTTCTTAAGTTTTGCGCTAGAATGTTTGAAAAGCATCTTTAAATTAAATCTTCGATCTGCCTCTAAATTATATTTCGTGTAATATAGGATGCTAATAGCTAGATTTTTCGCTTCTCGAACCAAGGCCAAATATATCTGGTAAGTTAATTGAAATTAGGAAATTGTATGCAACTTCGTGTCGTAATGTAGCTGATAGCTAATGCTAATATGTTATCTACCCATAATAAAAATTAACAAATTGTTTAAGTTTCGGGGCATCTAAGGTTTAGTATATTGCTAATAATACGACATATAATTACTATAGTAAGTTTGAGTTACGACTTTACGACTCGAGTCCGTGTTAACTTATGAATCATATTTTTGTGTTTAAATGAAATTTTAAAAGCTTTTAATATTATTATCTCATCAATTCAGGTCCTGTAAAATAATTATCATAGTATTCTCTGAATAGAAGGTAGGTAGAAGGTACCTGTACCTTTGCCTTTCAAGTATTTTTGGTTTCAACCAGCCTTTTGTAAAATGCTGCGCTAGCGGACATTAGGATGCCAATCATTTGTGAAAATTATCTGATTGTAACAGGTGGTAGTTGAGAACACTTCAGAACCAATTCTATTATTTTATTACGTTTATGGCTTGTAAGTGATAAAGTCATATTTAAGTCATCTACTTACTTAAATCCTGAAAATTTGTAATTATTTTGTGGCTATAAGCTACTATTTTCATAGTTTTTAATAAAGCCCAAGCACTCGAGTGATTAGAGTGTAAACCTAACTTTATTTAAATATTCCATGTAACTACGGTCTATGTAAAGGATATCGTCACATACAAAAATTTACCAATTTTTGACCAAATGAACGCAAGTGACCTACGACCCCTTCTTTAATCTTAGTAAAAGTTCTAGGCGCTATCGTGAGCCAATAAGATAAGGCATTGGGTTGAAATCATAGGTGGATAACAAGATTCTGTGTGTTCACATCCTTAAACAGGAAACGTGGGTAAGTACTTACGATAGTTTTAAGCGACAGAAATAAAAAGTTACGAGACATTTTAGGTCAATAGATGCCATGTAATAATAGCTTGCATGCTGTTCTGCCATTTCGAAATGAAGTTTAGTTACTTACAAATTTATTACAGTTTTAGGTTAAAATGAAATCTCTTACCTCCAATTGAATTGGTGTCAAAAAGGTTTTAGATACGATTTCTAGCAAATTATTAGTTGCGATTGACATTTCTTGTTGTTACTGTGCTAACCATGTTACAACAGGAACATATTATTGCTCAAGTGGAAAATTAGAAAAAGATTTAATTATTCTGTTACAAATCCAATTAAGGATACCTTTATTGTTTGTGATATACAATACAACCAACACATTTTAAAAATATTGTACTGAATTCTGCCAGAATGGTGGTTGAGCACGTGGCCTGATGGGTCGTTCTCTAAACGTGCGACTGCGTCGGTATTGGGTCGTTGTAATTTGGAACTTGACGAGTGGTATCTTCGTACTCTGGCCCTGGCACGCCCCCCCCCTTGTTTTTCGCAAAGCGAGGAGGGCCTGAGTTTTCCTGAAACTGCGGCCAAGCTGTGCCCGTGGAGCTCGTAGAGGCGGCTGTGTTGTGTAAGCAACAGTATTTCTGGGAAGACTACTGTCTTCCTGATTTGAAGGCATTGCTATTCAATTTTGAAGCTTAATTTAATTTTCTCTAAAATTTGGCACCGAACAGTGCTTTATCTCGTTTTCTGTACTGAAAGATATTCAAAAACGTCTTGGTAGACCTGGTGCGGTCTTTTAAATGCGAGCTTGTGTCTCCGAGCTATAAAGGTTGCATGAACTACGGGAGCCCTCGCTTAGAATCTTGATTGCCTCTATTTTATATCTTGAGTTAGGAGAATGGCCATGGCCCTACTCCCCGATGTGATGTGAAGTCAGTCCAAGTTGAGATGAGAGTATTTTAGTATTTAGCTTTGAAGCTTGAACCAATATGTAGTTGCTAGGTATAGTATATTGCTGAAGGATTTTTTCCTTGATTTCTCTAGCCATTTGAGAGAGATTATCGTAGATTCAATCACACAACTTTAGTTCATCATCCAGGGCTTCGCCCAGGGTTAATAAAATTTATGGGTCCAGTTCCGGAAATTTAAACTTTGCCTCAGGGTCCGAGTTCAATTGGTTGGTGTAACCGCTACTAGTTCCAATAAGGAAGTTATTGCTGGTGCTTGGACCTGTTTGGTATTGAACCTGGACCTGGTATTGAAAGTGATCACTGTTGGGGCAGTGGTGGCAATTGGCACTTGGTATGTCGCCATCATGATTTTTGGTGATTCAGTCTCATTTAGACCTGATCATGGGTTGTAGGGAATAGTTTCGGCTAGAAATATATCCTCATATTCGAATGATATTTGCTCTGGGCACATTCCTTAAATTATAAAGGCGTTTCGCCTACTGGAATAAGAAGAAAAAAGAAAATTATGCTTTTTATATTTTTATACCTAAAAAATTATGATTATTTTTGCATTTTGCCGCGTTCCTATTGGAATCTATGGCAGTATGGTAGCCTGGTTCATATTTGAATCTATGGCTTTGCAAAAAAAAATATTTTAATGATAAAAACTGATGTACAGTTTTAAATTTTGCCGCGTTCCTATTGGAATCTATGGCAGTATGGCAGCCTGGTTCTTGTTCGAATCTATGGCTTTGCAAAAATATTTCTTTTACACTTTTTAAATGTAAGTTTATGCAGAATTTCAATTCGAAATTTCTGTCTAAATATTTTTTTTTTTTTTTTTTTGAAGGTAGGTAAGCAGATGAACTTACCGTAACATTAGACATTGTCTCTCGATTTATAGTATAAGGATAATGAAATCCATCAAAGTTTAAGTAACTCACTTAATTTTTTGTTAAATATTCGTAGGATCTTTTCGGTATCTTGAAAAATTTTTTTTTTTTTTTTGCGAACAAGATCCGAACGCGTGCTTTCGTTGCCTCGCACGGAAAAAGAATGACAGGCTTGGCGGACGCTGCTAGTGATGGGCGCGTAGAGTGGTAGGGATGGGAGCATGGGTAAATTTCAAATTAATCGAGTAATCGATATCGATTAAATCGATCGACTAATAGTTATTTGTAAGAACGTGCGAATGTTGCCTTGTAGGTGAAAGGACTACCTAGTGAAATGATTTATATCGAAAATGAAACCACGAAATATAATTGCATATTTTGTGCATTTCACGGCAGTTTTTGCCACAGAACATTTAAATGTTCTATGGTTTGTGCGCTATACAAATATAGACAAAAATTGAATAAGTTCAATTCGAACCACATTTGAACCAAATTTGGTTGAATGTGAAAACTTTTGTATTTTCTGAATGAATGAATTAATGATATTATCTTTATTGCACAAAAAACACAAAAACAAGAACATTAATAAGTACAGTAAGTTGACCATATCGCTTTAAGCGATTTCTTCCAGGTAATCTGTTTGAACCTGAAGTACAGGCCACCAATATATACAAATACTAAAGTTAAATTTTGCACAAAACAATACGTTTCACAAATAAGCGTACAAAGCAAAATATTTTTTAAAATCTTTGAAAGAGACAGGATACTTTGTTGATACTTTATGAAAGGTATTTTTTGAAATCACACAAACATTTCGGGCGAACAAAAATAAATTCGAATGGTGTTTTTTTTGCAATGGGACATTTGCAGACACAGTTATTGCTACCACACTACCACCTTATTTCTCTGTACTAAAGGCTCAAAATGAAATAGCATTTTAATTAAATTTCTGTTAAATGTACGTCCATTGTTGTGTCTTTTTCGGGAGTTAAGAGAGTCGCGATGTCCTTAATTTTAGTTATTTCTCAGTAGAGATTGAAAACGAAATGTAAAATGTGTTGATTAAATCATTTAATGTGTGTTTACGCTTTTTAAGTGGTTGTTTTGTTTACTGTACAGTTTCGCTGATTTAAAATAAAGAATTCTTACTGAATTGAACAATTTTTTTCAAAATCATGCTGAAATTTTAAATTAAAATGTAATAGACAGCTGAGAGTCAAGCTTATTTTTATTAATAATGACTTTGTTTGAGTTTGTTTAAAGAGAATTTGCTAAAAATCAATCTCTCTGTATGTAGCTTTTTCTGCCACCTTCTGCAAAGTAATAAAACAAAACAAAGACAAAATAAATTGCCTTGAATTAGATCAGGAATTGCTGTTCGTTTGTCTCGCTTAAACTAGAGAACGGCTGGGCCAACTTATTAAATTTTGGTTTTAAAATGTTTGTCGTAGCCAAGTGAGAAAATATAAAAAAAAAAAACACCTTTCAAAGCGTCCGCAGTTGCGAGCACAGCCTGTAAAAAATAAATATCTAGGTGGTAATCTACCATTACTTAAAAAGTTAAGACACATTCCTTTTCGAAAAAAAAAATTATGTGCTTGTAAATGCTACATAAGCTCACCCCATTTACGCACACTCGCGAACATAACAAAGTCAATGAGACATCGAAAATTCGAATTTTGAAAAGTTATTAGCTTATAGTATGTCATTTCCGGTCCAGTGGATGGCAACACTGGCCCCCCGTCATCTTGCCTCGGGCGACGAGGGCCAATGGGAGCGCGTTCGGTATTCAAAATTATTTCAAATCATAATTGTATGATACTTGATGAATTTGGAATGAAAATGCAAGTGTACATTTTTTTGTGACCTTACATTTTGATATATTATAATTGTATAATAGAGAAATAAATGAAATGTCGATATTTAATATAGGAAATGGTTGTAGACTGCGCATGTTAGAGAAGAACAATAGGTAGGCCTTTTCCAAGCAGTAGGAAGATTCACGCTCCTTAAAATAACATTAAAGAAAAACTTTGTTTTTATTTCGTCTAAACATCTCTAAATTATTACTCCCCAAAGGTAAGGAAATTGACAAAATCACCGGAAATTAACTGAAATTGTATGATAGAGATGTACCCTAACCTAAACCCTAACTTAAGAGCAGTGGAGTAAACCGTCAAAATCGTATTTTTAATAAGTCAATATAGTCAGGTGAAAACTGTTAAGAAAAATTACAGAAATAAAAACATCAAATTTCTGCACAGCGAGAGATTATCTGAACGTTACGCTTTTTATATGAACTAGCTACACTTACTACGTTGGATTCAGCAAATGCATGCTCTCTGTAAATGAATATTTTTTCTAGTAGGCTGATCGCCAATAGCAGTCGAATGCGATAGCAATTCCAATTAATGAGCGTCCCCTTAGGGGTGGGGCATCTACCGGCATCTCTACCATGGATACTCTAATGTAAAATCAACCTTTGTTCAATGTCATTTAAAAAGTATTTATTCTGATGAGGCATCACATAACACTGACAGATGATAATATTTGTGTATCATCTGTCAGTGTGATGTGATTATTTTGTAAGAAATAGTTTTTATCTCCTATTCTTAATTTGCATAATACTTGTTGGATTTTGGCAATAAAGCATTTTTTATCTTTAACTTACTTATCGCATCTCATCTCACTATCTCACTAATATTGTTACTTATTCACGTCTAAAGGGCTAGAGCGATGAAATTTGGTATGGAGTGAGCTTAAAGCCTGAATTAACACATAGGCTACTTTTTACTGCGGTAATAAACCGCAGATAACACTGCCAGGCACAGCTAGTATATTTATTTATGCTGACTTTTTAAAAATAAAATTATAAAAAAACACATGTAGTCTAGAATCGAGTTTCATTCGAGTTACCCCAATATAGTAACTCGACTACTTGGCGCGGCATCGCCCAGGGCGGTCCCGCGCCGCCCTCGGCAGTCCGCGGGCGGATTGCGACGCGGCCTGTACCGTCCGTCAACCGATTAATTATTTACGAATTACAATCGAAAATGTGAAACCTCTACTTTTCGCGCAAAATTTAAATTTGGAACTTTTTCTGCATTTAGAATCTCTGGATGCGGAAGTGGTTCAGTATCTGTGGAAATCATTCGGCTTGATGCTGCATTTTAATTAAAAACTTCTTTATCAAAGCCTCGTGTGTTTAATTAAATTCGATTTGCTGCGTTGGTGTAGCTCTATATTATACAAAAATTGTCCTCAAATATTGATTTTCGTTGGTTTTGCTTTTTAAGTTGAGTCTTTAAAAACTAGTTAGGGTGTCTCAGCAAAAAAAAAAAAAGTTAATTTATACAATAGATGTTATAAATTATATCTGTATCGAAACGATACTAAAAGCTGTAAATGGCAAATGTATAAAAATATAAATAGATTTTTAAATTCAATTGGTACCTTGTATTATAAACCTTTTTTAATTTATTACAAAAACTGTAGAATCTATTAAAACATTAACAGATAAGCTAGTGAAACACAAACCAAAACACTAAGATTAGACTGCGGTTATAATTGCTCAGGGTTGAAGATCATAAAATTTACTTGGGACTTTTGATAATATAGGAAATCATGAATTAAATATAACTAAAAGTGTAACGTTTTAAAAAAACAATCAAAGAAAATATTGTGTGTGAAAAGTGAACAAAAAAAGTGGCGCTGGCGTACGTAGATCTTTCCAGTGTGATCGAGGTGCAGGTAAATAAACAAAACGATAAAAACAATATTAATAACATAATTAAAAATAATTTGCTGTTAGTTTGTCTCGCTAAAACTCGAGAACGGTTTACGATTTAGCTGATTTTAGTTTTGAAATGCTTGTGGTAGTCCACGAAAAAGTTCAAATTCGGTAAGAAATATAATGGAAAAGTACTACATATACACGCAGACAAAGCCGCAGGCACAGCTAGTCTATAGTATAAAAATGAATCGCAAAATGTGTATAAGCGCATAACTCAACAACGCCTGAACCAATTTTACTAATTCTTTTTTTAAATGTTCGTTGAAGTCCAAGGATAGTTTTTACGGCTACAAAAATTCGAATAATGAAACCGGGAAAATAACATGGTAATGGCAACATGGCTAGGCAGTAGGAATTTCGCCAGGTAACCTAGTTTAAATTATTACTGACTGTGAAACCTGTACTTTGATACTAAATAAATATATTATTATTATATTATTATTATTATAGTTTAAGATTAAAAAAACTATATTTAACTAAAAGAACTTTTTTAGTTAACTCAACCCCGATTTGAGCCAGTAGTGGTAAGAGTAGCAAGGAGATAGAAATCCAAATTAAAGTAAATAAGTAAAGTAAGACAAATAAGTCAGTTGATAATCAGTTGGTTGAGAGCATATTCCTTGTTCTGTGGTCTTAAAGGTGAAGCTTAACTGAATTTCAGTGTCTTCCTAGCTTAAATTACGAGGCCGAAATACGTGATTCCATCGTAACAGATTTGTCTATATGTGTCTCGTGCGCCCTAGACTGTATTACTAAATAACAACAGCTATTTTTCAATACAGAAAAACCGGAAGTGTTACGCCGACTTAGACCGGAACTGTACCATAACCTGATTAACATCCAATCTACTGAAATTCTAAAAAAAATATAAGTCTAAATGCTATTTCCATGATTTAGATTTCCCTTTGAAAACTAATGAACATGTTTTTAATTACACTCTCCTGTATTTGATTGATAGTCGAATCGTAAACCTAGTGAATTAATATTCAATCATTTTTATTGGTTCAAATTACTACTGTCGTTGAGATATCATGGCAACTCTATACTCATCTCTAAGATTCTAATAAAGTCAACAAAACATCTCAACATTTTTTTCTTAAGCTATTAAAATAACCTGAATTTTCCCATTTATTATTACTTGGCAAAAAGGTAAAAGGTTTATTGGTGGCAACGATTGGGCATCATACCCGACATAGTTTATTTATCCTAACAATAGGTTTCCTGGAAGAAATCGTTCTGAGCTATAAGACCGGCCATTGCAATTAATGTAATAAATTATGTTTGCAATACAGTGTCTTTTTTTAAATAAAAAAAAAACAAATAAATATTGAATGCTTTGCTTTAAGCTCGAGAAACCATAGTGAGAACTTCCTTAATAGGGCATTAAAATTCGTCATGTGAATCGACATAACAATATCCGTTGAATAAATAGCTCGTGAGCATCTGATTGATAGATATATTGCCGTTAAATAACTGTTTTTATAAATTGTTTTTTTTTTTTTTTTATGTTTTTTATAAATAATTTCCTTTAGGAACAAGTTTTGGTGACATGGATGTTTGCTTCTTTTTTATTTTTTGAATCAATCGATCGAAATAGTTAAATAACTGCATCTTCATTGGTCTTTTTATTTAATTGCAAAACGTTAAAGATATGCATGAGATGTTATATAAAATTACTTACTTAATTAGATCTAATTTAGTTTAAGATTTCCAAAATTATTGATAGAAACATAAGACGGTAAATATAGTATAGCTGAATGTATAGTAGGCAGGGCAAAAACCTACCCGCCTTACCTTGCGTAGGTACTGCATAAAGGCTAAAAATCAATCAAAATGGGTACCCTATAGTACTGGCCAGTGGAAACATGTGCAAAAAAAATAAACTTAGTCACATTTTTATATCGAAGTATTCAATTATTTAAAAAAATAAGAGCAGTGAAGTAACGTTAAAACAAATTAACTATAATGTTAGTTATTGGTAAACATAGCCACGCCCAAAGCAATTAAAATCTAAAAAAACAAGTGTCATAAAACAAGGTGTGTTGTAATTGTAACGGATTGTAATTTTACATTAGCACACTAGAGTTTAGAATTATAAGCTCATTAGGATATTCTAATTATATTACACTAATATACTTTAAAGGTATGTAAATAGTTTTTTTTATCGTGAACAATATTTTCGAAAAAAAAATTAAACCTTTATCTTGAATCACTTCATCTATCGGAAAAAATCCGGCATCAAAATCCAATACAAAGTTTTAAAGATTAAAGCATACATATGGATAGACGCGGGAAGCGAGTTTGTTTTTTACTATGTAATGATGATATTATGTATATATGCTTGTTTGTTTCTCTCTATCAGTTTGTTTCTATCAATAAAAGGGATAAAATAAAGCCAAATAAAAAAAAAACTTACGAGATGCAGGGAGAAGCGCTTCAAATTAGTAACTGAATTGTCTCTCATTGTTTTTGCCACACATTGCGATATCTTTATGGCAGTCAGTAACGGAAGAGTTTCATGTAGGTACCTATATTGTATACTGATGATGGTGTCTGGCGTGATGCGCTACATTACAACTACATGCCACTTAATATCATTACTAGTTACCTGTCTATCATTATGTAGATCATATAGTTAAGTATTCTAATTCGGAGATCGCGTGCTCGAGTTGCTTCGAAACATTTTATGATTCTTAGTATTAGGTACTCTTGGCAAATGTTAGCTAAATATGATGATAGAATCTAGCAATAATTACTTATATTAACACTATAGCATAGTGATTCTATTTACTAAAGGTAGATTCGTTTTAAACATTATTTTGTTAAGTCACATAGTGATTGTGTACGGGCTGCTGTTAGCTAACCCGTACGGGTAAGTAGTTAGTTATTAAGTTTGGCAAGTTTATAGGTTCCCGAGGGTAAGTAAATGAGTCCAGTAATTATAAAGCACAAATTACTATAATGATATAAACACGTATAGCACAAATACAGTATATAGGTAGCTCTGTAGTGGCTCAGTTCGCGGTCAGTGTTGGACTGAATAATATTTAGGTATTACTTAGGTAAACGCGTCGCGTAAGCTAAAATGTATAGGTACTGGCCTGTACATGCTGCCAAGGGCCAGAGAAAATCAAAAATTATTAAGTTTCTGAACCATTACAGTTTACAAATGTTATCAAATACATTTCAAAATAAGTTTCAATTAAGATAAGTAGGTAAGTTAAGGAAATATAAGTAAGTATCAATTACATTTCACCTTAAATATTTAAGTAAAGTAGTAAGTAAGTAATTATATTCATAAAAGTATTAAGAACATTGCAAATTAAAATATTTAAGTATTATAAGTAGGTATTATATAAATAGGTACGCAATATAAACTAGTGAAAATACAAATCACGTAAATCTAAATTAATTCACTCGCACTGCACTGCACTATTCAAAGTTGAAACCTCGTCGAGATGTCTTTGCAGTCTCCGCTGGAGTTGCCTGTCGATTCTCCTGTTGGCCTCTCGTTTGGGTCAAGTCGACCAGTTCCATCTGGGATTGGTTTCGTAGTGCTGGTTGTGTTGTCGTGACTATTATCTCTCTAGGTGCTTTTAAGCACCGTCTCTTTATAAGCCAGCAACAACCGACAATAATAGCTCCCATTACAAGTACAGATGATACGGTGTAGTGGTGTATATCATGTACCGAGATAGAAGTAGGTAGCTTTTCTTTGCTTTTTTGTTCTTTTATCTGCTTTCCTAATCTTTGGAGGCTATCGGTGTTGTTCATATCCTCCAGATTCAGTTGCAGTCGTTTTAAGTTCACTGTAAGTAAATTGTTCGGTGCATTTAGGATAGGCACGTCAATCTTTCGGCTTATGTCGATTTTATTGTTGCCAAGAGTATTGTAGGAGTATATAGTAGCATCTTCCTTCTGTATTATGCAACCTTGACCTAGAGCGATCAACCCGGTGTTGTTAAGTGCTGACGCTGATGTCATCTGTTCTCCGCATACCACACGTAGTTGGCATGTTTTGCAGCAAGTGTAGAGCCATAGGTTTGTTTTGCGTAACTTGATCCACTCATCGGCGCAGTCGGACTGTATCAAGTTGCATTGTAGATCGTCTCTTTGGCTTAAAACCTTTGCTTCACAGGGCGCCGTCTTGCTATTTAAGTTATAAGTGGGGTGATGTGCGTGACAAAATAAGTTTTCTGACTGTTTGTCACTTGTTAAGCATTGACGGATGTCCTCTTCCTCCATAGTTATATACGTGTTCTTGGCGAAGTTGATAGCGATGTAGTTATTAGTCAACTTAAGTTTGTATTGATATGTTCCTTTGTTTATAGATAGCGGTATAGCTCGGTATAAAGTGTATTCATCATCGCTTACAAGAGGTATATGTAGTTCAAATAGCAGGTACTGCTCAGTTATTCTCGCCTTGACGTATATCAGTTTGTAAATGTCTTCAATATCGTCTTGGATGTTTTTAATTGGTAGAGTTAATTTCTTTCCTATTGAAGCGGATATTTTATGTAGTTGCTCCGTAAGTTCCGCTGGCGTAAACAGTTTCATATCTAAGTGTCCTCGAAATATGTCAGTTAGTGCGTTGATAAGCATAGTTTGTTGTTGTTTTAAGTTATTAATAAGTAGGTTGGCTATTAAGGTGCCAGCGTTTATTTGATTCATTAATGACATCTGTAGTAAACGGTTATCAATTTTCTTGAAGTCTGATCGTGATTCATTTATGTATTGATTTAACTTTTTAAATTGTCCGTTTACGAACTTTTCACTCTTCTTAATCATATTGTTTTCGGCCTCTATGATCAAAGTTTGGTTTTTTATTAGACCGATGTTAGTTAATGCATTCAAACATTCAACCGTAGTGTCGTGTAGTTTCCGAAAATCGAATGCGTTTGCATGCTGCAGTTGACCTTGGTTCAGTAGCGTATTTATGTAAGATGAGAACAGCAGTCTTTTATTGTCGTAGCGATGCTGCACTATCTCCCAGCACGACTCATAGTTGTCGGCAGATACGCTCAGATGCTGTATGAGTTTTTCGGCTTCACCTTTTAGCTTCGTTTTAAGATGTTGCATCTTTTGGGTGTTGTTGATGAGAGGGTTAGAATGTATTGTCTCGATAAAGATGTCCTTGAACGAAACCCATTTGTTATAATCGCCAGAGAATTCTGGAATCTCTACCTTTGGGGTGGATTTTTGGTAGTGGAGGTTAGCCCAAATTTTCTTATTGAGCTCTTTACGCAAGTTTTCGTAAATGCTCTCTAATTTCTCATACTCACGATCATAAATCTCGTTGGATCCTCGAAGCAGATTGTCTAGCTCCCAGTGAGTTTTATCTATTGAGTCCCATTTCGACTTTAAAATGCTAAGATTGTCTTCCAGATCCCATTTTTCCTCGATGCTGGAAACATTAATCTTCAGTACAGCTCTTTGAAAAGCCTTAAAATGGCATTGTTGTTGCCGTAGTAGGATCGTTTTCCTATCAGTTGAGATATCATCTATCGGGCCGAAGATGTCATGTTGCACGACGCCGAACATACCTGATGATTCTCCCCTAGCTCTACCAGGAGACGGTTCCGTTATAGTCGCCTTAGCGCTCAGTTTAGTTAGTTGTTGTACTTGCAGAGCAAGCATTTTCTCCTTGGTTTTTCGATACAACTCCTTAGTCTTACTAAAGACGTTGTCAGTAAAGTAGGTAACGTTTCTTACCTCTTGCTGGTTGAGAAGCTCGTCGTTGTCGGCGAACTCCTTCCAGTGAGCCTCTAAAGCTGCGATGCGCTTTTCGAGATACTCCAGTGTTTTCCTCTCGGGGGAATCTTTGTTAAAGTTAGTGCATATAGTTTTTATATTATCGAAGCATTCTTCTTGTTGCTCGATCAGTTCTTTGATGGTAGCCATCGTTAGTAGGTTTGTCAGTTGTCAGTGTACGTTGGTATATAAGTAATAAAAGATTCCAAACCTCCGTTCAGCTTGAAGCAGTAGGTAATTTCCAGTAATACGCACACCAGTTGAGTTGATCGGTAAGTAGGTCAGCTGTTGACCTCAGTAGATGTACATCCAGTCGCTAGTTCTACTCGACGTGCTGTAAATCCGATCCTGCGCCGCTGCTTGACGCAATGTATCACAGAAAACCGGAACACGCAAGTCAGTTGTAGGTTCGAAGGACCATATGTACGGGCTGCTGTTAGCTAACCCGTACGGGTAAGTAGTTAGTTATTAAGTTTGGCAAGTTTATAGGTTCCCGAGGGTAAGTAAATGAGTCCAGTAATTATAAAGCACAAATTACTATAATGATATAAACACGTATAGCACAAATACAGTATATAGGTAGCTCTGTAGTGGCTCAGTTCGCGGTCAGTGTTGGACTGAATAATATTTAGGTATTACTTAGGTAAACGCGTCGCGTAAGCTAAAATGTATAGGTACTGGCCTGTACAGATTGTCTGTTACTCTTTTGCCTAAAAATAAACTAAAAAGCAGAGAGGAGATAAGCACTACCGTTTTAGAAAGATTACTATCTATCTGGTAAGTAGCTAGTCCTTCCAAATAAAATTAAAATTGTAGCGCCTATTATGGTCCACATTGTTATAGACCGATCTCTCACTCAGTATGTTTATAGGAAGAATATTTGTAACTTATTGTGCAGCTGGCGAAAACAATAAATACTTATTTAAGTATTATACATACCTGAGGATTATCACTTAGATATATCCTGAAATACCTTTCCACTTTCTACTATTCGTGGTTCATTTAGCTGATTTTGGTTTTGAATTAATCGTAGTAGTCCAGGGAAGGTTAAAAGGGTGAGAAATATAGAAAAATTTAGGGGAAGTTACTAAAAACAACTTTTTTTAATATAAATTTGGACGCATTACGAATTTCGCTGGGATAGCTAGTTAAAAATAAATATTTCACTAAATTCTTATTTAGACATCCTGTTCTTGTTCCTATATTATGTATTTGTTATTTAAATTCTACTGAATGATTGCATTTTTTCTATTTTTGTAATTTCATCCTAGTTAAAATTTGAACAACACCTTTTTTTCGTTCTAGAGGCCTTGTTAGAAAGATAATTAAACATTTTATATTCTTTAGTAGGTACTTGTTGAGTTAGAGCGACCGGCAGTGCTAAAGAACACTAATTTACTTTTAGATAAGTTAATTACTACTTTTATTGACTGTTGCTTAGCCGCTAAAATATAAAATATTTTTTTCTAAAGTATATTAATCATGCTGTGATTTATGGCCATCAGCTTGTTGAGTCTCTATTAACCTTTTTTTGTTAATAATTAGTAACGGGTATGTATTTTTTTGACAAACTCTTTAAATACTCAGTTTAGTATCATTTTAAAATACTGAAATAAAATATTACAAAAAATACTGTCCGATCTTGTGTAACCTTCACCAGGTCGTCTGACCACCTTATCTGCTACTGCTTACTCTGCATTTTCTGGTGCGCGGTCGTCTCTAAGACACAAATAATTTAATATGAAGACGTTTTTCTTCTCACTGAAAAAACTTCAAATTTAAAGTGCATTTAGACAGTCAGTTAGTAACTAAAATCTAGTATTTTTTTGTTTTATAAGAGTTTATTTTAAGAACTCTAGACTTTTTTTTGTATTACGCAAGCGTTCCAAATACGTCTGCGATTTTGATAAATAGCTACACCTAGACCTCGCTACCGAAAATTAATCACTTACAAATGTTTTACTCATTACATTTAAATACACTTTAGTCATTTATGTAAAACCTGTTAATAACTACTGCGTTTTTTTGCAATAATGAGTAGGTAGGTACCTATGAGTTAATCCTGATGTTCTTAATAAATAAGGACATTGTCCATTTCGAGAAAGGCAAACATTGACATCATTATGACAATATAATCATGTGTCGCATGAATTGGATTATAGTAGTAGAGCTATAACCACGCTACGTACGTAATGGCGACGTATAGTGGATTCCCTCGTCCCCATCCAGGGGACATAGGAAATGAAGTCAAGACTTACAATATGTTATACCTTGTAAGCCGCGCAGTTAAAGAAACGATTTGAAAATGGCGGCCGAACGCATGATATCTCGCGTATGTTAGTAGTTCGCGTGTAGTGGCAATGGCAGCCATTTCAAGTTCGTTTCTTTATGTGCGCAGGTTATATTATCCTATATTGAATAAATCATTTTTCATTTTCATCTCTCGATTATGATTCTAACTCATCACAATTTTTCCCACAGGAGCGGCTCGGCGGTGGCGGGCTCGGCCTCGGCGGCGGAGGGTTCCGCGGAGGCGCGCAGCCCTCCCTCGCGGACTTCCAGCCCCCCTACTTCCCGCCCCCCTTCGCGCCCGCGCCGCACCCCGCCAGCCCGCATCATCAGCAACAGGTGAGTTGACAAGGAGCAATAGGGCTGTCATCAGACTCAGCATACCTGGTCACCACCTGACTGGACACTCCTAACTGCGCGCGGTTGCATACTAACTAAATGCCAACCTCGCGCGGTTTCTGGAAAATTCAGAACGGAAGTCGGGACAAAGTTCTCCGTATCAGCTAGTCTATACTTATATACCCATCAATATATATAAAACTCTTCCGTTACTGACTGACTGACTGACTGACTGACTGACAGACAACGCAGAGCCGAAACTAATGGGAGTAGAAAGCTGAAAATTGGCACGTGGGTTCCTTGGGGAGTGTAGGTGAGCACTAAGAAGGGATTTCCCGAAATTCCCACGGGAACGGGAAAAAACGGGAGTTTTGTGTTTAAGAGAAATCTGCGCGAGTGATGCCGCGGGGCAGCCTCTAGTAATAGTATAAAAGAAAAGATTTCATTCTGTGTTTGTTTTGCATTGATTGCTCCGAGACACCCAAGCGATTTCAAAAATTCTTTCACTATTGGGAAGCTACACTATCCCCGAATGACATAGTCTGTAACGAATATTTTCGAAAATTCTGAATGCAGGGCGCTACGAAGTTCGCTGTGTCAGCTGGTATATTATAAAGAAAATCTACAAGCTAAGGTTAAAATATCCTTGCATCAACCTGTAAAAAAAACAGGTCACTTGGAAGAAATCGCTTAGAGCAATAAGAACAAACACTTTAAGCTAGTTTTACCGTAATCACCACATTTTCATGAATCCATTGTCAAATCAGAGTCATGGCATGGACTACGGGGGAGGCGGCGGCGGCGGCGGCGGCGCGGAGTACGCACAGCACTACGCACCACAGCAGCTGCTGCCCCGGCACCCCACGCACCACGAGAGCCACTCCCACTTACGGCACCACCGCGACCACCACGACGCTATACATGCACATCATGTAAGTCTATGTACACCTGTGTACAGTGTGGCATAAAAATGTTAAAATTTAAAAGTGGCAACACTGTATGGAAATTTACCGAAATCCAACAAATTTTCATACAGTGTTGCCACTAATTAATTTTACATTTTTGTGCCAAGATGTATGCCCATTACTTGTATAACTATTAGTGGTCCCCGGTGACCGTCTCATCTTTTTAAAAGAAAGGATCTGGAGGCATCCTTCCCACACCTAGTTGTATAACAGATTCCTCAGGAATCGAACCCGTATCTTCGAAGACACAGTCGATAACACAGCCAACTAAACCGCGGAGGTGATCGATTGAAAATAATCTGTAAGGAATAGCTATAAGTGATTATGACTTTATTATGTGGTGTTTTTTTTGCCATACCAGCAATGTTTATTTAGCCTAGAAACTGCATATTTTGTCTTTATGTAGTTACAGTTACAAACAGTCGGCCCAACGAGCCTTAAAATGCCAAGAAATACCTGCACAATTAATGATTGGCATACCTAATTTTAATTTAAAACTTTTTTTTACATCTCGTAATCTTAACATACAATAGGCTTTAACTACAGAGTGTAGGTAACCAGTCGGCCAACTTTCTCTAAATTATCCAATTATTCATGCAAAGGGCCTAATTGACCGCATGATGAAATGCTTGCGTTTTATTTAAAGTTTGTTTTATAAAATACGCTATTCGATGACGGCCGGACATATCTCAATGTCACTAGGTGATTTTTAACTGTTATTCAAACTTTTTAATTGCTCTCAATGAAAGGGCAAAGATAATTAACCAAAATATGGTTAAAAATAAATTAGACCATTGCTTATATTGCCTAACATCGTAATACAAATGGTTTGAAAACTATTTGCTTCTATGTTTGAGTATTAGATTTATCCTATCGCTCCCCTAATAGAGAAAGAGTCTTGGAATGCCTTAACAACGCAACACACAACCCTCCGGTATTTTGGATATTATTACCGTAACTTTATCGATCGTTTTAATATCACATACCTTCTTAAGTTAACATTCTTATTAAAGTCTCTAAAATAACGCTTAGTTTTGAGATAAGTAGCTCATTTATTTTGTAAATTACATGGATAAATAGAATTTTTTTATAGAAATCTTGCCTTCAAATATACTTAGTTACCTAGTTGGTTGAATTTTTTACGGGTCGATGCTAAATTTTTTTAACAACAAATGACATACCAAAAAAATGAGTCAAGCAGTCAAAACAAAAAGTCTACAGTAAAATATCTTGCCTAGAATTCATAAAATCTGTTCTATTAAACACATATTATGCGTTAGTATGCGTCTGCATAACTTTTTAATACCGTAACATACAGTAGCATAAAGTCCTGCCAGTCACAATAGTTTCCCGCCAACAAAACGTACAGCGAGTAGGGTGACCCCACTTTAGCAGATTAGCCGCGGTAATGTTCCGTTCTGGAATACTATTGTGTGTGCCCAATTGTAAAGAAATTTCTTGATATCCAATGCCATTAGGCCCCTTTTTGTATTGATTTTTAATAAAGAAGATTTTTAAGAAAGTAGATTCTATTTTGTCTGTGCGTAAATTTTAGGTATACATTTTTGTAACTAAATAATATCTATTGCGTGTCATAAAGATAACTAAGGAAACATTTGGGCATTGAAAACTTTAAGAACCATAATGCGATCACAAACTTGCCTGCCAAGCGTGGCCATGATTGCAAAATGTAATGTTCGTCCCTGTGGCGACCTGTGGGGCGGCCTATGTTCAACAGTGGCTGTCTACCGGCTGAGATGCTATCTGTTTCTAATTTGTAACAAAAACTCACTATGATCCAAACCAACAAAAAGGGGCATTTTATAGACGTGTGCGATCTAAACTGAAAATGTTATTGAGTAGACTTACATAATTTGAAATCTAACTACAGTCATCTGTTCTGTAAACCAGTTATCACACGGTGGGTTCGGCTATGGCGGCGGCAGCGAGCGGCGCGCGGACTACGGTGCGCGGGAGCAGCACGAGCTGGCTCTACACCACGCGCTACACACGGATGAGACGCCGGTAATCTATCTTTTTAACCGACTTCAAAAAGGAGGTTATCAGTTTGACCTGTATGTATGTATGTAGTACGTTTGTCCGCAATTATCTCGCGTTTGGCTGAACCGAATTTGATGCGGTTTTAAACAATGTTTTTGTTACATTCAGGAGAATGTTTTAGTGCCTATTTTAACCAACTTCAAAAAAGTGGAAGTTGTACGTTTATGTGTGTGTCATTTTGTTGAAGGCGGGTCTCTTTTTTTTTTAAAAGTAATTATTATTGGACATTTATTAAAGAGTTTTAAAAATTACATTGAGATAGAATTGTATAATAAAATATTTGAGTTTAACTGGACTGAGTTGGTTTGGTGGTTGGTAAAGAGAACCTCACGCGGCATCTACATAGAACTACTTAAAACAAACAACTCTTAAGCAAACACACAGTTAAAAAGTTTTGAAAAATAGAATGATACATGCAATGCTGTAAATAAACTCTACATGTGAATATTTTTTCTAATGCATTCGATTTTGTTAACAGAATTCCGGAATGGACGATACTACAGGTTTCATGACGGATCTTCCACTATTGAAAAGTAAGTTTTATAGGTTTATCGCACTTACTTAAATAAAGTTACCTTGAGCAGATTTATTTGATAGAATACGTGCCGCGCAAGCTGAATTTGAAAATCTCTCAATTTGAAAAATAACAAAAAGTATCACCCCATTAATACTACAGGCACCTAACAGTTAGTGTCTATGTACGTAATTAACTCATAAAATCTTAATTGTTTGCTCTTTTTACTAGATGACATGCCAAAGATTAAACTATAATTAGGCTCCAATTCATACTTATCAGATAGGTGTATCAATTTTTCTAAGTAGATCGTAAAAAACCCATTTTATCGCCGCCTCAATGAATCGTTACCAACGAAATAAAAGTATCGATCAATCAACCGATACATGAATAATGTAACGTATTAAAGAGTCTCTTGCGACTTATATGTAATTACTAGCGCTTGTAGGTAGGTAAACTTTTAAAGAATACCTAAAAAAATGTTAATTTGTTGTTTTTTTTTTTTAAGTTAACGTCACCCTATCTTAAACGTCAATTTCAAAAGTAATATTCCAATATCGAAGTGCGAACTACGCGGGGTGTTCTTTTTTTGCGGATCTAATTGGCTAGCGTACTTTTCTTCTTTTCTCGTCTACTAGTGTTAACTAGCCAGTATGGTGCCGTAGTAATGACATACTAATGTTTATTGTATTACGGTTGCCCTATAGGAGTATTACAATGATAATGGCGATCACGCTGCGTCCGTGTTTGGGGCGTGTCAATGATTGTTCGAGTGCCTTTGTTGTATTTTGTAATCGCGTATTTTTTTATGTGTGATGTTGATTTTTTTATGTGAAAGTTTTGGAGGTTATTAATCTTAACAGCGGTGTTCCATGATTTTATAAATTTATCGTATTAATTTTGTAACTTTTAAGATTTTATTGGTTATGAAGACATCTGTTTTACTTACAATGTTGGAGAAAAACGCAGTTTGAAATCTTAACATATTTTTTTTGCATACAGACTTCTAATCAAAATCATGACTTCAAAATTAAGTTGCATGATATAAAATACCGAGAGAAATGTAACTATGAGTATAAGTTCAATTTGCAAAATTCGAAAACATTTCCGATTTTTGCAAAGAAGACTGGCAGGTTAAACTTATTATTTTTTTATTCAGCAATGAAAAATCGAGACGGCCTCGGTGGCTCGAGCTCCTGCGCACCGAACGACGTGTTCTGCTCCGTACCGGGGCGACTCTCCTTACTGTCGTCGACCAGCAAATACAAAGTTACCGTCGCGGAGGTGCAGAGGAGGCTTTCTCCGCCTGAGTGCCTCAACGCTTCATTACTTGGAGGTGTACTTAGAAGGTTAGTAGATTTTTTTGTTGTTAGGTATTTGAAATCAAAATCATACTGTCATTTGTTCATTTCCAGGGTGCGCTCCGCAATTTACATTCGAAACCGCAAAATCTTGTTCAATCAAAAAAGGATTTTCATGTAGCCAGTCTTTTAGACTACTACGCAGACCCATCTGGAGCATTGATCAAACAGAAATATTTCCGACAAAATGTATTTTTTTTAAATGTCAGGACTAAATGTCATATTGCGTTACTTACATCTTACATCACAGCGAAAATAATTACGAAATGTCGATAACGTAAAATCGATGTCTTACACATAAAAAATCACCTCAGTTTAATTTAATAAAAAATAACCGTTTTACTGGTTTTGTTGTAAACTTAAATTGTTCGTATAAAGAAGAGCTAAGCTCGTTATCGAGTGAACTTGATCGTTATTAACAATTAAATCATGAGAAAACTGCATACAGTAGCGAACTACAAGTATGATTAAAATAAACACTGTTATACCGAAAACTTCTTGTCACAACAACTTCTCTGAATTAATTGTCTCCCAATTATAACCACATGAATTAATTTTTACAGTAATTTTGCAAAATAAGACCTGATATTTTTTTATAGTATAAAGTGATTTTTTTGCAATGGCAACTCGCGGTTCTGCGGCTAGGCGGTGCTTGTTTAAGTTTCGAATAAATTATACGATAGGAAACCGTTTTTGTCAGCAGTTATTATTTAGACTTGTTTTTATTAGCGGTTAGAAGCGGACGATAGGAAAATTATATTGATCTATGTTAGTTCAGTCTTTGAAAACATAAAATAAGTATTATTAAATTAAGCTGTATTAATAGGTTTTTGTTGTCTAAGTTCCTTTTTTGAATAACATACACTAAATCAAGAAAGTCAAAGCTTTTCAATGTTTACCTTTAATTATTTTTATAAAATATTTCATAGCTAACTCATTCCTACTAGATTACATTTACTGTCCATATAAAAAAAGTCTTAAGTTTCGAATAAATTATACGATAGGAAACCGTTTTTGTCAGCAGTTATTATTTAGACTTGTTTTTATTAGCGGTTAGAAGCGGACGATAGGAAAATTATATTGATCTATGTTAGTTCAGTATTTGAAAACATAAAATAAGTATTATTAAATTAGCTGTATTAATAGGTTTTTGTTGTCTAAGTTCCTTTTTTGAATAACATACACTAAATCAAGAAAGTCAAATCTTTTCAATGTTTATCTTTAATTATTTTTTATAAAATATTTCCATAGCTAACTCATTCCTACTAGATAACATTTACTGTCCATATAAAAAAAGTCTTAGTACTAATTAACCTTTTCCCTATTTAATTATCATAATCTAGTGGTTTTAACTTTACTTGTTAACACATTTATCCATTGAATGCATAAAAAACCTCCATACAGAACCTTTACGTAATCCAGGTGCAAATAACGAAACAAATTGTGGTGCAGAAATTCTTATAACACCTCCATAAAATTTAAAAACTGCCTATTAACCCGACGGACGTCCACAATGTCGCCGCTAACTTTATTCCTATTTTTTAAATTGAATTTAGATCAGGTTTGTTCGAAACGCGGTTAACCAGCGGGGAGTGCCTAATTGCCGTCATTACACGAGGATCCGTTGTCAAAACGCACTGGCTGGCTGGCAGCGCAGCCGCTGCTGCGGCTTTAGAAAAATATTAATTTATTCTCGAACATGGCAACACCGTTATGGCTGGAACTTGGCAAGGCAGCAGCTGAGCTGACTGTCTCTGCTGCATTGTTTCAAATATTTTGCATTCCCCCTTACGTTGCTAAAAATAAGTAACCAATTAACGCTAAATTCTCAATGCACAGTTTATTTAAAAGTTTCACGTCAAACAGTGTTTTATTTTACTTGTAACAATCTGTACGTATAAACAACACGAAATACACATACGAACGGAGTTCAGTCGGTTTTGTAAGCCATATACAAAATTATATGAATAATATTTTGTCTGTCCATCCTTTTATAAACATCAATAATCTTTTCCAGGGCCAGTATTCTAAAACTCTATCTCATCTATTATCTATACCACTATAAAGTTATTTTTAAGTAGAGGTACATATAAATATAAATATTCCTTATCATAAAAATAAGTACATGTGAAGTTTCTCAATATCAACAGTGCTATTGTACCGCTCGCGTGACTTCTTAATGAGATTTAAGATATATCTGACGATCTACCTACATACCTGCACAAGACATTGTAAATACGTATGTACTTGATTGAAATTTCATGCTAATTCATTTCATTCAGACATCATATGTGGGTTAAAATAACGAATAACGCGTCAGTTAAGTACCTACATCAAGTTGATCAAAGACGAACTACTTAGTTTAATAATTAGGTTTTTTTATATATAATATAATACCTTTTAACACTAGCCTTCTTTTTACTGAAATCCTGAAATTTTGAAGCTTTCTGAAACTTGTAGTAAGTAGAGATTAGTCCCTGAAAATTGTTTATTTCACTTACGAAATTCATAATTTAATCATGCAGCAACTTAATTACAAAGTTATTTTTTTAATTATTGCATACAGTTATAGCCACCTCCGTGTTCAGTTGTCGGTTATGATGACTGTGATTTCTGAGGTTTAGGTTCAAAATCCTAGGCGTGCGCATTCGCACATTGTTATGACGGAAATCGAATTATTTGTTTCCTTGGTCTTGGTGTATGTATATAAATGTTTCGGGTACTCTAGCTATAGATACAGGCGATCTGAGTGTGATGCGTTATTAATATTATAGAATTATTTTATTTATTTTCTGAATTATTTTAGTTAAAATTTCACTATATTATACCGTAATACGTGTGTGATGATCAAATTCAGTAGACTGAACGTCCGTCCGTGTCCATCCACACGTAGGAATATTTACAGCTACAGATTGATATGAGTGATACCGATACCCTTTCCAACCTTTAATAAGTTCATGAAAACCGGTTTCATATGCGTAATTAAATTGAAATAGAAACTTTAATAGGTACTGAAAAATCATAGCATGGTAATTTTAAACTACTTATTTTTTTAATTGAAGCATTCTATTGCTATAGTGTGGAAATACAAATAGTTCAGTTCGTCGGCAACACGCCCTTTGTTTGTAGCTTTAACCAACTTGGTTTGTGGTTTTATAAAAAGTAGTGCACGGTTAAGAAAAACCTGTTTATGGTTCAATTTTTCATATTTTTTTTTATAAATTTGAACGAAAAAAGACACCGCTGTTGATTTGTTTTTCTTCAGAGTTTATTTTCCTTTTGTTTGTATTTTTTTGCCTTTTAATATTTATGTACAACAGTAATTAAATTTATACGATAACAATAAGTTTAAGTACCTACTATTTTTTATATCATTGGACGCGACACTGTACTTACTTTTTCTTACCTTACCATCAATATACATAATATAAACAAAGTCGCCTCCCGCGTCTGTCCCTATAATGGATTTTAATGCGTCTTTAATAGATATAGTTATTCAAAAGGAAGGTTAACATAGTAATAGGTTAGCGGTACGAAGTTCGCCAGGTTGTCTAGTTAATTATATTTAAAACAATGGCCTTTTTTAACTATGTAGTGCTTATTACATATCTTGATTGTTTAATTCTATTAAATGCGCATTTTTTGTAACTAATGAAAACAAAAAAAAAACATATTTTTACAAACGATTATCAATATTCAATTACCTATTGTTGATAAACGAACATGCACTCTACCGTTACTAACCTGACCAGTGATAGATACGACGATCGTAACACTTCGATAAAAAACCAGACAAACAGACGGACAAAAGAAGTACTTAATGGGATGATGAAACCAAATCCACAATACAAAGACTATCCGACACTTATCTGTCTTGAATAAATCATCAGAAGTATTTTACGTGACATAAAGGCATGAATTTATTAGAAGATAAATAATGTGCTACCTGCTTGAGGCTTAGCTACGGTTTATAAAATAAAATTATCTCAGACACTCGTGAGATATCGCAATCCTAAGAATTGTTGTGTTTGAGGTAAGTACATCAGACAAAATTAAAATACACTTGATGTATGGAGTTAAAAAGTACATGATTAAATGAGCACTTGGGGAATCAAACTAACCCTATCTAAAAGAAAAGGAAGAAAAAATGAAAAATAATTTATTCAATTCCAAAATCGATTTAAATTTAAAATTACAAATTGGGACTAAGTAGTAAGTAGTGTAAGTAACTAAGTTACTTACATATCATGCAAACAATTAAATTAAAATAATTATTTCTCTATAAGACGTACCTTAATTTTATTTCATTCTACTGCGATTTTATTTTTGTAAAGTCCCGGCTTGGTTGCCTGGAATGAATCGCTTTAAAGTTTAAATTGAAATGGCTTTACTAGACGTTACTTGTAAGTATAGGTATTGATACGAGATAACCAGTCTAAATTGACATACTTACGTCAAATAATTAAAATGTTTTTAAACTTTTTATGAAGAATTCAAATTGAAAATTATTAATTTAAAGAACACACAACAAGAGGGTAAAATAAACAATACAAATTTTACATTTCATAAATATTCTTAGATTCATTTGCAGTCCGTAATGTACAGAAGAGGGTTAGTTTATGCCATGCCTTTTTAAATTGTGAAATATCAAGTATACTTGCAAAATAGACTATCGATTTATAAATCGTCAACTCATCAAATTTAGTTTTCTAAGCATTCCGATTTTATTGTATCGACCGATGATAATCGGTTTTCTTTGTGGCGGCTTAAATAGCGTAAATTGTTGAACGTGTGAATTTAAAAGCTTAAATTTTTATATTATTATAATTAGTTTGATACTTTAACACCTCACAGACGCTGACTCGTTTAATTCATCATTAACCATACTTTTGGATAGTTTTTCTGCAGTCCCAATTTGGGCTCAAGTGTATTTAAGATCTCAAAATATATTTTTAATAGTTATCCAATTATATGTTTGAATAAAATGTTTTTGGTGTGAGTTGCGTCTTATAACGGACCATTGGGTTTGATACGATTAGATGTAAAGGTGTTTAATAAATAATATTTGTTAATCATAGGTACCAACTGTTTTTTTTTTTATTATTCGAAAGTTTACTGTGTAGGTACTATCAATTGGCTTTTTAGCCGCTAAAGTAGCGATGTCCAAAAGCTTTAATATAAAAATTAGAGAAAAAATTTACAGTACAAAGAACTAAGTATGGAATGGAAATAACTTATTGAAAATATTTGTAGAGCCACTCAGATGTTGAATTGGCTTTGTTCTTCTTCTTCAGAATCTGTGTTGTTTTTGTCTGAACACTATTTCGGAGTTAAAGAAAATATATCACATTAAATGTATAACTAAGTTTTGGTACTGACGATGATAAGAAGCATATCAGCATTATATTGATAAACAATATTCGCTAATACTGTAACATTGGGTAATAATACCCAAGAAATGAAATTCCTTCCAACATTCCGACCCACGGGGCTGTGGAACGCTGAACCAACTAAATTGTGCTTATTCCAGCCCTCGCTATGAAAATTGTTTAGGAATTTTTAATGATCTAGCTGCATACGAGCATTCTTGATGCTTTAATATAAATCGATCAAATTAATATTACATTCAATATTAAAAATCTACCTAGGTAGGTACTTCGCGAAAAACAATTGGTAAGTAGGTATATTATAATTATCGGCTAATTTACTTAAAAAAATATGAAGGCTTTGGAATCAATGAGTATGAATCATACTGGACTAAACTAAGATCATAACTTTCTTTCATAAAAAATAACATCGCTGTAATTTTGTGGCCCAAGATTGATTGTTTTTGGGCCAAAAAATCCGGTTCACATTCTTTCATGTCCCGTTTCATCAAATTCTCATCGGACTTTAGAGTCAACAATTACGATAACGACCTTTTATTTTCGACCAGTAATCGGTAATACTAGTAGCCCGTAACAAGGCCTCTAAATGTTTGAAACTTTCTATGCGTACGCGCCGCGCCACTCAAGTTTGACGGTAATGGATAGCTTATCAATGACTCCATCTAGCGGCCAGTAGCGGCGCTGTACACGCGACCTGTCAAATCTTTGACAAATGTCGTTTTTATTTTCAGTCGCTTTTTTTTTTCAATCGGCCAAGGAAGCAGAGGTCATTGGCTCACAAATGGACAAAGGATGATGTATGAGTTTTGACGTCGATAAAAATATGGATAAGACATCTAAAGAGAATTAATTGAATTAAGTCTTCATTTGGAAAGTTTGGAGGCTAATAGGATTTGGGATAGGTATGAAAAAAAATGGCTTTTGTTTGGCCGATCGCATTGCGAAAGTCTTGATCTCACCATGTCTCATGCACGTGTCGCATCATTAATCAACAACGATCATTTATGTCCAGTGACCGGTCACAAAAAGTAGGTATTCGATATGTATGAATGTAGAAATATGGACTCGATTGAACTGCTTAAAAAATATATATAACTTGTAATACTTAACGGTTTCCTAAAATACTTTCAATGATACTTTTTTAGGTTTTGTAACTCGTCCCGGGACCTTATTGAATGACTAATCTGTCCGTCTGTCCGTCTGTCAAAGACTGTCTATCTTATTTTCTCTGATACAGACAACTTAACAAATCAATATTTTGTCATAGAAGGATACTTAAATTTATAATAAAATAAGTGCGTACGTATGTTCTTAATCCGGATTTCAAAATTGTTATTAATTTTGATTTCACGATCGACTTTTAAAAATAATAGTTCGTTAGGCAACTGTCAGATCGCGATCGTCCGCCGATCGCGCGGCAAATTACAAAATGAATGGGAGTAAATTAATTTTGATTTGAGACCTACTTCAGCATGACAGAATGTTAGTTGATTGAGACTTTCCTATAGTGTTTAAGTATAGCTTTGTGTTGTGATCTAGGTTTCTTGTTTGTTAGGTAACACATACGGTTTAATTAGGCTCGAGGGGCAACATTCATCGTCAATCAAGTGCAAAAAAAGTTTATAGCCTTGCCTAGAATACTACGAACATTTCAAAAGCATTGAATTTGTAATGTTTTTTTATATTTCTTTAATTAAAATTAAAATGTAAAATAATGTTTTTTTTTATTGTTTCAGGGCAAAGAGCAAAAATGGCGGTCGTCTACTGAGAGAAAAGTTAGAGAAGATCGGCTTGAATTTGCCAGCTGGCAGACGGAAAGCTGCCAACGTTACACTACTTACCTCATTAGTTGAAGGTTAGTATCATAAGATAAAAGTATAAATGGGGCAAATGAAAAATTTTATCTTTGTAGTTTTTAAAAACTCGAGTCGCTGTGGCAAAGGATTTAAACATGGCAAAAGAAACACACTGTGAAAACCTATAAAATATTGAACACAATGTTATTCTGAATTCGATCAGTACAATCATAAAACGCCTATACATGTTTTAAACACGGTCTTGTGTTTCTTTGAATATTTAATTTTACCTAATTAATTGTCAGAAAAATTCCTCTAGATAGCAGAAAAAGAAGCGGAAAAGACATTTAAATGGTGCATAAAATCGATTTAGGTAGGTATCTTATATTTATGTATATTAAATTATTTTATGGTGTTTTGACTATTTCTCTATTTTAATGGTATTATTTGATCTTATAGCGGAAGCAGTGCACCTAGCGCGTGACTTCGGCTACGTGTGCGAGACGGAGTTCCCCGCGCGCGCGCTCGCCGAGTACCTCGCGCGGCAGTACGCCGAGCACGACGCGCGCCGCCGCCGCGACCTGCTGCAGGCCACCAAGCAGGTAAACCTACCTCTTCTTATTCTTCTTCTTCCTGGCAACGTGTGCGAGAAGGACTTCCCCGCGCGCGCGCTCTCCGAGTACCTCGCCGCCAGTACGCCGAACAAGACGCGCGCCGCCGCCGCGACCTGCAGTGCTACTATCATTCTTGTTTTCAGCTTCAAAGACATCTTGAGACCTTAGTCCTGTCGTATTCGACATCATTAGGTACGGTACGATTACGAGATGGTCATTGTGTAGGGTGAATTGGATATTATTAGAAAAGCAGCTTCGCTGACCTCAAACCCACTTGCTATTCTCTAGTTCCATAGTGTCAATGGACGGATGACCGACAGGTTTGACGCGCTGCTAGAATTTATCTTCTTCTGTGTGGTTGCGGCGTAAAATTCCACCACCCCATCACCCCCATCTTCTCCCGCATGGTAGTCGTTAAAGGCTATCAAGGGACATCTGAAGGACTATAACACATGAAAACACAGAAGAGCCACACTGCGCCACCGACACGCCTGCCACCAAGCGTACTTATATCGATTACGGCAAACCCCTTCAGTAGTACTACTATTACTACCTCGAGGGTCCCCTTAGGAGCTACGCGCCTGCGGGACCAGGAGCTTCACTCCTGGTCCCCCAGGGCTCCGCTCATATGGTAGCGCCGAGGTGTCCATGAGGATTTTCCCCTCCGATGTAATGTAAATACTCTGGCAAGCTATTTTCTTTTGTCACTTTTTTTTCCAAACGTTTACCAAACGTTCGGTGTCGCAATTACCGTTCTTCAGACGAATTGCAATCAGTCATTTGGAAAAAAAAAACCCTTCAGTAGTTTCCATTTGGCTTCTCCATGGAGAAGTCCTTTGTCCAACGGTGGATGCTCTTGGCTGTGAAATAGTGGAGTATTTCGGCACGTTTGTAATTTAAGACGCTATATGAGTTTTTAAGGTTTTTAGATCAAGTCATTCTCTTAATCTATGGCAAGTAAAGATCTGGAATTTTAATATAACCTTTTTGAGGATATAACAAAGATTTTTATAATTGAGAATCACTAGTGGAATCAAAAAACCTCGATACATTATTTCATCAAAGATAACCTTTCCAAAAAACGGGAATAGCTAATTCTTCGAAATTACTTACTAGTTTTTGTTAAAACTACCTAGAAATAACGATAATAAACAAAATAAAATTCTGGTAATTCAGATTTGATTTAAAAGTAATAATTTAAAAGATATTCAATATTTATTACTTTTTCCAATAAAATGTAGTAACCGATGTGGGCGACTGACATATGACTGGCCCTTTCCCTCAGTATGCTATATCAAAGAGATAGACTCTGTTCATTCAGTCGTTTTATTTATCTGTCGTATATCGTCTTAACGCGGCCATACGGCAAATCTGATATTGAATCTGGTCGTTCCCCAGGTGGTGAAAGAGATAATGGATCTGCTGAACCAGGACCGCTCTCCGCTCTGCAACACGCGGCCGCCGCACCTGCTGGAGCCGGCCATCCAGCGGCACCTCACGCACTTCTCTCTCATATCGCATGGCTTCGGGGGACCGGCCATTGTTGCTGCACTTACTGCTATACAGGTTAGCTATTATTTTAGAGCTACAGCTTCTGAGTCGTTCTTTTATAGCTGAGGATCAAATCGAGACGCGGCCGCCGCACCTGCTGGAGGCTTTAGAGCCTTAGCTCTCGCGATCGACAATATGGACGACGTGGGCAGTTGAACACTCTCTATAGATAGATTACTTTAGAGATTTTTTTTTTTTTTTGCTAAACAAAGGACGACTTTCCAGGCAATCTGCTTAAACTTTAGGCATTTATTTGTGTTGCTGCAGGCTAACATAATTTTTTGGTCCTTACTTCGGAAGTTTATGTAACTATTAAAATAGAAGATGCCTGAAACTACAATGTGTAAACAGCTATTCTTATTCACAGAATTTCCTGAACGAATCCCTCAAGCACATAGACAAACTGTACCCACAAAGCGGTATGGTGTCTTCATCAATAGACAAAACCAAAATGGACCCCGACATAAAGAAGTAACAACAGAAGATCGGCGGAAACGTCGAAAAACGCGGCATGAATTTACGCTCAATGAAATCAAATCGCCCGCCATGAAAAAAAAATGGCCAAAAAAATGTGCCAATGAAAAACTTTCCCCTAACAACCCTATAGTAGGTTCTTGGTTCTTCAAGGTGGCGAAATGCGTTTAAAAATACTGCCATAAAAAATATAGATTGCTTATTTATTTTTATGATGATCAAGGTTTGAGACCCGCATACAAATAAAGTGCAATTAAAATACTCAAGATTGTGAGAATATGTATATAACATTGTATAATTTATAGATTAATTTGAATTTGTCTAGTATTTAAGCATTTATTGTACTTAAAATAGACACTTATTTTAAATAACTAGTTTTCTTGCCATAGTAAATGTGACTTGAGTAGTTTTTTTTATTGCTGAAAAGGAAACATTTTAAGTGATGTTAAGCCAATTTCATTTAGATTTTGCGGCTTAACTCAACAAAGTTTTGTCAATATTACTAGTTAGTCTGTGGCGTTATCCCTGACAGTTGTTTTTGACCAACGCGCTGTAGCTTTTTATCTGAAAATAGTGTTTAAAGTGCCCCAAACGTAGCCGATTGTGGCTATTGTGAAGCTTTGGGCCATCAGCCCTGATCAGTGCTAATCGTAAATAGTGTTTTCAGGCGATAAAGTGATATCAGCGGCAAAAAACATCTACTTTGAGGTTGTAAATAGCTGTCAAAAAATCATTCTAACGGAAAACAAATAAAATACAAGTGTTGCTAGTAACAAATTAAAATCTAAGGATTGAACCACGTTCACCGCTGGACGAACGTTCGTTGTGTGTTCGTTTGCGCACTCGCAAACGAACAAGAACAAGTTTGCATCATCAATCATGGATCAATCAATCTTAATGTAAAGTGAAATGAATGCATCCATTGTAAAAAAAAAGCACTCGAGGAAAAAATTACAATGAGTGTATCAAACTCAAACAATCAATCACAAAAACAATTAAACCAACAAGTGTTTCACAAGGGTTTGTTTATCACGCGCCCTAGATCAAACTCATCTAATGAGGATAAAAATGAACAATCCACGGTACAAGCCACCAACATCGGAGACTCAGAAAATCCAGAAAATACAATAGCAGATACATCGGAGCATGACGACACCTGGACCCAAGTGGGCGGAAAACGACAACGAAATAGCCCAGGCACAAAACCCAGAAGCCAAAAACAACCGAAACTCAACCAATACTGGCTAAGTGCGCCAATAAACATAAACAATAGTTTTGATGGACTCTGCGAAGAAAATACTCCAGGACCTCCAACCACTACCCCTCCATTGGCTAAGCCTCCACCCATATTTGTTGATAAATGCAACAATATAGAACCACTCCGTAAAATGTTAAATGACATAGTTAAAGAAAAGTATGAACTAAAAATTCTCCAAAGCGAACAAGTGAAAATCCAACCTGCAACACCAGAGGTATACTCGGTGATAATAAAAGAACTTAAAGATAGAAATACAGAATTCCACACATACAAACTGAAGCAAGAACGCAGCTTCAGAGTAGTTTTAAAAAAAATACACTACTCAACAGAGACAGAAGATATTAAGATGGCTTTCCAAGAACTTGGTCACAAAGTAGTTAACATCTGGAATAATAAAAACCGTACTACAAAAAGACCTCTTAACATGTTCTTTGTGGACCTAAAACAAAACATAAATAACAAGGAAGTATACAACATCACCCGTTTATTAAACTGCTGTGTCCAAATTGAACCCATGAAAACTAAGAGAGAAATAGTGCAATGCACAAACTGCCAAAGATACGGACATACACGTGCATTCTGTCATCGTCAACCAAGATGTGTGAAATGTGCCCAAGAGCACCTAACATCTGAATGTGTTTTCAAAGAGCGCTCTGAAAAAGTCAAATGTGTCCTTTGTAATGGGAATCACCCAGCTAATTACAAAGGCTGCTCAGTTTATAAAGACATTCAAAAAGCTAAGCACCCACCTCTCAGAAAACCGAACCAGGAAAAAGTTTTGATTAATCATCAACAAGAAAACCCCAGAATACCAAGCTCCTCCAAACAAAATAATATGTCTTATGCCCAAGCAACTCATAAACCACAAAAATATGCTCAAAGTGCCTCTCCACCAGAACATAAACAACAAACTGCTATTCCTATTAACTCTGACATAAAAGATATCCTCCAAACACTTATGCAACAGATGTCCGCTATAACTGCCATGATGGCTGATCTCATGTCAAGGCTAACTATTCATCCATAAAAATGGCTCTTAATATCTGCACATGGAATGCCAACGGCTTGTCAAAACATAAAAATGAGCTTGTATTATTTCTTAAAAACTATGATATTGATATAATCTTAATATCGGAAGCACGTTTCACTGCACTCTCATATTTTAGTATACCACACTATAAAACCTACTTCACCTTGCACCCAGATGGTAAAGCCCATGCTGGTACAGCAATATTAATAAAGAGTCGAATCAAACACCACCCTATTGCCGAATATAGAACAGCAGCTATACAAGCAACAAGTGTTGTCATAGAAGACAAATCTGGAGATATGGTATTATCTGCCATATACTGTCCACCAAAACCAAAAATTACCAAAGAAATTCTTGCCGATTATTTTAACACATTGGGAAATCGCTTTATCACAGGGGGTGATTTTAATGCTAAGCACACGCAATGGGGTTCAAGGTTAATTAGTACAAGAGGAAGACAACTTCACTGCCTAATCAACTCCTTCCAACTCAAAATATTATCTCCAAGAAAGCCAACTAATTGGCCTACTGATCGCAATAAGATCCCAGATCTCCTAGATTTTTGTGTGTCAAAGGGCATACCAACAATTAATGCCCAGGTTGATACCTATGAAGAACTCTCATCAGACCATTCTCCTGTAATTTGCAAGCTGAGTACTCATGCCATACATAAACCTGTCCCATGCACACTTCACAATAAGCACACTGATTGGACACTATATCGTGAGATCATAGACTCAAAGTTGAATACAAAGATAGCGCTAAAAACCGAATGTGATATAACAGATGCTGTTGAACACTTTAACCATACTATCCAGAATGCTGCATGGGAATCAACACCAGTGCTTAAACCCACAGAACAAAAGCATTTTTTCCCTAAATCAATCCTTGTTGAGCTGACAAAGAAAAGAAACCTACGTAAGCTATGGCAGAAAACAAGAAGTCCTGAAATTAAAACCAAATTGAACAGGCAAATTAAACTTCTGAAAAATCTACTGGAACAAAACAGGAACGACGCTACTCAAAATTACTTGAGAAATTTAAATACAACTGCATCTACAAATTACTCACTATGGAAAGCAACAAAAAAACTAAAACAGCCAATAGTCGCGATCCCACCACTAAGAAAGCAGGATGGAAGCTGGGCAAAGAGTGAGCAGGAAAAGGCATTTGTCTTTGCCGAACATTTATCAAGTGTCTTTAAACCTCATCCATACGATGGCCCTCCTGAGCATCTTAAACAAATAGAAGACTTCTTGAAAACTCCATCAGACCAAATCCCATGTAAGAAGATTACCAAAGCAAACGTACACACAGCAATTCGTAACTGTAATCCTAAAAAAGCTCCGGGGTATGATTTAATAACAGGCCGTATTCTTAAAGAAATGCCACCAAATGGAATAACATTCTTAACTTCACTCTTTAATGCAATGCTCAGACTGAGTTATTTTCCACCACAGTGGAAAGTAGCTCAGGTCATAATGATACCCAAACAAGACAAAAATCATGAAGACCCAAAGGCACATAGACCAATAAGCTTACTACCAATCACATCCAAGCTATTTGAATCTCTGTTTATGGACCGAATGATGACAACAATAGTCAAGAACAAGCTTATACCAGACCACCAGTTTGGATTTCGACACAAGCATGGCACAATTGATCAGGTTCATCGACTTGTTACAAAAATACACCAGTCTTTTGAAGCAAAAGAATATTGTACAGCAGCATTCTTAGACATATCTCAAGCCTTCGACAGGGTGTGGCATGATGGTCTCTTATATAAGATCAAGCACCATTTTCCGGGAAATATCTTTCACCTATTATCATCATATCTTGAAGAGCGACAATTTATGGTCAAATGTGAAGGGAGTCTATCTGATCTTAAAACAATTACAGCGGGGGTGCCGCAAGGGAGCGTGCTTGGACCAACTCTGTACTTGATACACACAGCAGATCTACCGACTCAAGGTGACACCACAGTTGGTACCTTTGCAGACGATACAGCGATATTGGCGTCAAATGGACAACCTAGTGCTGCGTCGAGTTTACTCCAGAGGAGTTTGGATGAAATTTCGGCTTGGCTAAAGAAATGGCGGATTAAAGCCAACGAAACGAAATCCGTTCAAGTCACATTTACAACGCGCAAGGAAACCTGCCCACCTGTGTTGTTAAATGGGGTACAGATTCCTCAGTCTGACAGCGTTAAATATCTTGGTATTCACCTAGACAGGAAACTTACCTGGCAAAAACATATTCTGACAAAGAGACTCCAGCTTGGAATAAAACTTAGAAAAATGCACTGGTTACTAGAAAAAAAATCTCAGCTGAGTCTGGAAAATAAACTATTGCTCTATAAAGTAATTCTGAAACCGATATGGACATATGGCCTACAGCTGTGGGGCACAGCAGCAAAATCAAATATTGAAATACTACAAAGATTTCAATCTAAGGTCCTGAGAATGATCACAGGGGCCCCATATTATGTGTCAAACAATTCCCTCCACAAAGATTTGGACATACTAACAGTAGAGGAAGAAATCAAGACAAGGCTTATTAAATACAAAGATAAAATACAAAATCATCCAAACCATTTGGCTTCTCATCTAATGGATGATCTCCTTACACCCAGGAGACTTAAAAGCAAACGATTGCCGCAGGACATTATTGACCAATCACACTAACATCATGAAGAATATGTGGGCATACCAATGGGCATGCATCACCAGAGACTCCAAGAGACCCGCCAGACAAATAAGCTCAATGCCTCTTTTGGGCAGATTGCTATTATCTAAAAGGAGACAAAAAAAAAAAAAAAAAAATATTACTAGGTACTGATGTATTAAATAATTTTTTAAACTTCATAATTACTTAGTTTTGCTAGAATTTAATTGTGAAAGTGTGCCAATTAGTATAATATTTAAAATCTATACCTTGTGTCCTAAAATTTTAAGTAAAAACTTGTATTTTTAAAACCTGCATATAGTATATTTAGGTACTTATTCTATTGATTTATGTTTTCTCCATTGCGATAAACTTTGTGGTAATATTCAACAGTATTTCAGTGCCAAAATAACGAATAAGAATAGATTTCAGCACAAACGAAATTCTAGCAGGTTTTGATAATATTTATACTCTAGTTTTCTTTGACAATGTCTAACACTGTCTTACACTAGTATACCTAATATTTTTTCACTTCGCGTCGCTGCTGCATGTTGACAACTTATTTCTTTTGTTTTAATTTTAATAAGTATAAACTCGTTTTTGCGCCAATTACCTCATTGTCGTAAGATTTAATTTAGTTTATAACAGGCACTTTAAAAGAAATAAAAGTCAAATTTTTGTAAATTAAAATTTGGTGTTTTAATATAGTAAATAATAAGTAAGTAACTAATCTCACGCCTTTTAAACCCCCGAAGGGTTAGGCAGAGGCACCAGCTCAAGAGCCGGACCCACGTTTAACAGAGTTTATGTTTTAATACCTACCAACGTGCGGCCAGCTTGTCGCCGCGGTTTTAACGACCACCTGCGTCCGGGACCAACGGCTTAACATGCCTTCCGTCCGAAGCACGGAATCATCTTACTTTTCGGACAATCAGGTGATTCAAGCCTGAAATGTCCTAACCAACCGTAAACAACCACCACGTGATTTTTGTATTAAACAATAGTATACTTTTATGGTGTTTTCCGCGGGGATCGAACTCACGTCCTTCCGTGCCCTAATCAAAGGGTCGCACACTGCCCTACGGCCTACGGAGGGTAAGCAAGTACTTCGGACTTTCGGACGCCAATAATGTATGGTTCCCGGGGTGCTTCCCAAAAGCGCCAAGACGGCCGCCGTTACAAAATAAAAAAAGGTAAGTAAGTAATAAGTATGTAAGTACTTAAGTAAGTATTACATACATTAACTAGGTATATATTAACTATAACTATTGGAAAGCAAATAAACCGACCCCCAGCTCAGAACCTTTAGTATTATATTTTCTCTAAAAGTTTGAGAAATAAATAACCGTAAACATTTTATTTAAGGCTACAAACGCACAGGCGGTTTTTTGCCGCGCGGATTTTATGTAACATATTGAATCCTATGGAAGTGTGCGCACCAGCGGATAAAAAACCGCAAAAACACGCTTGTGCGTTCGGGGCCTATGAATAAGGTTGAAAATTAAATAACAAACTTTGACACCGCGCGGAAATAAAACCGCCTGTGCGTTCGTAGCCTAAGACCACCCACCCGTTACTTTTTTTTTCGTCGATCCTAGTGTTAGGTAAATCCTCACAGTCCATGTAATAGGTAGGTAGGTAGCTGGATTTAGGAACATAGGAACAAAGTTAACTATATAATATACGAGCTTTCCCGGCTTACTTCGTTACGCCATAGAATATAAGATACTACAAAAGTCTTGGCTCTATAGACTATGTTCTTTTGCCTGCCCAGAACGGGCTTTATAAAAAACAAACAACAACAACAAACCACCTGTCAAAATATGTAAACAACGGAAAAAATATTGCACCTTGGGTTACATTATTTGAGTTTAGGTAAGGATCCCTAATTTTTTTGGAAATCTAATATAGCCTATGACACTCGGGGTTAATGTAGCTTCCTACCAGTGAAAGAATTTTTCAAATCGGTTCAGTATTTCCGGAGCCTATTCGTTACAAACAAACAAACAAACAAACAAACAAATCTTTCCTCTTTATAATATTGGTATAGATATAGATACCAAGTTGCATTTTTGCAAGGTAATGCACCGCCTCACAGGCTGTGGTCGAATATCAGATTCCTTTGCCTTATTTTTTTGTCCCTCAATTTTTTTTATTTAAACATCAATGTATCTGTCAAAAATTTATGCCCACGTGATGGGTAATGCCTAACTAGTATGAGTTGAAAAGAGAACTCTTAAATTAATAACCTAAAGACTAATTTAGAACAGCCCGAAGCCGAAGACAGACAGAGAAGAGATTGAAGTAAAGCTAGGCTAGAGAGCAGCAATAGCAATACATTATTATTCTGAGGCAGTAAGCCGGTGTTTTGTTTTGTAACATTAATTTTCACTTTCAGTTTTTATTTTACAGCCAGTACCTACTTACAGAAGAAAGTATGAATAACCGTTCAGTTCAATTTAAGCAGTAAATAAAATAATAAGCTAGAGGCTAGAGGAATACGTACCTGTAGTACATACCCTACAAGATACCAAAAAATATGCAAGATAACTCACGATTTTGCTTCAAATTAAATCCGCCGGTATGGGACAAATACAACGTTATTTACTGTAAAGATGCTACTCTTACTTTGCTGTGGAATAAATACGAGATACTTTTATACGAGGATGGGGTTTTTACATCGGAAAAGCACAGCTTTGTACCAGATTTTGTTATTGAAAATGTTATGATTTCTAGTAACTATTTAATTTGCTTAGATACCAATGGTACAGTCCACACCACGAGACTGACGTCTAAAAATCAGCAGAAACGACAGAAGACCAGCTTCTTGCCCCAAGTAAGCAAAATAGGCTTCACATACCAACACAACAAAGACCAATGCCTCTGCTTAAAGTTGCGATCAGGGTTGTATTTGACTTTACACAACTTACAAGCTGATTTTAACTGTCTGAATAAAATAAAGCTACTATTTCCTTGTAATCAAATGCAGCAGATACCATTAAATACATGTGTGATGGCAACATATGCCATACCCGATAAAAAAGCAACTCACCTGAGCACAATTTTTAATCAGCAATCAATCCAAAATGATTCTTACTTGGTCGCTCTATCACTGGACCTACAGACAGTTTATGCATTTGTTATAAACTCAACTATGAAAGAGTCAACACCTGTAAATCTTTACAAATGTCCAACAGATATAAGCGGCATACAAATAATAGAAATGGAGACACCAGAGATTATTATTGGACTCAAAACTGGAACTCTGATTAGAATAAAAATAAATAATAATTTAGAAACACCTCAGATAATCCATTTAAACATAGCAATACATAAATTTATAGCAATCCAAGACACATTGATCTACACAGATGGTTGTACAATGTGGAGAGTTGACAAGACATTCAGTGAAAATCCCAAATTCACTCAACTATTTGTAAAACAAGTGAAAGACTTTAGTATTTATGACAGCCAAGTTATATGTGTCACCTTTACTAATTTAATATACAAATTTACATTAGAAAACTGCATTGAAACCAAGACGGAGAAAGCTTACCTACCAGCAGAGAAGTTGAATAATACTGGCTTGTTACAAACAATTTTAGAAGAAATTGAAAAGAATGATAGAACTGTACAGAAATTGAAAACAGAATTAAACTTTGTAACAGCACTGGCTCTGTCAAACAAAACAGAATTAAATACTAAAGTTGTTGAATATGTTGTTAAAGTTTATGAGAACTACCAAAATATAGACCAAAACTCTAAAATTATTCTAACAAATGAACTACATGAGTATTTTGAAGTCAACTCAATTATGTTTCTTATAAAAATAATTCTATCAAAGCATTGGAAATTGGTAGAAGTCCTAAACAGTCTTCTAGGAAAATTGAGACTGCAAATAACATTCTCTTATGAAAGCAGAGTTATTAAAACCACAAGCATTTTGATGACAGAAATTTTGAATGAAACAAGCATACTCATTCCATTAAAATATTTAAATTATCCAGATGTTAATTTAGATTTATTTCTCACAGCCAATGTTCCTGGTGGTTTAGATCTTAAAACAGAACTGAGCATTATTATATCAAAGAAAACAATAATAATTAGTTCTGAAAACTTCATTAAAAGCTATCAAAATAATGTTGTGCAGAAAAATTTGTGCACTTTTGATTTAATGCAGCTAAAGTCAGCAGAAAGGCATCATGGGGACGTTTTTAAATTTATAAAATGTTCAGAGAAAACAAATGAATACTGTTTTTATAACAATCTCCCAGAGGATTTTGCAAATAAACTTAAAACAAAAGAGAACTATGCACAGCATTTAAACGAGCACACAGCAATATTTCTTTTGAAAAAAGTTTCATCCGAAGACTTTTTGAATGGCAAAAGTCCTTTATCTCTACAAATAGGAGACTCAAAAATTAAAATCTCAATAGGATTCAATGACTATGGTCTAAATGTAATGAAATTAGAAGGGGATGACCCTAAAATTGTTTTCAATATGAGGAATTTCTTTCAGTGCATTTTGAATGAAAATCATGAAGACTACAAGGAAGGAAAAATGATAATTCCTAAAAGTCAACATAAATTAATACAGGCAAGCAAGATGCATTACAATTTAAAACCCTACAAAAAAATTGCTTAGCCCCATAACTAGCTAGGTCAATCGTTTTTCGCTAACAACTTTCGTGACGTTGTTGTGGGTAGCGTTGTCGACTGTTAAGTAAAGCCGGAGATCCGGGTTTGATACCCCGCGAGGGCGAACATTCGTTTGATGAAAGTATCGATGTTCGTTTCCGGGTCTGGATGTTTGTGTATTTTGGACGCCCTAGCTTTATAAAAGTTCTAACTATTATCTATCACGGCTATTATATGAGTATTGTGCTTTATTGATTTATTTTATTTTCTATTTTTCAGGACATGGAACTCTCTCTCAAGAACCACATCGCAACAACCACATCCTACGACCAAAGTGAAATTATTAACATGATCAACTTATTTAATAGTAATGTCATATCTTCATTACCTTTGTAATTAAATATTGTAACAAAAGGCAAATTAGTTCCTGATTTCTAGGACTCTTAAAATCGTCTAGGTAGAGCGCCCCTAGCGGGCAATAGCGGAACCTAAAATAAAAAAATGGTACAGTCACAACCTCATTCACCTAATCACCTTAACACTTTTGTCTAGTCTCGTGCGCACTTGACTGCAATACAAGAGAACAAGGGCTTTTTCAATACAGAAAAACCGGAAGTGTTACGCTAAACAAGTCCATGACTGTACCTGTAAAGAGAGCTCACTTTTCCCCTTCTCTTCACCACCTACCTCTTCATAAATAAATTATAATAACAAATTGCATTTTCGGCATATCTATTTTCAAAATAACATAACTTCTCGTCATGCCTAGAGTTACCCTTCTACCATCCCTATAGAGCTTACACGGTGCTAAACTAGCGCCACTACCGATAAATAAATAATATCTTCTCAACCATGGCCGGAATCAAAAATATGCGCCTTTCACTCCCTAGATAATCTTGCTTAGAATTTTTAAGGCCCTGTTGTGTAGCTTTCAGGTTCGAAATCCAAGAAAAAAACCGTTTGTTGCCTAAAGTGGCTACTTTAGTTTCACGTTTTTTTTTTCCAAGATTATCTAGGGAGTCAAAGGCGCATAATTTTGATTTCGGCCATGTTTTAGAAGATATCAATTATTTATCGAAGTGGCGCTAATTTCGCACCGTTTCGCCCCTTAATTGGAGATTCATATACGTTTAGGGAGGTAATTCTGAAACTGAATTTTCAAGATATTGGCAGTTGAACGCCAGTCCTACCCAGCATGCGCGATATGTATGACGCCTCGCCCGACTACATGTTGAGTGTGACGACGCGTTCAGCACGCTGTTATAAACTGCATTTGACTTTCAAAATCTCGGTGGCTGGTTACCTTGGTTATTTATTACCCATAGCCCATTATTCCCAAGTTTGTGTAAACGAAATTAAAAAAAGTTAAATTATAATGTATAGCTTATATTATTATCTCTAGACCATCCTCCGCAAGAGTTCGTTGATCTTGTCCTCACGGTTGCCGAAGTCTCCGCCGTCCACGTAGTGGATCGTCTTCTTGCGCCAGCCCCCGGTCGGGTTGTTCAACTTGAATGGCCAGAGGAAATTGCTGGCATACTGTAAAAAATTTAAAAAAAAAACATGAAAAAACGAAACAAAAACGATTTCAACTAATGTAACCCCCGTTTCGACTGGTTGACTGTTGCTATCATTATACATAGAACATTATTACTTTTTCAAAACATCATGAATTAAAAACTCAAATAATAACCAACAATATAAATTTATATGAGATTTCGACCCATGTTGCTTTAGCAAAGTTGTAAGGCATGGTGAGTTGACCCACTTCTTTAATTTCATTTATTATCAACTTATCAGAAAAATGTCCGATCGCTAGGAAGGTAGATCCTGCAGCAGGCAGGTCACCATAGGGGCGCTCGGTGTGATCTACGCTCAAATAAGGCCGGATACGCAGTGGCGCAGCCGGCTCGTGCTGAGCGAAACTTTCAAAACAAATAGGTACCAAAAGAAAGTTCTTCCAAACTTTCAAAATAATTACCTTGAAATTGTCTCCAACGGTGAAGATCTCGTGGATGAGGTCCTCGACGCAGATGAGTCCCTTGCCGCCCAGCTTCTGCTCCACCACGGTGTTGGAGTTGATCGCCACGCGCTGGCCCTTCACTTTGGCGAAGCCTCGCTTGTATATCAGCTGGCAGGATAAATAAACACAATGTTTTTTTTATAGTTACTTTATTTGTTAGGAATATCTAACAGCTTAATTACAAAACTAATTACAATTGCGAAAGTAACTCTGCCTGTCTGTCTCATTGTCTCGCTTTCACGCCAAAACTAACTAATGAACTGTTTTAAATGAAATCAGGTACAGTGCCATAAAATTGAAATGTTGTTGTTTCAAGAGAAATTCCGCTAGCGAAGCTGCGAGGCTAACGCTAGTAAAAAAATATTTAAAAACAAGCTTTCGAAATTTAAAATTTGGCATTCTAAGCTCATGATAAGTATCAAAAGTCGTGCGTGATACACTTAATAGCAGAAGGAAAGAAAGGGTGTGTCTTGAATAAATGTCCGAATGCTAGGAAGGTAGATCCTGCAGCAGGCAGGTCACCATAGGGGCGCTCGGTGTGATCTACGCTCGTATAAGGCCGGATACGCAGTGGCGCAGCCGGCTCGTGCTGAGCGAAGTAAAGAATGAAGCAGAAAAAATATGCCCTTCACAGTTTTTCATAGCCTATACAAAAAAACTTTGAACAAGTCAGATTTGTACAAAATTTAATAAAGCTTATCCTGGGCTAAAAAGATAAATAGTAGTAAGTTGCCATTTAGCTATCAGTCATTTATTTTAAAAGGTAATTTTGTTATTTGCGGTCATTTGCAAAGACATTGATACCTCTAATTTTGGTACATAATAAAATTAATCTACAAATGAAAAGAGTTAAACGTATTGTTTGTGCTTGAGTGTGTTTATCAATGAGGGAGGCCTATATCCAGCAGTGGACGTCTTTTGGGCTACGAAAATTTCCAAATCTACCTTAAAT
Organism: Euspilapteryx auroguttella; assembly: GCA_951802225.1. Classification (NCBI taxonomy): domain Eukaryota; kingdom Metazoa; phylum Arthropoda; class Insecta; order Lepidoptera; family Gracillariidae; genus Euspilapteryx; species Euspilapteryx auroguttella. Next base: position 4,397,608 of record OX637664.1, on the reverse strand, counting down.
TAAATTTTAAACCAAATGTTTTTGATTGTTTCATTCCCAGCAAATCGGGAATTTGGGGCACCGGGGAAATTTGCCTAGCAATTTAACTTTCCTTCTATACCTCTCATATAAGTGACATACCTCCCAAACCCAAATAGCTCTAAAATTAAATTAAAATGAAGTTTTTGATTTGTTACATTCCCAAAGTTGGGAACTAAGGTCTAGTCTAGGAATTGAGTAGTTTAGAAATTCCACAGGCACAGAAAATATCCCTTAATTCCCACAGGCACCTACTCTACATACCTCCCGAACGCTCTTGAGGTTGGGGATGCCCCAGGTGATGTGCGGCTCGGCGATGCGCAGCATGTTGACGGTGGCCTTGTTGAGCCGCACGAACACGCCGTTGTTGATCTGCCGCAGCCGGAACAGCTGCAGCACTTTGCGTACCTGGGTTGGGTTACATCTATGTTTAGTTGGACGTTCACTTGCATGGCAATGCTACTTACTTACTGTAGGCCCCCAGTAGCGCAACCCCTTCAATACCGAGATTAAGATAACTATTTTCTTAATCGCGCCAACAAAGTTTCCCATTATAACTAAAGTTAGCTAGAAACTTTCAAAGTAAATGCATCGGGAGGACCACATACAGTAAGTTTTAAGTAGCTTTACTGGAGGTCTACTTCTCTGGTTTGTTCTATGGTAAATACGTGACTTCCAGTCTAAATTGACTATTATTATTATTATTTTAATTTAATGGACTTGACTCCACGTCAGTGGAGTATTTTGCCAATGTCAAGTTCACAAATTAGATTAAAAGGGTGGGCATAAAGCCGCAACATTGTACAGTTATTGTAAGTTTATTGGATTATTGTTTGAGTCTATCAGAAATATTAAGTATTCAGGAGTAATAAAAAAAATACTTATGTAAATGTGGATATACAAGCATGCCATAAGTCATAAAGTATGCTTAAAATAATAACATAAATTTTATGAAATTAAATTTTTTAAATGTTTGAATGCTAGGAAGGTAGATCCCGCAGGAGCAGGTCACCATAGGGGCACTCAGTATAATCTGCGCTCGTATAAGGCCAGATACGCAGCAACGCAGCCGGCCCGTGCTGAGCAAATACTATACTAACCAACACTTATGGCTAACTAGTCAAACGTAACTCAAGCTTGTCAGGCTTCTTGCTAAATCAACATGGGTGCCTATTTAAAGAATAAGTTACCAAAATTATTAATATTTTCTTACCTTGGGTGAAACCTGGTTGATACCACGGATACGGATAACGAACGCAAGCTTAGCCTCTCCAGGAACATAGTAGTTGCCCTGGTTGCGTGCCTGGTAAGAAAAAAGGTACAACTTTTAGTTATGCCACTATAAAGAGCAATAATTTGTGATAATTTTAATAGAACTAAGCTCCTAGTAAGAAAATTTTTATTCTTTAGTTGTAGTCTATGCTGCAATATAAAAAAAAAACTAGAATACTCACTTGTCTGGCTAGCCTAATCTCATCACGCTCCTTGATGCGGTATTCCTTGACGTATTGTTCAGCCCTCTTGAAGATTTCCTTCCTCTTCTTGATGGCAGTTGTGCGTCTTTTGAGTGCGACCTAGTAAAATATTATTTTTCAATAACATGGAAAGGTTATGGGTCAAAGATATTTTAGGTACGGATTATTCAGGTCACGATGAGTAACATCAAATTGTTCAGATGAACTATGCCTTGTGAGTAGGGAATCATCATGAAGTTTATATAAATGAAGCTTATTCTTATCTATTTCTGCCAACAGTTTCATATATTTGTAAAAGTATTATAAAGGGAGGGGGGATTGTTTTCTTTAAAAATAATTATATTCTGAGCCCATGGTAACAACCCATAACAAAAGAATTGAAATGGTATGTTATGTAGGTACCTATTTTAATAATAGCAATAGAAGTCAAATATAATTTGGGTTTTGCCTGCTTTATTTTTAAAATACAAAGGAACAAAAAAATGTAATTGAATTAGGTTATGACTAGAGGCTGCCCCGCGGTTTCACTCGCATAGATTTCTCATTAACACAAAAAACCATTTTATTCCCGTTCCCGTGGGAATTTCAGGAAATCCTTTCTTAGTGCTCACCTACACTACCTAAGGAAACTACATGCAAAATTTCAGCCTGCTACGCCCAGTAGTTTCGGCTCTGCGTTGTCTGTCAGTCAGTCAGTCAGTAACAGAAGAGTTTTATATATATTGATTGACTAGAGGCTGCCCCGCGGTATTTCCCGCGCAGATTTCTCATAAACACAAAAATCCCGTTTTTTCCCGTTCCCGTGGGAATTTTGGGAAATCCTTTCTTAGTGCTCACCTACACTCCCCAAGGAACCTACATGCCAAATTTCAGCTTTGTACGTCCAGTAGTTTCGGCTCTGCGTTGTCTGTCAGTCAGTCAGTCAGTCAGTCAGTAACGGAAGAGTTTTATATATATTGATTTTGGTAATTAATATCTCATTAATGCTTTCCAAATAAATGGTAAAAATTATAAACCTGAACGCGACGGGCACGTAGGGCCTCTCTCCTCTTACGGTGCTTGAGGACTGACTCTGGGACTGCGGGCAGCTTCTTGCTTCCCTCCTTGCCCTTGGCGGGCTTCCTTTCTGTGGTTGCTACCATCGTGCTGAAATAGACAAGAATATTGTATTAGAATCAGTAAAGAAAATGTGCTGAGCACTAACCACAAGAAAAAAAACTTAGATGGTCAAAAATACTAATGTTTATTTTGGGATTCCTTAATCCACTTCATTTTAGAAAAAATATATAAACTGTAGATATCAAATACTGCTATTTTGTTGGGAACATGTTTTTGAGGTTAAGTTACCAAAAACAAAAATAAGCGAATTGGTCCTCTCGTGATAACAATGTCACCAGGTTATTATTTAGTCATATTATAATGATTTTGAGTGTAGCAACTAATATTAGTTACAGCAATATCTAGAAAAACACGATTTCATTGCACGAAATGCACGATGGCATGACACCAAGACATGGCTTGACAATTTTCGCACTAAAACACAAATCACGGGGTTTTCTGGGAAATTAAACACTGTGGTGATAATCCCTGATTCACAAGGACCTAAAAAATACAGAAATCAAGGTAAAAAAGCTTGAAAATATCCACCTGCGGGGTAAAACTCCACGCGGCACGTGTGTCAAGTTATCAAAAGAACGTCTGAAGAAAAAATACTTCCGCTAGTAGCCATTTTTATATTTTTAGTTTATGGCAACACTAAAAGGTGTATTCGATTTGATAACAAAAACTTAAAACGCTTCATTAGAACATACCCTTATTCTCTATGCTTTTGGAATAGATCTTTAGATAGTTCAGTCTCATTCCTATTTCCGGTTTTAGACGCGCAATTTTTAAATAGGTAACTTTGTTGGTTACCTTGGAAACAAATAAAATAAAAAACGTAAGTACGATCATTGAGATTCTAAACTTTAATTCATTAACCCATTCAGCGCCACGGGCGCATACGTTGCGCTCGTTAAAAACATATCCCCAGGCGCCGAGGACGCCGGCTGGCGCTCGCGCTATTTTCGATAAAAACCATACTAAATAGGATATAACAATATTATTTTTACTGAAAAAAGACGGTCAAGGATTTGATTAAAAGGCTCTAATTCATGCTTTATACTTTTTTCATACATTTATTATATAGAATCAGCCCTTGAAGTTTAACTTGAGATAAAGCTAATTCTATTTATTTAAATATTTTTATTTAAATGCAGAATTTAATATATTTAATATAACTATACATTGTAATTTTTTGAAAATTTTATATTGTGATTTAGTATATTTTGGAACAGGGCACATACGTTGCGCCCGATGGCGCTCGAGGAAGTGTATTTTTCGGTCTGCGCGTGCTACTTTGTCCAGGTGCAGGGGAAAATGCGACTTGTAAGCAAGTACTTAACGCTGCTTATAGGATTGAAGAGGTAAACGCTTTCGACTTTTTGTAATTAAAAAGGTGACCGTAGATTTGAACAAGCGTCATGTCACCTATTTTGTATTCAATGAAATAAAAATAAGGCGGTTATTTAGCGGTGCTTCTTTAGTTCGAGCGAAACATGTTTTGAAACATTTTATTGACTGTGTCGGTTAATTATAAAGAAACATTTCAAAAATATTCGAATGTTGAAAATCGCACAATACAATTAATTTTTGCAGCTGTACGTTTCACTATTGTTAACATTGAAAAATAGATAAGGATATTTTTTTGGTTTTCGCCGCTCGCTATTCTTTTGTCTTTCGATCATAAAAGTGAACGAGGTCGGTTCATTGCCTATTGTTTTCAAAAATAAAGAAGTGGGTTGACATTTTTTTTTAGTTTTTTGTAGATTAATCCTTCTTAGAAAAAGAGTACATGTAAATGTCGCTTCCGAGAGCATCTATTATTACATACAAAAAAACGTGGTAAAAAATGCAACGGCAGGTCAGTCTCGATCTAATCGTTGGCTACTGGCGTATCTCTTCTCGTGTTTGTGTTATTCAGTACAATTTGTGACCTGCCTATGAATCCCGATACTTCGATCCCGTTTAACTCGAATGACCTGGCTACAGACACTGGCACTTCGAACCATCCTTCTAAGACTGATCTGGCAATAGACACTGGTACTACGAACCCTCCTTCTACGACTGATCTGGCAATAGATACTGGTACACTGAACCCTCATTCGATGATTGATCTTAGTGTTTATAACACGGACAAATCAAGTTCTTTGAATCCATTTTCGGAAGATGAAATCAACAGAGATATTACAGCAATATCATCTATAAACTGTAAGTACTTTCTAGTACTTAAGAAATACATTATGCCAAAAATAAATATTAGTAAAATAATCTGCACAATGATATGCTTAAATAAATAGAAAGTTTATAAACGCCAGAATGCCATTTTTTTGGCAATAATGATGACGATTCAGTTTACAACTTTTGCTATATTAAATCTAAACTATAGGCACAGTTTAAATTGATTAATCAAATAATGTTCTTTTTAAATAACCAAAACAAAAGTATGCTTGAGGAAAGTAAATCCCTTTACTATACTATGTAAATTTGGTATGTAAATTGGATTAATTTTGCTATCACCAGATTTGGATAATGAGTTTACTGAAAATGAATTGGCGGGCGGTGTTGACAGTCACGATCAAATGATGGTGTATTACAACCCTGAGCATAAGACCTTACGGTGGTATAAAAAGTTGGGTATTCACATTTTGTCCACGATGTTATGCAATGCGCACTCTTAATATAATAAATACGGTGAAAGACCAATGCCTTTATATGATTTCAGACAAATCATCATAAAGGCATTGGTTTCCAGCCAAAACGGCAATAGTTTGGAACGAGGAATCCATTTACAACAACCCATGCACGTAGTTTATAAATTACCTCGTGGCGCTAATAATCGGGTTCAAAGGCGAAAATGTGTCGTATGCCGGGCTATAAAAAAAAATGGATTCCCCATACTATTGCCCTAAATGCCCAAAACAACCAGGTTTATGCTTAGGTGATTGTTTTAGGAAATACCACTCCCACTCCGAAAATGTCTAAATTTACGTAGTACAAAAATTAATATGAATTATGTTTTAAGAGCCAGTTTACAGCGATGCTAGTGCCATTCGCAAAAAAAAATATATCTTCTAAACTAAGGCAAATATCAAAAATGTGGCACAGTATGACACTATATAATGTAGCCAAGTATTTTTAGGGCACTGTTGTATAGCTTTTAGGTAAAAGACCAAAGAAAGCTACAAAGTGTTGATAAAAGTTGCCACTTTTAGCAACAATCTCAACTGACTGTGCTAACTGTGTTCAAAAAATACTAAGCAAGATTATCTAGTGTAATATTGTACCACAGTTTTGATATTTGCCTTAGTTTAGAAGTTTTTTTTTTTTCGAGAATGGCGCTAGCATCGCGATAAACTGGCTCTTTAACGCCTGCCTCCGTGGTCAGTGGATCATTTGGCAGTGATGTCGACTGTAACGTGGAGCACCGGGTTTGATTCTTGGCAGAGACGAACATTGTTATAATGAATATACATTATCTGGGTGTATTTTTCGTCTTTGTTTGTATTTCCTGCACCCTAGATACAAATTATTTCCAGTTAAGACTGCATAATATGTTATCATTATTAATATATAAAGGTACTAGAGGCTGCCCCGCGGTATTTCCTGCGCAGATTTCTCATAAACACAAAAATCCCATTCTTTCCCATTCCCGTAGGAATCTCGGGAAATCCCTTCTTAGTGCTCACCTACACTCCCCAAGAAACCCACGTGCCAATTTTCAGCTTTGTACGCCCAGTAGTTTCGGCTCTGCGTTGTCTGTCAGTCAGTCAGTCAGTCAGTCAGTCAGTAACGGAAGAGTTTTATATATATTGATAAATATTATTTTAAAGTTTACAATTCTGTTTAATTATAGTTTTTAAGCTAAAGGATGTTTAAATTATTATTCAAATTATTTTATTATTTGTATTGTAATTCTAAATAAATATTTTAAGCAACAGATTGAATTTTAATGTCCCCAGAGACAAAAATTTGTGAAATACTAAGGCCTAATCCTAATCATGATATCGGTCCAGCCTACCTGACTAGACAGATAAAAAAAGTGGGATCATTTTGTGTCAACACATTTAGATATAATTTCTGATAAAAATAAACCAAACCCTTTTAAGTTGTTAGAATATGAAATAAATTGTCAGTTTAAAAACACATTATAAACTTTAACTATTGTCAGTCAATAAATTATCTAAAGTACAGAATTTTGTTGTTGAAAAAAGAATGTTCTGCATAAGCACGTCCTTTTTTTCTGCCAAAATCGGTAGATTTTTAGGTGATTTTTACAGCTCGCGCGGCGCCACGGGACGCCGCACTGTCGGCCTTGCGCGGCGAACGAAATCTTTGTATGGTGGCGTGGCGCGTTGTGTTTTTTGAAATCGGGGTGGAGGTGGAAGAGTTAATCGTAATACTCGCTTATTAATATAAAATGGTTGATAAAGATCCCCAGCTTTGCGCTCTTGATGTGGGAGAGCTAGATTTATTTGTGGAAAGTATGGAACAGTGGGAAATTGCGAAAGTTGGCAACCAAGCGTAAGTATACTACCAAAATTCAAACACAGTTTTCTCCAATAATACCTCTGAATCCTATAATAATCTTGTTTCTTTGGTAATAGGTGGTTAGACTGGCACGTCAGGCTTCAAAAACTAAATCAACAGGCAGTCCTTGAAGCGGCATCGATGCAAGAGGAGCTTACTAAAGAAACCCTTATTTCTTGTGGAAAGGTATGCTAGTTACGGTATAATTGATCAGTTAGGTAGGTAGGTAGGTTAGGTATGTTTATAATCGATTTCATCATCTCAGCCAAGAGACGTCTACTACTGTTCGACATAGGCCTCCTATTGACTGCTCCGTAGCTCAGTTGGCAGTGATGTGGACTGAGTAAGCGTGAGCACCCGGGTTCGATTCCTGGGCGGGGCGAATATTGATATGATGAATATCGATGTTTGTTTCCGGTCTGGGTGTGATGTTCGTCTCTGTGTGTGTGTTTCGGGCGCCTTAGATACAGGTTCTTCCTAGTTAGGGGCTCTGAGTGTGATGTGTTATTATTATTATTATTCAGAGCGTCACAAGGACATTTCGTTTCGGTCAGTGGTATTATTTTCCTATATTATTTGTTTCGCTTGGTAGGTGCGGGATGGCGATCGCAGTATAACTTCTCAAGTTTTTATCGAAGAACACTCCTGCCCATGCTTCGGCTGTCTCCTTTCGCCTTTAACGACACCCACGGGAGGACATGGGGAAACGGTATCTATGCCGCCACCACACGGCAGTTACTTATCTATTTAATAGTTATGAATATTTTTTCAGCTACCTGTGCTAGTTCAAGAAGCAATCTGTATCCAGGTGTGGCGACTGAAAGTCTACCCGCAGATCCTCAAGTTAGATCCAACGCCTGAAAACACCTTTGGAATTTATATGGTGGTAAGAAAAGTTCCTATAGGTACATATAAAGTTGACGCGACATCAGTAAAATTAAAATTATAGTAGTTATAGGTAGGCATTGATCAGACCTACCAAATTCAAGAGTGGATTTTTATTTTTATATTTTTAAGAGATCTATTAATAGAGGTGATTTTTTAAGTTACTAATATTTGATGAAAAAAAAATCCTTACCCAAAATCCCCAGTTTTCAAACCCCTTCTAAATATTATTTTAATATATTTATAACAATATATTTTAATAATATAACATAAAGAATAATAATATATTTTTAAAAAGATAATAGTAGGTATTGAAAATGTATCCTTCTCAGTTTCAATTTTTTTTTAAGAAAATAGTAAAACATATCGACGCTGGAAAGGAAAAAGTACCTAAGCGACAAGATGGTCGATATTGAGTTATATACCTTGTTGGAATCGTCAGATTTTTCTGCGTCTTTTGGTGTCACTCTCATGTCTCTACGATGAAATTTATGTCGCTTAGGTATTTTAGATTTCCCTCTTTTTCCATCTTTTTATGGCGACCAAGCGACAAGTTTTCGATCTTTTTTATTATTTTTTTACTTAGGTATCAAAATTTTTATTTATTTTTATTTGGATAGTTTATGTCGTAATTTTCAAAATTAAATTATTGCTAAGGAATGTTTACCCTACTCCAAATGTCTTTTGTAATTCTGGTAAAGTATTTTTTCCTGGAATATAAAATCTTTAATGGAGAATGAAGATAATTTTGATCATCTTTTATTAATTTATATATGGAACTTGGGAATTTTTTCTAGAACTTATTTTAATTAAACGGTAGATTAGGTATTTTATAAGTAAAATATAATAAAAGTTAGATGTCGCTTGGGTACTTTTACCTGCCGACTTTTCGATTTTATTTGGCGTTTAGGTATTTTCTGATGGAAATACAATTATAATAATTCATGATTTAAGCATATTGCGATACCAAGCATATGTCGCTTGCCCGGGCTGTAAATATTTATGGTATGGTGGTTGGTAACGAAAAAATGGTCTTTGCGGTTTAAATTGTTATTTAGGTAGCGCGTACGCACCGTCAACATTAATTGGGCCGTCGCTTAGGCATCTTTAACAGATTTTTTTTGTATTTGAAATTCAAGTTTTTCGCAGTGCTACCAATTAATTTGATTTGATTAGGAAAATAATACAGTTACTGACTGCTATCTTTTTTTATACAATTCAAATAAGTGTAATGCAAATCAATCAACATGCATGTCTAATGATTGGTTTCAGCCCGAATTTTTATTCAATGTCGTTCAATAGGATTAAATCCGTTTTCACTAAGTTTTAAGCCAAAATCATAGATGTAAACTTTTTCTTATTCTCAACATATATGGCAAATGGATAAGAGTCTCATAATTTTAATGTAGGTCTATGAATATTTTATTTTAAAAGTATAAAGAATGAAATAAAATTTTAAAATCGGGCTATTTACCCCAAGAAAGTGGAGACGTTGATATCATCACCTTATCGGCCGAAATGCATCCACTATTGGACATATGCCCCACCTATAGATCGACCTACTGATCAGTTAACCCGTGCGACTCTTATCCAGTGCACCTCCGAAACCTTCAACAGGTTTTACTCTTCATCTTACGGTTCGCAAAAACGTAAGGATTCTATTAGTGATTCAGCAACATTTGCAGTTACTAACTCTAGTATCAATCTATCAATCATCATCATCGCAGCCTGGACATAGGCCTCGCCCAGCGATCACCACAAGGACAAACCTTGTAAGGAGGGAGATTTGCCGACCGACACACTTATCAAACGGCCCCGGGAAGAGCGGTGGCACAGCGTGTGGCACTGAGCCGCCGCAGCTTAAGAGGCGAGAAGAGAGGGAACAACAAGCATCCCCGAACACGAAGCTGTACATGGGAAGGATATCGGACGCTGATAATCAATGGTTCCCAGGGTCCTTCCCAAAAAACGCTGACACTGCCACCGGAGGGTTTAAGTGGGTGCAAGCTCCACATACCCTCCTCGCTCCTTCGAGCGGAAAAAAAATGGGGGGTTTACCATAATTGCCACGCTTGGCAGGCGGGTTTTCTATCGCAGCATAGTTGTTAAAAATTAATTTTTGTTTTGATCAACAAAGGATGCTGCTGCCCGTGTTTCGAAAATTAGTCGCCTTGTACGACACCCACGATAGGAAATGGGCTGGTAGAATTTTTGGCCGTAACCACACGGCAATAAATTTATCAATGGGTTATAGGAAATTATAAACGCCTCTCTAAATTGGGCAGATATCTTTACCCAGGGAATCAAGCGACCATCTTCTCTAATGACAACGCTATGAAAGTTAACGAAGTACTGATCATTTTATTCATATTTTATGAATATGGTGTATGTTGGGTTGACTAGTTGTGACAGCTTTTACCTTTACCAAACTTGTTAGTTAAGTTTTTACTAAGTCTATTTAGCTAAATTAAAATAATGCAGATGATGTACGACAATATATTATTTCAGGAGCAGCAGGAGTAGGTATTCTGTGGCAGGAGATATTATATTTAAGTACCCGTTCCTTCAACGTGTGGCCACCTAAAAAGTTTTATTAATATATTAGTTGGTACGTCAAGGGTTTTAGGGATAAATAAAAGCATTTTAATTGAAAAAGAAATAACCGCCAGTGGCTGGCTTCCTTTTGCCACTTAACTAAATCTGAAGACAAGTTCTTCACGTCCTTGCGAAAAGTATAGCCTTAGCAGCTTTCAAAGAACATGAGCATTGAGTAATGAGATGTTATTATCATGATATTTTGGATATAAACGTTTCTTCCTAACCTGAAAAAAAAAGTTATGGGGATAGTTCGAAATTTGTGAGGAAATAGATTTAATTTCGTGTAGTATCGTATTTGTTGATATGATGCTGAGTATCTAATACCATGAATAACATTTTATCGTAGGTCTTGTAGGTCCACAGGATAACGCTGAGAGTTCCACAACACCGAACAATGGCCTTTCGAGGAAGTTTTAGGTACGCGGCGACCAAGTGCTGGAATAATATCCCTCCCCCAGTCCGTGAAGCCTCAAGTAGGTGCACCTTTGTGCGTAAGCTCAGGGTGCATTTGGTTGATCAGCAGAGACTTTTCACTCCTTCATAAGTCCTTATCTTATCACTACTCCCGATCCGCTTACCTATGCTGGCCTATGCCACTACCACTCTGACTAAGACTTAAACGTGACAATTCGTAGTCGCATCAAAGTATCTATTATTATTTATTTATTTAATGTTATGTACCTAGGTATATATCTATGTAGTTTTGATAGTAGTTTCTTAGTAGCGCACTCGTAGAACGCTTGTGGGTCACTGCTGGCATTGACTGAAAATCAGCGCTGTTGGTGCAAACCATCAGCACATGCTGAGTCAGTGCCATTTTACGGCGGCTGCAACACACATTAAACTTGTTTAACTGTTTTTTTCCTATGTTTTAAATGGTGTTTCTTTATTTACTTTGATTTACTTGTACCTACTTTGTTATGTTTTACAATTTGTGTCATTTTGTTTGTTTTAATTTTTGTTTAAAATTTAAGTTATTTTGTTAATGTGTGTTTTCTGTTGTAAATAAATAATTTCTTTCTTACTTTCTTTCTTTTTTTATATTATTGGGCGCAGAAAGAGATGAGATACTATCATCTATGATCTAGATCTATCTATGAGCAGAGAGAGAGTTGTATGACTATAGGTACTCTGAGGTCTCAAACCAGTAGTGATTCTAAATACTACGTAGGTAGGTAATAGTACTCTATGTTCTTCATCTGATAGCGTCTCGAGTGTGAGTTTCAACGTCGATTGTTGAGCTACCCGCAAACGTATACAAACAACGCACAACGTGTGTGCGCAGAACACTGGACGAAGTAAAGTAAAAAGTAAAAAATTGACAAGATATGAAGTATAGATTTTAATTAAATTTGATTAAAGGAATAAACGTTTCTTACAAAAATAAAATTATGTGAACATGCCCAAAAGTGAGGAAAAAAACTAACACTCGGCACTCTCGATTCTCCAGACAAGTACCCATTATAATTTTATTGTAAATTGTGTGTTATTTGTGTTATATGCCTTTTAAAGTTCTAAATCTGTGGAGCTGTTATCAGCTCCACAGATTTTGCTATTTTAAAGTTTTTCTAGTAGTTTTACACTTGGAGTTAAGGATTTCTTTGTGCAATTTAGTTCACTGTCATAAAATAAGAAATATCCCTCAAAATTATCGTTTTAACTTTATTCATATGTTGGAAAAACGTTATTTACTTTGATTTTAAATTATTTTTAATGGGTTTAAAAACTATTCGATTTTTTCAAAAGTAAGTTTTTCTAGGGAATATTTTAGTAAACTGAAACATTTAGCCATTTTTACTAATATGCGGTGATAATAAAATGTTAATTTCAGTATTTTTTCCGTGCCTAAGACATGTATTGAAATCACTATGTGTTGTTTTATCTAGGACGATAAATATTTTGCCTGGGCGCTTGCGTATTTTTTCCGGGTACTATTTTTATATTAAAAATACCTAAGCGACACTATCTCCTAAAATAATACGTTTTTATTAAAACTATTAATATTAAAAAAAGCGGAAAAAATCAGTTTGTCTGCAATGTAGGTTTCACACTTGTAGAATAATTAGGAAAATTGTTATGATTTTTTTTTCAAAAACAAGATTTTCAAATTGCTCTCCTGAACATTAGGCATAATGTCGCTTAGGTACTTCTTCCTTTCCAGCGTCGATATACTCCTTTATTTTTCTGAATTCCCCTGAGACAGTCTTGTTCTCCTCGTGGAACATTGCTGTCGCCCTTCTTGACTATGCTTGATTTTTTATTTATTTCTTCCTGAATTCCCCAGTTGTACCACGAAGCGGCGGCGGTAGGGCTGCTCGAGACGGTCCTGTTCCACGAGGAGGGCGCGGCGTGCGCTCGGGACGTGGCTGTCGACCTTCTTGACTATGCTGTCGACCAACTTACCGCGCTACTTGGACTTATCAAGTGAGAAAAATTACTTAGTTAAACATTTCTTCTATAGACCTCTAATTTAACATTTAAGGTGTTATGTTCTTCTAGTCTTCGAATCCGGAGACTAGGAGAACAGAACCACTAAAGTGACCACTTTTTTTTTATTTTACAAACGAATATTTCTAAGATCATTATCCTAAAAGCTACACAACAGAGCTTTAAAAATGCAAGATTATTTAGCTAGGGCGTCATTGACGCATATTTTTGATTTCGGCCATGGTTTAGAAGAAATTAATTATTTATTGAAGTGGCGCTAGTATCGCACCCATTTGCCCCTTAAAATGCGTTTTTTTTATTTCAGTGCAGGATATCTGCAAGCAGCCTCATGTAGCCACGAGTCGGAGTCGGCGCGCGAGGAGCTGGAGCGGCAGCGGCGCGACCTGCAGTACGACATCGGTATGAGGTGCATCTCCATTGTTCGGTGAGTACTTACTTACCTACTGGATTTGGCAGATAATGTTCCGGTTCTATTACGATAAGTGGCAAGACACACACGGTGTTAATTAAAAGACTAGGCTAAAGTCACGATGTGGGAGAGGGACTCCGGACGCTGATAATCTATGATTTCGTGGGCCTTCCAAAAAACTACAAGAGGGCCAAAGGTAGGTGTTAATGGGTGCGAGCCACACATCGCGACGCTCTCCCGAGCGACAAGAATGCGACAGGCATTTTCCCCCGTTTCCAAAAAAAAAACTTTGGTAGTGTTAGTATTTTGACCGCTTAGGTACTAGCCTACATACTAAAAGGGTACCCTGCAAACGTATGTGAAGATAAGCGTTTTTCAACGTTTCTGCAAATACAGTTATAAGTTGCATGTTTATGTTTTCATAACTGTTGTTCTGTTTTTTTTAATGATGCTTGAAAAAAAAAAAAACTTTACTCGCCCTATAATAAATATACCTTTGATTACCTAAATCGACCTAGCCGTTCTTGTTTTAGCAGGACAATAAGCACCATTAATTCAGCATGTACATAATAAATCTATGTTTAAATAAAAATCTGGGTAACCTAGTCAGTTTATTACCTCGTTACCCAGTTACCTAGCGGAGCACATGGAGCCGGCGGGCGGCGCCAGCCTGGCGGCCGCGGCCTGCCGCGCGCGCGACGGGCCCGCGCTGCTCGCGCACTTGTTGCAGCTGCAGCCTTGGCAACGACGCAATGGAGACAAAGTCGAGACTTTTGAGAGTCAGTTTCATTTGATAATCTCGATCTTTAGTAAATAAGTATCCAAACCAAAATAAATCCTGGAGAAAGCGGCTATGGGAAAACTTAAATAAATTCCATCCCAATTAATACAAAATTAGACTTACCGAGATCGATGAAGCGTTTATAACTCCTCAAACCCCCAGATTCTTTCTCATTTCTTCAATGGATCGCTGAGAATTTTTTAGCGTTAGCGTAATTAATTTCTGAAACTCCCTAGTTTCATTCTCATTTCTCTAATTACTTACCCAGTTTTATTTGTATTTCCCCAGTGGGTCGCTGGTCGGCATCTGGGGAGGGTGGTGGTGCGGGGGACGGGGACGGCGCAGTGCACCGCAGCGAGGCCCAGCTGTGGCTGTGTCTGAGACAATTACTGCTGGAGCCGCGCCTCCCGCACTATTACACTGTGGACGACACGCGACGCAATACGTTTTGTAGGGTTAGTTCTGCTTCTGATATTTTCATACTAATCGGATATGGCATCCTGCAGATCTATTGTAAGACGTAAATAACATGCACGATACTTAATTTCTTTTTTCCAAAGAATTTATCGTTTGGACTCGGTTTTGCCATAATTCGCTTGGCAGGCGGTTCGGCGATCGCTGTATGGCTCTTCAAGGTTTTCAACGAATGATGATACTGCCTGACTTTTGGGTGTTCCATTAAATCTGCTTTTACGAAAGGAGCAGATGAGGTAGTAGTAATAAACATAATGAAAATGTATTCATGTCATTTCCGAATTCCTCATTAGGGACAAAGGGGCGAAGCCGAGGTCACATCTTTAGTCGATTAAACGTGAAAACATAGGTAAACGAAAACGCATTAACTAAAATTGTATCATTTGCAGCTGCAATCCCAACTGACGGATCAGCTCCTAGACCAGATCCCTCCGCTGGGCGACTTGAAGATGTTTCTGTGTCGTCTGTCAGTCGGCGACCACTCGGCGCTGTCCGGAGCGCCTGGTGCCCGATCACCCGGCTGCACGCTTATTGAGGTGGTGCCCCAGGTGAGCTTGCTGTTATAATGCACCCTATTAGTTATTTAATTTACTTCTGTTATTTTTATTACTAGCCTAGGTGTCCCACTGCTGGGCAAAGGCCTCTTTTCACCTTCAAACTTCTCTGTACTGAGTAGATTCTTACCAGACCTTGTTGTGCGCCTCCAGTTCGTCGCTCCATCGTTTCCTGGGGCGACCACGTCGTCTCTTAGCGTTACCCGATCCCAACACGTGGTCGGGTGGATATTTTGTATTGAAAATGAATAGAAAAGTTCAAACGTACCCAACCTATAGTTTCCAACCACATTTCGAATCGCAGAATATTTTTTAAAGATTACACAATTAAAACAATTTATCTAGGGCCATAAATAATAATTGCTTCTCAGATAAAAGAAGCCTATCTAAAGCAAGTCTCAAAGCGCAGCAAGTCTCTAGCCAAAGCGCACCTAGCTCGCTGTCGGCTGGACGGGTCGGACGAGTCGCGCGCTCTGGCCAAGAAGCTGCTGGAGTCGTACACCAGCGACGCTGCGCTCGCTTTGGATGGCGGTGGCGCTAAGTACTTACACGAGATTTTCTTTCTTATCATTTTACCCAGTTTTTATTAACTTCTTGTTAGTTGTTACGGAATCGAAATTAATTTGGTTTCTGTTCAGAAATAAACCTGTTTCTGATATTTCTGACAAGAAGCCATGGCTCTGTTATTAAAAACTTTTCTGCTGCGTAATAGTCTTCCTGTGGGAATTTTTTTCTTAGTGCTAGTGGTAAACTTTTTGTAGATATTACTCAAATTACCGGTTATAGGTGTGCACGCTGTGGAGAGGCGGCTGCGAAGAAGTGCTCGCGGTGCAAGTACGAGTGGTACTGCGGCAGGTGAGTTGTATAGTAAGTTTTAATATATTCATTTTAATAAGATTATTGCCTGGTACTCACTCCCCGCAGCTATCAACGTTAAGGTTGAAAGCGCGCATTTTATTTTAGAATTTATGAAGTTGAGCTAATTTTGGTACCTAGGTACTATTGAAAGTATTCTACTTGTTTCAGAGAATGCCAAGTGCAGCAATGGCCCAAGCACAAGGAGCTTTGCGACCAGTTTTCCAAGATTGTCTTGTAGAATTCAAATATTTAAATAAGTAATTTTATAATTTTTTCTAGTCAAGAAATATTGTGATTTGTTGCCTTTTATATTTTTCCATTACTTTTACGATTGTATCAAAGCAAACGGAGAAAGTGACTGTTCTTGAATTTAACATAATTTTATGAAATAAAACTAGTATTATGCAATTTTTTTGCTGATTTTTTATTATTTTAACTTAGCCTAGACCTAGGATTTAGCTGGAGGACTTGAGGTAGTCCTTGAGCACGTCCAGCGCCGGCGTCTCCTCTCCAAAGTCCTGCGACAGAGAAAAAAAAAACATATTCATATATTTTAAACAAATACTGGGTGTTTCTGACTCGGCGGCAATAAATTAATGCAGTGATTCAGATCTTGACACATTTCAATTGAATGTGTGACGACACTGCGCACAAAGTGTAAATTTTTACAAAGCAACTGAAATATTGACAAGCAGCATAATAGTTTTTCCAAGTGAATCCAGATGGTTTTACTTGGATGTTGGTTTAGGGTACTACTGGGACATACTAGTTGTAGATGTACCCTCAACAGTACAGTAGCCTAGGGTACAACTGGGTTGGACAGAGGTATATGAAAGATTTCAACCCCTTTTGCTTTGGAAAAGTTGTAAGATATGGTGAGCTTAGCCACTCTTTTATCATCAATACAATACACATTTTATTTATCATCGCCTTATTAGAAACATCCCGTATATTGAAAGTTGAAAGCAGTTGCCGTCCCGTCCAGTTGAAAGAATGAAAAAAAAAAACATTTTTTGGGTAAATGTCCGAATGCTAGGAAGGTAGATCCTGCAGCAGGCAGGTCACCATAGGGGCGCTCGGTGTGATCTACGCTCGTATAAGGCCGGATACGCAGTGGCGCAGCCGGCTCGTGCTGAGCGAAACTCCGTTTTTAATTTGTTATACAGGGCTAAATTTATCAATAATTCTGATTGAAATATACAGATAAAATCTTAGCATCTGTATTAAGTTAAACTAAGTTATTCTCTACTGTGCAGTGCTGGGCTGGTATGCAGTTTGTTCCGCCATATGTACTGGGAATTTTGAAAGGCAAAGTGATAGAGCAGAGTTTGTGTCTAGTCTTTACACTTTCTTTCCTATTGTATTTTTTTGGAGACAGAACTAGCTTCACATGTTCAATGTTTAAGGGGTAAATGAGGAAGAGTCAGGGCGCCAGGTAAGTCTGCGCGGGACTGGTAACCCCACTGTATAATTATTTCACGCGCCATGCGAAACAAATGGCCGATTGCTAATTGGTTCATATATTGACCACGTGCAGCCCTACCCGGCGCACCCAGGCGAGCGCGAGCGCGAGCGGGAGCTAGGACCCACCTTGATGACGACGCACGAGCAGCCGACGATCTTCCTGGCCTTGCCGTCCTTGTCGATCTTGCAGAGCCCCGCCCACTCGCCCAGCTTCTTGTTGTTGTCCACCTAGAAACAACCAAGTTTGATGATCATTTTTATATGTCAAAAAATGTATTTCAGAATAAACGAAAGAGGAGTTTAGAACCAAAAAATAGAAGCGCGAAAAATTATCCGTAAATTGAAACAACTGGTATATGGAGATGGTGTTAACCACACAGTGCTAAACATTATAAATTTAAGTCCCTATATTATTAGTTTAGGTCATGGAATGGCAAACCTTCTCATAAAAAGCGATTTCTTTATGACAACCCACGCAAGAAAATAACTATAGTTACCTATGTTGTTTTTTTAGTAGAATAGACTTGAAAACTATCACCTTGACAGTTAAGAATGTTCTCTAATGAAGTAATGTTAAGATATAATGTCCGAATGCTAGGAAGGTAGATCCTGCAGCAGGCAGGTCACCATAGGGGCGCTCGGTGTGATCTACGCTCAAATAAGGACGGATACGCAGTGGCGCAGCCGGCTCGTGCCGAGCGTGTAAATTTGATAAACACTACAAAGTTGTTAAGTTAAAGAAAGTTGCAATTGACGTTTCTCAGCTGAGATGATGAAAAGACATTACTACTAGTGAGCCTAGGTCCTAGTCTGATAAACCTCGGAGCCCTAAACTTCGAATTAAAGAGTTAATTTCAATATAGGATTTAATTATTCACAAAATAATACAATTAAAGTAAACCGCACACACGAGAGACGTCGTTGGTGCATCCCCACCAAGATATCCGCTCGTCCCCGGCCTCAATACGGATCGGATAAGGCGGCTATCACACTGCCACGCACCACGCTGCATGTTGCGTTTCGACGCACCTACGCGCGCGCACGTGGATGCATTTTCTGTGTGTTGGACTGAGCGTGTTTCTATACAAATGGAGGTACTTACAATCAACGTTAGAATACGCATTCACGCGCCACGCTGCGTGTTGTGTGGCAATGTGAAGATCGCCTAAGCTTGAACACTACAGTTAGTACGAGCGCGAGTTCATTTCCATCCTCAGGAATGTGGTAGTACTGTTCGTTGCCTAATTAATAATGTTGATGTGTAATAAATTTGTTATAGATACAACCATATCTACTACACAACAAGGCCTTAAAAAATCTAAGCAAGATTATCTAGGGAGTCAAAGACGCATATTTTTTTATTTGGGCCATGGTTTAGAAAATATAAATTATTTATTGAAGTGGCGCTAGTATTGCACCCGTTCGCCCCTTAAGGTCATATTACCAAGCAGAAGCAGTAAATCAAAAGAACCCACCTTGACGAGTGGAATCTGGTGCTCGTTACATAGTGCCTGCACTAGCTTTTTGTATGCCGCCTCGTCACAGTTCTCGGCCAAAACGCACAGCACTGCTTGCCTCCTACAAAAATACAAGTCATTATTAATGTGATGAAAGCATTTGTTGTTTATAATAAAATTTGCAACTTTGACACCATCGTTTTGTGTTTAACTTCTGATTTGAAAGCTGATTGAGGCCATGTTTTATTGGAAATTCAAAGTTCAGATTTTAATATACTTAAGTATTGAAAAACTTAACAGCCCTGACAAAATACTTTAAAATACAATGTAGTAGATAAAATTTAATCATAATTTTCCACATATATATGTCGCAGGCATATTGAATGATTCTGCATTTTACATAATGGGCTTGTGGCTATGTAAAATGCCAAAGGCAAATTGTAAATTGCCTTGTCACTTTATAATATGACGAGTCATTTATTAATTATTTTGATTGCCTTACAATATGCCGTGGAAAATTCAAGCATTTAGTTCTGGTTTAAACCACGGGCGTCGCTGCTGCACAGCGGACCCAAGATAATCGAGGTTCTTGTTCAAGTTTGACTTGCGAATAAAAAAAATCTAATATCAATGTATCTTTATAAAAAAATTAGTAAGTGTACTATTCTGTTTTTGTTATTACATATTAATTTTAGAATTGCTGATTTATCCAACCACTATTAAAATTATAGTCACCCTACACTAAAGATCAATAGCAAATCTTATTGAGTTAACTTTCATACCCGAAAACTTTCGTAAACAGACAACGCATTTTGTAAAATGCAGAATCATACAAATTGCCTGCAACATATACAATACAACAATGGGAAGAATAAACGAACATTATAAAATATAGTAAATTAAAATCTATACAATAAGGTTCTACTGCATACCCATTTACAAAATCATCTTTAGATAAAAAACTTGTAGCACAATTGGGAGGCCACAACTCGCAGCTACAAGCCGTGGTACTATGTATGTGCGTTTCTATCGGCTGCCAACCAAACCCACACTGGCTGACACCAGTGCGGATATTTTCACATCAGCAAGTACTAAAACAGTGCCCACTAATGTGAATATTTGGGAGGGGCTAGCAGCCAATTTTTTTAATTTTGTAATATGCAAGTTTATAGTTTTAGGTATATCCTTCCATGTTGGGTAGCCTCTATTTGCTTTGTAATGGTTCATCATGGCCCAAAATAAGTGGGTCGGAGTGGCACAAGGACAAGGCAAAAAAACTTAAATTTTGGCCAGCTCTCCTTCAGTGAAAACATATTTAAATACCCAATTTAATAACGCACTTGTCAAGAGCCTTGGCAGCTTCATGGAGTCCGTGCACCAAGCCTCCGTGGATGAGGGCAGTCTTCAGAACCTCCTGGAGGGCAGTGTTGACATCCATAGCACCACCGCTCAGCACGGGGTTGGATACGGGGACTTCACTGTAACAAGATTAAAATGGATAAGGCTATGTGTGCTAAACTTTGTGTTAATTGTAGATTAGACCTAGTTGTTATAAAAGGGCCTCACTTCAAGTGCTGATATTTTATTGTTGTTTTGTTGATATTGATTTCGAGAAAGACGTATTTACGACTGTACAAAATAAAACACTTTTGATATTTGTCGCTATGGGGATTTAGAACAAGCTCGAACCACAAAGCTGAACCCAAAATCTAGGAAAATAAAGAGATAGGTAGGTAACCTTAAAAAATTTGGTGGAAAGGTTATGTTGATTTTATTTTATTATTTGGTATAAACTTCGAACTTATTAGTTTTGCGATGAATTATAAGATCTTATGGAATTGTTAAATATATAGAAATCAAAATTTATGATACACAAAATAAGAAAACAGACAAAAACAATTTTACTTACACTTCGGTATCAGCCATGATTTATCACTGATTTTCGACCTGAAATAAATAATAAAAACGATACAATCACAAATGGACATTTTGTAGAAATCAACACAATCACTGAACGGTAAAAGATCACTTCAATATTTAAAGATTTGATAAAAATCTACACAAAACGTTTGTCAGTTTACCTTGCGAACCGGAAAAGAACTTTTCCAAAAAGCGCCCTCTTCAAACAATCAACGCAGTTTTGTTTGACGTTTCGTTTTATGCATATTTAATAGACTCTACTTGTGGCAAGAAAAAAACTGGCAGGCTTGCATAGACAATATACAACGAAAATAAACCAACAACTTTTGACATACTAATCTACATAGGGTTAACCACCCATTCCTTGACACCCTCCCATTTATTGTCGTTTCCATAATATTAGGAGATTTTTTAGGCTGAAAATTAAATTCTTGGTATTTTACAGCATTTAACACAAAAATAATGTATACCATTATTTTGATTTTTTTATTAGAAAACAATACAATTCATAGGGATCGTATTCTAAAAATATTTTTTATTCATGTTATTTTTACATGTATTTGCAAAAGATCTGATTGTGAACCTTAAATAAATAAAATTAAATTTCAACTTAAGTCTGATAAAAAAGCGGAGGATGCCAATATTTGAGATATTGAATATTCCAACAAAATATCAAATATAAAATAGTGATATACGCAAACAAAAAACCCAAGTAAACCTAAGCAATTTTACTTATAACTATAAGCAACACAAGATCAGAATTTTTATTTCCAGTTTTAATTTTAGTCATAAGAAATTCGCTATAAAAATCGATGATTCCTTAAAGTGCCAATGTTTGGGTGACTTACCCTATAAAATCTATTTATAAAGTCATCTATACCTACGATGATATAGGATATAGGTTATAAAATTAATAATATTTTGTGCAATGTCCAAGATCCAAGAGCGTGTGAACAGTTTTTTTCGTTTGTTAATGTTAATTAATATTTAATACTTCTTAGAAATGTCAGCGCGGTCTAAAAATTCTGATATTCTTTACATGCACGAATATATAAAGAAAGTTTTATATTTTGCGATAGTAAAACCGGGGACAGAAATGAAAAGTTTACCTAATACCCATTACTTCTCAATTGATAAAGTTTTGGTGTACGAGCCATATTATTCAGATTTTGGACCATTAAATTTAGGCTGTGTATATAGATACTGCATGATGTTGAATGAAAAATTAGAAATGTATAATAATAAGACAAAGATTGTACATTATACAAGTATGGATGCGAAGAAGAAAGCTAACGCAGCATTTCTTTTAGGATGCTATGGTGTTCTTTATTTAGGGCGATCACCAGTAGACGCATTAAAACCATTGATGACACAAAACCAATCTTATCGGTAAGATATTGAAATAATCCTATTATTTTTATAATACGATTATGTATAGAAACCAACTAAGCAAGTATGTTTAAGACATAGAAGAGGTCGGTGGGTCGTTTTAGGGGCGGTTGTAAGTAAAAACTAGACAAACCTTGAAAAAAAGCCGTGGGTTGTGTTATTTAATTTCAGACCATTCCAAGATGCAACAAAAGGCAATTCGGAGTACACTATAACAATATTGGACTGTTTATACGCTCTAAAGAAGGCACAAGAGCTGGGATTTTTTAGTTTTGAAGATTTTGATTTTGAAGATTACGATAAGCTAGACAAAATACAAGGAGGAGATTTGAATTGGATAGTTCCTGGTAAGTTTCGCCAGGAATTTTATGAAGAAACCCTGTTGGATCAAAATGATTTATCAAATCAAATCAAATAATTTAGTTGTAAAATGCATTCGAATCAAATTATTTACACAAAGGGATAGGAGGGGTGGTATGGTAATGTTAGATAAGTACATTAAATAATATTTTTTTAAACTTATATCTATAACTAGTCGACCCGGCGAACTTCGTACCACCTAACCTATTACTATCTTGTGCATGTATTATACTTACAAACCTTCCTATTGAATCACTCTAGGTATAAAAAAAAACATCAAAATCCGTTGCGTAGTTTTAAGCACACATAGGGACAGACGCGGAAAGCGACTTTATTTTATACTATGTATATTGGTATTATATATATATTTATTTATTGATGACATGCAATTATATTATTTAAACTATATTTACCTTCTTAAACTATATTTACAGAAAATATTATGTTAATTCAATAGTGTCATTATGTTTATCAAGATTTATTCTTTCAATTCTAAATGGTCTACAAGAAAATAATTACATAATTTGATAGGAGCAGTCAAAAAAGAGTCAAAAATTTATTCAAAAGTTTTTTTTTTTAATTAAGACATTTCAAAATAACAGGAAGCTTATTAGAAATAGTTGGCGCCATTCCCAGGATATGTAGTAAGGAGGGGGAGGTGCAAAAACAAATACTACGAAGTAAGAGCGATAATTCCTGAAAATTCCGACTAGACTGTAGATATTGTATGTACATACCTACTCTTATTATCCCCGAATCTTAATAGTTTCCTACATGCAACACCAATTTAATTCTCAGACTCATTCAGTTTTTCATATTACAGACAAATTATTAGCCTTTATTGGACCGGTTGACTACAACGTTTCCTTATACCATCCACCAGACATTTACATTGATTATTTTCAAGAAAACAATGTGAAAGTCGTTATTCGACTAAATAAAATAATGTATGACGCTAATGTGTGAGTATTTATTATAGGCAATCTACTATCAATAGTGATGTTTTATTATTCAGCTTCTTTCAAAATTTAGTTAAAACTTAATGTTTTTTGTCTTGGATGGAATTTTTTTTTGTATTTCAGATTTTTAAGCAAAAGAATATATCACTATGATTTATTTTTCCCTGATGGTAGCTGTCCACCACGAAATATACTTTTGAGGTTCCTACAAATAAGTGAAGAAACTCGAGGAGCAATAGCAGTGCATTGCAAGGTTATGATTTATTTTAATGAAATAATTTTGGCAATGTTGATAAAAAATAAATTATTATGTTTTTTTTTTTGGAAAACTTATTAAAATTTTGTTTAGGCAGGTCTCGGGCGCACTGGCTCACTTATTGGAAGTTATCTTATAAAACACTACAATATGACGGCTCGTGAAGCCATTGGTTGGATGAGAATTTGTCGCCCTGGATCTGTAATTGGTCACCAACAGGTAAAATTTTCTTGATAATGTTAATAATGTAATGACAGATTTACATTCGCGTAAATTGAACTATTAGAACGAAACTGAACTGAAATGTTATAAATGATTACTGTACCTTCAACCTCCAACTACTACTATCAAGAAGTTGTAGTTTTTGAGTAGTGAACAAAGCTAAAAAAAACTAAGAAGTAATTGTTGATGCTGTTTTATCCAGTTGCTACCTTTTTATTCTATCCTACAGTTCTTGTAGTCACATAACAATAATATTATTTGCAGAGATGGTTGGAAGACGTAGAGAAATGGTTATTAGGGCAAGGGAGTTTATATAGGTAAACAGGCGATTTAAATAATTTGTAAAGGACAAAAATTAAGTTTGGTTTCTTAAACATACATGAAATTAATACAGGTACAAATTGATAACAGGAAACGCATGTATAAAGACGAAAATAGATTTCCGATACACAAATACGGAGTGTACTCAATTGCTCAGAAGGCTGCGAAGTATCGGCGGCATATAGAGAAGTCTCCCTCACCTCCACCTCCTATGCAGAGGCACCCGAGCTTTAACATTCCCCAAATTGATAGGCCGAAGGCATCTAAAGATAGAGCCGGTAAGTTTTCGAGTAGTGGAAAAAAAAGTTCAAATGTTTTTTTAATGTTAACGATGAGTTATGGTGAATGTTATTGTATTTTTATGTCTGATATAAACTATCATTTTCGATTTTGTTATTATTATAAAAAAAATACAAAGTCCGACAGAACACTTTACTTCGGAATTATTTGAATTGAACCAATATGTCAATTATTATTTTGAGATAATAAAGCTGGACATTGATGGTGTTTTTTGCTAAGATTATTATCAGCAATATATACTTGGTTTGCTTAGTAGTATAATAAGTTGATTAGATACTATACGATATAATTCTTATATTTTATAGCTCCTACTAAGACGGCCAGCAAACATCAACAGCAACAAGAATGTCGCCCTAAGTCTCCAAATATTAATTTGAACAGGAAACATCCAAGTAATGAGTTTACCACGTGAGTTTTTAATACCTGACCAAACTTCTTATACGAGCAGCTATATTTGTCAAACAAAACATTTCACTTAAACAGATATTCGAG
Source organism: Euspilapteryx auroguttella (assembly GCA_951802225.1). Classification (NCBI taxonomy): domain Eukaryota; kingdom Metazoa; phylum Arthropoda; class Insecta; order Lepidoptera; family Gracillariidae; genus Euspilapteryx; species Euspilapteryx auroguttella. The sequence goes on along the minus strand of OX637664.1, from coordinate 4,372,340 downwards.
CGATAGAAACAGCAGAAGCGCTATTTCCCGTCGTGGAAGTGGAGCTGGTGAGCCTCGACCTGTTAGTCCAGCTTCTCAAGAAAGCTCTTCTCGATCTCCTATGATTCCTAATAAAACGAATGTTAGAAACAAAACAACTACTCAGATTAAAACCATGAATGATGCGAAGGTAACTGTCAGTTTTCGTGCTATTAATGTTAATCTAACAGACGCGCCTAGAACTCACTCAACCGATTTCTTTGTTTATATTTCAGAGTTACATATTAAATTCAATTAAGTATGAGGACACTACAAATACAAATTTAGCTTCGACTCTTACTGTAAAGCCTATGCCGCATTATTCGTACAGAGTTTCAAATCAAACTAATAACCTAATCACTCCGAGTAATTTGGCTCATATTCCTTTGTCTTATAATGCAGGTGAGATATTTTCTTGATATCTTGATGTTGATGTCACTTGATGTGCTGTGTTTTTTTAAATGTTATCTTAAATCAAGTTATATTTTGCAGCGTCACGGAATATACCGTCTGCGAGTAGTCGTCGTCGACTTGGCCGCAGTCCTAGCCCCATGCAGACACGGCCAGCTGAAAGCTCCAAAGCCACCAATGCCCCATCCGTAACAGCGATATCATCTAACAAGCAAATCCACAAAAAAACTTCAAAATTAGCACTGAAAGAAGTTTTGGCAGGCTTAAGTAAGTAAAGTTGTTCCTTTTTGCATATACTTTTTCTGATCATATTTATTTAATTTTTCTGCTGGCAACATTTTTGTTTGGGTCATGTCACTGTCACGTCATGTCACTGTCCCGCATCTGTCACGTCACTGTCATTTTTTATTTCGACAAAATCTTTACAAAATATATGTTTAACCTCAAAAACAAACAAAACATTAATAATTTAATTGAGTGAACTATGTGAAAATACATAGTGTAAATTATTTCAACTACATTTAAAGAATCACATCGTGAATCTATCGCCACCTAAGATGGGTGCTTTAGTGTCCAGAGCTCTACGTCCGATAAAGATGTTCAACATAGAAAATCGCGCTCATCGCGTTATCTCCAAAGAGAAACCGGTGCCAGCGCCTCAATATCCTTCATCACTCGACGAGCTGAAGAAAGCTGTTGAAGCAGATCCTTACATTGATGAGAAACTGCAGCGCAAAGACTTGGAACTCGATAAGAGGTTAAAGAATGTTTATGTAACCTCCGCTGGTAAGCCGGAGTCTGACGTGACGCGGGAGCAGCAGCAGGACACGTCGCGCCCGCTCCCGCAGGACCGCCGGGTCTTAGAAGACTACGATTTCGGCTTTAAGGAACCCGAAAGAATTAAATATGGGAACACAACACTGCGGCATGTCATCAACTTTGTTGCAGCTCATCAAGCCAGCCCTGACGAAATAACCCCAGCAAAAATAGCGCTGGAGTACAAAATGAGAGAGGAAGATGTTGCAAATATCTTGAAATACTTTAAGACATTTGAAGTCTTTGTACCTGAATCAAAGAATGCGCCTGCTACTTTTGCGGGGCCCGCACAAATTAGGAAACAAATTGAGGAAGGCAACTTTAGACAGATACAAGATTATAAGGAAATGGCTAGACTGGCACAGGAAAAGGTTTCTCTTGTTAAAAAGTTCAAAGAGAAGACAGTAGCGCAGGATGAACAAAACAAAGCACCGACAGATTAGAATACTAATAGCACAATTAGTTCTAATGAATTAATGCCTTAGTTGCAAGGTTACCTCTGTATATAATGTTCTAAAAAGTTTACATTCAATTTAATGATAAGAAACTAAAAGTGGGATTAAGATCTTACCTTAAAAATGATAAAAAGCAGAGATAATTTATTTTAAAATATGTTAATATTAAAATGTAGCTTTAGTTTAGATTGAACAATAAATAAAATGTTATGTTTTCAATATAATATCCTGCCTTGTTAATTATATTTAAAAAGTTATCCCTGTGATGTGTTATAAAAATTTCAAATAGAAAGTAATTTTCCTTTGATGGTCAAAAGTTAACAAGCTTTGCTTGACTTGCTTTTACGATCATATATTATTTTTGCTTTTACGATCATAGTGAAAAATTACCTTCAGGGTTAGTTGTAGACAGACACAATGTCTTATTAAAAGGTTAATTTTTCGGTTTCTACTAAATATAAACTACGATCGCCAAGCCAACCCGCCTGCCTAACATGGCGATTGGCAAATTCCTATTTGTTTTGATTCGATTGTGGGGGAGACCTATGTCTAGCAGTGGACTTCCAACGGCTGTTATGATGCTGATGATGACGAATTCGCCCTTTGGATTTCGCAGTGGAGGCACAGTATAAAAAATAGTACTACATACAGTAGGTATGGGCACTGTCTGCCTCCCTCAGCAAGTGCGGCTCCCCCGCTCTCGGTAACCTTTCAGTTATCGCTCAGTACAAATAAAGCAGCGTCGCACGTCTATCTCGATACGCGTGCATGTACAAGAGTTTCGGCTGTGCGCGAAGCAACGCGCTTTTTTCTATGAAGTGTCCGAGGGGTGGTGGAGGTATGTTACCTACAACTATCAAATCCAAAATGTCTTATGTACCAGTAGTGGCTCTACCACGCGACGTGTCTGCGGGTGCGGCGTCGCTGGACGCGCGGCGCACCGCCCCCGCGCCGCTGCGGGCGCCCTCGGTCAGGTCCGATGAGAGACCGCTGGCCACACAAGGCGATTTGCTAAATAGTATCAAGGTTTGTTTTTTTTTCTGCATCAGCATCACTCCGCACTTTATTATGTGCGTTTTGTGCGGCCTGCGGCTTTACGTCGTTGAACGGCCATGATTGAAACGGTTAAACTAAATGAGCTCTTGCGTAGTGACACGGATCATTATCGCATGCATACTTTGCGGCTATTGCGATTAGAGTGAGAGAAGAATAGCTCATATAATTGAGTCTGAAGGTATAAACAGAATTTTTCTAAAAAACGGTAATACCTAAATAAAAGGAGGGATTCAGCTCACCATACCTAACAACTTTTCCGAAGCAACATGGGTCAAAATCTAAAAGCAAATCAAATCAGCTGTCCCGTACATTGACCTCGGCAGCTGATCGAACAAATTTATGAAGCAGCTGATTTTATTTTTTAAATTTTACCCATGTTGCCTTGGGAACGTTGTTAGGTATTATGAGCTGAAGGCCCTCCTTTGATTTATTACCGCCTGGTCAGAAAAATCCTGTACATTTAATAACAACTTTTTATTGCTGTTTCTAGTTCCAAAGGAGATTCCGAGACATGACAACTGATAAATTTACACCGGCACCAAAAGAGAACATAAGGTAATATAATGTCCAGTATAAACACCACTTTATGCTCTTACTAAAAAAATAAAACCTACGTCTAAGCGATAAGGCCGCCTATTGCGATCAATGTGTTAAAAGATAATAAGTTACGATACCACTTACTTAACCATTCATCTGACCCGAGAGATATCCCTCCACTGTTAGACAAAGTTCTCTCCCACTGTGCGCCGCCAGGATAAACGTGTGGCCACATTGTGGCTCTTCAATTTACTTAATGAAGGTAGCTGCTGCCTGTTCTTCTGATGTCCCTTACCTGTTGCGACACCCCAGATGGGGTGGTGGTATCTATGCCGCCATCACACGGTAATATATGGTGTTTTATATTGACTGCTCCGTGGCTCAGTGGGCAGTGATGTGGACTGAGTAAGAGTGTGCACCTGGGTTCGATTCCCGGGCGGGGCGAATATTGATATTATTATGATGAATATCGATGTTCGTTTCCGGTCTGGGTGTAATGTTCTTCTCTGTGTGTGTTTCGGGTACCCTAGATAAAGGTTCTTCCTAGTTAGGGGCTCTGAGTGTATTCAAATCAAATCAAATCTAATGATTCTTTATTCAATATAGTCTAATCTAATTACTATTGCAAACGAGCCCACCTCTGTCAAATGATTCTACTCCCTTTCGCAATGATTTTACAGCGTAGAGAAGAAAGGGGTAACAAACTCTACTTTACAATTTATCTCTTTTTTATTTTATTGTGATGTATAATATTATTTATTGTTCCCTGATTGTGCAGTGTCCACACGACGGTGCAGGAGAAGCAGAGCGTTAAAAACGTCAGCTCGAAGACCAGCGGCAGGATCAAAGTCAATCGGGGCGACACAGTCGTCAGGTAATTTTGGCCTAATTTGATCACATTTAGTATAAGCCGCGCACTTAAAGAAACGATTTAAATATGGCGGCCGAAAGCATTTATCTCGCATATATCAGTACTAGAGGCTGCCCCGCGGTTTTTCCCGCGCAGATTTCTCATAAACACAAAATTCCCGTTTTTTCCCGTTCCCGTGGGAATTTCGGGAAATCCCTTCTTAGTGCTCACCTACACTCCCTAAGGAACCTACATGCAAAATTTCAGCCCGCTACGCCCATTAGTTTCGCCTCTGCGTTGTCTGTCAGTCAGTCAGTCAGTCAGTCAGTCAGTCAGTCAGTCAGTCAGTCAGTCAGTCAGTAACGGAAGAGTTTTATATATATAGATTAGGGAAGAGTTAAGAAGAGAGACAGCCCGCCCATACATCGGCCGCCATTTTGAAATTTTCAGGTTATAGAAGAAATAGTGGACAGTATTGGCCATATTTGTAGAACTAAGGACCATTGTTTCCTATACTTATTTGTTTAGGGCTTTATCATAGAGAAGGCGCTATAGCGTCGCGCTCTTTGATGTCACATCCTCCGCGTCACTACGCTATAGCGCAGTCAGTCTGACAAAACCTTTAGTATAATATATTAATATCCCTTTCGTTGTTTTTTTTTTAGAAAACCAAGTCCTACACGACCTCTGTCCCCGAAAGGACGTCGATTATTTACATTTTACTAGATTTTTTTATAATACTAATTTATTGTTTTCGATTTTAACTTAATTTTTATTATTTATTGAATTCCAAAATAACATCGTGTATAAAATGATTTGTTTTGTTAAATAATTTGTTAATTATTATTATGAAAAATAAAATGGTTTTTTAAATCTGTATTTTCATTTAAAGGTTTATTTACACTTTTTACAAGTTTAAAACGTATGATAGCAATAAGCTATACCATAAAAAGACAGTAATTAATTATATATTAGCTACTTAATCTAAATAAAACGATATACTTAGAGAATTTCTAACGCTGGCCACTCCAATGACCGTCAGCCAGCACTCTTAGCGTGTTTCCTCAAGAAGCGATATCGCTCGCGCGATTGGGGCTCGACAGCCAATAGAAATCGCACGTACATCCACGAAGCCTGCCTGATTTGAGGCTGTCGAACCTCTATCTCGCGACCGATATCGCCTCTTGAGGAAACACGCTTAGGGTCAAGTAACTAAAAACAATCGACTCTGTTAGCGACTTAGTTATCCATTGCTGTTTTCTTTGGGCGTGCAACAGAAATTGCCTTTGTTAAAGCGGCAATGGTTAACAAAGTCGCTAACAAGACAATTACGAGTCGATCGTTTTTAGTTAAGAAACTTGGCCCCCTGATAGTCAATATACATATTATATGAAACCGTTCGCGGTGATCGCTACGCGTTATTAAAAACGTTTCCTATATTTGTATATACAGGTGTTCCTGACAAGGCTGTAATTAATAAAAGGAGGGATAAAGCTCATCTTACCTAACAACTTTCCCAAAGTAACGTGGGTCGAAATCAAACCTTGCCCCAATCACCTGATTAAACCAATGAATAGAAAAAACTGTTATTATTTTATTTCGACCCACGTTATTTGGGGAAAGTTTTTAGGTATGGTGAGAACAATCCCTCCTTGATTGATAACCGCTTTGTCAGAAAAACTGGTCTTTGTCAGTAACATGTCAAAATGCTTGTTAATTTCAAAACCATCAAGAACGGCAGTGGCGTGCCGAGCCTAGTAAAACAGAGCAAGCCCGAGCTATGATTTAAGCATTTTCTGGTTTCTATTCGCTGCTTTCCGAAACTACTAAAAGAAATCAAAGCATTCATGTGTTTTTGAGAATTTGTGTGCCTTTTAATGGCATTGGTTAAATTGTTCAAATCATCGTAACCAGAAGTATTCCAAGCATTTTTGTCGTTGGAAAAAAATATACAACACCAACAGTACAGTTTATTTGTATGAGAACAGCCAACAATCCATGGTGTATTGTAAACTGATCTATTAAATTGTCGTTTGTGAGATTTAGTCGTTTGAGAAATACATAAATCAGGAGTTGGTTTTGGTGTTGTAATGAGTTGTTTTTTTTTCGGAAAAACTCAACGAGCTTACCTTTTTCTCGTGAACAAGTAAGCGGACACACTTTAAAGCCTCACATTCCACAACCGGGTGCTCCATTTCACTCGAAAACAGTTCAATTTAACATTAAATTACGATTCATAAAACTTTTACCGCGCGCACAACAAGAAAATTTTCATCGAACTGAACTGAAGTAAACAGCGAGCCGCGAGCGAAGCGAGAAAACGACAAAGTTAAATGCATCATGGCGCCATCTCGCGGCACACGAGTTTGGCGCGTCCGCGACAACTTCATTGGCAATCCGGGCTTTCGAGCTCAGTACAAAAGTGCTTTAGCTAGTAATCCAAATATATCGAGCCTAAGTTGATATTTATATAGGTTAGAAAGAGAGGATAGCAAGCCAGATAAGAAGCCAACGAGTGCAAGCGAAACAAAGATAGAATATTGTTTAGTGTGTGGTTGTTGGTCGCGGGGAAGTCGCGAGTGCATTTTATTGTACCTCAGTAATTGTAGTACCATGGTGGCAGAGTCGATTATCGCGTGCCGTGTTGTAATGGATGCGCGAGAATATTTAAACAATGAAATCGTATTATAAATTAAAAAAAGCACGTAGACGGAACGTTTATTATATTTTGAATGAGTTATTAGAGTCTACATGCAATTTAGTTATTTTATTAGGGCAAGCCGGGCTTCTCGGCTTATATTGTAGTAACGCCACTGAAGAACGGCAATAGTTTCTATAAGTGGTGTCTATAAGTCCCTGCCTACCCCCTCGGGGGCTCGGGCGGCGGCTGCATGCAGTTCCCGTCGGGGTAGCGGCGGCGGAAGGCTGCCAGGAGCTCGGGCTCCACCAGGCGGACGCCTGCCACTTGGTTGCCCAGGGTTATCCTGATGATGGAAGTCTCTTGTGAGTATTATAAATAGCTGCACAGCCAGAAATTGCACAGCCTTAAAGGTTATAAACAAGACTTAAGAACGACAAGGCTATATTGAATTAAAAGTACCAAAACACTTGCGCCAGCGGCGGAGGAATCGGATGTTTGAGGTACCACAATCACGAACGGCGCTCCTGTCTAACGCGCCACTGGTGAAAGGGATTCGTCTGCTCAATAAGATATCCGAAGATATAGATATTCTTTGTTGTTCAAAGACAGAATTAACCACCATATCGATGCGTTTATTATGTAAAATATAAAATTTTATATATTTAAAATAAATTTAGGCTCAAGTATGATATGATCCTCATTATTTTGTACCTACTTGTAATTATGTTTTATAATGCCGCATTGGTTTTACTGTAATGGCATTTGTAAATATTGTAAATAAATAAGTAAATAAAAAATATTATACAGGGTGTAATCTCACCAGTTTGGTTGAACATTGTGCGGTCTACCGAAGAGCTCGATTTTGCGCGTGCCCGGACTGAGCCTTTCTGTAAAAATATATTATACTTGTTATTTCAGAGACATAATTTGTAACATTATTATTTAAGTGCATTCACGTACAAATATGGTAACAAGCGCTTGTTGGCGCTGGTTCGAAAAATGTATAGAAAATATCTGCGCGGACATTCGCGCTGGAACAAGTGTCTATATCCGCGCATGTTTTTGTGCAATATATTATTTAAGGTAGCTTAAGTGATACTATTCTATTTTGTAACATCTGTTTATATACTTAAGAAAGAAATAATAAATGAATATGAATATATATTTTCTATACATTTTTTGAACCAGCGCCGACAAGCTCTTGTTACCAGCTTTGTACGTAAATGCACCCTGACCTAAGAAGTAAGAACCCGACCCGTTCCCACTTGTAGGCTGTCGGATCTCATTTAGTACCGGGTGTAAAATCAATATATATAAAACTCTTCCGTTACTGACTGACTGACTGACTGACTGACAGACAACGCAGAGCCGAAACTACTGGGCGTAGCGGGCTGAAATTTTGCATGTAGGTTCCTTAGGGAGTGTAGGTGAGCACTAAGAAGGGATTTCCCGAAATTCCCACGGGAACGGAAAAAACGGGATTTTTGTGTTTATGAGAAATCTGCGCGGGAAAAACCGCGGGGCAGCCTCTAGTTCCATATAAAATTGTAGGTCGACTTGTCTAGTTCCATATAAAATTGTAGGTAACTCACCAATGATGCCGTAGATCTCGTCGGGCTTGTGGCTGGTGGCGCGCACCTCGGCCACGATCACGTCGCAGTCCAGCCCGCGGTTCAGGTTCTCCGGCTCGCCCTTCATGCCTACCTGGGGGAAGCACCACAGCCTTGTATTAAACTAGTTCGCTTCCCCCTATGTATGCTGAGATCTTTAAAACTAATCAAATCAAATAATCTAGTCGTGAAAACATAGGTAGCATTATAGATGGATAATAAAAGCGAGGGAGCTAGCTCGCCGCTTTGTCGACAGACGCGGGCGAAGCGGCCAATAGCTGCAAGCGCCGTCTATGAGAATGTGTGAGTGCTTTGTTGCAATTGCAGTTAATTTGTGTGCGTAAGTGGAACCAAAATCGAAGCGGTTTCGTACAAGAGTTACGCTTCCTGAGTATTGTTGTTTGTAGGTTGTATCTTATAATTTTTAGAATAAACAGGCTTTCCCTGCTTACTTCGTTACGCCATAGAATATAAGATACTACAAAAGACTTGGCTTTATAGACTATGTTCTTTTGACTGCCCAGAATGGCCGAATTAAAAACAAACAACAACAACAAACCACCTGTCAAAATATGTAAACAACGGAAAAAATATTCCACCTTGGGTTACATTATTTGAGTTTAGGTAAGGATCCCTAATTTTTTTGAAAATCTAAGATAGCCTATGACACTCGGGGTTAATGTAGCTTCCTACCAGTGAAAGAATTTTTTAAATCGGTTCAGTATTTCCGGAGCCTATTCGTTACAAACAAACAAACAAATCTTTCCTGTATATAATATTGGTATAGATGAATAAGAAGAACCGACCAGGCAGTGCTCCTTGCCGTGGTTGAGCCAGTGGCCGGTGCGGCCCGTGCGGATGATGCGCTGCAGCTGGTTGGTCTTCACCCAGATGAGCTCGTCCACGCGCTGGTAGCCCCACAGCTTCAGGCACTCGCGGCCCAGCTCCATTGCTCTGCGGGGAATACGGTACACTTTCAATATTTCGCATCTGGCGTAAGCAACGAAACGGGAGAGCGTTATCAGCCGGATGTTTTACTTTTCAACAATTTTTTATGAACACATACATATATATAATTTGAACATTTCAATGCAGGCTATAATACAGAGATTGTACAATAAAACAAGTAGAGTATACAACGTTGGAGTAAAGTTATTTTGCTTCGGGTGCTGCTGCAATACTCGTTTATCTTAGTTTCAAACCATTATTTTAATTAAACATACATGACAGACAGAGTTACTTTCACATTTATAATATTAGTGTTATATTTAGCACAGCTCGGACACCTCGGAGCCTCTGCTCGTGTACGTGGACCATGCTTGTGTGAGTGAGACGAGACGCGCTGCTTGTACTGAGCGTCACTGAGAGGTAACCGGCGCGGGAGCCGCGGGAGGGAGGGAGGCAGGGAGTACCCATACTGTATGTAGTACTCATTATTATCAATATATATAAAACTCTTCCGTTACTGACTGACTGACTGACTGACTGACTGACTGACAGACAACGCAGAACCGAAACTAATGGGCGTAGAAAGCTGAAAATTGGCACGTGGGTTCCCTGGGGAGTGTAGGTGAGCACTAAGAAGGGATTTTCCGAAATTCCCACGGGAACGGGAAAAACGGGATTTTTGTGTTTATGAGAAATTTGCGCGGGAAACCGCGGGACAGCCTCTAGTGCTGTGATATAAGTATGACTTCAACCTGCCAGTGACCCAGAGGAAGATGAGTCCGCTGTCCTGCAGCTGCGGCACGCCGAGGCAGCGCATCTCATCATCTGACATGGTGCCGTATGGTAACTCCATGTGGATGTCCCACGGCGGGTCCGCCATTATTACTGCGAACTTGCCTGAGATAAGGGTATTAGGATAAGTCGACACATTCTTTAAACCTCTTCCAATTTTTGGCATGGTCCATTTAGAGCCTGTATATAATGGTACAGTGGCGGACAACGTCGGCGTAACACTTCCAGTTTTTCTGTATTGCGAAAGAGCTCTTGTTCTTTGGTAATACAGTCTAGGGCTGACGAAACCATAGACAAATTTGGTACGGCCTCCTAGTCCGCCACTGTACGAATAACACCAACATAGTTCAAAAAAACATTTGTTGAGAACATTTTATGCAGAACATCAGCGTAACGTCACACACTAACTTGAGTGATTTGATCAACACAAATATTTGTGCCGCACTCTCTTCAGAACTGTTGCAAACAATTCAGAACTCCAGTGTATACCATAGGACCACGGGATTCTTGAAATCCTTATATTCAGCCTCTAAATACCAAGTAAAAGCCATTGGAACAGGTGCCAATAATTAATCAGCTTATACTTAATTTATTCATAACTTCTATACAGAAGTTTCCAAAGTGATCCTGCTAGACCTTGAAAAAAGTTATCTAAGTTTTGGGAATGTGGTATGAATTTAGATGCACGGGGTCCACCGCAATCAGCTAAATTTTTTAAGTGGTCTAAGAGAAAATAAGTCGGGAACCTCTGCTTTATAAATTCTGACTGAAATAACTAGATTTCGAAATTTTAACCGTCAAATTCTGTTCACACAACGCTAGTAGTGCTATAAAATCAGTAAACTGAGATTTTTTGATATATTCAGCCTCATAATGGACCATGTCAATAATAGAAAGATAGGCCAAGGATAGGGTGTGTCTTATCCTACTACAAAGGAAAAAAAAGTTTACCTAAAAAGGTCATGTCCAAGTATCGGAGGTCGCACTGTATCCACTGCGGCGGAGTCAGCGTCAGCACGCCGCTCGTCGGCTTCGCTACTGGCGATCCTGCCATGCAATAGTGAATTATAAAACCATTGTTTTAAGGTTCATATTAAATTAATTAAGGAAAAATGGCTTGAAACTTGGACTAGTGAGGGTTCTTACAACACCCGAAGCGAAAGTGCTTTACTCCCGCGTTGTATACTCTACTTTTCTTTCCAACCCACGAGAAAATATGTAAAAAAATTAAAAAAAGGCACTCTATTAACAGTTTTTACAGGCACAACTTGAAAACTATGCTTATATTTGGCAAGGCTAAACTTGAAAATACAGCTTACCATTTTGTGAATTCTTCTGACTAGCCTCGGCCAGTTTGTTGACATTCGGGTCCGTGTTGTCCACCTCGTAGTGGACGTATCTGTAAGATGCATCTTCTTATACATATTCTTCTATCTACATACATAATATACATCAAGCAATGGTGCTTTGCTTGTCTCGCCTCGAGAACGGCTGGGCCGATTGAGCTGATTTGATTTTGAAATGTTTATATCGGAGTCCACGGAAGGTTTAAATAATAAAAATTTTCGAGAAAGATTGCAAACACAACAATTTAAATATCAATATATATAAAACTCTTCCGTTACTGACTGATTGACTGACTGACTGACAGACAACGCAGAGCCAAAACTACTGGGCGTAGAAAGCTGAAAATCGACACGTGAGTTCCTTGGGGAGTGTAGGTGAGCACTAAGAAGGGATTTCCCGAAATTCCCACGGGAACGGAAAAAACGGGATTTTTGTGTTTATGAGAAATCTGCGCGGGAAAAACCGCGGGGCAGCCTCTAGTTCCATATAAAATTGTAGGTCGATAAGAAGTTCGCCAGGACAGCTAGTTGGTTCATGATTAGACCACGCGCAGACTTGACCGGCGCGGACGACTCTCGCGACGCACTCACTTGCAGCTGTCCATGTGGAAGCACGTGTTGAGGAAGGAGCAGTCCCCGAGGCTCTCGTCCGTGTGGCTCTGAATTATCTTCCGAAAGTGGAGCTTTTTACAGGAAGAGCCTTTAGAAAATTTAATAATCATTATATTTTTTTATGTAGCCTTTATTGTGTCCCACTGCTGGGCACAGGCCTCACACTGCACACTGGCACTCATAATATTTTATTGTCTTTTTTGCCGGATGAAGTGGATGTGAGGGTATCATAATTATTATCTATGGGGGAAATGTATGTCGGAGGAAGATTTGATAATTAGTTTTTTTTGAAAATATCACTAGGGATTTTGCGAAAATATGGATCATTTGATATGTTTTTTTTTTTCAATTATCCTCAGAAAAAGCAGTTTTATTGAATTATTATTTTTTGAAAAATCCTTATTTTTTTATTAAATCTTCCTACGACTCATGTGATTAAGTGTGTTCTGTTCTATTCTAACCTTTGTCGGAGCGCGGGGCGCGTGCGCACTCGCCGCGCGTCCCGTGCGGACAGAACTCCATCACTGACGCTCCTGGAACAATACGATACTTACTATTAGCACACCTCGGACACTTCATCATCAATCAATACATAGTATAAAACAAAGTCGCTTCTCGCGTCTGTCCCTATGTATGCTTATATCTTTGAAAGTACGCTAGGGATTTTGATGCGGTTTTCTTTAATAGATAGATTGATTAAAAAGCGCATTGCTTGGCGCACAGCCGAAACTCGTGTACATGCACGCGCACCATGCTTGTGTGAGTGAGATGAGACGCGCTGCTTGTACTGACGTCACTGAGAGGAGCCGCGCGCGGGGCCGCACTTGTCTGGAGTGAATAGACACAAGGACTAGTTGTCCTGGCGAACTGAGTAATATTTATTAATTTAGAAATTTCACACAATATCAAAATAAAACATAGCCTACATCATAACGTTTATTTATAATATTGAAGGCTATTCTGTCATATAAGATCTCATGCTGTGAAGTTTAAACAAATTTTGATCATAGTTTTCTTCGCGAAAATAAACATAGAGTTCACAACATTAGCAAGATATCATGTGAGTGGAACAGCAGACAAAAACTATCTAAAAAAAAAAAAACTATATCTACAATCTACTTCATATATTATATTAAAATTAATCGTGGTTCGTTAGACTCGCTAAAACTCGAGAGCGGCCGGGCGGTATAGCAGATTTTGGTTTTCAAATGTTCGTAGTAGTCCAGGGAAGGTTTAAAAGGTGAGAACATATGGAAAAATTTAGGGGAAGTTAAGATTATAAGGCAAAATACATAGTTCGCCGGGACAGCTAGTAAAAGCATATAAACCGAACCACATACCTCCTTGACTTTTGAACTTGTCAGCAAGTGACTTCTCCTTGGCCGTGGGTTTGCTTAGTAGATCCATGATCTCTTCCCCCACTCTTTTTACCGCCTTTTCGCGGCTCGAAGGCATCGCTAGTAAACTCTGGAAAAAAATGCTTGTGGTCTTCATTGAGCAACACAAATCATAAACGAAAAAATTTTTTTGTAAGGTACCTGCATTAAACAAACTGGAATAATGCATAAATTCCTTTTTTCGAAGTTGGTAAGAATAAGTATCAAAACCTTCTCCTGAACGTAACAAATACTATTATGAAAATCGCATCAAAATTGGCTCAGCCAAACGCGAAATAATCGCGGGCAATCATACATAAATGCAGGTCAAACTGAGAACCGCCTCTTTCGAAGTTGGTTAATGAATAACTATTTAGGAAAAGGTATCACTTATTGAGTCTAGCATGCAACAAAAACCTACCAATATATCGGTATCACTCTTGCCAGTTTTCCCGTCACCCTTTACATCTTGTTTTGTTGTTTTCGCCACTTTAGCTGGCGTGCCCTCTTCTGATACACTGTCACCTGTAAAAAAAACTTTTAGTTAAGTTCAATATGTTGCAGGTTTAATTAGTCAGTTGTGGAATTCCCTGGTTTATTTTATAATAATGTCCACTGCTGGACATAGGCGACACAGTAAACGTCTATCAGCTAAAATTATATCATAGAACGGCACAACAACCGGTCTTGAGTGATATCCAGTGTATTCCCGCAGCCTTCACGCAAAATGCAAAATGGGCACGATAGCTGTCATATTGCAGAAACTCGCCCGTTAACTAAACTAAACATTCAAAAGAAACGCCTGATTGATACCAATTGGTTTGGATGGACTTATCTAACTCTAGGTTTACCTTTACGTTTCCCAGGCTCAGTGGTCTCTGGTTCCTCCTCCGTCAAAGCAGTCAGCACGGCTGTCAGCCGGACAGACTCTGCACTCAACACTTCAATGTCTATGTCTGACGAGCTTTCTACCTTGTCTGTCTTCTCTTTGATACTGTTTAAAGATAGATGAGGTGAGAGTTTATTGAAATTTTAACACAGGAAACAGAATAACTCAATACTGCAAAACATATAAAAAGGGGAGCCTTTGTAAAAACTATTCTATTTCTAGATAATCATCATTGTCTCAGACCTAACCTAACCAGCCTTTTTCTAGATAAATGGGGCAAAACCTAAATTTAGCTCATTCATTGGAACCATTGTGCACACTGTAGGATAAACACTCTAAAAGAAGGTTGCCCATGCCATCAATTTATTTAGTTTTAGAAAATTGACATAAGGTTGAATTACTGCACAATAAAGTATCTAGGTCTTTCTATCACATACCTAATAAGTTTCTGTGTAGCAAACTTCCGCAGCAAGTTGGCAACAATAGTGGCGTCCACATTGCCCAGGCCGGGCATCAGATCCGTGGCCATTGCCGGGAGCTGCAGCTGCATGTCGCACAGCACTTGGAGCAGACAAACCTCTAAAGATGCTGGTGGTTTAATTACTGATGGCTTTTCTGAAAAAAAAAAAAAAAAAAAACAATGGCAAGTAATGTAATAATAATAAATACCAGTCACAGCTCCTAAGTAGGAAGAACCTTGATTTAAAGATGAACAATACACCCAGACTGGAAAACAATTCATCATAAAATTTCTCAACCTCTTGAGAATCAAACCTAGTGCTCCCATGTTATAGCGATCACTGCAATCTGATGCATGGAGTCAGTCTGGTAGTCATATAATAATGTTTTTGTTGAACACTGATTACTTCACACAGTTTGCATCTGTTGTGGTTTTAGGGTTAGAAGAGTACATTGAAAAGCAATAAGTTCTAAGATAATTCTTAGGTTTGTATCATTATCATCATCTGCAGTATGAGCCCGCTGCTGAACATAGGCCTCTCCCTCGCATGCTATGTATCCTGTGCCAGTCTCATCCACTGCCTACCTGCAACCTTTACTATGTTGTCATGTCAGAACATTGGGCTCGTGGTCTGCCTACTTTATAATTAGGCTTTAATAGTAAGCATGCACTGTACCATCACTTTTAACAGGTCCAGGACTAGCAATGCTCCTTTCTTTTCCACCTGGAGACCCATCTCTTTCCGTGGAGCCCCCCGCTAGCGTAGCGCCGAGAATATTCTGCCGCTCTTTTTTACGTTTCTCTAGCTTCTCTCGGAGGCTATTCCTCTTGCTCTTGACGGCTTGTATTTCTTCCCAGGCATCAGACATTGTAAAATGCTAACCGGAACACCGGTCTGTCTGATGCACAAGAAACACTTTGTTTATAAGCTGATTTTAAAGGAACTATATGTGCTGTTTCATGTTCTTAGTTAACAGCTACTGTTTTAATTAATAATTTTTCCTAAATCATGAGATAATTCCAGTGAAAAGGCAAAATAAACAAGGGCCAAGCAAAAGCAAGCAAACAAACATATTTTTTTTACGGCACTGTAGGCTGTAGCCATTTTTATGATTGATTGAAATGAAATTGAATAATTGATTGATTGATTGAGTGTTGTTATTTTTTAATACCACTATAATAAAAATAGATAAAAAGGGAAAATAGGAAAGGGATTTAAGCTCATGCAGCTTATTATTCAGTATATATATTTTTTGTAGGAAGCGCAGTGTTCTACTTTGTCTATGATTTTTTCTCTTCTTTGGCCTGGACCGGATATAGTTCTGAAACCGGATGCTCAGTTCATAATAGAAAAATTGCATAAAAATTAAAAACAGTGAAATATAGTCTATGAGTAGGATAAGTACTTAGTAGAAAACTCCTCAGATTATGGACTGAAAGCTACGAGTAATAAAAGCTCAGAGTAAACCGCCGCTACGCTTCAAGTATCTTCATTAATCTGAGAATCTGAGAAGAAAGAAAAGTAATCTTAATAATAACTCTGTGAAGTATGTAAACAAATCTAATATCCTTTGTCAAAAATCAAACCAACCTCTGAATTCTCTCTGCCAACAACAGACCAACAACTCAACAGAAGAAGTACATTAATTTTAAAGATAATAACACCAAAACGATGTCCCTCGCTCCAGAATTAAGATCTCATTCGCAAAGAGTATGCACTCTTTACAAAAAGGCAATGCGGTTAATGGAAGCTTATTACTGTGCAAGGTATTTCTCCCGTTCATAGAGACCCAGACCCCCCCTAACTAAAACCACCCACCTACCATAAACTGAAATTAAACCGTTACGTTAAGAATACTTACACCATGCCTAGCCTACAAACCCTAAACATTGTGTGTATAAGTAAACCATTTGAATAGCTCTTTTTCTTTCAAGAAACGTTGTCCGCTACCACCAAGTAATTCTTCGCAACGAATTTGATAAGAACGCTTGCATTTGCGATCCCAAGGAGCAGCGCCGTTTGCTCTGGGTGGGCGAGGACGATTATTTCAAGCTCTGGCATCCAATTCCTGTCGCTAAGTGTAAGATAAATATGTCAATGATTCTTTATTTTTCAAGTTACAGAAACAAAACAATAAGTTGCTGAGATCCTTTGTTTTAGTTAAACACGTACACTACACATTCCTACGTGTATTGTACAGTGTCCGCCACTGTACCAGACAAAGGACCTCTCTCTTTCTTTCATAGCTTTAGTTGCAAATTCAATATTATTACTTATATTTAGTATATAAAACAAAATCGCTTCCTCCCGATGTCTGTGTGTATGTACAGTCACGGACTAGGAGGCCGTAACAGATTTGTCTATGGTTTCGTCAGCCCTAGATTGTATTACCAAAGAACAAGAACTATTTTGCAATACAGAAAAACCGGAAGTGTTACGCCGATCGTGTCCGCCACTGTACATACATACCCTATGTATGCTTATATGCATAGCTAAGACGCAACGAATTTTTAATGCGTTATTGTCAAATACATAGGGTCATTCAAGAGGAAGGTTTTATGTAAATAGTAAAACGACCCACCGACCATAGTATTACGTTAGGCGGTAAGTAGTTCACCCGGTCTACTAGTCTATACCAATATTATAAAGAGGTAAGATTTGTTTGTTTGTTTGTAACGAATAGGCTCCGAAAAAAATACTGAACCGATTTGAAAAATTCTTTCACTGATAGGAAGCTACACTATCTCCGAGTGACATAGGCTATATTAGATTTTCATAAAAATTAAGGATCCTTACTTAACTCGAACAATGAAACCCAAGGTGCAATATTTTTTTCGTTGTTTACATTTTTACGTTTCATTTTGACAGGTGGGTTGTTGTTGTTGTTAGTTTTTTTATTCGCCCATTCTGGGCAGTCAAAAGTACATAGTCTATTGAGCCAAGTATTTAGTAGTAACTTTAATTCTACTATTGGCGTGACGAAGTAAGCCGGAAAAGCTCGTAGTCGCACACGCTTTATATCGTAAAAAAAATTGAACTTGATTTTTTTTATTTAGAACTGGTTTTGCTTGTTTTATTTTTAGTTCCAAGATCTTATGGAATAGCCGGTGGTGTCGCGGCTGGAAGGGAAGTAATTCCTCCCGACTGGATTCTCGACTACTGGCATCCGCTGGAAAAAGCGCAGTACCCGGAATACTTCTGCAGACGCGAGCAGAGGAAGTGCGAGTACTTGCAGCTGTGGCAGAGTGATCAACTTTATTAATATATCTTAGAACATGATATGTACTTGCTTAATAAATTAAATATTATATGCCTAAAATAACCAGTATTTTTCTTTATTGCTAGTAAAGTACTTTTATGTGTAATGATGATGAAGTCGCACTATTATGTATGTACTTAAAATGTTATTACTTATATAATTTCAAAATTTAGATTACTTGGCGCAAATATAATTTAGTTAAATTTAATGTACAGGTCTATTATCAATATATATAAAACTCTTCCGTTACTGACTGACTGACTGACTGACTGACTGACTGACTGACAGACAACGCAGAGCTGAAACTACTGGGCGTAGCGGGCTGAAATTTTGCATGTAGGTTCCTTAGGGAGTGTAGGTGAGCACTAAGAAAGGATTTCCCGAAATTCCCACGGGAACGGGAAAAAACGGGATTTTTGTGTTTAAGAGAAATCTGCGTGGGTGATACCGCGGGGCAGCCTCTAGTCTTTAATTAAAAATCTTTAGAAGACTTGGCTGTTTGGGCTAATTCCTTAGCCCCGCAAAACCCATAGACCAAGTAGAACGCAGTATATAGTATTGTACAGTCACGGACTAGGAGGCCGTAACAGATTTGTCTATGGTTTCGTCAGCCCTAGTCTGTATTACCAAAGAACAAGAGCTATTTTGCAATACAGAAAAACCGGAAGTGTTACGCCGACCGTGTCCGCCACTGTACATACAAAACCGTTGTGCAATATTGTTGCGTTGTTGCCTATTTTCTTTGTCGATGGTATTTGTACAGTGGCGGACACGATCGGCGTAACACTTCCGGTTTTTCTGTATTGCAAAATAGCTCTTGTTCTCTGGTAATACAGTCTAGGGCTAACGAAACCATAGAAAAATGTGTTACGGCCTCCTAGTCCGTGACTGTACAGTGGCGGACACGGTCGCCGTAACACTTCCGTTTTTTCTGTATTGCAAAATAGCTCTTGTTCTTTGGTAAATACTGTCTAGGGTTGACGAAACCATAGACAAATCTGTTACAGCCACCTAGTCCGCCACGAGCGCATAGCTTATCATTGCATTTGCAGCTTTGCAGCGTTTTTTAATCCGCTTGGTGTGAATTTACGCGGAAACGAGACCGAGCAATATTTTTTCTTTATGGTTTTCTACATTTCATTCTTCAAAATTTTATTCATTCATTCTGCATTCATTCATTCAGAAAACGTGCCGCAGGCAGTCGAGAGCTCTGTTTCTGTATTATTTATTTTTATTTTGCCGAAAATTCTGAAAAAAAAAACACTGTTTTATTTCGTTTTCAACAATTGGGTTCCTTGTTCTATAGTTCTTCGTAGCGTAGCAAACGTTTCTCACCACGCTTTCCAAACAAAACGCAGCAATTTTGATACTTACATTGAAAACAAATATAACCAAATTACATTGTTGCAAAGTTAGGAAAGTGAACTGCGTAAAATGTCTAACCAAGATGGGCCGAATGAATCTTCGAAAAAGGCTCCGATGACGGATGAGGAGCGCCTAGCGCTCTGCGCCAAGATGGACAAAGAGCTTGACGAGTTCATCAACAGCCTCGAGAGGAAGCGGTACACTGAGGGCTGGCCCGAAGATCGATGGGAGGTACGAAAGTAGGCTTTGTTTTAACCATATTATACCTACCTATTCCTAAAACTTAGCAGCTGTGGCAGAGTGTTCAACTTTATGGTCAAGCTAATTTCGACCCTCGCTTGACCCCCAGGGGTCCACCTGGACCACTATGAGATCTACTCAGCATACTACAGCATATTAATATTGATGAGAGATGGCTAGTGTACCAACTATTTTTAATTCAGTTTTATCCCACCTATCATTTCATAATTTACAAGAAATCAATGTCTTATTGAAATATTCTAGAAAAAGAAGATTTGATAGGCTCTGAAAGTACTGACTCGGTTAGAAAAATTCTTTCACTTTTGGGAAGCTACAATATCCCCTGGTGACATAGGGTATAGAATATTTTCAAAATTCAGAATGCAAGGTGGTACAAATACTATCACTAATTCTTATTCTTTGAATTTCAGGAAGAAATGAATAAGCATCCATTTTTCATGAAAGAAACTCCCGAGGATGGAGTTTTATCCCCTCTTGCCGAGGGGCTTGCAAAGCTCAAGTACGACCCTGATGAGAACAGCCCAGTGGAGCTGGCAAGTAACAACAAGGAAGATGGGAATTTTAATTTCAAGCATAAAAACTACCGATTGGCTATTTTAGGGTATGTTATAATATTATTAAAAACATTCTATTACAAAAACCATCTGTGAGGTTGACTTATGTAGAGCAGTGGATGTCTTTTGGCTGAGATGAAGATTAATCAATTATTTAATTTAATCCCATCTGTATTCCATGTATCAATACTAGCTTTTGCCTGCAGCTTCACAAGCACTTTTTTTTTCATCATAAAAGTAAATAATTGGTTTCTAATTGCCCCAAACCCCAAAAAAAGAAAAATATGGGTACAACCTATGTTACAACTCGGTACAACTCATGTTTCCGAAGGAGACTGACCGACACTTGTAAAACTTAAATTTTATTAAACAAGAGTATTTTTTGTGTGTGAATTTATTTCTAGAATAGAATGACTCAAAATTTATTTTTTCTTACAGATACACAGAAGGTATAAAAGTCCGTTGCAGCGACTCTGAAATGGAGGCTAGTCTATACAACAACAGGGCGGCTGCACACTGGCATCTCCGGAATTACCGCTCGGCACTCGCTGACAGCCAACTAGCTCTTACACACAACCCAGACCACGCCAAGGCTCGCCTCAGAGCCGCAAAGTGTGCCCTCGAAATAGGAAAACACGACCTGAGCATAGAACACTGCGAGACCCTTCTCAAACAGACACCAAACAACAAAGAAGCGACAGAACTCTTGAACACAGTAAAGAAAAAAAAGACAATCTATGAAAGAGATCAAAGAAAGAAGCAAAAAGTTGACTCTTCAAAGGAAGTCGAAAAAAATGCAGTTATAAAAGCTATTATAGAGAGAGGTATAAGAGTGGCACAGTGCGAAGATGAGGAAGATATTGATTTGTCCAAACTAGAGCCTTGCTTGCCTGGAGCGCACATGTCGATGGTTCACTTTGAAGACGGAGTTTTGACTTGGCCGGTTTTGTTGCTTTACCCAGAGTTTCAGACTACAGATTTTATTAAAGCTTGCCTGGAGAACGCTCCACTGTCTAGCCAGTTGGATCAGTTATTTCCCGCTCCGTGGGATGAGAAGAATAAATACAGGCTGGCAACGGTTAACCTTTACTATGAAGGTTACGATAAGATGCCCCATGTGGTAGATATTGGGAAACCGTTGGGTGAAATCTTAAAACAGAAGTACTTTGAGCTGAAATCTGGAACGCCGTCGTTTTTCGTTCTACCGCGTGGTAGCAAGATCGAGAGAAGCTATTTAGAATCGTATATATAGTGGTACTAAGTACAAATGGAATAGGGCTAGTGAATATATTTATTAAGAGTATTTTTTTAAATATTATCTAAGAGATAATCTGTTGTTGTACCTAGTCGTTGTTGACATGTTAATCAGATTGAATAAAAGGGTGTATTTTTTTGAAATTGTGATGCTTAGTTTAGCTTCTTATGGAGCTAGAAGAAAAACTCAAGCATAAAATACCAAAATAATATTTATTGATACATCCAACAAATTAAACTATAGAAGAGGAGTAACTAACGGATAGGGTGTATCGAGAGAAAACGTATCGTGGCAGCTTGCAGCTAACTTTATTTTGAACTATTTCAGTTTTTTTAAACGAGAAAAAGTAAAAGCGTGCGGGTGCCATCCTGCAGTATAGAAAATAAGCAAAGATAGTTTATGGAGCAAAATTTAGAGCATTGTTCAGCCAAAAAATTGCGCTTTTTCATTTCTAGGCTGTAACTTTTTATCTCTTAATTTCATTTAATTAGAACTTATTTAGTTTAAGTTAAACCTATACATGCGCATCTATTTTGCGCATCGCACATCAAGAGAAAATTTCGTCTCAAAGCACCGCGCTATCCTGTCCGTTAGTCACTAAATCTTCCTCATTATCTTCAATCTTAGATCCCGTCATCCTGGTGCGGGAACAGAGGGTCGGCGTGACCCTGGTAGCCGTCTCTCGGGGCGCGAGGCTCGCCCGCCATCCACTGAGGGTACCAGTAGAGACCCTGGTGACCAAATAATACTTATGTTATAATATAGGACAGGTTCTTGAAACGTTACATAAAACTACAGTTTAGTATAGGATTACAGGACAGGGTTTTCTTGTGTGTGTAAAGGTATTTTTGTAGAGACAACTTTTCCGAACATGAGCCAAAAACACAATAAAAATTATTTCTTTTTGACATAAAGAGACCCGCCTTCAATAAATTTACACATACATAAACAGAAATTCCTCTTTTTTCAAGTCGTTTAAAATAGGTATACTAAAACCTTCTCCAGAATGTAACAAATACTTTTGTGCAAACCACATCAAAATCGGTTCAGCCAAACTCGAGGTAATCGCGGACAAGCATAAATACGTACATACAGGTCAAACTGATAACCTCCTTTTTTGAAGTCGGTTAAAAGGGTAAGGAAGAATAAAAAAATCAGCTGTAATTCTATTTATTCGGGTGAGATGTGTCCATGTGTCTACATATTTTCTAGAATTACAGCTGCTTGCGATCTATGATCGCCATACCGACCGTTCTTGAGTGACCCTTGTCTAGTGTACCCCCGCAACCTTTACCAAGTCACCGGGCTACTTTGGAGTGGGTCTGCCTTCTCTGCCTCTTTCGGTGCGCGGTTGACACTCCGAGCAAAGCCATTTCCTTCCATTGTCCTTTGAGTAATACTCACCTTAGCGCTGCCTAGTGAGTTGCAAGTGAACCTATCCTCGTGTACTTCTAAGGTGTCGAGGTAGCTCTTGCCCGCAATGGAGCCGTAGTTTGGCGGGTACATGAAGAAACACCCGTCTAGTTGATCTGGAAGACGAAATATTTCGTTATTTGAAGTGCACACACACCCTAAGGGTTCGTTTTTACCAGAGATAAGTACCCTAGCTATGTTTTATTACCTACACAACTGACAACACGGCAAACTTCGAACCAACTTAAAAATTTGTTTACACAATACCTATTATTAATTAAAGCTTGCATTTTTCAAAAAATGTATGACAATATAACGATAGTCTACCTATCTGATTCAAAAAACAATCAAATTTATTCCTGTTTATAATCAATACATAGTATAAAACAAAGTCGCTTTCCGCGTCTGTCCCTATGTATGCTTAAATCTTTAAAACTACGCAACGGATTTCGATGCGGTTGTTTTGTTAGATAGAGTGATTAAAGAGGAAGGTTTATACGTATAATACATGCACAAAATAGTAATAGGTTAGGCGGTACGAAGTTCGCCGGGTCGGCTAGTAAGTAATATTAATAGTCATTTGTTTTAAATATTGGGTGAAATACGTGTTCAGTGGCGCCACCAGTCGCGTACTTCGTAGACTTTTATTTGGCGCGCACTCTGCTAGATAAGTGGCCTGCTCAGTGCTAATCCTGTTATGTATCGGCATTCAAGAGCAAAACACTTACAATAAGGCACCTCAGGCACGTCGGGGCCCCCCGGCGGCGTGGTGGTGTGCTCCATAAAGACTGGCGGGGGGGCTTCATTGACCGGAGGCTTCATAGGCTCGCCGGGTACTGGGAATGGTCCTGGAAATACAGTTATTTTCTTTCTTTCTTGTATGTACTAAATCTTATTAATTTATGTTCTTTGTATTGTAACTTAAATTGTAATGTCACATAGGAACAAAAAAAAAAAAGAGAGAGATAAATTGTAAAGTAGAGTTTGTTACCCCTTTCTTCTCTACGCTGTAAAATCATTGCGAAAGGGAGTAGAATCATTTGACAGAGGAGGTCTCGTTTGGGGGCGTCTCCAGGCGACCATTGTCGTAAGGCAAGGCAAACATTGTTTGCCTGAGCCAATTAGTGGGCACCCTGAACTACCTCGCCTCTATCAATATAGGATACTTTACGAAATAAGGTATCAATATTAATTAGATTAGTCTAATTGACTTTCAATAAGCGATATCTTGTATCCTGTATTGAATAAATCATTTTTTACTTTACTTTTTTACTTTTAGTTATTTTTTTTATTAAGGAAGCCTTTTACAGCGATCCTAATCGCCAAAGTGTCGTAAAGCCCGTGGGTGTCGTAAAAGGCGACTGGAACCACCCGAAGCGTGGCAGCAGCTACCTTCGTTGAAAAACTTAGTGCCATACTGCGATACAAAAAATTCAAATTCAAAATTATTTAAATTTCTATAAACAAAATTATCAAAATTGTGCAAAATCCACATTTGGGTTTGTCTGCAGAAGATTGCCAACCCTCCTGCCAAGCGTGGCAGTTGGGAAATAACCCCCCACAGTATTTGTTTTTGTTGCAACTTGTGGGGAGACCCATGTCCAATAGTGGACGTCTTCGTCAACACAAGTGATGATGATGATGTTATGGTATTGATTACCTCCGTAAGCGTTGGTGTAGTTCCACTCGCAGACGTGGTGGTCGCAGACCAGCGGGGGGTTCCGTTCCTTCGTGTAGTACGTCTGCCCATTCGGAATTGTCTGCGCAACAACAATAGTTAATGTTTAATGAATATTCACTTATAAATGTACTAGCTTTTGCCGCAGCTTCGCACGCGCTTTTTCATTATAAGAGCCAGTTTACAGCGATGCTAGCGCCATTCGCGAAGAAAAATAATATCTTCTAAACTAAGGCAAATTTTAACCAATTGTTATGTTGCTCATGTATTATACTCAAAAACCTTCCTCTTCAATTACTCTATCTATTAAAAACAACGCATTAAATTCCGTTGCATAGTTTTAAATATTTAAGTATACATAGGGACAGAAGCGCGCGGGAAGCGACTTTATTTTTTACTATGTATTGATATTGATGATGATATTATTAGAATGCAATGCCATGAACTAGAAACAAAAATCGGCCTAATATCGTTCGTAACAAGGCAATCACCGATTGTTAGTCATCTATGTACGGCAAAAACTATACATCCAGGGATGTTATTAGAATATTGTATACTAGAGGCTGCCCCGCGGTTTTTCTCGCGCAGAATTCTCATAAATACAAAATTCCCGTTTTTTCCAGTTCCCGTGGGAATTTCGGGAAATCCCTTCTTAGTGCTCACCTACACTCCCTAAGGAACCTACATGCAAAATTTCAGCCCGCTACACCCAGTAGTTTCGGCTCTGCGTTGTCAGTCAGTCAGTCAGTCAGTCAGTAACGGAAGAGTTTTATATATATAGATAGAATAGACAGACTGTCGATTTCGCTGAGCTGAATGTTGCCCTTTTTAGTTTGTTAGCCTGGGAAAGGAAATTCTTAAGGATACTTCAACGCCCAGGGGAGCAACGAGGTCATGTCGGACTGTCTGGACTGTCGACGGCGCTGAAGACTTCAGTCATTACCGACTAAGACCCCGCGGGGACCGTCTTTACACATATTTTAGTGGGAAGGGATGCGTTAACAGTTTCAGCGTTTGCAAGTCCGCATCACCTTCCCGGCTCAATATTTCCCCCGGAACATCTCTAAACACTTACCAGAAGATAGTCATGGTGCCGATACCGAACCCCTTGGATGCACGCTGGCGATAATCATCATTGTAAAACCACTCTTATCTACTGGTGATAAATACTTCAACTCACCAATAAATAGTCGTGGTGACGGTATCTAATCCCCTGGATGTTGAAGTCGAGGATGAAGGAGCCGGAGGTGATGATACAGGAGGCGGCCGTCAGCGGCGGCAGCTTGTACATCACCAGACCGCACTTCACGATCGCTTTCGGCAGCGTGCTCACGTCACGGACACTTTGAAGAATCTTTTTGAATGGAAACCTGGAAAGATTCAGGTAGGATGCCAGTTTAAAACTTATGCGACCCGGTAACCAAAACTAGAACTATTTGTCGCTTATAGAATAATTTTGAATAGAATAGAATCATTCATTTCCATTATGTGGTAGAATACAGGATGGTAGATTATGATTAAGTACGCACATAAACAGCGACGTGGTCGTCACCGGGTCAGATTAGTTTATTGTAGGTAAATAATGTTCTCTCAAACGAAGCTTGAATTAACGATTTTTCGGAGTTCGGAGGGCAGGGTTGGTTCATTTCAGTACATAATTATCGAACCACAGATAAACTAACGAACCGAATATTACGCTTGTGAAAGTAAATTGCAAAAGTATAGTCAATTGTAAACTAAATTTCCTTAACGCACCTATAAATACAGACTCTCATATGGCACTCAAGGCCATGCATGAAGTTGTCAGTCGGAAAGGATATACTGGGGTCTTCCATAAGGTAATACTTGGTGTCGTCATGGAAGTGGAGAAAACCAAGGAACACGAACGAGCGGTCCTTGCAGTACGGTGCAGGACCTTTACCCATGTTGTAGATGTCACTGTACGACTCCGATATGAAGATGTAAACGTTTTTGCCGCAATGGAATTCTGTAACATTCAATAATATACCTATTAAAAAGTTGAATTAAAAATTTTATTTGCGGAAAGCTATATTAAATCGCGCGAGTAAAAATCTGCAGGGCAGCTTTGTACTATCATTTTGAAGTGGTTGGCGATCTGGCCGTTCAAGTTATTTATCGAAAAAGCACTGCTGCCCGTCCCTTGAGTATCTTTAAATCGCCTTTTAAGAAAGCCATGGTAGGAGATGGAATGGAATGGTGTTATACTACCGCCGCCACCATAAGCGCTAAAACAGACGACGCCGCCGCCGCACCGCAACACTGTTCACACACGCCGCCACCGCGCCGCCGCCGCACCGACACCGCGCTGCCGTCACGTACATTGTTTAGAACTAGCAATGTATCACTCACAATAGCCTTGTACGCTTAGTCTAATTCAATAGTACAGTGGAACTATAAAATTTGCATTATTTGCGCGGCGGCGCGGTGGCGGCGGAATATGTTGCGGTGTGGCGGCGGCGGCGTGATGGTGGCGGCGGCGCGGTAGCGACGTCGTCTGTTTGAGCGCTAAGGCGAATCTTAATGAAGACTACAGTAATAATGATAGATAGATTTGGCATATAACCTTGGCTCATATAAAACTCCATGGGCACGGAGCCGCCGTGGTACGCCGTCTTCCTCTCCGCAGCTATCGAGTTGTGGTTCTCGTACATCGTCAGCATATTGTCGATGACGTCATCCAGAGTTATAAGGAGCACCTTTGCCAAACAGATAAACGAGGATGAATTATTTTTTGTTTGCGTCATGTTGTGAAAATTTGAAGCACTAAGAACAATCTTTCTGTGGCTGTGGGGCCTCTTTTTGATCAATATTGATGAAAGATAATGTTGAAGAAGTTTAATTGATGATTTTACAATTTAGTTCTTCGAATTTTTCACATTTAAATGATTTAAATCAGCACATTATATTATATTATTCAACTAAAATAAATGATTATGGGTCACATGCTTAATGTAGCCGTAGACAGTTAGGTATATCTTAAATAATATGAAGATTTTCTATATCCGTGCCAATGTCGCGATATTTTTCTTTGTCTAGCGGAAGGCTTGAAAATGAGTTAGTAGATAAAAAAACCTTAAATTAAATAGTTTCTAAAAAAATATATGGCGATTTACTTACTTTCAGCTCTTTGATATGTAAATTAATAAACCGACCGAGATGGTCTGTGGCGATGTGGACGCGTTCATTGATGATGTACTGAAATACAAAGTTTATTTACGATAGTACGTTCATATATTTAAGTTGTTTTTAATAATTTTAAAAATATAATTCTTTTATTCAATCTCAACACAAACCCAACATATAATTTGTCAAAGGTTTATTATCCTTACTATGAGTAGCCTGGAAGAGGTATCTTATTGCAATTATAAATTAATTTAGGAAATGTTACTTTCTATCTATCTAAAGAGATTACTTTAGCACACTTTTTCGATTGGAGTATAAGTAAGTAGCGACATACTTTTACTCAACCGAAATTTAATTTTCCATTTAACAAACCTGGTCTTCAGCAGTTTTGATCTTCATCATCTCATTCTGGTAAAGCCAGAGATGGTCCAACTTGTCCGTGGGGTCGTGGCCGTAGATCTCGAAGGCGTCGATAATCATCGCCAGGGTCAGGTTCTCTGAAGGCTCTTGGCAGCATGGGTGGTTATGTATCAAGTACGAGTGCTAAATAAAAGTTTTATTTCAAAAAAACATAAATAAAGTAGAGCAAGTTATTCAATAAAAAAAAAACACCGTATTCAATAAAACATCGTAGCTGTCAATATAACTACGGCAACGTAGCTTGGCTACGCCAGCGCTACGCCGTAGCTACGCTCTGCTACACGCTACGTTTCACTAGACCTTACGTAGCTATTAGACTACGATAAACTATCAAATTTCAATTTGACACGAGCGTAGTTTAATAACAAAATTGTAATATATTTTAGTCTGTTATTTGCAGTAAATTAGCTCTTACATTGCATAAGTAACAAAATGTACTTTTCTATTTTCAGTAAAAAATACTTTTTATATATTACCAAGCATCCAGTTTCTTACCAGTCTATCAGAAAATAATAAAGCTTTACTTACAGCCGTATGTAGTACAGTACACAGCGCGAGCAGCACGCTCGCGCATCGTGTGAAATCGACCATTTTGCCAACATGGCGGCGCGGGGGCAAGGTCGAGCCAATTACTTGTTAAAAATGGCGGGATTTTACAGCGTCTGCTAATTGGCTTGTTATTAAATAAAGTTTGATATATACTGGGAACAACCTACACTAATTATTATTGTAGGTATCTATATATTGAAATTATTATACTTAAAATAAAGAGTAAGCTATATGATTCACCTGTCTATGCTATCAGTGCTGGCAACATAAACAGAGTCAATGACATTTTACGCTCTTAATTTGAATTAATAACTTACACTTAATTTTTGAATTTTATTACACCTACTATACGTTTTTGTTTTAAACTTACCTCATATTAAATTTATGGGACAACTGTTGCGACATTTGTTGTGTGCGCAAATCTACGTATCTGTCTATCCTATATCTCAAAGCATAAAATTAATTCTTAACGAAATAATAAAACATTTGATTTAAATAACATTTTTTATTATTAAATACACACCTAGAGTTTATTTTCATCACAAAACAAATGTTTCTATGTATAATTCAATTTTGATATTCATATATAACATTATTGCAATTTAATACTATTCTAAGATATTGTCATTTGCTTCAACTGTATATTAGGTTTATGAACGATTTTTTATTTTATATTAATTTAACATATATTTTGCAAGTCATAATATAAGAAAACTAAGGGATATAATTTGTATATTGGATTATATATTGGATAAAATATATATAACAAAATATATACCTAATATCTACAAACAACAATGTTGTTCGTAGCCTAATACGGAATAAATTATGGTATTGACATGTCTCGGACTTAATTAAATATATATATTCCACTTTTGTATCATTTTTATTTGACAAGCGATGTTTTATTATATATTGTCACCGGAAAATAATAAGATTCTCAAGTTTATAAATTAAAATTAAATTTATAAACTTTCGTAGGATTTTGAACGAGAGATAAATTTAATTATTTTACGCCCACTTTTTTGCAAATTTATGAATTTTCGACGCGTCGTGGTAAATTTATAAACTAACGGATATCAATTCGTAAGATTCAAAAATATTTTTCTTGTTAAACTTGAAAGACAGTATTTTTTTTTGTATAATTCAGCTAAATATTAAGAAAAACATAGCATCGACATTTTATTTTTGTATAATATATATCTTGTGTATAATATTACTTGGTATCTAATTTAATATGTATGAATTTATGTATACTATATACAGAATCTGCACAAAATGGAAGACATTATTACATTGATCATTTAATTTCTTAATACATAAAGCTATTTATTAAAATTGTAGCTTTAACGACTTTCTGAATTATATAAGATAAAACACATTCTATAAAACGCTTGCGAAGGATATGCATAAATATTTTAACCGCAGTATTATATAAATTGGAAGACTTTACTTTTAAATTGACGTCTATACCTCTCGCGTCAGTCTCGCTCTGTAGACATTATTATTAATTACTATACCACCATTTGACAACTCATAAATCAATACAAAGTACATTAAATTTTATTAGTTTAACGTTCAATGTTTTCATTGGTAAGAGATCAAATAATGACTACAGAAAAAGAAGACTCAGATACAGCACCTTTTAACCTGACCACGCTATAGACATAATTTTACACCATTACGAACACACCCAATAAAATACATCTAAATTAAGAGCCAACAATCAGTAAACACGATTAGGATATACGATAATATATTATAATGCATGAATCTAAAAATAGATCAACAATTATCTAACAACTACTAATCTGGTAAGTATTTAGAACGGCAAACCTATCTTGAACGCCCTGATCAAAGCTGATCCGGAATCGTACATGCCAATGACGCCGAAGAGAACACCAAGACCTATGATGAAGTAGTCGTAAGCGATAGTTTGGCTATCAAGCTGATTACCCTTCAGCTTAATGTGGAAGTAAGCAGGCCAGATGAAGCTGAGCATAGTTCCAGTAAAGGAACCAATGAATCCCATCAAAATAGCAAAGTGGGGTATGAAGATCGCCATCAGAATCGTGAACATTATCACGCCTAGTCTCCAAGCCAAGCCCCAAACTTTTAACTCTCCATCTAAAGCGTAAATAGGAGGAAAAAATGTTTTCGGTTTTCCTCTGAACAAAGCTCTTTCTAGCAAGTCACAGGCAGCGTAGTACGGCAGGGGGTAGCTGAGCACGGCCTTGATTACCAAAAAGAAGTTGACAAGACCTTTGAAGCCGGCTGAACGAAGATTATTGGTGATTACCTGTTGAGTATCATTTTGGAAGGTCAAGAAGCACACATATCCAAAGATGGACTTGAAAGCCGCAGCAGCTATGTGAGACCACTTAAGCATCCATTCGAACCGGGAACGATCCTCCATGTTACCCTCAAGAGTTGGTAGGAAAATCTGCGAGGTGTAGGAGAAGACAATCACACCTAGGCTGATGGGGAAGTTCTCGAAATCCAAACTCCACTTTACCTTGCCCCAGCCCCATTCACCTATATACAGCAGGCAGTACCCTAACACTATTGCATTTATGATCAAGTGACTCATAGTACACCAAAATGATAACATGCTGACGCTTTTCAGTGATTTCAAAAACGCTAAGGGCAGTAGAAAGATTCCCATCAACATCATCCATGACCTAGTGTCAATAGAGCCGTCAGGAAAGGTGCCGATCATGAGATCTCCAATCACTACTACGTAAAGTATGCAGGTCATGACGAGCTCGATAATCTGTGCGATGCTGACAATCTTGGCTCCGTACTTTCTTCCGAAGCATTCCTTGGCGATGCCGACGTAAGAATCGCGGACTCGAATCTTCTGGCCTGATACGGGATCGTCCTCGTACAGGCAGTCCACGAGGATTTTACCGGTGTAGCAACAAATGTGGGCTATTCCAATCATAGCAGCGATTGCCCAGTAACCTCCTTGAAGAACAGCGAACGGCAGTGAAACGACGAACATACCCTGTGATGAGAAACAAGAGTTAGCTGAAAACTTGGGGCTTTTTAGCATGCTGAGCTTGTTAGATTACTACGTACCTGAATGGCGTTGGTGACGTTCCAAGCTGCTTGGAACTCGTTGATCTTGTGGCCCGACTTCCCACCACCCTCTTCAAAGCCGCCATCTTCCGAAGAGAAGTCGCTTTGCATGCTTTGCGTCCTAAAATTAGTTATATGACTAAACATTGTTTTCACGTTACAGTAATTCATTAGAAATATAACGTTAGTGTTGTGTAGTTACCTTATAGCACCGCCCGCTCCTTCAGTTTGTGGGTACGTGTTCTGATAGCTGGTAAAGGTGTCCTCGGCCTGTAGTTCACCACTTAGAAATGGGTTAGTGGGGTTTGTTGACTGGTAAGATGGGGTTTCGTTCATGGTCGATAGTTCGCAGCTTTCACCCATATCTGGAGAACGGTGATATTTTTATTTATAAATTGACAATGTTGGAATCGCTGGGGTGTCGAGTCGACATACAATTCCACCACCACTTCTCCCAAGGGCGTCGTAAAAGGCGACTAATTGAAAACCTGAAGGACGGGCAGCAGCGTCCTTCGTTGAAAAACTCGTATAGGTATACTACGATCGCCAAATTAAAAAGGCTAAATTGATGTGAAAATCAAGGAAAATTATTAAAATCTTACCCTGGTTAGCAAAGCGCACATTTTGCGGAGGGCGTTGCGGGGGCGGAGGACGTTCAGGGATCTGCTGACGGACTGTCTGCATTGTCACGTCCAGCATGTTCCGCAGAGGCGGCATCTTGAATCTTCCGAGATTCATCGTGCTGGCTGGAAAACTGCACGCACGAAAAAAAACCGCTCCTTTCTTAAAGGGTATTTCAAGTGCTGGCTGGTTTTCACGGGCAGATAGGATTTCTTCTTTTTACAATTTCAAGATTCTTAATTTAAAATATGATGTATTTTTACACTAATATAGGTATTTAACAATATTTTATTTTAAAGGTATCTTTTACACACCTAATTTTTTTATTATTCTTCTATTACATCACAATGAATTTTGATTTGGAAGACGATTGATGACACTTTTAATAACCTACACTATCTTATAACAATAAGCTAGTATTACGATAACACTAAGTTTTGGAAGACTTCGTTATATTATATTCTAGTTAGAACACTACATTATTGTGTTAGTGAAAACGGGGGAAGCGGCCATTTTTTTATTATATTTCGACACCTTTTTAGCACTGTTCATTTGCTTGTGTTTTCTTGCATAGCTTTACTTATATATTTTTGTTTCAAGCAAGGCACTACCGTTTTTCGCTTCTTTACAATTATAAAGTTGACATTTTAAAAGGTTTTAATGGTATTTTAGCTAAAATACTTGGCAGCGCTTCCCCTACGTGACGATCGGATGCTGCGCGCATGCCCGTCTGATCGATTTCATCTCTCTTTACTGAAATCTTCCCTTGCATTGCGTTTTGCACGGTATTATTTGCGCAATAACGTTTAATATTGCTGTTTTTGTTTGACATACCCGATTCCCTCGTTGACAAATAAATCTTTTGGCTTTAATAAGTAGCAAAACGCTATATTCAAACTATACACTATTGGATTCGGATTTACTAATTTGTATTTTATTTTTTTTATTTCATACCAAGTACTTATACTTATCTATGCGTAAATAACATTTTTTGTATTTTTCTTATATTACCAATTAGGATTAACGTAGGATGGGTACTGGATACCTACCTCGAAATAGGTATATTAAATATGCTTTTGACTGCTTTTAATTTAATTTTATAAATAACGAGCTGTCCCGGCTTACTTCGTTACGCCATAGAATCAATATATATAAAACTCTTCCGTTACTGACTGACTGACTGACTGACTGACAGACAACGCAGAGCCGAAACTACTGGGGGTAGCGGGCTGAAAATTTGCATGTAGGTTCCTTAGGGAGAAAAAACTGGATTTTTGTGTTTATGAGAAATCTGCGCGAGTGAAACCCCGGGGCAGCCTCTAGTATAACATACTACAAAAGACTTGGCTCTATAGACTATGTTCTTTTGACTGCCACCTGCAACATATGTAACAACGGAAAAAATATTGCACCTTCGGTTACATTATTTGAGTTTCGGTAAGGATCCCTAATTTTTTTGAAAATCTAATATAGCCTATGACACTCGGGGTTAGTGTAGCTTCCTATCAGTAAAATAATTTTTCAAATCGGTTCAGTATTTCCGGAGCCTATTCGTTACAAACAAACAAACAAACAAATCTTTCCTCTTTATAATATTGGTATAGACTAGTCGACCCGGCGAACTTTGTACCGCCCTATTGGTATTTATACGTATAAACCTTCCTCTTGAATCACTCTATCTAAATAAACCGCATCATAATCCGTTGCGTAGATTTAAAGATTTAAGCATACATAGGGACAGACGCGAGATAAACGACTTTATTTTATACGAGCTGTCCCGGCTTACTTCGTTACGCCATGGAATATAAATTACTACTAATGACTTGGCTCTATAGACTATGTTCTTTTGACTGCTCAGAATGGGCGAATAAAAAAACAAACAACAACAACAAACTACCTGTCAAAATATGTAAACAACGGAAAAAATATTGCACCTTGGGTTACATTATTTGAGTTTAAGTAAGGATCCCTAAATTTTTTGAAAATCTAATATAGCCTATGACACTCGGGGATAGTGTAGCTTCCTACCAGTGAAAGAATTTTTTAAATCGGTTCAGTATTTCCGGAGCCTATTCGTTACAAACAAACAAACAAACAAATCTTTCCTCTTTATAATATTGGTATAGACTATGTATTGATTTAAATACGGTAAAACCGTGTAAGTACTTACTAATGTTTAAATTTTAAGGTTTTTTTTTAAATTATAATTCTCAGTAAATTCATCTCAGTATGTAACCATCTTACGAAAGTCGTAAAATATTAACTAACTATTTATTTAACAAGTTCGTTAGTAGATTGTTAGCGTAATCAGAGTTGGATTGTATGCGTCAGTCGCGGCCCCAGAGAGAGTAGTAGCTGGG
Source organism: Euspilapteryx auroguttella (assembly GCA_951802225.1). Lineage (NCBI taxonomy): Eukaryota > Metazoa > Arthropoda > Insecta > Lepidoptera > Gracillariidae > Euspilapteryx > Euspilapteryx auroguttella. Next base: position 4,337,562 of record OX637664.1, on the reverse strand, counting down.
TAGGATCGGTATGGCGGCAAGTCACTATGGGATTAGTTTGGTACTTATTACAGTATGTTTGTTTGTCAATTTGGTAAGTTATCTACCCTTTAAATAAACTTCTCCATTAAAAAATTTTTTTTTGTGTACTTAAGTATCCATATTTATCTGTATAGGCCAATAAAACACTATACACTTTAGCTTACTACATAGTTTGAGCGAAATTCATGAAATGCGGATTTATTTTTCTAATTTTTAACTACGTGAGTAAAAAACAATATTATTCGAATATATTTATAAAGTCGAATTGACACCTACTAAATAATACTAATAAATAATACTAATGTTTTTTAATTGTAAAGCGGTTTTAACTCGTTAAATCTAGAAGTGAAAACTTGTAATTGGCTTTGTTTAACATCATATTTTTTCTATAACTGTTTATGCTGTAAGTTTTCCTAACCAATAAAATAAAATAAAATAAAAATACGTAACAAAACAAAACTTACAACTGTTATGAAACATATTTTTTTCTAATTTTAAGGTACTATCACTTATCGAACGACTAGTACTTATAATATATATTTAAAATTAAAACATAGTATCCTATACTGCATAGCATAAGCCGATTTGCCGACCTGATGATTCATCTGTTACACATTTACTCTTCAACTTAAACTCTTTATGAATAAGCCGGTTAGTGTATAAGAATTAACATAGTTAAAGTAATTGTATAGTCACTAACAGTCTATGGATGTATCATCTGAAATAAATATATTATTATTATTAAATCGTTCCCAAGCATACATACGACATCCGCAACCACCCATGCTGCCAAGAGCCGTCAGAGAACCTGACCCTGGCGATGATCATCGACGCCTTCGAGATCTACGGCCACGACCCCACGGACAAGCTGGACCACCTCGCCCATTACCAGATCGAGATGATGAAGATTAAGAAGGCTCCTGACCAGGTATGGAAGTACTGAGGGCACGAAATAGACAACTTACTGCCTTTAGTATGTGCTGCTAAGACTTTTTAAAATTAATGCGTGGCTGGGATTGCGGCGTTCCGTATTTGCTGATATAGTTTAGGGTTGGAGCGTAATAAAACATTTCCTTTTAATTTTTCATAGTAGGTAATATCTATTGTTCCTCGTCGGTCTTGTCAACTTATGTTGGTCCGTATTATTAATACTTTGTACGGAGTAAAATACCGATAAGCGATCAAGGGTAACAAAGCCATTCTTATGTAGGGATTCGTAGACAAGCACCTCAAATAAATGGAAATAAAATATTTATTTTTCTTGAGTTTTTTTGTAAATTTTAAAATTATTGTTACTCTAATTTGCAGTACATTATCAACGAACACATTCACATAGCTACGGATCATCTTGGAAGATTTATACACATGCATATCAAGGAACTAAAGGTAAGTAAGCGACCGAGACTGAGTTAAGCCATTAAATTCGGCCACCTATTGCAGCCACTAGTGGCATAGTGATAGAGCTCGGCCCCTCCCGTAGCTTGTCGCTAGAACGCGGCAACTCGAACGCTCGGTTTGCACCACCGATGCGGAAAATATGTGTAAAAATGTATGCAAATCTCGTCCACAGTTTGTGGCCATGTCCAGCTAGTGGCCGCGACTAGTAGCCTGCTCTAAAAGCACGCTAGTTAGTGTGTCTTTACGATTTTATGTTCTCTTCAACCCTTAACTTATATTGTTATATTGCTAAATTATATTGTTGACATATACCTAAGTATATTTTGTACGCCTTACCTATGGGCAAGAAAGAGAGTACAGAGGTACTAATTAACTTACTTTCTAAGATCTGCATGTTATGTAATACTACCTATGTTTCACAAAATAAATTTTTCTTATTCTTATTCTTAACTCGTCTAATCTAACTGCCATCATATCATTATTGTTTTTAAGAAATGACTTTACAGTATAATATTCTAGGTTCTTCTGATAGCCCTGGACGATGCAATAGACAATATGCTCACAATGTACGACAACCACAACGCCATCAAGACCGAGCGAGTGGCGACCTACACTAATGTGTTAGGTGGTTCAGTTCCATCAGAGTTCTACTTAAGCCAAGGTAACATCTTGAAGGTCTATTAAAAATCATCAATATATATAAAACTCTTCCGTTACTGACTGACTGACAGACAACGCAGAGCCGAAACTACTGGGCGTAGAAAGCTGAAAATTGGCACGTGGGTTACATGGGGAGTGTAGGTGAGCACTAAGAAAGGATTTCCCGAAATTCCAACGGGAACGGGAAAAAACGGGATTTTTGTGTTTATGAGAAAATCTGCGCGGGTGAGACCGCGCGGCAGCCTCTAGTTAGATTATAAAATTAGATAATAGACGTTTACTGCTGGGCATAACCATACCCCTCTCATCGCCACACTGACCGGACTTGAGCGACCCTCATCCAATGTAATCCCACAATCTTTACCAGGTCGTTTGACCATCTGCTTTTCTATGTCTTTCTGGGCGCGGACGCTACTTGAGACCTCTACGTCCCTAGCGACATCTGGTCTCTATGTGCAGTTCCCATTACCACCTAAGTTATGCAATTATAATTGGGATTTGTCGATTAGGTACTTTAGTTTTCTACGGATCTCATTATTTCTGATTCAAGGACGCACGGAAATCGAGCATAGCCCCTTGAATGAACTTGAGTTTTCTACATATTTTATGGCTAATAAGGCTGTTCTTTTAGTATGTATTACACATAGTTACAACCATATCTTGTATTTCATACACTTATTACGTTCATACAGTTTCTTTAACTTCCAGAATTCTACTGCGGAAAGAACGTCTACATATTCATATCAGAGTTATACAGCGACATCTACAATATGGGAAAAGGCCCTGGCCCTTATTGCAAGGGCAGAGGGTTCCATTTCCTAGGATTTGTTCACTTTATGGACGACCATCGGTATTTTTTGGAGGAGGACCCGAGTCTTGCGTTCCAGATGGATAACTACGTTCATGGACTTGAGTGCCATATGGGAATTTGTATTTACAGGTTATGTATTATATAGCTACTTATACATACATATTATATTCTCTACGCTGTAAAATCATTGCGAAAGGGAGTAGAATCATTTGACAGAGGAGGGCTCGTTTGGGGGCCTCTCCAGGCGACTATTGTCGTAAGGCAAGGCAAACATTATTTGTTTACCTGAGCCAATTGGTGGGCACCCTTAACTACCTCGCCTCTCACAGTATAGGATACTTTACCAAATAAGGTATCAATAGCAATTAGATTAGATGTAGTCTAATTGACTTTCAATAAGTGATATCTTGTATCCTATATTGAATAAAGAATTATTTGAATTTGAATATATCGATCATGGAAATGCCAATTGTCGTAAGGGACATTTTTCGAAATTTCGTTTTTGATGCCATTATACTCAGTTTTTCACGCTCTATCGAATGGTATATTTGAAACCTCTCTAGCTTCCAAAAAATGTCCCTTACGACCTGACTTTTTTTGGGCCTAGCTCAGAAATTTATTAAAAAAAAAGCTTTATGGAACATTTAATTTTTCCACATTGGCGTAAGGGCCAATAAATTAAAATATTATTGATGATTTTTATACGGTTTTGTCAATATGTCCTTTACGACGTAAAAAAAAAAGTTGCAGTATCTAAAGATCAAGGTCGTAAGGGTCGTAACTTAATCTTATGTTTATTAAAAACTCAGATTTTAATTATTTTTTTATATGAATTTGTTTAAAAATAATGTTTTAAAAGTACCCATTCGTTGATCTATTTAATCAGCCAATCAAAATATAACTATCTCTGAGTGGGTACGACGTCAAATGTCAATTCGCATTGATTTCTAGCTTTAAAGTTTATTGTATTCCTTAATCTTAACGTAACGGCGGGTTTTTATTTGACTCTATAGTAAAAGATAACAACTGACGAACTTACCATTTCTGTTGATGCCTAGTTCATTCCTGTCCCGAGTCTTAAAGACTTACTTGAGTGCACAGCGGCTGCGGTGAACAGTTTAAGGGATATAATATAACTCTTTTTGAACCCAGTCCTCAGCAGACTTCGAGCTCTGATCCTGTAGTCCAGCTGACATAGTGGCGTTTTTTACAAACACTTCCATAGGCACCGCTGAAGAGATTGCAGTACTACCCAGCTTCAAAGGCTTTCCTATAGTTCACAAATACCAGGCAAAGAGGCAGATTATACTTTTCCGTCTTTTATATTACCTGCCTTAAAGCATGTATGTGGTCCATGGTACTTTGCCTTTACGAGAAACAGCTAATTCGAAGGGCCAAGACGTCAAACCTGCGCGCAAAACGATTCTTGATGACTCTCAAGAACAATTTATAATAAGCTCTTCAGCTGGTTTTATGTCCTTTTCTGAAGAACAGTACTACCAAACTTCTGTTGCACGCTTCTGGCGCTATCCCATCGCTGATATCAGAATTGAACCGTTTCGCATTTAAATCCCCTATGTCAACTGTGACGCAAGTTTTTGAGCAATGCATAATCACGGGATACATAATCTCCACATTTTCGTTGGACTGTATCGATGTGGGAGCGCATACTTGTATAACTTTGAATAAGGATTGTGGTTCTCCCTCCTCAACAATAATGTTTTACCATAACGAACTCAATTCCTGCTTAAGCTTCGTTGGCCCGGGATCAACGTTAGTTAGTACACACACCCTGCCCCACCTTTTCCTGACCGATACCAAAGCGCAAACTAGGCCAAAACGTTAATTTTAGCCATGATCATATGAGTGGGTTTGCCATAATTGTCACACTTGGTAGGCAGGTTGGAAATCGCAGTATGGCTGTTGTACTAAGCTGTTGTAGGATCATCGATGGACGCTACGTGCTTCGATTTTTTCCTATAGTCACCTTAGCCATATACATGGGAGATGGGGTGCTAGTATCCTATTCATACAATACGTTACATACCAACCATAACAAAAAAGCTTTTTAATGTAAGTCTTGTAGTTTTTTTTAATTGGTCTTACTGAAGTATTTATTCCTATACACCATGTTAAAAGCTAAATGGCTTTAAACTTGGGCTATAAACGAATTACTACCTACCTATCTTCATGAAAGTGTTGATTTTTATTGTAGACATTGAAGATTAATAATTTATTTTCTTTTAAATCTTACGAGGGAACGCTATTGGAGTTCCTAGGTATTTGCTATTTTATAAAAATTATGCACTTAATATTATTAATTTTTACAATTAATATTTAAACTTTAATGTTTTGTACTTCATATTTGAGAAATTTTATCATTTTGTTTCACAAGGGTAACCAAACAATAACATTTTAACACTATAGACATAATTAAATATATTTTTTTTAGTTTCATCAGTACTAATAACAACACACTTGTTGGTATTTTAATTCCCTTACGCCCCTCAAATTTTACATAGTAACTTTAAAATTAAATATTATAATAGACATACGACTACATTGGAAAAACACATATGGGACTTACAACCAATTATTTTATAAAGTAAAAAAAACTGTATTGGTCGTAAGGGAAAAAGTTGAAAAAAAGGTCAGCGTAAGGGACAATGTTGCTAAAATGGGTAGGGCGTAAGGGACAAAATCTTCTAAACCATTAGTTGTAGCGTATCCAAACTAAAATAATTGAAAAGATCTTTAAAAATTAGCACTGGTCTTCTTTTAATTGATCGCTGTAAATCAAGGCAATCAAAAGTTACAAAAGGATTTGTAAAAAAAAATTCGTTTTTTGGCTCTCCTGAAAAGTCGTGCTTTGTCCCTTACGACAATTGGCATTTCCATGATCGATATGTACTACCTAGCTACTAGAAGTATGATGAAAAATAAAATAATTTATTACGATGCCACAACAACATCGAACGGTATGTGCAAGTATGTATGTGTACCGCTTTTAGTGATAAGGGTACTTTTTCCATTGATCGATGGTGGCAATAAAGCATTATTTTAGAACTAACCACGGAAACAAGTTTTTTAACTAATTTAATCATAAAAATTTTATGGCTATGATATGACGGTATTTGGTAACTTCGACTGTGTCATTATGTGTTGTCTTAACTACCTCGCCTCTCACAGTATAGGATACTTTACCAAATAAGGTATCAATAGCAATTAGATTAGATGTAGTCTAATTGACTTTCAATAAGTGATATCTTGTATCCTATATTGAATAAAGAATTATTTGAATTTGAATATATGTACTACCTAGCTACTAGAAGTATGATGAAAAATAAAATAATTTATTACGATGCCACAACAACATCGAACGGTATGTGCAAGTATGTATGTGTACCGCTTTTAGTGATAAGGGTACTTTTTCCATTGATCGATGGTGGCAATAAAGCATTATTTTAGAACTAACCACGGAAACAAGTTTTTTAACTAATTTAATCATAAAAATTGTATGGCTATGATATGACGGTATTTGGTAACTTCGACTGTGTCATTATGTGTTGTAAAGACGATGGAATGGGGAATAGAAACGGGTCCTAAGCACTTTAGTGTTTTGTTTTTATAAAGATCCGTAGATGACAAAAACTTATCTCATGTTTGTAGAACGAATTTCTGAAATCGTCAGGTTTCCTTTCAAGAAGAATCTCCAACACACTCGCGACATCAGCACGCTGCCGAAAGCTATAGTGAAGTGCGGGCTGGTGATGTACAAGCTGCCGCCGCTGACGGCCGCCTCCTGCATCATCACCTCCGGCTCCTTCATCCTCGACTTCAACATCCAGGGGATTAGATACCGGCACCACGACTATTTATTGGTGAGTTGAAGTATTTATCACCAGTAGGTAAGAGTGGTTTTACAATGATGCTTATCGCCAGCGTGCTTGGTGACCCCCTTGTAACTAAAAATTCTCGTAGGCCGCATTTAGGGGCACGCGGGGCGTTGCACGGGGCGTGCTGCGATTAAATCAAACGTATAGCAATGTATGAGAACGTTTACGGAGACGCGTTAGCACAGTCAATCGCGTCGTTCAACGCTTCAAGATCAAAACATAGGCCTATGTTCTATATTGTTCATGGCAACGCGCCGCGTCTCCCGAAATGAGGCCGTATTATGGCCACATATAGAGGAACTCCATAATTCTTGAGTTTTTTTTGTATTTAACATTTTGCTTTAGATGATGATAAGCATTATTGCAAATGCGCCGTATTAGAGATTAGAGCCTCAAAACTCATTGCCCGCGCGCGGATGAAAGAAAAGGATATATAGTGAAATTACGCTGCAATATTTATTGTAATTAACTTTATTTTTTTCCCTAGTGGCTACCAAACGGACATACATATTATACCAAGGAGCCATACTCGCCTCTCGCGTGCGACCATCACGTCTGCGAGTGGAATGCTACTAACTTTTATGGAGGTAAGTCCTTATAATATAAAATTGTGGCCCATAAGTCCTTTGAATTTTAAATTTCGAATAAAATTCAAACGGCGCGCAAGAATGGCGCGCGGGGTGCGGGGGAAGCACTAACGGTCTTTGGGAATTCGGTCGCCATGGAGCGTTTCACTGGTGCGGACCGTGCTTTTTGTGTGCGCGAGTTTTATCGCAACAATAATTCTGCTACCGTTGCGCGGCGTAAATTTCGAGAACATCACAATGTACGCAACTTTAACGACACTCCAAGTATTCAAACGATTAAGAACTGGGTTACTAAGTTCGAGGAGAGTGGTTCTACGTTGGATAAAAAACGGTTTGGTCGACCAAGGACATCACGCACGAAAGAAAACATCGACGTAGTGAAACAGTCAATTCGTGAAAATCCTACCCAGTCTACTCGTAAGCGTTCCAGTGCATTAAACTTATCCAGAACTTCATTACAGCGGATTTTTAAGAAATATTTACTTCTTTACCCTTACAAGATTCAATTAGTACAGGAATTAAAAGATACTGACCCTATGCACAGAAATTAAATGTTGCAAATTATTGTTGTTTGCAAATTAAATGTTCGACCGCTGTACATCGTTTAATAACGTGTTATTCTCTGATGAGGCTCACTTCCACATCAACGGCCATGTCAACAAGCAGAATTGTCGCTACTGGAGTTGCGAAAATCCAAATCGCAAACATGAAACTAAAGTGACAGTTTGGGCGGCTATGTCAGCGCATGGCATCATAGGCCCTAACTTTTTTGAGGACAGCAAAGGTCGCGCGGTTACTGTTAATTCGCAGCGCTATGAGGCAATGATCGAGAACTTTTTTGCACCAGAGTTGCAGAATTTTCCAGGCTTCAATACGCGGACCTTGTTTCAACAGGATGGAGCAACTGCCCATACCTCTAACACCGCTATGCCCGTCGTTCGTCAACTTTTCCCTAGTAAAGTTATCTCTCGAACAGGAGATATTGCCTGGCCACCACGTAGTCCGGATCTGACCCCAATGGACTTTTTCTTATGGGGTTATCTTAAGAGTAAAGTGTATGAAACCAACCCGCGGTCAATCGATGACTTGAAAGAAAATATTCGACGAGAAATGGCAAGCATTACAGAAGTTACTTGCCGCGCAGTGATGGACAATTTTAGACGTCGCTTACAGGAGTGCCGCGATCGTAACGGATTACATTTAGACGATGTAATTTTCAAAAAATAATTCCCATTTTATTGAGATTACTTCAAAATAAAAACCTTTTTCATATTGTAATTAGTTTTTTTTAATTATTTTTTTTACATTTCAAGGGACTTATGGGCCACCCTGTAGTTAGAATGGGTTTGCAACGGTCATACCTCGACAAATCTTAGAAAAAGTAAAAAAATAAATAAAAATGTTTAACTAAAAAGTCGACAAATGACTGCCGTATTTCGGAGTCACTTTAGTATAGAGTTGGACCCCCTTTTGCTATATTCCAACAGTTAATTTAAGTAAGTTATCAGTAATACTTGACTAATTACTACTTGACTACTACTTACTTCATGAAGTTTGATTACCTTAGTTGTTTACATGTAACCAAACTATACATGTGGTTAACTACCTTGTAACCGCATTCAGTAATCTGATTACCACAAAGGCCGCAATGGTGGTTGCTATAACCGCGGCGACAAGCTGGCCCCTGTAACTTGTCACTCACGGTGGTATGAAACATAAACTCGGCAAAACGTGCAGCTCGATGCGCTGATGCCTCTCGTAGGCGAAAGCTGAGGCTCTCATAAATGAGCTGGCGCCTCTGCCTAACCCTTTAGGGCATAAAAGGCCTGAGATTATGTTATGTTATATGTCTTTGGCCAGGTCCGATTTCAATCCCCGGCGACCCCGGTATACCGCCGAGCCTTATCCCGCCCTTCGTTGAGAGGACCACCGAAGCATACACTACTCCGAAACCGCAAGGACCCGAATTTAATATTAATTTCACTTGTAAGTTTATTAAGATTTTAAATATTATCTTAAATACCTATAAGTATTATGTTTTATACTCGGCAATTCGTCCGGGTATCAATACCTAAGACATTTATAAAATGCCAGCGTGATTTTCCTTTGAACCGCAAAATCACAATTTTCCGTCCCAATAGGATTTTTGCGCTAAAAAACTTTCTGTCTGTTTCGTGGTTCTAAACTACCAATTTTAAGCCAAATTTTTTTAAGTATAGTTTAGGCGTAATTAGTTACGTAAAGACAGACAAAGTTACTTTAGCATTAATAAAATAATTTAAAAAAACTGTAAAACCCTCAAGAAAGCAGTGATAAAGAAAAAACACTGCAATATGATCGATTTGTTTACGAGACTCAAACCTCTGGTGCAATCTTCCAATTTTTTTTATCTGAGTAAATCTTAACTAAACTGGCATGGCTCTCGTGATTCACAGATTCTCTAGACGGCTGCTGGTTCATGTACCCCCCCAACTACGGTTCCATCGCCGGCATCAGCTATCTGGACCCGCTGAGCGTGCACGAGTACAGGTTCACTTGCCAAGGAGGAGCAGGGAACAAGGTGGGTAGATAATATATGTAATGACTCGACGAACTTCGTAACGCCTAACCTATGACTATCTTGTGTACGTATTATACTTTATGAACCTCTTATCCTTATCCTCTTGGATCACTGTATCTACTAAAAAAACCCACATTAAAATCCGTTGCATAATTTAAAAAATTTAAGCATACATAGGGACAGACGCGGAAAGCGTCTTTAGTTTATACTATGTATTGAATATTGATTAATAACACAACACACTCAGAGTCCCTAACTAGGGGAAAAACCTGTATCAAGGGTGCCCGAAAAATATACAGAGACGAACATTACACCCAGACCGGAAACAAACATCGATATTCATCATACCAATGTTCGCCCCGCCGGGAATCGAACCCAGGTGCACACGCATACTCAGTCTACATCACTGCCAACTGAGCTACGGAGCAGTCCAAAAATCAGCAATTGTATTGTGTTAGTATTGGCACATCTACAACCTTGGAATAGAGTAGCTTTCTTTCGACTGCCTCCGTGATTCTGTAGGCAGTGATGTCGATTCCCTGCAGGGGCGAACGTGATGCATTTTTTTTCTCGGTCTAGGTGTATTGACTAACGTCTTTGTTTGTGTTTAGAGGGCACCTTAGATACAGGGTCGTATCTAGCTATGAGGAGTTTTGAGTTTGTAAAGCGACTATAATTTATATTTAACTTAATAAATTATTCTTTGATTTCGAGTTCACATCAGGCAAAGCGCGGCCATATGATAGTTACCGAATGATAAATAGCAGTCAAGCACACATACGAGATTCAATAACTTACTGAGCTACTATAAGAAACGGCACGTGATTTCTCTTCAACCCTGTACCACGTTAGCTTCTAGCATAAGCTGCATGGTCCAGACTAGACAAGATTCCTGTTTTCCCCCTCAAGGGGGGAATCTCTCAATGGGGATTTCTGGAATAAGCCCACTCTTTTGTTTTGCCAACTTCCTTTAGAAATAAAAATAGAAAAAACCTGGCTTTTAATGCAAATATTTTCTTAGAAATATTTCGTTCGATTCCAGTGCGGGGCGAATATTGATAATATATGATGAATATCGATGTTTGTTTCCGGTCTGGGTGTAATGTTCGTCTCTGTGTGTGTTTCGGGCACCCTAGATACAGGTTCTTCCTACTTAGGGGCTCTGAGTGTGATGTGACGTGTTATATTTTCTCATTCACAGGGCCTGTACTGGTACCCACAATGGATGGGCGCCCCCCCGCACCACCCCTACCCCCAGTCCGGCGACCTCCCGGCCAGCAACCCCGACCCGGCCGCCTACTACCCTCACCAGGCCGAAAACATCTAATATTATTGTTATTATAATACGATTTTATATAAAATCATTCTGTTTTTATTACATAGGGTGAGCTGTCCCATTCTTGGCTCCCTTCCTATATTAATGCATGGGCAATTTACATTACATCTTGTTTTTGTTTTATGGCAATATAGCTTTCGTAAAATTCTAAGAATCCTTAAATTTAGGAATGGAAACAAGTCAATAATAGGAAGGGGGCCAAGAATAGGACTGTTTATCCTACCATATAGTTGGCCAGTGAGGTGGGGAAATGCTGTGGTTGGCCCTGCAGACGTTTTCCCATGACTGAAACGACTGATCGCGATGTCAAAAAAAAACCTTTTACAATTTTTAATAACTTTTATTTGATAATTAATCTTGTAAACATAACTTACAAAAAACAACGCAACCTCAAATACCATGTAATTAGAGTTATTTTGCGGACTTAAATATTGCACTCAAATTTTTTACTGCCAATGCCAGAATTACGAAAAATTTTACAATAAATATATTGTCACGATAAATACTGAATATTGAATGATAACAGATATCTTTCTAAAATACTATCGACACTTCCGAAGCAGTTCAGTACAATACATATGAAAATATATAAATCTACCTATACTACAATTTCCTTAACAAAAGTATATTTATAGCTTTAAAATTAAAATCGAGCCTTTATAGTAATTAATATTACTAAAAATATATATTACAGAGGCATGCGCAAGAAATGGTAAAATCATTAGTTTATTATATACCAATCAATACTGCATCCTACTTTTATGGTGTATACAGGATGTAATTTCGTAACTTCACCTAGTGACAAATAAGGTACTACTATAATTGTAATAAGTAGTAATTTCGAAAAAAAAAAGTTATTATATTATACAGGATGCATTACAAAATGCCACCCTGTATACTACATTCCACCCAAATATATGTAAAAGGTATAAAGATACGGTCATGGCATTAATGCTATTATTCATAAAAAGTTAGGTGTTTTAGTTACTTGACATTATATGTCAATTTAGACTGGATGTCACGTATTTACCATACAACAAACCAGAGAAGTAGACTTCCAGTAAAGCTACTTAAAACCTACTGTATCTTTATGAATAATATGGTAAGAGTTGTATTCAATATCTTATGATTGTATTATTATTAATAATTTTATGCTATTCTAGCTTTAAGATAAAAAACTAAACCTTTTTAATTATCCAAATTAGGGTTAAAAGTTATATTCTATTCAAAATAACACTGCTCTAGTAAATATTTCTACAAAGAAATAAAAGTGAACGAATAAATGCATTTACCAAATAAAGAGGACTCACTAATAACAGAACATTCCAAAAACGAATGAAAACTATAACTATATAAACTATGTTCTTATAATATAGAGTTTTAATATACACTTTATAATTGTACAACGTAATTTTATACAATTGTTTTTGAACAAACAGATTTCCCACGTTTTCCTTCTTTAAATTAATACGGCCACAATGTTTGTGTCATAAGCCTACATAATTTCAGTACTCAGGTGTACTGAAATCCTATTCTTGAGAATAACTTTCCATCAAATCACATTTACACTGAATTAACTTCGTAAGCCCAGATCTTAAGTATTTTATTTATGATAGGCAGTGGTAAAAGGAATGTAAGACTATATAAACGTTTAAACATCTGCAGTACGCTTTCGTTTCCAATCAAACGTGAAGGAAATTTTATAGGTTAGAATTTAATAATACTAGTCTATGGCCGGATTTTGTTATATTCCTTAAACTTTTTGCTTTACTTCGTCAATCTCGAACTCTTTTTCCCAACTTTCGTCTGAATTTGCGCTTGCGTCGTCTTTTGGCTCCTTTTCACCGAAATAATCCTCAACAATGTTGTTGCCACAGTCGTCTGGGTTTCCCGCTTTTTTTGACTGGCCGCCATTTTTATTTCTTTTGTCTATGTTTCTGTTGTCTTTAATTTGTTTTGTGCGGCCAGTATTTTTATTTTTTGCGTTATTATTCGTTAAGTCCTTAGTAGTTTTGGATAGCGTTTTCGATTTGATTTCTTTCTCATATTCCTCTAGTAACAGAATCTGTTGTTCCTCAGTCAGTTCAACGTCATTAGAAAAGTCCTCTGGAAAATCGGCAAAAATGCGGATTTTAGTTCACTTAATTTGCTAGAGAGTGTGTTGCGTGAGGCCCATTTATACGGGGAGAATTTTGGATGAGTTTACACGAACGCATTTTTTTTTCAGGCGTCCTTCAAGTCTGTTTTTCGGGCTAGTTTCGCTCAGTCTAAATGGGCCTTGGGGAGTAATGTGAGTGTCTAGTTGTCTACATACCGTCCTCCCAGCCGCCGGCGGAGACCTCGGGCGCCGCCTCAGTGTCCTCGGTGTCGCTTGGTGACAAAGTCATTTTGGGACACCTGAAAAGTTTGAAAAATTAATCATACTATGAAATCGCCATTATGAGTGACAACAAAAGAGTAAGTGAAAAATGTCTTTCAAGCGGTGGTGAAGTTTTCAGCGTTACAGACTACGGAGGCGGGTTGGTAACAACAAGTGTCTACGTTAGCCTTAAATTGGTGTTTCTGACAAGTGAGTAAATAAGTTATATTGGTAACTAAAGGCTGCCCCCCGCGGTTTCACTCGCGCAGATTTCTCATAAACACAAAAATCCAGTTTTTTCTTGTTCCCATGGGAATTTCGGTAAATCCTTCCTTAGTGCTTGCTTACCTACACCCTACACTCTCTATGGAACCTACATGCATAATTTCAGCCCGCTACGCCCAGTAGTTTCGGGTCTGCGTTGTCTGTCAGTCTGTCAGTAACGGAAGAGTTTTATATATACTAGTCGACCCGGCAAACTTCGTACCGCCTTACCTATAACTATTTTGTGCATGTAATCTATATATATAAAACTCAAAGGTGACTGACTGACTGACTGACATAGTGATATCAACGCACAGCCCAAACTACTAGACGGATTAAGCTGAAATTTTGCATGCAGGTAGATGTTATGGCGTAGGCATCCGCTAAAAAAGGATTTCCCAAAAATCCCTCAGGAACGGGAATTACGGGATTTTTAGTTAGTATGAAAAATCGACATTATTGAGTGTATCGACGTGAAACTTGGTGTACAGGTTCCTCAGTAAATGTAGGGATGTTGAAAGAAAGTAATTAACAAAATTCCCACGGGAACTGGAATAACGGGACTTTTTTGTGAGAATGAAATCTCGACTTCCTTGAGTGTATCGACGTAAAATTTGTGTACAGGTTCCTCAGTAGATGAAAGGGTGTTGAAGAAAGGAATTAACTAAATTCCCATGGGATTAGGGTTACAGGACTAATTATTTAGCATGAAAAATCGTTTTCCTTGAGTATGCCAACGTGAAATTTAGTCTACAAGTGTAAGGGTGTTGGAAGGAAGAAATATACTTAATTCCCACGGGAACGTAAAACGGGACTCTTTAGTTAGTATTAAAACAATGTATATATATTTCTTTATTTTTACGTAAAGATAGGAAAACGGGTTCTTCAGTGGGTGCAATTAGATTCAGAGTTCTATTAAGAAAAAAATTACCAAAATTTACATGGTAACGGAACATAAGTAGGTACCCAAAAACATAAAGCACCTAAAAATCTTTAACTTTTTTTTACTCGAGTAGGTACATATACTAGGTATGTAGGTACGTATATCCAACTACTTTTACCCAACCAGCTAATAGAAATGTTAGAAGTTTCAGTGTCTGAATGGTGGACTGTAGAAATAAATTTATGGAGTTGCCACGGGAACTGAAGTAAAGATAGATATTTTTAGGGGGTATGGGTGCTATCAGAAATGATGTCACCAAAATCCTGTGTCGTAAATCAACCAGTAATTAACGATTTTAATGAAAAAGAGCGTGCGAAGCTGCGGGCAAAAGCTAGTATACATATAAACCTTCCTCTTGAATCACTCTATCTATTGAAAAAATCAGCATCAAAATCCGTTGCATAAAGATTTAAGCATACATAGGGACAGAGGCGGGAATCAACTTTATTTTATACTATGTATTGATTGATTTAGGTCACAATAATAAACAATTTTCCCAAAGTAACTTGTGTCGAAATCTCAAATGATCTGTATCATAAAATATTTGTTCGATCAGCTGACTGGGTCACGGGACAGTTGTTTACAGATTTCGGCAGATGTTGCTTTCTGTGCCGAATTTGATGTATTACCGCCTTTTCAGAAACACCCAATATCAGTAGTGTGATAGCTACTAGCTACTCACTGGTCAACAATAGGCGAGGCGACCGTCTGCAGCGGCAAGTGGGCGAGCACGGGGTCGGCCGAGCCGCGCGCGCCCGGCCCGCGCCGCGCCGCCGCCGCCAGCGCGTCTTGTAGCAGCGCCACGCGGAATTGATACCTGTTGCACAGAGAATACGGATTTACATCAAAAATAAGTAATGTCATTTGCCTGGCAACACTGGCAACCACATAATTGGCTCCACAAATTATTTTGTGTTTAGACGCCAAAATCGCGGAAAGTGAGTGGCAAGTGTTATAAAGTGTGGTCTTGGTGTTTTTCTATATGTGTAATTGTTATTTTATACAGAAAATCCACTCAAAACATAACAATTTTCACGAAATTACGCCAAGCTAAATCAAACATAAAACTACCCTCATTTGCAAGTTTTTGCAATGGAGTTAAGAAAAAGGGCTGAAGAAGCTACCAGAGCTTTCTCTACTTAAAGCAATCTAGTATCGCTGGTAGCAGTGCAGGAGGTCTATGTGGGCTCAAGGGAGCCGCTGGGGTCCGTAAGGGCTCCTAGGCGACTCCTCGGGTCTCATCAGGCTTCTTTGCATTACAAGGGTCTATGCGGGCTCTGAAGCATCTACTGGGGTCCAAAAGGGCTCCCGTGCTTCTCTAAGGGTCTGCAACGGGCTCTCAAGCACCTACCAGTGTAGCAAATAAAGGCTTTCGCCAATCAAAAATTCATACATCACTGCCTTCAGCGATCTGGTATTGCTTGGTACTGCGCAGGAGGTCTGTGTGGGCTCGGAGGAGCCGCTAGGGGTCTGTAAGGGCTCCAAAATATAAACCGTTCGGTCGCCGACGCAACGATAACACGTCTTATAACTGGCTGAAGTTTAAATAATTATTATAGTGCTTTAAATCCTATAAGAAACTTTATAATAGTAATCTGAGGAAAATAATTTAATAACTCAAGTGGTGCCAGTGCTTTTAGTGCAGTAAATCAGTGAAATCTAGACTTCTTATTGCCCTGCTTGAACCTGCTCGCTAAAACGTGTAAGCGCCTTACATTGCACGGCGCTTGAGCCCTTTTTCTCGGCAGCTCAGCGGAGCGGAGCGTATTCGATTCTCAATACCTACCCACAATTACGGTTTGTTTTCTTTCGACGCTCTTTTCAACAATGGAATGCAATGGTTGTAGAGGACCACTACTGGATAATGAGAAAATCATCTGCTCTGCATGCCCGAAAGGCTACCATTATCTATGCGTTGGCCTGACAACATCTAAGAAGCCTAGGAATTGGAAGTGTCCTGGGTGCTGTATTAAGGAGCCTCGTATGGATCGATCTAACACCCCCGTGAAGTTTGTGGACAACCAACCGACACCGAACGCCAACGTCACCTTAAGGCGTCGAACGGGTGAGCGCAAGGACGACGACGACATGATCAATCTAATGCGCTTGGATATACTAAATTCTATCCGTGAGGATCTGTGCGTAACTGTGCGCTCAGTTTTGGCGGAAGAGCCTCTCAAAGAAAAGATCGTGTCTATTGAAACATCTGTCCAATTAATGAGCGATAACTATGATGCTGTGCTGAAGTCCTCTTCTAAGCAGAAAGCTGACTTGGCCACGCTGAAAAATGAAAACTCCGCACTGCGCGAAAGTATGAAGGCTATGGAGGAGCGTCTAGCGAAACTTGAGGACGTTGTCTCAAAAAGCGAACAATGGTCAAGACTACAAAACCTAGAAATTGTCGGGGTTCCTGAGTGCAACCAAGAAATACTTCCCGAAATCGTGATGAAGATCGCCAAGCATGCTAATCTCGAGATGAAGCTGGAGGATGTCAAGTACGCGCACCGTGTGCAGGCCAAGCGCCCGAAGAAAGGGGTTCCACGCTCCATTATTGTTCACTTCAAAAACAGGGACGCAAAGGATACTCTCATATCAGCTGTCCGTAAATGCCGTGGCTTAAACTCAGGAGACTTAGGCATGGAAGGTGCAACCTCTAAAATATATTTAAATGAACATTTAACTGTCAGAAATAAGCAGTTGTTCTCTAAATGTAAAAATAAGGCCAGGGAGCACAATTATAAGTTTATATGGACAAAAAACTGCCGCATCTATGTAAAAAAACAGGAGAATGCACCTTTCATACAGATTACAAAAGAAATAGATCTGCAGAATATCGTATGACCTTAATTAATTATTTTTTGCACCAACTACTTAGTTTTTTCAAAGAATTTATTTTTGTTTTTTTTTGTTTTACCTAATCATCGATGTTCTTATATTTTATTACATTTAAATTATTGCGCTGGCACACACACATCACACACACATTACTCACAAACAATTATACCTACATTACTAAAAATAATTTGCACCATCTATTATAATGTTTTATCTGTGATACCTCCATACCTACTAAAAAATATATGCTACGTACATCTTAACTCGGTGGGCCAGTTAACGGGAAGTAACTTATCCCTATGCCTACTTACTAAAATACATTTACTATACTATTTGTTTACATTACTTTACATTACCAATGGCTATGAATAGATTGAATGTCTTGTACCAAAATGTTAGGGGACTCAGAACAAAGACTTTAGAATTTAGTAAAAACACCTTAATAATGAACCATGATATTATTTTAATAACGGAGAGCTGGTTATGCGATGGAATACTGGATGCAGAGCTAACCGATGCGAGTAAGTATAATGTTTTCCGGTCGGACCGGGGGTCACTCGGCGGAGGCGTGATGGCGCTGTGCTCGCCGCAGCTCACCGTGCGGCCGCGGCCAGACTGGCAGCGGCCGGACCTCGACCTGGAGTGCATGTGGCTCACCGTGGATGGCCGGACATTTAGTTCAGCGAACGATCTTCATATCGGACTAGTTTACTTGCCGCCCAATCATAGATTACCATATCGCTTAAGTTTGTTTACACAATGGCTAACAGAAGTAATAACAACTTGTCCTAGAGCAAATTTTATGGTTGCAGGTGATTTCAATATGAGCACTGTAGACTGGGGATCTGGAGACCCTACCTTTCTTAAAAAATATAGTGTAGAATTGCAGAACTCAAGTTTTGAACTAATAAATCAGTCGTTTCTTTTGGGTTTAAATCAATACAATACATTTAAAAATATTTCTGGTAACACCCTTGACCTTATATTTTCTAATTTTTCTATAGATATCCAAGAGCAAACTATGCCTCTAGTAAAGGAAGATGTGTTTCATACTACTCTTGACCTTGATTTACGCGACATCACTATTGCACCCATGGCTAAACAACCACTGCATAAAATACTTTATAGGCAGGGAGACTATGGTAAAATTAATAGTTTCATAGCTAACGTCAACTGGTCTGAACTTCTGGCTCATCCCTTGCCGCTTGATAGCGCAGTATCCGTGTTTTACAAAGAAATTAATCAGATAATTACCGATAACATACCGACCACAATTGGTAATCGTTCTAATAGGTATCCGATTTGGTATACAAGGTCTCTAATATGTATTATTAAGGAAAAAACAAAAGCACACACCCAGTGGAAGCGCTATAAGAATCCTTTGGACTATGATACCTTCTGCTTACTGCGTAAAAGGCAAAAAGTTATGCAAGAAGTATGCTACAATAATTATCTAAAACGGTCGCAAGAGTGCATTAAAAGTAACCCTAAGTGTTTATGGACATATGTTAGTTCTAAAAGAAAGTTTAATTCGCGATACCCAAACAACATGACTTATGAGGGCAATACACTTAACGGAGAAGCTGAAATATGTGGGGGGTTCAACACTTATTTTCAAAAAATGTTTAAGGAACCGGCAGCTAGCTATACCTTGGAAGCGAGTGACAGTGGCGGTTATTGTGACTCGATTAAAACATTTGTAGTGAGTGAAGTGAAGGTTGAGAAACATCTTTCCCAACTAAATGAAAACAAGGGAGCTGGAAGTGACGGTATACCTCCATTTTTTATAAAGAAATGTGCTAAGTCGTTATGTGTGCCTCTAACTGTAATTTTTAATCGCTCTTTGAGGGAAGGAACTTTTCCAGAAAAATGGAAAGAAGCTAACATAGTACCAGTGCATAAAAAAGGTTCAAAATCCTATATTGACCATTACAGGCCGATCTCAATTTTGAATATCTTTGGTAAGGTTCTTGAGAAATTAGTATATGACAACATTTACTCAGTTATTATGCAGGGAGTTCCCATGGAACAACATGGGTTTGTAAAAGGTAAATCCACGAACTCAAATTTGTCAGTATTTGTAGGGGATGTTTTAACAGGCATGGAGGTTAAGGGACAGGTTGACGTGATCTACACGGATTTTGAAAAAGCTTTCGATCGTGTGGATCACGTCATTCTGCTTCACAAACTGAACATACTAGGTATTCGAGGAGACTTACTTAGATGGCTAGAATCTTACGTCTCTAAACGTAAACAGGCTGTGGTGATAGGAGGTCACAGGTCTGATTTAATAAGTATACCATCGGGAGTTCCGCAAGGTTCCATTTTGGGGCCTCTTTTGTACATTGCCTTCTTGTACGACATTAAAGAATGTTTTCAACATGCCAGCTTTCTACTTTATGCAGATGACAAGAAGATATATATGCCGATCAATAATTTGGAAAACTGTAAAATGTTACAGGAAGATCTTCAACGCCTAACTAAATACTATGAAAAGAATCGAATTAGCGTCAACATATCTAAATGTATAGCAATAAGTTTTACACGTAGCTCAAAACCGATTATATTTAATTACTACTTTCAAGATGTTAAAATACAAAGGGCAAATATAGTTAAGGATCTTGGAGTATTACTAGATTCAAAGTTAACGTTTGCAGCCCATGTAGAGAATATTGTCAACAAAGCATTTAAAAATTTAGGTTTTATTAAGCGAACATGTCAACACTTCACAGATATCTCGTGTATTAAGATGCTTTACTATGCATATGTGCGCAGTATTTTAGAGTATTGCAGCCCAATTTGGAATCCACAATATGTAATTTACCAGCAGGCCATCGAGAGCATTCAGTCGAAGTTTATTAAATTATTAAATTATAAAACTCGTTATTACAGCAAAAACTATGAAGACTGTTGTAAGAAGTATCACCTAATGACCTTAGCAGATAGACGAACTGTGCTTGATATGTCGCTCCTTCACGATATATTTTCAGGAGCCGTTAATTGTCCAAGGCTAGTGAATCAGATGTTGCGACTCTCAGTACCCAGTAAACGCACTAGGCATGCTAGGCTTTTATCTGTTCCCTTCGTCCGAACAAAATATTTAAATAACAGTGTCTACCACAGACTTCCCAATAGCTATAATGCTCATTTTGCAGAATTCGATATTTTTTTCCATTCTAAACATGCATTTAAAAATAAAATAAAAACAAAAATACTTACATAACACCATTTGGGTCAACCTTTAATTTAAGTAGGTATTCTTACTGCTAACAATCACACACACACACACACACACACACACTCGGGTTCTGTCAGGGTGGAATTTAAGAGTGTGTGAGCGTGTGGAGCTTGCTTCACCGGTCGCATGCCCAGCCCTTCCACTTTGACGATGTGCTCACTTCCAGAGCGACCGAGCGGGTGGGCAGGTTGCGGATAGCCCGTAATCCAATAGTGACCCGGACAATGGAAGGTTGAACGTGGCCCACCTCCAGACCACGATCATCTCAACCCAGCACCTAACCTTAATTTCTTCTAGCTACCGAAACTCCAATATTAACTCTCCCCCCCCCTTCACACATACAGCGCGTTCTGGTCGCAGAAGTGATACTGCAACCGGGCGAATGCTCGAATGTTCTTACCACACAATGAACAATTATCACTACCGAACCGTGGCGGTATAACCACCCTAGGGTCACTCACGTGGCCCGGAGTCTTGGAAAAGAAGCTCCGAAACAGTGCGTGTGCGAGCCTATGCCCTCTCGGGTTTCGCAGCCGATAACTTTTTTCGAGTAGGCACCATGGAGTCAATTAAAGAGAAATTACCCCAGGAGGGTACCGGTGTCTCCGGCACCGGAGAATCCCTCCCTGGCGCGCGGGCTAGCCCCTGTGCCCCAGGCCGCTCCTCGTATTCTGGGGGGAGCAAATTGACACCTTCGGCAGGGAGTGAGAAGGAGAAGAAGACGACGCAAGCATGGGACAACCTGGAAAAGCTCATAAGGGAGCTTCATGAGTTTGTGCAGCCCAGAATAAATGTTCACAAGGAGATTAAGACCAAAGTTGCCACCATTGGTAGTGCTTTCAAGAAACTAAAAGCACTGGAGGACGCACATCACACCTCCCAAATCCTTGTTATCCCAGCTCAGTCTGCAACAGCAGCAGCGAAGAAAATTGTTCCTGAGACGACGGCGACGACGACAACTACAATGGACACCGAGGAAGACATCGCACCTGGCGAAATACGCGAAATCCGCAAAGCAAAGCGGAAGCAGCGACCATCGCCCGAAAAAACTAATGAGAAGAAGAAGAAGAAGGAATCAGCACCAGCTCCGGCCCTGAAGGACGACGCACTGCCTCCAGACAAGAAGAAGACAGCGACGGATTGGCAAGTAGTGTTATCCAAAAAGGAGAAAAAGCTGCAAAAGAAGCCTCGTCCACCAGCGACCAGGCCCAATGCACTTATTATTCGCCCAAAGGATAAGCACTCATACGCGGAGATACTCAGCAGGGTCAAGAAGGATGTCCCAAATGATCAGGTACGGACGTCAGTCGACAAGATCCGCAAGACTGCTTCTGGAGACCTGCTGATCATCCTTACGAAGGAAAACACAGATAGAGGCCACGGTCTTCAAAAGACCATTAACGACATCCTCGGAGAAGATGCCAAAGTGATCTGCAAGGGACCACAGGATGATATTGAAATCCAAGATCTTGAAGAAACGACCACAAAGGATGAAATACTTGAAGTTCTTCAAAAGGTCATAGGAGAAACTGATAAAATTTCGTTAGACGCCATTAAGTCGCTGCGAAAGGCCTATGGGGGCACCCAGACAGCCGTAGTGACATTGGCAACACCTATGGTCGACAAAGTGGTAGGTGAACATGGCAAGATCAGAATCGGCTGGGTAAATTGCCGCGTCAGAAGAATAGAGAAACTAACAAAATGTTACACGTGCTGGAATTACGGACATCTCGCCACTAAATGTAAGAGCGCAGTGGACCGATCCAATCGCTGTTCCAAGTGCGGAGGTGACGGACATAAGCTGGCAACTTGCAAAAAGGATGCTAGCTGCTCTCTGTGCATCGAAAAAGGTGCCACGAAGAATTGTGCCCACATCGCCGGCAGCAGCAGATGCCCAGTCTTTAAAGAGGCACTACAGAAGGTAAAGAAAAAACGACTATGAATATATTACAGCTTAATCTTAATCATTGTGAAGCTGCTCATGATTTACTCATGCAAACCGTGCGTGAACTGAAGCCAGACCTTGTTCTGATCTCGGAGCCGTATAGACACCTCAGCAATGCACCATGGGAAACAGACAGCACCGGCAAAGCCGTGATCTGGTCCTGTGGGACGTGCCCATTCCAGAGCGTTGTTAATTCTACGGAAGCCGGTTTTGTGGTGGCGAAGCTGGAAGGAATTTATTTCTACAGCTGTTACGCTCCACCCAGCCTTACTTTTGACGATTTCGTAGTTTTTCTAGACAGACTGACAGAAGATGCAAAGCAACACCCCCACGTAGCAATTGCTGGAGACTTTAACTCCTGGGCAACTGATTGGGGCAGCAAAGAGACCAATGCACGAGGAGAAGCTCTGCTGGAGGCCATGTCAATATTGGACGTGGTCCTGCTCAACTGCGGTAATAAACCGACATACATTAAGGGAGGAGCGACGTCTATCATAGATCTAACTTTCGTCAGCAGCAGCCTCGTTAAGGGAAATTATGCTTGGGAGGTAATGGACACATACACGGCCAGTGATCACTGTGCTATTTTTTGGGAAGTTTCCACAAGTCGGAGCACCAGAAAGGTGCACAGAAAAACGAATGCGATTGGTTGGAAGGTGAGCACCTTCGACCCTTCCACGTTCAGGATAGCCTTGGATGGCAACCCAATCGTTGAAGGAACCGCTACAAAGAAGGCAAAGGAGGTGATAGGGAGAGTCACAGAAGCCTGTGATGCAACCATGCCCCGAAAGCGCGGAAGGAATCATCTCCCACCAGTTCACTGGTGGAATGATCACATCGCTGCCCTCCGTAAAGAATGCATTGCTAAAAGAAGAGCATCGCAGCGTGGCTGGAAGAAGCCGAACAAGGAGGAACTGGTGGCGGAGTACAAAGAGGCACGCCGGAATTTGAACAAAGCCATCAAGGAAAGCAAGAGACAATGCTGGGCTGAGTTGATTAATGAGGTAGAGGGCGATCCTTGGGGCAGACCATATAAAGTGGTTATGACCCGACTAAAGTATCAGTCCATGCCACCACCCACGTGTCCCAAACTCCTAGAAGTCATCGTATCCACGTTGTTTCCCCAGCAACCAGAACATCAGCACTGGGAAGAGCAGCAATACGACGACATAGAAGAAATACCTCCTATCACAGGAGAACAGTTGATGGCAGCGTGTGACAGAGTGGGAAATAGGAAAGCGCCGGGCCTGGATGGGATCCCTAACGTTGCGTTGAAGGAAGCCATCAAAGCGGTGCCGACACTGTTCCTGGAGCTCTACAATGCCTGCCTTACAGAGGGTGTCTTTCCTTCGAAGTGGAAGCAGCAGAGGCTGGTCCTACTCCCTAAAGGAAAGAAACCGCCAGATGATCCCTCAGCCTACCGCCCACTCTGCATGTTGGACACAGCGGGGAAAATATTGGAGAGTATTATACATAAAAGGATAGAAAAAACCGTCGAGCCGTGGCTCTCTGACAACCAATATGGTTTTCGGAAACGTCGCTCTACCCTGGATGCGATAGACCTAGTTGTGCAAACTGCCAAAAACGCAATTGCAGGCAAAAGATGGAAGGGAGGCACTAAGAAGTACTGTCTAGTGGCAACCCTGGATATCAAGAACGCGTTTAACTCTGCCAAGTGGGACTGCGTCATGACAGCCCTCATAGAGATGAACGTGCCAGGATACCTACGGAGGATGGTAGCAAGCTACTTCAGCGACAGGATTCTGAAATACGACACGGAGGCCGGCCCGAAGGAATACAGGATCACTGGAGGAGTCCCACAGGGCTCTGTATTGGGGCCCCTTCTGTGGAATGTCATGTACGATGGGCTACTGAAACTGGAAATGCCAAAGGAAGTCAAGCTTGTGGCATATGCCGATGACGTAGCCGTAGTCATCGTTGCAAAGCACCTCGAAGAAATTAATCTGGCTTTTGACCTAACCTACGAGACAATCAATCAGTGGATGAACTCAGTTGGCCTTCAGCTAGCTGAACACAAGACAGAGGCAGTTCTCATAAGTAGTAGAAAGGTTCTAGAAACTATCACACTGCGCGTTGGAGAACATGAAATAACATCTCAACCGTTCATTCGCTATCTGGGAGTGATAATTGATGCCCGTCTCAACTTCAAGCAGCAGGCGGAACATGTAGGGGCTAAAGCATCGGTTACCCGGGCGGCCCTTTCACGCCTTATGCCCAACGTAGGAGGCCCGAAGCAAAATAGGAGGATACTTCTTTCCTCGGTGGTCACGTCAGTGTTAACTTATGGAATCCCCATATGGGCGGACACACTGGGGATACAGGAGTCACGGAGAAAGATCGCGCCAGTATACAGACAAAGTGCCCTGAGAGTAGCCAGCGCCTTTCGCACAGTATCCGAGGATGCCGTGTGCGTTATTGCCGGGATGCTGCCAATAGAGGAACTTGCCGAAGAACGGAAAGCCCTTTACCGGCGGAAAGGAGCCAGCACGATGAGCGCAAACAAAATGGGATAACTCAACAAATGGAAGGTGGACGTACCGACTTATCCCGAAAATAGAAGAATGGCTAAACCGCAGTCACGGAGAGGTCAACTACTATCTGACGCAGATGATCACCGGGCATGGGTGTTACCGGGAGTACCTTCATAAATACAAACATGATAGTTCTTCCGAGTGCCCGTCCTGTCCTGGAGTCAATGAAGATGCTGAGCACGTATTCTTTATGTGCCCGCGATTTAATGAATCCCGCAGAGTGTGGGAAGCAGAAGTTAAAAAGAAAATCAAGCCGGAATCCTTGATAACAGCTATGCTATCGTCAAAGGAAATTTGGGAGGCGACAAGCGCTTTTGCAACAGAGGTCCTTAAAGAACTTCGTCGCCAAGAAAGAGACCGAGCGCAGCAGAGAGAGAGAGATGAAGATAATATGCAATGACTGCTTGTTAGCAGTCATGTCAAGAAGAAGCTATATAGCTACACCCCCCTCCGAGAAGTAATGCTTTACGGCGAGCCGCGGAGGACTCAGGGGCAGATGAGCATGGGGCGAGGTTTTAGTCGGTAGTAAGAGTGCTGAGTGCTTGGCACGCACGTTTGCATTGAGTCCGACACTCTGTAAATAAATGTATTCCCTCATTACCCTCTCCCTCACCCTGTGTGGGAGTAAAAAAAAAAAAAAAAACACACACACACACACAAACACACCATGGCTTGCGCTTAATTTTTGTTTTTGAGGATATACCAATCTTAGGTATATCTTTTCTTCTGCTAGTTATAAGAATTTTCATGCAACTACAAAGTGAAACCCTGTTATTGGCTTATTTGTAAGTTTTAAAATTACTTTAACTAATTTATTTTGTAAAGCTGTTGGGTTTTTGTTAATAAAGAAAATAAAATAAAATAAAATAAAGCGACTCTGCGGGTCCCATCAGCCTTCATTGCGTGAGCAATTACTGGAGTTCGAGAGGGTTCTGGTGCTTCAAGGGTCTGCAGGGGCTCTAAAGCCCACCAAGGTAGAAATAAAGGCTTCAGTCGATGAAAAATCCACATCAGAATGCATTGATAGTGGAAAAAAAAAATTGTAATTTGCGGCCCAGCTGACCACCTGACTGAGCTGTGGGAGCATCCACGCTTCGGATGGCTCCAATGTGGGGATATGTACAATGGCTCCAACTACGCGAGCTAAGTGCAGGCACTAATCAACCCCCACTAGAGAAGAAGAAGAAGAAGAAGTAATGTCTATAAAACGTTGGAAATAGGATTTAGTTAAAAATCCGTGGTACTAATCTGTGATTGAAACCTAGTGTAGCAGCACACGCAAGCAATTGAGCGATTTGAATTAAGAATTGTCACTATTAAAACCGGACCTTATGTGAGCCGCGCCTCGCTCGCTTCGCTAACTGAGCTCCCTAAATAATACACCTCACTCGCTTATCTAGCTGAGCTCGCTAAGTAATACCAACCTTTCCCAGAAATCATCGTGGCTCACAGCATCAGGCACGAGCTTCGTATACTGAGCGTTCAGTAAAGGTTCTTTAGTCAGTCTTCGCGCAGCGCTCGCTTCGCTGAGCCTCGCCTCGCTCGCTTGGCTCTCCCGCCACGCTGTAAACTCGGTCCCTTCGGCTGGGACTAAGAAAGTTGCGTCGACACTTTGAAGGGCTTCTAGCTCTTTCTGTTTGTTGAAAAAAGGAAGGTAACATTATAATGATGAGTGGATGGTTTTCCCGCGCTGTTGAAAAAAATATTATAAATAAAAAAAATGGCAAACTCGCTAACTTGATTGACCGTTATTTAAAAAAAATGGTCTCGACTATTGCGGCAATTCCTAGAGACTACCTCGGCCTCTAAGAGTGTGGGCAGTGTCGTAATCAAACACTAGTAAAATTATCTTACTCTGTAAGTAGACAGCATGGTGGTGTCTCCAGAAGACAGTATAACCTCTGTGTCGTCCATGTCGTCGTCTGGCTCGGGGTTCAGTACTGTGCTCATTTGACCTGCATACACGTACAGATTTTATTTTACAAAATACTTAAAAGCAGGCCCATTGTCACGTTGGTATAAACAATAACTCGGCCAAACGTGGGTCCAGCTCAATGCACTGATGCCTCTCGTGGGCTCAGCCTCACCTTCTGCAGAAATCTTCAGGAAATAAAGACGTGAAATGGTTATGTTATGTGCATTATTTTCTCGCCCAACAGTATTTTGTATACAGTTTAATTTTAATATACTGCATGGCGGCATATTATTAAATTCAAAAATGACTGTATCTCTGTTATTTTTAGTGATATCGTAAATATCGTAATATAATAATTTGTAGAAAAATAGACTTACCCATAAATGAACTGAAACTTTTCTTCATGACATTCGCTGTTGATTCCGGCTCGTCTAACTAAAAAATAATAATAATAAAAAATATTGCAAATAATAATTGTCTCATCAATATCAAAAAATATTTCTATTATAGAAAAACCTAACCTATGGAAGTGGATAAAATTATAATTTTAGGTAAGTAATAAACTTGCAAAAAAAAAACTGTAAGTAGGTAGGTTTGCTAAACTCTGAATCAAATACCTATCCTCTAAACATTAACCGTCTTATTCATAAAATGTTAAAGAGCATTTTAGTTATTTGACGTATGTCAATTTAGACTGGATGTAACGTATTTACCATACAACAAACCAGAGAGACCTCCAGTAAATCTACTTCAAATGTTGTGTATCTTTATTAATAACACACATTCGGCGAGGCGAGGCGAATATACAGAGAGAATAACAATTTATATGGCCCGTAAATACAAGGGTAAATGGTTCAAAACAAGTTTTCAATCGAAAATTATTCTAAGCTCTATAATAAACGTTGTGCAATTGGTTTTCAAGCCTATGCTAATAGAAAATAGAGTCCATTTCCAATTATTATTTGTTATCCACTTAATATCTTTGACTGTGCAATGAACTTTGGGTCATAATTTAGTTTAGGAAAACGAGATTATTTACAAATCAGTAAATACCTATAATATTAGCTTTTCAGCCTAGACCCAGATATCATTGATATTATAATGAATTTAGATAACAAACCAAATGAAGCAGCAACATGCCCTATAAGACAAGCATTTAGTTGTATCATACAAACAAAACATTGTATAAAATATATTATGACTGAAGTGAATGCGTGACAAATCTAGTGATTAATATTTAGTTGCAGTATAATTACTTGCCTCTGCTAGTACTATTTTTTATACTGTGCCTCTGCTGACGTTAATGCCTAGTACGTTGCATACTAAACAAAATGGCTTACAAAATAAGGTCGAAAATTTAACTCAGATCGGAAAACTAATTGTTTGCTAATACTCATTGAACTTATTTAAATTCAAAGCAAAGAAAACACTCACCAACTTACTAAATTTATTCGTTTTTTGTATATTTCAATTAAATGGAAATTCTGCCTTTCTACCTAATTTTTTTTATAGTTTAATTTGTGTCCCACTGCTGGGCAAAGACTCTCTGTATCCACATTGTACCTAATTAATTAAATATTAATTTACCAAAATATTCCCCAATTACCATAAACTTTATAGCCATGCACAAATACAAATTGCTATGAAAATTATAAACATTTTCATATAATAATTCTCATGAGTAACAAATAAATCTCTTGAAAAGACAAAAATATACCCATTTAATGTTTACATTCTTATAGCTATTGAGAATGGCAATGGACCCTTTGATTTTTACTTAAATTCTGTACCTTCAATGTCTTGCCAATGACGGTGGAAGTGGTGTTGTACACGTGGCTGGCCTCGCTCTTCACCGCAGTACCAATTTCATCCAGGTCTTTTTTTACCATTGAGTAAACTTCAGCAGACTGTAAACAATGCAAAAGTGGTTTTTTGACATAATCTTAAAATATAAAATAGCCTTAAAATAGCTTGCAAAATGTAGAATATTCTTATAAGAAAAAACTTTGCAGCAATTTTGGAAGTACCCCTGGAACTAGTTATAATCATCTTCCCGTGCTTAGCTGAGTGCCAGCTCTCCTCTGGAGCTGCAGTGTCACAGTGCCATAAGCTGTACCGCTGCCCATCTCAGGGTGGTTTGATAAGACATGTTTGGCTGAGCTATTTGAGAGTAAAAAGAAAAAAAATAGTCTGTGCTGTGCTGTACCTTTGACTTGGCTGAAGTAATCCAAGAGTCCCACCAGTTGCCAGAAGCTGGCTCTTCAGCTCTGGAGCTGCTGGAAGCCTCAGCGGGACTGACATCATTTGACCTACAAATGTAAATTATATATATTATATAAACTATTTGTAAAACTAGTGCAGATTTTTAGTAGTATAAAAACTAGATATCTTAACGTCAAGGGCGTGAGAATAACGGTAGACTAGTGAACAAAGTATCTGTATTGCGTAAAAAAAACTGAGTAGGAACTTTCATTTGTTGTATTTGGTTAGTGTTGTAGGGTACTAAGGCGAGATTATAGTATAGGTAATTATAGATGATTAATAAAATGAAATAAACAAGGAACATAATAAGAAAAAGGTTCAAAACTAGTTCATGAGGAAAGCAATGCGTGTTATTTGACATCAAACGCACAATCACAACAAAACGAGGTGCGTGCTTAAATTATAACAAGTTTTCACCACTTACTTCTCCGCCATATCGACAAAACTGTAACGCTAGTGAACTAAAAAGAAAACATGGGATTTCAAATGAAAAAATGCACGATTTGGTAAGTTTTATGTAAATTTACATTGAATTTCGATTTTATTTGACCAAGGCGAGTGTTTCTGTTTTGACAGGACGGACACAGTTTTTGTTTTCTTTGTTTTTGACTTTTGACGTAAGGTTCCCAACGTTTCATGTTACGCTTAAATACCAAACGATATAATTCCCTAGATTTTATAAAATATTAAAATAATAGGATTTTTATTTGTTTATTTTCCAAACAATATAAAACTAAAAAATCATTTTACATTAGCGTTGAGTTAATGAAATTATTCATAAAAATAACACAGGAACATGATGTCGATCTTTGTGTAAATGCGTGAACAGAAACGTTTGTCCTCGCTCGTTGAGTAGTTTAAGGTTCTGCTCTGCCAGATGTCGCTACAAGCTTATTTTTAACCGACTTCAAAAAAGGAGGTTATCAGTTTGACCTGTATGTATGTATGTATGTAAGTATGTATGTTGATCCGCGATTATCTCGCGTTTGGCTGAACCGATTTTGATGCGTTTTTCAGAAATCTATTTGTTACATTCAGGAGAAGGTTTTAGTACCTAATTTAACCGACTTCGAAAAAGAGGAAGTTCTCAGATTATGTATGTGTGAGTTTGTTGAAGGCTCTCTTTTTGCAAAAAAGAAATTATGTAATTTTGTAGAAAAACAATTTTGAAAAACTTTTTCGCCTTTTCCATATAATATACTTTTGTTTTGTTTTCCTTTCCGATCTTGCTTGATATTCGTTTCTGAGATAATCGACATTTAATGTTTTTTTTTAAATAAAAATGCAGATTTTTGATTTTCCAATTTAAATTTAGAAATCAGTATTATTTTAGACTATAGCTATGCCGGCGAACTACGTATCGCTTATTATATAGCGTTAAGATTAAAGTTAATGTTTAAACATGTCCGCCTCGTTTTATCACATTTTTGCGCATCCGTCTTCGGGTACAGTAGCGGTCTAGGTCGCCGTAACACTTCCAGTTTTTCTGTATTGTAAAATAGCTCCTTTTTACTTCACCAGAATTATAAACCAAACCACTTCGCTTTCGCGCTTTTCGCCACGTGAATTATTTTGTCTCTTAAGACTTCGACAGTTAACCCATGGAAGCTGGCCCTCTACGCATTAAAATCCATAGGGATCTGGACTACCACTATCCGGCCCGTCTAAAAGGCCTATTTCAGCGAACATCACAAAAAAAACTACATAATCCATGCCATGGCCGAGATTACAAATGTGAGCTTAAGATGCTCTAGATCTAAATAATCTTGCTTAGAATTTTGAAAGCTTGTTAATAAAGGCGGCTTGTTAATTCATATCTTTTTCATAAAAAAATCTCCATCAACAAGCCAAAAACCTTAATTTCATTAAAACCTCATCAAGGCAGGATATATATTATTAATTTGTTGCGGCAATAACCCACTATCTACCGATCTAAGTCGTGGGTTATTCAATAATGTTGCAGGAAGAATGTATATTTTTGCCGCACGCAGCTCGTGTAGGCTTAACCGCCGTGCAACTGAGATATTGGTGTTAAGATATTGACTGTGTTTGTTTAAAGCTGAACCCGGGGCGGGGTGCTAGTGATGGGCCTTTGTTTTGGAGGTAGAAAAAAAAAACTTGCATAGTTACACTAGCTGCCTCGGTAAACTTGGTAACTTGGTACCGCGTAGATAGTAAAATACACTATAATTATTATTACATTATTTAATACATTTTAGCTTAAATGTGTTTCTGACAAGCTATTTATGTGTTTATAGAAGTTTCGTGAAATTCTGAACAGTAGTTTTTAGTAAAAACTTTTTACGAGATAGTAGATGCAACGTCTTATTACCTTACATTTGTATTGTAACTATAATGTATTCTCTCAACGTTCCACTGTAGGAAACGCCCCCCCCCTTATTTTATTTCATTTTAATCAATTCCATCTTTACATAACGAGAAATAACTGAATTTGTCATAACCTACTTAAGCACGCTAAGTGTACTTATAAACTATCGATTGAAAAATATCGATAAATTGTTTCCCATCCCCTATGCCCTGTCAGTCTTCAATCAGATTTCGCCGAGCTTTCTTCATGTTATTAATAAGAGCTTTAAAGCCCTAGCCCGCTGCAGACGAGATGATATACAGCGTGCTCTAGAAGGTTCCTTTATAAAAATACTTTCAGCTGTAATAGTCGAGAACTTTAAAAAAAGTTGTAATTTTAATGTGCAAAAAACTTGGTTAAGAGCCAGTTTACCGCGATGCTAGCGACATTCTCGAAAAAAATTTATATCTTGTAAACTAAGGCAAATATCAAGAATGTGGCACAGTATGACACTATGTAGTCCTAACTTAAAAGAACAAAATTGTACACAAATTGTTGCTAAAAGTGGCCACTTTTAACAACACTTTGAAGCTTTCTTTGGTCTTTAACCTAGAAGCTATACAACAGTGCCCTAAAAATACTAGGCTATATTATCTAGTGTCATACTGTGCCACATTTTTTATATTTGCCTTAGTTTAGAAGATATTAATTTTTTTCGCGAATGGCGCTAGCATCGCGGTAAACTGACTCTTAAGTATAATTGACGACAATTTCGATTACTAATGTACTGAGGTTAAATGATTGCTATAATTAAGGTTTTATGCGTTTTTTAATTAATGATAGATATAAAGTAGGTAGTAGAAATAATATAGATATTTGATTGCTCTAAAACAACTTTTGGTTTTAATGATGAAATAATCTTGAAAAATAATAGATGAAGAGCGGAAAACTTTGAAGTAGCAACTGCGCACTGGATTGGGTAGATAGAGTAGACGGCGTTCTTTGCAGGCCTTTTTTTATGCGAGGAAACTCCTAACGAGTACCCTGCCGCCCCGGGGGGAGCCGCAGGGTTATATGGGGTTCGCACCCACTAAAACCCCGCCGGTGTCCTTCTCGGCTGATAGCAGGAGAGTTGCGGATGAGGTTCTTTGGAGGCCTACTTCTACCTATATTAGCCAGTCTTTAGATTGAGATGTAGGTAAGTATAGATGATTATTTATAGAGATCCATCCTAGATATTTTTAAAAACTATAAAATAGTATCCATCTCGGTTTAAACCTAACCGTCGCATCTGTCACTTTCTTTCTGATACTTAAAAACAATAAGAGACAGTTGCAGTTTAAACTTTCAAAACAGTTTAAACTGAGATGGATGTTACGGGCATTACTAAATATAATTTTTAATTTATAAAAAAGCTAAATATTTTTGCCCAAACAAAAAAAGGTGAAGGGGCTATAATATTTTTCCACCAATCGTAAGGCTGCCAGCAAATTAGCTCACCCTCTAACCGCTAACCTGAATGGATTATCCCAAGGCAATGTACATAAACCTCAATAATAATAATACTGAGAATGATCGACACGGCAAAGTTCATCGCTCAATCAGCGTGCGCTTGCGGCTGTGACGTCACGCCTCGTGATGCTCCCTGCCCATAGATGGCGCTGCTCAGATCAGATGCAACCACCGTGTGTGGCGTAGGGCGTAGGGTCTTTCACTTATTTACATGTGTCTGTTCATGAAGTACTTAAACTGTATGAAATAGACGACCTGACAGAGACTACGGGATCAGACTGAATAAGGGTGGCTCAAGACCGGTCGGTGTGGCGATGTGTGGGGGAGGGCTTTGTCTAGCAGTAAACGTTTTCGGCTGATATGTCATGGTAAACACTGGAATAATTCGATACCGAGGGTATGTCACGTAACTAAACAAACAATGAAAATTCGATGACAATGTTAGCATTCGAAAACCATTGCTGCTTTTATTAGGGCATATTTTCATTGTTAATTTAGTTTTTTAAAGCGACAAACGCTCTATGAAAGATTCTTTTTTACGTGCCAACAAAGGGCACAACCGCTATGCCACAGCCCTTCACGAATTTTCTCAGTGCTTATTTCACAGGAAAATAATAATTAACGAGAGGCTGCCCCGCGGTTTTTCCCGCGCAGATTTATCATATACACAAAAATCCCGTTCCCGTGGGAATTTCGGGGAAGCCCTTCTTAGGGCTCACCTACACGCCCCAGGGAGCCCACGTGCCAATTTTCATATTTCTACGCCCAGTAGTTTCGGCTCTGCGTTGTCTGTCAGTCAGTCAGTCAGTAACGGAAGAGTTTTATATTATACTAGAGGCTGCCACGCGGTTTTTCCCGCGCAGATTTCTCATTAAGCTATTTCAAGGACTATTAGATTACAGCCGTTAATCCCCATCCTCCACCCAATGGTGTCGTGAAGGCAACTAAGGGAAAAACGTACCTAACGTTTCTCTAAAACCTCTTTACTTTTCCTATTTAGTCAGCCATGATAATGATACCAAGATGGTTCTGCTATCTAAGAAAGTAGAAGAATCTATTTAACATAATATTGAATAGTAGTTGTAACATCGCAAATTAAATTGCAGTATAATAAATCAAATTATATTTCAAAATTAATGTTAAGCACTGCGTTGAGAAAACTGAACGCCAAACTATTGTTTCTTATGTTTTAGATTAGAGTAACAGATCGTTTTATTGATTGGTTGGAAAAATCGTGCTCTCAAACTGTAGGGTGACAGCAGTTTACTTTAGCAACTGTAAAAACATTATCACTGACATGAAACGAACGCCCAACGCGCAATGCAAAACGCAGAGACCCTCCAAAAGACTATCAGGTAAAAGTTGCGCGAGTGCACTGGATGTCAAGTCGGTATGGCAATCTCTTAGAAGGTCTTTGTTTAGCAGAGGACTTCAATCGGATTTAATAATGATATTAATGTATTGTCATGTATTCGGCAAAGAAATTCTTAAGACAAGATGGTCTAAATCATCATCAATCAATAAATAGTATAAAATAAAGTCGCTTCCCGCGTCTGTCCCTATGTATGCTTAAATCTTTAAAATTATGCAACGGATTTTGATGCGGTTTTTTTTAATAGATAGAGTGATTCAAGAGGAAGGTTTATAAGTATAATAAGTGCACAAGATAGTTATAGGTTAGGCGGTACGAAGTTCGCCGGGTGGACTAGTATATAAATAAATCATTATAAGTAGGTATATCGTGGAGACGTATTTGGTCCTGTCGTGTCAGCGTTGACAGAATCCTCTCTCAAGTATCTAATTCCTTAGTAGCAGGTACCTATCTATCAGTGGGACGGCTAAAAGACCCGACTAACTAACAAAGAAAAGTAATAAAACTATGGTGACCCTACCACCAGTGGGCGAAACGTGGGTGCGCTTCGTTTCATAGTATGTGATGCACATTAAATTTGATAGCTTCAGCGGCCCTCCAGATTTATTGCATAAAACTGGTAATTTGCCGTAATAAGGGGATTTATTTCAATTCATCAATAGTCTACGAATAAATGTCGGAATATTTGCCATTTTAGGCTTGATCGTGAGTGACGAAAAGGTTGCGAATATTATTAAACAAAATTGGTTAAAGTTTTGTATTGATGAACTAGTTCACATTGCACGTCTTTTTGTCTGATTAATTTATTTAGTACACTGCTCTTTACCATTGTTTTTTGTTCACGATCAAGCTTTTGCAATCATTATACTGAAACGACTCCACTCTTTACAAAGGATTTTTAGCTGTCCAAGAATAGCTTTGACGTCTTATTGTAACAGAAAGAATAATCTGAACGATATAAATTATTTATTCAGATTTCACTCGTCAAAAAATAATCCTCTTGAACATACTTTTACTTCTATCAAACCATTCCGAAAAAGTCCGAAAATTGTTGATGCGAAGTTTATCATCACAAGGAAATCTTATTAATTAAATAAATAATAGAGCGGCTATACTATTTCATAATTCCACCATAATGGGAGCTGGCTGACAAAAGCAGAAACCAGCGATAACTCTGAAGTACGGTAGCCGCATCGGCCTGTCGGCGTTTCACAGGGTTTATGCTAAAAGGCGGCATCGGGAGTATAAACAAATGAAGGCTGGCCGATTTAGAGCCCTTTGCCGCAATTATTTTGCTATTTGGACGTGCGAAGGTATGACCGGACAGGCAGCCCGGCAGCTCTTACGTGTTTTGTTTTTATTTTAGTGGCCAGTACCTAATTAATGAGGAAGAAAGAAGTATTGGGAAGTTTTTATTGGTTTCCGGAAAATAATGTGTCCAACTATACTTCCATACAGGTGATTATCAACACCCGGTTTCAGGAAGCTATAACTTAAGAGACACAATATAAATATGTAGTTTTTAAGCTTATTTGTTTAAAAACGTTCAGTGGTTTTTTAAATAAACAAAACTGTATTCTTGAATGGAGTAAGTAACTATTAATCGTAGAATGTTATATGAAGTTACTTTTTATATGATCCATCCATAAACTCATTATTATTCAAATCGCTTTTACTGAGAAGTCCAACAAATTCAAATCATTTACTGAGGAGTATGGTACTTACAAAAAACTTTACTCTTCACAAACTTCGCTACCGGATAACACATCTCTTGAACATGACAAATTGGTCCCGCCCGCCACAGCCTGTGGACTCGTCAAAGTGAACTTATTTGTCAAACTTTAGATCTTCCACGATAGTCGGAACAGGAAATTGAAAACTGTATCACTGAACGAAAATCTGGCACCCCATGTTGGACGCTAATCACTGCACACATTTGAATATAGAGCTATTTTTAATGGTCTTTTAGTTTTTTTTTAGTTCTTATTTGTCACTGGCCAGTCACTTTAAGGATAAGCATTGAGAGAAAATGACTGTCGTTTTCAAAAAGATTCTAAGAGAAAATTGACTTAAAACAAGATTAAAACCTTGAATGAAAGATTAAATACCTATTTCATTGGTCAGATAAAACAGTACCTCTACCTAACCAACTTTTATTAATCTGTTGATATCAATATGAATTGGCTCGTTCTTACTCTAAATAAACTTTTCTCACATAAATTGAGACAAGCGATGTTTTTTTATTAAAAAAAACTACTCCGCCCCAACACAGGTCAGTTTTAATCAACACAATATATCTCTTAGCGAACAAGTTTACCCAGAATTTTTGTGAAATAATTATTTGGTGATCGCCAACCTGCCTGCCAAGCGTGGCGATTATTAAGCCTTCCTCCATCCTAAATGATTGTCCTTGTTTTTCTAGTGTCTAGTCTAGAGATCTCTTGGCTGAGATGATGAATTATTTGGTCGTCTTCGTTTTTAGAGTACAGAACCCTACAAGGTTTATACGATTTGGTCTAACAGAAGCGATGGCAACCTGCTTATTTTAACAATTGCGGTATATCCTGTTAGTCTATACCAATATTATAAAGAGGAAAGATTTGTTTGTTTGTTTGTTTGTTTGTTACGAATAGGCTTCGGAAATACTGAACTGTTTTGAAAAATTCATTCTCTGGTAGAAAGCTACATTAACCCCGAGTGTCATAGGCTATATTAGATTTTCAAAAAAATAAGGGATCCTTACCTAAACTCAAATAATATTACCCAAGGTGCAATATTTTTTCCGTTGTTTACATATTTTGACAGGTGTTTTGTTGTTGTTGTTTGTTTTTTATTCGGCCATTCTGGGCATTTAAAAGAACATAGTCTATAGAGCCAAGTCTTTTATAGTATCTTATATTCTATGGCGTAACGAAGTAAGCCGGGAAAGCTCGTAAAGAATAAAGAAAAGTAATTTACTGTACGCTGAACTATACTATATCATATATGTACGTATATGTATTGTTTGGGTTGAAATATCCCTTAACTCTCCATCTGTAGTCGCTGTATACGATTTCTACGACATTACTCCCCGATCGCTCTAAACCCTTATAAGGTTCCGGCGGTGCCTTTATCTAATCGAATCCTTTAAGTGAATTTCCTCAATGCAATATTAAAGCTACCTTTTCTCGTAGACTCAAAGTCTATATCTCTTTAACAACATTTTGATTCTGGATCTCAAAACTTTGCTAAACGAATTTAAAACTTATTTATAACTAGATAATGTGTGCTTTTGAATGATGTTTGGAAAGTGTTTGGTCATTACGGTTGTGGTTTAGTTTTGTGCGCGAATCTCTGACCAAACAGTCGAATGTTACATTTGTTTAACTTACTGTTCCGTGGTGGAGTACTGCGCCGATATTCTTTAAATTTACTTAATGAACGGTGTGAATTATAGCTTATTTGATGTACAGGCTGTCATACCGTGAAGTTTTATCAAAGAGGCACATGTTATTATACTAAATCCAGCTCTAAGGACCACAATGAATTGTCAAATGGACTGTATTTTGAAATTTAACTGGTTTTAAGTAAATAAAATACGAAACTGCAATACTTTTACTGCTCATAGTTACAGCAACAGATTACATATTAAACAGTAAAATATTATGTTAATATTTTTGTTTTAAGATCGTATGTAATCTCTATGTATGTATTGCAGTCCGTAAATGTAAATTCATTTTAGTTGTTTTTAAAACGGCAGTTTAAGAACAAGAACCCTCCTACTAAGCAATCCAAGTAGACATTTTTAATATATTTTATCGTAATCAGCGCAGTATTCAAGGAATTAGCGTGGAGTTTGCCGATCTGTGGACATTACCGCTTTGGCCCGGTGGTGCAGCGCGGCAAGTTAACATAACATACTGAATATAATATCTTTCCAAGCAACTTTTATTCTGTTTTAATTGATATCTATTAAAGCTAAGCTACTCGTGATCTTGCTGGCCTGTTCCATTTTGTTTTCACTGGACTGATTCCTTGTTAGCACTATTCATTGAAAAGTTTTCGCACTCAGATAAAAGGCGATTTCTTCCAGGCCGTTTTAAAGTACGAACATTACTTACTCTACAAGAAATAAAAAAGAACAAAAGAAGAAGAGTTTACGAAACCAACGTTCGTGTATGAAAAGGCTCATGACTGTAGAAGAAGCGAAAGAAGTGTGTCAGGATCGTAGCAAGTAGCAATCAATTGTCTCTGACTACCCCGATGGAATACAAGCGTGACGTTATGTATGTAAATCTAAATAAAAAAGTAAGTAAAGGCAAGTAGTGGAAGTTTGAGTTAGAATTAACAGCATGTATTATTAAACGATTGTTTTTAAATCGTAACTTAACTAAAGATTGAACCACCGGCCTTATTCGCTTAATTAGCCAGAAAAGCTAATTATTTAGTCGCGCGCTCACGACGCGGGCCCCGCGCCCGCGGAAATAATCCGGAACTCTATAAGGAGAGGATTTTCTAAGCCCAACCGCACAAAAGAGACCTTTTTATATAAAATACTAGTCGACCCGGCGAACTTCGTACCGCCTAACCTATAACCATATTGTTCATGTATTATACTCATAAACCTTCCTTTTAAATCACTCTATCTATTAAAAAAATCGCATCAAAATCCGTTGCATACTTTTAAAGATATAAGCATACATAGGGACAGACTCGAAAAGCGACTTTGTTTTATACTATGTATTGATATTGATATATAAGTACCTAGTTGTTTATGACAAGGCGGTTAATAAATAAAAGCAGGGATAAGCTTACATACGATACGTTATTATTTCCCTAAACAACATGGGGCGAAATCACAAATTAATTGTTTGATTTAGAACTAAGCAAAGCTAAATAATTTTAATGGGGACAAAATACTCTACAAAGTTATGAACGCGTTGATGTCTTTTATATAAGAGGTTTTTTTTTCGTATTATTAGTTGTGATGTGACAAATTACAGTTCAATGCTTCTTTTCTATCATATCATAATCTCAGCCGAAAGACGTCCACTGCTGGACATAGGCCTCGCACACATTGCTACAGGACACACATTGTTAGGGGATTAAGGCCGTAATCGCCACGCTTGGCAGGCGGGTTGGCGATCACAGTATTGCTTTTCAAATTTTGTCAACAAAGATCGGTGCTGCCGGCTTTCGAGATACTTATCTTTTTTTTTATAGTCTAACTTGCGACCTACCGCTGGGCAAAGATCTTCGTCGCTATAGCATTAAACTTTCTGACGCCGGGCGCTCTGTGTGACAGGGTTATAATGTCATAGTACTTACATACATTACGGAACTGCTCCGTAGCTTAGTTGGCAGTGATGTGGACTGAGACGCGGGTGCACCGGGTTCGATTCCCGGCGGGACGAAACATTATTGTGTATGTTTGTTTCCTGGTCTCGGTATAATATTCGTCTCGTATATTTTTTCGTGCACCATAGATACAGGTTCTGTTTGTAATGTGTTATTATTATTATCACCTTGCTTAAAAAATTATGGCTCTACCACAAAAAGAGTTAAACCTGGTAAAGTAAAAAAAAAAAAATAAAAAAAATGATTTATTCAATACAGGATACAAGATATCGCTTATTGAAAGTCAATTAGACTAATCTAATTAATATTGATACCTCATTTCGTAAAGTACTATACTGATAGAGGCGAGGTAGTTCAGGGTGCCCACTAATTGGCTCAGGCAAACAAATGTTTGCCTTGCCTTACGACAATGGTCGCCTGGAGACGCCCCCAAACGAGCCCTCGTCTGTCAAATGATTCTACTCCCTTTCGCAATGATTTTACAGCGTAGAGCAGAAAGGGGTAACAAACTCTACTTTACAATTTATCTCTCTCTTTTTTTTGTTCTTATGTGACATTACAATTTAATTTACAATACAAAGAACATAAATTAATAAGATTTAAAGTACATACATGAAATAATGAAAATATCGTGCAGAGCTAGACTACTTCCATGCGTCTTTGTCGTTTTCATTATCATCAACATTGTAATAAGCTTTCTTAATCAAACCTTTTTTGATACGAGTTTTTTGGTCTTTACAAGACAAGGTTTACGTCACTCATTTGTCATAAAAATTGCCGGTTTAGGGTTTCGGACACTCTAGATACAGGTTCTTCCTAGTTAGGGACTCTGAGTCTGATTCGTAGTCGAATCTCGAGTGCCGCGTCAGGCGACGCTATAGTGCTGTCTGATTGGCAAACGCTTTAAAAAATCTATGTATTGAAAGATTGAAACTATTAAAGCATTTTGACAGTGTCCCAGTGTCAGGCAGCTACAGCGATATAAAGCCGCGTCCACACGCACATAGGCAGCGAGTAGTCAGGCCGCGGCTACCGCGCTACTAAATAACATGGTGACGCTAGCCTTTGCGGACACCGCCTGGGGGAGGCTGTATACTGTAGTGAAGCATTTGTCCAAAAACAATTTTTTATATATAAAAGTTGTTGTGAAGTAATTATTTTTTGTAGTGGATTGTATTTTACTCTGAAGAGATAGAATAGATAAGATAAGATAAGATAAGAATGGATTGTTAGTCTTTCACGTAAAATCTACTGAATGGATTTTAAAAAGCTACTGGAAAGACTTTTCCTGCGCAGACGAAGTCGAGGGCACCACCTAGTATTAATATATGTCGACAATCAATATATATAAAACTCTTCCGTTACTGACTGACTGACTGACTGACTGACTGACTGACAGACAAAGCAGAGCCGAAACTACTGAGCGTACAGAGCTGAAATTTGGCATGGAGGTTCCTTAGGTGTAGGTGAGCACTAAGAAAGCATATTCCGAAATTCCCACGGGAACGAGATAAAACGGGATTTTTGTGTTTATGAGAAATCTGCGCGGGAAAAACCGCGGGGCAGCCTCTAGTATTAGATAAGATAAGATAAAATAATATTTTTTCGCAAACAAAATACAACAAGAAAATCAATGCCATCAAGCAATGCCGCCTTTTGCATCCTTATTATCTCTAAAAGCCATTTCAACCAGGCAACCAATACATGTTAGTTAAAATAAAGCAAGGGATAGGTATTGAGGTAAAAAAAACTCCCTATTCAGATAAATGAGCATACTTGTAGCAAAATCTCTAGCATAACGCCATCCTCAGCTCCACAGTGACTTTTTG
Source organism: Euspilapteryx auroguttella (assembly GCA_951802225.1). Classification (NCBI taxonomy): domain Eukaryota; kingdom Metazoa; phylum Arthropoda; class Insecta; order Lepidoptera; family Gracillariidae; genus Euspilapteryx; species Euspilapteryx auroguttella. The sequence continues at coordinate 4,295,622 of OX637664.1, read as the reverse complement.
CTCAATTTTGCGCTGTATTTCGGCTGCAGCGCGGCAGTTTATCTCGGCTATCATCTGAGATACGGCGGGTATCGCATCTTTATGTGCGCTTTGTGCGATAGCGGAGATAGCGCCTAAAGCGACGCAGATTAAGGGTGACATCGCTTAATACGCTACTTGGAGACGTTTTTAGACATTTTGAAGTGTCTGACACGCACTCGATGCCTCATTTAGGTTCTATATAAGTATAAGTAGAGTTGTGTCGATGAAACAAAGATGATGAGTTGATTTGAAATTGTTATTTTTATAGAAGTTGTTTAGAAAAATGTTTCAGATTATTATTTCAAGTTACATTGTACTACTTAAATTTTATGCTTTTTTTCTTTTTTAAATTTTGTCATGTAATATGTAGGTGCAGGTAGGTCATGGATTTAGTATTATAGCTACTAAGAAGCAAACAGGTATTAATCTGATCATCTTTTATTAGATTTGATTAATATTTATTTGAGCAGTGATTGGTATGTTATACTTGAACTTCCAGCATCTAGGCTATCTATAGGTCTTTTATTTTTTCATTAGTATGTACTCAGCCTATACAACAAATACACACGTCTATAAAAAAAAATTCAAAAAGCTTTAAATAATAATATTGTTTACTATCGATCGTCATAAAATTAAATAAAAATGTCATACTTCGATTTCAAAGGTAAATTTTTAACTGATTTTCATATTCACAAAAGTGCATCCATATGACAAGACTGCGCAAGAGTTTACGGAAATGTCAACTTGTAAACTTAAGCCGACGTCCCATCGGCTGTAGGAGGCAGTGATTTAATTCAAAAGATCTTAAATCTGTCCTTCTACCACCCGAACGAGATAGTGTTGTGCAGTTACAAAATAAACGTGCTAAAACGTGATTAAATAGCAACGAATGTAGCGAAAAAAGAGAACAAAGATAACAAAACTCATTCAATATTCTCAAGAATTTCTTGGAGTGCGCTAAGTTTGCTTAATTTTATTATGAGTAAAAGCCGCCGCTTAGACCAGGACCGGTTAGCGAGAATTGCGACCGAGGGGTTCCTAGTAGCGACCAAAGAGGTGAGGGCGGGATGGGAAGATTTCCCTATCGAGAACTCGTCAGAGGCAGGATCGGAAGGTTTGCAGAACTAGGGGAAGGCTATTGCCCAGCAGTGTGACAGTAATGAGGTTACATGAATGTTAATTTACTAAAATATGAAAATTTGTGACCGTCAGAATGGCTGATCACCAGTCATGTAGAACGCTCACATGTGTTTCAAACATTTGTTCTAATTGCTTCTATTTAGTTCCTTTTATTAGACATTTGTTCCATCAGTACTTTGGGAGATACATATCAATTTTAGGTCCAGCCATTCTGACATCAGAAAGGCTGGCTAGTTTGCCAGCAGTTTTTGTCTTGGAAAATACATTATTGTAATCTGTACAATAATGTATTGTAATCTGTCATATAAAGGCTACACTGCATTTGCATATTTTTATACAAACTATAAAAGTTAAAAAGTAACTAATAATATATAGTGTGTAGAAATAAATTAAGTACTTACATACGCTATATTAGGTACTTACATACGCTATATTAGGTACTTACATACGCTATATTTTTCAGAGACTGTCTTCAAAATAACGAAATGTCAAAGAAAGACAAAAGTGCTAAACTTAGCTTCACAATCTTGCGCACCACTATCGGAACGGCAGCCACAAAATACAAGGGCTAGATATCTGATCGACCTCGGTGGGCCCTAATTAATTGTGATTTGATTGTTGCTATCAATCGGAAATCGATCGATTGTGCGTGGAGAATCGATCGATTTCTTTGATTAGACATCGATTGCTTGATGACAAGAGTTATCGTATTTCTTATCTTGCTTTGTGTTCTGCCTCATTCAGATATTTCTTTGTTTGGATGTTGTAATTTTTGGCGCTACTTCCAAAATATAATAAAACTGCATTCTTAGGGTTTCCGAAATACACAAAAAGTTATTACCCTGACCCATACAACATCAACTGATTTTCATTATAATAATGTTTTTTGTTTTTGTTAATGTCATAATGTTTGTCCTAGTCGGCAATGGAAGCAGGAAACCAGTACTAAGAGCCCATAGCGGCCCACTGGGTACCTCTATCTAATATAGTATCCTTACAGGTCGTGTGACGTCACTAAAGTTTATGTATTTTTTTCCGTCGGACTCAGTCTGTTCCTGTTTGTTGCTAAGCTTAGCGTATTTTACAGTAACTTTTTGTAGTCAAAAGATTGTCATAGAAGCTAAATAACTAAGCAGCATGCATTACGCTATAAGCACTGTAAGCTATAGAGTTAAAAGATCCCCTTGCCGCGTATTCGCTCGTATTTATTTATCCTCGGTAGCCTGTCCGCTGTCGCACGGACAACGCTTTGTGGGACCGACACCCGCTGCGCAGGAGTTCTGTTTTATACAAACAAACCTGCGGACAGACGTGTGCTATCGTTTTATTTATATTGCAAATTCACTGGGCTTATGTATTGGAGCTGGCTTGGCTCTTTAGTAGCATGATCTGCAGATGAATATCTGTTATGGAAATTATCATGAAGGGAAATTGAAATATGTTTATCGGATTGTTGGATATTGTTAAGTGGTTTCGTGAAGGACTTTTTTGTCTTTTGATATTGGTTTAATAAAATAAGGTGCAGTGTTGTTTTTGAAAGGTTTTTAAAGAAGATTTAATTATGCAGTTGTCTTATTTTTTAGGAATTAATTGCTATGTAATTTTAATGTTTTTAGTGCTTACTTAAAGTTACTTATACTTATTATTATAGATGTTAAAAGTATGTTGAGTTGTCGCTTAAACTATCTACTAGGATATTGAAGAATAACTAAATCAGTAAAAGTCAGTCTTCTTACTAAATAAAAAAAAAAACATAATACTTAGGTCAACAAAACCATTATAATCTTGCGTTTTGTGTTTCATAGTTTTTGCTTCTTTAATTTTTCTTACATACTTAAAAAGTGCTGTAAAATAATTCTCTAATTCACTTGCTACGTTTGTGACATACTTTCACAAACGAACGTAAGCTAACAAAATAAATAAACTTATGTATTATATAAAAGTGTTAATATACCTTTTAGCTTATGCAATTCAATTCCAGACGTCCGCCCGTCTTCCCAGTCCGACCAGTTATTCTTTAAAACATCTCAACTTTATCTGAGGCGCGATATCACAATTTATACTGAAATAAACATATTTACCGTCACTGACAAGATGGCGACTTCCGGTCCCGGCCGGAAGTCAATTATGCAGTAAATCTGCAACGGTGCGTGCGCAGGTTTTGCGCTGCATTTTACATTAGTTGGTTTATTATTTATCTCTGCTCGTTTAGCAATAATATTTTTTTGATTTGACAATAAAATACGAACGACGAACAATACTGTAATGTTATTCTTCATATTTAAAATATTCAAAGTACCTACTTATTTTTTACAAAGTACTAACTTACATCTGCAGTTTATTATTTAACTAGTTGACCCGGCGAACTTCGTGCCGCCTGACCTATTACTATTTTGTTGCCGTATTACACATATAAACCTTGCTCTTAACAGGTTAGGCGGTACGAAGTTTGCCGGGTCGACTAGTTTATAATATAAAACAACTTTTGAAAAAAAAAACGCACTTAAGGGGCGAACGGATTCGTGTGACGCGATACTAGCGCCACGACGATAAATAATTAAAATTTCTAAACCATGGCTGGAAACAAAAATATGCGTCAATGATGCCCTAGATAATCGTTCTTAGAACTTTTAGGGCTTGGTTGTGTAGTTTTCAGGGCATTATTGACATCATATTTTTGATATCGGCCACGGTTCTTTTTGTCCGTAAAATACAAAAATGTAGATTTTTGTATGAAGGGACTATTCTTCCATTTTAGTCTTGGACTGGGTTCTCGATGGATTCAGTTAGGTTCGGTTTTAAAGCTATGTTACCAGCAATTAGGTAGCCAAAAGCTATGTGCACTATTCAAGGCACGGTATTAGGAGCTATTAACGCATGCTGTTCGAGTGATCTGGTGGAAAAATGCATTGAAATTCCTGATTGCGCCGCCGAATTCTTGCCTAGTTGCCAGCGAATAGCGACCAATTAGCCTGTAAGGGTTAATGTATTGGAATAATTAAATATTTTACTGCACATGTTGGCTATTACGAACTGTCCTGTGTATTTCAGAACAATTTTTTTGTTGATTTTTATCAATTGACGAGCTGCGTATACCATAAATGAGAAAACATTATTGACGTTTGACTAAGAGAAGTGAGAAATTATTTTATTTTCATCATCTTTTCTGGGTTTTAATATTTAAATTTTACTTTTCATGCAAATTACAATTGTTAAAATAGCTTTCGCTGCTCCTGAGTTATATGTGGTGTAACACGTTTTTGGTTGATAAATTAATATTATAAAACTCTTCCGTTACTGGCTGACAGGCAACGCAGAGCCGAAACTACTGGGCGTAGCGGGGTGAAATTTTGCACGTGGGTTCCTTGGGGAGTGTAGGGGAGTACTAAGGAATTAATTCCCGAAATTCCCAGGAGAACGGGATTTTGGTGTTTGTGAGAAATCAGCGTGAGTGAAACCGCGGGGCAGCCTCTAGTGTTAGATAAATTTACAAGCATTTCAAATTTTCAGGCAACTAATATGGTTTATCTACTTTTATCTTCTTTTTTATAGCTATTTATTATTTGCGTATAGTTTACCTTAGGCTTTCAGTTTTAAAAGGCGCATGTTCGCTTCACCCGTGAATTCCGCCGCGCACCGCGACCACTAATTTAAACTGGATACTATTCTGCACAGGCCGTGGACACTTGGACAGACTGGGTATCGAATTCCAAAATAATTAGATTTAACCTGATAGAACCTTCAATATAAAGATTTTCAATGTAAAGATGGTATATTTTCCTACTTATGGAGAGGGCAAAAAAAAAGGCCAATTTTAAACGATGCAACTAGTCTGACTTAACCTTGTAAGCTCCTTGCCCTCATCAAGCCAGAAAAGTTTTTTTTTGCATAGATTTTAATTTAAAAAATCAACAAAAAAACGGGTTGTTACTGTTTCGACCCCCGGTCTTTCTACCCACGCACCTTTTTTTCTTGTTTCAACCCACAACAAATGGTCATTATTGTTTCGACCCACGATAAGTACCTACCTATTAAATACATTTAAGTAATATATTTGTAAGGTAAGCCAAAGAAGTCCGAGAATTCTTTTGTTTTCCACTATTTAAAAAAAATATTTTTAATTCTGTAAGGATTTTTCAAATAAACAAAAATAGACGGTAGTCTATCTTCCGTCTGTTAACCAAAAGCATATAAATACCGGACTCGACGAGCAGGCGAGGATTCTGTTCTGAGCCTTCGCGCGACACAGACGTACTAAAAATTGTTAAGACCGTGCTGACAATGTTGTGAGTAAAGAATAAAAGTAGTAAAGTGATCCTTGTGTATTGATTTTATAACAATTCTTTCAGATTTTCGGTATCCCCTTTAGCATTAAAGTGATTTTGTTTTTGGTAAAAATGTAACAAAAAAATTAAGTTTAAAATAAAACACAGAAAACCGCAGATATGTTTAATTACTTTCGTACTATGAAATTTCACAAAATTTTGGTTAGTACGAGTAGGTAAGTGTTTTGTGAAGTGAAACAAACCTATTTCAGTTAACATTAGTATGATTTTGATCATTTAACTCTCCAAAATTAGAAATTGCACAGCGGGTTGAAACAGAACTATGAATGGGTAGAAAACGGACAAAAATAATGATTATTTTATGTTGGGTTGATTGTGGGTTGAAACAGGCATACAAATGGGTTGAAAACGGAAAAAATAATCGTGGGTAGAAAGTCCGTGGGTCGAAACAGGAACAACCCAAAAAAACCTGTAAAAATTGAAAGTTTACTGCAAGAAGACGTTCCAAATCTTTGCAAATCTTCTCTCTCTCTCTAATCTCGTTGCTTCTTTGTGGAGCCTGGGGCCATCACAAAGCGTCTCCATCGCTGTTGGTCTTAAGCCAGGTTCAGCAGCTCCTCCCTTCCCTTCCATCCCAGCCCATATCTCGAGCTTCGGCTAAGATGGTTCGCTTTCAGGTGTGTCTTTCTATGTCCTCAAGTTCCAAACCTTTTCTATCCTTACCATATATTACCTGTAACTTTATTAATACTTACGAGGGTCTAAGAAAGTAACCTCTAAATAAAAACCGCATACGCCATTGCGGGTGCACGTCAGATATTTTATTTATCGTCTTCGGCTATCGGTGATATCTGGCCAGATAGCGGGCAGGTAAATGAGCGCTGCGGACAGTTTGCCCAGCCCCTGTGCATGTGATTTATAGCCTCCTGGTACGCTATAGGTATGACGGTAGTACTGAGCTAGTGGCCCTACGCAACGAGTTCTTGAGAAAAAAATTACATTCCAAATTGTAACACTAGATGGCGCAGACTATACCTAAGATTATACCGAGCCACTGAGGCTCGCTATACATATGTCCCCACAAAAAAATTGAGGTCTCAATACATGAAAAAGGATTTTTTTTTTCGCTGTTATCAATAACTCACACTGGCTCGAAATCTAAAGAGTGCATTGTTTTTGTTCTAAATAAAACTACTTATATGCGCCCCACCTATTGGCAGCGCAATTTCCCTTCAAACCACAAAAACAAAATTTTCCGCTTCCGTGGGATTTTCAAGAAGAAAAAAAAGGCTTTGTCCATCTTAAGCTACCTAGCTTACTTAGCATAGCATATTATACATAGCATAACTTAGTAGTTTAGGTGTGAAAGCATAACATACAGCATGGATGATATTGAATTCAGACATACAAAGTTTTTAACACTTTCATAAAATTAAGAAGGGTCTTGGACTGAGGTCAGCTTGTAAACGACATCACTCTAGAATTTGATGTTAAATAAAGTGTCTGAAATATAAAAACTCCTTAATGGGTTTCTACTTGAAGCAATAACAGAATCTAATTAGATCAAAAAATAATTTGAAATTGGCAACTTCTTTCCTTCAAATTTTCATTCATAAAAAACTAACCAAAGATCCTTATCGAAGAACAGGCTTATCATCATGGTACCATGATCTTTTGTATTATTTTTCCGTCGCCATGTTTGGAAGCAAACGCGTATGTTATGCAGAGTACAATGGCACATTAGGATTATGTTTTGGTTTTCTGAAACTGGGTAAAAAGTAAAAATGCTACTCTGATAGTGCACGTGGTCCAGTTTTAGTGATAAGACGTTTATTGACCTAGATCTTTTATTTTTATTTCGGGACACTTAAGTTCTTGGATGATCTGTGTTTTTGTTAAACATACGCCCCGTCAGCTCATCGACCGAATGTATGAGAACGATTTTGTTTTTAAGATTTCGACCAATATTACTTTGGGCAAGTTGTAAGTATCTTCTGCTATATGCCTCGTAAGCTTTATAAAATCCGTGATTATAATAGAGAAGAAATAAAAAATCATCAAAGATAACTACGAGTAAAAAATTCAGTCAAATTTTAAAACCCTCTCTCCCATTTATGCGTAACAATAAAAATCAATCCAAACATGCAAATGAGTTTGTAACGTATGACAGATGGACAGACGACAGACTGACGGATTTTATTATGAGAGAAGCAGGATGTGGCGATGACTGGCTAGAAAAAAGTGGTGTTAAACCTTTACTCGGTTTTTTATTGTGCATGTATAATTTGTGACAGGCAAAGTGTGCTTGGGCGTGTCCTCTTTAAACCAATGTTTTTTTTTAATAAATAAAAAAACTAAGATTCTGAACTGACTGGCTGGTGACAAAAATAATCGTTCGATGATGATGAGCTTTGCTTTGCCCTAAAATTAATGGAACCAAGCGCAAGAAATAGCAAATGTGTTTATTTGTTTTCAAGTTTTGAGCACATTATGTGATTTTATTTTTCACGACAATAATAACACACAAGCCAAAGAAAAATAAGTGCTTAGTAATAACCAAAAACTTCTTATTTTAGCCTAAGGGCTTCCCCCACAGATCACCGTACGGACGAACATTGTTGGGGGATTTTTCCATAATCACTACTCTTAATTTTTCAGCTAAAGAAGCTGCTGCCCGTCGTTTTAAATTGATGCAGTTAACAACGTTAAATAAAATATATTTTTTCAATACAAAGATGGCTAAACTGTGACCTTACATAGTCCGTTTCTAATTTCCATACATATGGATTTCGGAAGTAAGTTTTTCGGTTTTATTGTAATATGCATGCATGGTGATATGTAAAAACCATGTTATTGGCCATTGATTTCGTTTAGAATTATTTATCTGGACCCAACACTCGTTTGAGCAAAGGGTTGCACATGTTTTAAATACAGATGTCTTTAAAGTACTACCACCCATACTCTATTCGATTTCGTGATTTGTTTCAAAAGTAAACAAGTATAAGCTATATATCGAACATAGCTAGCAAACCCTGTTAGCACCGTTACTAACGAATTTAGTGAGAAATATAAAAAAGAAATTCTTGCGTTGTATTTACCTTAATTATATTCGCCCATTCTGCTACGTTCCTTTGCCTACACAGGAAAAAAAACTTACAGCCAAGTCTTCAGTAGTATTCCTTAGTCATATTCTAACTAACCTAAGCTTCTAATCTTCTTTGCAAGGGTGAATCCACATTCAACGATCGAAACGGGAGTTTTTTCAGGTCATCAATCAGAAGTAAACAGAAGCCCTTCGCCAGTTTTCCATATTTAACTAATAGCACAAATATCAACGGGAAAGTACCTACCGGAAAACGAATTAAGAAAATGGATAAAACAGAAGTCCGACATTTTCCGAATAATACTTTATCCAACTTTTTTTTAAACCAAAGATACCTATCTTAAAACAACTGATATTTTTTAAATTATTTTTAGAAACATTCAGGATTCAATATCGGTGCATCGCACTCTACGGCCCCTACGGTTTACAACGACTGTAGCTCGCATATGTACCCTCTAAGGTCCACCTACCTACAGTTTCTTTCTATCAAAGCCTTCTCGTAAGTTGCGACTTGCGAGTCTCCAAACGCCCGTAGCCCGCGGCATGCAGTATGGCGGCAGTAATAAATGTATCGGCTGGTATCTTCAAAGGCGCATCTCCCTTTTGCATAGCCGCTGCGTCGCACGCGTCGCGAGCTTGCGACACCACTTGAAGATATAATATTACTAGTCGATCCGACGAACTTTGTACAGCCTAAACTATTACTGTTGTGCATATTACATGTACATATTATAAACTTTACTCTTTATTATCACAGTATCTATTTAAAAAAACTGCATCAAAATTCGTAGCATAGTTTTAAAGGTTTAAGTATATATAGCGACAGACAGACGGAAGGAACATTGTTTTTATACTAATGTTATTGATATTGATATTAACGCATCACACATTTAGGCTTTATGAATACTAACAAGGTAGAAACTGTATCTAAAGTGCCTAAGACACAGCCCACTATAGTATTCGCCCCTACTGAGAATCGAACCCCGACGAGTCACAAAGATTTTTTTTTCTCCTATTTTTTTTATCCCCAATCAGGGAAATAGGGCTCGACCTTCACCTATACTATAGGTCCTATCCTTTTCAGCTCGACCGGTCTTGTGCCTAGGATATTTGGTCTTTAATAGACTTAGCCTAGATTTCAGTATACCTAGTACAGTATAGTGTTTTTTTTTTTATGAAAGCTAGAAGCATAGCTGCCTATACACAGATATCCTAAAGCCAGTGGTCAGCACAGATGGAAAATATTTATAGTTTGGCAAAGGCCCATTAGGAGTAGTTCTGAAATCATGTATTTTTTCAATGTTTTCGAATCAATGGAAGCTAAGTAATCTAGATTAGTTTACATTTAGTACTTAATAAAAAGACAACATCTGTACGCACGAGTAACTAAAAATTATTAAGCAATTACTTGAATGTATTTAAAGGACATATAATTATTGCAAGCGAATGATGACTACAATTCGGGCGAAAGTAGGGTTTTAATGATTCGGGCGAATGCGGACTAACCCTGTTATTCATAAAAAGTTAAAGATAATTTTAGTTATTTGACGTGTCAATTTAGAGTGGATGTCTCGTATTTACCATACAACAAACCAGAGAAGTAGACCTCCAGTAAAGCTACCCTATATCTACTGTATCTTTATGAATAACACGGGAAGCATTTATTCCTACTTTTTGGTTTTTAAAGGGTATCTGCCTGCTCTGCATCATCCGGTGCGCGGTCGCCACTCAAGAACTTTTCGGCCCTAGCGTCCATCTAGTCTTCCAGCTACTGAGCATCTGCCCTGCCCAGTGCCACTTTAATTTTAAAATGTAATAATACAATGTCAGTTATTATGGCTATATACGATATTTTTTTGTAATTAAACAAATATATATGCACTACTATACTAAAGAACCTCACTAGGTAAAAAAAAACTAGCCTGCTCTAGAATCGCAGGTATTTTCACAAGATCATCCGAGCTTGGCAACAAATATAGTTTCATCATAAATATTCGCCTCTGCCGGAAATCGAACCCGAATCTCTAGCGACATAGCCGGGGCATCACTGACCACTGCACCATTGAATGACTCAAGCTAGGAACTAGGTTAGGAATTTCTATCTCTATTAATTTCTTAGAATACGTAGTATGTACAGTGGTCTAGAAAGGCGTAATATATGTGTCTATGGTCTCGTGCGCCCTAGACTGTATTACCAAAGAACAAGAGCTATTTTGCAATACAGAAAAACCGGAAGTGTTACGCCATCCTAGACCCCCACTGTACGTCTCATCATCATTATCTTAGCCGAAGGATGTCCACTGCTGGAAATGGGCACACGTATTTAAATAAAATTTATTAACTAGACTTTCAATAAGAGATGCACCTTGTGTCCTTTATTGAATAAATGCTCTTTTCATTATCTTTTTGTTATTAAATTATTATGCATTTAATTTGATCACTCATTTCATTCACGTCTACTACATCTGCACTAATATTATAAAGAAAAGGTTTGATTGTTTGTTTGAATCGCTTTAAAACTACTTGACTGATTAGAAAAATAATTTCACCATTTCAATCGCTGATGATTCTCAGGCTATATATATATATATATATATAGCATATAGGCTTTAATTGTTAATATTGTGTTAACTTACTCTATGTTGTAAAACGATGAATATTGCATTTTTTATATTCTAACTTTACCCAGAGAGAAGGTAAATCACTAACTTTACCTCCAAAATATCTTGATTTGAACTTGACTTGAACTCAGTAAAATAATTGTATTCCAATATCAAAAATTATATTTACCAAAGTGACATTCCTTAAGCCAAGTGTCAATCCTCAATACAAAACCCTCCCAGCGCGATACATCGATCGATACCGGGGGGCGGGCCGCGGCGAGCCTAATTACAGGCAAGGCGCCCGCGGTCGGCGAAAACATGAGCAAATTATTTAGTCATTTTAATTTTATTTGTACTGAATTGTAAGATTTGACTGTGCAGTTTTTATTAACTGTTAATTTTTTTATATTTACAGCTAATATTTTTATATGAGCTTTCACTAAATAATCGTAAGCAAATTTGATGTCATTTAAACTTTTGTACACTTACCCTGTTATTCATAAAAAGCATTTTAGTTATTAGACGTATTTAGCCTGGATGTCACGTATTTACCATACAACAAACCAGAGAAGTAGACCTTCAGGAAAGCTACCTAAAACCTAATGTATCTTAATAAATAATACGGTAATATCATATAGCGGAAATATATTGATTGATCGAATTATTAGACCTATTTGAAAAATTATTTCAAAGTTCTGCACGTATGAGGACTATTTCAGCGATATTGGCGCTAGTACAGTGGCGGACACGGTCGGCGTAACACTTCCGGTTTTTCTGTATTGCAAAATAGCTCTGTTCTTTGGTAATACAGTCTAGGGCTGACGAAACCATAGACAAATCTGTAACGGCCCCCTAGTCCGCCACTGTACTACCACTGAAATGAGCCATTTACTATGCAATTTCTAGTCTGTGATATCATTTTATTAATCTGTGCTATACTCGAGGCGGGGGCGGGGGCAGGCAGCTTTGATTTAGCGGCCGAAGGACCGCGAGGTGCGATATTGGCCGCCTCGTGTCATTTGTTTTATTCGCGTGTGTGTTGTGACATAATTATAGGCATTATCATAATTTGTTCCTTTGCCGTTTTGTTTTTTTTTTTTGTTATAAGTGCGCTCAATGAATTTTGATATTTAAAAGCAAGATTTTTGAGATTAAATTAGTGGGTGTATGTAAGTGTTAAAATGAGTCTAAAATTTTTTTTTGAATATAAATTTTATTAATTTTGTTTTGTTTTATCTTAAAATTAGGAAGAACTTATTGCAGAGCGAGTTTAAACATAAAAACTGCTTATAAAATATATTTTTTAATTAATTTTACATAATTTTCTATAAATTTCTCAAAAACTTACCAATCAATTTCATAAGTTTAACTTCCTAATATATTTTCAGTGAACTTAAATTGATTTCTTAAAAAAATATTCTAAATCTAAAATTTATAGCTACATTTCCAAAAATATAATATTTCTTAGACTATTATCTACAAGGCTTAATGGAAGACCCGAAGGATAACATAATATTAGGATTAACGAAATTAAGTACAAAATATACAAAAATAATTACAAATAAATATATAAATTTTACATAGGAATCCTAATTTGATCGCTATATAATTTAGGAGTGCGATTTTTATTTAACGAAATATACATTGGTCTACATATGCGAGCAGATTAAAGACAAAACAACATAATTCTTATACTTATTATACAACAAAAATCAATTTGAGACATTGTTTGTTTTAGCACCAATCTTAAATTTAAATGGTACCAAAAATTTTTATTTATCGTATACTTTTTATGATTATTATTTTTATTTATTTAACGGGAGCTTTAAATTGAAGGCCAAGCCTGCAACATTATTAAAGTTGACAAATTAACAATGTCATTTGAAACAAAAATTTTGCGTAATTTTTAGGGAAGATAGTTAAACTATTCTTTTGGTTTTTACAAAAGCTTAGCTGTGCTCACAATAAAATATACAATCAACTACCGAGCGAGACCTGTAATGTCTACCACGAGTAAACATAAAAAAGCTACTAAAAATATTTATTCAGCGGCAAAAATCTCGAGATAGACGAGTAGAATCCTATTCTTTGGGCAAATGAGGAATATGCTATCGTTCTAGTCAGTTGCTGTAGCAGGTCTGTCGGACTCCGGCCAGGATGACGCTAAACTCATCTTCAGGACGGACCTCGCCGGGCGGCGGCGGCACGAAGGCTGCGGCCGCCGGCGGTGCCGACATCACGCCGGCGTAAGGGGCCGAGTACATGCGCTCTCCACAGTATTCTTGCCCAGGCTGTGGCTCGCCACAGTACGGAACACGGTACTGCTGCTCGTATCTATACTGCTGGTTATGCTCCACCGCACCCTCCATCCCGTAATCCAGATACTTATCAAACTCTCTTGCATCAACATCCGACTCGGGCGACCCCGTCCTGATCTCTGGCCGCTGATAACTCTCTTGCTCTTGTTCTTGGTTACCGGATTGCTCTTCAAAGTACGTTCCACCCGTGTCGTACTCGGTCTTTGGCTGCTCGTGATAGTGAGTGTACGTGTCTTCCGTTTTATACATCTGCTCATATTGCTCGTATGGATGGTACTGGATGCCATATTCAGACGGCAAAGGACCACTCGGAGCTGATGAGACCCTGGGAGCAGCGGTGCCCAGCGTTTGTTGGTCTTGGGACGTGGCTACGGGCGGGAAGAAGGTGCCTGTCACTAGCGGAGGCTGCTCAGCCAAGGTTCTCTGAGTGCACATTACGTACATGCCATTAGCCATGCCCATTGCGGCGACTGGCGCTGGCGAGTACGACCCAGTCCTGTATGACTTGTACGGGCTGTAAGATTCTGAAAGGGATGACGTGTTAATCGCCCTTCTTCTTTCTTCGCTATATTGAAAGTTTTCTTTCTCGTTTTCGACTGGTGAGGCGTCAGGTGTGGGCAGGGGTGCCTCAGCGGGCGCGCTCTTCCTGCCAGGCTCGGGCGAGCGTGCGGGCGAGGACTCCGGGGTCTGCACGTGGCCGTTGAAGTTGGTCTGGTAGGAATCGGGGTTGAGCGGCGACGTGCGGTACGGAGAGAAACCGGCTCCAGGGTTGTGTGAGAAGCGAGTGTCGGGCGAGTCCGTGTTGGTGGCGTAGGGCGAGCCGAGCGCGGCGGAGGCGGGCGGCGCGCTGGCCGGCGCGGCGGGCTGGTTGGGCCGCGCCTTGTTCTGCTTGCGCCTCCGAGGCCGGTACTTGTAGTTCGGATGCTCCGTCATGTGTATGACACGAAGACGCTCCGCTTCCTCAACAAACGGCCGCCGATCCTGAGGCGTCAGCGACCGCCATTTCTTACCTGAAAAGAGACAACGGTACATTAATAAAGGTGTCACTTAGTAATTTGAGAGCGATAAAGACGGGCATTAAATAAAGCCCTCGCGTGCTGAAGAAACAAATAAATGTCACATGGGCAAGCTAAATAATCATGATAGTATATTATCAAATAACTTCTAAAACAGCTCCTATGAGCGTCCCATAAATAACGTTGTTGTGGAGAATTGTTTCAGCAAAGTTAACAACTTTGATCCTTAGGCCTTTTGTGTGTAGGTGTTTATTGGTCTGGTCAGTAAAGTGTGAGGTCCAGAGAGAAATTATCGAGGAGTCCGAGTAATCTTTAAGGAGATTTATCAACGCGACGCGGCTACCGCAAAACAAACAACTTTACTGTAGTGATGTGCTCACGATAGTGTCGACTTTTATGGCTTTTAATTCAAGTGACAGTAAGTAATTAGTTTAAATGTTTTTTTTTTTAAGATTCTATTGATTGGATTTAAATTGAATCCATTTAAAGATTTTTTTATGAAATAGATCTAAGTTGCCCTTACTGTTTGTGAATTATTTGTAATATCATACCAAAGTTAACAAATTGTCTATTTTGGCAACCTAGTGTTTTTTTTTTTTTTAATTATGGTCACCTAATACTTTATTTTCGTTTCGAAATCTAGTTCCTTCCACATCCACCAACTTCATATTTACCAAAAATATTGGATACAAACACCAAGAGAAATCAAATACTAATAAATAAAAAAAATATTTTGAAAATTAACGAAAGAATAACAGAATATATCGACGCATTAACATTCTAGCACTTGACTGACTCTATTTTTTATTATAATGTAAGATAATAACTGACATATCGCTCTCCGACTACTGTTCGACTACGGCTACTGTATGAAATAGTATACCTCGAAAATTACTTACCTACGAAGAGTTGTCATAAGAATAATAACAAGAAAAAAAATGGCGGTCGCGTATCGCTTTCAATTCGTTTGACTGATGTCAAATGTCAAGTTGACAAATGGCGGGAAGCCGCTTCCTGTAGTGCTGTGCTGTCTGCGTCCATTAGTGATGGGTCCGCTGTGTTTTTATTTATCGATATGTCATTAATTGATGAACTAAAGTTAGATGTTACAAGTTATAAAATGTTTTTTTTAAAGTTTGAATTTGGGTACGAAAGTCAGATTGTGACAATCAAGAAGCTATCGAAGGATTATTAGATTACATGGTAAACTACTGAAAATTTAATAAATAGTTATCACTACTCCATCATTAATCATGAATTTATATAAATTTAATTCAAAGTATTTTAACTGATTGCATAAGAGATAATATCTCTCTAAAGATATGTAACGGATAACCGAACCACCCAAACGTCTTCAGAGATTTCCTAAAAACGATTTCAACGAAACATATTGCTCGCATTCATCTTCATCAAAACCAAAGCCAATAAAGTTATCTTTAGGAAGCCAGGTTAATAAAAAACACCTTATTCTGGAAACTACCAAAAAATCGCACAAAATACGAAATTGAAACGGTTTTGTTACAAGAGAAATAAAGCTTAGATTCGCATAACATAAAGGTTGTCACACACTGCGTGTTAGACTGTGCTATTGTCATGAAAATGTTATCACTATAACAAATAGCATGTCATTAAGCGAAGGACCAGAACCCAAAACTCTGATTGAACGAAATGACACTGATCAATCAAAAGGGACGGGTGGCCTTTTTTTTTATTGTCAAATAGCAGGAAGGTTATACCCATATATTTAATTAACTGGTCAAACCTAGGTTCATAATTCGTCAAAATAACTTTCTTGGTCATAAGTTCATAACTAGGCCTAGGCACCCACGTTAGTATATAGCATATTTAATTTAATAAGTTAGTTGGTACCCATTATGAGTTATATTTTCAACTTAAAATGTCTCGTTTTATGCACACACGTTTTGATTTTTAAAATACAGATAATTTTTTAAACCATCAAGTTCAAAATCCACCTTACTATTCCATGACCATAATTCAATAATAAATAATTTTCAATAAATATATTCTTAGAAAACTGTTACGGTACTCGTTTATAATAAGTTATTATTAATAACATAACACAGATAATCTTAATATTATATCAGACACATTGCATGAGTTCATTGCCCCGTAGGCTGTAAGGGCTATGTGTGGGCATCATTAATAACAAAAACAATGGCGATACAAAATTAATAATGATCATTTAATAAATCATAACATGCAATTGATATATGATAAGGTCTTATGTGTTTATTAACTGCTGAAACATTTCTATTCATATAACTTTTTTTCTATTATTTTAATTTTTAGGGACATTTTTGTTATTAAGATAATTTCGTTTACTTCAATATGAAATTAGGTTAGGAATAATTAATAATCAAAAATTTGAAATAGAACACTCATCCGTGATAAAATAGCCATGTTCAGTGTATCATTCACCGCTAGATGGCAGTCAATTGATTTTTTGCCCTGGCGACGGATGTCAGGCGCACGAGGCGCATTCCAAATTCGAAATTTCTGCCATTCCACTCCCTCGTACGCGCCAGAATAAGCCTTTCTCGTTCTAGCAGTTTTTTTTGCGTTTTTCAATTCAGAATGCGTGGCCATTTTTGTCGCTTTTTTATAACCAGCCAGCAGCTTTTTGTCGTCAAATGCAGGAGTCGACGCGCTGGCTAGCAGGCTTTTGTTTTACGAAAATCATTCTGACATAGTTTTTTACTAGGTGCCTCAAATCAAACTGTATATCGTTTTCCAATTTTCCTGTAATAGCAATTAGGATGTTATGAATAAATAAATTAATCAATTGATCACACACATCTGACACACCTAATCTCCCAATAAAAACCAGGGATAAAAAGCTATGTCTGTGCAATACTTCTGCGTTTTTCGTTAAAAAATCATTATTTATAAAATAACATTTTTCATACTTTCATGTAATATACATTTATAAACGTCATCCGATCGGTGGCATTTCACCGAATTCTCAGAAAGTTCCAAGTCGCAGCCAAAGCTGCCGAACCCATTTAAAGATGTTTTATTCGGCTCTTGAACACAACATATTTGTAAAGGTTTTTAACATTTAACGTGTGTGGTGCAAATCACAAAAATTAAAATTTACACTTTATAAGTATAGGCAAGCAACGTCGCATTTTGTCATCTTGGTGCTGTTTTAAACCTTTTTAATGTCACTGTATTTTCGAATACAATAGATTATTCATTCATTCATAAGTAAAAGAATGAATTTATCGGTCAAACTATGACAGTTTGCTTTTTTTTCTAAAGTGGCGCTAGTAGAAGGTCCATAGCCTTATGGCAATACAAGAGTTGCTGTACCCCTGCGCTTTGCACCACACACGTTCCCTGCAACATAATATTCGTGAGGCTGCAAGTAATAAAATTCAGTTGTAAAACAGCTCCCGGCTAGTGGGTATGTGCCATTGTTGTTGCTAGGCAACCGTTGCTCCCCGCCCCTCCCCCGCCCCCTGGCCGTTTTAAAATCTATTTTGTTACGTGGAAAATATTATTTCTTGTAGCGAGGGGTTAAGATCCCGATTCTAGGTTTTTTTAAAGGAGAGATAGATTCTTTTGTTTTTATTTTCATAGAGCTTTCATAATCAGACATATATATTCTTAGTCATAAGTTTTTTTTTTAATTTCATGGCTCAAAGGTTTGCACTTTGACTTGATATATTTTATCGAATCTCTGTTAGAATTAGAAGTAGGTTGTCATTGTTTTTCTTACTCACTGTGTAATTTAAAAAGATCAAGCTAAAAATTACCTGTTATAAGGCGGTACAAAGTTCAGCGGGTCAGATAGTAACTAAATAAATGTAGCAAAATTTGCTTAGTTTTCAGTACCTAACACTTAGTAAAATTAACGATTAAGGTAATAAACCAATGATTATGAACTTTGCCTATGTAGAGTCTTCACTTCAGTATAGACATAAAGTTCGGCGTGCGCGGGCGCGTGCTCGCGACGTGACCGCGCGCGCGTGCGCCGCATACCGCCGTCTGTAATGAGCACGTGCAGGGCCTAATACACCTTCTTAACCAAGCTAGTTTCATCAAACTTTGATAAAGTACATTCAGTGTTGAATCTTACGATTTGAATGTAAAATTTGAAAATAGTAAAGCAATAATAAAGCTAAAATATCGAAAATAAAATTGAGATAGTTCCATAAATAAAAAAATATTTTTTTGGCTCTTGCTCTTCCAAAATAGCATTCACAGTTACAATTTAGTGTTTTTATATTTAAAAAAAAGTTGTCCTTAGACAGTAAAAAAAGTGTATAAACATTTTAAAAAAAAACAACATCCTTGCTATCAATGGAGAGGTGCTCAACTGTATAATCGATTCGAAAAACAACCTGTAAAACGGATACTTATCCCTCTAACGCCGTCAACAATTATTATTTTACGCTTTTTTCTCGAATTTGTTGAAAAAACTGACGCGGCACGCGCGGGGTCCGTTTGAACACGAGCGCATTTCAATTGTACTGAAAGGAGATAGCTGCATCTGAATTAAGTGCATGAGAGCGAGACAGTTATATGATTAATGGGTACGTACAGCCCACGATTGGGAATTAGGAGAGATAAATTCCTATGTGCAGACGGTACAGTGTGAACACCATATAATTTTAATGCGTTGTCGCGGATTTGAATGCTCACGCAGCTGTTTGGTATAAATTCTCATTATAGGTTTCGGCGCGTGATTGTTGGGTTCGCGACGAGTTCGTTTCCTTTTAATTCAACATCGTTTTTGGAGTAATCTTCGATTCTTATTTATTTTATAACGGGCATTATAAAATTAAAATACAATAATTATTATCAGAATACTCTCAGACGAAAACCTTCTACTCGTGGGCCCACCTCACAGCGGTATTCCCTTTACCAGATCATCTTACTATTTAGTGGTGGGTCAAAACTAACTAATCTTCATCTATCGGTGCGCGGGGTGCGCGGTCGTCCGTCAATCGAAAACTTTTCGGCACCAACGACCATCTGATCTTCGAGCTATATGCTATGCCTATTGCCACTTAAGTTTAAATTAAAACGGAAATGTTTAGTATAGCGTACCTAAATCTTAACATTTTTCATCTGAAATTACAAAACTTTTTAAGTAAAAAAAATCCTACAACTTGCATGTCAACTCGAAATGAAATGAAATGACAAAATAGAGCTTCCAATATTTCAGTATGATCTATTTGAGTGCAGGTAGTCAACCGCCTAGACATGAGCAAAAGCACATTACGTCAAATTACTTGAAAAAGCTTTACAGTGCTGTTAAGCATTCTAGTTGATGTGCAGTAGCAAGTGTCGTAAATGCAAGCTTTTACGACCGGCGAGCTTCTGCTAAGTGTCACTGAAAAAGTATTGGTTTCTTGGAAGTGATGTAGCGAGTTTTCTTGTAAGCTAGCAAAAGCCTCGTTCATTAATATATTTGTGAAGCTTTTGTTAAATAAGCGCAAAGCATTGAAAAAACATTGTATGCGTTCTATGATTCCGCCGTCGCCGCGCCGCCCGCCGCCGCGCCGGTCGGTACAAAAGACATCAACGCGTTGCGTCGCGCTTATTTTTTCAATATTGAGTTACTTAATAAAAATCCTGTATATTTATAGTCATTCATAAATGAAACGATATTAATAATAATAATTTGTTATGTATGTATAACAGTTGACTTATAATGAAACTCAAAAGACTATTTTTTTTATTAAAAGACTTGCAAATTATAATATGTCTTGAAATAAAATAAATCGAATAATACCTCAATGCATAAGACATTACCACAGAAACCGTTACGTTCGTCCTTCTGTCTGGACAGGAATGCTAAGTAGTTATCAATACGGGGCAGACAGCGTCGGTGCCTTTGACTAGTATGCGCCAGTTGGACGGATACGATTCCGGGAAATTTCGTATAACGATACGAATTCCGTATAATAAAGTTACAAATATCTTTTGGAGACTTTTGAGTTACTTAATTTATATACTGCTCCGTTGCTCAGTTGGCAGCGATTTGGACTGAGATGCGGGTGCACCGGATTCGATTCCAGGCGAGAACAAACATTGTTATGATGAATATGATGAATATCGATGTTTTATTTCCGGTCTGGGTGTGATGTTCGTCTCTGTGTGTGTTTCGGGCGCCCTAGATATAGGTTCTTCCTAGTTAGGGGCTCTGAGTGTGATGTGTTATTATTATTATAATATCGATGTTTGTTTTTCCTGTCTGGGTGTATTGTTCGTCTCTGTTTATGTTTCGGGCACCCTAGATACAGTACTTCCTAATTAGGGGCTCAGAGTGTGATGAGTTAATATTATTATTGTTATACTTATCGTATTAAATTAGTAAAGACTGAGAAGTATGAGCCCTCTATAAGGTGGTCAAATGACTTGGTACTGGTTGCGAGATACTAGGTTGGGGTCGCACAAGACCGATCATTGTTGCAAACTGTGGCCTATGTCTTTCGGATGCGAAGATGATGATAATAATTGTATTATAATAAAAAAACATACTTTTCACTATTTATAAATATAACACACGGGAGAGACGTTTACCCAACAGTGGAGCTTTAAAGAGGCTTTATAAAAAAATAGGACACTAAAATAATCCAGCAATAAATAAACTTTAATAAAATAGCGTCGCGCACCGCGCAAGTTCAAGCAGTTCAACAGGTCTCATATTTAATTCATCAGTTTGAACATCTCAATCCCTGTTTTATAGGGCGATAGGATCGTCGTAGAAATTCATAGTCACGAATTTGCCTATACTTTGCCGTCTCAGTATGTTTTTGGTTGAAGTTAAATTTATTTTGTGTTATAAATCAAACATTGTCAACATATCATTAAGTAAATCATATATAATTTTCACAAATTACTAGAACCATTAATCGGGGGTCACCGGCCGGATCCGGCCCGTGGGGCGCCCAGACCCCAGCTGTTCCCATCCTTCAAGAAAACCCAAATGTCAACGAACCTTGAAATTTACCTCTACGATAAAATAATAGGCCCGCAATCGCCCATCGGTCAAATGACACGCCCGCGACAACCAAATGACATAATTGTCCAAATAGTCAGAACACTTGAAGCACGTGACACAGATGTGACGGAGATGGGAATATGTCCCTCCAATAAGAGTGAGAAAGACAAAAAATGGCGCGTCAACCGTCAATTATAGGCGGGGAAGCGGAATTAGAGACCGCGACGCCGCGGTGTCAAATTTGGAACAGTTTTGTTTTAAATCGTTAAATCGATCGATTTTGTGGTCGAAAACGATTGATTGTGTGTGGTCGTGATTTTTGAAAGGAATTTCGGCGTTACGGAGTATTAATATTTGCGGTTTTTTTTTCAAACTAAACGAACGAAACAAAATTATTATTTATTATTGTAAAATTTAATCGTTTACTTTCTACAAATCTTAAGAATATAACACAATATTGCATGTAAAAAAAAATGTCTGAATCGGTTTTTTCTCACGAAATTTAGATAATTACAAAGATTGGTATCAAAAACATTGTATTAATGAGCAATAAAGCCTTATTTGCCCTGCGAAACCTTCAAAATAAACAGCAACGACCCGGCGGGTCGCCATAATTTTTAATAAAGATCGCAGCTCTTAAATATAGGGTCCAGAGTTTTATGAACGCATATTTTATTAATGTTGAGAAAATAAAAATAAACATAAATATTTGTGGGACGTGACGATTTGGTTCTTTCGTCGCGCGCCCTGCGTGAACTTTGTGATTTACGTGTAAAAAACATGCTCAGTTTTCGTAAAGTAAAAGTGTTTTTTTAATTTTACCTTAATTTCTTGTTGTTGTACTTACTGTATTATTGTATTATTTAAAAAAGTATTTTACCCAAAGATTGTTTTTAAGACATGTTAAATTTTGAAGGTTATTGTTCATTTGTAGTTACTTCAGGAAATAAAAAAAAAATAGTTTTATAACGTTAATTTATGAACAGAAAATGAAACATTCTCATTCCTAGACTTTAATTTGATAGGAATCTAAAACATTTTGCAGTTTAACATCACTAAGTACAAACAGACAACAAAACAACACAAACTTAATGAACATATTATTTTAACACCACACACCTGTATATGTCTTATTTTGTGTGCTTAAACTGTACTTTTGGACGTGTCGATGCAATGTGGGTTTTCAATAAAATTATTAAGTAATTTTGATTTTTTTTATTTAACGTTTGAAATTAGAAATTTCGACGATTAAAGGTAGGTTTTTAAATAAACAATCACTTACAAAATACACATCCTGTGTATACTCGCCACTTAAGGACCTTTTAATTCACTTAATTTTGCACGCTCGTCTCATTCCTACGTATTTACAACCAAATAACACATTTAGCGTTAACCGGCCGATATTTATGGTCGCAATATAAATATTATCCAGTGAAGAGACTGCTAATTTTATTTATTGCCTTTTAATGAACATGTTTTGAATGTTTATTGGGGATTAAACGTTTTAGATCTTGAAGTACTGGTAATAAGTATGATTTATAAATAAAACTGGTTTACTATTTAATTATAGTTAGTACTTTAAACTCAGCTCAATTTCATTCTTGGTACATCGTCATCATTTTAGCTAAAAGAAGTCTACTCCTATTCATATGCCTTATAATTGTTGTTTATATTAACTTCCTCTCCATTTTTCCATATTTTCTCATCTTTTAATAAACCTTCCTTGGACTACTACGAACATTTCAAAACCAAAGTCAGCTAAATAAGCCCGACCGTTCTCGAGTTTTAGCGAGATTAACGAACCACGATTCATTTTTACATATATATATATATATATATATATATAGTAGATAGCGGAAGTAGTTAGTAGATAGAACAAATAAAACTATAAGTGCCCTTGACTGGGTGAATAAAAAAACTTCATTAATCAACATACCTAAGTGATATTATGATCTGCATGTCAAAGCCTCGTTTGTTTTTCTATAATATAAAGAAAAAGATGTGAAGACTGACCCGACCGCATTAATTCAACGAACTGGCATCATTATAATCAATTATTGTTAAACTGATAAAAAGCCACACGGAAGCACGGAGCGGGCAATTATCGAGAGAGGAAAAAAAAAACTCGATTATGATAGATCGATTAACCATGATTCTGTTGTAGTTTTTCGTCATTAATATGTAGGTGGTGCAGTGGGAACATTCTAGATTTATATACGGAAAATGTGTGGAATCTCCTATAAGAAAGTAATTTCTATAAATTATTAGTAACGAATCGATAAGTTATTGTGAATCAGAGATCAAATGCCACGACTTTCCGAATGATTCAATATTCGTAACTGGCCGGTAAGAATGTTTAGTTACAATAATGACTAAAAAAAAACAATTTATAGAGTTTATTCTAAATTATACTTAAATATATATTACATCGCTTTTAAGATATAATGTATTTGTGTGTATTACGATTAATTTTCGTAAAATTTGTAACTACATATTTAAATGTTTATTACCAAATACATTTTAAGGATGTTATTTTAGCGAATATGACAGAATTTTGTTTAAGCCTACAACGTGCAAGGTTCTATGTATTAGCAAAAACAGCAGTAGAGGTTCTTATTAGCATTTCATCGTTTCCTGGAACAATTTCGACTTCCAAAGCACGTTCGGAAATCGTGCATACGCCTTTGCATAAAAATACTTTGGATTCTTGGTTTAAAACAATAATATGCAAAAAAAAAATGTTTTGTTTGTCCTTATTTTTCATAAGTGAAATACAAATTTTGCAACTAAATTACTTTTTATAGGCTTTACTTTACTACACTGCTGAAGTTATCAAGTAAAGTAACAGATACACACAATAATATAGAGTCAAAATTATAAATTTTAATACTAATAAGTAGAGTGTAGTCTAAAATTTATCTACTTGCACTTTTTCAAGTTCTTTATAAACAATTGGTAGAAGTTTAATCAATATCATCAATACATAGCATAAAATAAAGTCGTTTTCTGCGTCTGTCCCTATGTATGCTTAAATCTTTTATACTATGCAACGGATTTTGATGAGTTTTTTTTGAATAGATAGAGTGATTCAAGAGGAAGGTTTATGAGTACCTTTAATACATTCACAAAATAGTAAAAAGTAAGGTGGTACGAAGTTGGCCGGGTCGACTAGTACAGAATAAATCCAAAATAAATAAATAATGACAATAATGAAATTGTAAATCGGGTAGAGGCGTAGACTTTAGCTAAAGTAGGTTCCTCGAGTACACTACGCTAGAAGAGTATAATTTTTCGTCCAAGGCGGCATGCCATGCGTACGCGCCGGCGACCCGTGACGCGACTTCCTGTTAGGTGCTATGACCTCAGAGAAATTCAACTTATTTTTTGTTCCTTTTACAAAATTTTAATTGTCATAGGCACAGGAAATTGGACCGTCGAGTTTTCGATCGACTTTATTTTACGGTCTGCTAAATGTTCTGAATTATGTAAAGTTATTGATCGCGGTAAAAGGGTGAGCCGGGTTAATTTCAAACAATTTAATGCACTGTTATTCCATGATAATGTGACACTGTTAGATTTATCGTGTCATAATTCTTTTTCTTTCTGAATAATGTTAGACGGTGTTTGAGTTATATTTTGATATTTTAATTTGTCAACGAAGAACGCAACAACCCTAGCTTTGGAAAGTCGCCTTTTACGACCCACACGTGAGGAGATGGGATGGTGGTTTTTGTCTTTATTGTCGCCACTTTTTGATTCAGTATATAACAGTTTGAAATCCCACAAAATTTACTCGAAAAAAAAAACAACTGTGGGCTGTTGAATTTGTATATTGCATTTTTCGCGATTGCAGTACAATGTTGAGCCTAGTCAGCTGATTTGCAGATTAACGGCCAGTCCAACTTCATTCGCTATAATTTGGAGTACAACAGAACCCTTGTCCCAGTAATGGCGGGGCATGTGGGAAAGTCCCGGGTCGTTAGGAGACGGAAGCCAGGTCACACTCGGCCGCACTCGGCGGAGCATAGCTGTACTCTCGTCTTAAATGCTAGTTAGGTCGCTTCCTAGGTTATCTGGGTGTGGCTGGAATTAATGTTAGCCATTGATTATCTGCTTTGTTGAGTGCTATTTACTTTTTGTTGACAGTAACGGTATTTAAGGTCTATGCAAGGTGGAAGCATAGAATTCCAGCACGGCATATGCTCTCGTGGGTATGGTTAAAGGCAAATAAAGTGATGTCCGAAGAACGGACATCAACGTCCTTCGTTGTTTTTTTTTTACAACGATATACGATTACCAACATTAACCCGTGTTCAAAGCGTGGCGATTACAGCAAAATCGCCCATTCCTACCTTGGGCATTGAAGTGATATTTTGGGGAGGGCCATGTCCAGCAGTAAAAGCGTTTTTGGCTGGTTAAAAATATTAAGTTTTAGAAATTAAAATGCTTGCTTAGATGATTACCAACTCCTACTTCACAAATATCAAAAGGGTAACTTTAATAAAATGAGAAAAAACAAACAAACCACTTAATTACACAACATTATGTTAACAATAAATCTTTTCACACATTTATAAATATTAATAAACATTACATTTTTTTTTCAAACACATCATTTATCTGACCATCACCATGAAGAAACCATATCTCACCGGGCTAGCAGAACATACAAAAAACAACCTTATGACTCTACATTACGGTTGGTTATAATTTACAGCTTTGAGTGGCAATTAGGGTCTTTACAATACATGGTTCGTAATTTAATTACGCGCTTGGAGGGTGTTAAAATGATTTCGTTTTTTTTCTCTACTAAAGACATGATAACATGTGTTGGAGCCTTTAACTTTTTCATTTCCTTTTTTTTATACTTTATCACGTTCTGTGATTTCAAGAATGTAATGTCTTTTGATCTGGGTTAAGTAGCAGAAGATTATGTCATTCATTTTTAAACGGACGTTATGTCATTAAATTTCGGAAAACATTTTAATACTTACTTTAAATAAACTTTAATTTGTAATAAGTCTCTTTTACTTTAACCGATGTGAATTTCCAAAAAACAATATAAAAAAAATTGAATTCAGTTATCATAATATTAAAAACTTTAATGGATTATAGAAATTAGGTTGCAGTTTATAAAAAAAATAACTCAGTAATTATTGTTATAAACTGAACCACGGAGAAATAAAAGGATAAGTACAATATTTTATACAAAGCAAGATTAATGCTTTTAATAAAACATCCTATACATACTAGAGCTCGCGGGTCAAAGACCACTGGCCCCGGGCAATTAAAACCGGGCAAAAACTAGAAAAATAAAACTTCAATCACGCCACCAACAGTTAGAAACGTCATGGGAACGCGAGCTCATGCATATTGCACTACATTTCTCCTAGTTATTTTATAGAAATAGAAAAAAAAAAAGTTTATTAACTGCAATTAGAAATGCAATGAAGAGGTTATGTAAACAAAATGGCGGATAGCAAACCTGTCGATGCAGGTTCGTGTGATTGCGATTAGCCTGTTCCGTGGTTCACATTGCCAATGATGTTGACTGGGATTTCAGAGTTTGATTCCCGGCGGGAGTGAAAATTTATATGGCTGATATCGATTCGTGTTTTGTGCACCCTACAATCTTGCATCTATAATAATGAAAATTTGTGCGTCGATTCATATCAGATGGCCTATCATCAGGGACTTGTTATCTCTATGGTGTTCAGAAGCCAAGTTTATCTTCCACTCAAAAGTCAAATGGCAAAGTCAAAAATGATTTATTCAATATAGGATACAAGCTTCGAACAATTATACTCGATACAAGATATTACTTACTGAAAGTTAATGAGACTACATCTAATTTGTATTGATACCTTATTTGGTAAAGTATCCTATACTGCGAGAGGCGAGGTAGTTCAGGGTGCCCACCAATTGACTCAGGCAAACAAATGTTTGCCTTGCCTTACGACAATGGTCGCCTGGAGACGCCCCCAAACAAACTCTCTCTATCCACTCTCCATCACTATATCCAACACTCATTCATTAGTTACTCGGTCCATCCAACTTAGGGAATAACCTTTCTTCTCCAACACGAATGCCTCCAGTCTATCTTTATCTACTATTATTCTAATACTAGAGGTTTCACCTGCGCAGATTCCTTATTAACACATAAATCTAATTTTTTCTCGTTCCCATGGGAATTTCGGGAAAGTATTCTTTAGTGCTCCCCCACACTCCCCAAGGAAACCCACGTGCAAAAATTCAGCCCGCTACGTACAGTAGTTTTGCCTTGCGTTGTCTAACGGAAGAGTATTATATATATTGATTGATTGAAGGAAAGAGGCAGCCTAGACGCCCTCAAGGGGAAGCTACTTTGATCAATTAAGGGAACGAGTTTGGCCAGAGTCGTATGTCACTGGACAAGCAGCTGGCGGGGAACAGGGGTGAATGGAAGAGGCTCTAACGACAAGTGTGCAGCTTTTAAGAGAGAAGAAGAAGAAGATTATCTTGCTTATTACTTTTTTATTTACTAAGCAAGATTATCTAGTAAGTACATAGCATAACTATATTTTGGAAATTTGCCATTGTTAAGATGTAATACGCCTCTTAAGGGGCGAACGGGTGCGATACTAGCGCCATTTCGATACATAAATATATCTTCTTAACCATGTCCGAAATCAAAAATTTGCGTCTTTGACTCCCTAGATAATCTGTCTTAGAATTTTGAAGGCTCTGTATGTTGTAAAGCTTTTAGGATAATGATCTTACAAATAAACGCTTTTGAAACTTAAGTATTACTCTATTTACTTTAGACAACAAACAGTACATTCCTTGGATTTTGAACCTAAAAGCTACACAGCAGGGCCTTCAAATTTCTAAGGAGCCAAAGACGCATATTTTCAATCTCGACCATGATTTAGAAGATATTAAACATTTATTGGAAATGGCGCTAGTTCCGCACAATAAGTAACTTTCAAAAGCTTAGACGTAAACAAGCTCGTTACATTACGCTTGAAAGTTTAGTAAAATCTGTAATTTTAATTAAGAACTGTGCCGAAAGCGCGGCTGAACGCTAGCTGAACTAAATTAAATTGCCGACAGGGCTAATTAATATAAAACTTAATGCTTGAACGTGAAAGTAGCAACAATGCTGGGAGTCTCCCACAGGTCGTCTTTAACCTAGATGCTCGTGCGACATTGAATTTGTCTTGAACACTTGAAAGTATGAGTGAGACAACGTCATCTGATTTTATGAGACTGATATATTTTAATCAGTGCCTAAAGTAGCTATGTTATCTAAGCATCATATTTTAAATTTAGAAATCTAAATTATGAGGCCTATTACACTGCCACTAGCTCCAATTTCGAAAAAGAATTATATCAACCAAACTCCAGACAGGAATAAAAGCGGGTTAAGACGATATACGCGAATTAAATCAAACGACCGAGGATCACAGACGCCCACATCGGTTACTACATTTTATTCGAAAAAGTAATAAATATTAAATATCTTTTTAATTTTAACTTTTAAATCAAATTTAAATTACCAGAATTTAATTTACTTTATTATCATTATTCCTATGTAGTTTCAACAAAAACTAGTTAGTAATTTCGAAGAACTAGCTATTCCCGTTTTTGGAATGGTTATCTTTGACGAAATAATGTATCGAGGATTCCACAAGTGTTTTTCAATTATAAAAAACTTTGTTATATCCTCAAAAACGTTATGTTAAAATTCCAGATCTTTACCTCATATAGAATAAGAGAATTACTTGATTTAAAAAGCCTTAAAAACTCATATAGCGTCTTAACCATAGCGAATATAGAAAATGTGATCCTGTATGGCACAAGATAATCTTGCTAAAAAAAAGTATTTTTACGGCACTGTAATGTAGTCTTTTGTATAAAGACTTTTGTAATCGTTGCCAAATCTGGCCACTTTAAGAAGCTAAGATTTTAACCAAAAAAGAACACAATCAGTGCTTAAAAAATTCAGCAACATTATAAAGTGTCATACTAGATCACATATAGCCATGATTCAAAACGTTTTTTTTTCCGGTGAGCGCTATAATTAGTGTAATAGGCCTATTTGGAAATCATAGTTTGACCGCTACTGGTAAAATTTTTTCGCGGTGGGGGCTGTTGGCCCTGTTGTGATTGGTGTAATGGGACTTTTAAGAAATTATAGTTTGTGACTTTGTGAGCTGGTTGGTGAATTTAATCCTGCCCACAAAGCCAAGCACTCTCTTGACATTATTTATTATTATTTGCAGCCTGTATTGTCCCACTGCTGGGCAAAGGCCTCCTTCCCCTTTCTCCACTTTTCCCGATCCTAGGCACATTCCCACCAGGTCTTGGTGTGGGCTCCCAGATCATCGCTCCACCGCTTCCTAGGTCGACCACGTAGCCTCTTTCCATCCCTTGGGAACCATACGGTGGTCCGTTTCGCCCATTTCTCTTGACATTGCATATTATTAAAAAATCTATGATATTGAACTTTGGTATGAGTAAATATTTTGAATTGAAGAAAATATTGATATCCGTTATAGGTAAGTATATATAGTTTTTAATCTTTTTCATTTGTTATTAAGAGCACCAATAAGCCGTAATGCAGAAGCAAAGGCCCTGTTTTACGTTAGGACTTATTATCTATAACGTGGATGTTAAAGAAACGAGCTCTTCTACTAGCATAAAAAAAAACAAGAAAAATGGTAGGTAGTTAAAGTTGTTTAAACAGCCTTTAAACGAAATAGCCAATCACGTTAGCTCCAGTTAAGATTGATCTCCATCACGCAGCATCTAATAAAAGTCTAGAAACTTCGTTTTGAAACCTCACCTTGCTCCAGATAAAGAGTTTACGATCATCCATACATCTTGCGGTGGTTCAGTTGCTCAAGTGGTTAGATATTTTAATAGTGATGTGTATTCTGATTTTAGAACTAAGTTTTACATGGTCGTAAAGCAAAAACGAAAAATAAGCAAGTGAAAAATCTGGCTGAATATTGTGTTTCATAGAAAGTGCTTCTCTGATACGATTTAAAATGATGATAATGTTTTACCACAGATCCTTACTATGTTTCTAATGATATAAACATTGTGGTTATTGCTATTTTCGGTTAATTTACACTATAAATCTTCTGTTTCTAACAGAAAGACGTTAACGTGGACATAGGCCTCCCCCCACAGATAAGCTACAAAAAAGAAGATTTTGGGGAGAAAGGATTTGCCATAATCACTGCGCTTAGATGTTCAGTTGGTTGTCTATGTTTTTTTATGAGGGGCGCTAAGTCGCCTTTTACGGCACCCATGGGGGTGGTTGTATTCCATTTCACCACCACACGGCATTGTTCAAACACCTACGAACACTTATTTCTTTAATTTTACGGCCTCGCAAAGCCGATGCATCCCATCTCTAGATGTTCTTTCACCTTTGCCCCAGTTGCGCGTGAGCTGGCCCGTGACAGTACGCACCATCGCCTCTCCGGTGGGGCGGAGGCAAATTGCTTTGGTTCACATTAGTTTCTATAGATATAAAAACTAATATATAAATAGATATTTATACTTCGTAATTTCAGCAGAAATACGTCCAATGCTGGACATAGGCCCCCCTCATCAATCGCCGCAACGACCGGTCATGAGCGATCCTCATCCAGTGTAATCCCGTAGCTTCCACCAGCCGCTGTATTACGGCTCATTTGCAATTGCTTTTCGTCCTCTTTGCGTTTTTTTGTATTGATTTTGACATTCTGGAGGACGAGGACGTATTTTGTTAGTATGCCTGAAAAGGCTGATCACAGAGGCACTAAATTGTATATTTTTTGTAAGATCTAATTAATACCAGTGTTTCACAATTCAATAAATGAATTATGAAAAGCAATATTGCAAATGTGGCCTTAATAGTACCCCAGATCGTCTGACCACCTTGTGAGGGGTCTGCCTGCCTACTCTACGTCTTCCGGTTTGAGATGGCCACTCGAGCACTTTTTGGCCCCACACCCATAGATTTTTAGGTTTGAAGGGAAATGGCGCGGGGCGCCTATAGATACACTGAAATTCACAAAAATAAAACTAACAATCTATTCTTTGCAACTTTTTTCTCAATCTTGGAGAAACAGAATACTTTAGTTTTTTAACCGACGAAAAAACAAAAAGGAGGAGGTTCTCAATTCGTCGCGTATATTTTTTTTTTTTTTTTTTTTTTTTTTTATGTATGATCACGCATAACTTTTTGTTGTGTGGACCGATTTTGATAATTCCTTTTTTAATCGACAGGGTATACCTTGAAGTTGGTCCCATAAAAATTTGAAAATAAAATTCCAACCCTAAGGGTGGAAAAATAGGGGTGACTTTATTGTTCACTCACAGATTGTATTGCCGTGTTGTGATTTACATGATAACTGCTAGGTATAATTATGAGTCTTTTTTATATGAATGTTAATAATCATAATCTCAGCCGATAGACGTCCACTGCTGGACATAGGCCTCCCTCAAAAATCGCCTCACCGCCCGGTCGTGATCGAAACTCTTTCTGTTAGTCCCTAAACCTTAACCAGGTTGTGTGGCCACCTTGTGGGGTGCGACCACGCTGTGGAGGGTGATTGGCTGGGGTCAAAAAAATTAGCCCAAAAAAAACTGAAAAGCAAAAAATAAAAACTTTTTATCAAAAAATTAAACCGCCGAAAAAACTGAAAAGCATTAAATAATTGGGAAACATTTTCTATTAGGACTTAATTTACTCACTTCTTAAAGTAATTTTGGTTAACCAAGAAATTTTGAGTCGGTGCCACAGAATCAACGAATAACGATCACTAAATTACCTGAAATTCAAAGAAATAACCGAAAAACGTGTGCCGCCGCGCATCGCGCTATAGGTAGTTAAGGAATTTGCTTGTGTGGTGTGGCACCGACTCAAAATTTCTTGGTTAACCAAAATTACTTTAAGAAGTGAGTAAATTAAGTCCTAATAGAAAATGTTTCCCAATTATTTAATGCTTTTCAGTTTTTTCGGCGGTTTAATTTTTTGATAAAAAGTTTTTATTTATCCCTAAGTTTAGGTATTTAAATAGGTTAAAACATTACTTTGGCAACCGCGAAATAACATCGAAAGTGTGAAAATACTCCGATTTGGCGTAATTCAGTGAGTCAGGCAACGGGGGCGGGTCGAGACCTATGCTAATGCGTTGCCCAACGCAGACGACACTGTCGATTTAATTTATTGAATTCACATTAGTTTAGTAAGGTGATTTTATTTAGGTAGTTTTGGGTTTTGAAATACTTTAGAGCCAAACATTGGGCGCTCGGTGCCTTAGCTCTTGCTGAAAACTTAACGAGTCTTTTTTTGTTGATATTTTACAGACGGAATCTAATTTAAAGTATCTAACTTCAAAGTTAAGAAAAACATTATAATATTGTATTAAATTTGTAATTATTTAATAATGTAAAAAATAAACCACTCCACCACAATTTGATTTCTCAAAATATCACGATGTGGTTATTTTCGGTTGGTTAGGACATTGCAGGCTTGAATCACCTGATTGTCCGAAAAGTTAGTTGGTCCCGGCCAATGTAGTAGCTATAACCGCGGCGACAAGCTGGCCCCTTGTCACGATAATATTAAAATATGAATAAACTAACTTAACTTGGGACCAACTCTGATGAGTATCAGAATCCTTAACTTTTGCATACCGCCGCAATAATTTTAAGTCTACAAATAACTTTTTTTTACAAGTTTTAATTGAGGAGCCTTTTTACAAGTTGATTCGTTCGTTAACATAAAGACACATAGCTCAACAGAATGAAGTAAGAAAAAGTTAAAATGTTATTTTATTTAATAAACATTATATTGTTATATTCAATAGATATAAAAACAGCCTGTATTTAAAATCCCGTATAACAGCAAATTGAGAGGTGGCACAAAAAATCTACCAAAACACATAAACGAGCCTACTCATAACAAGCACAATGATTAAACATTTCCCAAGCCAACGCGCATACCCGTAATTACTGTTAATTCAAGCCCATAAGTGCAAATCAGGCCCCGCTCACACCGGCCGCGATAAATCGCCACAGCATGACAATGAAAATGGAGTCGAAAAAATATTCGCGCGCTCCCACGCGTTGCATACGTTCCGTTCTATGCAATGAAAATGTTGCAATAATTGCATTATTGCGACACATGCGCGAAGGGCGTTCGGCTTTTGTCTCGAGTACTGCGTTTCCGTTTTTGCATGGAAGTGTAGACAATAAGTGATATGGTTATAAGTTAATAGGGTAAAAAAACTGCTTGGAAACGAACGTCGCATATGTCAAGGGTGCTGTTGAAATAGGTGCCAGCGGAACGAGTGTTTTGTTTTTTCAATTAATTGTGTGAAATAGAAACTAATAATTAAAGCGTGATTTTCTCAACAGAGAAAAAAAAAGTTTCAGTATTTTAAAATGTTTGTGCAATAAGTAATATAATAACGAAGTTTAAAAAGACTTATGCAAGCACTTTTATTGGATCCAGACTAATGACTTAAATATTGAGTGTAAATAATAAAATGTGTATATTTGTAATTATGTATGAAAATCTATGACCGATAAAATTATTTAGACAAAAACGTCAGACATAAAAATGCATTTTTCAAAATTGTTTTAGTGTCAGAGATCCAGTAAGAAACTAGTACAGGTTAAATATCTCAGTAAAACTTTTAATTAAAGCTTTCTTTACACATTAGTTTTTATAAAGTAGGTTTATTATCAGCAAAGTGTTAGCCGCCGCGTCGCGACCGGTACAGTCTGGCCATAGCCATTCCCCATTGTCTCAGTAAAAATATTCATTATACATACATAAACATGATATCTGATTTTCGCACGGTAGCTGCTAACTGTACTGCGTGTGTATAGGGTGTTTTTATTTGTTTCTAGCACTAAGAAGTTACTTCAAATGTACCGTTATTTTTTATTTTTATACTAATAATGAGATTTTAATAAACATTGATGTATTGCATCCGAGTAATGGGCCTTTGCCATGGAGAAATCAATAATTCGTGTCAACAGTTTACTTAAACTGTAATAATAATTATTATTTTTAACGTGTCTTTCATAAAGTATCAATAAATTCTTTAAAAAATACTTGCCAGCTGGTTAATCTTCTTAACAAATTAATCGTGGTTCGTTCGTTAGTGTTGATAAACTCGAAAACGGCCGAGTCGATTTAGCTGATTTTGGTTTTGAAATGTTCGTAGTAGTATTTGAAAATTAAACCCCATGAAAAATAAATAGCATTACAAAGCTAGCATAATTTTTTTTTTTAAATATAGAGATCACCCTGTAACTAATCTCCAGTGGTGTAATTAATAGTGTTGCGCCACATCGAGCGGCCGCTTGCGACATCAAACCCTGATCCCGCGCGGTGTGAACGCGGCCTAAATGACCTTCGCCTAATTAGAATTTGAATAATTTATCAGTCCCATTTATGAAAAACAAAATTTCAATGCTAGTTCAAAATAAATAAAAATTTTACTTTTATAACGAATAATTTTTCCTGGTATCTGAGTGTGATGCGTAATTAGATGATGATATTACCTAACTTTTTTAAGGTATAGCCGCAAATGATAATGTAAATTTATAATCCCTAAGATTAATGTAACTAACTTGAACGTTCTTGTAGATTTTAAACAGAAATGAATTACAGTAAAAAATAAGTATAAAGTTTCAATATCCAATTAAATCTTGAACAACATCACAACAAATAAATACCGTATAATAACTTCCCAAATTAACATTGCACAAGCGAACAAAATACCTCATAAGCACAATCACATACACCGTTAATGTGATACGATAATATCATTATATTATAACCCACATTAACCCTTAAGATAATACCCGTAGAGGTCATATTGTTATGAGTCATTGTGTGTGCAGTGAAAACGGTAGGTTTCCCACGAAAAAAAGAAAAGCGTACATAGATGTATGGCGAAACCCGCGTTGCGTTATGAGCTGTACAATTGGCTAGTCTTCTACGAGTAGGATTGTCAACGCACGCTGGTATAACGACGTTTTTACTATTACTACCTATAGCGTACACCCCACGGCTTCGCCAGCGCGATTTCCCTTCAATTCGCAAAATGGCATATTTTCTTTCCTGTGGGATTTTTGGGATAAGTATCCTTTATCCGCCCTATGTTCTTCTAGTAGTTGTAAGTTAAGCAACCTCCACCTACTAATCTTCAGAAAGATCAGTTTAGTAGTAAAGGCTTGATTGCGTAACTCACCGATGCAGTTTTTTGTTTTCAGTCTGGTATTCTAGTCAATGAAAGAAATCCAAGAATGAATGACTAAAGAATCAGATTGTAATCTTAATAATTGACTTATAAAAACTAAATTAAATCTCACGGCACGGGTTAATGTCTCTGACCATATCGTAAGGCATCGCCGCTCATTCGTGATCGACCTCAAGTTTGCATGACTCGATCTCTTCAATCACTGAAACCCTGAACTAAAAGCGTGCCTCGCAAAAAACTCTTGGTTGATCGTGTTTTCCTAGTACTTTGCTTTAATTAAATACATCGTGTCGTTATTAGGAAAATGAGCCAAGACGCAGCGTTTCTGATTTTTTCTTAAAAAAAGTTATTAGGTGTTATTATTATTTATGTACTTATTAATACATAGTATAAAACAAAGTCGCTTCCCGCGTTTGTTTGTCGCTATATATACTTAAATCTTTAAAACTATGCAACGGATTTTGATGCGTTTTTTTAAATAGATAGAGTGTTTCAAGAGGAAGGTTTATAGCCATAATACATGCACAACTTAACAATAGGTTAGGCAGCACAAAGTTCGCCGGGTCAACTAGTTATATATAAAATAAACAGCGACACATTAATTGATGGTCATGAAAGAAAGAGTCAGGTGCATCTTATTATTTCTCAAGGTTTCCTAACAAGCGAGATAAATACTGACATCTTCTTTTAGTCATTATTCATTATCATCTATTGGCATTGGTCATAATAGACAAACAAAGTTTTAAATCGGTTTTTTATTCACAATTTAAACAAGTTTTTTTTCTTGCGCTTATAACGAACACGATTGACAGTAGCTAGATTAAAGACAGTCTAGGCTGCGAAAGTTAAAGTGCGATAAATATTAAATAATATGATAATGAAAACGCCAATATTAACGAAACATATCTCTAGTTTGAAATATGATTATGATAATTCCATTAAACAAGAAACTGGAAAACAGGAATGGATAAAAACATAAACATATTGCATATGCTAAGTCAAATCCATTCGTATCACTTCCTTCCTTTTTGTACTGCAAAATTGCTTTTGTTCTTTGGTAGACAGTCGAGAGGGCACAAGACCTTAGACAAAACTGTTACGCCGTCCGAGTCCGCTACTGTACAAACATTTATATCTATCTCTGTCTTTCAGGATGCTTACTCTAAAGCAGGACCTGAAATAGATTTTCCTCATAGTAGTGACGCATTAAGTCTTTCAACGATCGTTTTTTATCTTGAATATTATGATTTATTTGAACCTTGCTTCAGTTGTCACGTGATTGTTAAGTACGCAATTATTGATCGTAGCGTGATGTGCAATTAGCAAAGTAAATTTTTGTAGTATTTTTCTGCATTTATGGCAAAATGAAGATGGAACGGATGCTTAGGTAGAAACTAAGAAGCCTTAAGAAGCCTAATACACCTGGCATAGCAAACGTCAACATTGTTATTCTGTTTTAACACTAGATACATCTTGCTTAGTCTTTTTAGGGCATCGTTCTGGAGTCCCAAGTTTAAACACATAGATAATCTATTAATTGATACCAAAAGTGGTCACATTTTAGTACCACATTAGAGTTAGCCCATTTCAGAGGTATTTAACCTAAAGCTGCCTTACAGTGACTCAAAATACTAAGCAAGAGATATTTTAGGTAGTGTAGTGATACCGGATCACATTTTTTATAGAAGTAATTTTTTTAGAGATAGAAAAATGGATTTGTTGCATAAAAATGAAAATACCGAAACACTTAAGCACTTCCTTACTCATTGTGTTTTTGCTTCTAAGCCTACTATTATTTTTGTATAAATTCCACATTCATAACGGAACCTAAACGTTATATAAAAACTGTTAATAACGCAATGTACTATGTTTAAAAAGTAAAATATTCCTCCCCTAAGCTCGGGTAAGCACAACAATTAACTAACTCTATGATTCCAATTTCACACGTTCTTTTTTCATCCAGGAAAATATAATATACATAATTGTATAGTATAGCCCTTATATGGTACCGTTTTTTATTGTTTTTTATTTACTAATAGTTTTCAAGTAGCTTATTCGTATTATTAGAATAACTTAAAAACTTAAGAACTTTACTTTTATTTTCTTTCTAGGCTTTGCAAATGGATCGGGATAAAATATCTGATTAAACTACATACTATCTCTTTCTACTAGATATATAAATCAATATAAAAGTATCAGTGTGTATCTATCGATCTTATTTCATTCTGAAATAAATATTATTTCTTTAAAATCCCTTCTTTTTTTTTCGTACCAGCTTCCAGCCAATTTAGTTTCAATTCGGCAAATCCAATTAGGCCAATTCAGTGAAATTTTTGGGATAAAAATTAGTTTTTCCCCTTTTTCTAGCTCTGTACAAAATATCATTTCAATCGGTCCAATAGTTTAGTCATGTTTGCGTTACATACATACAGACAGAGTAGCTTTTTCATTTATTATAAAATGAAAGTTAGTACGGCTTGTTAACTTGAATTACGGTCCCATCCGGCAGAAAGCATGAAACTTGGCATACATGTAGCTTTTCTATATGTGCTTCAATATCGATAGGGAAACACGCTGGGAAATGGTTTCTTCCCCCCCCTTCCCCCCATTTTACCTCCCTCATTTTGTTTTTTTTCATTTTCTACAAAAACGGAAGGACTTATGAGTTTACTTTTTAAGGACCAAATAATCGTCGATAAATTACCTACAAAACGATACCACATTTATAGTTATACGACTAATATTTTCTTATAAAAAGCTGTCATTATATTGTGAACTTATGAAAAAATTGTCACTTTTTTTCTTTTTTCTTCACTTAATGCTAAATTTAAGGTGTTGTGATAAAATCAACTGAAAAGGTGTAAAACTATATACATCTAGCTACAAAACGATACCATGCAATTTATTGTAGAAGGTTTGGTTCCCGAGTTACAGCCCAACACACGGCTCACGGCGTCTGGCTCAACGAAATAACTCCTTTTTTTGCGTCCATACAATGTTTACAAGAACTGTTTAAAATCACGAATATCTTTATAGGTATACCACTAGCATTCCAATAACTTAATAAAATAACCAGTGATGTCCAGTGAAAATTACACATTTATTTACTTATATTTATTTAAATTAAAATCGCAGGTATCTCCCCCGCACTTACAGAGGCCAGTACAAAAGGGAGCCCTGACTTCCTACATAGACATCGACCTGTAATGCAGCCGCGGCAGGAAACACTTAGTTAACTCCTTTACGGATGCTGCGGTTTCTTTGATCGTGCTTCATAATGGAGTCCAGACACCGTTTTCTTTCTTCCATCCCCAATTTTGGAAGTTGGGATATTCAGGGTTTGCATCAAGCTCTGACCCCAGATGAATCCTGCTTGCAAACATGCCCGTTTAGTATGCTCTAACAGAGCATTAAATGTGGGTGGAAGCCTATCCATGGCCCGTCCCTTAATGAATAATGCCTTCCTCGCTTGATTGATGTCTTCTACATCACTTGTTTTATCATATGTCAAGATAACATATCTTGACAAAAGATCCAAATGATGATTTTCAATCGCATTTACAGGCTGTGATAATTCTTTGAATATTTTGGTGACTTCGGGGAATGATTCCCATGCTTTCCAAAACGACTTCTTTCCTTTTCCACCGAAGCCCGATACAGTGTCACAACCAGTAAACGCATGGTAAAACAGAATGCCACTGCATATTTCTGGACCGAGTGCATTAGCCAGTGGATGGATAGCGATACTACGTGTAGCTTTACCGACACCGAAGGATATCCAAAATTCTTCTTCTTAAAACTTCATTTTTTTGAGTTCACCATACAGGTAAACAGCTATCACAACTACATCCGTATCCACAGTTCTTATTAAAACCTTCGTGTGACCGTGCTTCACAGCGTGAAAAACATGGAGGAGGATTCTGGAGTCAGCTTCTTCTTGTTCAGACTTCAGGGAAGCTACGTCTGTGGTATCATTGCATACAACTTCTTCACCTTTAGTTGCAACAATAGTTTTTATGTCATGTTTTTCCTGGAGTCCGTCTGCTAGAAAATTAAAAAGTTCAACTTTAATTTCCGAAGAGCGTAGAAATGATTGCCAGTTTCTTGGCAGCTTGCCTGCTGCTGTGACTCTTTGTAGAATGCCTTGTCCTCGCTTTTCTCTAGTATTATTCTTGAGGCTG
The DNA here is from genome assembly GCA_951802225.1 of Euspilapteryx auroguttella. Taxonomy (NCBI): domain Eukaryota; kingdom Metazoa; phylum Arthropoda; class Insecta; order Lepidoptera; family Gracillariidae; genus Euspilapteryx; species Euspilapteryx auroguttella. Next base: position 4,255,720 of record OX637664.1, on the reverse strand, counting down.
TCATCTTTATAAACATCACAAATTACATCTTCTCTCTTACCTTTTTGGTTCGTTACATAGTTTATAGAACTATGGCGGTAGTCTTCAAATCAAACGTTATATTAGTCCCTGCAGTGGTAACATGACGAAAATTTGTCGACTTTGTCGTATCTATCTGTCACTTTTGTCGATCGTCTCCATAAATTTTCCCGCATTGAAATGTCAAAAGCGATTAAAAGTGACAGTTAGACACGACAAATAGTCCGTCGTGCTGCGGGGGCTGGCCTTATCATTTGAACGACAGCTTAGATGGTCCTCTAAAAATGATGCAGTGAATTCTGTAGGACCTTCCATCTCCGTAACAGAACTTTCATTTTGATACTCTTCGTTTTCATTTTTCTATAAACATTTTAGGAGTTCTGATTTTACCACCGGTCTTAAGTTTCGTGTCTCTGAGAGGGACGGTGGGAACGGTTGATTTTCGTGACTTACTTACCTATTGAATTAGCACTATAAAGCTTACTTATAAACTTAGCTCTATAACATGGTTTCGCACTTAGTAAAATACTCCGTAACACAACACGTGTAAACGTGTAATGGAAATGCGAGCGAGATGATACGTAAGTGCAGACGCAGTGAGTGATACGTGTTACGACTGGTAGTCCGGACAGCTGAATGACTGGCGGGCAGCCGTGCATGAGCATCGTACGCTACTCCCCCCTCACACTTTTTTTTTAGGCGGGGAAACTCCTAACGAGTACCCTGCGACCCCGGAGGGAGTCGCAGGGTTATGTGGGGTTCGCACCCACTAAAACCCCGCCGGTGTCCATCTCGGCTGTTTGCAAGGGGGTCACGGGAGATCTCTCGAACTTTGTGTTCAGCTCCGCGACCCCCTCCAGCATTGGTTGAGTAGCCTCTTCACGGGGGGACAGGTGGTGGTAGTCCCCCCTGAGCGCGGATGGCTCTTCCTACGCTCGACTACGGAACTGGACACCGCGTTCCGCCGCCCTTAACGGGACCGTTATATGACTACACGAGGCTCCCGCCTCGTGCACCCAACGACCCCGGGGTCCCCTCTTAGTCGCCTCTTACGACAGGCCGGGAATACCTCAGTCCTATTCTTCGACCCGGTACTGCAGGGCGCACTCCCCCTCACCCTCACCACCACCGCACCGGCTACAGCTTCATAGTTGGCCCGTGTTAGTGACCGTTTTAATATTATTCCAATTATTTCTTGCAAAAGTTAAATATATTTATGCATATTTGGAAAACTATAAGTCCTACCAACATGAAACCAAAGACTATTTTGTAGATAATTTTATAAAGAATAAATTATCTTTTGACAGATTTCTCCTAGCTTTTGTAGTTTTAAAAAAAAATTAAAAATACTACGATTTGGGACACAAAAAGGGGGGGCGAGAGGGGAAAAAACAGTGTTTCAGCCTGTTTCTCCTTCAATATTAAATCACACATATTAAAGCTACCTGCATGCCAAGTTTTATACTTTCTGCCAGATGGGACCGATATTCGTATTTTTTAAAGCTAACAAGCCGTACTAAGTAGTAATTAGAGTCAAATAAACTTATAAGAATAGAAGACGACATAAAACACCTCTTAAAATTGTTAACAAGCATCGCATCCGGCTGCGCCCGCCTCATTAGTGATTCTGGGTCGGAACTCGCGGATCGCAAATAGCTAATTGTACGAGATAAGTGCAAACGAGAACGTTACTGCAAGTATTTAGTTGAATTCCGCAATCGGGTTCGGCAATCGTTTTAACCCCTTGTTTAAACGTTTGTTTATCGAAGGTCTTTTAATGTTCGTGTGTGTGTGTTAGTTGTGTGTGAAAGTGCCTTTATGGAACAATACCTTTCCGATTTGAAAAGTGACGGTTTGACAATTTTCGGTTTCAGTTCCAGATTCGAAATTGTTGTTATTGACGCCGTTCTTACCTGAAACAAATAATAAAATAAGGTTAATATAATTGCATCACAACCAGAGTACAAACACATGTAAGCTCAGATAACAAATATCGATAGCCATCATATAAAGGTTGCCCCCATCTGGAAACGAACGCGAAAGTTACAGTAAACAACTGAACTCCGGGTTTTTTTTTATATTCCTACTAAATTTGTATATCGATTAATTTAAATGTTGTTTTGCCTTTAAAGTATAACATTAACGAATATTTGATTTTAAACTGGCCGTTAGTGTAATCGAGAAATAGAGGCAGAAGAAACTGCATAAAATATTTATTGTACTGAAATGCTTAAATCAATTGCAAGCAAGAGATGTTATATTTTTATAACGATATCGTTAGGAATATTATAAAACTTTACTGCCTTTATAGGTTCATCGGCCATGCAAATAGTGAAAATCCGCCATTCTATTTTTAAAATTGCCGTAACGGCAACTTGCCGCCTGAACGCCCCCGAATTCTGTAGGTTGCCAGAATGTTTGCCAGTTGCGAAAATAGAACGGATATTGCTCGTTCCTCTCGTCGGCCATTCTGTTCGAAATTTGAATTTTGCCGGTTAACTGGTCACTTCCGGCGGCGATAGATCGCTTTGTCTGCACTAGCCGCTGATTGGGAAACTAGAGGTGGGCGTTAACGTTTTAATTTGTCTTGTTAACTTGGCGTGGTCATAATGTTTTGAGCGGTAAATAGAGGATACGTTTCGTAAATCAAGTTATTTAGGGGCAAGTTAGCTTCAAATTCTAGCTAGTAAGAGCTTTAATATATGCATTTTAGCGTGTGTAGGTAGGCCCAACTCAGAAAGAGGCATTATCTTTAAGAGTCTACTACTGTTTATCATAAAAAAAACTCTTTGATCATTCAAAAACCCAATTTACAGTGTAGTTTTACAATCTTAGAACGCTATAATAGCACAGCAGACGGAGAAAGGGACGGCTTCATGAACCGTGCTCTACCTATAGTCTGTTCTCACACGCGCGGCGACCCCGAACGCACGGGGAGTTTGCTTCGCTTTGACTCTACACTACAATCTCTACATTGCATGTGTGTGCGTTTACGTGTACTCAACACGTGCCTGAAGAAAGCTGCGGTTCTGTTAATATTGTAGAGTTTTCGTATTCACCTGTGTAGAGCTGTAATGAATAGGTATTATTATAGATATTATAGATGTAGGTAGGTATGATTTTGTAGAGTTTTCATAGGCGCTAATGTAGAGTTAGTTTGTGCACGCAAACTACATAGATCGTTATTTTTGTCTGTTTTTGCATTTTATATATTATTTAAGTATTAATAAAAAGTTTATTAGAACAGGACGAGAACACAACTTACCAAATTTGATACTATTTCTTTGTTCAAATTAATTTGCAAACATTATTAGCATATAAATTGGTCTAACATATGTAATGTTTCAAAACCGTTTCTAATGCCAACCTTTTGAAGATATTTAAAACTCGAGAGAACGGTTGTACTGAGGCTGATTTTGGTTCAAAAAAGTCCAGGGAAGGTTTTAACGGTGAGAAAATATTGAAAACTCACTTAGCGGACGAAGTGGCGGGCACAGCTGGTGGGGAATATTTAAGTCAGCGTAGAAAAATTAAAACATTCATATATACAAAAGAAATATGGAATTCCTTTAGTAAAATGCCATAAAAATCTACAGTATAATTCTTAAAACGCACGTGTGTGTGTGTGTGTTAGGCACAGATACACAGAACATCTTAAGTGATCGCGTCTCGGGTGGGTGCCTTCGCTAATTGCAGTCGAGAGCGGCGACCCGTGAAGACAGTTAGGTGAGGGCAATGAGGACCGATAGACCGAGAGACCAGGGTGCACTGATTTGTTATACTTGCCTTGGCTACGTACTAGCACTTGACAAAAAAAAAAAAAAGAGAATTCAGAACAAAAAAGAAATTCAGCAAATTATAGCAAATTCAGCAAAAGGTAAACGTTCGTTTTTTAAATTGACTTAGCATTTATTAATATTAAAAATTTGCGGCTAGTGGATTGGCTACGTTGTTTCAATTAACTCCAATATTTTATGCCCTTTTTTATTGGTAATAAAAATTTATTAAAAAAATTGTAATACATACAACTTAGGAGAAAAAAGTAGTCAGTTTTAATAATGTTCGAGTGTAATTTAAATAACAGGATAATAAATGTATGACCAAATTAACAAATTAACTTGTAAGTTCTTAGTTGGAAGCAAGTTACGCATCACGTGCTACCTAATGCACATTTAATACCTTAAAAATATGACAACTATTTGACCATAATTCGACTTCACGTATACTTACTATAATTCAGCTTTACGTAACCGAGGCAAGCTTTTCCGATTTATTTAATGTTAGAAGAAAAAAAAACATTTATACATTAAAAAAAAAAGACTTTTCTCCATCTGTATGAGTTACGCAATCCCTCCTAAATTTCTGAACGATATGACTGAAAATTGTTAAGTAGTATTGGTTAGAACCACGAGACGGACATAAGATACTTTTATCCCTATTATAAAATCGAACTAGAACAGAAATATGGGATTTTAAGGAAAATTTCAGTAAATTTTGGAAATAGTAAATACTTTTCAGGAATTAATCGAAAAGGCTTTAAGCTTCGAATAAATTATTAACTTATATATGCCCAAACGGCTTATTCTACCTAGCCAAATCAGAAATTATTACACTTCCATTTTCAAAAGTAATTCTAAATTTAAATCCAAATAGTATCGGTCGAAGGTCGCCCGCGCCCGACACGCGTCGCCGGCGCCGCACCCACCGCCCGCAAACTTCTGGTGCAGAGGAAAATACAGGATACACTCAAATAAAATTCATTATTCTATTTTATAAGTTTTCTTGTAGAAAAATACTCGGCCATATGTGGGTCCAGTTCGATGCACTGATGCCTCTCGTGGGCTCAGTGAATTTGCTGGTACCACTGTTTAAAGTACCTACACCTGAGCTTATTAATAATAAGTATAAGTTTAAAATTGAAGTCTCCATCTCATCTCAAGTTGTTTAGGTTGCGGGTTATTTTTAATCAAAGAGTTCTAATCTAAGTACACATTGAGTTATTTTATTTTCCATGCTTTCATTCAATCAGTACATCGAATATGTTTTTATCCGAGAGTGGCTTGTCCGTCTGAGTGTGACGTGTCGGCCGGATGGGCGGGGCTCTCTATCACAAATTGAAATTATGCTAAACACTTTTTTCTATGATTGTACCAACGTACAGGTACAGTCAGGCAGATTGAGTTTCTAAAGAAGGTGTACTTTCCTCGTGCCAGTGGAATTCCATTCTGATTGACCAAATCGGCGATTATAAACCTGTTTAGTTCATTTTCAACGAAATTGTGAAAGGTGCTGAGCTGAATAACCCACCCGACCGTTACGCCGAACTTCGTACCGCAGCCCTATCAATGTAATTTTTTTATCGATAGGTATTTTTGTACCTTAAACTGTTTAATGTACTTTGTATCATAAGTTATCCTTGTATGCAATAAAGTGTTTTCTATTCTATTCTATTCTACTTAGCTTTTAACTTTTCTTGAAAATACACTACTTTATCAAGGTTAATGTAAAAAAAAAGGTAGGTATCCAATGATAACATATTTTTTCAAATCGCTCCAGTAGTTTCGTAGCCTATTTTAATCAAAAAAAAAATCAAATTTTCAATATGAATGTAGATGGGTTTTAGGTGGTTTTATAATATCTCGCTCACTGTAGGTATGTATTATGCTATTATGTAGGTATTTTGACACCGTGCCTGCTGTTGCCACCGCCCACTCCCACTGTGATTCATACCAATTTAACTATTTTGCTATTTCATCAATGTAGAGAGAGATATTAAAATTATAAATTGTGAAATTTTCGGGCCATAATTAGTTAGGTTTTGAAATACCGGAGTTAATTAGATCGAAGTCGTAAAAAAGTTTTTAAATCAAGGAGTTTTCATCCTTAATTACGCACAAGATGAAAATACTGCTAAAGCACCAAAGAGAAGCTAGATTTTTGTTAAAATAAAGTTATATTGTACTCTCAAACATATCAAACCCATGGAAAAAAACACTTTAACAAATCCCTATCACAAAAAAACGGATAAAAAAAATTCTTACGTAGTTTTTTATTGTAAGTATTCTTTATTAAAAGAGGCACTTGACAAAGACCGTTATATTTATATAAGTATTCAATTATTATTCCGAATGAGAACTGACTAAAACCTCTTTTAGAGTAAACGTAGACCAACCGAAGACCACCCTAAAACATCAACTTTTACCTATCTAAACTAACTTTTTAGTGTACATACATAGATGACCACTTAATAGAATAACTAACCAATCAAAAACCCCAATTCGTATTAAAATAAAATTCAAAGAACAGTTATAGTAAGATTGTAATCTGTAGTCATGACTCTTTGATTAACTTCATCGGTTGTTCACCGAGCTTTACCATTCGAGGCCTGTCAAAACTCGTGTACATATTTTTGTTTGTAAAAAATAAAAATAAAAACAAAAAAAAACTTAACACGTAAAACCGAGTCCCAGTTTAACCTTAGTCTAAATGTCACAGTTTTTTATGAGCACGAGTGGATGTTGTGCTTTATTATTTTTTTTTTAATAATTTCTCTTACTTTATTATCTTGGTTGTATAGAAGACATTGCTTTGAATAATAAGGCCCCTTTTACATTTTTCGGTGTGAATTGTTTCCTATTCTTAGATATTATGTAGTGATTGATCTAAATGAAATCGATGGATCCGTCGCTTTGATAAATTTTGTTATTAATCTTTAGACTGCCACTTAAAAAATATAATAAATTGAAAAATATCTCTTGTTTTTTACTCAACATTATTTTATCTGATTAACAAGGTAGTTTTTTTCGCACTAATCTACTTAGTTACCCAAAATAGCATATCAGCGATCTTGTATTTACGTAAAAAAGCAAAGCAAAGCTTTAAATAATCCTAACAAATGATTTGGAACCAAGGATACAGGCCATGACTTGGACTAACATCAAGATCTTAAATGCCTTGTTTGATACATTAAGTTAAAGTGTTAGTGTTGTTCGGCAGACCAAAGAACACGTGGCACCACTGATTTATCATTACATAGTATGAAAAAAAATCCCTTACACTCTCTGTCTGTCGCTATATAAGCTTCAATCTTTAAAACTATGCAATAGTTTTTTTTTAATAGATTTAACAGGAAGGTTTATATTTCATACATTCTCAGCATAGTATTAGTAACAGGTAAGGTTTTCGAAGTTCGCCGGGTCTACTTGTTAATAATAAACCATACTTATTATTATAAATGCGGTAGTAACTCTTTCTGTCCGTGTGTTACGCAATTACGTTTAGGCATCGATATGGTAAAAACCATGAGACAGACTTACAGTACACTTTTTATCGCGAAAATATCATGGCTACGGAAAGAAAATTTGGATTTTTTGCGATTTGAAGAAGATTTGCGCTGGCGAAGTAGCGGGGCGCACCTTGGCGATCTTTTGGGGAGGCCATGTCTTTCGGCTGAGATGATGTTGACGATATTTTGTACTATCAGCTGTTAACCTACTCTCGTCACAACTCGCCCAGTCCAAACGTAGCTTAGCCACGTTGTTACAAAACAGTTCAATCGAGCATGACTTTTAATTTCAGCCGACCCCCATGCAGCCTTATAATATAATACGCATATTAATATCTTTTGTGTCGATGACGTATCGATTTTTGGCCTCCTTTGATCGGGTTTTTGTTATGGTAATAATTGGATAAAATGCTAATAATAGGGTTAAGAAAGGACCGTCACAATATTTGAGTGATTCTACGCCCACCTATTTTGTCACTGGGTATGTTGGTTAAAACTAAGCTTTCGAAATTTAAATTTATTTTAGGCGGAATATCGGCGGATATGATGTTAAGACTTCTAAAAAAAAGTAAAATATCTAAAGTTGTAAACTATTTTTAATAACAGCACCGGCAAATTGATATCATTGATTATTTTGTAAGCGGATTTTTTTCCGCTAGTTCTGCTAAAAAATTAAAAATATTTAAAATTAAATAATTTCTCATACGTGCCCAAAAAATTATTTCCGATTATTTTACTTATTGTGCCCGATTGGTGCACAACTTGCGAAAAGGGTTAACATATACAAATTCAAAATAATTGAATAAGTATCTTCTTCATATTTAGAAATTCCTCATAAATTTTTGATAGCTGGTAAAGCACAGATTTTCCATCGCAGGTGCAGGTGCAGGTGCAGGTGCAGGTAACCATAAATACTTGTTACAAATATTAATACAGCAGACAGTATCTCTTGTCTGTCGCCCCGTGATGGATTCAGCGCCCGGCGGCCGCCACCGGCGACAAATGATGCTAGTGTTGTGTTTTATCGATACTTTAGGATTTTAGGCATTTACTAATATTAAAATTCAATAAGAAAGAATACAGTTCCCCAAAGTCATCTTCCCCGACTACGACGGCACTGTTGTTTCATCAATTCAAAGTGAGAAAATAGATTCAGTTTTGTTTTGACCACCGGGTCAGATAAGTTTGTGGTACTTTATATTTTAATACACACACATTGCATTACATAATGTTGTTTTATAAAATAACATTCTAACATCCGTAATAAAGATTTCTTATTATGTATTAACATTAAGACATATAAAAACAAAAAAAAATTATAGAGAAATTTGTTTAACCTTAAAGCTTTTGGATTATAAAAAGTAACTAGCCGACAGGGCGAACTTCGAAACGTGTTACACACTACACCTTACAGCTCTAACATTAATATTGTGAAAGCCTACTGATACAATTATTCGATAATACTACCAACTTTACAGGTTGACCCGACTAGACTTGTACCTATCTACCTGGGGCCTATTTAATATAACTTACAAATTGTAGAATTGTAATTGTAATTTACAGGCTACAATTTACAAGTTTCTGTTTAGTAAAAAAATCGAGTTACAAGTTTACAATTGTAGAAAATTTACAAATTGTAGAATTGTAGCTACAATTTTACAAATCTCTGTTTAATAAAGGTTTTCTTCTTACAGGTGAAAACTTACATATTTGTAGAGAAAGCAGTTTTATTGAACGCACAATTGTAATTAAAAGTTTACATATTTGTAAATTGTAGTAAAATTTCTACAGGTGGACTGTCATGTGTCAGATATTTACAATTTAGTGCATCAGTCTATAGGTGATTATTTTTGGAAAAAAACGTATGAGTAGTTAAGTAGTTAAAGCATTTAGTTATAGGTTTAGTTAGACTATTCTGTTTTAAGTACTACAACTGCACTGTTTGTTTTTAGAATACTATTTGAAATACTTAAAAATGACTTGACCAATATTTGACTGCTCCGTGGCTCAGTTGGCCACTGCCAACACATCACTATGTGGACTGAGTAATCGTGTGCACCCGGGTTCGATTCTCGGGCGGGGCGAATATTGATATTATGAATATCGATGTTTGTTTTCGGTCAGGGTGTAATGTTCATCTCTGTGTGTGTCGGGCACCCTAGATACAGGTTCTTCCTAGTTAGGGGCTCTCAGTGTGATGTGTTATTATTATTTTATTATTTATCATTAATATCTAACGCACTAGGGAGCCCTTTTTTTGATAAAAAGCCTTACTTTGATGTGATTTATTTTTAAAGTGGCGTCACTTTTCGCGTTAAAGGACTCTTAACAAGTTTCTTAATTTTTAATTTCGTATAAACTTGCAGCTACAAATATCATTAAAATCTGCAGGGTTTTTCTAAACTTGAATACTTTTATTAAACGACACTTGTAATTGGAATAGGTAATAGTAAGATTGTAACCTTTAAAATTGTAAAATTGTAAGGTTTATTAAACAGCACTTGTATTATTAAACAGCACTTGTAATTGGTACAATTGTTAGGTTTTTACCTGTAACATTTTTACTATTTGTAAGTTTTATTAAACAGCACTTATAAAAAAACCTTGCATATATGTAGCTTTTTTTCACAATTGTGGACTTGTAAGTTATATTAAATGGGGCCCTGGTTTCGGTTGCAGAAGGGCGTATTCACCTACAAATCAGGCAAACAGCGCTTGTTTATACTTTAAGCTGGTTCGAAAATTGTATAAAAAATACCTGCGCGGACGCTGGTTCCAACGCGAATGTCAGCGCATGTATTTCCCATACATTTTTTGAACCAAGTGTGTAAAACAATAATGGTTTTATCAGAAATTAAAACAGTTAACAGCCATTTTGGGATTAAGATCACAAAAGCTACACAAGGGAAGAATTTAGCTTAACGAAAATCGAACCAAACAAATTTTTATTTTTGTTTCGCTATTAATTTACTGTGTACAAATTTAAGGAAAAAACGCAGCATAGAAACATAAACCAAAACTACCTATTCTATCATTAAATTTATGAGAATGCATGATAATCTTTACCATTAAAAAATGGCATGTCCAAAAACAACGGTCCTTTAAATAAAAGCTACACACTATCAACAAAAGTTTAATTGATCGATTACATTCCGACCTCCCAAGCTCCTTGCTCTCACTAGAGGAAAAAAAAAAGAAAAATATAGTGAGAATGATAAATAGTATTTCTTAATCCGACTTATCGTTGTACGGCCTCCGGGCGCGGTCGAAAAATTATAGATGGCTTCTGTCCAACAGATAACACTTCTTGGTAATGGGTGATAGTTAGCTCTAGCCAGCCAGTGTCACTTTTTTTTTTCTTTTATTTTTGGTCATGTCACGGCTATTCAAAATTTGAATTTTTACCTTGTTAAGCTTCCGGGTCGTTAAGTTGATGCCAAGTGAATCGTGATTCATGTTCTAAAAATAAAATACTTATTTGGTACCATAACTAAAGGGGACCATGTGCACCTGTTATATTTTAATGCCAGTTCCTTCAAAATATATTATTTGTCAAAACAATCTATTGAGGGTTTTTGTGCAATCAAAGCGGTTTAACCCCCCAAAATGGTTTTCCTTGTGATCGTCTCTCAGTTGCGAGAGTTTTGTCTGAGATAAAAAGTTTCCAAAGAAAAACGTCCACGTGCAAAACATAACTGTTCAAAGCCGTCGGGAGTCTGTCTAATGCCATTATAAGAGCGCCTAAACCTAGCCTAGCTCATTAAGATGCAAAAAAAAGATTAGACAACAAACGGTGGCACTCCGACACGACTTCTAAATGTCAGATGTCGTCACAGACATTAACTGAATTGACTAGAATTGTCTATTCGGTATATTCTTAATAATGAAAGTTTTACAAGAGCTGATTGTCACCTCTATAAAATCCTTAGTTTAATTTTAATATCGTTGTATCTAATAAATTAAAATATACTTTGTGCAGCAGTCTAACTCAAAACTCGTGAATTATTTGTTGCCTTTAAAGAGATATTATTTCTTTTGATAGGTTGATGAAGATGAAAATTAGTATTGGGTATTATACATTGAACCACCTCTGAACATCACCGAGGTTTCAGGCATAGGAGTGAACGCTGATATAATAAATGTTCGATTTCTGGGTGTGGATATATATATGTATTCGTATGTGTTTTAGATATTTTGGACATGGTCTGATGCGCTATAATTATTAATAAAAAAAAATTAAGAACATTATATCACCGACTTATCTATTACACGGTCAAACCATCCAACAGCTGGTCTCAATGTACTACATCTCTAAAATCTACCAAAGGACAAGGTCGCTCCATCACCCATTCAGCCTCTAACAATGCAAGTCAACGACCAGTCCAACAGATTAGACGACAAAATCGCGCATCTGTTACGTAATACCAGAGACAATACGGCATAACACCACAAACAATGGGCCAAACATTACTACGAACAAACAATGCTAAGTTCATTGAGACCTTTCCATCTTATCAATTGAGATAAAAATCTGAAAACAGCTGATGGGACAATGTGACGCTGCTAAGTTAAATGGCTTGGTACTGAATGAGAATTGATTGTTGAAGAGTTGGCAATGCAAATCGACAGCGTTGTACGTGGTTGTTTGATGTAAATCTTTGCTGTAGATATTTGAATCAGTGTTAGATTCTGAATGTTAACTAGAATATAGGTCCTCCTGTTACTTGTATGAGTAAATGCGTGATATTCAGTCTTAATTGAGATACGTCTAATAACTAAAATTCTCTGATATTTTTTATAATTAAGAGGGTAAGTCTTTTATCTAAATAAAAGATAATAATTTTAGAATCTTTTAATGGAAACTAGTATACCTATGTTTTTGATTTTGTTGAAATTGTTTTTGATGAATATTTCTCTCTCTCTATATTTCATGAACCTTTTTATTTATCCACTTAAGTATCTGTTAACACATGCCTTTACAAAAAAAATCGCAATCTCGCCTACCGACACAGCCATCTCATTCCCCCAGTCATTTGTTTACAAACCTAAACACTTTCTAACAAAAACAAAACAGATGATGCTATGAGTGAATGAACTGAGCCTGCCTTGAGGAACTCCTGGCTGATGTTAGCGCAAATAATAAAAGAACAATGCCCTATTGTTGTCGGGTGACGTCACAGAATGAATATAGGTCAGTTCGGACCCAAATGTGGTTAACAGAAACAGCTGATCGTGGGAAGGCACTATTGTTAGGGAGCAGGTTCACAAGCGATCATCTTTGGTTGTGATGTGATAGAGGCAAGATACCTTTATTGTGCTGTAGATGGAGCTTTTGAAATGGGTCAATAGAGGTACTTGCAATTGATGGTGCCTTCAATGTCCATGCGCCCCCTTACCGCAACAATGCGATAACAGAGAGAGAGCTATTTTTTTTTATGAATTTTGATTTTTGGGGGAAATCGTTTTTAACTATATAAATTTAAGCAAATCACAACAATTTTAATGTCCATTCTTCAGAAATAAATAATCTAGGTTTATACGTTTTCCTTTTAAATTTAAATATGTAAATTAAACAATTTTATACAACCTAATTTTTATCAACAATAATCTGTATTTCAGCGGCATATAAGTCTGAATCTAATGCGAATTTCAAAAAAAAAATAACAAAAGAGCAAACCTTGTTTTTTAAAGTGTTAGTAACATACTAAAATTTCATGGCGATTGTAAAATAATTAGTAGTGGAAAAATGTTTTCTCTTTTTGTATGGACGCTTACGGGATATACCGTCGCCGTCTTAAAAAGTCGTTGATCTTTAAATTAGTTTGATCTAAAGGTTACTCAAAAAGTAAGAAAATAAATAATCTCACGCCTTTTATTCCCGAAGGGTTAGGTAGAGGCACCAGCTCAAGAGTTAAGCCACCCACGTTTAGCCGAGTTTATGTTTTATGCTCAAAAAGTAACTTCGGTATAAAGACAGTCTAATCAAAAAATGCTTTGGTAAGTACGATATTGTGACTTTGTTTTAACAAAAAAAAAGAGTTTTTCTTACATTGGAAAATCAAGAAGATTGACAATAACCTAAAATCGATATTTCTTTCTAAATTCAAACCGAAATAATGTCTTCTTTCGTTAACAAATTATCAAAAGAGTTCATATCGGAGCGTCCTCAACGAAGACCGGGAGTGAATGCCCCATCAGGAATCCAAGTAGTAGTCCAAGCAAGTTGCCAGTTGCGAGACAATAGTACATTGTTTGTTTTCGGTTTCGAGCTTGCGACCGATCAGGTGGACTACTATGGTTTCTTATTGTTGAGATTATTGATCACTATTGCAAGAAAAAAAGTAGTAAAGTTCAACGAGTTAGATAGCATGAGTTGTTTTTTCTTTTACTAAAATGAAAATTTTACTTCGTATCGATATGTTTAATAATCGTAGGATATAGCTTAATTTCTAAACAAAAAAGGAAGCAATATGGCCCAATACAATGGTGGTAAACCAAAAAATTCTAAACCCAAATCTGAATTTAAACTCCATGATCAATTATTAAGAAAATTTATTAGAGCTACTAAAAAGTCAAGAGAGCCAAAGTGAAAACTTCTCATTCAGAATAAACATGTCCGCCATTTTTGTCTCAACAATAAAAGTCTACTCGAGTTGTCTTCGAGTATGGTGACGATGGTATCCCATCAGTGCATGCAATTATGTCATGCCCGTGTCCACGCGCCGGCCGTCTCGACTTTGTTTACCGATTGTTCTGTATCTCGTTCTAGGTGCATCATGAACAGTTTGCTGATGCGATTGTATTGGCACTGTCACTCTCTATAGGAACCATTAGTGGATATCGTTCCGTTTTTTTTATTTTTCCATCGTTCTTTTGATCTTTGTCGCCTGAAACTTTTTATATTTTGTTTGCGCATGATTTTTTTAATGTTTATTCGGTTTCGTGCCCGCACTAGTTACCACTAAGGAGTCAATATACTATTACAATGGTTTTTATTTTTTAACGAAAAATCTCAGACACTCAAACCACTATTATAGACAAAACAATATTATAAAAAAGTATTGATATGTTTTTTAGTCATTTAGGAAAATTTCAAGTACCTAATAAATAAATAAAGAGTTATGTTGTTACTTTATTTTGTACGTTAATTGTAATACGTAATCGCATCTTAAACTTCAGAGAAATGAAGTTATAATCCTGTTATTCATAAAAAGTTAAAGAGTGTTTTAGTTATTTGACGTATGTCAATTTAGACTGGATTTCACAAATTTACCATATAACAAACCAGAGAAGTAGACCTTCACTAAAGCTACCTAAAATCTACTGTATCTTTTTGAATAACACTGTATGTCTCTGAAGTTTAAGATGGGATTATGTATTACAATTAACGAACAAAATACAGTAACAACATAACTCTTGATCACGGATCTTCAAGTATTCCCCGTTTCAACTGCAGTTACAGTGATCTACCATGCAAATAGATAATAAACAATCAGCTGACATGTTTTTAACCTTCGAGAATGAATAAATATTAAATGAAATGGCGTAGTATCTGCCCGGTCTAGGTCATTATCATTAAGTGTCTACCTGAAGGTTGCAGCTGCAGACATAACTGTACTTCATTCGTACCTCATTCCTGTAGCGATCTCTGTAAGCAGCATTACAAGATTGCAACTTTAAAGTTTCTCTCTCATGTGCCCAATAAATCAACTTTTCCCATCACTGGCAACACTGTAGCCGTCGTAAACCCACAGTTACGCCATAAAATTATACCGAAGAGATAATTCGATCGGTTCGCGGAACGTGGATTTGAGTTTGAAAAAAGAAAAAAAAATCGGGCGTGAAAATCACGCTTCAAGCTGCCAGTATTTTAAATACTGGCAATTTTTTTTTAAATATTGACAGACCTCAAAATACGCATTGCTCCAGAACGCTCTCAAATCTACACTTTGTAAGTACTTGGTCCGGTCGCGTCGTAAAAGGAATTCGTTCAAGCCGAGAAAGCTCGCATAATAATAAAAACTGCTGCATGTGTCAGTAATTTGAGATACGGTTTACGTTTCTTCATAAATAACAAATACCCTTAAAAACTGCTATGAGAGCCAGGTTTAACATAACTGAGGTATAAAAGGTAGAGTTATGATTTAAACTTGAATTTTAAGAAAACATAACGAAATGTGAAAAGGGCATCGACCGGCCGCCATAGCACCAGAAATTTTTGCAAATCATGTATTATATCCTCGATATACAAGACCTTCCTCTGGCATTCCCTATTTACAGAGAACCTCTAAGTTTTAAAATTACACAAGATTTTCAAGACTTTACCACCAATTTAAATACTTTTAATCTAAATAATTCTATAATTTTAGTAATCCGGCAGGTAAATAAATGTCTTATTTACGCCTAAACATCCTATCTCATTGAATTTTTTGTTAAGTTGAAGGATAGCTATCTTTCAGCGTAACAGAATACTAAGCGTTACAAACTAGGACAAATCCCGGTGAACCAGGACGTATGGCAGCCCTAAGCTAGAGTTACACGGTAAGTTGATGACCTCAGGGTTCCAGCCTGGTGTGTCGTTGTTGAGCTTTCTAGAGAAATAAGGTCCGGGGCGTGCATAATCCGGCGACGAGAGAAGGTGTGCGCGCGGCTGTAAACCAAGGCTTAGGGGACACACGGGTCGAGAGAACAGCATAATATGCTATAGCACGATTACTTGTTGAAGTCAATTTTTATTTAGTAATACATTGATTGCAATTAGCTATGTCGTTAACAGCAATTTCTTCCTGACAGCCCATCGTTTGTTAACGATACATTATTATAATTATTTATATTAATTATTATCGTGTTAAGAATTAGTTTTAGGCTATGTGTTGAAATAAATTAATGACTATTATACATAAATCTCGACAAAATAAAATTTTGTAACCCATCGATAATATTTAAAATCAAAGTATTCTATTAAAGCTTCAAACTAAAACAAAAGTTGTTAAGTAGTCTATAGCGAATTGTAAAATTTGTAAAACCTGGTCAACTGTGGCATTAGCTTATAGTTTCACATTTTCTATTATCGCAATGTTTTATAGACCGAGTATCCTGTGCTCAGTGTTCACCCTGTCGTCTAGAGTCAAAAGGTTTCAAAATGTGCCTTATCTTTCTTCACAGCAATTAAAAAAAATCATTACTAAATCCCGAATGGAACAACCACTAGCCATTTTATCATCATTATCTCAGCCGAAAAACGTTTACTTCTGGACATAGGCTTCCCCCAAAGATCGACGATACTGGTCTTGTGCAACCGTTATCTAATGTACTGCCGCAACCTTCGTCAGGTATGCCTACTCTGCGTCTTCTGCTGCACTTTTCGGCTCCAGCGGCCATCTGATTTTTCAAGCTATATAAGCCCTAGCTAGACATTGCCACTCAATTTTTTTTTTCTTTGGGCTATGTCGGTGACTTTAGTTCCGCTGCGGAACTCATAATTTAAGATTCGATCACGGAAATTCCAAGAACAGCCCTTTCCTTTGAGCTTTCTGATTATGCTCAAAGTTAGCAAGACTAGCCATTTGATAGCCACAATCGAAACTACTTCGTGATGTCTAGTTGACCACTGCGTAAAATAATTAAAATGATTTATTCAACATTTTCAGAAACAGTAACCCTTGTGTCCCAGCAATAAACACTGAGAAACACGACGCCCGCCTCCGATTTTGAGCAAAATATTGCACGTTAATTTAACACAGGGGACTCGCGGTCATTTGCGGTGCACGCACTGGCTGGTATTTTTTTTTTCTTTTAATTTACGACACTGCCAGTCCTAATTGTATTTGACACGTTTATTTTTTTTTACAAATTACAAATAGAGTTCGAATTTTTAAAATTTTACGTTATTTCAATCAAATCTACCTACTGAATCGCAGAACTAAGAAACTTTGCCAATCCAATCTATAGATGGGTTCTTTTTACCTAGCTTTGGCTAAGGTTTTGAAAAATGGAGACATTTTAATAGCAACTTCTATGAAAGTGCGATAGCTTGCTGAAGATAGAGCTGTATGCAAATGGTCCACTCAACAGAGTCACATGTTTTACTATGATTATTTGAGAAAATGATGGTCAATGATTAGTTTTGAAGGCAACTTGAGAATATGATTCAAAATTTAACAGTTATTCTGCATTGCACTTTCGCAACCTTCACCAGGCTGTTTGACCATCTTGTGGTCCTGCCTCTATGCAATTTACTTACTCTACTTCTCCAAAACTCGACAATAGAGAAATCAATTTCAGCGTGGTTATTCTAGCCTACTTCTTTAAGTATTACTTCTATGTCGATTCAAAACTTTTAGGACCTATGACGTCACTCATTCAAAAGCCTTCCTCAATCGATTCCAGTCCACAAATCGATTCTCTGATTTCACTCGTTCAGTTCTCGAGATCGTCTAAACACGGTGTCGTGTTTCAGTTATGTTAACGCGAAATTGTTTTAATAATTCTCATTGATAAATGTTTTATAAATTAAATAATGAGTGACTAATGTGAGAAGTTATTTTACTTGTAGGTGTAATCTTGTGACAATACTGTCGGCTGAAGCCGATTCTTTTTAAATATGCCACGGGCCACGTGACTGTTGTAATACGTGAGGCATTTTGGTAAAACGTTAAATTCGACATAATTTTGTAATAGACATGCAAAATAGTTATTCATACAACACTGATCCACAATAAGGACATGTTGTTACAGGATTTCATCTTAATTTGTCAGAATTAGAAATTAAACTGAAATATCAATTTTATTAGTATTTTGATAAAATTTCTATAAATAACTAATTAAGTCAAATCATTCAAAGTAACATTCCTAGGTCGTACGCACAACGCAATCAAAATCGTTGCATAGATACAATCGACTGCAGAATCGATACATAATTCAGTGGATTAATTGGTCTATAAAGCAGCTTGTGCTCTGATTAATCGATTATCATCGAATATTTGCACTGAGACTGATTTAGTGTAGATAACGTGTGCGCGGACGCAAATTATTGAATGCGTAATTACTTAAGGTCGTTGCTGCCTATAACATGGTTTGCACACGGATTTTAAATTTTATGATCAGACTAGTGGGCGCCCCGCAGCTTCGCCAGCGCATTTTCCCTAAAAAACTTCAAATTCCCGATTTTCCCGTGGGAATTTCAGGATAAAAAGAAGCCAGTGTCCTTTTTCAGGCTCTAGACTATCCGTATACGAAATTGCATTTAAATTGGTTTAGTAGTTTTGTCGGGAAAGTAAGACAGATAGATAGACATATAGGGTAACTTTCACATTTATAATATTAAGTATGGAAGTATTGACTAGTATGGATAATCAGCTCAGCCGATGAACATCCGAAGATGGACAAAAGCCTCGACCACAGATCGCCACAACACCAAACGTTGTGGGGTTGTTTTGCCGTATTTATGACGCTTGGCAAGTGGGTTGGCTGGTTCGACAGTTTTAGTCAAAATTTCTGCATTTTGTATAACACGACATCATTTTACGAAGTCAAATCCTACTGAAATAATTACAACACTAATGTGCTACTTAGGTCCTTTGACCGTCGTCGCATAGAGCGATGCGGCTTTGCGCGTGCGCTGCATACAAAAGCTGAGTTATTGTATTACTCACCGGCCTTGTGTTTTCATTCGGACTTGATTATTACGTCTGTATTATTAAAATTATTAAAGGAGTTTAATTTAAATTAACCACAGGGATGATTTCATTGTACTTGGTCGGGATTTAGACTACGTTTCCACCATAGCTATGCGAGGATGGGTTTCGGCGAGGCATATGTTTGTCACGTGGACCAATCGAAACTCTTCATTTACTTTTCCTCACTCCGCTGAGGTGTTTCCATCCACAGAGCCTAGATAACCTTGCTTAGAATTCCTAATTTCTAAGATGATTATCCTGAAAGCTAAACAACAAAGCCTTAAAAATTCTAAGCAAGATTATCTAGGGCGTCATTGACGCATATATTTTTTTAGAAGTCGAACCGGCGAACTTCTTACCGCCTAACCTTTTACTATCTTGTGCATGTATTATACTTATAAACCTTCCCCTTAAATCACTCTATCTATTTAAAAAAACGGCATCAAAATCCGTTGCACAATTTTAAAGATTTAAGCATACATAGGGACAGACGCGAGAAGCGACTTTATTTTATACTATGTATTGATATTGATATTGATGATTTCGGCCATGGTTTAGAAGATATTAATTTTTATCGAAGTGGCGCTAGTATCAATAATACGTAGACTTTTATAGTATTACCCACCGTAGAGAAAGGTAGATAGCTTTACCTTGAAGAACTCATTTTGCTTGAAACAGATTTAAGACCTGAATAAGTGACTTTGAGTGTACGTTAATATTATTTTACTTATTATTTCTTAACTTGTTGAGCCGTTTTACTATAACAACAATTACACAAGCGTTTCTACATTCGTGTAGGTTGGATGAGGATGAAGCTCAGAAAAGTATGTAGGCTTGAGTTAGTAATAAAAAAAATTAAAGATAAATTCTCTTATCATCTTAATTTTATGTAAACATTTTATTTTTAAATATTTTACAATTTTATCTTTGTCCAAAGAAAAAAATTATGTGATAGTAGGTATGATTTTTCTCAACTTCAGTGAAATACTGTTTTACCATCCATTCACTTTTCTAACATTTCTTCAAATTTAATATAAAACTAAATAGTTTAAAATTTCACTGACTTTAGAGCATAATATTACCTAAAACGATCTTAAGATCATAAAGTTTTTTTGCACCTATCCTTTGGTACTTCGATGTACCAACCTATTAACATAAAAAAATAGCAAAACGTTTCCATTCAACAATTAACTGGTTACGATAATGACAATCATCTCGTTGCGATGCGAAATAATTAGATGAGTCAATAATTATGACGTCACAGAATAGCTGTAGGCTGCAATTTGTGAAATCATTGACTTATTATTTTACTTTTAATCTTTGAGATGCGACTGCTGGTTGTTAGATATTTAAAAAAACAAATTTGTTATAATGTTTTAAGCAAAGGTCTTCTATCCATTCAGCCTTCTTTAGTTAGGGTTAGTGAAGAATTATCCTTCGCTTAGCTCGCGTATTTGGAGCCTGGACCATTTAGCGTTTTATTTTTACTAAAAAAAACTTACGTTAACGGCGGGCAGAACAACAGCTTGTAAAGTTAGAGTGGATGAAGACTTACCTGAAATAAAGAATATAAAAAAAGTTTGAGAAAAGTCGATTCAACACGTGTTTTTTTAAATAATTCTAAACCATATCATTGAGTAAAATAGCATTATTTAAATTAAATGACCTCCGCTTAGTGTTAGAAGTACAGTTGACAGCTTATCAATGTCTTTGACACTGTAGGTACCTAAGTACGTACGTGCCAAAAAAAATTTAGAACTAACACTACAAGCCGTCAGTCAGCCAGTATTCAAAAGAAAAAAAGCTAAAGCGTATAATATTAATTAAATTCTGACAGCTAACAAAATAACAAGCGTCTTCATCAAAGCCGCACCCAATCGGAAATTGTTTCATTTTTACATGATGTCAGCCATGATTTAACTTTTTTTTAGGCGCCTTATTTTGCCATAACCAGCCAGTATGTTGGCACATCCCACTCGCAGAGTCGCAGCAAAATGCCACAGCGTAGAACAAAAGCGGTACAGAAAGCGATTTTTTTTTTTGCTAGTGGGTGCACCGCGGCTATGCCAGCGCTTTTTTCCTTGAAACACACCCTCCACCCCCTAACTCCTATAGGTCATAGCTCTGATGCTACAAATCGTTTTTTTTTTTTTTACAAAACATTCGATGGACTCGAACACCTCAAGTGAGCACGTTTCATTATTTTTCAATTTTGTTTTCAGGCATCAGTCCTGTATAACTATGCCTACCGGGGGTCAATTTTCCTCCACGATAAAAAGTGACCGTATATATTATTTGTCGCCTTTGTCAACTTACTGATGGATGTGTAGCAACATTAAAGAGATAATTCATTCATTCATAATTTGTTTGTTTCAAAATCAAATCGCTCCGCTCGGCGGAACCTCTTTACATCATGACACTGCCGTAACGGTACTCTTGTAAAATATTTAATACACCAACACACACGTGCCTTACTTAATATTCAATCATTATCATATTTTATTTCGCTTTAACAACAGCCTGTCTCCGGCTTGCCAAGTCATCTGCTGGCGAAATCCAAGATGGCGGCGGAAAAATAATTGACGTTCATTAATACGCAATTTTCCTGTAATCAGCGTTTACTGTAACAGGTTAACGTCGGTAGACCTCGATCTTTTACCTACTTGCACGCTATTAATATCTTAACGTTGTCTTAACAAAATGAAATACTTTGAAAGTACTTTTAGCTTTATTGCTTTATTCTGAGTTTATAGCGTAATTCACAATTTTTGAATTCAGAATCCAGCTGAAATATTACAAAGGAGAGAATCTTACCCTGCACTGGCATACTAGGGCGTATCCTAGCTACATGACTTATATTTAAAGGAAATAAACATAGTCACTGCAAATTAATGACAGAATCGATGTGAAAAAATACTTACATAAGTACTGTAGTACCACAACCAGCTTAAACAACACCCACTCGAGGGCGTCAAAAATCAATATTGGAACACATTTGCAATTCAAAATAATTCGTCCGTTGCATTGACGAAGGCGGAAATGGAGTTTAATAATGATTTACAATTACGTATCACGTACGAAATTAAAATAAAAACAGAATTTCAGAAACCATCACAAACTCTAACCGTTTGAAGCTAATAAATAAAAGTTTTTTTTTTTTTAATTTCAGGTTTTTTATACATTATCACCATAATCCATGAGTTTAACTGGTATCGTTTTGCTAAGAGGTATAGTAGTGTTCCCTCTACGTAAATCATATATCTATCCGTCCGAACGTTTTTCCGACCGTCTGTAAAATGCATTTTTCTGCGAAACAGCTTAACATATCCATATGAAATGTTTGCATGAGACACTCTTGTTGCCTATCCCTTCCTGAACGTTCCAAACATAGTAATTCCCTTTACATAGTCACATTACAATACGCTGCTATTCCAACTCCTATTAATTTATTCACCTACCCAAACCAAACCTCGACAAAAAGATTCCAAAAACAATTTGAACGCAGCAACGCGGTAACTTTATGCATCTCGGATCGTATGACATGTGACAGAGTCGGAGACTGCGCAATTGTTGGCCGAGCCGCCTCTCTTTGTACTCGCCGATGCCCACCGGCCAACGGACCAATCTCTTTCAAGCTAGCGGACCAATGACCGAGTCGAGCTGGCCAGCACAAATTAAACTGTTGCGCTTAAGGGTTGAGGCTGTTGCGAAGCTCGTGAAATCAGATCGTTTGGTAACGCAGTGGTTTATGATGATTGGTAATGGTGGGAGAGAAGCTTTATTATAGTGCAGTGGTAAGTTGATGTGGGTTTTTGATTTTTTTTTAATAAAGTTGTTGATACTCTTTTTATTAGGAGTTTGAGCTCTGCAGCTCTGAAAGCTGAGGGTTATTAAGATAAATGCATATTTATTTACAATAAACTCACATCATACATTTTTTTATAAGTTCGCAACATTACTAAAAATAAACATAAAGTATTAATAATCTGACCCGAATAAAATTTCATAAATTGATAACGCCGAGAGCTTATTGCCTCTCTCGATGGCATGTTATAATGCTTTTCATTTTCATAGTCAAAGATAGGCAATATCATAGGTAAAGGCAACGGATCATACAAAGTGGATGAACAGAACAAAGAATCAGAGAACTAAAAAATATGAAGTTTTGTTTAGGATAAAGTACCTAGCACGTAAATAGAAATAGGAGAGCATTATGAAGAACCGTAGATTATTTTGTGGACCAGCGTTTAAATCTTTGAAAAACGAAATCAAGGCTTCTGTTTTATAAATAGCCTCATTAGTATCCCACTGCTGGGTAAAGACTTCACTTCTTCTCTATGCTTTTCGATCCTGTGACATCTCCGAAAAGTTCTCGATGCGGGAATCGAGATCGTTCACCCATCTCCTCCTTTGTCAGCCACGTTCGCGTCTGCCACTAGGAACCTACTCGCTTGCGAGTCTCTTCAGTATTTGCAAAGCAATAAATCTTGATCGTCGTCGTCGGCATCGGCAGCCCTATCCCCATCGACATATCGCGATATCGATACGGTGTCGTTTTGTCTCGCGACGACAACGTCGCTGTAAATACGTCGCCAGTGTCGCCACCGCGCTTTCCGCCGCGACACTAATTGTACGAAAACGATCGATAAGAGATCGGCAAAAACGCGGCTTCAGCAGCTAAATGCAAATTAGAGGCACAATTAAAATTTATGGGAGAGCCAATCGGACTCGTTTATCGATGGGTTTAGTTTGGGCTCCTGGTAGAGCAGCGCATACTTTTGGTTTTTGCCCAGAAATGCTTGGTATCGAAAGATAACTTTTCTAAACTCTATCAAAGGGTTATTCCATTAGTCTCCAAAAATCATTTTTTTTTATTTCCATTTAGTCTCCAAGCTGATTTATTCTTATTCTTATTTAATTATTTTCCATTTCCTATAGTCTCCAAAATATTAACAGGCAAAGATGGTATCGACGGCAAAACAAGCAAGAAAACAGTGTTAACAGCATTACAAGATAAAAATATAGTAACCGATACAAGATTATCGCCTAGATTTAAAAATTATTTGCACTCGTTGTCAAAAACATTTCTCAGCTACCTGATAAGGGGCGGCTAAGACTACAACTAGGTACTAAGTTTTACGGAAACAATAGCCGTGCGGTTATTAAACCAATCACAGAGCGCTGCTCGGTAGTCCTTCGGCGAAAGGAACGTTATTTAAAATTTAAAACAATATGAGTGCATGTGGTACTCTATTTTTTCTAATCCAGTCTGATCTTTGATTTGAGGAGAGATTAGGCAAGTGTCGCTGTGTCAGTGCATAATGGTAGACAGTGAAAATTAGGACCTAGCACAATCACGCCGTTTAAATATGCATTCAACTCACGCAAGTTTGGATGATAATTATGATAAGCTAAGTATCTATATATATAAAACTCAAAGGTGACTGACTGACTGACTGACTGACATAGTGATCTATCAACGCACAGCCCAAACTACTGGACGGATTAAGCTGAAATTTGGCATGCAGGTAGATGTTATGGCGTAGGCATCCGCTAAGAAAGGATTTCCCAAAATTCCCTCAGGAACGGGAATTACGGGACTTTTTAGTTAGTATGAAAAATCGACATTATTGAGTGTATCGACGAGAAACTTGGTGTACAGATTCCTCAGTGAATGAAAGAGTGTTGAAAGAAAGGAATTTACAAAATTCCCACGGGAACGGGAATTACGGGACTTTTTTAGTGAGAATGAAAAATCGACATCCTTGAGTGTTTCGACGTGAAATTTAGTGTACAAGTTCCTCAGTAAATGTGGAAAGAGAGTATTTAACAAAATTCCCACGGGAACTGAAATAACGGGACTTTTTTGTGTTAATGAAAACTCGACTTCCTTGAGTGTATCGACGTGAAATTTGTGTACAGGTTCCTCAGTAGATGAAAGGGTGTTGAAGAAAGGAATTCACTAAATTCCCATGGGAATAGGGTTACAGGACTAATTATTTAGTATGAAAAATCGATTTCCTTGAGTATGCCAACGTGAAATTTGGTCTACAAGTGTAAGGATGTTGGAAGGAAGAAATTCCCACGGGAACGTAAAACCGGACCTTTTTAGTTAGTATTAAAACAATGTATATATATTTCTTCATTTCCACGAGTAATTAGATTCAGAGTTCTAATAAGAAAAGATTAACCAAAATTCACATGGAACGGAACATTCCCAAAAACATAAAGCGCCTAAAAATCTTCAACTTTTTTTTACTCGAATAGGATATTAGGTATACTGTATGTACGTATATCCAACTACTTTTACCCAACCAGGTAATAGAAATGTTAGAAGTTTCAGTGTCTGAATGGTGGAGTGTAGAAATGAATTTATGGAGTTGCCACGGGAACTGAAATAAAGATAGATATTTTTAGGGGGTATGGGTGCAATTAGAAATTATGTCACCAAAATCCTGAGTCGTAATTCAACCAGTAATTAACGATTTTAATGAAAAAGCGCGTGCGAAGCTGCGGGCAAAAGCTAGTTACAGTATATAGAAAATGTGCAAGAAGTGTTTATAAATTTAGCATAGTAATAGTGCTTCTGATTGTTGTAAATGTGAAAATTTTATTCCCTTACCTAAGCAAATTTTAACAGTCATAAGTATTTTTTTTTGTGAAGTTCACGATAGTTCATATGTCAATATTTATTAAAACTGTTATACTAAAAAACTACGTTTTATTAAAATTCCTAAACTTTTGTTGTTGTCTCTACATAGTAAAACTTACCTGGAGACTAAAAGGAATAGTTGTATGAAAAAAATTGTTTGTACCTACCTTTACCAAAAAAGTGTTTTGGAGACTAATAGGAAACGTTGTATGGGGCGGCAAAATTTTGGACATCAAAGGTTTTGGAGACTATCGGAATAACCCCTATCAAAGACTTCATGCATGGTTGTGAAATAAAGTATGTACTCTCTATTCTATTCTAATACAAAAATTTTATGATAATATTTTCTAAATAAAATTGTTTCAAAGCTGATATCGTACCTACTTGTGTAATTTGAAAAAAAAAGTGTGAAAATCGATATAAGGCCGCTCATTGCAATCAAAGTATAAATAAAATACAGTGATTGATTGCAATAGAGAGTATTAAAATAGTATATTTAAAAAAGGATGTAAAACTACATACCTACAATGAATATTAAAAGAAATGTAAGTACCTAGAGAATATGCAAGTACAACTCAATCTACAAGTACAGAAATGTTAACGCCATAGCACAAAAGTACTAGGAAATCATAAAACATCAGGAGGAAAATCCTGCCAGAGCAACTCGTCAACGATTAGAATAACAATACCGTAACTACGTGACTCTGAGAGGCATCGCGGCGGTAGGTAGTGTAACATTAATATGAGATACAGCAATAATCGTAGCACAATCTGCAATATTAGTTACTAGAGGCTGCCCCGCGGTTTCACTCGCGCAGATTTCTCACAAACACTAAAATCCAGTTTCTTCCCGTTCCCATGGGAATTTCGGGAAATCCTTTCTTAGTGCTCACCTACACTCCCTAAGGAACCTACATGCAAAATTTCAGCCCGCTACGCCCAGTAGTTTCGGCTCTGCGTTGTCTGTCAGTCAGTCAGTCAGTCAGTAACGGAAGAGTTTTATATATATTGACTAGAGGCTCCCCGCTGTTTTTCCCGCGCAGATTTCTCATAAACACAAAAATTCCCGTTTTTTTCCGTTCCCGTGGGATTTTCGGGAAATCCCTTCTTAGTGCTCACCTAAACTCCCAAAGGAACCTACGTGCCAATTTTCAGCTTTCTACGCCCAGTAGTTTCGGCTCTGCGTTGTCTGTCAGTCAGTCAGTCAGTCAGTCAGTCAGTCAGTCAGTCAGTCAGTCAGTCAGTCAGTCAGTCAGTCAGTCAGTCAGTCAGTAACGGAAGAGTTTTATATATATTGATTGATATTGATGGCCTTGTTGTGATATAACTCGTCATATCAATACAGGATGCCAGAATAGATCCGTTCTATAATGTAATGGCCAGTTGTCAAAGTATACTTAGTACAAAAAACTACAGTTAGAATGTGATTTTTATTAGAAAGCATTGTAAAAATATTATATTTAGATGTTTCATTCAAAATATTAAAGAAATTAAAATTAATATCTTTTTTTTTTTAAATAGGACGGGTTGTTTCTTAATTTAAATTATGCAACATTTCAAAATACCGTCATCATTATAAAGATCATAATCGTTTAACCATTTAAACATAATCAAAAACCAAGTGGGATTCTGGTAATCTTTCACTATTTAACTGCATAGATAACCTAACCGTAGGAGGTAACTAATGATCGAATCTACTCAGTAAAACTAAAATACTTATCGACGCTAATACTTCGGATAAACGTATGCCAAACGACAGGTAGCAAATAAATAAGTGTTCTTTATTTATTTTATTTATTCAGGTTATTAACAGAGCATAAACATTAAAAAAACAACAACAAAAATGTGGTTCAAAATGCTGCTCCAATAACAAATAACCTTTCTATAAGTAAGTGCAAAAATCGATTTAAATTGTGAATATGTTATTATATCTGTTTTTTTTTCTTTATTTGTTTCGTTTTAGCATTATTTTTTTGATGTACGAAGAAAGAAACGCAAAAATTTTCATAACATAAAGAGGGGTAAAGAAAGTTCAAGCAAAATATTTCCAATCTCCGAAACTAAATCTTATCATCTCAGGCTGGCATAAAAATTAATGTTTTACGATACCAACTTCCAGAATTTCCAGAATGGAACGAATCTTAATCTTAAAGATCTGGTTAGAGTCTGTCTGGTCTCTCAGCAAACGTCAGCATACGCTTACGCTCTTAACCAGAGAGGAGATAAACTGTAAGATGTTACGGCTGCGTGGCGTTCGTCATGTCATTCGATTAACAAAAGGTTTTGCCCTGACACTATTTTATTAACAAAATAACTCAATTAATATTTTTTACCGTAACTGTTATATTAAAGAAACTAACTCTAGCTGAATAAAATTTATATACATATTTCAAGTTTTCTAATTGAGACAGGACAAATTTGAGCTGTTTTGGTTGACAAAATTTTTATTTTTGCCACTCAATAAGTTCTTCGCGGAAATACGGATTGGTCGGACAGTCTGAAATTTATCCGGACTACCAACAAAAGCCTACCAAAGTCCGGCTTTATTCGGACATCATGGCAACCCTACACTCATTCAACCGTAGTAAAATATTGTTGTTACATTTGAATTAGGACTTGTTATTAAACTTGTGAACTTTACACAAGATACCATGACAAGCTAACGCACCACAGTATGTTATACACAATAATTCATGTATGACTCAATAAAATAAAATCTGTAATAGCCAGACGGTCCATACCAGTACAATCAAGAAATTATAGATTCATCGATTGTCCGAACTCGCGTGCCAAACCGATGCTATTTGCGAACTCATAACATTAATTTATTTATTAAAATCATATTAGTATCAACACGAAACAATGGGGACAAATGAAAATGCGTACACACATGGTATTGCAAATGAAGCGGCTTTATTCAGCGGCCATATTGAAATACATTTTGAAGTTAATGCAACCGGAATGCGCGCCATCTTTGATTTTGTTAACCATTTTTGGCAGCAATTTGTTAAATTTGACGCATGTAATGGCGTTTAGATTTCTACGAAGATTAGTTTTATTCTTTTGTTGAATGTCATTGTTGTATTTTATAAGTTCATCGGCCTTTGATAATGACTAAATTACAGTTTCAAGTAAAATAAACTTTACAGAGTTTTAGAAATCATGAGGCCTCTATTTCAAAGAAGTTGACAGATGCGAAATCAAAAAAATTTTCAGAAATAGCCATACCGATTTTCATATATTTTTTTTGTTTTTTTGCAATACCTTTGATATCCATCGACAAGGATGATGGTGAAGATTTAATTGCAAAGACAAGCATGTAAGATTTACTTGAAAATTAGTAGGTCTGTAAATACCTATACGTATTTTGTAGCCAATTTCGATACGGCTGGCCTCATCGCTACGCATCAATAGAGCAAGGCCATTCCTATACCTACCATTCCTCAATAGACCAATCCTATTAACTACGTGTACGTGTGACCACAAAATAAAATCAGAGGGCATGACGTATACTGCGGTTACGGGACACGACGGTTATCATGAATAAAACGAGCTTGAAGCTAAATTTGTGATTTTGTATTGAGGTTATTTAGTGACGAAACATATGTCTAATATATAATTTTTCTCGGAGTTTCTTTGTGTTATCGAATCAGACATAAATAAAATCCTCACAAGAACTTAAGTCACCGACATAGCCCAAAAATTTAAAAAACTTGAGTGGCATTGGGCAGGGCACATAGCTTGAGGAACAGGAGGTCGCTGGGGCTGAAAGGTGAGGGTTGAGAGGTGGCTAGAGTGGTGATGCAGAGTAGGCAGACCCTCCACAGTAAGTAGTCAGATGACCTGGTGAAGGTTGCGGGAGAACACTGGACGAGGGTCGCACAAGACCGCTCATTATGGCGATTTATAGGGGAGAACTATGTCCAACACACTCCAAAAATTCCTTCATCCCCCGCAGCCTTGACAAATATAACAAAGCCCTGACACATATCGACTTATTTAATAACACGATAGTAACTTTAAAACGCAAGCTTGGAACTTAAAAATAAATAAAATATAAGTACCTACATAGAAATTAAAATAACAAACAATTATGTATTTTTTATGCTGATACCTAACGTAATATTGTTTAAATATTTGGAACTGTAGGTCTTTTTAGAACTAAGCTTTATAAAATATTTAAGATTTATTGTAATGACCGTTTGTTTTCCAAAATAAATTAAAAAAAAAAAAAAAAACACCAGATGACTTTCAACAAAGAAGATAATGATCTTAAAAACTACTGATTAGTAATATTTTAAAAACCTGAATTTTATTCATAGGAACATACACACTATAGGTCGGATCGTATAGCACACATATCAACTTGGAAAGGGATCGTCACCGTATCGCCTCGCCGTCAACCAGGCGTCAACCTTACGTAGCGCGTTACCAACAACGAATTCTGCACTGCTTGAGATGATACATAAGTATAACGTTCCGTTTACGAGTTAATATGTGTGCTTTGACCCTATAGCAGAATCATCGATATCGATATTGAAGTATAGATTGTCATCAGTCGATCCATCCAGGAACGATTTGTCTGTCTCGGTCCTCGCCTACCGGATCGGTATAAAATATTGAACGCGCGCGACCCGCAGTGTAGACGTGGGCGCGCGCGTGAGTATGTTGCTAGGCTTGCAAGGATTTGATACTTTTTGCACAGATTTTAATTTTAATAATTAGTACAGAATGTTCCGGTAGAGCGTGCACATAAGTTGTTAAACTATGTTTTGGGAATAGGGTACGAATTTACTAAATTACAAAAATTGTCTTGAAAGAAATTGGAAACCTTTGCTTTAACAAACCCCTTACAAGAATAGGTAAAACCTATATCGAACAAGTGTAGCTCAAACCCGTATCTTTACGGGTTTGAGCTACACTTGATAAAGGGCTCTTGCCCTTTATCATTCTTATCCGAAAACCAACATCTACATTTCATTAAAAAAAAACGCTCCAACGCGTAATCGAAGACGGACGTCGGAGTCATAGTCAACGTCGCTACCCACTGCGTCTTAAAGGTAGTACACTAACGACCAAAACTAACCCATCCATCGCTTAACCGCAACTGGAGACGCAATCAGACGGTAACCGACGTTTAGCGCACTCCTGCGCACAATAAATTTTACTAGACATGTGTATAAACTTACCTCACGTTATATTGGTGGATGGATCAATAAACAAAACTAAATGTTAGTTTCTAGGTAAATCGTAATTTTCTAAGCAATACATTTAAGGTGTAAGCATGGAATGTCATATTCTTTTAATACGATGAGTTTTAGGCTATGCTTGGAATTTCCCTACGTGATTAAATTAGAAATAATGAGATAGAGTCCAAAAAAGTAGCTGGGGTCAGCCCCAGTTCAAAATGTTCTCAAGTGGCCAGCGGGCTCTGGAAGACACAGAGTTCGCAGACCCTTACATGGTGATCAGATATCGACACAAGGGTTGCGAACTTTTTCAATATTTATTACAAGATTTCACTAAGATAGGCAGAGAAAATTGAGTTCTACTTGCAACGACCCTGATATACTTCTTTCGCTTCTACTACAATCATAACCCTTTCCATACACGCACGTCGGTTACATGTACCTACTTACACCACTTTGTGGTGGACTGCCTACTCTGCACATTTCGGTGCAGGGCAGCCCCTCGAGAACTTTTCAGCCCAGCCTTTGCCTATGCCACTAAGTTTTGCATTGTCTTTGGGCAATGTCGGCCACTTTGGTTCTTCTGAGAATCTAGTAAACTTGTCCCCCAGAGTTAAAGTGACACAAATATCTATGGCCAAAGCAAAATAATCCAAGCATAATATAATTTAGTTTTAGTTTAGACAGTGACTGACTGACGCATGATTCAAGCGTGTATAATTGCTAGCAATATTATTCAGTAAAACGATCCTATTATACGGTGTGGTGCGTGCGCGTGGGCGGGACCTGTGTTCGAAGCTGAGCTAACTAGGGACCTAGTTTTATGATTGTCTACTTGTTAAATAACCTATTATTAGTAAGTGCTTATTTATGTTAAATTGTTATCAAAATCTTTATGAAGGTTTACCGTCTTAGCTACTAGCCTTTATAGCTTTTTTGTTTTATCTATGTAGTTACAGACATCGAATTTCATTCAGAATAATTTACAAATAAATTTCCATGTCATTTCTGATATTTTCATTACGACACTAGTAAACTTGCTACTTCATATTTTTAGGACATTGTTGTGTAGCCTTCTAGCTTTTGGTATAATATACCTAGAAAAGAGCGCCTTAAAATCTAACCAAGACTATCCTATATTCTTCTTCGTTCTAGATTAGTACAAAATTTTGTTGGTGAGCGTACAATTTTCATATTTTAGTATCATATAATCATAACCCTTAGACCATTGCTGGACATAGGGTCTCCCCCATTTCTCCACTATCACAAATATCGTAAAGTGAGTTTGCCTCGCAGTGTGGTTCTTTGAAGAACGAAGAACGAACGAAACTAAGACGCTGCTGCTTAGTCGTCTTTTACGACACCCATGGTGGTTTCTATGCCGCCAGCACTCGCCTATTTAAGTATGAACTAAGAAAATTAGTTACTTTAAACTTGAGGCCACCAAAGCGCACCATTGATTGCAGGTAATCATGCCTTATCAACGGCATCGAATTCAAACTGCGGTCTCAAATACGATTCGAAATTTAAAACCTCTAATGCATGCGCACGCGACACAAACATGACTCACTCGGGCCAATGAGGTTGTGGGGTAAGTCAGTGCGCTAAAGCGAGGAGTGTTTTACTAGAGTTGAGATGCATTTCGAGGGATGTGTTTGTAACAAATAATGGAATTATAGAGCCTTGATTAGTGAAATTACGGATTACTGAAATTACGTGATGATTATTGGTTAATAACTACATAAAAATTGATAATTTAAGCTTTAAAAAGGGTAAATTTTGTGTTTCCTTTTCTTTTATCTAGGGAAAAGTGAAGTAAAGTCAGTCAAATAAACGGTTACTCCCATCCGATGCATCTACCTTGCAGATTATTTTTATTCTAGCTGCAAAACTTTGAAAAACGATCGCAAGGCATATTTCTACATTGCGATGTAGAAATATTTTTTGCGATCTCCGTATAAGCTGTAGTGCTACAGTAATACTTTTAAAATTTGACCATACTACAAGCGATACAGTCACGACACAGCGACGTATCCAGTATAATAATATAAGCCACCTTTATAAGCTTTGCACTGTCGCTATATTTAATAAAATTTACTCATAATATACACAATATTTTTTTATTTGTAGTACATAAAAAATCTGAGTAAAATTACAGATTATTGGATATTTAGCAGCCTAGTCACTTACGGCTCTACCACAAAGATCTTAAACCTGGTCTAAAGCAATAGACTAGGTCTAAATTCCTAATTCGTCATCAAATCATTAATTCCTTGGGGAGTATAGGGCCTAAACAGTCTTTCACCAGACTTCTTCTTTGGCGTCGGTCCAGGTCATTGGCAATTTTGGTCTAACTTTTTTGTGGTAAGGGGGTTAGAGCTGATGGATGAGGGCGAGAAGATAAAAGAAACAAACTTACAAAGTGTGAAATCGTTGAAGACTTCAAGAAGGGCAGGAAATTAGTACGGAGTAGAGAGGATAAGGGTCGCACCAGGCATGGGTACATACAGCGTGATGATAATAATAAAACTGACATAGAAAACGACCTAATTAATATATAAAAAACATATAAAAAAAACCTTGGTTAAAGAATTGATGTCACAATTTACAAAAACAAAAGAAGCCGTTCCTAGAACCCTCTCGGTATTTACTAAGGAGTTTAATTTATGATTCGAAACACGTTAGCGTTATCTAATAATAAATTAATTAATTCTGAATGTCACGTCTGTTAGTTAGTACTGAATGCAACACCTCTATTGCAATGGAATAAGGTTCATGTTTGTTAGATTATTTTGCAGACCGTATTTTTATAGCGGTTTTATGCACAAGGGATATGAAATACCATGGGAAATATAGAATTTATTTGCGTAGATAAAGCTTTGTTTGGGAATTGCATGAAATTTCATCCAAGTTTACATCACAATCATAAGTTTTATTTAAGAAGTTATGAATGGCATAGTTCAAATGGCCTACATGACTACAAGTTTTTCAAGTTTCAGTATCGTGGAAACATCGAGGAAGGAATGATGTTTACATTCACATATCTCAACCCAATAACACAGATTTATTGATATTAATCTTGTAATGACACAAACATACATAGAGATTAATCTAGCCACCATATTAGGTTGGTGGTTAAAAAGTAGATTTTCCAAACTTGGGAACGCTCGGGAGCCAAGCTCTAAAATGGCGTTTGGGAAGTAATTATGTGAGATAAACTCTATTTGGTATAATAACAGTTTTAATTGTGGCTCACACACGCGCTTTACGATTAGCGTTTTACTTTTTTAATGAGAAAATGACCGTATTTTAACTGGGCTTCGTCTTTTCTTTTCAGTACATTAGGCTAAAAAATTCACAATTTAGAAACGAAAAAAAAATGTACGATACGATACGACTAAGATATCTTAAAATGTGTAACAGTTTTTTTTAAGCGATCATCTGTTCTTTTTTAGAGTGAATTCAAGTCCTAACTTACTTAGTCCTAACTTAACCTTTGAGCTGCCTAAAGGAAGATTAAAACTAGTTATTATCTCACTCAGAGCCCAGAACTAGGTAGACCCACAATCTTCACGGAACTTAAAAAAAAAACATTACAATTACACCCAGCCCCAGAAAACAATCTTATAATTAAATACTACGCAATGTACAATTTGCACGTTTAATTTTGTTTTACATATGAATGGTTTTAGAAGAACTAAACTTTTTGTAAAAATATTTATTTAACGTTTTGTTTCATATCCCAACTGCATCGGTAAAACTGCAAACATTCTTTGTTGGTAATAAACAATTAATCACAACCATAAAAGCACTGTGTAAGAATATATGTTTTGTTCATATATGGCTAATAGGCTTATTTTTATGTTATTAGCAAATTATCTGACAACAGGCATACCTCCGTTGTGTCACTATAATTTGTATTGAAATAATGATTTATGGGATATCAATTAAATTGAAATAAATGTGGTTGATATGTTTTTATGAAGTCAAGTTCACGATATAAAATTTATTTTCTCTATCCAAATCATTTAAAGCAAACGAAAAGAAACCTTTCAATAATGAGCAGATCAGAAATCATTACCTGTTTAATTTTAAGATTTTTCAAATCATCGTCCTAGCGTGCGTTGTGTGTTATACGCGATTTTTATATCACAAATAGTTCATTTATTATTTACTATGAAACCGAATTTGGAAGAAATTATCAGCTGCTATTACATATATCCATCATTAAATTAGATTAGATTCATTTATTTCACACTATTATATTCATATGACATACAAAGTTGTATTATAAAATGATATTATAATATCTGCAGACTTAGTACTCCAAAAACCTGTCAAAGGTCACACGGGCCTTGATTCAGTTGCATCTGTTATTTACACGTACATGTAATTATAACACGTTTACTCAATAACCCACGGCGACCTTGGGCCACCCTTCCTTCGTATTAATTGGTTAAATTGCTCGCCATCTACGGCTGCGTGGATCATAATGACATCCTTGTGTGTGCTACGCTTAATACATACTTATAGTCGGCTAATGACTCTAGATTCTACTAACACCTTGTACCTATCATCATTTCAGCCAAGAGCGAAGAAGACCACTGTTGGCTTAGCCCTCCCCCACATATGGATCCAAGGACAAACTTCAACAAGCTCCGTAGAAGGCTGTCTGAACGTAGAGCCCAAAAAAACTAGATAGAGTCTTGTAAATGAAGACAAAATGAACTCCCCTTTCAACGCATTAGAAAAATGAGTTTTAAGGGGTTTAGAAGTGTACGAAAATTAAAATT
Organism: Euspilapteryx auroguttella; assembly: GCA_951802225.1. Classification (NCBI taxonomy): domain Eukaryota; kingdom Metazoa; phylum Arthropoda; class Insecta; order Lepidoptera; family Gracillariidae; genus Euspilapteryx; species Euspilapteryx auroguttella. Next base: position 4,220,105 of record OX637664.1, on the reverse strand, counting down.
AGAATACTTAGTACTAACACGTTTAATTGAAGAAAATATTTTTTTTCTGTTCAGTTATTTTTTTTTTAAAGTGTGATGAATTTACCAGAATCGCCCCTCTAGACAAGGTGGCAGAATCATTTGGTTCACGATAAGAACACATCTGGGAGGTTCTGTTTTCATCCGCTCTGGCTCTGACCATATTCGAATAGACGATGTTGACCACACAGAATTGTCTTATTATTTCTATTGACTTTTAGTCGTTGGTTAATTTTTATATTTTACTGTTGAAAATATATAGTTTTTGATTAAATAATGATACACCTTTTACTAGTGCGAGCTGATTAGTGGATTTTGATGAAAGTTATGACTAAAAGGGCAAAAGGGAGTAGAATCATTTGGAATAAGAAGGCTTTCTCGGAGGCGTCTCCCTCCAGGCGACCATTGTCGTAAGGCAAGGCAAACATTTGCTTGCCTGAGCCGTTTGGTGGGCACCCTGAACTACCTCGCTCGCGGCCCCTCGCTTCACTTACAATAAGTGATACCTTGTATCCTATAATTGAATAAATAATTTTTGACTATAATAATAACTCATAACAGTCAGAGCCACGGGAATCGAACCTCCAAAGCCACAGTCGACGACTAACAACTGAACCTCGAAGATAATCTTCTTCAATGCAACTTGTGTAGGTACATATTTCAAATTTCACTGATTTTATAATATATATATTTCATCGAATATCTCGCAGGTAATAGCGGGCAAAATCTAAAGAGCTACAAAGTCTAATAAGCGAAAAAAAAACTCCAAAAGGATATTGCCGTATTGCATAGTGCTTCGGCAATAGAGCCTGTATTAGATTTATGACCATACGAGAGCGGTGCGCGATGGCATTCCTTGCGCAGGCGCACTAACAACTTAATCAAAGTGCTGTACATAATGTAATACACGTACTTGTTGCATTAGTAGGTAGTTTAAATTAGGTGCTGTTTTATTTAATGTCTAGCGCACATAGGCAAGGCGCGACGAAATTACCGAGATAACAATTGAAAAAAAAAAAACTCTTAATTCTATGGCAAATGGTTGAAACAGGTTTTCTCTTGATCTTCAATCCTGTGCCACAGAAGTTAGAAACCAGTCATCTCGTTGTCTTCGCCACGCCTTGTTAGATGACCAGTGGGGCTTAGAAATAGACGTATCACCAAGGAAAAACATTATTGGAAGGTTTTGCAATAATCGCTTCACGCTTGACAGGTGATTTGGCGATTCCAGCATGGCTGTTTATGCCCATTCTTCGAAAATTCCTAATTCGTCTTTTACGGCACCCAAGGGAGAAGATGGGAGGTTATCTATTCTATACAACCAGCCAATGCCGACAGAATACCTGGGCTATGATCATTTTACAATCTAACATCGATATCGAACTAAAAAACTGTCAACCAAGTACTCCAATTACTTACGTATTTCCTCAATACATACATATTATTCATTTGTTACGAGCAATGAGTAATGATACAACTTTAAGTTACTTAGCGAAATACAAGCGTTCTTTTTTTAAAGTTAAATTATTTTTTTATCCGTGTTTTATTTCATTAGGCCAGATAGCATCGTACCACCCACGCGGCGTAATGACTTGCCATACTATCAGTGCTGCAGTGGTTTACGTTTTACCGTTATGCTCTTTTGGATAAATTTTTTTGAATTTAGAACGTTATTCATTCTTCCATCATTCTTCTGACAATTTTTTGCTCGTAATTCTAAGAAATTGACACAAAGTCAGAAGAGAATTGGCTTGAAACAGATTTAGTAAAAAAGTAAAGTAAAAAATGATTTATTCAATACAGGATACAAGATATCGCTTATTGAAAGTCAATTAGACTAATCTAATTAATATTGATACCTTATTTCGTAAAGTATCCTATACTGATAGAGGCGAGGTAGTTCAGGGTGCCCACTAATTGGCTCAGGCAAACAATGTTTGCCTTGCCTTACGACAATGGTCGCCTGGAGACGCCCCCAAACGAGCCCTCCTCTGTCAAATGATTCTACTCCCTTTCGCAATGATTTTACAGCGTAGAGAAGAAAGGGGTAACAAACTCTACTTTACAATTTCTCTCTTATTTTTTTTTCTTTTTTTGTTCTTATATATGTGACATTACAATTCAATTTACAATACAAAGAACATAAATTAATAAGATTTAAAGTACATACATGAAATAATGAAAATATCGTGCAGAGCTAGACTACTTCCATGCGTCTTTGTCGTTTTCATAATCATCAACATTGTAATAAGCTTTCTTAATCAAACCTTTTTTGATACGATTTAAACTCATTATCATTCAGGATCAAAATCTCTTCTGGGATCTTGTTATAAAATCTTACTTCGTTTCCTATAAAGCATTTGTTTGTCCGTTTTAGTCTGTTCTGTGGAATACTTAGTTTGTTTCTGCTACGCGTTCTAAGGTCTTTAATTTTATCACATTTTTTATCAAACATATGTAAGTTTTTACGAGTATACATTATAATTTCAAAGACGTACTGGGACGGAAGCGTCAAAATATCAATTTCTTTGAATTTTTGTCTGAGGGACTCGCGAGCTTTAAGCTGATAAATGTTTCTAATTGCGCGTTTTTGTAGTATAAAAATGACGTTAATATCAGCAGCTCTTCCCCATAGAAGCAAACCATAGGTCATTAAGCTATGAAAGTAACTGAAATACACAAGTCTCGCGGTAGAAACATCAGTTAATTTTCTGATTTTCCAGATTGCGTACGTTTAATAAAACGAAACAGTTCAAAGCGGGTTAATTTCATTCTACAACAGAATTAAAATACACACTTACTTTGTTTTGTTTTTTTTTGCTTTAGAATGACAAAAATCCTTATATTTAGTTTGTAAATTGAAACATGCCAATAATCGGGAGGTGGCCAAAAATGGGACGGCTTACTCTAATACCTTATAAAAATAAAATTCAGTAATTTCCTTTTAAACTAACGTAAAACAGACAAAATATTACATAAACCACGTTATAAATGAAATGGCACCTAAACAATTTGAAAGCTTTGTCTTATTTGTATAAAGCTACTGCCGAGCCATATTCGTTCTCTACCTTTGAGAAAGTCTATGTTAAAATTACGATGTCAGATAATGCAAGCAGTTATACATAGAACCGCCATCAGTGTAGAGTGGATAAAATATTGAATTTCCCTATACTTACAGTTAATTGGTGCATACAAAGAATATTATAAAGATCAACTATATTTATTTTTCTAATATCGTATATTTCGTTACGTGGTAATGTAATATTATTGTATGTTGCTCTATATTTTTTTGTTTCTCTACTCTACTAAAAATGTAGAGATATTATAACCTTGGGAAAAATAATAATATAAATACTTACCTACTTACAGCCTGGTGACCGAGACAATAAAAAAATAAAAACATTGAAGACCAACTTTGACATTTTCAATCATCCAACCGTGGTTCTTGTTCGAAATTTAAATTTCAAATGCGTTCGGTTCGGAATCTTTAATTTTTGCTGCGTCATCGTAGTGGTAGTTTTAACGTTTTATTTTCGTCAGTTTAAATTTTGTAAAGATAAATCCGGTGATCAGTACCTATTATTTGAATATTTTGACTGATTTAATTCCACAACCTGTAACTAATTAAGGATTGGAAAGATTGATTACTGATAAATTAAATCGAATGTCTAATAAAAATGGCGTGGCAGAAACTACTAGTTTAGTTTAACTTTAGTGTCCATGAGGGGCGCTAAAAACTTTCTATATACAAAATAGTTAACAACGAGAGTGAAAAAAAACTCGAATCAGCAGCCTATCTTGCAACAAAACATTAAAAAAAACTCACCTAGCATCTTGCTCAGATCAGCATTATGAAGATCCGGGTTCTCATCAGCCAGCTTCTTTCGCTCCACTTTCGCCCAAACCATGAAGGCATTCATGGGCCTTCTTATCCTGGCCTCCTTGAGAGCTTTGGCCTGTCCCATCTTGGTTGTAAAGGGAGTTCTAGCAAATTGTTGGGAGGCATATTCTCGGCCAGCGTCGTAAGGGTTTCTATAGTCGTATTGGGCTCTGTAGTCTATGCCATATGGGAGGGTGGACCACACGACGAGCTCGGGGCTGGTGGGGTCTTGCCCGTCGGTGTTGTCGACGCCTCCTTGGACGTACTGCTCGTATGAGCGGTGGTATGTGGGAGGGGACTCCGCCACGCCGCCCGAGTCCATCATACTGTAAAATAAGAGGTTTTGGTTAGCTTTGAAAAAATCGTTACTGGAATGGCAAAGTATTTTGACACTAAAACTTTTTAAGTACTATAATATAAAATACAATGTTTCACAATTATTTAAGGTAGTAAGTAGTTGTTATTTTATTAGATTTTCAATGAAAGATACTTTGAGTCCTACATAGAATCAATGCGTTTTTTATTATGATTATTAACGATTTTTGATAGTCAACATAATATTCTAAAGATATAATTTGGGAAGTTCTGTTCATTTTGTGTCATTTATTAATTGTTGAGCATAGGGTTCATAGCTTAAGTTTGAAGAAGAAGAATATTACAAATTACGCCTTTTATCAGACATTTAGAAGAATGTGACAGCTTTAATTTTAATCGTTTTAATCTACGTAACTTCCCATCAGGACATTTTCATTAAAAAATCCTCAATACAAGCATTAAGTAGATACTTCCGCATTTTTGCTTCAAATACCGTTTAAAGCATGTCGTCTCAAAAACCGGGGGGTTCGTCTTACAAACCCGAGAATCACTTTACTTCGGAGTAGCCAAGCGATAGCTGGAACCGAGGTAACGAGAAACGGAATAGACTAGTGATATCGTGTAATAACAAGGTAATTCTGCCGCCCCTGCCCACCGACACTGCGATGTATCGGGTATTCGAAGCGAAACTTATTTAATCTATGGCTTTTTAATGAGCGGTATCGATTATCACTTCCTTCGTGTTCATTCAACAGTTTTATGGAGAGATGGACGCATAGTTGTGCTCTTAGCATGGGTTTGCGAGCGAGTTTACTTTTTATAGTTTCGCTACTTCCCGCCACAAGCGCTGGAACGGTTTACATACTAAAATTCTAGCTAAATTTTTTCAAACTCATGCTAGGCCTACTGGTCTGTTCTTTTGTGGACAGGTCACATTCGCCTGTTTATAGACGCATGGGGGGCGCTCCTTTACCACTTTGCCTCTTCAGAATATAATTATTATTTTTTCATTAAGGCTGAGGCCTCTTTTATTTGAACGCCGATTTCGCGCGACCCTAGCGCTCAATGTTACGCGGCCGAGTTGCGAACATTTCTTGGCGCAATATTTAAATCTGATTTTTCGCGCGAATTAACTTGGGTGTATCGTTACTATGATTTATGGGTTTATTGAATTGTGATTACGAAATAATATGATTTATCGATGTTATATAATTTTTTTACTGCCTAATAGGTTTTATTTTAGTACAAATTGTTTATTGTTGAGTACTTAAACATACTTTATTAGAAACATTAAAAAAATGTTTAGAACTTTAACTATCTAACTAAATATCTTACCTACTTATTATTTACTGAATAAAAGGTAAAGTATGTTTATTTTAACTAATGAAGTCGGTTAAAAAAGATCGTCGGTCAGAGTTCAACACTGCAAAAATACAAAAAGTTGGTTATGACTTTTTGATTACATTAAAGGTAAAAATTAAAGTCGCATTTCAATATTATATTTTTTTTTGTATATTTTTAATTAATTACAACTGGTATATGATAGAAAACAATCATTACCACAAATAAAAAATTGTCGATTTTACTTGATTTTTAGGCTTTGAGAGTGATTTTAATATATTCAGCTTTTAGGTTTTTTTTTATTTGTTAAAGGACTGAATTTCTCAACATACGTAAATATATTTCATTTAAGTAAATACTTACACGTAAATATTTTATTAATTTAAAATTTTAACTACAATACAATATAATAACAATATCCCCTAAATTACAAAAGATTTCAAATTTATCGTAATGACATGACGACTCCACTCGTCTACTCCAGTTTTACATTATAAACTGCAGTATGCCTCATAAAGGTGTGATAAATTCTTATCAGCGGGGGGATGGAAGATTCTGATTTCTGTAAAAAACAAATATGAATTAATGAGGGGTTTTCATTGTGTCATTAAAAAGCAAAAATAAGTCTCATAATACGCCCGTAGATTGCGTTGTCTAAAGTAAAAGACAAAGGATAGTAATTCAAATCAGTTCAAATTAACTTAAAAAGTTTAAAACAAAAATAACTATCTGACTGACGCGTGACGAGTTTCAATTTTCTTTTTTTCTTTTAATGATTCATTTCAACTTGACCTGTTGACTTTTGCAAAGCGCCATACCATAGCGGTGTAATAAAACTTATTTTTTTTATATGTCAAATTGAAAGCCACTCATTAAATTATCCACGAAATTTATTTGTGTTATGTGCAGGTAGCACTAGCAATAAATACGCTAAAAAAACTGTTACAAAACCTAAAACTATTTCATATAATATATGGTAAAGAATAGAAAGTATCGATACTGTACTCATAATGAGTAGTATCAAAACAAAAGTATCAATTCTTCAATGTATCTATCGTGTACTTCTCTGAGGTCCTATAGTACTTACTTTTCTTACGTTTGGTAGGCACACAAATTTAATACAATAATTGGAAAAGTTGTTAAAAAAAAACAAGAAACAAAAGTATCGATACCCCGAAGCACTTTTCTTAGGGCCAGTTCTTACTTAGGCTAGGCACACAAGTTTAATACAATAAAAGAAAGTTCTTCAAAAAATAAAACAAGTTGGCTTTCCTTTAACGATGAAAAATAGCCGGAAGCCGTGTAAGTGTCCGTTTAACTTATTTTTTTTTGTAAAATTTTACGTATGTCAAAAAAATTAATCGTGGGGTAATATAAAAAAGATGTGTTGGAAGTTTGTCAAACAATATTATATGAAAACGTGTTTGTCAAACAAATTTGATCGTTTGCAGAAACTTTATTGTCGCTAGTTTTATATGGGAATTCATTTCAGTTCATTCGATATGATGCCATACCTGCCAAAATGTATGTACTCATTGATTAAAAGTATCGTAAGCACAGTATTGAGTACAAAGTAAGGATAGGAATGGAAATGTACTCGATACCGCAAAGTATCGATACTTTTTACGTGTCCCTAAGTACTGATTGTATGTTTATCTTTATACCTGTCATTATTATGTTAGAAGATAGCTGAATCTTTGAAAAGGAGATATGGAACTTGCATCTGAAAACTCGTTGCTAATAATTAATATAAAAGAATTACTTGCAATAATTTACTGTTTGTGATAAAAATAAATGTAATTACGTAGGTATGACATTAAGAGTCTCGCAATTAATGCTAACGAGTGACAATATGATACTTTTTTCTTTTTAAAGGCACACGGCTCAATAAACTGACACATACATACACTGAGAACTGCCTTTTTTCAAAGTTTGTTTAAACACTTAAACCCGGTCTTGAATGTAGCAAATACTACTCTGAAAACGGCATCAATATTGGTTCAGCCAAACGTGAAAGAATCGCGGACAAACATACATAGTACATACACACATACAGATTAAAATACCTATTTCAATATAACGAACATTTATTGTTCGAATAAATTTTAAATAGGTACATTATATTATTCAAAAATTTAGGTATATTAAACCTTTCAATAAAACAAACGTCTGTCTGCCACATTGATTGATTTTCTTTAGACTTCTTTGACTATGAAAAATGTTTCCCGCCAAAAAGGTTTCTTGTTGTAATAAAAAAAAAAATTGGATAAAAAAAAGACTATAGATAGAGTTTGATGGTCAAAATAACAGACCATCTTCAATCAATATATATAAAACTCTTCCGTTACTGACTGACTGACTGACTGACAGACAACGCAGAGCCGAAACTACTGGGCGTAGCGTGCTGAAATTTTGCATGTAGGTTCCTTAGGGAGTGTAGGTGAGCACTAAGAAGGGATTTCCCGAAATTCCCACGGGAACGGGAACAAACAGGAATTTTGTGTTTATGAGAAATCTGCGCGGGTGAAACCGCGGGGCAGCCTCTAGTACATAGTATAAAATAAAGTTGCTTCCCGCATCTGTCCAAGAGGAAAGTTTATAATGTATTATACACGCATAACATTGTAATAGGTTAGGCGGTACGAAGTTCGCCGAGTCGACTAGTTTATATTTAAAAATCAATCGTGGTTTGTTTATCTCGCTTAAACTTGAGAACGACTTAGAACGTTTAGCTGATTTGAGTTTCAAAATGTTTGTCGTAGTTCACATAAGGTTCAAAAGGTGAGAAAAGATAGAAAAAATGGAGGGGTTGAAAGAAAAATAAAAATGTAATTTTCCCATATAAACTGTTTTATGTATTTTCCTGTCTAAGATTTAACGTTGTTGTTATTTAATTTGCCTATTCCTGGCCAAGAAAGTAACATAATCCATACATAAGAATCTTCAGTAGGTATAGATAATAATAATCGTGTAAATTAATATTTTAAGTTGGTTATTTTAATAAAAATTACCTTTGTAGCGGTGGCGTCTTATTTATTTTATTCATTAGACAAACCAACAGTACATAGAACATTCTTGGATATTTAACTTTTTTTGCAGCATAGAAAGACGTTCATTTCCTTTTACCTATTCTTGCATTTTTTATAAATAGAATAAAAAGTTACTTTCCGAGCTTAACTTTAATCTTTCTGGGTTGTTTTTTTAACACAACTGGCAAGCAGTTATTTATATAATTTTATAATAAAATAAATAACATTGATATTTAGAACTCTGTTAAATCCACCTCTAATTTTTTTAAAGAAAGTAACTTTTTATTAATTTTTAGGTTCATCATTTTCAAATAAATTGAAGTTCAATATATTATTTTTATAAATATGTGCAAAAACCTTTTTCGAGGTGTTGAATTTCGAGCAACGATAAAGGATCGCGTATGTCAGGTCGGGCTTGCATATTGCATAATAAGTTATTATTACTATAGTTTATAGTACCTTACACCTAAATTTGTTCTTGTTTGAGAGATATCCCCTAAAAGTTGTTTTTCATACGAAACCCTTATGCAACCAAACATTGCCTACCTACGTCCATACCTATTGTAGTTTCATTGTGTAAAGTAGGTAGCGAAAAAACTAATTACTATATAGGTGTACGATAGAGTAATAGAAGCACTACGTTTTTATTTTTCCTGATAGGTACATACACACTGTGACGTGTGGGTAATCCTACTAAGGTCAATGACCCCTACATATCAAATCGTAAAATAAAAAAAAATAATGAAAAGTTTATTGCTTTGCATTTAAAAAAGAAAGATATAGAAAACAACCCAATATAAAAATATATTTTTAAGAGCTGTACTATGTAGATATCGTTTTTAAAATGAGTGAAAATAAGTGCTTTCTTTTTCCCCTCAGAATATAAATTTGTAGGGATACTTATTTGATATTAAAAAATCACAGAAACTTACGTCTACTATTGCTCAAATTTATTAATATAATAATAATAAAATGTACTTACTTTTTCCAAACTAAAAAAGAATTCTCATTCACTGCGCAAACCTCGCGCAAACAATAATAAATAGTCTTGTAATAGCGCGCCAAAGCACGACTGACGTACGCTCCGCCTCAAGACCGGAGGCGTACTGGCGCCCGTTTCTGCTTATCGAATCGGCCGCTCGGCCGTTGTATCCCTCCATACAATTTAGTATGGAGAATTTCCGCCGAAATTTTAGTAAAGTTTTAGCAATTAAAACTAGATGAAAATGGACATGTATATTTTTGTAATTACAATATAAAAGTTGAACAGACTTTCTAGTTTATGATACAATTTTTGTTTTGCTTCAACTTACTTTTAAACTAGTAAACAATCGTTAACAGCAAAAGCTGTTTTTGCAGTTTTTGATGAACTTTACGATTTTTTTATAAGAAAACCCTTTAGTTTTTTTTATTTGAAAACCTACTATAATTGTAGTTCAGTCTTTTGAGAAGCTACGAAAAAAAAAATAGCTTTCTGTATTATTTTTAAGTGTTATTAAAGTCGTATATACAAACACTCCTCTCGCCGTTTTCCCAATTTTAGCCCCTTAACTAATTGTTCTATACTTTCGTCAAAAAGTAGTCTAATACTAGAATATCCACGAATGTTCCATACTAACAAAACAATACAGCAGTATGTTGGTAGCTTCGTACATAATTAAAAACCACAAAAGAAATGTCACCTCGATCTCTTTAAAATATGACAAGCGGCAATAAGTCGTCATACTAATTGAAACTTAGTACTAGACCTACGTTTAACCTAGCTTTAACTAGCAGCTTATACTGTTAACTTAACTGGGGTTCTATTCTGGTGACGCGCAATAAGTTCGGTACTGCGACTTTGTTACAATATGTCGTGAATACCGTGACTTTAGTATTTTGGCCCTGAATTGTAATTGCCTATATTGTACACTGTATTTTGGGTTCCAAAGACGCTCCACCATTTTTAAACAAAAATGAAAATACGAAGCGAATAGGAAAATTCTCAAAATTTAAAAATTTCTTTTACAATTAATTTTTTTTCATGTACTATATCTAACTTTAAACTATACTTTATTTTAGGTTCGTACATAGTCTATAGAATAAACTCGAAATATCAGAATAAATCAGAAGAAATAATAATAATATTGTGTACTTTAACTTATATTGAACGTGGTACGAAGTTCACCTAGTCTAAACTAAATGGTCAAAAACTATACCAGAATACCTCCAGCCTTGCAGTCCTTCAAACCGTCGACCAGCTCAGGTCGTAAAACACGAGTTTTCATTAGACAGCCGCCCGACCATTAGTGGCCACACAGCCGCAAACTTTAAATCTATTAATTTACGAGTATTTGCGATTTTGCAATGGTTCGCACCATTTGAGGCTCTGCCAGCGAAAACGGTAAACTCAGCTGGTCAAATCTAACCACATTTGATTTACCCTAGTTTATTCTAGTTTGCTTTGCTAAAGCAGAAGACGTGCTGTTTTGAAGTAGTTTTTTTCAGTTTAATTTTTATTTGAAAATGTGTAATTTTTATTATTTTTAGGAAAACAAAAATTCATTCTAACTTGAAAGTACTTGATTTTTGTTAGATTAATATGTGAACCTGGAGAGTCTTTGGATTACTCTAAGATAACAAGGCACTCTTTTTTGCTACAAAAGGTTAAGTTCTATAATAGTATTCGAAAAATATATAATTTAAGTACCTCAAGGGAAACCAGTTGAATATTTAGAGATAATTTTTACAATAATTACAAAATACATTATTACGATGATTATAATTATAACTGTGAAAAAATGCCCGGAAAGCACGTGAAAGAAAATGTGCCACTTCTTCTGAAACTAACCGTCTTATTCATAAAGATACAGTAGATTTTAAGTAGCCTTACTGGAGGTCTACTTCTCTGGTTTGTTGTATGGTAAATACGTGACATCCAGTCAAAATTGACATGCGACAAATAACTAAAATGCTCTTTCACTTTTTATGAATAACAGGGTAAGAAGATACTGTATGTACTAAATACATTTCAAGACCGCATTTCAAAATCATGACAAAACTACGACCCAATCAATCACAATTTAAAGGAAAGGAAAGCAGCTTTATACATCATCTGACACCTATGTTTCTGCGAACATACGCTATGTGGGAACTCTATACCGAGTTGCATGAAGTACTTCGGAATATACAAGCAATATTGGACCTAATTCAAGTAATAATAAGGCGTGAGTAAAGTCTATTGTTTGCTACAGATTTCACTCATTTCTTGTTTGATGCTACGGCTGTTAGGGTCTTGAGTGAGAGCTTTCATTATTACTAGGTACATGTTGATGTTACATGCAAAATATGTACTTAGATATTATGAAATGCTAAACTCTAACTACGTATTTATGAAGAAATAGTAGAGTTTGTTACTCCTTGTAAGCCTGATTTTGCGAAACGAAGAAGTATAATTTTGCCTGTGGGGTGCTATTAAGTATTTTGGGCTGTGGGGAGGTCGCGTCTCCTGGCGGCTCCATCGTTGGCTTTGCGGATGGGTCTCATCGGCAGCATGCCACAGGAGGGTGCGGTATGGCTCATGTGGCATGATAGCTGTCTCCGTAAAGTGTTTTGTTTTTGGCTGGTCTGTGCTCCTGTATACATGGTTTCTCATTCGCTTGTCTAGAGCGGCATGGAAACGACTCTGAACCACCTCACATGCAATATAGGATAATATGATTTTAATGAATTTCATGTGTAGTTGTTTGCAATAACATGTGTCCTGTCCTAAACGAATACATGTTTTCATGATTATGATTAACACCTCAAAAAAGTGTAATGTTCACTTATAACGAATTTTTAGGACTGAAAAACATAATAAATATAATTTACAGTGTCGATTTTTTTTACTCTTTCTTTTAGAAGTAGCAAGTGTCAGCTTTTGCTTTAATTTTAAAACACTTCACTTAGTATGATTGCCCAAGTCATCTCGCCATCACGCCTCATCTCATTTATGTGATTGTAAATATTATTTATCAACAGCATATTTTGCAATGACTGTCTCTGACCTCATATTAACTTATAATACGATCGGAATCCAATGAATCTAGCTAGTAACAATAGCACTAAATATAAACAAGTAATGTTTTTACTATTTATCGCTTGTAAATGTTTAGAGAGCTAATCTCTTTGATGATTGTTGATGAGTTATTTTTCTTCTTTGATATAAAACAATAAACATAATAAATCACTATTTTGCATTTCTGTGCAGGATTTTAGTTGGTTGCATACACACGTAGTACCAAATCTGTAATCAATGCATAGTATAAAATCAAGTCGCTTCTCGCGTCTGGCCCTATCTATGCTTAAATCTTTAAAACTATGCAACGGATTTTGATGAGGTTTTTTTAATAGATAATCCAAGAGGATTGGTTTATAAGTATAATACATGCACATTGTAGTAATAGGTTAGGCGGTAAAAAGTTCGCCGGGTCGACTAATTATTTTATAATTGGTAGCAGAGGGACCAGCACGATGCGTGTTAATTCTGTGAACTTACCAAATGTATAAATCTTGTATTCTAGTGATAATAATTTTTGTTTAGAAGTGTTTCGACTGTTCCGTGGCTCAGTTGGTAAGTGGACTGAGTAAGCGTGTGCACCTGAGTTTGATTCCCGGGCAGGGCGTATATTGATATGATTAATAACGATGTTTGTTTCCGGTCTGGTTGTAATGTTCGTGTGTGTTTCGGGTACCCTAGATACAGGTTCTTCCTAGTTAGGGGCTCTGAGGGTGATAAGTTAATAAAAAAAAAACTATACATCTACTACATCCGTTTACTATGCATGCCTATTCTTAGTAAGATTGAATTTTAGAAGTATCTTCTAACCGACATAAAAGTGAAAGAACGATTAAGATCATCATCATCATCATCATCATCATTTCAGCCGTAGGAGGTCCACTGCTGGACATAGGCCTCCCTCAAGGCTCTCCATCTGTACCGATCGCAGGTGGCCTGCATCCAGCGTGGACCCGCAGCCTTGCGCAGATCATCCGTCCATCTGGTCGGTGGACGTCCTACGCTGCGCTTGCCGATCCGTGGTCTCCACTCGAGAACTTTTCGGCCCCAGCGGCCATCTGTTCTGCGGGCTATATGACCTGCCCATTGCCACTTCAACGAGCTTATCCGCTTGGCTATGTCGGTGACCCTGGTTTCTCTGCGTATGTCCTCGTTTCTGATTCGATCCCGCAGAGAAATCCCGAGCATAGCCCGCTCCATGGCTCGTTGAGCTACCCGGAGCCTGTTCATAAGCCCTATAGTGAAGCACCACGTTTCAGAACCGTATGTCATCACTGGCAGCACACATTGGTTAAATACCTTCGTCTTCAGGCACTGAGGAATATTGGACGAGAAGACGTTGCGTAGTTTCCCGAACGCCGCCCATCCGAGCTGGATTCGGCGATTGACCTCCTTCTCGAAGTTGGACCTACCTAACTGGATGGTTTGTCCTAGGTATACGTACTCGTCGACAGCTTTGAGAACCGAGTTCCCAACCATAACTGGGGTAGGCAGAACATGGACATTAGACATGACCTTCGTCTTGTCCATGTTCATTTTAAGGCCCACCTGTTGGGAGACTCGGTTGAGGCCTTCGAGCATCGTGCTGAGTTCCTCCATCGACCTTGCCATGACTACGATGTCGTCGGCAAACCGAAGGTGAGGTGATGTATTCGCCGTTAATATTGATGCCCTGCCCTTTCCATTCTAGAAGTTTGAAGGCGTCTTCTAAAGTGGCGGTGAACAGTTTCGGAGATATAACATCTCCCTGTCTCACGCCTCTGTTCAAGGGAATAGCCTTCGAATTCTGTTCCTGTACTCGATTAAGATATGAGTAATTAATTTTATTAGAAGGAACATGTTGATATTGCAATTAAAAAAAACCACATCAACAATATTTTCAGCTCCCAAAAAAAACGTGATTCAACAATTAAAAAAGACGTGAATGAAAACTCCTGAATAATCAGTTAGTGGACAGAGTGTGATCTTCGGCGCGGGGAGGTGTTTGCAAACACGGGAGACAATGCTCATTGTGATTGGGCTACGGGTAAGCATTCTGAGATACATGCGAACTGTAGTGGTGGGTTTACGGTTTTCGTTAGAGTTAGAGCAGAGGTTTCAAACTCTTATAGTACACTTTCGAAATCTATCTGGTTCTTTAAGAGGCATAGCACAGCTAAAGTAGCGCCACCCGAGAAAAAAATAAATATCTTCTAAACTAAGGCAAATATCAAAAATATTCCCCTGGATAACCACAGAAAGCTACTGATTGTTGCTAAAAACGGCCACTTTTGGCAACAATCAGTATCTTTCTTTGATCTTTAACCTAAAAGCTATACAACAGTGCCCTAAAAATACTAGGCTGCATTATCCAGGGGAATACTGTTTCACATTTTTGATATTTGCCTTAGTTTAGAAGATATTTAATTTTTTCTCGGGTGGTGCTACTTTAGCTGTGCTATTGGCTCTTAAATTTGGCTCAAGCCAACTATGTCTATGGTCTTGGAGTCTATGGGGACTACTGGGTTTGGAGCATAAGCTATAGTTTTATCTTACTAGAGATAGGGTGTCTCAGCAAGAAAGTTTTCTTCTAGAGGTTTTTAGGGGCACTGGAGTTACATGTTTTTTTTTATACAGAAATCCTTCAGTTTGAGTTAAGGAAAATATAAAATAAGTAAAGTAAAGTAAAAAACAATTTATTGCACACAAAGTAAGATAAAAAAGTAAATTATTGAATTTGCATGCAACGGGTGACCTTATCTCTAAAAGCGATTACGATACTAAACTGCTTTGTTTTTATAAGCATGTATTTTCCATTGATTTGTAAAATATTTTTTTTTTATGTTTTCGTAGCGTTTTTAAAATCTGCTTTTGTCTGTTGCGTAAATTTCTGCTTTTCGGGTTGGCAACGAATACAGCAAAAAAACAAAAGATAGAAACCATTCCATCCAACTTTTTTACGAATTATGAAGTGATATACATATTTAGCGGCACATCACTACACAATCTTTCCAATAACAATCGATACAGCTGATTGTTAATTTTTCCCGCGTAACGCGGAACTTTGAAAGGAAATCTCGAATCGAATTCTCGATACCGAATCGTGGCAGATAGCTCGATTAGTATGATTCATGAGTTATTCTCGACGGGACTCTGATTTTGCCAAAGTTTAATGACTCATAGTGTCAGTTTTCATCAAGATATTTGCATGGGGCTTCAAGTTTCGAAATACATATTACGTATATTCTGTGGATTTGATCGAATACATTTAAGTTTACAAAATAACTACTAATATGCATGTTATCTTTGAAACGATGTAACTTTTCCATAAGGATGTTGCCTACCTATACGTTTCCTTATGAAAAAGGGGTGCCAAAAAGAAATTGCTACGCGCTCATAGCAATTTCTTGTTGTTTCTTAAATTGTAGGGTTATAGTTCGGCCGCAACTTTTGGCCGCCAACTTCACACCGGTGTTGTAGTAGTAGTTACCGCTAAAACTACCAATATATTCGTTGAGTATCTCTGTTAGCATTAGAGTTTTTGATTGAAGTCGATCTTCTGCACTGCTTGTTAATTATTTCAATGCCTTTACAACTTTTCCCCCGCAGATTTTAAAAACAATATCAGCTGTCGCGTACCGTACATTTAGCAATTTTTTTTTCAAATGTTTATTCCGTTACTTTGGGAAAAAAGTATGCTGAGCGCATCCAGTCTTTGAATGTAACTCCGCCTTGTTACCAAATACCTATTACGTATACATACAATACATATATTGATTTATTCAATAGTCTATAAAATATATTTACTTAGTTCATAATGTTAACTTCTAGTCTAGCTAGATTCGCATTTTGCTGGTCAGGTTTTGCAATCCGTCGGGCCCGTTGCATCCGATAACAGCGCAGATCTGTTATCAGTGATAAGCCTTATCAGGAACTGCAGTTGTGGCTTTAGTTGCATGCATAGCTGACTGATAAGAGGTAGGTAATTTATTAAATGCATTCTTATTATTTGAAGCTGCTTTATTCCCATAAGACCGGCTGCCCAATCCATTTTCTGACGACACAAACAATTCAGACTAAAAAGTGAAACCAACTGTACTTTATAAAATTTTGTTATCAAAAGCAGATAGACAGACAAAGATTGACGAAACGAGGACTTGGCAAAAATACACAAACCCTAGGTACATGAAAAATTTTAACGCTAATAGTAACAGTAGAGCCAGAGCCACTCTTGATCTAGAGGTTTTTAATAAGTAAGGTAAGTAGTAGTAGGGAGGTAGTTAAGGTAAGGTTATTAAAATAGATAGCTTCTTTATTACTCACAAAGAAGATACAAGAATAAATAATTGAGTTTGTATGCAACGGGTGCCCGTAACGCTAAGTGTATTCATCCAGGCAATTAGGACGAGTTTTTGCACGTAGTTCGCAGTATTTTTTAAGAAAGTACTTTAAATAAACAGAAATAAAACTATGCCTTAACTTATTCAAAAGATAAATAATCTTGGAATCTTGACTACTTTTGATTAACTTGGTAAGTGGTAGGTAGAGTGGCTATACTAATAAAGAAAAATATAACAACATAGTTTACAATGACGGAGAGCGTTTATCGAGAAACATTCCATTGTCACAGAAGCATATCCACAAACACGCGGTTACAGGGAGATGGTAGCGTCAACAAGCGCTTCTAGGAAGACTTGTCGCGTTCGCGTTCCAAATGCCCGGTTTTGGCGATGTCACTTTAGCAGCCCGCTATTCCATTAAGTACGTAGTACTTAATAATTCCATGATTATTTTTTATGATTTGCCCATTTTGGGTAGGCAAAGGAACGTATATTTTTTTATTTAAGGTTTTCAAAGGGGAGAGGGGAGGCCTTTGCCCAGCAGTGGGAGACTTAACAGGCTAAATAAAAAAAAGGTTTTCAAAACAGAAGCAATTAAACTTCAATAATTAATATAAATTAGTTTCAAGCTAATTACAAATATGCGAAGACAGCAGATACAATACAAAGCAGAGTAAGGCAAGGTGAAGCGCAATTCTACTAACAAAAAAACTTAACATGCATTGCAGGTAGAGACCGACCGAAGATTCGGTTTCGGTTTCAGCCAAAAAATCTAATTTCAGCGAGAGTTTCAGTTATTCTAAAAATGGCCGAACCTGAAACCGAAACCGAAACTCGATGGTCGTGCATCGCTCGGCTAGCCACGGAAGAATTCGGCGATACGCGCGCGAAAAATGTATTGTTTTTATTTCGAATTTATTTTTCTTAGTTAACTTTTTAGGCAGGTTGCTGATGTAGGTGGGCCATACTTACGTATACTTTAACACACATCAGATTTTAACCTAAAAATATAATATTTTACAAGGACAAGTGAGTTTCGGTTTCGGTTTCGGCCGAAACTGGGGCCAGGGCCGAAGGTTCGTTTTCGGTTTCGGCAGAAAATCGTGTTTCGGTCGGTCTCTAATTGCATCCAATCATCAAACATCCCAATTATTTATTTTTAAAGATTATATAAAGTTAATATTAATAATAGTAGGTACTTTCAGGTGTTTCAGGCCTGGTGTTTTTTGTAGCATTTCATTAGACTTTTTTCTAAACTAAGTTACTAACCTAACTCACATTTCAATGATCAACAAATCAACATAGGAATTTTTGCAGAACAAAAAATATTTTTTCAATCTTTAGTAGATTAAATTTTTTATTAGTTTTTTTTTTATGTATAACTAGACCGCTAAGTCACAGACAACATCGTATCGTATAGTCCTTCTGTAGTAAGGGTATACTTTTTTTTTGTATCTGACACGTACATAATATGTTTGGTAGTGTGTAGTATAGTTGGGTTTATTCCAATAGCGTCTTATGTTATCAAAGCAAAATCCTAACCCAGATGCCTAGAAACTAAAACCAACACGACACGTAGCGTAGATAGCAAATCAAATAGGAAGGACGTCGTCCCGTTTGCACTGTGATAACCGACATCTGTACGATAACAAGTTACGCAATAGAAATGCATTCTTATGCATTTGCTAAACATTTAATTATGTGCAGAAAGTATCCGTTGAAATCATATTCATATTATAAATTTTGAAGTTGCTCTAGCTATGTATATGTTACGCTTTCACGTCTTAAACTAGCTTAGGACCAAGAGATGGACATTGGGAAAAGCGAAAAAAAATGGGATTTTGCTGGCGAGGCCACGCACAGTGTGCGGGGGGTGCACACTTGTATACATTTAATTTCCCATACTCATCTAAAATTAAAAACCTATTTATGAAACCATAGTTTACTAAAGTCTAAATTTTAAACCGTCTAATCTAAACTATAGTTTTCATTACCAGGTAACCTTTTGTTGACCACCCACCCACATCCTTTATACTTATCTTATTTAGAACCATTAATCAGTCTTCAAAGTATAGTAGCTAGTTCTATTCGTAACTATTTGAAAGTAATATTTTATTGATGCTTTTATATTATGACTTTAAGTTTCAAATTGCGAAATAAAATCATTTATCTTAAATTGAACGACACACCCTGGCCACACAAAAACTGATATTGGATTCAATCCAGATATAAAACCAGTCCATGTAGAATAGTTAAAAAAAAAGGAGGTAAGTATTCCTCTTCAGCTCGCAATCTTGTTCAATATGACTATGAGAATGACTGTTATTTAAAACTGTCACTTTTTCGGATATTTCTGCTTGTCAGATGTGAGTACGGAACAAAATTATACGTGAGATTTTAAGATTTACTTTTGTAATGTAAAAAATTACAAAAATACAAAATTATCTACACTAATATTATAAAGAGGAAAGATTTGTACCTATTTTTGTATGTTTGTATGTTTGTAATGAATAGGCTCAAAGAGTACTGGGCCGATTTAAGAAATTCTTTCACCAATAGAATGCTACATTCTTCCAATTTGACATAGGCTACATTTCATTTTGAAAAAAATTAGGGATCATTGGTAAAATTTGAACAATGTAACCGAAGGTGTAGAAAAATGAGTCTTAAAATGTCTTTCGTCGAATGCGCTGCCGAAACTATTAGCGATAGAACAAAATAATGTACGACAATATTGAAGAACATCATAATGTCCACAAAAAACTCCGCGGTAGCATATGTCCAACTATTGTAGTTATGTCACTACAACAACTTTTTTCATTTTAAACATTAATGAAAATGCTAACCAAATTTAAATCATGCTATATAAGTGTTTATATTAATCCTTATACAAATAAATTATTTTATGGTCAAGATCATTTAACTACCTATAAAATAGTGTTTTAAATTATTTAAATTGGACTTTCCATTCAAAAGATATTACGAATGAAAAAATTCAAACAGAAATGGCCTTCCTCCGAAGGGAGATGGAGGAGTTCCGGACGATTGCTCGGTCTGGAGCCCCCTCCGCCCTCAACTTGGAGGAGGTCAAACGCGACATGATGGTCCAGTTTGGGACCATGTTGAACGCGCGACTGGAGGCCCTGGACGAGCGCCTCCTCCCGGCCCAGCGACCTCGGCCGTCCTTGGCGGCAGACAGAGCCCCCTCGGCTCCAGTGCCTCGAGCGGCCCCGGCCCCTCGAGCTACCCCGAAGTCCAAAGCGGCCGCGGCCCCTCGTGCGGCCCCACCGGCCCCACGAGCAGCCCCGGCGCCCAGAGCGGCTCCAGCCCCGAAGACTCGAGCGCCCGCCTGGTAACCAGAGGCGGGCACTTCTTCTGCCCCCCACGTCCCTCCTCCCACTGGTCCGGCTAATGATGATAGCTGCACCCTGGTGACGGGGGCCGGAAGGAGCAAAAATAAGAAAAAGCAGAGGAGAGGAACAGGGACAAGGAGCGGGCTGCTCCAGTCCCGGCTTGCCCCTACTCCAGGGCTGAAGCAGACGGCCTTGGAAAAGTCCAAGGCAGTAGCCAAGAAGCTGCGCACTCCCCGCACTGCGGCGGTGGTGGACAGCGTTGGCCCAGAGGCTGTGCAGGGAGGTCTCACCTATGCTCAGGTGTTCTCCGCTGCAAAAGGGAGGCTCGACCTGGCAGGTCTGGGCATCGACAGCATCCGCTTCCGTGCGGCTGCAACCGGTGCCCGCCTGCTGGATATCTCCGGACCTCCAGAAGAAGCCAGGGCCAAGGCAGACGCCTTAGCCCAGAAACTAAGGGAGGTGTTGACCGAAGATACGGTGAGGGTCTCCAGACCCATGAGCAGCGCAGAGATGCGCCTCATGGATCTGGACGATTCCGTCACCCCTGCTGAAACCGCAGCCGCAGTCGCGGCAAGCGGCGGTTGCAGGGTTGCGGACGTCCAGGTGGGGCGCATCGTCAACGAGAGGGGCCTCGGCGCAGTGTGAGTACGCTGCCCGACAGATGCGGCGCGGAAGATCGCACTCGCCGGAAAACTCAAGCTCGGATGGAGCATTGTCCGGGCTAGGCTCCTCCCGTGGCGTACGAGGCGCTGCTTCCGGTGTCTGGAGACGGGGCACCTCCGGGCAGACTGCACCTCGCAGAACGACCGCAGTGGCCTCTGCTACCGCTGCGGTCGACCAGGGCACATTGCCCGAAACTGCGAGGCTGAGCTGAGCTGCCCGCTCTGACAGGCGAGCGGCCAGCTTGCCTCACACAGTCTGAAAGAAAAGGGGATGGGAAAAGGAAAGGGGAAGGGGCCCAGTGCTCCCCCTAGGCCTGCCACCGCCGATAGCCAATTTGCGGTGGCCATGGATGTCGTTCTGCCTCAGGACCAGTAATGGCCACCCGGATCCTGCAGGCGAACTTGAACCACTGCGCCACAGCCATGGACCTGTTCATGCAGAGTCTGGCGCAGTGGCAAATTCACGTCGCGGTGGTGGCAGAGCCCTACTATTTCGGAGGATTTGTGCCCAACGGATGGATCTCGGACCGCCCAGGCCTCGCAGCCATAGCCGTCCGTCCCTCCGCGGACCACGTGCTCCGGCCGGAGAGTATAACGCGGGGAGAGGGTTTCGTGTCCTGCATGCTGGGGAAGATGCTGCTACTCAGCGCGTACTTCTCCCCTAGCCGCCCATTGCGGCACTCAGAGGCAGAGTTGGCAGCGGCGGCCGAGCGCCTCCGCGGCAAAAAGACGGCACCAGGCTTGGATGGAATTCCAGCCAAGGCCTGATTCCTGTCGTTGAAGCCGGAGGCGTTGGAGATTCGGCACCGCAGCCTGTTCTCCACATGTATGGAAC
Organism: Euspilapteryx auroguttella; assembly: GCA_951802225.1. NCBI lineage: Eukaryota > Metazoa > Arthropoda > Insecta > Lepidoptera > Gracillariidae > Euspilapteryx > Euspilapteryx auroguttella. Next base: position 4,198,314 of record OX637664.1, on the reverse strand, counting down.
AAGGTGTGTTTCCTCTGCAGTGGAAAACGGGCAAGCTGGTCCTCATCAGAAAAGAGGGCCGGCTCGCCGACTCTGTCGCTCCGTCAGATTTCCGGCCTATCGTCCTGTTGGACGAGGCGGGCAAGCTGCTCGAGAGAGTCATAGCTGCCCGCACCAACCGACATCTTCAGTCGGTTGGGCCGAAATACAGGAGTGGGTCTTCGTCTTTATTAGGCAGCTCAGCGACGAGTATTTCGTCGATCTGATCGGGCTATATTTTTGTCTCCAGCCAAAACAACATATGATTAAATTGTCTACCCCGTGCGAAGCCGGGACGGGCTGCTAGTTAATAATAAATCATAAAATTTCTCTTGTTAATTTTGAAATTCAATTTATATACTAGCATATCATTTTAATATCATAAACCGTTATAGATTACAGATCATCCTACATCTAGCGCTACCAGATTAGGCATCATCGCTTGTCAAAACAAAATTAATAACACACATGGCCATCTTAGCATCCATGTTGCAATTAATAAAACTGATAGGCGAATAAATCACCCAGCAAAACCTAGCACATAAAACTTATGAAAGTAGGCACAGAATATAATGAGATGACGAGCTTTAAAAATTAAAATTTAAGAAAGAAAAAACGTTCTGTTGGACATAGTCCTCCCTCACCTACAGATGACCGGTCTTGTGCAACCTTCATCTAGTGTAGATCGATCACCAATTGGTGATTGAAGTGATACGAGTGTAGTATCGCAAACTTTACAAGTCGTCTGACCACACTGCGCCTTCCAGTGCGCTGTTGCCACTCGAGAACTCTGGCCCCTACGAAGAGCTGTTGAACTATGGGCCCTGTCAATTTTTAGTAAAGGTCCAGAATTCAGATGCAAATTGTTTTCTTCTAAAAAATCTGGTGCTCGAACTTGGAACCAATTAAAGTGGCATAAAACAAATTTGATAATCAAAAGAATAACGGCACACATTAGTTTGTAGACTACAAAACTTAAGTTATTCTATACCGCTAGATCTCTATTCTAGGCTTTCTAATGTTGAACTGTCAATATTTGATTAACTCCAGTACGGTACAGCCCATCACGTTGTTATCGATCGAGGGCGTTTTTTATGAGATCGCGTATGAACTTTACACGTTAGATCAATTCTACTGATTATAAATTCTCATCAAAAACGTCACAAGACTATTTAAAAACGACACAAGCCGTAATAAGACGTCTTTTAGCTTTAGCCAATCACTTTTATTAAATTAAACTCAGTAAAACTATTAACTCATACAACATCAAGCTACCAACACTATATAGTAGTTTTATACACCTGTAAGGTATATAAAAAAGACAAGAAGAAGTTTAAGAAAAAAATTAGAGTAGTAAGTAGAAAATAGTAATTTAGTTAGGTTGATGGATTATAATAAAGTTTCTATCTATCTGTATGTTGGGGACCTAAGTTATTTACTCGTACGTAGCCATTACTTTTACATAAATAATAACTTCTAATCATTTTATATTAAACAAAACTTAATTTATCCACGCGCCAACATGTTGCGAGGCATAGAGAACATATTGATTGATGGGGACCGAGTGCGTGTTTAAAAAATATACATCAGTTCTGATTGTGATTGATAGTCAGAAGATAGTAGACACTCATTGATAAAAATACTACAACAAATGAATGGAATATCCTCTGGACTTGCGATATTTATTCAATAAACGCCTACGTCTTTGATCGGTTAATTTTGTGTTTTGCTATCGAATAGCATTTTTAAGTCTCAATTTACCAAGATACTTCTTAAGCTTTAGTGGCTATGTGGCTTTCTTACCATTTCATAAAAAGTTTACAAAGTTACTTTAGATACGGAATTGAAAAAACCTAAATTACTATGTTATTTTTATAACGACGGCACAACATAGACTAAGCTAATACGCTCTAGTTTAGAACCAAGCACATTTTTGAAAATATATTACTAAACTGAATTTAATATACCAACATCACATCCCTATAAAACTTGAAAAAAAAACCTTTTTACCTAAAATTTTACCAGACATTACTTCAGCTCCAAGACCAACTCGACTGCGAAAAGAGAATATATCCAGCCAGACACAAAACTGGTCCCTGACCGCCAATACTATGTAACGCTGGACATAAATTCTTCAAGCAGCTAAACAAAAATAAAAACCTCAAACAGCCCTTCTTAAGAGAGCTACCGAACTATAATTTATGGGACTGGAACCACCGGGACAGGGGACAAGCGAAATAAAAAACGTCTACGGCGAAAAATCGAAATAATTTCTCGAGATACCATCGTATTGGTCGGCGGCGGACGCTTTTGCAAATTCGATTTTCTACCAGACTACGTCTCTGAAAGTAGCTGCGGCCTTTGCATATGCCATTTAGGTAATACGGTCCAGAGCTGAGTTCTCCGAGAAGAGCCTTTCTACCAATATAAATAAAACTAGAAAAGTAGAAAAGCTTTAGGAGTAAAATGAAAAACTATAGAAAACATACACCGTAAAACAACGTGATGAGAAGTTACAATGTAACCTCTACATACGTGCAGGTGAGAGGTGAATAAGTTAAATTAAACAAACATATAAATACTGGCCCAAAAACAAAATACAGGCTCGTTGGCAGCACAAAAATGAACCCCAGACGCTTTAAGATCTAAAATGAATTCCAAATACTGGCAATTGGAATAGTTTTCATTTTCTTTTTTATTTCGAATTTGGAAGGCATCCTAACGGTATTCGCCACGAGACATAACTCCTGAGTTGGACTGAGGTTTGCCTTTTTCTGTTATTTTCTGTTGACCTCAGCCAGCTTGCGGCGTTCGATTTTTAAAATCAAAAAGCAGCAGTCGCTTTATCGATACATTCAAATCTCTCTCTTCATAACAAAAATAAACTGCAATGTCATACGCGTATTTTGAGGACAGAATATTTATTCATAGCTTCGTTTTTCACAATATCCATGTGCAATAAAGATGGATCGATAATTTATTGAATATGAAACTTGACTTAAATGTAGGTATAACAATTTTACCTAGTTAGGGAAGTCTTAAAAATTTAGAGCGTTAAAAAAGTTTAGAATTAAGGACGTGTACACACATTCTAATAAATTAAATTTTTAAGAGCGAGAGGCCAAGGCGAACAGGCGTTTTTTATTTTTTTAAGCCTGAAATCTGATGAAGTTTATATTGCGGTGGCTTTCAAAGATAACAGGATATCAAAGGTGACAAGCTTCATAGTCGGGGATCATTTATAAGTCGATTATGGACATACCAAACACCGAGAAACTTGTAGATTTTAGAAAATAATTAATTTAGAAAATAAGCCTAATAGTCGTAGCCTATACCAAATAAAGTTTATTATGCTCTCGCGATATGGAAGTATATCGAGGTGATTTAACTAAAACTGCACTTTTTTAATGCACCGTCAATTCAAAAAAATGTCGTCAATGCAAAATGAAAAAAAAAAAAATGCACAGTAAAAATCCCGCCTATTTAAAAAAAAAAAATAACCTGACGATGATTTGCCTAATTAATAAACCAATCACGTACAGTGGAGACGCGGCGACGAGGTGCGGCGGACGTGAGGCGGAGGGGTTGAACGCTTCGAAATTCGAAACCTTTTTTCTTCATTGCTATATTTTGCTTATAATTGGCTTGACGGCCAATGACAACGATTTCAGAGTTAGTTCTTAATTGATTTTAGACAAGTTTACGCTATTTTAATTTATACATTTATTCCCTAAGAAAACTAGAACGCAAAAACTGTCCATCGCAATACCGGTTTAAAAGTTTTGTGCAATAATATCGATGGTGTTGCAGTAGCAATACTATGGATTAGCAAATATGCTGGTGCTTCATGGTTAATACTAATATAAAATCCATTAAAATTATAAGAAACTAAACAACATTAAAAATATAATATTTTTCTCGCCACCTCGAGCAACAAGCAAGTCCCCGAGAGCCGAAATTGCGTTCCAATAATGACACCGAGAAATTGGTGGAAAATACTTTTTTTTAACTTAGAAAAAATACTATTTATCAAGCGAATGTGCTCCTCATTTGAGTTGTTGCACAGCGTGACTGTAAAAACTGGTGGAATAATAAATGCGTGAGTTGGCAACACTGAGACCCGAGCGGCTGCGAGCGGGGACGGAGATTAGCGAGCGCGGTTTTTGTTTGCATCAATCGATGCGCCCGCGCATTCGCACAATGAATAATTCAAAAATTGACATGAAATGGCGTATGGTTCTTTTTTTAAAATGAAAGGTGCCCGATTGAGGACTGTAACCGCCTGACGAATTCATTGGTCAACGGGTTTTTGTTTACCGTAATTGCTGTATTACTTCTATTATACTTCAATATAGTAGACACAAAATTCTTAATAATGTATTTTCAAATGAAAAATATGTCAAACTTCAAATAGGGAAACATAAGTACCTACCTAATAGTTAGTTAAATCCGTCAAAGAAACGATCCTTGGTGATCATGACCCCATTTATGTACCCATACACCACAGCTTTATGAGATTTACAAGCGACTTTACACACAAACCGCAAATAAAACCTCACCTGGGGCGTTGAAGAAAAATAGTGCAAATTGTAAGAAAACGCGAAGCGTTATTAAATCTTAAGTGCCACTAAGAATTTCGGTCTGAACCGAATACTTTTGCTCCGTCTAGAATTAAGTGTTGCCACAAAAAATAATCAATTAATTCGGAGAATGTTGTTAATGACTGCGCTGGCCGCGGTCATTTCCAAGTATAAGTTATCCCAGCATCCAAATGCATAAGGGATTGGCCAAGTTGGCTTTTTGGGTAAATGGCTTCATTTGATGGTAACCCTTGCAACACATTGCATTTGATGTCAATTTGATGACGATTGTAGAATGAAAAAACTAGACTGATTTTAATGAAACTTGAACATTACTTCTTAGAACTGCATGTTAGGCGTTCCATGCATTGATACCTTTTGGTTATAGTTTGAGTCCTTTTAAAGGTATAGGCTTACCAAGGATATAAGAAATGTTTTTAAGACTCTCTACTGTATATCGGAAGGTCTATTGCCGTAATTGATAATTATGAAATGACATTTGAGTATGTATTCATAGTGTATATCTAGATAAATCTCTTGAATCATCACTATCATCATCTCAGCCTAAAGACGTCCACCCACAGGTTGACATTGGCCTCCCCCATACATCGCCACACCGACCAGACTTGAGCGACTCTCATCCAGTGTAATCCTCCAGTCTTCACCAGGTCGTCTGATCACCTTGTGAGGAGTCTGCCTACTCTACCTACGACCCAACGACCATTTCTTCTTCGAGCTATGACCCTGCCCATTACCACAGTTTTGCAATTCTTTAGACTCGTGAATTGACAGAGAGATTGATAGACTAGACACCCTTTGTGTACTTATAACATGTCAAAATGCTTTTAATTCTCATAGCCATTGGGAGCAAGATGACTACAGATCTTAAGAGGAACTCATGCGAGATTGCCAGCTATAACTATTTAGGTAGAGCAAATGAAAGAGGAATTGACCAATATTTACCTCCCAATCTACTTTGTAAATTCTATTTTATGCTAGCTGCTTTATAAACTTTGTTGGCACGATGTAGGAATTAGTTCACTTAATCTCCTTGTTGTGTAGCGTAAGTGGGTCTTCAAGTATCAAAAAATGTCTACACTTACTTGTAAGAAAAAGACATGTTCCCCTCTAAGCACGTCTGGTCCTCCACAGAAGCGCCGCCTGGTGTCAGCATTAGTGTGTTCATTGATTCAGTCCGTTATCGATAGAGCACAACACTAGCACTTGATTGTCAATGTCAGAGCACACATTGCAGTTTATCACGTCACTAGTTCCGATAGTCTTGAGTCCATGCCTGAAAGAATGAAAGGATTGGTTTGAGCGAAGACGGTAGAAGTTTTTTTATAATAATGGTAGAAGATAGTTGTATTGTTCTAAGTTTTGGAGAATTCATGTCACCAAATAATACTAATTTATTCGGAATCTAGCTTTCATTAAAGCTGCAATTTCAATTTCACTTTGGAAATTTTCTGAGAAGGTTTCAAAAATAATGGTAATGAATTCAGATACGAATGTATTCAATAAAAGGGGAATCGATCAAAAACAGTGTTTTTGAGGGCATCTTGAATTCGCACCAAAAAATATTGATCACAAATACAGTCGCATACCAAACAGACTGATTTGATCACTTCCGGAACCTTCAATGTTTCCATAATTTACTTCTACCGATACAATCTATAGTTTCTCGGATCATTTCACAATTCTAATATGTAAGTAAGCTGCCTATCAGATCTGCAGCAGAAACCGGCCCGGCCGCCATGTTGGATCTGATTGACAGCTGTCAGGGTTGGCGGCAACGCGACGCGTCTCCGCTCCTGCCGGTGTGCCCCGGCGCACCACTAATTTCTTTGAAAATGGAACAAAAAACGAGTTTGTTTTGTTGAGCTGTCTGCTGCGAAATAGAGCCTAGTTGTTTCAATTTGTGACTGGCTGGCTGAGATCTAGCTTTTTCTTCTAATAGGCTTGGCACTTTGCTAGGGATGCGCACTTTCCAGGTCTATCAGAGCCTATAAAAAAGCATTCAATGAACTAAATGTCCTCTACCTATGTTTTAACTAGAAATATCTTTAAAATTCAATAACTTTGTGTGTGTATTGTTTATAATTTCGTAGATTTCAGAAACTAAGCGAATATAGCTGTGTTTCTGAATGGTCAGGTTAGTTCACGGATTTGTTTTGCTATCCCTATTAACTAATGAACTATAAATCATATCAAATAAGATAACGTGTAATGATAAAACTATCATAGTGTAACAATCAATAAAATATATTTCTTATTAGTGTGTTACTAAGCATTAAAGATCAACAACTTATGACTCTACATAAATATTAGTGACAAATTGTGTGAAGGCAAAGTTAACAGAATTAGATAAGTTAAATATTTTATGACATTTCGTTTGATTAATCTCAATTCTTCTATATCTAAATACTATATTATATAAAAAGTATGATTGACGTGAATGTTTTTTTTTTCGTTTGGGCGCGTTCCCACTGTCGCTATGTCGTCATGATTGTGATAGATAGTTCTGTTACGAACTATAAACATCTAGGTACTACTTGTATATAAGTAAGGGAGCGTAAAACAAGCACTTGTTACCAGCTTTGTACTTGAATGCACCCTTATGCACTCTGACTGAAGTAGTTCTGATGACGCTTAATAAACTAGAACAAAATAATAAAAATTCAAACGAACAACGTTTTTGCACGTATCCTGCAAATCAAGCCTCATAAGATTGTTATGGAAATGAAAGCAAAGAAAAAGTGACCTTATCGTTATCCGGTGTATACTAAGTACTTGTAACGTATACAATACTCTACATTCATTCATAAAAATGTGTATGAATGTAGGAATTATGAACGCCTCCTATACTATAGAGTTGGTAGAGCATATATGCTACTAGACCTGTCGGTATCCTGCCGTGATTAAATTTAATAAATTCAAATAAGTGCTAAATTGGAGCGCACTGGATAGGTAGAAGACCAAATCATTAGGGTGGAGGCCTATGTCCAGCAGTAGACGTTTTTCGGCTGAAATTATGACAATTTCAAGTATGGCTGAGCCATGACTATAAGGCTGTTATCTACAGTCGAGTTACAACTCGGTAACTGCAAGTTCGGAGTAGCACCCCAAAGTGTTAAAATTTAACTTTTATTCGTTATTCGCTCACATTTGATATAACACAGTCGATATCAGAATTCAATTCAATGAAGCATACGCTCGACGGAGTATGAGACAGCTCGAACCAGGATAATCTGTACTCGAGAACGACTTGTCCGAGTTCAATCTCGAGAAATTACACTCCAAACACTTGACTGTGAATGTCAGCCTAAGTACCGTAGGTAACGAAAAGGTATCGATACTATCGCCACTGTATAGACAAGAGGGTACGAACGAGTGAAGGGATCTTGATTGTCATAGTTGATAAAGGTCGATGTTTTATCTATCAATCTTAGAGGTGATGAAAACCGAAAGTTGTTTGCAAGATATGTAACTAGGTGGGAATGTATCAAGTACGATATGCAGCATAGATGTTTTAAATAATTCAAATTAGACAAAAGCTAGTCATGTTATGTTACGAAATACCTAATTTGAAGTTTAATAAAAGTAAATTATAAGTTTTTTTTTAAAATGTAAAATAAACATATTTCTACGTCGATACATTATCAAGTTTGATACAGTAAAAAACTTTTTCTTCAGTTACAGTAAAAATCGTTCATTTAATGCCTTAATAGAATCAGTAGTAATATAGTATATTTTTTTGAAAAACAAATTATCGCTGAGGCCGAAAAGTTTTTGAGCAGAGACCGCTTACCGGAAAACGCAGAGTAAGCAGACCCCCCATAAGGTGGTAAGACGACCAGGTAAAGGTTGCAGGAGTACACTAGAGGTAGGTCGCAAAAGACCGGTCATTCGCCGTTTGGCGATATGTGGGGGAGCCAGCAGTGGACGTCTTTCAGCTAATACGAAGATGGTGATGATAATGAATAAAAACGCAAGTGCAGTGATCAATTAATAATTATGAGGAATCATAATAGCAGCCAGTCCCACATTGCGGATGTTTAATGTTTTAAAACGATTTAATGAAAAACACGTTCATGTTTTACTTTCAGAGTTCCTTGACTGTTATTTCATCAGGGAGGCAGGTTGACTACCTGTGTAGGTACTGCAACAACGATTTTATTGCTACGTGATATATTTTCAACTTCAATTTAAGCCCTTAGAAACCGTTTCCAATGTGCTTTCTGAAATGTATTTCTTACTAGTAGACCCGGCGAACTTATTATTATTATTATTCCGTTTAATCACTATAATCTTTAAAAAAACCGCACCAAAATCCGTTTCATAGTTTTAAAGATATGCCCATCATCAATATCATCAATCAATATACATTATACATAGTGTTTAGTGTTTATCTATTCGGGCCTAGTTGACTATTAGTTTAAAATCTCTGTAAGATATAGTTTCAAAGAACTTACTAGTTAATTATAATTTATCATTTAGTTAAACAGGTTACCTGAAAGAAATCTCTAAAAGCGATAAGGTCGTCTTTTGTCAACTTCCTTATGTTTTTGTAAGTTTCTTGTTTTTGTACCTTGAGTAATTTTGTATACATTGTATTTTTTATACTTTAAAGATTATTCAATTATTAACCATTCTATATAATTGTCTTTTAAATACTTGATTTCCGGCCGGGGCCAGGGCACCGGGTTTAGTTCCCGGCGGAGGCTTACATTAGCATGTAAATTATAAAATGACCGATATAATAATGTTTCTGAATATAGTTGTTCTTGTGCATTTTTTTTTGTATGTTCATGTCGGGAACTTTAGATGAGACACAGGATTTTTCTATTTACGAACACGTGACTTAATTGTTCGGCTCATCCGGGAATCGATCCTTAGCATTAAATTAACAAAGTTCATGAAGTTATTATTTTAGTAGCAACAAGTAGTAAAAATATGTTGTTAAAAGGTATACTAAAGTTTTTCTTTAAACAGTTTATTCACCGGCTATACGCTTAGTTAGTTTTTTTCTTTGAATATTCAATGCGGGGTCGGCAGGTCGTTTTAATTTACTTGAACGTTCTAAGAGAGCGTTGACAACAACAAAATTCCTGTGTTTTTAGTTTTTTGTAAAACAGCGTGTGTTTTACAGTTCCCAAACATCATTTTAAAAATAAAACCCAGTCTGTGTTTCAAAATTAACGTATCGTAAATTCCCGTTTTTTTCGTTCCGGGCAAATTTCAGGAATACGTTGACTGAATTTTTAGAATTCTAAATAAATATTTCTATGTAAGAAATGCATTTATTTACTGCTGATTACTAAAATTATAATAAATAAAATTATAAAATGTTTTAAATAAATTATTATTCTTCTGATGAAATTTCTTTAATGCGTGTTGTGAAGTTGAAAGCTTTAGAAACTTTCAGCAAGCCTTCAGTGTTACGGAATATGGAGGCGGAGTAGGTTTCTTTTAATTATTTATTAAAAAATTGACAGTTTCCACCAGTCAGTAATGGAAAAGTTTAACTTTACCTATTTTGATAAACAACGCTTCACACTCAGAGCCCCTGACTAGGTAGAACCTGCATTATATAGAGCGCTCTAAACACATAAAACATTGCACAAGAACAATTAAAAAAACTATAGCTTTAAATTGAATGATTTCATTAAACGATTTGTCGATTTTATGCGACACTACCTAATAATACTTTTGCACAAAAATATTTATTATTTAGGAGATGAGGGGTTCTAGCAGTGAAGGCTAAAGGGGTACCTAACTAGTTAAAAAAAGTATTCAGGGGGAAAAAATATTACAATTCGTATTAAAAACACTAACATTCTTACATTACTTGGCAACTATTTAATAAAATGTTTAGTAGATACACATATAAGTAAGTTTGAGATTTATACACATTAGAAACATGTAAAAAGTAAAAATCCGCAAGTGAAAACTTTAGCAAAGTGCTGTAAACGTTTATTTATATCTCTATTATTGGATCATACATGCAACTTATTATTATTCATTAAATAAGAAATAAGTGCGCTACCTAAGATTTGCCATTAAATATACCTTGAAAACCGTATTTAAAATGCGTAAATATAATATCCATTTATTTCACGCTGCGTTTTGTTTTCATAACAAAGTAGGGCACATTAAACATACTTTACCTGGATTAATATATATGAGCTAAACTAATTTAATTTAATGAGTATGAAAATTACACACCTGATTAAGATAAGAAGTTTTTTTTCCTTTTACTAATTGGTTAGTAAATAGTTATAAATCAACTTTACTGTTCTCTCGTTAAAAGTAAAGAGAACGCGAGTGTTGCCAATATTCACGGATTCAGTAAACTTTAACCGCAATCACATTTATAATTTATTTTAATCCAAGAAAATCAACTGAATATTATAATTCAAAAACAATTAATTAATCAAACCCATATCACATCACATCACTTCGTCATCAAGTTTTAAAAGTCACAGACACTAATTAAAAAAAAAATTGTTCGATGAAAGTTCGATTTTTTTAATTTGAATTTAAATTAGGAACGCGCGTCGCTGCACACTGGCGAAGGCACCATGGGACTGGCTGCGCCTGCGCCGGCCACTCGGGCCCGCCGCAAGTTCAGGTGCAGACAACCTTTGTGACTTGGGGAGGGGACACTCGTATGGTTAAGATGAGCAACATTCATTTCGAAACTGTTAAATTTAAATAAAATTGTCATTTAAATTTTAATGCTATTTGTTTATTTTTCTTATAAAACTAATATAAATCATATCAGTACTTTTTTTATTAAAAGGGAAAAACGCAACAGTTGTGGCTAGGGATTGTGGCTCGCACGCACCCTCTAAAACCCACCGTGGCAAATTTTGGGAAGGAACCTGGAAATCATTGATGATCGACATCCGGTGTCCCACAGACCAACTGCGGTGTCCTTCCAACGATATCACTCACTACTTATAAGTATAGTAGTAAGTTACATTATGAGTATGATGATTGTTTTACTCTGATTTTAAAAAGGTCAGTTCGAAATAACTCCAAAGGTTTACTCTACCTGGAAATACCTGTTAAGTCAGCAATTGTACGCTATCGAAGCCTTCGCGACAATATATCTGCCTCACTCTTACACTTCTCATCTACACAAATAAATGAAAGAGACAGCCTTATAGTTACAGGTGATTAAACAGCGCACTTAGCTCTTCAACTCAAGCGCAAAAGATCTTCAATCCAACAGAGTTGTTACTTAAATTAAAACCTTATCTATTAGCAAATAAAAGGTAAATTACATCGCTTATAGATATTTATTTATTAAGACAGACAACTGAAAATACATGTAAATTATTGCTAAAAACCAATTTACGGTTTAGCATCTAAAATTGACATTCAAACCGGATTATTTACATGCAGAACGGAACAATTTGATTTCGTGAATACATAAAGTTTAAGATTGAAATTCATTGCCCCGAAGATGCGTAGGCGCACGGACACTGGACACGTTTGATTAGTTACGTACCCAGCATCTTTGCTTCATCTCTGTCTCTCGCTATATATTTATGCGGCTTAGAAAGGGATAACGCGATGTTTACATCTTTATGGACCAGTATTGAGAGTCGTGGCCTTTAATGGGATCTTCCCAGATTAACTGTATGGGCTATTTGAATTTTCGTTTACGAGGAAAATGTCATGTACGGCGTTTTTACATAGCAGCGTTCGGTCGACGCGACGACCACGGTCTATTTTTTATTCTATTTTATGTATTGGTGATGTAAAGATACTGGCTTTTATAATAACTTAATTAGCATTGGTTGTTTAATAAAATAAAAAATTAAATATGTTAAGTATTAAGTTTTTTCCAGAAAGTTCGAAGAGAGAGAAATACAGAGCCATTTATTTATGCATGAATGCGACACACGACAAACGGACTAACATTTGAGAATTACAATAACTTTTTAAAGTTTTTATCCTATAAACCAATACAAATTATTAACCAATAAAAATACAAATTCATAATATAATTTATACCCTACTCTCCTCATCACAATTTTATATAGACATGTTTTGAAAAGTCGCAAGGCTATAAAACTAATAGGATACTACTACACTACTAGGATATATACTTTAGAACCCTAAAAGGTACCTTATTTTGTAATTAAAACAAAGTAAGACAACGTTTTCTAAACTTATAGAAATGTATATCCCTACCCCTGCAGATCATCTAATTAAATGGCACTGGCTCAGCATATTGCTGACTGCTCGCACCCAGAGCGCTTCAGCCAATACAGAAATGATTCATGCTCAATGTGTTTTATTAATGCTCGTGGGAATGTCGAGATTTTGCAAAATTTACATAAAGCTTTAAATACTTTCCGAGAAAAATTACGACGACATACAGACAGACAAACAGACTAAGAAAAACTATTAATGTAAGCAGAATATTCAACAATAAGTCTCTTTTTTACCTCTATTGTTTTTTTTTTAAGTTCAGTAAAAGATATTTACTTATCATATAAAATACTCAAAAGACCAGGCTGTATCCCGTGCTTTCAAGAGAAATAAAAAACTTAAATAATAATAGTAAGTAATATAAATTATTTAAGGGTTTGCTGGGAAAGCTGGGTAAACATTTTATACAAATTAATGTAAGTACCTATTCATTAAAGCTCTACATTTTCTGCCAAAGCGCACCTTTTAACAGCAAACTCTACATTTATAAATGTGACTCTACATTTATTCGTGTTTGGCTGAATAAATTCATCCTCTACGTTACATCCATTATTATTGTATTCTTTATGTAAGTATTGTTTAGATTTCAAACTTTATAGTAATCTTGGAAGATGGTGACAAGTGTGAAATTGTCGGAACACGCCCTAGATAGCGCAGTGATGGCAAGCACAGGCCGTGGACACTGAAGTGCTTTTGCTCTACATTTATGTAAATTACTGAAAACGATGCTTTTTTTTTTTGTGTATTTTCGCTGACTATGTGAATTAAGTTTAACTAAGTACATACTAAGTTAAATAGATAGCTTCAAGATACCCATTTTGGTTGGAAACCTTCTTTATTTAGTTCATATTATGGTTCCTTCCTTAGCCTTTATTTGTGGTCTCGACATTGGCAAAATTATTTATTTATTTAATTAATTATTGAACGTACTATCATTATAGATTTAAGTTAATTAAATATCATTTAAGTGGAGTTAGTCTGCAAATATTAAATTCAAAATCGATTCGATAGTTCATTATATTTTTTTTAACTTTTTCAGTAGTCCTTCGAAAAGACTTCATGTCATGACGCGGCCTGTGCACATGGCTGCCACTAGTTGAGAAAGTAGAAAATCACCCCGCGCCGTCGACCGAGGCAAACGTCAACATTTTATTATAATGGCCGGATTGGTTTAATACGTTTTGCATTTACATGTTCAAAGAGAAAATGTTTTTATATGTATTGTTTTGGGATTTTTTGCTAGAAACCCGTCATAGCCCAGAGAAGCGCTTGGGGCAGGCTTATGATTATGACACTGGTGGCGGAGTTTAAATAAAGATCGAAAGATCTCCCGTGACCCCCTTGCTAACAGCCGAGATGGACAACGGCGGGGTTTTAGTGGGTGCGAACCCCACATAACCCTGAGGCTCCCCCCGGGGCTGCAGGGCTACTCGTTAGGAGTTTCTATGACACTGCGCCGCCACAGCTCCTGAGGAGTGAGAAGTGTCGGGGAGGAAAAAACATGATCACCCCGTGCATGAAGCTCCGTTTTTGTTAATGTGCCTTGCCCATTACTGTCTCTATCTGCATCTAACGTATGCAGTTCTCTGAGTTTCAATGTATTTTATAGATCCTTAGCACGTCTACACTTATTTTAGGTATCTTATTTATGTCTAGGCTAATATTTTACAGAGGTTTGTTTTTATGTAATTGTAAAAGGGGTCTCAAACTTCAAGACCGGTGTAAAAAAAAGTATTTTACTATTAGAAACTAGCGGCGGTTTCCAACTTCTCTGTTAGAAACCCACATTATCCCTGAGAACTACTAGAGAATATTCTCAAAAATCTGAATTGCACATATAGGCTATAATAAAAATTATATTTTCTAAGTTTCGTAAGGTATTACGAAGTTAGCCAAGTCAGCTAGTCTTACCTAATCTCCATAAGTGTAATGAGAGCTAAGACAACTGAGGCCTAGGTCGGTTACCTTAACAATTAAAGCGAAAGGAACAGTGGCCTTGCGTTTGCGTTGACAGATGACAATCACACGCGACAGAAAGTAAGAGCGCACAATTTCATGGTGGCGACGCGCGCGACTCAGTGCGCAAGGGTGCGTTGATTTGGTACTGGTAGCAGAATAAGTTAGAAAAAAAAACGGGTTTCCTAATACATAAGAAAACTCGAACAATAAGCCTCGCCTTTTGACAACCTTCCTACTGAAGAATCGCTTGGGTCTGGCATTCACCGCACAAGTTCAGAGATGCTGAAGACTAGGGAGCGCAAGTTAGTATTTCGGATGCGATCCGTCCTTTGACCACCTTGAAATCTGGGTAAAGTCAGCTCGTCTTAACTAAAAAAATATATTTTACTAACTGACACAACGAACTTCGTCTTCGTACCGGCCAGCGTTTTTAATTTTTGATATTATTTTATAGTCTAAATCGGTTCAGTAGTCTCGAAGACTATTCGATCTTCTTTTTCTTTTCCTTTTATCCCTAATCAGGGACATAGGGCTCGAATTATAGCTTTCCTGCTCGACTGGTCCTGCGCCTGCTGCTCCAGTTTATCCCAGCATAGACCCTACGACGACCAATCATATAATCAAATCTTTTCTCTTTCTATTATTGGTAAAGATTCATTGTAATATTGTTGTTTTTGCTATCCCTACGCCCAAGAGTGAGGTGAAGCATGCTCACGCGCAAGATCTCCCCGAAATTGTCCCCGCTCAATTAACCCCGACTTTCCATATTGTCTCCTCACTTTACGTAACGCGTACGGATTAGGTAACTGATTTTTATACGTAACGTATGTATGGGCCAGGAGGGGGTTGATTTTGCGTGACACGTTACACAAGATTTATAGTTAAGATAATTGGATTATCTAAGAATTGAATGAAGTAGATAGGTACTTACATTTATTTTGCGAGTTTTTCTAGATTTAAATATATTTTTTAAGGCGGTAAGTCACGGTATGGCGCGAAATTCAATTTTTTTCGCGTTTTTTAATTATTCTGGCGAAAGTATTCATTTTTAATAAAGTTTTAATGAATTCGCGTATGTAAAAAACCATTTCCCACATTGTAATACAACGTTTTTCGAAGACAGACCTACTAATTTTGTGTCTAAGGACCTAACTTGATTTTTGGCCTTTATGTCCTTAGGCACAAAATCAGTAGGTCTGTCTTCTAAAAACGTTGTATTACAATGTGGGAAATGGTTTTTTACATACGCGAATTCATTTAAACTTTTAAAAATATGTATACTTTCGCCAGAATAAATAAAAAACACGAAAAAATTTGAATTTCGCGCCATAGCGAGAGTTACCACCTTAAGTACCTAAGTACTAAGTAGTACAAACCGTTCGGAATACACAACTGACGAGGTGCTAGTGATTCAGGATCCACGGCTTCACGTGCATTTCTAGCAGGGAAGCGATGGTGGCAAGCAAGGCAACATTTGAAGTCTGAAAAGGCTCAATTGTATGTGCCACCAATGGCGGTCGAACCTCGGACCACCCGGACGGGAGAGACCCATACGACACGTCATACCTCTAGGCCACCACCACTGCTTCAGGGTGTAGGGGTTAACCAAAAAAGGAACTTTCAATTATTCTTATTACTGTATTGTATACTTAGCCAGTGTTAATGCAAATAAATGACTGATTACTGATCCAAAAGGTATTTAAAAATAACAGGAATTATAATATCTCGAAAAAAAACCGGAAGAGGAGAATCGCCATTAGTAGCCGAGGAAGACTATTTCCGGTTTCCGTTAACCCTTTAGCAGTAAAAAACTAAATATTCTGATTTATCCACGATCGACTCCTGTTTCGTACAGAACATGAATATAAATTGAACAATAAAAGGTTTTTTTGTGAAATATTTTGTCGAAGGGTGGTCCGTGGAAATTAATTCTAAAAATGTATCAAGTACATACTTATAGTTAAGTAAGAGGCACCTATGTTTGTAGGTACTAGCGCTAAACGCGAAAAAAATCAATATCTTTAAACCAAGGTATCAAAAATTTCATTTGATTTCATGACTTTACATACTATTCTTAGATTCTTTCCGTGTTATTCATAAAGATACAGTAGGTTTTAAGTAGCTTTACTGGATGTCTACTTCACTGGTTTGTTGTATGGTAAATACGTGACATCCAGTCTAAATTGACATACGTCAAATAACTAAAATGCTCTTTAACTTTTTATGAATAATTTGGGGGTGCGCGGTTCGTCGCCGCCCGCACGACCCCTAAATGCGGCCTTAGTTTTACGATAACCTAAATTTCCTAGATGCATTATTTTAACCACCCCTTCCTTATAATAACAAAAAAAAACTTTATTATTGCTGTAATAAATATTTAATTTAATTTCAACACAATAAGATTTCACTTAAATTAAACTACAGAATGTGTTATAGGTACAAAACTAAATTTTACATTTTTTTTTACTTTTATTAATATTTTATAGCACCTTTTTTACCCGACAATATTTTAATTCATTATAATTATTCACGTAATAAGACTATTAAACCTCACCGCGGCGTGCGCACATAAATTGTGCATATTTTAAATGTGTTTGAGGGTAGGTAAACGCTCCACGCAGTAAGTAATTAGGTATCTTAGGTATTTTGAGATATCCTGTAGTATCCACGCTCAGTCTGGAACCAGTCAATCCTATCAGTATTTTCATACTGAGGCCAGCCTGATGGTTTTATGAACAGAGTAATGGTATGGAAAAAAGATTGTATAAGTTTGGTATCAATCTATAATGATGGAGTGAAGATTAACTCAGCGTGTAGGTCCATAATATGCGTAATTACATAATATGGGTTCAGTACTACTATTTGCGGTTGACAATGGATATGTTACGGGTATTGAAAAAGAAAGATGGCGCTATACAGACTATAGAGCGCTGTCTCTTTTTTTATAGCCATAAACATGTCCATTGCTAACCGCAATAGATCTTCAGGAGTCACCAATGTTGAGCCTTAAATCCAATACTTTTTTCGTGTTTTTAAGATAAGTTTCTACAGTCACATTATGTAAGGACAGCTAAGGGCTCAAACAGACGAGCGTTCCTGTGTCGGCGACGGCCGCGCGGCACTCCGTGACTGGAGGATTCTATGGGTCGCCGACACAGGGTCGCTCGTCTGTTTGAGCTCTAAGGTTTACAATACAATAACAATTTTATAAATATTACATATGTTACTTTTTTTAATGTAAGTACCTTTTTTATTTTTTTTTTAATTATGATAAACACCGTTTTAAAATAAAATAATTTAATAAAATTAAATTCTAGAAAAAATACTTGAACATAAAATAATAAAAATAACATTGTTGCATTTGCGCATAACACAAACTATTGCCTAATATGTGACAACTTACGAATAAAAAAAAATATTATTATCGATTAAACGATATTTAATATCGTATAATCGAGTATTATTTATTCGTAGGTGACAACACGTAGGCTATTTGTGTCGAACATAAAAAAAAAAATTAAATACATATTAAATAATTTAATTTCACTCTTTTTTGCTATTTCATTTTTTTTATATATGTTTAGGTAGCAAAAACATTAAAATTTCGTTAGTTATAATATTGGGGCGTTAACTACATCACAGCTTCTCCAATAGTTTTGCATTCAGTGTACTCTTAGATATTAAAAAAAATATGTTAAATAATTTTCAGTTTATTGGAATGTTTTCTTTTGTTAAGCGTGTTTCCTCAAGAAGCGATATGGGTCGCGCGATAGGGGTTCGAGAGCCAATCAGGCAGGCTTCGTGGATGTACGAGCGATTTCTATTGGCTATCGAACCCCTATCGCGCGATCGATATCGCTTCTTGAGGAAACACGCTTATAGTTATAATGCGCAACGTATATTGAACTTTATTTATACTTTTTTCAGGTAAATTATCCGATACACGAAAAGTTCCTTTCATTTTATTTTCATACACACTTTAATTTACTAAATAATTTAAGAAACTCGTTTACTTAGAACTCTAAAGCAAGCTTTTAAGTAAGTAGTATTAATAACATTGAAAATGATGCTGCTCTCGAAAAAAATAATAACTCCTAAATAAAGACAAATTTACCGTGTTTTCTTGGCATAGTAGCTACACCACCGCATACATTTGTAATGGTTTTGAAGATTTTTTTGCAATTGGCGCTAGTGTCAGTGTAACAGTAATACTGTTAATTAAAAGCGCTTAAAAATACTTCAAGCTACTTGCAAGAACATTACTACTACTATTTTAGAGTGCCTGCCAGTTGTCTACGTGCGGTCAAGAGATGAACCAATTAGGATGAAGGACAGTGGCGGTCTAGGACGGCGTAACACTTCCGGTTTTTCTGTATTGCAAAATAGCTCTTGTTCTCTGGTGATACAGTCTAGGGCGCACGAATCCAAAGATAAATCTGTTACGCCGTCCTAGACCGTGACAGTACATATACAGTGGCGCCCCCAGTCGCGCGCCGACTATTCTGGCGCGGACTTAGAAGCTATTTACTGGACTTATAAGTGCGGATTAGGAAGTTTTTATTTTTTATCGAAAGCGGCGTCACTTTTAGAGTAAGTTTGGTCTTAATCCTCAAAACGCATAACCCTGTGCGTAGTTTGTATGCGTTTGAGAGTAATTGAACAATACACTTGTGTTTTTGGTCTACATCAATAATATCAGCTTTTCATACGGAGCTAAAACAAATAAATTATACATCAAAAACAATAATGTAAAATTATTCCTTGTCATCCTTGAGGGAAGCCTTGCAAACGTACCCCTTGAGCGCGAGCACGCCGCGGCACCGGATGTGAACCTGGTACCGCGCGCACCACTCCATGCCGAACGTGCCGAGCGACGACAGAGTCTTTGCCGCCGCTATTGAGAGTAGATCTGTTGGGTGAAGAAATTAATAAATTTACAATTACTAACTTTTAATTCCGACATACAAAAAAAAACCAAGTTTAAATTTCAATCTTTTCAGTTCAATTCTTAAAAAAATCACTGCATATTACATTTAAATTTCAATCCACGCCTTTCACTCAACTCCAGACCACTCTAATCCATTCCGAATCACTCCAATGAATTCCTCAGAACTCAACTTCATTCTATTTCGCACCTCTCCACTATTTTTCACTATACTTCATCTCATCCCTCATCAAATGTATGAAGCAAACACGTTGCTTCGCACACAGTCTAAGCTCGTTCACGCGTACCATATTTGTGTGAGTGAGATGAGACGTGCTACTTTACTTGTACTGCGCGGGCGGGTGGCACTTTCAGCGGGAGGCAGGGAGTGGCCATACTTCATGTAGTACCAAGCCTGGCTTACTGTGCACTTTAGGTACAAAACTACAAGTACTTGCGGCGGCCCCTAGGTAGAGAGAGACCTATTAGCAGCGGGTTGTCGCCACTTACCCCACGCGCCAAGTTCTTCCATCTTCAATAATTGCTTGGTGCAGTTAGTGATAGCACGGCTCATTATCGCATGAATATGCGTTGCAGAGAGAGATATATATTAACTAAAGGTTATGCAACAACACAAACACTAGAAGACGCCTATGCCAAAAGATATTCCGAAATTAAAGACATTCTTAAGTAGACACAACATTCCTCTCCCAATACAGTTTGTCACTGCGGAGGAGTATGACAATTACCCTCTTACAACAAAAGATTACCTTGATTACATAGAAAACTTGAAGAAGATGTAAAGAGGAGGCCTCTGTCTATTGACACACTAAACCAATTTAAAGAAAATTAAAAGAAAGAAAGCAAATGAGACGGTTTAGAAACAAAAAGCTATTCTATTCTTTTCTATATGCAACAGGAGCGAGCTAGATTGTGCTTTATGTGTACGCAGCTAGGTTTTTTTATTTAATAAAACGACTCCGTTGAGTGAGCCTTCTGTACCTGGTACTATTAGGTATACTCTTTCTTATACAGTGCTAGTGGACTCACCGGGCGGGTCGGCATGGGTGAGCAGCTGCACGTCGTTGGCCCGGCAGAAGGCGTGCAGCTGCGGCGGCACCACGCAGCACGCCGCCAGGTTGATCTGCGCTATGGCGGGCTTGACGCGCGCCCAGCTGTGCAGCTGCCGGAGACAGCCGCCGCCCACGTCCGCTACGCCTAGCTGGCCTACCAGACCTGACAGACGATACAAAGAAAGAAATAATAATATAGGTCATAAGCAGACTAATGACCCAGGTCATGAGCAGGATATGACCTAGCAAAGTACAGGTCCCACTATGTAACTTTGTCTTTGAATGCGCAGAAATCAAAAATCAGGTGTCATAGGAAATTACAGGAGGGTGGGGCGGGTTGTGTCGCGCGCTAGCGCTCTATTGGCTATTTTAATCGTGCTGCCTCCACGCAATGATACTATTCGTCCCCTTATTTTAAAGTCGTTCTGTTTATTGGTTCATTTTGTACTCATGCGCAGTAATCCCCTCCTTATTTTGCTCAGAGCTAAAGTTACGTGGCAGGACCTGTTCATATATGTAGCGCCGCATCATAGAATACTCCACCACCCTATCCTACCATGGGTTTCGTAAAAGGGAACAGCTGAAGCACGGGCAGCGCCCTTCGTTGAAAAACTTGAAAAGCCACATTGCGATCGTCAACTCGCCTGCCCAGCGTCGCGATTACGGCAAAAGCCCCTAACAAAGATTGTCAGGGACTCTTTCCTCTCCTTCCACACAACCCTGTCCTGTTTACTTAAATAATATCCATCCTCATTTTCACAAACAAGAATCCTTTATCATCATCATCATCGTCAAAGCCGAGAGACGTCCACTGTGGGACTCATGTTTTCCTTACACAGTTTTCCACACTGACAATCTTTGTTAGGGGCTTTTGCCGTAATCGCGACGCTGGGCAGGCGAGTTGACGATCGCAATGTGGCTTTTCAAGTTTTTCAACGAAGGGCGCTGCCCGTGCTGCAGCTGGCTGTTCCCTTATGCCTAGCAGTTGGACAGCTTAGGCTAGTAATAATAATAATAATAATGGCGTAGGGATGTGACGACCCCATCGCCCAGTGGAAATTCCAGTATTTTCGGTCTGGAACTTCCATTGCAATTAGTCACCGCAGGGACGGCTTGTGGCGAGTCGATGGTGAGTGGCGACACCACGGACCCTATACCTCCAGGGGGATACACGCAGTCATTACACGCACACTCACATGCAGTCATCACAGACACACACCCCCCCGCCTCTGAGCTTGCCTTCACCAGCCGGCCAGAGTGGAGTAGCAAGAGCGAAGCCTATGCTCCAGGTTGGAAGTGTAAAATGTCATAACGCCGGGTGCATCTTATGCTGCCCGCAGTCTCACCTCTCGACAACCTTAGCTGTCTACGACCAGTGTTGCGACCCGTTGCCAATATATCGGCGACTTAGTGGAAGCCCACCCAGTGGACAGCGAGTCACCGCCTGCCATGATAATTAGTGAAATGTTGCATTAAAGGCAGGCGTACCGGTATTTCACTCCATAGCACCAGTTAACCGGTCCATTAAACAGTTCACCCCCATAAACCATTTCTTGTCATCCATTTTACAATAGTTCCTATCACCTTCTGGGTGCCGCCTCTGGGTGCATGATCTATTTGTGCATTTAGTGGCGGTGGCTGGTTGGTGATCCATATACAATATAGCAAAACTCTCGAAAGGGCCTCTACGAGTTGGATTCGTCCCCTCGCACGCCTCTCAAAGGACCGGGCTCCATCCCGTGATACCGAAGAGTATTGAGAAACATAATAATAATAATAATAATTTATTGATCAAATTACAAAAACAGCATAAAAACATGTGGTAACCTGAACTAGGCTTTTTAACAAAGTCTGTAACTCAGGTACCCTATATTAAAACTAAAATTGTATTTGCATGCATTAACATCACAAATAATTAAAATGTAATATAAATAACTAAAATAAAAAAAATAAAAAATAGAATAAATAGACAATCAAAATACGATAAATTAAAATGCTAAAAGTAAAGAGATAATTTAAATTTTACACTGATATTCTAAAAAATTATAGCTACTCACCTACTAATACAGTAATTGCTAAACGAACAAAATAAATTAAGATAAATATATATATTTTTGAAAATTTTAAGAAAATATTAATAAGAAATAAATATTGGTATTTGAATCATAGTTAACCATAATAAAAAATAAATAAATTGTGTAGAAGATTTAGATAATAGAATTAAATTTAAATAATTATTATCGTTACATTAGATAAAATTAATTATTACAGTATATTCAATAATTTGTTACCAACATATATTCAGTTTCATCATAGGATTTCTGCGTGAGTAGAGCTACAAGTTTATTTTTACATTCATGTACCGTTAAATTGTGTATTTGGATTTCTTTGTTAATTTTGTTGTACATAATAATAATACAATAGTTCCTATCACCTTCTGGGTGCCGCCGCTGGGTGCATGATCTTTTTATGCATTTAGTGGTAATGCCCGGTTGGTGATCCATAAACAATATAGTAAAACTCTCTAAAGGGCCTCTACGAGTTGGATTCGTCCCCTCGCACGCCTCTCAAAGGACCGGGCTCCATCCCGTGGTTTCCAAAAGAACGAGAAACTTAATAATAATAAACACGTTGCAACATACCGTCTTTGACGTATTTCTCGAGCACGGCCCACAGGACCTTGATGCCCGGCAGGATCGCCTCGCATTTCTTAGCGTCCGCCTCGCTGTCGGCGTCCGTTTCCGTTGTTGACACTCGAGCTAATCAGTTAATAATTAAAAATAAACTATTATTTTTAAAAATATATACATAATTATAGATAGAAACTGTCATCATCATCATCATTTCAGCCGTAGGACGTCCACTGCTGGACATAGGCCTCCCTCAAGAGATAGAAACTGTACCAGGGAGGCCGATAGGAGGGAGATAGAAACTGTACCAGTTTACAAATAGTAAATTATATAACATGGGTGTAAAGTAAAGTGATGAGGTAATAAAAGCCTAAGAACATTTTTGACTATAAAACGATAAAAATGCAGAACCTAATTCTGTTGACCTAATCAGCATGTTTTTAAAACCTCATCTTGATAATTTTGAATCACTTACTAATCACTGTCTTGCTTTCCAGAGAAAACTACTGAACCGATTTGAATGAAATTTGGTATATGGATAGTCTAGAGCCTGAGAAAGGACATAGGCTACTTTTAATCCCGAAATTCCTACGGGAAACTTGGGAATTTGATGTTACAAGGAAAAATGCGCTGGCGAAGCCGCGGGGCGCCCACTACTTTTAGTATACATTATAAACCCTTAAATCTAACATGCAACCTCAACATAATATACATCACTTTATATTATCTACTAATTCCACTGTGAGGTGATTCTGTGATCTTTCTATATACTTACCCGGGTTGGACATGAGAGAGATGGGCGAGGCCTTGTTCGACTGGTTGTTCTTTATCGCCAGATCGTCCCGGTACAGAATGTCCGGATTGTACGCCAGGGTCACGTTGTCAATGTGGTCCGTGCGGAGGGCCCAGAATACTGAAAAGTTATAAGAAATACTGTGACTGTGGGTGATGAAGGGTCTATTACCGTTCTTGATAGAGTGCTTGCCAGCTGAGTATGCGCGCGGTCAAAATATGAACCAAATAAAAATTTGTCAGCCAAGTAACTTTTTTTTTAATGGTGGGCGAAGTACGTCAAGTATACAGTGGCGCCCCCAGACGCGCGCAGAACAAACTGGCCTGGACTTTAGCTATGAAACTGACAAGCATTTTGACATGGTGTTAAGCACGTATTGCAGGTATATTGGTGAATCTCTTGAAGTGACAAAGAAATACCCTTGTGTAATTATAACATGTCAAAATGATTTTCATTCTCATAGCCACTGAAAACGGCAATAGGCACAGGATCGGCAGTACGCAAGTACGCGACACTTAAATCATTTTTCAGGCATTTTTCTTTTGTAATTAATAATGAGAGGTTTTTTATTCAAAATCCCAGAAGAATACTTAAACAAGTTTTATCACGCCAGATCATCATCAGATGGCGCCTTGAAAAAGCTTAAAGGTCAAGTTGAAATGAATCATTGAAAGCTCAAAATAAAATTGAAACTCGTCACGTGTCAGTCAAATCGTTTTTGATTTGTTTAAAACTTTTCAAGTTAATTTAAACCGATTTGAATTACTTACTTACTTATGTCTTTTTATTTAGACAACGTCATCTACGGGCGTTAGCTATTTTTTTGTTAAATATCGCTTTGAAAACCCCTCATTATTTGTGTCTGTTCATGTTTAGTAACGCAACTACATAATGTCTAAGCAATTCAGCAATTCTGACATTCAGTTGTTTTTTAATTGAATACATTTTGCAGTAGGTACCTAAAGTTTGCGTTTTGCGTTATCAGTACATTAGAAACATTATAGCATTTAGTTTATTTTAATGTTTGATAAGCTAATATTGACTATGTTGATTAGATAAATTACTACTTACAGGTAGAGTGGGACTAATCTTAAGAACCACTTTTCTAATTCAAAAACACATTTAAAAATTGTATATTTCAATTAAAATTGAATATAATAAATACCATTACAATACATACGGGTACTTTTCATTTACTACTTTAAAGTGTGAAGACCTTTTTTTACCCTTAATTTTTATTTTTTTTACCATGAAAACTTATTTAAAATGTATATTTTGTTGTATTTATTATACGTATGCTAAATTAAGGAATAACAAATAGTTATTACTTTAAAATAATGGATAATTTATACTGAAATGTCACGGAACATGGTCTGTGAGAAATCCGTTTTTTGACATATTTTATTTTTTTTATTTTTTTCAATTCATTATTTTGTCAAACTAATCAAACATTCACAACTAGAAATAATTTATCGACAAAACTACGCAAAATATAAACTAACATAATGATTATAAATAAGTTTTTTTGATATAAAGATTTTGTGAGAAAATTTTTTGTCACACACATGCAGGCATCTGGCCATGTCTGCTGACGTTCATAAATTGTGTTTCGTTGGTTTGGTAAAATTGGCAACACTTTGTTTTAAAAGAATAAGATTGTGCATTTACTTTTCTTCATTCAATGTGCAGTGCAAAAGTGATTTGGTAAAGATATGTTATTTTTTATTCTTAGATACCTTATTTTGTCGAGCATGTCTCATCACAAACATGAATTAAGTTGTATTCACCGAGGTTATGTAAATTTAATGGCTATCAATTTTTTAGGTGGATTATTGTACCAAATTATTGTGAATAAAATCCTATGCCGCTAGAGTCATTTCTATGCCAGGTTTTGGCGCACACGTTCAAAAAATTACACAGACATGGCTTCGCATGAGTGTCACAAACATGGATTTTTAGTAGCATGTTTGTGACATTTAACCATGTTCGTGATATTTTACATTAAAATTGTTAAACATTAGTTAGTTTTCATAGATAATTTCATAATAAAATACGTAATATTTGCGTTTAATTATTATAATTATATTATGAAGATGAAATAACTATATTTCAGATAAAACCTTACTATATTTCAGATAAAACCTTCATTTGTTTGTATATAGCGAGGATATAATCCTATAGAAGCAATAATGTACTGACTGATATAAGCGAATTGCTTAAAGTTAGTAGCAGTCTTAATTTGATTTTTTTTTTAAATTATATCATACATTTTCGGACAGAATTGAGAAAAAAATCATAAAAATTCTAATATAAAAGAATATAAAACCTACATCTCAACATTAAAGAGTATTTAAATTTGTGCATCGTTAGCAAGACTTCATGTATTTTGATATTTTTTCTTAAAGTTTATTGTTTAAGTTAACTTTTAATCAAAAAGAAAAAAAATGAATCATTCATATGATAATTTTCTGTATGAAAAAGTCACAAACATGGGCTAAATGTCACTAAACATGTCTTATTTAGCTAATAACTATTCAGTAGTCACACACATGTATGCTTGTGTCACACACATGTCCGTATTATTTTTCAAATATTTATATTTAGCCTCCTAGACATTTCCAAGCTCAGCCACATATATAGCAAGACTTCTTTTATCCAAAAGAACATTAAAAAAAATAAAAACAATTTTTCGGAGATAACACCCTCTTCTACAAACTTGGTGAAAATGACCCATACACATATTATAGATGCATAATTAACTCTATCTGTGAGTTACGCAATCACGCCTGAAACTACTGAACCAAATGGCTGAATGTGATAGGTAAGTATATATTATACCGAAATTTTAAGGGAATAGATAATTGCGATTTTGTGATTTGAAAGGTAATTGAGATTAAGTATTTACTATTGTTGGGATTGATGTTTAAAATACTCAGTCATGCAAAGAGGCTATTTTTGTAGAATGATGTCATCTTAGTTAGAGTAATAATAAGACTTAAATTACCTCATTCATAAGATAGTTTACAAGTTCTTTTATTGTCAGTGAACATTAAACAATGAATGTTTAAATTAGCAACTGCAAAGAATGTAATTCTGTATAAGCAAAATATTTCTAACTATTTTTGATTTTAATTGTGGCCAAGATTTTAAAACAGCTAATTTCTTTTTGGTAGAAACATGAGTAGGTTATTCAACACTGATATTTCGTGTAGAACAAAAAGGTAAATTCCGTCTTCATACAACAAAAGCCAAAGAACCAGGTTTAAAGTTTAATACTGACCATTATCCAGACACTCAGTCAAAGCAGCGGTGCTGTCTTCGTTGATGAATATCTTCACTCCAATCTTCAAATCCTTCCGGTCTTCCTCTGCCATTTTCTTCTCAACATCATCGTGAGGTCTGGTTATTGTTACTACAGCGTCCTTGCCAGCAGTAGAAGTGGAGACAACCATGTAGTTGGAAGCTGATCGAACCTCGTCTGGAGACGTTGTGCCATTAGTATTTGCTGTGCTGTTTTGTGTGCTCCATTCTGATAGAGTTAGCTTTATGCTTTCTGAGAGCTGTAATTAAAAGAATAAGTAAGTAATAATTTTGTAAGTTTGCTGAGTTGATGTGAGATAAATTGACAAATATTATAAAGGACAGATGACCTCATCCCCAAATAGGACCTAAATTGGCATCCTACAGATGGCTGTACAGTGGCATACTAGGACAGCATAACACTTCTGGTTTTTCAGTATTGCAAAATCCTAGCTTACCCTTTGTATTACAAACCTGGGTTAATGCGACCATCAACAAAAGTGTAATGCCGTCCTAGACCATCACTGTACCTACCAACCAAGAGACAGACATGGAAGCAGACTGTCATAGACAATAGATGGGCAGCTGGTAGGATAGCGATGGAATGTCTTCTGATGGCCCAAGGTTCCATGGAGGAACAATGGGATTGGAAAGAGAGGAGTTGATTTCATGTTAGTCTGTTCTGCAGCATTTAACCTAACTATAGTAAAATTATCTCTTGGGCTTTAAAGTATTGTTAAAATCCTTTGAATTCTAAGAGAGACTAACTACTTAAGAGGCTAAAATTATTGTTTTACGGCTTACCTCTTCAGAGACATTTTGTCCAGCCTTCTTCTTGATGTCAATAAGGTTCAGCACATTGCCTGTGTTTATGGTCACTTTAGATGCGTTTTTTAACATTTTAATGAGTTCTCTTTCTTGCAGAAAGTTAAAAAAGGTAATGGTGGAGCTCTGAAGCTAGGCTGATCAAAAGTAAGTACCTACCTAATTTTGTTAAATAAAATGAAATGACGAAATTATTTGTAAACACTGCAGGGGCAGGCAAAAATGTTACCCAGAGATTTGATGTTGTTGTTGTTGAATTTAATTACCTACCAATGATGATTATTTTTATATTGGTTTTATTTAATCTTTAAGTTTTAAATTTGCGATCTGCCTTGCCTGCCTGCCATTGACTCATTTCAGGTTGTTTCAGGTTCAGGTTCCAATCAATCAATTATGTTTTATGAATCAGTCTCTGACTGAATTCAGTCAGTCCTGATCAAGGAACATACCTCAGAATAATAATACAAGAAAAAGCCTATAGGTACAGTCAATCACTCAGTGCGCAGTGGAGACAGATGAGCTATACATACTTAGAGAGATATCGTGGCTTTACTAACAACACCGCCCAAGTCGATTTTTGGCGGTTTTGACATTTTGATGCCATTGGATAGATCTTTTTTTCGCGCGTCTTTTAAACTCATCTGATTGGTTAGTTGTTTAACAAGAACTGCCTTTATTTTAAATTATACTGACACCGCTCAAGTCGATTGGTCTTGAAACACCGCCCAAGTCTGTCAAATCGCTACGGAAAACAGCACGCGCCGACACTGTGCTCCATTATTTAGTGATATTGTGTGATTTTTTAGCTGAATAAACCTGAAAAGTTTGTGAATAGCTACCTGAATGGTATGTTTTTGTATTAAATAACTAGTATTGATGTTTCATTGAGTAATATTAAAGTTTTTCAGTTCTAAAATAAGGTCTTGGACTTAAGCGGTGTTTGGAGATTAAAACTACCGACTTGAGCGGTGTTTTTGTATGTGTTTGCAGACGGACGATACAGATTTCTGGCTTTTATAATGAATTTCTTAAGAGATTGAGAATAATGTTAAAATCTATAGTTAAAAAAAAGGTGCACCTTGCATAAACTAAGGATAAAAATCATCTAAAAACAAGTACAGATGTCGAAAATATTGATTTATCTGTCTAATCTTCAGAGCTTTGAATGAATTTAGTTGGTGCTTCAAAACATAAATGAAAGGTGTCATTCCTTCTTGGTTCTTTTTAAAAATATCTGTGTGGCCTAATAACGAATCTATAGATATCATAAAATGTGACTAAGAGAACATTGGAAGATCGGACAGAAGTTCTTGAAAAACTTAACAAGCCATACTGCGATCACCAGGGACCAGAGGGTTATCATAAGGGCTGAGAAAGCTGCCAGAGCCGTTGTCACCTTTACCAGCGATCTGGCATCGCTGGTAATAGCGCTGAAACTCAATGTGGGCACGAGGGAGGGCTATGCAGAACCAATCGGGCTTCAATGCGGAGGCAGGGTTCTATGCGGGCTTGAGAGAACCTACTGGTCCGAAAGGTGCTTCTCTTAGGGTCTGCACGGACTCTAAAGCACCCACCAGCAAAGCAATAAAGGCTTCCACGAATGAAAAACCCACATAACTACATCAATCTGGTGACTGCGCAGGAGGTCTGTGTGGGCTCTAGGGAGCTGCTAAAGGTACGTAACGGCTCAAAAAGGACTCCGCCCGTGGGTCACACCTGGCTTTAATGCATCAGCTGGAGTCTACACGGGATCTCATACACCCTCTCGCATGCTATGTAGCAATAAAGGCCACTGAAAAATACACCACATCGGTATGCAATGATAGTGGAAAATAACACAAAAATTTATAGCAGCCAACCATAGCCCAGCTGACCACCTGCAGTTTTCTGATGAATTCGGATGGCTGCAATAAATGAGGGGAAATGCACAATGGCTCCTAGCACGCGAGCTAAGTGCAGGCATTCCTCTACCCCCACAACTGGAGAAAAAGAAGGATAATAATATGATCACCAACCCACTTACCAAGCGTGGCGATTAAGGCAAAACTTCCCCTTCGAAATGTTTGTCCTTGTGGCAATCTGAGGGGGAGGCTTATGCCCAATATTGGAAGTATCCCGGCTGAGATGATGATAAAGAAGACTGAGCTATCTTTTTATAATTTCCTTGTAAGTATTGACAAACCCACCTATTAGTGGGCGCTAGTGACAAATCGTTAACTAACTACTGCAAGTCTAAAATATATACTTACACAATTTTTGGTCCAAACTACATACATACACGAGTTTAAGTCTCTGTAGAGTTAATAATTAAAGTAATAACGGCTTTTCTTTATATTAAACAAGATGAAGTAAAATTTTACCCATTGGAATTAATCGCTTAATTTTTTTTAGTTTTGCTGGTTATTTCTATATGTGCACTAATTAAACTGCATATAAGAATTTTTGTGTATTTATGAATAACTAGCTGTCCCGGCTTACTTCGTTACGCCATAGAATATAAGAAACTACTAAAGACTTGGCTCTATAGACTATGTTCTTTTGACTGCCCAGAATGGGCGAATAAAAAAACAAACAACAACAACAACAAACCACCCTGTCAAAATATGTAAACAACGGATAAAATATTGCACCTTGGGTTACATTTTTTAAATTTAAGTAAGGATCCCTATTTTTTTTGAAAATATAATATAGCCTATGACACTCGGGGATAGTGTAGCTTCCTACCAGTGCAAGAATTTTTCAAATCGGTTCAGTATTTCCGGAGCCTATTCGTTACAAACAAACAAACAAACAAACAAATCTTTCCTCTTTATAATATTGGTATAGATAGAGTTTTTCGTTCATAATAAAAAAACTTATTTTCCTATCAACACCGCGTAAGTCCACATTTTTTACCGATGAACACCGCCCAAGTCATTTTTAAAGCACAATATACATAAAAATCACAATTTAGGTGTCATTTTCGGATTCATTATTCTTTTATAATCACTTTAGTGAAAAAAAACATAATTTGGACAGTTATTAGCTAAATTATGAAGTTTTTATTGCCTCCTGAAAAGTTAAGAAAAATGACTTGGGCGGTGTTGTTAGTAAAGCCACGATATGTGTATGACAGCTAGGGATGTTAATCAACTACTTACGTGCCAATGAGGGGTTTTCAAAGTGACAGAAAAGAAAAAAAAAAGTTTCATAATACGGCGGTAGATGGCGGTGTCTACAGCAATATCAGAGATATGGGAGATCGAGTATTGACTGAATCATTGTATGGGGTCATTTTCTGCTAAGTATAAATCTTAATTTCACCTACTACGTCACTACCTCAGTTAAATTTTAATTTTATGATTTATTTTGAGCTTTTCAATCATTCATTTCAACTTGAACTATTGCTCCTGGCAGAGCGCCATCTGGTTGCAGCTTAATAAAACTTGTTTTTTTCTTCTGAGCTGTCAAATTGAAAACCTCTCATTAACGAGATGTCGATAAGTTCTTTGCATTGGGTGCATAAGTATACTTACCGGTTTTCTTTTGCATCTAATACTTTACGCAGAAGAAATCTTGCGGGAAAGCTAGTTGATTTAGTTGATGTATTTTTTTTACAAATAATGTTTTTTAAAAGCATTTATTTAAATTGCATTGCAATGTATTTATGAATGATTGTTCGGATGAAATGTTACAACTCAATTTTGAAGCAGATATCTTTAAGGTGGTAACTCTCGGTATGGCGCGAAATTCAAATTTTTGAACTTAATCAAAAATGAATACTTTTGCCAGAATAATTAAAAAATGCGAAAAAAATTGAATTTCACGCCATACCGAGAATTACCACCTTAAGCTATTGAGATTAAATTTTGTTCAAAATTTTATTTATTGTTGATGAAAGATTGTTCTTCGTCAGTACTGATAGTTTAGCTCTCTCTTCTTCCGCGTAGGTATGTAAAAAGATTGTACTTAAAAGAATTCGCGAATGTAAAAAACCAGCTCCCACATGCTAATCGTTATTATCACATACTATCGTTTTTGAAAGACAGAGTTACCGATTTTGTGTTTAAATAAGAAACTTGATATTTGGTTTTTCACCCTATACAATACATACACAAAATCAGTAGGTCTGTCTTCCAAAACCGTTGCAACGTACCAATGTGGGAAACGGTTTTTTAGATTCGCAAAGTCATTTAAAATTTATTAATAATTTCCTTTTTACAAAAAGAGACCCCCGCCTTCAATAAAATAGGTACAGTCACGGACTAGGAGGCCGTAACAGATTTGTCTATGGTTTCGTCACTGTATTACCAAAGAACAAGAGCTATTTTGCAATACAGAAAAACCGGAAGTGTTACGCCGATCGTGTCCGCCACTGTACTAAAACCTTTTCCTGAATGTAACAAATACTTTTGTGAAAACCACATCAAAATCGGTTCAGCCAAACTCGAGATAATCGCGGACAAACATACATACATACATAAAAACATACATACAAGTCAAACTGATAACCTCCTTTTTTGAAGTCGGTTAAAAACGAATACTTTCGTCATAATAAATAAAAAACACAAAGATTTATGAATTTTGCGCCATACCGAGAGTTTCCACCTTAAATCCGCCCGGCCGGCTAGAGTTTTAGCGAGAAAACAAACCCCGATTGATTTTTATATCTTTTAATAGATAGAAGCTAGAAGATTATCATAAGATTTTAGTGTTACAGTTACATTACTATACTGTGCAGATTATAAACATATGATAAAAAAACATCGACTCTAACGTTGGTCGCGGCACATCACTAAAATCTCGAGTGGGGAGCCAGTGGGGAGTGTGGTTAGGTGCGGTGTGGAGGCGGGCTTGTGCGTGCCCGCCTCTCACGTCTCCTTCAACCCCGCGATTATTGAATTGTTTTTATAAAAATAAGTATGAAAATCGACTTCCCGGTGAAATGTAATACTTGATTTCGATTTAGTGTGTTTTCTGGTATAATTTTTGCAACAATCAACTGCACATTTCACCATAGTGACGGCGAAATACGAACAAAATCTCTCCAGGACCGCACGATGCAAGTAATCATCACAGACTATAGACGCTCGCGGCGGGAACGCCTTTTTGTTCTCACCTGTGTCTACTGTTCCCACTTGGATGTACTCCCTCTATAGCTGTAATATGTATACTCTAAGGAACATACCTACTGTCCTGATTCAGCAAAGTGATTTTAGAACAAAGAAAGACGTCCTACCTCTAGAGTTGCCAACGGAAGAAATAGCGAACCGGAAATAAAGAATATATACTGAAAGTAAATAAGTTTCCTCAAGTGATGAGTTACTCCCTCATTTGAGGGGGCTCTTTACAGTGAGGTGAGTGAGTACAGTGGCGGACTTAGGTCGCCGTAATACGAAACGTAGTAAACGAAATTAACCCTAGTAAATGAGGACTAGGTGAGGTGAGGGACGTATAGCGATCTATTATATCTATGGTATAGCCTTGTTCAAGAGTTAGACATTATTTAATTGAAATAAGGGCTAAACTAGTCATAGTTCCATGGGCTACACGAACAAAACGTTAAAAAATGTCTTTGGTTTTGGTTCAATCGTTCAATCAATCAATCAGATCCTGCAATTTTGCATTCCTTTTTTTTCGTGTGTTTTGTTCTCAGAGTAAGGAAACCGCCGCCGCTACGCGTTTTGTTAATGAGAGGATGAGAGGGTTTTAATTTGACAGCTCAGAAGCAAAAAAACAAGGTTAAATACGCTGCTACCAGATGGCGCTCTGCCGGGAGCAATAGGACAAAATGAAATCAAAGATTGAATAGCTCAAACTAAAACATTAAAATAAAATTTTACTTAGGTACTAGGTATACTTAGCAGAAAATGATCCAATCCAAAGAGTCAGTCAATACTCGATGTCCCATCTCTCTGATATTGCTGTAGACACCGTCAATTTTACAATGAGTCAATATAGGCTAATTTATGCACAGGCACAGTACGCTCAAGGAAGTACCACGACAGGCAGAGTGCTACACTTAGCCCCTGAATTCAAAATTATTTTTAATTTTAATTATGTAGGGTATTAGATAACATAGGTATTGCATTGCATGCTGTTGTTATGTTTCAATCACAATTTAAACTAAATACTATTTAAAAATTATTCTCTAATTTATTTAAACTAAAACTTTACAAATATCTAAATCTATCTGCAATATTATATCAATTTGTAAGTTATAATTTAGATCTGTAAACTGTGTTTTATAGTTAATAAAATTACTATTATTATTATTATGTGGAATTATATATACTTGTGCATGTCTATATAGAAGGAACAAAAATCTTATGTAAATAGCTTGTAAGATTAGTCCCGCCGCTGCGGGAAGGTTTGAGCCTGTTTTTGGGTTGAAATGCCTCGCCTCAAAAAAAGGGTTCCTCCTGAAGACCTCATTTCCTCAATCCTCAATTCAAATTACTGAGTAACCCATCACTCCTCAAACCACCTTCAGTCACAATAAGAGGTCCCTCTCTTAAAACCGCTAAAATTCCCACTAAGATATATAAAACACGAGCTGTCCCGGCTAACTTCGTTACGCCATAGAATATAAGATACTACTTAATACTTGGCTCTATAGACTTTGTTTCTTAGACTCCCCAGAATGGGCGACCTGTCAAAATATGTAAACAACGGAAAAAATATTGCACCTTGGGCTACATTATTTGAGTATATGTAAGGATCCCTAATTTTTTGAAAATTTAATATAGCCTATGTCACTCGGGGATAGTGTAGCTTCCTACCAGTGAAAGAATTTTTCAAATCGGTTCAGTATTTCCGGAGCCTATTCGTTACAAACAAACAAACAAACAAATCTTTCCTTTTTATAATATTGGTATAGATGATTAAGGTGGTAACTCTCGGTATGGCGCGAATTTCAATTTTTTTGCGTTTGTTTATTATTATGACGAAAGTCATCATTCATCATCATTTCAGCCGTAAGACGTCCACTGCTGGACATAGGCCTCCCTCAAGGCTCTCCATCTGTACCGATCGCAGGTGGCCTGCATCCAGCGTGGACCCGCAGCCTTGCGCAGATCATCCGTCCATCTGGTCGGTGGACGTCCTACGCTGCGCTTGCCGATCCGTGGTCTCCACTCGACGAAAGTATTCGTTTTTAATAAATTATAAATGACTTCGCGTATGAAAAAAACCGTTTCCCACATTGTAATACAACGTTTTTGGAAGACAGAACTACTGATTTGTGTATAAAGGTTCTTAGGCCAAAAATCAAGTTCCTTGAATTTACACAAAATCGGCAACTCCGTCTTTTAAAAACGATATATTACAATGTAGGAGATGGTTACGAAAATTAATTTAAAATTTATTAAAAACTAGTCGACCCGGCGAACTTCGAACCGCCTAACCTATTAGTATTTTGTGTATGTTTTATACTTATAAACCTTACTCTTGAATAACTCTATCTATTAAAAAAAAACGCAACAAAATCCGTTGCACATACTTTTAAAGATTTAAGCATACATAGGGACAGACGCGGGAAGCGACGTTGATTTATACTATGTATAATATAATACATATGTATTGATTAAATGAAAATTAACCCCCTCAAATAAAACAATCCGCAAAAAAAAACCACTAGTCACTAAATGCAAAAAAAAATTGCCACTAGATATACCGGGTGTTTCTGAAAAGGCGGTAATAAATCAAATGAGGGCTTCTGCTCACCATAACTAACAACTTTCCCAAAGCAACATAGGTCAAAATCTCAAAAAAAATAACAGCTGTTCCATACAGTGGTTCGATCAGCTGGCGGGGTCAATGTACGGGACAGCTGATTTTTGTTTTGAGATTTCGACCCATGTTGCTTTGGGAAAGTTGTTAGGTATAGTGAGCTGAATCCTTACCTTGATTTATTACCGCCTTGTCAGAAACACCCGGTATAATGGGGGTTCCAATCCATCCAACCAAACCACCAGATTTTGTGGAAAATCCACTAGGTGGCACTAAGCTTCGATCGCGACTGATCGTGTAGTTGCAAACTACTGCACTAGAGATTTGTTAGGACTCGCGACGGTTTCGATATCGCACCGATATCGCCTATCGACACAATTCTGTATTGAATCGCTGCATGAGGAAACACGCCACTCATTTTACTCGAGAGTCTCGACTCGAGCTCGAGTGAATTACCTTTTGGATTAAATCGAGTAGAAAATTAAGGAAAATAAAGAATCTAACTACAGAAGACTTGATTTCTTAAGTAATAAACTACTGAAGACTTGGCTGTACGGACTAAGTTCCTTGGCCTGTCCAGAATGAGCGAATTTTAAAACTACAACAAAATACAGTTTTTTTATCCTTCTTCATCCGTAGATAGGCAAAGATACAGTAGTACAGCCTACAGTTTTATTTTAGGTGATTTACCTTCTCTCTGATTTTAGTTTGTTTTTGTATCTCTAGTTGGTCTGTGGTTTTTGTTTCGTTTCGGGTCGGGAAAGAAATCGTGGCGCTGACGCTGATTTTGGTGGACTTGTGGGAATCACAATCTCATTTCTTGCTCAAAACTCCATCCGCTTGGAAAGAACTGTTTAAGTTTTCACACTGTGTTGAAAAAATTAATTTGAAATGGGTGTGGAACTAATCGGATTTGCGTACGCCGCTACTGTTGCTGCCGGCGGTATAATGGGATACGCGAAAGCAGGTTATTTTGTTTAGATTCTGTGTAGGACCGGGTCGTTTTTATTAATTATTTTAGGCATGTATGGGCCCAAAATTCTTGAATCACGTCTGCCCAATCCTTTACCAATGTTGCATTTTAACTTTGTATATGCTTTTAAATAAAGGCATTGTGTGTGTTTTACCAGTTGTGCAAACTTCTAAGCCTTGCCATACTGTGGTACAGTCACGGACTAGGAGGCCGTAACAGATTTGTCTATGGTTTCGTCAGTCCTAGACTGTATTACCAGAGAACAAGAGCTATTTTGCAATACAGAAAAACCGGAAGTGTTACGCCGATCGTGTCCGCCACTGTACTTAGTACCTGCCACTCTGGGCCAGTGGGTTGGCAATCACAGTAAGATGGCTGTTATATTAATTAACATTAAATAATTTATCTCATTTCAGGTTCCATTCCATCTCTGGGAGCTGGCATTATATTTGGATCAATTCTTGGTAAGTTTACTTTGAATGTGTGTTTGTTATTATAATTGTTCATAGGCCCAAAAAAAAAAATAGAAAATGAAATAATATTTACTAATGAACTCAATGTAATGGTGACACAGGGGACTATGTCAAATGTCTCCTGGTTTACTCTATTAGATCTTAAAAAAAATCTTTTAAATTTTTACAGTACAATGCAATAGCTTTATAATACAGTAACCCAAAATACATTTCCAGAGACCTTCTTCTTTAGACAATTAATTTTTTTTTTTTTTGAAGAATTTCCCTCATAGACCTTTTTATTGAGTTATAATATAGTTTTTTTTATTTTTTTTAATCAGGTCTTGGCGCATACCAGCTTAGCCAGGATCCCTCAAACTACACTCTGATGCTTGGAACCACTAGCACTTTGGGTGGAATTATGGGATACAGGTAAATAAAACATTTTGCTAATTACATTACATATTTTTCTTTGTGGTTTTCCATAAATATCTGTTTGACACTATGATAAAGTTATATGATTATTCAACGTGCATACTTTTTTCTGTTGACTTTTCTAAGCATTGGGTCCTCATGGGGTCCCATGATTCCCATCCCATGTATATATATTTTGTGTGTTTATTTATTAAATTTCTAACCTTTCACTTTGCTCATTTTTTACCAAATAGCCACTACCCTTCTTTTTTGTAGTCATAAGAATGCTTTTCCATAGTCATCTTTCCTTCGCTTTATGGAGCGAGTAGGTAACTTAGGAGACTTATTAGTCGGCAAATAATACTGACAACTGGGTGAATAATTCTTTACAAGCTGATGGGTGCAGGTAAACCAAATTACACCTCTATTAAATAGGTAACGTGCTCGCTAGTTTAACGTGACGCAACGATGATATTTCTTCAAAAAACCCATCTATCTTATCAGATAATAATAGAATCTGATTGATTAGGTTCGTTAATAAGTGCATTGTAATGATTATGAATACTTTTCATAATTCACTATTCATAGCATTTTCTCTTTGATTTAATAATCTGCACTAACAAGTTTACCAATTTGTATTATTTATTTCCTGTCTTTAATTTTGTGGCAATAAACCGTTTATATCATGTCTTATCTTATAAATTTTCATTTGTTTCAGATTTTACAACAGTAGAAAATTTATGCCAGCAGGTTTGATATTTACTCTCTCTGTAGGAATGTTGGCGAAACTAGTTATTAAAAATGTCAACGCAAATAAGCTGCCTGTACGAATGAATTAAGTTAAGGGAAAAGTGCAATGTTGTTTTGATAATTTATTGGTTCCTTTTGTTTTTTTTTTTACCTCAGAGCAAATAATTACTTTATATTCAGTTAATAAGTGGGATAACAAAATTTTTATTTTTATTGTCATAGCAACTCTTTGTTTTGATTAATGCACATTTCTTGTATAGTTTACGTCGAGTAACAAGTATTTTTTTACAGTAAGTGGTGCCGGGAAAAGACCAATGGAATAAAATCTTAGTGAATAAAAGACACATTGTGTATTTAATATTTTTATAATTGTCATTTTCTTAAAGTTAGGCAACTTGCGGAAACAATAGAAGTGACTTAAAATATACTTTGAGGCATGTCGTTAAATTTTGGAACAAAATATACATTCTGCAGGAAATTGCCATAATGTCTTGAACATTACATCTATTGGTAACTTTATAAAATTATAAGACTTTAAAACATTTCATAGATAGATACAATACCGTTGTGAAAAAAGTGAAGTTGTAAGAAAACTGAATACAATAAAATACGCGAAACCAGTCGCTGAAATGTCAAAAAAATAAAATGTGTATTAAAAACTTAAAACATTTACAAACCCTAAAAATTACTGTATAAAAAGGCACTCTGTGGCAGTTTACTTTTATCTATTTTTATATTTTCTACGTGTTTCAATTTAAAATCCTAGGAGTATTGATTTCTAAAACCGAAATAAACTTCGCGCCTCGGAACGGAACGGGCTCGCGAATTTTGCTTTGTTCGTTGTTGAATATTGCATTAAAATATATATTATCCTAAGTATGCTAAAGTAAAGAGTTTTTATTTAAGTAACACATCATCACAATATTATATCACTCACTAACTGTGTCTGACACTTTTTCAAAGTTCGTCTTCAGACACATTTTTTAAGACACACACAGGTTTGCGTTGCGCACATTCTTTGCTTCTTGCGTTCTTAGAAAACAAGACAAAAACTAGCAAAAAAATACATCTGCTTGATCTTGTGCCGTTTATATATTATCCGTATATTTTTTTATTAAATATGTTTATTCTAATGGTAAAAGAGCTAACACTAGATGGCGGTGGTGATAAACTATTTGTATATTTTAGGTAATTCTACCATATAACATTATGAAAATCTTTTCTAGGTAAGTATTTAAAACAGAAATAGCTTCGCTAACTATTGTACAGTGATAGTACATTTATTACAAACATAATTTTAAAAATAAATTTTATATAAGTTTGATAAAACAGGGTTTCTCGAAATAGCTATTATGGAATAATATTGTTCTTTTTCTATTTATATTGAAACATTTTTTTTTGTATTGTATATCACGACCTATAGGTATAGGTATTATTTTTTAGCCAAAGAATGTACGAACGAAACACACTCATTATGTAATCGTAAATATTTCTGGACTCTGTACGTTCCAGCGGCAGTCTTCTTTGCTTCACCCGCAACTCACTACATTAATGGCGGCTGCTGAAAAAGAGAAAAACCATTAAAATAGGGCACCAAAATTCAATTTTATTTTAATTCGTGCATGAATTTGTGATACATTCTCTCTCATGCATTTTCTTTTAATCTGCGAAATTTAAAAAACATGCTCTTTTAAAAAGTTTTAAGACAATATAAACACACACACCATGCTATAAAGTTTTAAAAATGATGTAAAAACTATACAGCCTAGGAGTTTATTCTAGCATTAATGTATGTAACGATAATAATAATATGTACACTGAAAATAAATGATTAATAATAGTAATAGAAAATGTATGTACATGGAAAAATTAAAAAAGCATACAATATGTGTAAATAACAAATCTAGAAGATGTGATATAAAAAATCAATCTGATGCTTACTGACTAAATTTAAAAGAAAATAACCTACATAACTGTAAAATAATCAAAATTCACTAAAGTTAGCAGAGCTATCTAATTACTTTATTTTTACTGATAAAATATTTACAATTGGAATTAAACTTTGTATAGGTACTACATAAAAGAGAAGATAATCTTATAGATCGAAAATTACAATAATACAAATTTTGCGCAGATATCTGTGTAAAAAGGATAGATAATAGGTATTACGTTTATGTAAATTATACATATAAGTAGGTATGTAGTACATTAGAGTGGATAGTAAGTATATGCGTAGAATTTGATAGAAGTTTATTGGATGACATTTGATGGCGTGACTTTTAAATCTCATAAACACGAAACAAGTCTTTTCCATCACCTATTTGATGCATTCAGAAGTAAGTATAAAGTATGCTATGACATGTCTACTGCACGATGCAAATGTTTGAACGGATGTTTTATACAGAAGTGTCCGTGAGACAGAAATGTGGAGGCAGGCGCGTGATCCTTTACGGGCTGTGATCCAGTATCCTTACCAATTTAAATGTTAGTATTGGCACGTCCTTAATTAAATCCAGTGTAATTTCTCTGGTAGTTATAAACCTGCCGCGCCGGTTCTATTTGTACTTGTTGTGAGTTCGCATCAGGTCTTATTGAGTTATCGTTCGATTTCCCTTGAGAGTAGTATGTCCCTATTTTGTAAAGAGACTTGACTCCCTTATCCTGATAGGGCGTTTTTGAAGTAGACCTCCCGAAGTAGCTTTCAAAATCGTCCCTGTTGTAGAACCCTCGTTTGGGTGGTTCGGTTCGCTCCGTTGTTTTTAAGGACAGCGTGACAAAGTCCTTGAAATCATACGGACTCTTTGTCGAAGTGATGGAGTATTTGTTGAGCGAGGGTGGGTAAGAGACACTCGATGGTAACGCAGTGGACTTCGTCTCGTAAAAGTCGAAAGGTTTCGGCGTCGAGGTCGTGTAGAAGAAGTATTTGTATAGATTCTGAGTGGTTGATGTTGTTGTAGGTGCGCTTGGTACTATGCTGTTGTATTCCGGTTGGCTGTAGTATAGAGGGCTCGGCTGAGCCTGGGTCGTCGGTACGTATGGCTGAGTCGTAACTTCATAACTGTTGTGTTTCAAAAATTATTATTAATTTGTGTTATGCGAGCTAGGGTTGTGTGCTTGCTTGTACACATTTCCATGACGTCAATGAGACTATGTGTGTGTTCTCATTGAGTTAGTCGGTTATGTGAAGAATTTAAATAGGTTTTAGGTATACTGTCTGCTGAATTTTAAGTATGTATACCTAGGTAAGTATTATTCTTTACAACAATCTTTGTCTAAGTAAAAAAAAACTTAAGTCTTATTACTTACTTAGTAAGTATACTTAATTTGATAACTATGAATGATTTCTTAAAAATAAGTAGGATATTACTTGATTATTACCTTGTTATGTTACCATAAAAAGGGCTCGTCTCAGCACGCACGAAGCTCGGAGTGTGCTGCGAGTAGTCTGGGATTATGTTCTCGTGCTCAGTTATACACCGCCCGTTTATGCAGTACTGGAATAAATTAAAATATACGGTAAGTATACATATAAGTATGTACTATAATATAATAATAAACAGGCAAGAAAAAAAAACCGTAGACTCATTTAAATTTAAACGGTAAGTAAAAATTGCACTAACTAACGAAATTCGAATATAATTTTTCCAAAAATTAGTAGACCTACCATGTACGGTACCAAATAAAATGTGAATGCATGTAAAATAAGTGCAAACTAAAGTTGTGAAAAAGTTTAGAACGCAAAGGAGATTTGAAATGCGCGCCATTTTCATGCTCTTACAATCCACAGACTACACAAGAATGTCGTCGAGACTGAGACTGTAAATGTGACACGTAGCTTTCAATCAATCTGCCATTCCGCCTTCAATCAGTTACGAAACTATCTTGTCTGTGGCTACGAAACGTCAAAACG
Source organism: Euspilapteryx auroguttella (assembly GCA_951802225.1). Taxonomy (NCBI): domain Eukaryota; kingdom Metazoa; phylum Arthropoda; class Insecta; order Lepidoptera; family Gracillariidae; genus Euspilapteryx; species Euspilapteryx auroguttella. The sequence goes on along the minus strand of OX637664.1, from coordinate 4,155,774 downwards.
TCAGCAAGAAGCAAAAGCTTTCACTTTCCGCAATATTTTGTACCAAGTTTTAGTGAAATTATTTCAGAATAACGCGAATTAAACGCGTGGAGTGCTTAAAATGAGTTCCTTCAGGCGTGACAAAAAGGAGGAAGAAGAGAGCGGCGGAAATCCTTTCCAAAATCTCGATAAAACAACCTTGTTGCAAGAGGCTCGTTATTTCAATGAAACACCAGTGAACCACCGAAAATGTACGCTGATCCTTACAAAAATCCTGTACCTGCTCAATCAGGGCGAGAAACTCAATACACAGGAGGCAACAGACATATTTTTTGCGACCACAAAGTTGTTTCAATCAAAAGATGTTGTGCTTCGCCGATTGGTGTATTTGTCCATCAAGGAACTGAGTTCTATGGCTCAGGACGTGATTATTGTGACGTCATCGCTCACCAAGGACATGACGGGCAAGGAGGACATGTATCGCGCAGCTGCTATACGAGCGCTGTGCAGCATTACAGACACTACAATGCTACAAGCCATTGAACGGTACATGAAGCAAGCAATTGTGGACAAAAACCCTGCTGTTAGCTCTGCTGCCCTAGTGTCTGCTTTGCATTTGTCTGCGACAGTGCCTGACTTGGTTCGGCGTTGGGTGAATGAGGCGCAGGTATTGATTGCATCACATTAGTTTTTTGTTTAGAACAAACTAATTTTAGTTACAAAACATTTTTTAATATAGCATTGTGATGATTTTATGATATATTTTATACTTATTTTGACTACTATGTTGTAATTGCACTGTAAAATTTTGATTTTAATCAAGTATCCTAGGGCTTTGTATTTCAAGCATTTTATAGGTAGATACAGGTTTTACGTAGACTAGGTAGTCGTGAGAGTTAGGGCATCTTGAGTGTAATGCATTATCTAATTTAAGATAAAGCACCACACAGTGTTACTAAATAAGCATGATTTTGTTTATTTAACATGAAAATTCAACCTTTTTTTGGATGTTACTTGTTAAAACATATATTACTCAAATAAGTATTTTAATCCTCAGCTACAATTCATATTTTAAACTACCATTTTCATTCTTTCCAGGAAGCCATCATGTCGGACAACCACATGGTATCCTACCATGCTTTAGGTCTTGTCGCGGGCGCGCGAGCAAATGACCGCCTCTCAACTGTCAAGCTTGTGACCAAACTGTCCCGGTCATCACTGAGATCACCATACACTCTATGCCTTCTCATCCGCCATGCAGCAAAGCTGGCTGAAGAGGACCAGACAGAGAGCTCAGAACCCTACATTCAGTTTATTGAATCCTGCCTCCGTCATAAGTCAGAGATTGTGGTGTACGAAGCTGCCCATGCGATTGTGAACCTGCGCAAGACTGCCAGGGATCTTGCCCAAGCTGTTTCTGTACTCCAGATCTTCTGCGGATCGTCTAAAGCTACATTACGTCTAGCAGGTGCTCGCACTCTTGCCAAATTGACAGCTAATAATCCTAATGCGGTTGCCGCTTGCGCTGTCGATCTTGAGAACCTGATTTCAGACCCAAACAGGTCGGTTGCTACGCTGGCAGTTACAACCCTGCTCGCCACAGGCGCAGAGAGCTCGATAGATCGTCTTATGAAGCAAATCTCCAGCTTTATGTCTGAGATTTCGGACGAATTCAAGATTGTCGTCGTTCGTGCGATTAGGCGTCTGTGCTCGAAGTATCCGCGAAAGCATGCGTCACTCGCCGCCTTCCTGGCCGGCATGCTGCGTGACGAAGGCGGTCTGGAGTACAAAACTGCAATCGCTGACGCCATCATCGCTCTAGTGGAGGAAAATCCTGATGCAAAGGAGACTGGATTGGCCCATCTCTGCGAGTTTATAGAAGACTGCGAGCATACTTCTCTTGCGGTCAGGATTCTGCATGTTTTAGGTCGTGAAGGTCCGAAAGCTCGCCAGCCTTACAGATACATTCGTTACATCTACAACCGGGTGATTTTGGAATCGGAGCCGGTGCGAGCGGCGGCGGTGGCAGCGGTCGCTCGGTTCGGCGCCGCCCGACCCGAACTCCTACCGAACATCAGAGTTCTTCTAGCACGATGCCAAATGGATGACAACGACGAAGTTCGCGACAGAGCTATTTTCTACAGCGCCATTTTGGACAGTGAAGACCGCAATCTCATTGACGAGTTTATCCTAAACGTAGCTAAACCGAACCCGGTGCTTCTCGCTAAAGCCATTCGCGACCATTTGACTGCTAATCCAGATCAGCTGTTCGACATCAGCGCTGTGCCGATAACGGAGGAGCCTCAGAAAGTTCAAGAAACTCCAGTAGAGATCACCCAGAGCAGACCTGTAACGGTTTCCCGTGAAGAACAGTATGCTGACCAGCTATCAGTCATTCCGGACATAGAGAAACTCGGTCCAATCTTCAAGACCTGCGAAGCAGTCGATTTGACTGAGGCAGAAACAGAGTACAGAGTCCGCTGCGTGAAGCACGTCTTCGCCCGCCACCTGATCTTGCAGTTTGAATGTCTGAATACACTCAGCGATCAGTTACTAGAAAAAGTCTACGTGCGTCTAGAGCAGAGTCCAGGGTACCGCATGATCGGTGACATCCCGTGCGCTCAACTGCCCTACGACAAGCAAGGCAGCGTGTTCCACATTCTGGAATTCCCTGAGAGTCCTATTGAGTGTTTGGGAACGTTTGGGGCGACTTTGGAGTTTACGGTTCGCGATTGCGATCCTACAACAGGTCTGCCTGATAGTGGGGAAGGTTACGCTGATACTTATCCCTTAGAGGAGGTAGAGATCGGTTGCGCTGATCAGTTCAGGATGCGAGCGGGCACTGGCGAGTGGGATGCTAACTGGGACCGCGCGGCAGCTGCGGCGGAATGCTGCGATACGTTCGGTTTGGCCCAGACAGACGTTGACGAAGCTGCGAAGGCTGTATGCGAGCATTTGAAGCTTCCTAAAGCAGCTGTTAGTGGTGAAACGGTGAAAGAGATCCGTGGAGCGGGTTTGTGGCGCGGTGGCACGCCCGTCCTGGTGAGAGCCAGGCTAGTGGCGACTGGTGGCGCTGTCACCATGCAGCTAGCTGCTAGATCGCCAAGGGAGGATATCGCCACCCTCATGTTGGCCGCAGTTGGATAAGTGAGTTTTTTTTACTATTATTTTACTTACTATATGTGCAAAGTGCAAACTTATCTATTTTAGTTAAGGTGGCAGTAATTTTAAAATAGATGTTAATCTTTCAGTTCAGTATAACAAATTCGAATTATATTAAAAGTTTTATTTTGAGATTACATTCCGCAAGTATGATTGGCAGGAAAATGTATTTTGTGTTACATATTGATTTATATATTATCGTTATGTGTATTAGTTTGTCTAATTTTGAAGAATAAAATAATCAAGTATACTTATAACATTTTTTTTAATTTCAAACGCAATGATCCCCTTATTACAATGTTTTTTTGTGACTTCTGCAGTCTGTAATTGTTCACAAATTCACAACATGATTTTTAATGGGACCTATTAAAAAAATTATATCTTCTAAACTAACAGTATGACACGACATAATATAGCCTAGTATTTTTAGAACACTGTTGTATAGCTTTTGAATCGTGAACCAAAGAAAGCTACAAAGTGTTGTTAAAAGTGGCCACTTTTAGCAACAATCTGTGTATAATTTTGTTCTTTTAAGTTAGGACTACTTTACTGTGCTCAAAAAATACTAAGCAAGATTATCTAGTGTCATACAGTGCCACATTTTTGATATTTGCCTTAGTTTAGAATTTAGAAGATATAATTTTTTTGGAGAATGGCGCTAGCATCGCGTCAAACTGGCTCTAAAGCGAGCAGCTTGTCTGGCGAGTGGACAGCTACTCGGTCTGTTTTTTATTTTGTTTGCTCGTTCGTGCGAGTTACTCGTAAGTTCCGTCCAAACGGTGCGAGTTACTGCCGTGCAGCTACTCGGAAGGCTGACTCGTAAGCTAGTTCGCACCGTGTAAAACAACCATAACTTAACCTTTAACCTGCTCGAGATTCATCATGAATAAAATAAATTATTAGATACAAGCTGTCCCGGCGCACTTCGTATCGCGCCTTACAATATGTTTGGGAAAAAGAAATTGTTACTTTTAGTAACTTCCCCTTCATTTTTCCATTAATTAACATTTTAAAATCAAAATCAGCTAAATCGACCCGGCCGTTCCCGAGTTTTAGCGAGACTAACGAACCACGATTCATTTTTATATATATAGTAGATGAAACCATAATACCTACCTACATATTACCTACATATACATAATACAACCTACCTACAGCGACATACTGCCAATGATGATGATGATGTATAGTATAGTTACCTAGCTGCAGTTATATACTATACCTAGCAGGGCGAGCCCTCTGCGGCAAGCCGGTACGCCACGCAGTAGCCGCTCACCGCGTCAAGTTATAGTATACAAACATAGTTGTATCACACCTTGGACACAGCGATCAAATGTATGAAACTGAGGAGGTAATCGAGCGCAGGTGGGCGGCACTTTCAGCAGGTGGCAGGGATTGACCGACCATACCGTACGTAGCTGTAGTACTCTTTCCTATACTGTACTACCTAAAGTTAGTATTTAGTTACCTGCGAGTCGCCACAGGGCGAGCCCTCGGCGGCGGGCCGGTACGCCACGCAGTAGCCGCTCGCCGCGTCGAAGCAGAACAGCTGAGCGCACACTCGCTCGTCCTTGAAGCACGCGCTGCGGACATGCGAGGTGTTAAATTGTGTTTCGTTGCATGCGAGGAAACTTTCACAAGTTTAGGTTGGCACTTTTAAAGGGAGTTTTTGACTGTGTCTATTGGTTCATTTTACTGGGTGTTTCTGACAAGGCGGTAATAAATCGAAGGAGGGATTCAGCTCACCATACCAAACAACTTTCCTAAAGCAACATGGGTCGAAATCTCAAATAAAAAATCATCTGTTCCATATATTGGTTCGATCAGCTGACCGGGTCAATGTATGGGACAGCTGATTTTTCTTTTGAGATTTCGACCCATGTTGCTTTGGGAAAATTGTTAGGTATGATGAGCTTAATCCCCCCTTTGATATATTACCGAAACACCCTGTATAACAGGGGGGTATAGTGATATTTAAATGTGGGTTATAACAGCACTCGAAACGGAATAGCTTCACGCCCACATTATATACAGGGTGTTTCTGACAAGGGGGTAATAAATTAAAGGGGGGATTCAGCTCACCATATCTAACAACTTTCCCAAAGCAACATGGGTCGAAATCTCAAAACAAAAATCAGCCGTCACGTACATTGACCCCGTCAGCTGATCGAACCGATGTATGGAACAGCTGTTATTTTTTTCGAGATTTTGACCCATGTATGTAGCTTTGGGAAAGTTGTTAGTTATGGTGAGCAGAATCCCTCCTTTGATTTATTACCGCCTTGTCAGAAACACCCAGTATATAATAGTAAATTTCCTCTTTGGGCCAATGAAAAGTAAAGTATACTTACTACGCGGGCGTAAAGCTAATCCGCTTCGGGTCTGTAATCATCAAGAGTTTCTTACGGTCTAAAACCGACAACACCTTGCTTTCGATAGAGCTCTTGTTTACATATTTATAGCCATGATGCTTAGTAGAGTGATAGTAGTTCATACTAACCTCGTGCCTCGATCCTTCCGGCACTGCGCGTCCAGGGTCAGTAATCTACCAGGCAGGACCCGCGGTAACGAGTCATCTTCGTGGGGCGAGTTGTAAAGGCAGGTCGCCGTGTCCCCACTGATATCAGACAAGAAAATATGACGCAACATTGCATAGTCATATAGTTATGGCGGGAGAAACATTTAGGGAGGTACAAAAAAAAGAAAATTAAGCTATATTTTGCCGAAATAAAAACAATGAAATATCACAAAATTATACAAATACCTAGTACAGTAAAATTTCGAATAGAGAAAAAAAGAGAGGCCTTATTGCTAAAATCGATTTCTTACAAGCAACCTAAACTTAGTCCCTACGTCTCTTTTTTACCGCATCGCCCTTACCACAGATTAGAGACCTTACTCTCACCTCTCTTTTGATTACCCTACTAGCCGATCCGGCGAACCGCCTTATAAAACTAACTAGAGGTTGCCCCGCCGTATTTCCCGCGCAAATTTATCATAAACACAAAAATCGCGTTTTTATCCGTTCCCGTGGGAATTTCGGGAAATCCTTTCTTAGTGCTCACCTACACTCCCTAAGGAACCTACATGCCAAATTTCAGCTTTGTACGCCCAGTAGTTTCGGCTCTGCGTTGTGTGTCAGTCAGTCAGTCAGTAACGGAAGAGTTTTATATATATTGATTTCAAAATGAAATTCGTTGCTCTATTCTGCATCTTCCTGCGATTCTACTTTGAGCTACTTTGGTAGCTTTGGTTCGTTTCCGATTTGATCCTAGCTTCATAGCATATAAACCCAACTTACTTTAAAAAGTGATGAAAACTCTGCACGCTGCAGGGCGACCATCGGAACCCTTTCTCTGTGTGCCTCAGGTCGGACATGATGAATCCGTCCTCCCATCGGCACTTCTCTGCCCCCGGGCCGCCGAGGTACGAGGGAGGGGGGCTACCGTCGTGAACTGCTCCTAGTCTGTGGACATTTGTGTATATTAGATAATTCTTTACACCACCAGTGGAGTTCTTCAGCCTGGGATTGGATGATGATCTTGGTGCTTGATTACTAATTTTCTGCGAACGTCGGTGTACCACTAGGGATATATTGCCAGAAGATTGCCCGCATTTTTTTTGTATTCTTAGTAAGTACCTTATCTGTCTGTGGATCCTATTTAACAATAAACTTCATCATCTTAGGCTAAAGAAGTCCACTGCGGGACATAAATATACTTTATTTTGACACATTAGAAGTTAGAAGTAATTTTTTTGCTTTGATTACCAACTTGTGCATTTTTTTTTAAATTATGGTCCTACTAACGGTGGTGTAGGTACTTATTGTGTGTGTAACCCAAGTGGTCATATTTTCTTCATCTAAGTAACTCACAAATGTCCAACTTCGTGGGCAGCCACGATGATTCCGGAGAAGCCGCCCGTGTCCTCGATGATGGCCACAGAGTTGACTTTCTCAAGCCTCTTGTTGACCACGCACGCACCGCCGACGTACGCGAACCCTATGTTAGGAAGTTTGTTGGTATATGGCTCCCAAAAATTATATAATTTGCTTTTCAATAAATAATAAATTTGATAGTTTTTATATTATTTTGATTGAGAAAATTATAATATAATCCATAAAAAATTAGGTAATAAGTTACTTATAAAAATTTATCATTTAAAAATAGGGAACGTTAAAATTTACATTGTGTTGGGTGCGGATTTATAAGGGACTCTACATTTTAAAATGGAGGAGAGGGAATGTAGGTGATTGATTTTGGAATTAGGAAAGTGATCTTAGCTTGAGATAATGTAATTAATATACAAACATAGTTTATTAACAATGAAAAGTATAGGTACCTAATTTAAAGAGTGCGTTACAAAGAAAGTTATATTTACAGATGTATAGTAAATTGGTAGACAACATAAATAAATAGGAACGGATTGTACTTACACAAACCGATGAGTGATGGTAGGTATGTTGATGAAGAGCTATACTTAAGGTGGTAACTCTCGCTATGGCGCGAAATTCAAATTTTTTCGTGTTTTTTATTTATTCTGGCGAAAGTATACATTTTTAATAAAGTTTAAATGCATTCGCGTATGTAAAAAACCATCTCCCATATTGTAATACAACGTTTTTTGAAGACAGACCTACAGATTTTGTGTCTAAGGGGTAAAAGGCCAAAAAACAAGTTCCTTGAATATACACAAAATCGGTAACTCTGTCTTTCAAAATCGATATATCACAATGTGGGAAATAGGTTTTTACGTACGCGAATTCATTTAAACTTTATTTAAAATGAATACTTTCGCCAAAATAATTAAAAAACGTGATAAAATTTGAATTTCGCGCCATACCGTGAGTTACCGCCTTAATGGTGCTACAAATACAAAAAAAATCAAGCAATACAAGTGCAGCAGAGCAGATTTTGGTTAGTAAGGTTTTTCCAAAGCGCTGTGTTCACAAACTACAAACAATGTACCTACCCTATGAGCAAGCAGCACATGCAATCATCATCCTCAAGTAAAAAGTGCCATGCGATTAAAAAAAAGTAAACTTTAAAACTTAAAACAAAACTTTTCCCGCGTCAATAGATTTGACAATCAGTAGGTAGTGGTGGGAACGTAAATAAATGTTATCGATTAATGACCATGACTTTCGATGATTGATAAAAATAAAAGTTTTGTTTCAAGTAAGTACTTACTATAATATATTTGATTTTAAAAGAAATGCATTTTTGGAATTAGTGGAAGCAAAGCAAACATATATTTATTTTTTGCAGCAGGTCCTTTATTGTGGCAATTTTTTTTAAACGATAGGTAAGTACTTATATTCAAATTAAATACCAAAATGAAAGGCGGAACTGGATTTAAAAAAAATCATTCTGTTTTAAGTAAAGTAAGTATAGCTATAAAGTACTTACTTCCTAAAATAAATTATAACAAATCGAATGCCTTGGGCGAAATGTATTATTAATACCTACCTAGCAGGTATTAATAAAACAATTCAAAAATAAGTGGTTGGTATTTTTAAAGCGGGTTAATTCTTTGCGTGACCCCGTGTTATTTAAAGGGCCTGCAGTTGTGCAACTTTCGTGCAATAGGCTAAAGAGGCTCGTGTTATATTGCTTTTTACAGTATTTTAATTACTTTTAGAAACAATGATTGATTTTGTACATTAGTAAAGTTTAACATTCACTTTTTTGTATTTTGTATTATTAGAAAAAAGTAAAAATTAGTCAAAGTAACAGTAGGTACTTATATACGCACTCGAAGTAGGTATTGAAATTCTTATGGTAGGTATAATTATATATAGAAAAGAGATGTACTTACTTAATTTATGAAACTACATAATAAGCGTAATAAAATTCAAGACGAATCTAGATAGACTTCTACTTAGGTGACACTTAATGAAAATAAATAAATTTTATGAAAAAACAAGACATCTAACTATAGGTAATAGGTAGCTAGCTAGTAGCTACTCAAATAATGATGAACTAGATATAGAAAAAAGATAATAATAAGTAAGTATACAATGATGAACTTAGGTAATAAGTAAGTAGGTTTTTTATTTACAAAAATAACTCACATGATTAAAAGAATAAAAAACAAATGAGTCGAAAGGAATTTTTGATTGCAAACAAAAAGATTATTCACAAGGTGCGTAAATGACGTGAAATTATGTAGGTATAGTAAATATTGAAGTATAAACATTTGATCATGAGAATGTCCCTGTAAAGTATAAATAAATGTGTACAACAGAGGTGTGGGACAAGGTAGAGGCGTGCTAGGGAAACAATAAAGACTATTTCACACGCCTACCTGCTGTCCCTCTATTGCACGCATCGTTCGCATATTGTCTTCTGCACATGTCTAGTCTGAAACGACATGGAAAAATTTAAAACTAAACACATAAAAAAAAACTGATTTCATCCTGCCTGCTTGTAAACTCTAAGATTACTTCATTGTTATTATTCCTGAATTTCATCGTTCCTCGTACGTTGTGCAAGCATTCTTAGCTAATAGTGCAAACCTAGTAAAATAAAAAAACAAAATATTCAGCGCCATTACCAAATCCTTTACCGTTTAAATAAAAAAAAAAACAAAGCTAGCGTTTCAGTTGAAAGCCGCAGTTAGGTTCGTTACCAATCACGCAATCCATTGTAAGAGCGTTATTTTTGGCTTTTTATAAGGGGATTTTTACCAGCAGTGCCTTTTGTACAGCGGCCACCTTTCCGTCGACGGCACATGTCATACCTGTTGGTCAAATTCGTATAGGTATCTTCATCAGATCAGGGTACCTATTCCGCCACCAGTAGTTACTAACTTAGCATCTGTGCATTAAACAATTGGTAACATGGCGCCAAATTAATTCAAAGTGAGTACCTACCATATGTAACTACATAGTTATGTGTTTAATATTAAAATATATTAAATCTTACCTTTTACTTCCTTATATACTTGATTGCGGCATAAAAAATAAACAGTACAATTTAATTTTCATAATAGAAAACATCTACTTGTTTTTGCACCTACTTATACTTAATTTAAGTTCATAGATACATTAAGTATTAAGACAGTAAAAACTGATTTTAACGTAAACTGCAGAAAAATTTCTAGAAGAACAAGTTTAAATAGATATTTAACTCAAATACTGCATAATTTACAAAAAGAAAACTAAACTTGTTATTTTAAATATTTTTTAAATTGAGAGCTCAAGAGTCAAGCCTCGACTCCACGCAGACTTTAACCTAATTATATTATACTTATTTTGATTAAGATTAAAAAATCTGTAATATTGACCTAACCTTGGCCCAGTGGGTCCTTAAAACTCACTTGGTGATGGCAACAGCGATGTCATACACCGGAAGCCGCCTCTCCCTGAACAAGTACTTCCCCATGTCTGTAAGAGCCGCTGCGGAGTCTATAGCATCACGCCCAACTCGGTTCCTCTCCAGGTACGGCGTTGCATCTCGACCCTGGATTGGATTATGGAAAGTATTGTAATTATAAGTACCTCTACCCAAAAATATAACTGTTTCCGTTAAAATACTTATTAGTAAACCCTTTTTAACAAAATTTACATGTCATGCATCAAGTGTTTTTGACTAAGTAGTTAGTTTAAGATATTAAGTATTTTTTTTTACAAATTTCCTATCCATTACAAGCCTGTAGCCGAAATTTAGTAAGTAAGTAGTTGAAAAAAAAACTAAAATATATTCCTGTCAGTCCTTAACTTAATACAATTAATACATTTTTAATATCATTAAATCATAATTATTAATATTTTGCAAAATAATCCCAGACAGCTGCTTGGTAAATAGACAAAACGAGTTCGAGAACATGTTGTAAATTGTATAACTTTCTCAACCTTGAATCCATTGATTTATTTATGAGCATCACAAGTTGGTGACCGCTGGTGGGACCTGTTTTATAACTTAGCTAAGTATTACCAAAATAATTTACTGTCAGACTTTGTGTGTGACATAATATTGCCAATAAAGAACGCCATTGAACTCATAAATTTAATATTGCAGGATTTGCAGGTGTTCAAAATTAATTTGGAGCGATATTATCTCATGCCGGCGTTTTTGCTATAGAAATATTTAAATTTCTTTGCAACTAATTAATGCAGTTGGTGGAATTGGTATCGTAAATGAGTTATTATAAGGCCATTAGTGATTTTTTACACCAAAATTAGGATACCTAATGTTAAAATCTAATTTAAATATCCTCCATAATTTATTTAATAAAACGTACTTTATGTAATATCTTTAAATTTAGAACCAATCGCATAGTACCAAGATAGGTATGTAAATTAGTTATTTATTAGGTAATAATATAAAAATCGAAAACGTATTTTCAAAGTTGCATGCACATCACTAAGCGAACATTGCTTACGAAACAATAGACAAATGAGAGCCAAATCAATCTTCGTTATGAGGCTGCTTATGAAAAAAGCCTTTGCCTTCTCAAAAAAAAAAAAAAAACAGAAAAGTTTTTTGGCGCGTCGCGCTCGTCACGCTCCCGCGGTACAAAACTGACCTGAAGTAAACATTTATTTTTATGATTCATTTTTGAGTTAAATTAATAAGAAATCTCAACTAAAATGGCTAGTGAAGCAGTTGTAAAGTATTTAGTTGACACTAATAGGCCGTATTCTTGTGCCGATATCACTGTGAATTTGCGCGGAGCGTTTCCTAAGTCTGCAATCCAGAAGGCTTTAGATGCCCTCAGTGAGTCTGGGAAAATAAAATGCAAATTATATGGGAAGCAGAAGGTTTATGCTGCCATACAGACGGAGAGCAAGGAGGATGATACTACTGACAATGAAGGTAGGAGCAAATTTTGCCAAATGTATACAGAGTAGAGATTATAGCAGAAAAGCCGCGGGTAAAAAAATTCTTGTAGAGACGTTAGATTAGGGCCAGAACGAGGCGGCTTCGAAATTAAATCGATAAGCACGCACTATCACATCGAAATACTAAGCTGAAAGAAAAGCACAAATTTTTCACAAAAAAATAATTGTTGCTTTTCTTTCTGTTATCGAAACTCGTCCTTCGTCTAATAAAGTAACTTGTCGACCCGGCGAGCTTCGTACCGCCTTACCTATTATTACGTTGTGCATGTTTTATACCTTAAACCTTCCTCTTAAATCGCTCTATATTTGAAAAAAAAAAACCGCATCAAAATCCGTTGAATAGATATAAAGTTAAAAGCATACATAGGGACAGACGCGGAGAGCGACTTTGTTTTATACTATGTAGGTCTTGAAGATGGGCTGTTGCAGGCTGTTGTTATAATTTTGTAACACTTGACAAACATCTTTCTCGATATCCTCTAGCCCTTATGTTTTCAGATTACGAAGGTCAAATAAAGACCTTAGCTCAAACCTTAGAGGAAACATCATCAGCCCTAAAGACATCTGAAAACGTCCTGAAAACCCTAACTTCAACACCTACAACAGATTCAGCTAAATCACAAATTGATGAAATTCAAACAAGAATTCAGGCTTTAGAAACGAAATTGGAAACACTAAGGACTTCTACTGCTGTCTTAAGTGCAGATGAGAAAAAGGCGATTTTGAGCAAACATGAAAAGTTTTTAAGAGAATACAGGTAAGATAGCTTTGCTTACTTTAATTTTTTATACGCTTTATTTTGCCTAAAATGTTTGCGCCGTAAATATGATAGGCGTCCGCAAATGAATGGCTGCGAGTTTAAAAGATAAACAATACTTATCTTCACAACTCTATATCTAGATATCCAATTTAATGATCCAGTATTTTATTAATTATTCATTAGCATCACTCTTATTTTTGTTTAATCAAAAGGTTTCTGTTTCAGAAAGCGCAAACGTATTTCCTCAGATATGCTAGAAACAATCCTGGAAGGTTATCCGAAGTCTAAGAAAACTTTCATCGAAGAGCTCTGTATAGAGACTGATGAAATGGTTGAATTCAAGTTAATGGGCACTTAACTATGTATTTCTTGTATATTCAATTAATATATTTATGCTGAATGATACTGCATACCTTATTTAACTGTTTTCTGTTAGTTTGCTTGATACACGAAAGTTCTAATTATACTCCGTGGCTTATACTTACAATTTGGTCAGTTGCGATTAGAGCTAGTATAATTTTAATAAAAAAATATATACTACAGACTTAAAACAGATGGTCGCTGAGGCCGAAAAGTTCTACATAGAGTGGCGACTGCGCTCCGAAAGACACAGAACAGGCAGACTTTCACAAGGTTTCACCGGTCAGTAGTGCGATTTGTGGGGGAGGCCTATGTACAGCAGTGGGCGTCTTTCGGCTGAGATGATGATGATGATATGATACTCAGACTTACCCTAGAAATAATGATGCCAGCTATGGATATCCGTATCCGGGGCCCCTTTAGCAGCTTGTAGCGAAGATCGACGCCGTTCCAGAACGAGACGAAATAACGTTTAATTTGTACATTGTCGCCGCCGTGCAACCTGAGAAAATATTTGGAAGGTATTCATTAACTAAGTAGTACTGTTAATCATCATTAACGAAACTAAGAATATTATGAATATATTTTAGGAAGCTTGATAAATTATAAAATAACATCAAACTAGCTGACACGGCGAACTTCGACGCTACGATAAAAGTAAAGAATAGCCTTTGTGCTATTCTGAAATTTCAAGATTATTATACTACTAGCTATCAAACTTTTTTATTTATAACGTATTTATACCGAAACAAAAAAGTAGTATGATTTGTTTAAACCTACCGGTATCCGTCATAGTCGACGATGACAAGAATCTCCGGATATATGACGTAGGGCGCATCCCTCTTCTGCCTGCTGTGGTCCGTGGAGCGTTTCCGCCGGAAGCGCTTGCTGATGTGGTCTGGCTCCATGAAGGCTGAAACAAGAATTTGTATTTTAATCAAACGAAACGTCCCGTAACGTATAACATCACGGAATTTAAATCACACAGAAATATTCCCATTACAACGGGCCGGGATATAAGCCGAGCATCGTAGTCCTGAGCTCAGTTCAAGAATAATAGCATACTTTATAAGCAACTATAAAAAAAGAGGTTCTCAGTTTGACCTATTCGTTGTTTGACAGCGATTATTTCGGGTTTGGCTGAACCGAAATACGAAAACGAGGAAGTTATTAGTATTGGTGAATTGCATGTCTCAGTTTATTAAAGGCGGGTTCCTTCTTTGTAAAATAAATTTTTTTTTGAAGTGATTCCGTCCGGGGGGCTCTTTGCGCCTGGTCCGTTTGTGTAGTTTCGTGTTTGCGTTTTTTTTTTAAATTAAATTAATCCTTTTTCCCCGCCTTTTTATTGCCGACTTTTCTAAGGCATCCAACTTTAAATAAATATAACTTGTAACCTTTAAAATAATCTTATAATTATTGTCATTCAAATATCAATTTATAGCATTTAGCATTTGACCTTTCGCCCCCTGCAGTCTAGCTAGGCAATAAACGAACTTTTTATTAGTCTATCTATAAATAAAAAGTTCTAGTTTTTTTTTAAATCGTCGTCTGTGTTAATTTAGGAATATATATTTATAATAAATATTATATTTACTTACCGCAATCTTAAAAACAGACCCATTTCGGAAAATTAAATTATAAACCTGAGGTATTCATATAATTGAAAAAGACTATACCTCCGTGGTTTATTTGGCTTTGACATTGACTGCGCTTTCGCAGGACAGGGTTCGATTCCCGGCAATCAGAGGTGAACATTGTAATGATGGATGGATGTTGTTTTCTGGGTCGTTGGGTATATTTTCTATGTGGTTCGGCCGCTCGAGCACCCTAGATACAGGTTCTACTTGAACTATTAGGTTTTCTGTCGCTCTATCTAATTAGGGGCTCAGAGTGTGATGCGTTATTATTAATTGCATTATAATTATTGAACGAGAATAATTGAAATTTACTATTAATTAGAGTTGCGTGTTTTTTGCACTTGCATGGGTAACTTATACTACCTACATGCAAAGGTCGTACCTAATAAGTAAGTAAATGTAATCTCGGAGTGAACTAAGATACATTGAATTCACGCAAAACTGTATCTAAGTGGGTAGGGTACCGCTATTTAATTTGTTAAAAAGAAGTTATGTGAACAGCTTTGTAAGCACTGCCTTCTTAGCGTAGAAGCTCAAGACTTTAACTTATAACTTATTTTATTTTTAAGGACTTGCTAAGCCGGTCATTAGGGCGATCTGTTAGGGGTCTACGCTACGTCCAGCATGATTTGTCGTTCCTACTTCCTACCTGAAAAAAGGAAAGGACACAAGATTTTTATTGCGTACCCACGTGTATAGGTCTTAAATTAAATGTTTAACACCTAAGCTCAGCGAGTCCTTATAAACAAAACACTATTGTAATAAAACTAAGCTTTAAGGGGTTACATGGTGCGAAACTAGCGCCACTTCCGATAAATTATTAATAACTTCTAAACCATGGCCGAAATAAAAATATGCGTCTTTAACTCTCTAGATAATCTTGCTTAGAAATTTGAAGGCCCGGTGGTGTAGCTGTCAGGTTCAAAATCTAAGAAATCAACCGTTTGTTGCCTAA
The DNA here is from genome assembly GCA_951802225.1 of Euspilapteryx auroguttella. Lineage (NCBI taxonomy): Eukaryota > Metazoa > Arthropoda > Insecta > Lepidoptera > Gracillariidae > Euspilapteryx > Euspilapteryx auroguttella. The sequence continues at coordinate 4,140,076 of OX637664.1, read as the reverse complement.
AGTGGCCACTTTAGTTTCATAAAAAAATACTTAGTAAGTTTGCAATTTTTTTCCGAGTACTAGATGTGCAATGTTGAACTCAAATAATAATCATTCCGTTCTGTTATTATTGAAGATCGATTATCCGCCCCCAATTAAATCATTAAACTGAACCACATCCTTTATCAATTATGTGATTAAATCAGAATCTTTATTAATTACAACTACATAGATATGGTACTTATAATAACGGTTGAACTAATAACCGCAACTAGAATCATAGTTTACCGCAAATTAAAAATTTATCGTCACCGATCCAGTTCTGATTGGTCATATCGATTAGACTAGAAAAATGTACCTATCACAAACACGCTAACTGTACCTTGTCAATAACACTAATGTCGATTAAATATAACCGTAAATTTACGTTTTTTATTTAGAAAAGTTTCTTATAGATATTTTAAACCGCAAGTTAGACAGAGAAAATAGAGGTAGAATATGGTGTCGTCATATTATAATTAATATCACTATATTATATACTTTCTTTGAACAATTCTGTAGCAATACGAAATTGTGCTAACAGAAAATCATAAATTATTAGGTGGATATTATACCTGGTTACCTATAAAATGAACAATCTGTATTCTCATACAAATACCATTCATTCATACCGTATTCATGCCGTAATGGCGGAATCATCAAAACAAATTATTTATTAAAATTTATTGAACCTATATGTACTCAAATGCAATTAGATACTATTTCTGTCACGTGTGTGCATACATTCATCTACACACGTTAGTTTTATATGCCTGGTAGTGATTTTCTATGCGAGTTGTACGTATTCTGAAAACTGGAAATACGCTGTTCATTCATATAACTACGAGTAGGTATATAAGTACTTTTACCTTTAATTTTTTTCTAAGATATATTCGAAGAATAAGATCTCATCATGGCGCCCAAAACACATACAGACACCCTGCCCCAGAAAACAAACATCGATATCGATCGATCATAATAATTTTCGTCCCCGACGGTAATCGAACTCAGCATCTCTGAAGTGACAGCCAACACCACTACTGAACAACAGGAGGTGGTCGCAAAGGCAATAAATCGACGTCGAATTCGATTAAACTCAAATCGATAAACAACACAGCATATCTATCTCAGTAAACTATTGGCTATACATTTTTCAGATTTGCAATTGATTGATACGACAGATCCCGCCATGATTGTCTCATTAGGAGCATTATTTATGCTCATGCGCATTTTATATTGTTTGTATAATTTTCATCCTCTTTAATTGATGATAGCATGAAGGTACACGATTGATTGTTTGTTTTTGTTATAAATTTATTTTCTGGGTCCAGCCTCGTGTACAGGATAACAGTAGGGATTTTAATTTCAAAATTTTATTTTCTTCCGTGGTTAGCCGAGCGATGCACGAACATAGAGTTTCGGTTTCGGTTTCAGGTTCGGCCATTTTTAGCCGAAACCGAAACTCTGGCCGAACCCAGATTTTTCGCCGAAACTGGCCGAAACCGAACCTTCGGTTCATCATCATCATCATCATTTCAGCCGTAGGACGTCCACTGCTGGACATAGGCCTCCCTCAAGGCTCTCCATCTGTACCGATCGCAGGTGGCCTGCATCCAGCGTGGACCCGCAGCCTTGCGCAGATCATCCGTCCATCTGGTCGGTGGACGTCCTACGTTGCGCTTGCCGATCCGTGGTCTCCACTCGAGAACTTTTCGGCCCCAGCGGCCATCTGTTCTGCGGGCAACTTTCGGTTGGTCTCTAAGTCTCTAATAATTAAGTATTTAGAAGTATGTAGTCCTAAGTTAGTAGGTAAACTGGTTTTTATAGCTAGGGACTCACCATAATCGCCGTGGTGGTCGCCGGAAGCCGGGTCCCGCTTGATGATGACGTGGTGCGCCCCGTTCAACGCTTGCCGCAGCTGGTCGCGTTCTTCACTCCGCCTCACTGTATGAAAAAAGATTTATATTATTGATAGCTGTAATTTCGTCTCTAGGTAGATATTTGTTTTTGGCAAAGTGTGTAATCCGGTATTGTATCACTATCTAGGCTTTCTATCATCATAAATCAGCTTGTAAGAGCCCACTGATGGACATAGGCCCCTGCTCTCGCACGCTATGCACCACGGTCCTGCGCCAGTCTCATCCCCTGCCTACCGGAGACCTTTACTATGTCGTCAGACCATGGGGCTGGTGGTTTGCCTACTCTACGTCGTCCGTTTCTAGGCCACCAATCTGTGACCGCTGTTATCTGTGATCGCTTTTAGCTATTTCGCCTTTCATCACCTTAGTGATATAAAACTTGTTAAGTCACCCTAATTGATTGCCATGTGGCCTTATCGCTTAGAGCGATTTAATCAAGATATCCCATTGTTAGGATAAAAAAGGTAATACTTAATAAAACAAAAGGTAACCTTTAGTTTTTTAAGTATCAGATCTTTTACTGCATTTTTAATGTGCTAGGCCTACGGAAGTGAAGGAACTTACCAATAGGTAACCCAGTGTCGATGGAGACCATGTCTCCGAGACTGGAGGGGTCTATGAACATCTCGTCGTCGTCGGCTGCAGACACGGAGTCGGGCACCGGCCTGATCACCAGGTCGTGGCCTATGGACCCTTCCTATAAGAAAAAGAAAAAGTTAGTTTTTCTGGTTGTTGTTTAATGTATGGTTTTTAAAATAATTTGCGTAGATACTTCGTACTCATTTAATAAAATATTTTTTTATTTCAATATCAATACATCATCAATACATAGTATAAAATAAAGTCGCTTTCGCGCGTCTGTCCCTATGTATGCTTAAATCATTAAAACTACGCTACGGATTTTGATACGTTTTTTTTTATAGATAGAGTGATTCAAGAGGAAGGTTTATAAGTATAATACATGCACAGACTGCTCCGTGGCTCAGTTGGCAGTGATGTGGACTGAGTAAGCGTGTGCACCCGGGTTCGATTCCCGGGCGGGGCGAATATTGATATAATGAATATCGATGTTTGTATCCGGTCTGGGTGTGATGTTCGTCTCTGTGTGTGTTTCGGGCACCCTAGATACAGGTTCTTCTTTGTTAGGGGCTCTGAGTGTGATGTGTTATTATTATTATTATAGGTAATAAAAAAAGCCCTCGTATAGGGCCTTGATTAAATTTTCAGTAGCTTTCTTCTTCACTTCTAACACACGTTATAATCCTATTCTTTTCGGAGAGGTTACTCCAAAAATTCTTCCGCTGGCTACGCTCGTAAATTGTAGTCAACAGGGACTACGTAAGTATTACCCACCGATACTTCTGTGGTTTTACCTATGTAAAGTGGTAGTCTAGAAGGCGTAACAGATTTTTGTATGGTCTCGTGCGCCTTAGACTGTATTACCAAAAAACAAGAGCTATTTTGCAATACAGAAAAATCGGAAGTGTTGCGCCGTCCTAGTCCGCCACTGTACCTATACCTAAGTATACGGTAGACTAGAGGCTTCCCCGCGGTTTCACCTGCGCAGATTTCTCATAAATACATAAATCCCGTTTTTCCCGTGCCCATGGGAATTTCGGAAAATTCTTTCTTAGTGCTCGCCTACACTCCCTAAGGAACCTACATGCAAAATTTCAGCCCTCTACGCCCAGTAGTTTCGGCTCTGCGTTGTCTGTCAGTCAGTTAGTCAGTCAGTCAGTCAGTCAGTCAGTCAGTCAGTCAGTCAGTCAGTCAGTCAGTCAGTAACGGAAGAGTTTTATATATATTGATTGATTTATTCATACTCCATGGCACTATACTAATCTTTTTGTTTTGAGCCAAGGCAAAAGCATAACTACCACTGAATGACAGAAAGAATCGTAAACTTAGACGATTTAGCTTTCGTACGCATTCCATTGGTGTGGCTAGCTAGCACTAACACAATGCGCAGACGCAGCCTTCAAAGGTTCAGGCGTTATTCACACAATGGAGGTGTTTCTATTGGTAACTAGAATAAGGTCGATTACACAACTCTACGCTCGAGGCTTGTTCTTGTTTATAAGTCAATTTTTTATTTAGTATTTTCCAAATTTACTTTAATAATAAGTCTTTATTTTATTTTGATAGAGTTCGATTAAAACGATTGGTGTACCAACACATAGGTCAGCTCATCCTTCTGGTGTTCCTTAGTCGTCTACTACAACACCCAATCGGAGATGGGGCGGTAGTACTTTATGCCGCCACCGCATAACATCTATACTTATATAATTTATTTTAAACAAAAAAAGACCTTCAATAAACTGACATATACATCAACTGCACTTCCTCTATTACGAAGTCAGTTGAAATAGTTACTAAAACCTTCTCCTGAATGTAACAAATACTTATCTGAAAACAGCATCAAAATCGGTTTAGCCAAACACGAGAAAATCGCGGACAAACATACATACAAACAGGTGAAACTCCTCCTTTTTTGAAGTCAGTTAAAAAAATATTGATTCCATCTTGAACGAAATTCTTTGTTATACTACAAAACACAATAATAATATCGCTATAAGTTGAAGCTTGTGAACATGGGGCTGTGTCGACGAAAGTCACTTTGTGGTCGGAAGGCAAATAAAATATAAACTTTGTGTGTGGTCGGAAAAACACTTTATTTATTGCACCAGCAAGTTCTGAGGCTGGACCGTGAAACAATAAATAATAATGGACCTCCTTGCGTGAGTCTTAACTTGGCCTTTGTGAAAAACCAGTAGTGTTCACTGTGTTCAACTTACGAGAGGAACAATTTTTGCCTCTGCCAGCCAGTCCGACACAAGGTTTTAGCTTTAAATATATGCATACCTACTTAAGTATGAGTGGCCTAAAGGCTTTGTTGGTCAAACCTGGGATAAACCAGCAGTAATTCCGTGAAGAGACGTACAAAGCTGGTAACAAGCGCTTGCTGGCGCTGGTTCGAAAAATGTATAAAAATAACTGTGCTGACATTCGCGCTGGAACAAGCGTAGGTTTTCTGCATCTATAACTGTTTTATAGTAACAAAATGACAGAGAAAAGTATTACCTAATTCATGACTACGTTAATAATACTAGAATATAAAATGTAAGTATAAGACAAACTTTGACTGCCATGTGGTAGCTGCATAATAAAATAACTGTGATAATAATAGGTACCATCCCATCTACCTACTTCTATGGGTCGTAAAAGGCGACTACTAAAGGAACAGCCACACTGAGATCACCAGCCCGCCTGCGTCCTCATGATTTTTCTTGTGCCAATAAGTGGGGGCGACTTTTATACAGCAGAGGACGTCTGCACGTTGTGATGATGAAGACAAACTTGTACTTGGCAGATCATTTCATTAAATCACACTTTTTGTATTAAGAACTCCTTGTTCCGAAGGCCAGTATGTGCGGGGCATTGTCAGCACGGCGAAGGTCCACGCCTTGGACTTTGCATGTATGCGGTGTGAATAGAAAACGACATAGCAGATCGCTCATTGAAGAAAGAGCCTTGCTTTCTATAGATAGATACAGTTTACATCGTCATTGAGTGATTACATTATGGTTTTACGTCCATTTAGATAGATATACAGATATATAATATCATTGCAATTAATCAAGCGAACATCATCACAAAAAACTCAGATTGATAAGTAAATTTATTGCAAGGGGTGGACTTATCACTTAGAGTTATTTCTTCCAGACAGCCCAAAAAGGTAATTTATTACTTTGATATGAAGTACCTCTAACAATTTTCTGTGATTTGATGACCAAACACAAATGTTTGTAGTATGTTTATGCATACTTATTAGCTACTTCTAAAATTAACCTAGAAATCTTTTACAAAATCACAGTATCCTAAGTATATTTTGCACTAATTCTAGTGCGTCTGCAAGCCGTTTTTGGCCAAGGTACTAAATTTAATTCAGAATCAATTACATTACATTGCACAATAAACAAAAGAAGCCGCTTTTGGTCAAATATTCAAATAAATCAACATTCAACAGCCGAATAGCGAAAGTGTGTCCGCTTCTGGCAAGGACATCGGCCAATAAGCTGCCTACTGCCTCAACTGCCTGGTTTGTTGTACTGCCACATCCTGTCGATTGTTGACCTCGCGGACCTCGCTTTACAAACTTTACAATGAGAAAACTGCTTTCGTCAATCTTATTGTTCGGTGGTTTAGTGCTTTTAACTCGTGTTATGTGTGTAAACATTGTTGAGCATGATGAAGAGTGTAAATGGATAAATTTATATTCCATTTGCCTTGCAAGTCAGAAAGGTCGAAGATCTGTGGAATAATTAACTTCCTTAAGCAAGGGATAGTTGCTGTTTATCATTTGTTTAACAAGTTTAATTAGATAAGGATTTGAATGTTTTATTGAATGACGAATTCATAATGAAAAAAAAAAAAACATCAAGTTTTTGGTTTATCAGTAGTAGCTTTACTAAAAGAAATTGCTTTCAGCGACGAGGCCAATTAGGTGTGAAAAACAAATAACATCATCGAAAATGAAGTTTCTAAAATATGAGTAGTTTCTTAGTTCACCTAGAAACCTTCAGGTGACTAGTTAATTTACTTTATGACGTGATGTGTGTATAAACTATTACACACTCATAAAGAACATGGAACAAGTGACATTGGATCGTGACAAAAATGTGAATCCGCTCAAAATACCCACATCCTTCCCTGCGATATATGTAGTAAAAAGACAAAATTGGATATTTTGTATTCTGTCAATGTATGTACCTATGTAAAGTGAAATTTAATAGGGATTGGGCTTTTATTAATATTGTATTTAACCTTGGTTTAAGTAAGGGAGTCTTAAATGATATTTAAGAAGAAAAATCGCAAAAGCTTTCGGTCTTCAATTTTTTTTATCTACATAAAACATTAAGGATAGGCATCGAACATACTTGTGATGATAGTTTCCTTTTTCTAAATTTTGTTAAATTAAATTGGGCCAAAAACATGCCTTCGCCGACTTAACTTCAAAATGCATGGAAAAGTTCACGAAATATCTGAAAGTAGGTGTCACTTCGATGTTTTACTCCCACGTGTCACTCCTGCTCCTCCAACTCATTGTCCAACAGGTTACTGTGACTAATGATATAAAATCCAAATAAGCTGATAAAAAATGTCAAAAGCTAAGCAAGTGTCTAACACCCAGAACATTATTATATGTTCTGTGGTCTAATTTCTAAAAATTGGTGGTCTCTATCTTTCTATTAAAAGGTAGAGGGGTAAGAGGAGGTATGTTATCCGATAACATACCTCTATGTATCCGAAGACATAGTTCGACATAAGATTTTGTAAAAAAAACGGCGTGGATACTTACAACAAGTAGTTTCCCGTGCTTCGGATGCCTCCTGATCAGCAGTGCGGCGCCATTACTCTCATCCTGGTAAAGCTCGCCGATCTCTTCCTCGCCATCCTGTGGAATACAAAATGTTCTTAGTATATAAAGATGCTTAAATACATTGTACATTCTTACCACAAATTCTACGAAATGGATCGAAATGTTGTGGCCTTAATAAAAGGAATTTTTTTTTCACATTTTTCGTCTAGTAGTTCAGAAACTAATTTTCAATCTCTGTTCAGATACTATATCTGATAATTTTATTGGATTTCACGATGATGAAGTACAAGTATTACAGTGGCGGTCTAGGACGGCGTAACAGATTTGTCTATGATCTCGTGCGCCCTACATTGTATTACCAAAGAACAAGAGCTATTTTGCATTACAAAAAACCGGAATTGTTACGCCAAACTAGACTGCCAATTTTTGAAATAAAAAATTTGATTATCGCTGAAATTAATAATCATGGTTACGGACCACTATTACGTACAATAGCAAACTGCAAAGTATTATTATCATTTCCATCATGCATTTATTATGATCCCAGGTGGGTGTGTGTCGTGTGTATGTTTGTCAGTACTAACAAAAACAATAAAACTTATATAAAACTAACTATCTACGGGTCGTAACACTTCCCACGGCGTATCGGGGTGTAAAAAATTACATCTTATACTCAAATGTCTATTGTAAACGAGAAGTTTCGTTCAGAAAAGAAGGCTGCGTGCCGACTGCCGACGCAATGGGCTGAGAAAAGTTACTACATTTAGCTCTTCTTATAATAACCTATTTCCTTAATATGTGATACAGTAACACGAAAGTCGAACTGTTGAAATCCTATCTTATGTAATACTAGAGGCTGCCCCGCGGTTTTAACCGCGCAGATTCCTTATAAACACAAAAATCCCGTTTTTTTCGTTCTAATGGGAATTTCTGGAAATTATTCCTTAGTGCTCCCCTACACTTCCTAAGAAACGCACGTGTAAAATTTAAGTGAGCCACGCCCAGTATTTTTGGGCTCTGCGTTGTCTGTCAGTCATTCAGTCAGTCAGAAACGGAAGAGTTTTATATGTATTGATGATTGCTTAAATTTTAAAGGTTCCAGAATTTAGTTAATTGAGACCTTTGTATGCTGGAAAACTGACAGAAAATTATTAATTAAGATTCACTTTGTTATCAAAACAATATAACCACGTGTTAGTCATTGTTTACAATAGAACTCGTTTTCTTTAATTGTGTTTTAAAAAAGCGATAAACATTTTCAGCCATTTTTAGATTCTATAACGTTTAAATTCTGACGTAAAAAGAAAAACAGAAAAGAACCTACCAAATGAAATTAGGGACTGCTTTGTTTATAATAATCTTTATTATACAATCCAAAAATTACTTTTAATTTTCCTGAGATAGCTATCTCTCTCAGACATTCACGACTTAAGACGACAAATGATGTTTATCGGACGCAGCAATGAAAATGCGTGTATGCAAAACGAGAGATGGACAGAAAACGTGAGATCTTATAAGTGATATATTTATGCCGATTTAATATGCTTATGACTGTGGGATACCTTGCCGATTATGATTTCATTGAGTCACACACGGTCACACACAACAGTTTCCTGTTCAGAAGTAATTTAACCTGTAGGTAAGTTAAAAGGACAAGACCAATAGCACAGTATAATAAATAATACTACATATAGTATGGGAACTCCCTGCCTCCCTTAGCAAGTGTGGCTTCCTCGCTCTCGGTTACCTTTCAGTTACCGCTCAGTACAAATAAAGCAGCGTCGAACGTCTTATCTCACACACCCAAGCATGATACGCGTGCACGTACACGAGTTTCGGCTGTGTGCGAAGGAACGCGATTTTTTCTATAAAGCCTTCGAGGCCGAGGTGTGCTTGATATGCTAAGGCTAGCATGAGTTTTATAGGAAATGATAAAAATGTAAGCTGAGCCACAGATTTCTTTATTGGCCACGTAATCTAACTTCTAATTTTATAACTAATCATAAGCAACAGGAAAATAATATCCTCTAAGCTCTAATAAACTTAACTCGTCTTTTTAACAACGCGAACCAAATATGTTAATTGAAGCGTTAATTAAAGTTCAACAATTACAATTTGGTACTTTAGTAACTCAAAGTTTATATTCCATTCCGCATATAAATAAATTAAAATTCGACATAAACCAAATTTTAAAATATTTAGGTTAAATCAAAATCCTGATCGGATAGAGGTACACGGTTAAGGAGTTAGCAATATTGAACAACAAGTGACAAACCAATAAATAGCCAGTACCCGGCCTACACAAGGCAGTCTGGTTTGACATAAGATTTAGTATTACTCAATATAATTATTATGTTAAATTAGATCGTTAAATCACTATTAAATAACATTAAATTCAGATGCATGTCAGATCTAGATAAGTATTTGGAGCCAACGCATTAAGAGGCATAGCACAGGTAAAGTAGCGCCACCCACGAAAAAAATTAATAACTTCTAAACTAAGGCAAATATAAAAAATGCGAAGCAGTATTTATTCCACTAGATAATGCAGCCTAGTATTTTTAGGGCACTATTGTATAGATTTTAAGTTAAAGACCAGAGAAAGCTACTGATTGTTGCCAAAAGTGGCCGTTTTTAGCAACAAAGTGGAATACTGTTTCGCATTTTTGATATTTGCCTTAGTTTAGAAGATATTAATTTTTTTTCGCGGGTGGCGCTACTTTAGCTGTGCTATTACTCTTAACAAGTACTCAACTCTATTACTTATTTAACATTATTTAAGTTTCTATTCCACCTACACATAAATTATAGGTATTCAATGAATTCAAATTTTATTATAATAAAGTCTAATATTAATATTTAAGTAAATACAGTATTCCATTTTAAGAATACTCGACAACTAAGTACTTGTATTAAATTCGTGAAAAATTCATGTTAAAAGTTTTGACCTGTGTATCATTTTTTTTTATAATAGTACCTATGTATTGAAAGTACCAAATTGAAGTATTATTAAATAAGTAACATTCAAAATCGTAGTGCCCATTAAGGTCAATAACGATATCTTACAGATTATTTTCCTTGCTGTTAGTTTGTGGAAACAATAAATGATTGAGTGAGTATTGAATAACAACCCTACTTTAAAGATCTCTCTGCTATTAACAAAAACTATTTTAAGACTATAGAGTACACTAATACAGCATCCAACTAACACGCTATTTAATGGAACTATTACGGATATATTGAAACTAAAGCTGTTTAATTGACTGCACAATAACATAACAGCCAGCTATAACATAACATAATCTCAGGCCTTTTATTCCCCGAAGGATTATGCAGAGGTACCAGCTCAAGAGCCGGACCCACATTTAGCCAGCTATACAGGCCCCTTATTATTAAAAAACCCTAAGTATTACAGGAGCTTTCCATAACTATATACAATAGCTTTTTAAAGCTGTGTTAATCTTATAAGCTGTTAGTACTGTAAAACGACTAATCACTGTTCTAGAGGCTTGACTTTTCCCTAAGTCACAACGAAAACTATTTCAATTCTTTAATTCAGCAGTACAATGTTTGGACGCCGTCACAAAAAACACAAACACGTGAACGTAATACGAGTGTAATTTTAATTTAAGTCTTGATCTAGCCTAAATCTATTCATAGTATTATTTGAGCCCCTGAATGACCAGCGGCAAGGCCGAGTGTTTTAGATTGTTTCATTGTGAATTAATAGTCTTCTGTGTGGTGGACGACATGACTTCACAATTTAATAGCACCTTATTTAGATTAATTCGGACTTCAAACTGGTTAACATTGGTTTACGGTGCCCCTTGTACTACTGCTTAACTAGCACAATCCCGGTTTATAAAATTATTAGCTGACATGACACGGTGAAATTCGTACCGTCTTGCGATCTGAATTTTTGGGAATATGCTATAGCCTATGTTACCCGGGGATAGTGTAGCTTACCAACAGTGAAATAATTTTTCAAATCGGCTCAGTTCTTTAGGAGCCTATTAAATGCAAACACCCAACCAAATCTTTCCTTTTTATAATAATTATTAATATAGATTATATTGCTAGCTCAAATTGTAGGAAATTTTAACCTAGAGTAATGTGTTTTGTAGTAAAACAAAAACATTGCCTAAATTGTACTTATTATCATGATAAATCGTTATGGACTTATAATTATTTATATTAATTGAGCTCTATCATATTCTATATGGATTACTTTGTATTTAATTTTTGTTAAATATATGTACTTACAATTTACTTTATTTATGAATTTGAATGGGGTTTGAAAATATAAGAAAAAGTTATATCAAAAGTGCGTGCAAAACTATGTTCTTATTGTATATTATAAAAATGCTGTATCGCAGTATTTCTCGGACAAACCGAGTTATAAATAGGTACAAAATGTTCTTTATCCCTTTTAATAGCTTTTAAATCCGCCTACTTATACACATGTCGCATCCGGTCATGAGTACGGACGATCAACGAAACGGGAGGGCGCCACCAAGCGGTGTCTACAGTGACTGCAGCGCCACCTGGCGTCGCGCCCTTCGACAGAGTCAAGGCGGATTCGCTCGTGCGGTGGAGGATCACTTTTCTGCTGGTCGCCACCAAGTGAACTCGTGCCATGGAACTGTCTACGTTTCGTTGTTACCGTGTTACCTGTAGTCTAAGTGATTTTGTAAGAGTGATTAACTTCATTAAAATAGTCTGAACTGTAAGTGTGCTTTCTTTGTTTGACGTTACCACGCCGCCGCGTCGACACTATGTCGAATAGTAAGGAAGACCATCCTGTGCCCCCGACATCAGAAGTGGGATCTCGTCAAACAAACGAGCAACCACGTGCTGAGCCACAAAGTGATTCGCAATGGCGGGAACTATTAGCCATGCAAAACCAACACATGCTGGCGCTCATCGACGCGATGAAGGCTCCCGGTTTTCGTCAAGAAATAAATCTCCCCGAGTTCAACCCCGAAAAAGGAGACACGGACGCGAAATCGTGGTGCGCAACGGCGGACCTGTGTCTCACGGAAAATCCACCCGAAGGCGGACAGCTCATCATGACACTCAGCAAGGCCTTGAAAGGTACGGCATCAACGTGGTTGTCCCAAATAACATATCCGGGCATCACGTGGCGTGATTTCAAAGAATTGTTTTCTACGAGGTTCGTTAGTTCCGAAACATGTGCGGCTACCCTCATAAATTTACAAAGTGAGAAACCGAATGATTCGGAAAACTACGGTGTCTACGCAAGCCGCTTGATCACCTCTTTGATGGCTCGTTGGAAGAATGCCAGTACTGAACAAGTAGCGGTTTCTGTCGTGCTTGCCCACCTCGCTCAGCTCGACAACCGCTTGAACCGCCTGGCATTTACAACAGAGTTAACTTCACGACAACAATTGCAGCAGGAGTTGCAAGCGTTCTCCTATCTGAAACGTAAGTCGCAGCAACCAGCAGCCCCGAGAGTCATGACGTGATTCAAGTGCGGCAAGCCTGGCCACATAGCGGCATGTTGCGGCGCAAGCGGCTGGCGGCGGCAGCGCGGTGGCGTGGCGGTGGTGCAGCGGCGGCGCAGGCACAGCACGGACCGACCACAATATTGCATAAAGGTGAGCTGTATAGTTACAATACTGATAGCTGTGTTGAGTGAGTGTTCCTAGATGAAGAAAATATTTCTAGTAATTTTTGTGGGAAATGTTTTAATAACGTTGTTTATTTGAAAGGCATTGTAGAACAGTTGGCACGCAGTAAATTCTTTGTGTGGTGGAAATCGATGTGCTATAAATTTTACGTGCTATCGGGCACGACGACTTTAGTTTAGAGTACCTAGGTATGACGTTATTATTGTTCGTGATATTTTAGTGTGGTTTTTCCGTTAGTCTGACATCAAAATTCGAGTTGTTGAAAGTGAAATCAGTTAGTAATTAGTTGTGAAATTGAACTACCCTCAAAAAAATGTTTTCCAGACGATTTAGTTGTTGAAAATGCAAAATCGGTAAGAAATTAGTTGTGAAATTGAGCTACCCTCAAAAAACGATTTCCACTTGATCGATACAGATGTTTCCACAGGAAACAAAGCGCAGTTTGTTCATATTTTTTAATCGCTGTTCCGAGTATTTTACTACGGTTTTGCTTATGACGCGCGTTATGACTGACGGGTGAGCTTTAAATTTAATAGACTTTTCGATCCGAGTAGGACTGTTCAGCGGCGACAGTAGGTATCGCCTAGGCCCGGAGAAAAATGGAAAGTGATGTGTGGCTGCTTGATCTAGCTAGTAGACGAGTTATTGAACATAGAATTATTTCTCCAAGTAGGTAGATTTTCATTTGCGAGCCTGGCGCTGTTAGTAAAGAAACGCGATAGGAGGATAGGTAGGTGCGCGATAGTACCTACTACCGCGAGTTGAACGATAACACCGTAATGGATTGGTTTTCTGTACCGTTAATTAGTTGCCTTATTTGCCTCTTAGTAGTACGCAAGATACACAAAGAAAAATGCAGACAGACCATGCATCATTGATAATAATTTTAGTGAAAATCTGTTGGAAACTGGTGAGGCTGTTGTTGAGCCTGTTGTATAATAAATAAGCTTGCATAATGTCTTGTAATAATTCGGTGTGTTGTGATCCTAGGTGTGGATGCGCATAATTGTGGAGCAATAGTTGAAATTGCCGGGCTATGGAGCCATTTGATTATGGAATAATGCAGAGTTTATTTAAGAGTCACGTAAGATCATTGTTTGAATTTGTTAATTTTCAATTGATGATGCATTGGGTCTTTGCGGTTGGATATTAGATTTGTAGAGTTAGACATAGTATAGAGTTAGTTTACACTAACTATCAAGTAGAGCTTATTGTAGAGCTAACGATATTGTAGAGCTAGTGATATTGTAGAGCTAGTCCCTCGCGCTATGCGGTGGTCTGTCATCAACATCGTGTACGAATGTCTCGTGCACCTTGGCTGGGAGAAAACATTGGAAAAACTCTACAACCATTACTGGTTTGAAGGTATGTCACTTGACGTCAGAAAGTTTACAGACAGCTGTGTGACCTGCAAAATCGCAAAATCCAATTCAGGTAAGGTACAAGCAGAGCTCTATCCTATACCAAAGGTGGCTGTCCCGTGGCACACTGTTCACATTGATGCAACAGGTAAACTCAGCGGAAAGGAGTACGTTTTCGTGTTGATCGACGCGTTCACTAAGTACGTATTGCTTCACACTAAAAATATTGACACCAAAAGCAACATCCAGGCAGTCAAAGACAGTGTGGCTCTATTCGGAGCACCAGTCCGCATTATCGCAGACCAAGGTCGTTGTTTTGCGAGCCAGGAGTTTCGACAATGCTGTGAGAGCAAGAATATCAACCTTCACCTTATTGCGACAGGTACATGTAGAGTTAATGGTCAGGTAGAGCGAATTATGAGCGTTCTTAAGGAAATGCTTACGGCAGTTGAGGTCAGTAAGGATAGGTCGTGGCAGGATGCTCTAGCAGACGTACAACTCGCGATTAACTGTACCGTAAACCGCGTGACAAAAGCTAGTCCGTTAGAATTATTGATAGGAAAGGTAGCGCGGCCTTTAGATTTGATGGCTGACGATGTAGAGCCGACTTTGAACTTAGAAAATATTCGACAACTAGCTTCAGAGAGTATAGCAAAAAACGCCCAGTATGATAAGCAGCGTTTTGATAAGACGAAGGCGAGGCTGAATAATTTTTCTATTGGGGATTTTGTTCTCATTGAAAATGAGGAACGCAATCAGACAAAGTTGGACCCAAAATTTAAGGGACCATTTAAAGTGATAGAGGTTTTAGATGGCGATAGGTATGTTCTGAGATCATTAAGTAACAAGAGGACGTACAAGTACGCACATGATAGGCTGCGTAAAATGCCAGAGGGTCAGGTACCAGTCGAAGTTTCAGATACAGATACAGATTGTGCTCAAGAGGAGCCTGCTGTGGATAATTAATTTTATTGTTTACATTGTGTGGTGAGGAGGTGTACTCGGTTCGGTTGGTCGACCGTACCAGAGACCATGCCGTAGCTGTAGCCCGTTGGAAGTCGGTATTTGTTCGCGGAGAGCAATCCGTGGGTACGCAGTAGGCGGATGGTTCTGGCGGAGGTCGGGTCTTTGAGAGACCATAGTGACAGTCATGAGGACTGTGCGGTCCCTGGAGGGGATGCGCGATTGGTTGGCTGTAAGCCATAGGCCACGAATGAGTAACCTGCCTTGTGTTTTGAAAGTTGTAGAGACTGCAATTAAATGTTTGAGTGGTATGATCTAATTGGTACCTGATGCGCTGGGCATGTTTATCTTTTGTTATCCTTTCTTAGTTTATTTTCTTTTGATTACACTTAGCACAATGACTTTTCATTGTTTCTTTTAAAATAAGAATTTTAACCAATTTTATGGTGACATAATGTGAAAAAGAAAATAAGATAACGAATCTTTTTTTTTTTTTGAAAGTTATTTCATTGTTTGTTTAGCTTCCTTGTAAGCTCAATGATGTTTGTCAGGATAAGGTCAGGATAGACCGAACGGTATACTGTGCTGCTTCTCTGATTGTTCCAGAATAACACACGAGGACGTGTGGACTGTCAGATTGGCCGTGTCGCATCCGGTCATGAGTACGGACGATCAACGAAACGGGAGGGCGCCACCAAGCGGTGTCTACAGTGACTGCAGCGCCACCTGGCGTCGCGCCCTTCGACAGAGTCAAGGCGGATTCGCTCGTGCGGTGGAGGATCACTTTTCTGCTGGTCGCCACCAAGTGAACTCGTGCCATGGAACTGTCTACGTTTCGTTGTTACCGTGTTACCTGTAGTCTAAGTGATTTTGTAAGAGTGATTAACTTCATTAAAATAGTCTGAACTGTAAGTGTGCTTTCTTTGTTTGACGTTACCACGCCGCCGCGTCGACACTATGTCGAATAGTAAGGAAGACCATCCTGTGCCCCCGACACACATATTTATCATAATGTATTAGGAAAAATTATCTGCCACTAATGGTTTAAAGTATCGATTTAAATAAAATTAAGTAGGTTCGAGAACATAAATGTTAAGGTACATCAAAACAGTGGCGCCAATATTCGCAATAAAAATCCTGTTTTTTTAATTTTTACGATAATAAGTTATCTTTTGGTATTTGTGACATGTAAATGTGTGTACTAAATAAAGACTATTTAACAACAAAAATGGATATATATATAAGTGTAAAAAGGTAGACAGCAAAAATCAAGGCAATTAAAAATCCTTTTGAAATAGGTTTATTAATTTTAATTATTTTTATATCAAGCTTCTGTAGGTCAATGACCTTAAAAATCAGTATAATCTGTGATGTAATTAACATTAATATTGTAATAAGTTCTAATTAAATTAACTACCTAGGTGCTGGGATAGGTGACCTAGCTTCTTGGCCTTGTTGGCAAACGATAGTCCGGCAACAGTAGATCAGCAAATGTTTTCTAATGCCGTTTGAATCTTGAATTCTTGACTGAAGTTTGTGACTATATGTTTGTTACTTGCATTCGCGAGAAAAATTAATACCTTCTAAACTAAGGCAAATATCAAAAATTTGGCACAGTATGACACTAAATAATGTAGCCTAGTATTTTTAGGGCACTGTTGTATAGCTTTTAGGTTAAAGACCAAAGAAAGCTAAAAAGTGTTGCTTAAATATTTGCCTTAGTTTAGAAGATATAATTTTTTTTCGAGAATGGCGCTAGCATCGCGGTAAACTGGCTCTTAACACATAGGCTACTTTTTATTGCGGTAGTAAACCGCGGGTAACACTGCTGGGCACAGCTAGTATTTGTTACATAACAGCATTTGCTAAATTTAACATCAATCATTCTAAGCTTTGCAATTGCACCCATTTATAGCAAGACATAGCTAATTAGAAAACTATACCAAAAGGGAAACACAGCACGGTGACGTTCGGAAACATAGAACACAATAATGAATAATAAACACCGCTCAAAAACCATTATACAACTAATCGGCAAGGCGTAACTTTACTCTTCGATTGTTCATGAAGGGAAAAAAGCGCACTGCTCTTAATAAGTCGGGTGAAAGCGAGATAATGTTCCCACGCGCTCTTATCTAACTAACTCGGATGACACGGTGAGAACTGAAGCACGAGGTAAGCCTAGGTTTCTGAACGCTTCCTAGAGTCATGCCATGTTAAAACTGATTTCCCTATAATGCAAGTGCCCATCCGCAAATTTGGTGTTGCGAAGAAAATAATCAGAGAATATCAACTTGAATTAAGTCTTTAAATTCTATGGTAAAGTGTTCCAAACATTATTCTAAGCTACCATGAAGCACGCCATTTCTTTTAATATTGTGTTGTGTGTGCCATAAGTTAAGATAAGTTAAGAGAATTCCTTATTGCAATCAAAATAAAACATAAAATACATAAAAGAAAAAGTTATAAAGATCAATGCAAATGGCGGCTAAAAGCACTTTCTTCCAAGCTAAGCAAAAAAACTGAAATTACAATACATGTTGCCATACAATTTATAGAACAATTCAAATTTATAACCTATCGATATCTTCGCGAATTCTGCGATAGGCCGAAAATTTAACGAATAATATTTTCAATAACAAATGAGCTAAAAATGGACATTAAAAATAAATTTTAAGTAGGTAAGTATAAACTGGTTCTCAATAAAAACGTATAAGTAGGTACAAAACAAAAAATACTCCAATTAGATTTGTGTAATCGTTGTGACCTCTAGCCATGTTAATTGTAGCAATGGATTAAAGAAAGCTTGTAATATAATTCACTGTATATGCATCAATAATAATTTGATTGGATTGTGTAACAAATAAATACCAATGCGAAACCAATTATTCATGTTCTGAATTTTATAATAAAATGTAAATTAGCACAACAATGCAATTATTTAACTCTACCTATTTTTTGTATAGGTTTTCGTTTCTTCCTAATTAATGTTTTAAATGCGTCCTTTTACAAAAATTTAACAGAACTTAATAATGGTACTTTAAAAATAACGGTTGTTTTTAAAGAATTCAATTATTCGGGCATTAGTCTCTCAAAAGTTCAAAATATTTTTTTAATTTTGAGTCTCGTACTTTAGTATTTTTAATTATATTGTAATGTATTCTCTGTGTTTTCTTTGCTAACTGCCAATTATAATTTTGATGAAAATGGTTTAAAATCCCTTTTTAAAGCAAAGTAATGATCCCCATTATTTTGCTTTTATAAAAAACATCCCGTTTTTTACGCACAATAAACTTCAAGATATCCTAGTAATAATAATTTCAATAAATCTCTCAAATAAAACAGGCATCGTCGACCTCCTGAATTATTTAATACAAAGACAATCATTATCATTTTCAACTTTTGGCCGTAAGGTAGCACCTATGGGTGTTGTAAAAACCCACTAAGGGAACAGCCGAAGGACTTTATTTCAAAAACGCAGCCTTTATTGAAATATTTAATATGAAGAACTACAGCTACACTGCGATTGCCTACCCGCCTGCAAGCATGGCGATTATTGCAAACTTCGTCCAAATGTTTGTCTTTGGGGCGATCAGTAGGGGGACCTTTGTAAAGCAGTGGAAGGCTATCGTTTGTCATTGAATCATTATCAACTTACCGTCTTCATCTCCTCGTAGTCCACCCCATGTGGCTGCGTCTCATTCGTGATCACCTTCCACACCTTCAAGCCATCCTTCTTGAACAGCCCCTCTTGTTTCTTTAAATTTAAATTCAACAACTTCCCAAACGCCTCCAAATCTATCTTGTGCACATCACTATCCACTTCACTACTCTCACTATCACTGGACACATCAAAGTCTACATTCACTGTTGTATTAAGATCACCAATAAGATCGACATCCTTGATGTACTCTCTAGCTTTGACGAACATCTCGTCGTTAAGTAAAGATGGTACGTTTTCATATTTCCAGTTTTTCTTTTGTTTCTGTTCCTTTTCGTGCGGTGTTTTGCTGTTTGTGTCTCCGTGCGTATTGTGCTTGGTGCCGGCGATGTGTCGGCGCGCCAGGTGGTGGGTGAGGTGGACTAGATGGTATTCTGGCAGGTTCTTGTGGTCTTCTGTGTGGAATAGGCTCCGGAGCTCCGCTGGCGTCATGTGCTCGTGAATCTGGAATTAAAGAAGGAAGTTAGAAAACTAATCAAAAGTATTTTGCTAATATCCTGATGTCAACAACAAAACGTTCTGTAAATATCGTAAAATTACATTTTAAATTACAAAAATTGTACTCGCAGGATTTGACTACCAATTTTATTTGAACTCTATTTTTTATCCGAAATGTATAATTTCTTATTTTTTTTATTAATTTAATTCTAAACAAAAACTTATGTGCATCATTCTTCCTAGCAGGTAACAAACTAATCATCATAATATATTAAAAGCTCGGCTAAATGAAATCCCTAGGTACCAACTATAACCATAGCCTTTATAAAACCATTCTATTATCTGAGTCACGAATAGCAGATAAGAATAGGAACTGCAGCAAGGCCGACTGGCATAGAAAGCACAAGTAGAAAGGACCGTTGCGCAACGAATTTATGAAGGTTTCCGCAGAATGTAGATTAGGCTGTCGTTTCAGCATTATATACCTAGCTGCGTCTGAGCCTACATTGATGCAGGAAGCAATTTTGATTACATTTTGCACGATTTATGCTTTGGACCCTTTTGAAGTTGAGGACAGCTTTGCCAAGATTACGATTGGAGTTACTAGACTAGAGCTTTAGTTAGGCTTGTTTGATTTAACTCTGGTTTACGTAGTTTACGATAGGCGGAACATAGAAATAACTAATTGAGCAGTTACCTAAGTAACACGAAATATTAGTAAAAAAATATGTTTTAAGTTATTTTCAAATTGTTTTTTTTTTCTGACCAAGTAAAATTAATAAAGCCATAAAGAATGCAGTAAATAATGTTTGTTTACCTCAATTAAATAAACAATTTTTTAAAGACTTCCGGTTCTTTACCACGCAAAGCAAACAAGATCAGTAATTGACTTGTTAAGGTGTGGCATGTCGAAACAGTAAAATAATTCATCCTTAAATTAGAGAATCCAATTATAATTAGACAAGTTAAATTAAACATGATTAAAATATTATAATTATTAAGACAAGAGTTATTGTAATGATCCAATTAAATTGAAGGTCTGAAGAGATTAGTGAGATGTTAAGTTGCCTTTTTATTCATATTAATAACACCCGAAGCAAAGTCCTGTTCTATTTAAGATACAGCTTGGCACAGATATCTAGAAAATAATGGGTGCTCCATTTTGTAAGTAGAGTTAGAAATCTTTATGAATTTTCCCTATAAATAAAACACCATTAAAGCCCAAAGTTAGTCAAAATCTAACGAAGTTTCTTTAGAAGAGGTATTATTTTTTAGGTTTACCAACTTATAATTAAATGGTTCCGTTTCAAGACACCGTTGCAAAGCTGTAGATAGGTACACTTTATTGAAAATCTAATAACATTTTACATTTATGTTTATTTTTTATTTTATTCTTATAACATAATCAAACTTCTTCTTTGTTCTCGTTTCCGCGAAAATTACGGGGTCCTTCGTTTACTATTATTTTTCCAATAACAAATAAGTATTACAAATTTTTAAGAGCTATTAGGCGGATCGACTCGATACTTGCTTTACCTTCACTAACTACATTAAACATTTACTATGTAGAGTAGATACGGTATTCTGTGTAGATACTTTGATGTTGATTGGTTCATGACATTCGATATTGTCATCACATGGCCATTCATTTCTAGAACATGTTAGAGGTAGGTAACTTATTATTATGAACCAATTTTTAATACAGCCCACATATCCGCATTGCTAGAGGGATCCTATTACCTTGATGACTTTAAAACTGCACTCTTTAAATTGGGTGATTAATAAATCACTTAAAATATTAAAAGCTCAAGGATTATTGATACATTTTTTTGATTAAATGGGTTTGGTTATTTAAGTTAGCTCAAAACTGTACGTACGTATTCGAAAGATTTAGAATTACTTTATGAATATTCGTACAAAAACGAATTAAAGACATTATCATCTCTCCTAATTTTGATTTTATTTTACCGTATTATTATGTTTGGTTTATCTTATATTTCTTGCTGCTCTTTACAATATGATTTAAATTAACTGGGTAGAGCTTTCCAAAAAAAAATAAATGCTTTTATGTATATTACTTTATTTAGCTATTTAAATACTTTTTAACACACTACCTAAATCAAAGATTAAAATAATATCCGTTCGTAAAATTTACTTACGTAATAACAAAATTATTGCGTTTTGTAATGATACAACCTATAAGCCACAGTCATGTTCGGTACACTGACCGACTTTTGGTCGTGATAGTGCATTTCTGGAGCATGATTGAATAAAACAAATGTTGACTAGACCGATGGAACATCATTAGGCCTCGACCTTTTATTATTTTTAACGATTACTTCAAAGGCGAAGCAAGCTAATGGGTGTGTAACGGTTGCATTAGCTCTAACAGGCATTGCATTGCATGTGTGAACGACCAAATTGCGAAATTTAAAAATCGAATGCATCGACCAAGTTTGTAAACTATGCAGTGCTTGTTAATCGACCGTTAAAATGCTAGCCACCTTTTTTCACACGAACTCCTTTAATTTGTTTCGTCCGCTGACTTTCCAGCCAGTAACATGAATTTAAAAGAAGAAGATCATTATACTGTTTTGTTTTCTTGAAAAGCCATAAGTAATGCGATAGCGAGGTGACATTGCAATACCGTTCCAAAATGATTGTCCATATGGCGATCTTCGGGGCAGGTAAGGCCTATGTCCAACAGTGGACAGTGACTTTTGGGCTGCGACTTTAACTGTATTGTGATTAAGAGAGAAGTCCTACTCCCAGTCCCACTCACCTGGCTAACATTTCATAGGTATCCATTATAATTTTTTTTACTTGGCGGGAAAGCCGACTGACATTTGGTCGTCGCCATCTTGTAAGTATTGACGGACAATTTGCCTCGACCTTGCTCTAGAAACGCACCGGTTTCGCAATACATTCGGTGGGAAAAAACATCTGTCTAATAGCTAGATATTTAAGATTTCACATTTATCTGGCGGTTCATCAATTTTTAAATTGAAACCTTGTACTGAAAATGAACGTAAGTGGCAGTTCCTTTGATTGTGGCTCTTTAGGTCCGAGCATTGTTCTTTGGGTCATTGTCTGCGAACGACGAAATACTTTTTTGCATCGAATTCCTTCATTAACATACAAATGAAAATAGCTCCCAGGCGCTATGTAATAAATTATGTAAAGTGTTGTGGTTATTTTGTGGTCATGTTGTACAGTAATGATCTGTAATCTAGAGGCACCGCGCCCACTTCATTGTTCTAAGTGTTAACAAGGAGGTATGACAATCAAATGTCTGCAGATATTATTTCTTCGTTTTCGTAAAAGGAAAGTATTGTGTGCAGAATCGTGATAAAGAATTATCAAAAACAACGTAGGATTATAAAGTTACATAAACATCTGATTACCCTAGTCCAAATTTTATGCGTCCTTACTATTTACGCAAATCGCCGATATTTTGATGGATATATCTGGGTTATCGTTTTAGGAGCTTCGTTTTTGAATACTTTCAATAGCTAAGTACAAGAAGATTCGAGATACTAGATGGATTTAAAATACCTCCCTTTAAAAAAATATTTTCAGAAGGTTTTTAAATTGCTAGACTAGAGACACCAAGCAAGCAGAGAAAGTGATATCTACTTATTATGCAGACTAATCTTTGGGTATCAGAATAATAATAGAGATGAACAAAAACACATTCAGACATGCAGACTGACACGGAGTGACTTGTTATAATTGAACAGACAATAGAAAGCGCTTATGCAAAAAATAAAAATAATAATAGTTTTAGGTTTTAGATTGTTCCGGCCATAAAGGTCACTTGAACATTCAATAAAAATAATACATTCATTAGGACGTCTTTCTACTCTGCGACTTTCGGTGCATTGTCGCCATCGTAAATGGTTGGGTCCCAAATTTCGTAAAATTTTGGACCCAACCACCCTCACTTCATCCAGCTATATGCCCTGCCCATTGCTAACTTTGAAAAAACTTTAAAAAGAGGCGCCGAGGTCGCCCGAAAAAGAGATGGGAGCTCTAGATAAAAACTGGTGGCAGACCGCGCTAGAACGCGATGAATGTAAAAAGGGGAGAGGGGCCTTTGCCCAGCAGTGGGACAGCACAGGCTCATAATAATATTAATAATAATTAGAAACACCCTAGATAGCTTAATTTCAGCCGGAGTTAGCCGGTACCAACATAACCTACATTATTTTGTACATAGCTTCTTATTTTAATAAAAAATCAATATAATTGTCAGTCAGTTTGTTCACAGTAACAAACGACGAACGCTATCTAAACTGAGTCAAGGCCAGTATCAAGGCCTTGTTATATTGTAGCAAAAGAACAGTACAATTCTGAGATTGTGCCAATTTTTTTTTGTAGATTTTCATTTTCAAGTGAGGCTTGTTATTAAGGAACCAGCCTTATAGGCAACAATGGACACCATGGTGTCTGTGATTTCTGCAGCCTTGAAAAAAAGTTTATGAAAACAACGCGTACGCGACCATACATTAAAGTTCAATAAATAGTACTATATATGCTCATTTAATTAGCCCAAAAACTAAAAAATAATTGTCATTTCAAATAGTTTAATTGTAATATCATGATTCTATGGTATTATAAAATACCAATTACTTATCGTATAATAAATCGGTTACGTAGACAGGAGACAAAACAATCTTTACTTCCGACTCATAACATTTCATTACACAATATTTGCTAGTTATTTGCAGTGACTTTACAATATTTTTCATCGTATTAAGGGAACAATGACAAACTCATACAAAAAATGTTTGGACTTGTACTGGTAGGGTTCGCGACCTAACTACTACCTTCTGTTTATAATTTCAGTCAAAACCATTTAACCTATACACGAATATTACACGAGAGGTTAATAAAGGTAAGTGTACACTGGCAATTTACATTGTTTAAATATCATAAAATAATTGCTTTACTACAAACCTTCAGTATTCACATTAAAATAATTGAATAAAATATGTACGAAAACAATGATGGAAGCTGAAGTACCAGCGGCCATGTCTCCCATGTCCAGAATAGTAGTGGATAAATTTCGGCTGTGATGCGATGAGATTGAAAATAAATGGACTACGGAGTACTTAAATAGCGAAGGTGGTTTGACTAGCCTGTCGGATCAAGCAGACCTAGCGCCAGGTCTGCTGGATCCGACGGCAACTATAACACTATATCTACACTCAGTAGAACTTGTATCAAGGTTGCCCGAAACATACATAAGCACATCCAACCCAGTTAAGGAAACAAACATCGATACGCATCATAACAATGTTCGTCTCCGCCGGGAATCGCACCAAACCTCCGAAGTCAAGAATCAACTAAACTACGTAGGTAGTCAATGGAGGTCTAGACGCATTTATCTGACATCAGAGATGCTTAGGAAAAGCTTATATCAATATTGATGATTATGAAAACGACAAAGACGCATGGAAGTAGTCTAGCACTGCACTTGGGATATTTTCATTACTTCATGTACTTTAATTTTATTAATTTATGTTTTTTACTGTTGTTAAATTAAATTGTAATATCACAACAAAAAAAGAGAGAGAGTTAAATTTTAAAATAGATTTTGTTACTCCTTTCTTCTCTACGCTGTAAAATCATTGCGACAGGGAGTACAATCGTTTGACAGAGGTGGGCTCGTTTGGAGGCGTCTCCAGGCGACCATTGTCGTAAGGCAAGGGAAACGCAAACATTTGTTTGCCTGAGCCTTTTGGTGGACTCTACTGAACTACCACGCCTCTCGCAGTATATGATAATGTATCAATACTAATTAGAATAATTAGTATAATTGATCTACAGTAAGTGATACTTTGTATCCTATATTGAATAATAATTTTTGACTTTTGACTTTGACTTTATCCAGTGTAATCCAGCCTTACAATGCCATGACTGTTACGCTTACAATTACGTTGCCGCTGGCGGCATTCGAACGAAATCGAAAGTGGTTATTACGGAGAACGGAACTCAGACTTACAAGTCTTAGTGCAAATTTGAACTATATTAATTCATTAATAAGGGTGATACACTTAGTTGCTCCAGTTGTATGTGGCTGGAGGGAAGTGGGTCGCTGGTGTTCAGTATGTTCTTGCTTCTATTGTTTTTTTTTGTCGTATGTGTTTATTTTTCAGGATTTGGTTTCTTTGTACGTTCTGATTATGAGTGGTAATTGCATTTTGTGATTGTAAGTTTGTTAAAAATATTATTTAAAAAAACGTCAATTGTAGGTATTTAGTTTGATTTGATAACCTTCCTATTAAATAACAGTCATATGTGGTAATTTCAATAATTATTCGCTTGGGCCGAAAAGTACTCAAGTGGCGTCCGAGCTCTAGAAGACGAAGAGTAGGCAGAAAAAATATGAAGGACAGTTGCTCTGCAATTGAAACGTCACGTGACATGATATGACTGAAACTTTCAAAAATTTGGCTCGTCTAGCTTTAGGTTTCGCGTTTTCATCACAATGACCTAAATATTAACCAAAGATTAGATTGTTTGTCTTGCTACTCTGAGTGCATTTCGCTGATGCCACGTAGATTCAAGCTGTTGCCACTAGCAGACTAAGCATGATAAGGGTTTCAAGTAAACGCTTACAAAATTCCAATTTCTAAGTCTCTAGAGTTAAGCTAAAGTCTATCTAGACACTGGTGCGTAATCCGTGATAAGTGAGTATTATAGCGTGGCTGCTAGCTAGTGTGAGGCGCGGAGGACACCGATCTATGGCTAGCTAGTCAGCGGATTACACCATCCAACCTGCCAAATCTAACTCAGATCGTATACGGCAGATTGAATAGTGTGATGTGCTCCTAAACCGTAGATCCAAAGTAATGTCACCAGGCTAGCCCCACTACCCCCCCATCTCGTCACAGTTATGTTTGTCGGAAGCGGGAAGCTAGCGGTTGCGTCACGCACGCGCCGAGATCGCGTGCGCCGGCGCCGCCGCGCGAGATGACTGACATTCGTTTGTTTTTAATTTAATATACGGATCTTAATTATCATAGAACATTCTTATGTGTTATCGCTAGAAGTCTTACTTTTAGTCATAATCTAATGATACATATTTGCCAAAAGTGGGTATTCAATTCACCTAATCGTGCCTAAAAATACTAAGCACGATTATCTATTACTATCATACAGGATCAAAAATTTTATATTTTCCATGATTTAGATAATTTAGAAGATATTAAGAAATTGTTGGCGCTGAGCTGACTCGGTTTAATATCATCTAAAAGAAAAAAAACAGGACATTTACAACACGTTTAAAGAAAAATGGGTAGCAAACGCTAATATGACTAAATTGCACGTCTGTACAAAGACGGTACCTATCACCCTACACTGGAAACCAATTACTTTAGACACCGCGAAGAAGTTTCACTTCGCAACTTAGTTTTTGTTTTGGGAAGATCCAATTATTTACAGCCAGTGCGAATGATCGATTAAAAAACTTTTTGTGTGTGAAATTATTTGAAAGTGGCCATGCTATCGAATTTCAGGGTCATCTCTTAATTGAAACAAAGATTTTTAAATCTAAATATATAAGAAATTTCAGAGCAAATATTTCGCAACTATATATGCCTGCCTATAAACATTTAAGAGACGTTAAAACAGCGTGAAATTATTTGTAAGTATCTATCTATTCAAAGAAGTTTCTTCATTTAGCAAAAAAATAATTAAAAACAATACTAAACGTTACGGTTGGATTGAAGATCAATTAAATAGTTGTCAAGGTGAGCTTGACGCCTTTAAAAAGTATTTTTTGCTAAACAAACGTTTCGTTTTGCGCAAAAGATGCTAGTTTTTTGTACGATTGCCCTTTACCTAGTGACACAGATAAGTAAAGTTCATTAATAACCTATTGGCAGTTCAAATACTGTTGTAAACCCTGATCCTTATTACAATAGACATAGGATAAACTTTTTTTTTGAAAATGTATTTATAATTTTTCCCATTTAGTTAAACTAATACACGAAACGAATTAATCCAATACTTATTAGTTAACCGATGACTATGTAACAGTGTGTTTCTGATAAGTGTTATTAAATTGAGTCTTGCTCACCATCCAAACAGCTTAAACTAAAGAATATGTATCTAAATTAGAAAAAAAACTCGGACCGTAATAAGGCCACGAAAAGCAGAACGCCTTTCGTTAGTCAAGGACAATTTTAGTACAAAATACGCTTGAATTGCTAGATGAACGAAACTAGGCTTTGTTTTAAGGGCTCGATCAGCTGATCCTGTGAATTTAACTTGTCTGAAACAACCCTGTATAATTATTTAAAATAATAATCTCGAAGTCTCTTTCATTTTTTTACAGCCTTAACAAACCTATTGTTAAGAATGATAATATTTTTCTAGCATAATCGGAGGTCAAAAATCTAGTACTATGTCATGACAAAAATTGTATCTATTGACAGGTAACCGGAAGCCGGAAATTAAAGTTATTGTCTTTAATTTTATATAGGTACATATCTATTTTATTAACTTCCGGTGATAGCTTTAGCTGAGGTCAAGCTATGTTGATGCAAGATATGAGTTATTTTTTATGGCGTTTACTCTTACGGGAACATTATTCTTTACTTCTGTTAAACAATAAAAAAAATTCCTCTATCGTAGATTCTTATTGAGAATTTTTAATAATAAATAAATAAATAAAAATAAAATAAAATAAAAATTATTTATTTCAGTTCAGACCATATCCTTATGTTACATTTTAGTTTGAGCTTATCATAGGCAGAGTTTAAATTTAGTTTACAAATTAAAGTTAAATTCTACATTAAAAAATTGGTGCTTAGTACTAGGTAGTAGGTATACATTCAATATCACAGCATGACATATCTACAGACTGCTTTCTGTCCTTGCGACCAGTGCTTATTAAAAAAATTGTGAGGGCGGTCGGCTATGACTTTAAGGATGCTATTGGAGGCCGCATCAAGCCTCCGCCGTGTAGCCAGGCATCGCTTGCGGAGCACAGCTGGAAAGCCGTCAACATGTGCATCCGCAAACATGCCCGACGCACTGCAGAACCTCGGCAGCCCCAAGAGCATCCTGAAAGCATTGTTAAATTGTACTCGCAAAGCATTCAAGGTTGATAATCTATAGCATGTCCACAAGCTGCAGGTATATAAGGAAGTACAGTACGCCTGGAAAAGTGTAATCTTAACTTGTGCAGTACATTTTCGAAACCAATGGACTATCATGTTAGCCCTTATTGCTAAAGCCCTGCGCTCTCTTTCAATATCAGCGTCATCCTTCAAATCATCTGTAATAATGTGCCCTAGATACTTGAAAGAAAAAACTCTAACCAGGGGCACACTATTCAACCTTACCTCAGGTATACAAGAAGGACATTTAAGGCCAGACTTAAAAACCATTATCTCTGATTTGATGGTGTTGTATTTTAGACCATGTTTCTTAGCGTAATCCTCACATATGAGTAGCAATTTTCGAAGACCGTTGATTGATGGGCTCAGCAGCACCATGTCATCGGCATAACTTATATTATTTACACAGAGCCCATCAACATGGCAGCCTACATGAGTACTGCTGAGCTCCTCAATAAGGTCGTTTACATACAAATTAAAAAGTGTTGTAGAGCTAACCCCCCCCTGCCTTACCCCACATCTCAACTTATAGTTTTCAGACATTACATTGTTCCATTTAACCATATTTGATTGATTTTCATACCAATATCTAAGAATATTCAAAAGATTATGAGGAAAGTTACATTTTTCCAACTTATTCCATAACAAATCATATTGCACAAGATCAAAAGCCTTTGATAAATCTAAGTAACATGCATAAACAGGTGTTTTTCTAGATGTATAGTATTTTACAGTATGTTTTAAGCTGACAATTGCACTTTCCGTAGAGAGGCCCTGTCGAAAGCCAAACTGTGAGTCATGTACCTTAACATAGTTATTCAATTCGTTATTTATAATGTTATCAAAAATCCTGGCAGTTATAGTAGCAAGAGAAATAGGTCTATAGTTGTTTTTAGAAGAGATATCACCGGTTTTATTTTTAACAACAGGCACAACAATAGTTTTTATTAAGTCTGGAGGGACATAGGAGTGACCAATACACAGATTAAAAAGCATAGCGAGCAATCTAGGTAGGTGAGGACCTGCATGCAGTAGGTGCTCGATACTAAGGCCATCATGGCCTGGTGACTTCCCCCTCTTCATTCCACTAATAATCTTGGCAATTTGCTTAGCAGAATAGAAGGATCGGGGTTCACCAGGACACCCAGCCCCAATCTCCAGCACCCGATCCGCACTAGGCTCAGGATTAACAGCAAAATGGTAATAAATGCCTCATTAATACATACAAATTCTAATTTCTAATTATAATAATAATAACACATTACACTCAAAGCTCCTAACTAGGTAGAAACTGTATCTAGGGTGCCCGAAACATATACAGAGACAAACATTACACCCAGACCGGAAACAAACATCGATATTCATCATATCAATATTCGCCCCGCCCGGGAATCGAACTCGGGTGCACACGTTTACTCAGTCCACATCACTGACAACTGAGCCACGGAGCAGTCAATTAGCTGGATAATTGTGAAAACTTCCAGGATGTTTTAAATATACATCATTATTAAGATTGATTGTCCGAAAAGTAAGATGATTCCGTGCTTCGGAAGGCACGTTAAGCCGTTGGTCCCGGCCGCAGTAGTGGTCGTTATAACCGCGGCGACAAGCTGGCCCCTTGTCACGTTGGTAATAAAGCATAAACTCGGCTAAACGTGGGTCCGGCTCTCAAGCCAGTGCCTCTGCCTAACCCTCCGGGGAATAAAAGGCGTGATATTATATTATTATCATTATTAAGTTTTGGAGTAGACACAAATGAAAATTCGTATGAAATTGTGAAATGCAGTACCCGAAAAATACTTGTTTTATATATTTACTGAAGACTTTTAATTGAAATTGAAATTCGCTCTATAAAAACTACGTCACAGACAAACTGACAATTTTGATGAAATTCTCAAGAAAGTTTTTTTTTTTTTAGAGAATTAACGTAAAATTGCCTCTGTGGCTCCGCGGTTATATTAGACGCGGTTACGATCTAGATTAACAAGTCAAGTGCGTATGAACACTTCACTAACTCTAAAAAAAAAAAAAAAATGTTTTCGGTATTTCATATTTGATAACCTCATGTGTAAGTTTAACTGTTGTATGAGTTGTGTGCGAAATAAAGATCAGTTAAAATGTCTGTCTAAAACTGGAGTTTATCACACTGCTATCGTAAAAATCCAGCAACCATCGTCATCTTGTGACGAGTAGCAAGTGAAAAGATCAAGCCAAAGAAAGCGTTTAAAAACCTCAAACTTCTTCAAAACAGCCAGAGTGGTTATGACAAACTGCACGAGCACAGTACCATGATAAATCATGTAATCAAAAACGAATTACAAACGGTTTATTAAACAGCTGATTGCTTTTACAAGTACTTGGTCGTATCGATCAGCTATTATCGATCGTATCGATCAAATCGATCTATAAAATATTAAACGGACGTGACAAGAGTTTAGATATGCTGCGTGACCTTTCCTTCCGTTTACGATAAGAGGCTCATAACATAATTACTAAAGTAGCTTCCCGGGATAAAGACGTAACTGATTTTAAAGGTACAAAGCATTATTTCAAATCCATACTACTCTTTCAACTGTGGTACTTGGATGTGACCAACAAATTAACGTTTTGTGGATTATTCTCTTACAGTAAGTATTAATAACGTAGACTTAATATTTTGTGAACGATAACCCCTGATGATCCTTTATTTACTGTCGAAGGAGTCATCGTGAATCTATTGAAATCGAAAGTAAACCACAGCCGCCCACTTCTCGCTCTCAGTCCTGATATATTGTCCTTTGTTGCGAGCGCGCACACCCGCATACATCTGTTTGATGTAACTAGACATTTTATAGACTAACTTTCTCGATTTTATCTCTGCTTCACTGGTATAATAACTCTTCGGTATTTTACGCAATTTTGCAAAGTATTTTATTGAGGATTAAAGACTTTCGAGTGTCTGACAAATCCTGAAGTTGAAGTAGCGGCAATTGCAAGAGTTCTACTTGACACCGACTGTTTTGGCAAGGACTAAGACATGACCCCGAGATGGACGGCAGGACTGCATTGACCTTTGTGTTGCCGTAACTCTGAAAGAAGGGCAACTATACGATATACCCTTCTTGGTGGAACTCTTTGTAGCGGCGTAGTGGAGGTGATGCGAAATTGAATAAGCTGTAACCGTGTCCATTCCTCTCGAGAAAATGCAACAGGGACGATCGCCGTGGGGTTTTTGTCAGTAAAATCCGAAATTCATAGACTGTGCAGCTCGGTAGCTTCAAGCTGTTGACACTGACTGCTCGAGCGGTCCATGTATATTTAATCACTGGGTAACTGCACTCCGTGTATGACGGCTATAAGAGTTCGACATAACCTCATCAGCTCATCACTACGATGGTGAGATATCAAAATTTCCCTACGTTAACAAAAAAAGGGGTAAGACTTCCTTTACAACCAGAAACCTGTGATTTTCAATCAAACCTCAAAAACCTTAGTATGCTTAACCTACTGGATAATCAATACGTTCTTGAACCACATACACGAGTTTTATTATTCGGCCCAGCGCTGAGGTGTCGTGATAAAATGCAACCTAGCCGTGTTGCGGGTGATTTAATTACTACTTTGCGCCCAAGTAACAACCGATTGATTTAACTGAGTATTGAAGATTTCTTGAAGGCAATATGGCTAATTCCAGCTATTGCCTTGGCCAAAACTATAATGTCCCTCAAGATATCCCTAAGACTTGCTTGGAGGGTCAGTTAAGAAAAAGTGGGCACGGTATTTAGGAGTTTATGAAGGGGGAGTTAATACTACTGCTAAATCATACTTTAACCTTACTTAAGCAATTGGGATTTAATAGGGTTTTCCAGATTCCTTAACTAAGGTTTCGCGATATCTTGAAGTTTAAGTTAAGGCAGCAAAATAGATTTAAATGCAAAATTAAAACTGTTTTATAATCTAAATCACTAAGGCAATTTTTGCTAAGCGAAGAAAAATTTAAAACGTTTTCAATTTAAGTAATCATAATAAAGAAAATATGGTGAACATTTTATGCTACAACACAAGAACTTTACTTAGTGTTAAGAATTTGTAAACTATAAGTAAATATGACAATTAGAAATCCGTTTTATTTCGTCGTAAGCATTAAAAATCTTAAACGCATGATCATTTATCGTGTAAAATCGATAGAAAGAGCCATAAAACAAACGGGCTCTCGAAATAGCTTGAAATAACAATAAAAGAAGGAATAATTGTATATGGAATAAAAATAAAGTTATCATTTATGTCATTAATATTACCTTTTCTCATCACGTAATCACTTATTTCTTCAGTAAAAACTAATACACTAGTCACATTTAACTGAAATCCACACTTTTTTCACGATATCACTTCGATTTTGTTTTGTTGTTTTGTTTTCTAAAAGTTCAAAATGGCGTATAATCTTGTTTTACTTGACGAAATCTGAATTTAGAAAAGTAAGGATTCAAAAGGGTAGTTGAGTATCAATTAAATCAAAGATTAATAAGTTCGATTTGAAATAATGCTATTTTAGAAATGTTTTACTCAAAAACGATTTCCTCAAATCTCACTTAATACTTAATCGTTTTACTAAATCAAACGTAAGTAACATTTAAATCTCACAGTATTAAGTGATCCTTTAGTTTGATTAAGTAAATCCTCAACGATTTAAGTGATACTTCCGATTGATTTCATGAATACTATTCTGATTTATTTGATCCTTTACTTTGATTTCTTAAATCAAGATTTCTTATCGCCGCCTCCGTGCTTGAATGTTCAACTTCCATTTGTACACTGTTCAGGAGAAGGTTTTTTTACTTATTATCAAACGAGATGTTTAGTTTCTATAATGCAAATTTATAGTTTTTAGTCTAATATATGGAATTGCCAATAAATTTGTTTACGATGCTGTGATTTTACGTATTTTATCATACTTTTAAAATGGAGGTTGAACAAAACTGCGAATAAAAATGTTTGTTCATGGAAATACAACACTCCTGCCATGGAGATAGCACAGTGTTCCTTAAAATTGTTGCGTGCTTGTTTGTCCAACCTCCTAATACCATATACAGGATGATTAAATTACTTCGTAAAAAAATTTGTTTTTAGATGATAAAAGGTATAAGACATTAAAATCAAGAAATCAAAAAAAAAAAATTATTTAGACTCAAGTAATAATAACATAAACATAACGAAATGATAAAATATACCTACTTAATTATTGTTAAAAATTTGGTTGTTGTGTTGAACCATTGTGAAAGACAGACAAAAGGACTATCAAACATAATTAACATAATAATATACTTAATTCTCAACCGTTTTATTACAAAGTGAATTTATTAACATCCTGTATCAGTACGTTTACGTTTCTATTCGGAAATGAACATTATTAAAAAGTACTTATTGCTCGAAAGTCGCCAAAGTACGCCTTTTGCTTGTTTTGAAATTGGTACTCGCCATCCTGCTGCAGCTTTTAACGTTACTCGCAGTTAGTTTTCTTAGTTTTGAACACAATAAAACTAATTTATTAGGTTTTTGCAAGCAAACTAAAGGAGCAACCAAGTTCATCACAGAAAAAACAAAATGGCCGGGTAGCGTGACGTACTGTGCTGTGATTGGTCGGCCGGCTGGAGTTTGAACACTCAAGCACGCAACAAATATTTCGATGCGGGACTTTGGGTAATGCTGTGGAGGTTGGCTAAACAAGCACGGAATTTTTGTTACGATGATGTGGGCTTCAAAATTTAAAACGTGAAATTTATTGTATTTTTTCTAGGAAAAGCCTTTTTTTACTAGACCTTCTGGACCTAAATTACATCGTTAACAATCCTGCATCAAAAAGTCATTTTCGACCAAAATGGAGTTTGAACACTTAAGCACGGAGCCGACGTTATCTCACAGTATTAAGTGATCCTTTAGTTTGATTAAGTAAATCCTCAACGATTTAAGTGATACTTCCAATTGATTTCATGAATACTTTTCTGATTTATTTGATCCTTTACTTTGATTTCTTAAATCAAGATTTCTTTGTTTTGCAACAGAGTTAGTTTTTCTAATACCAAGTGTAAGTGTTGAAAGTGATAGACGTATGCAATATTATTAGACACATAAATTAGATGTTTATGTACAATTGTGTTTATTAGAATGCATTACAAGGTTGTTCAAACGAATTAATATAATCTATGTTTGTGGCTGGCATGTTGGCGATTTGGGTAGGAAGTGACGTGACTTGGCTATGTCTATATGGCAGAATTTAAAAGGATGATTTCGAATTCAAGCTTTTGTAAGTATTCATCACTTCCGCTTATAGTTCCTTTTGCAAAATGACTTTTTTTTATAGTGTCCCTTTTGTACATGTAAACTTGAGCTAGTGGAGAAATGGTCATTTTTCGAACGGGTCATTTTGCGAAAAGCACATTTTGCGAAAAGGACGTTTTGAGAATTCTTTAAAAGCGTTATGGTTTTCAAAGAAAGTTATTATGTTTTTTTTGGTGTTTTAGCAATAAAGTGCATTTAAACAACAGCAGAGCTTGCATATAAAGTCAAGTGTGTGTGGCAAGTATTTCTATCAGACCATTCTGCTCACACTTGTGGCAAAACAAAAACTGTTGTAATAATTTGCCTTTTGCTGCTTTTTAAGAACCACAAAAGTACATACCATAAGAAAATCAGCAATGGTTTTCAATGCTGTCATATCATCGAGTTATCATATTTTGTTTAGCTAAGAAAGCTGTGTTAGAGCTAGTTCGGAAAATATATATAAACTACCTGCATTGGCAACCTAATACTTTTAACTTATTTAAGTGTATCAAATACTTATTCAAAGACTAATCATACAAAATGTATTATGCTAAACGAGTCCGTGACCGTAACTACCTACCTACTTTGCATCGATTAAGAGTGAAAGGCCCTACAATTTAGACCCATAATGCACCGTTCGCAAATATTTCTTCGAAACTGTCTACAAAAAATAAAAGCAAAAGGGACATTACGACAAAGGTTCTTTCGATGTGGTACATTTTGAGAAAGGGTCATTTTGGGAAAATACAATTTTAGAAAGGGACATTATGTAAAAGGAAAATTATGGGAAAGGGACATTTCTGTGTTAAAGGTTATTTTTTTAATTTTTCAACGTCTTTGCTAATTTAATTTTTCTCCATCTTGTACAAACCGTCCCTCTAAATCAATTATTACTTATAAAATAATAATTAATACAAAATTTATTTGTGTTTTGCATAGCAAAAACTGATTTGAGGACAAACGTCTTAATATGGCTTTTAGTTTGGATAGCAAATCTTTTTTGCATTAGTGCGTCTGTATAAGTCGAACAACTATCCCTCAAATGATGAGGACCTGATTATGGATGCTGCCGAAATGATCGTCATACTATGCAAATTTTCCCGATTTTCCATAGAAATATGTTCCTGGTACTTAGTAAATATAATAATATGTTATGTGTTATATACTAAAATGAGGGTAAATACATTCCCTTGCCGATACTTATAACTATTTTCGTGTCACTTACTTGTTTACTTCAATAAAATTTTTCCTTTTACAAAAATAACGTTTTTCTTTTGTTTGTTTCCCGCCAGTCACATTTTCACACACTGATTTCACGAAATTTATAGCCACATACCACACTACACAACAATATATCGTAGGCTTGCAAGGTAAGGTTTCTATAATTAGTTTAGTTATTATCACAGAAACCCTATTTACTTCACAATAAATATTTATTTACGCGATCACCAAAAAAATGGCGGCCATCGACTTCGCTAGTCGCAAACTGCCGTGCCGGCCGGTACAGGTACAGTTAGCAAAAGAATTTGTATTATCATTATACAATATATTATAAATTACTTTTATAAACAATATTTTTTCAAAGTAAGGATTATGCTCGGATTATGGTACCTTTTTTATTTCTTATAATTATAATTAATTTTTTATTTGTATAATGTAATGGGTTCATATTAAATTTGATTATCAAATAAATAGGAACTCCTTTAGTAAAGTTTTGTTTTGATGTTATTACGTTTATTCATTATATTCAAATAAATAGATTATATATAGATGGATTCATGTATCTTTTTCTACTTTATATTATTTGCGTAACCAACCTTTTATTACTTGCATATTTTTTAAATAGGTACGTATTCAATATGACAGGGCTGCGAGTAAAATAGAAACGGTTTTTATATGTTTATAAACGCCACGAAGAAAACAAAAACGCTTACACTTAATTATGTATGTATAAGCGTTTTTGTTTTCTTCTCAGCCTTTTTGTATAAGTATATATAAAAATAAGAAATATTAGAAGTTTAAGTATTTTCTTTTTTAATTATGCCGCGATGCAAAACGGAAATATAAATAAATAAATATACACATAATATAGATCGGCTATGGCCTTATTTAAAAAAGTTAAGCATTTGTTCAGTTCATAAATATTATCTATGCTTGTCATGTGTAAAATGAAATAGCAAGAAAGGATAAAACATGTATGTTACTAAGCAAGTGTTTTACTTTTTACCCGACTTAAAGAGGGTTAGGTAGGTACGTTCTATAAAGGCTTTGTCAATTAGACGGCGCTATAGTCGCGCTCTTTTATATCACTCACGCTCCTTTACGTTGCGTAGTAATACAAAGAGCGCGACGCTCTGGCGCCGCGTAGGGCTGGCGCTCTAGCGCCGTCTGTTTGATAAAGCCTTTAGTGGTAGTGGCTAACTACAGGCTTATTTTATCAATGCTTTCGTAGCCTTGCGGTAAACAAAAGCGCACGACCGTGTATTTATTATGTTATACTTCATATCTTGTAGAAAATACTTACCCTTACAATTACCTCATCCCGGGAGATACCAGCCTACCCGGACCGGAACACAAATGCCGAAACCACCTAATACCATTTTTACCAAATCCAACTAATACCGATTTTACCAGGGTAACAAATATGTGTACATGTTGTAGTAGGATTTGATGGTTGGGTTTTTTGCAAAAAAAAAAGGGGATTTTGAGAAAACCTGGATAATTTGATATAAGCATTGCTTTTTTTTCAATCATCCTGACAAAAAGCAGTTTTTTTTTTGCAAAGAGCCTAGTATAATTGGAAAATTTGGTGGCTAGATTATTTCTGGCTAGTTAACTCGTATTCTGATTGGTTCGTTAAAATACCTTTGACGCTACAGAGAACCAATCACAATAAGAGTTGCACGGTAAGCAATATAATCTAGCCAATCAGAGTTAAGAAAGGTATCAAATTTTTCAATTATACTAGGTTTTTTGCAAAATAACTGCTTTTTGTCAGTATGATTGGAAAAGGAGTGATGGTTATATCAAATTATCAGGGTTTTCGCAAAATCCCTAGTTTTTTTTGCAAAAAACCTAATTATCAGGTCTTCCTACGTCATACACAAGCGTCGCAAATAAAACAAACATTTCGTAAACAATGTTTATATTATAAAAAAAAAATATATATACGCAAAAAAGTCAAAAATCAACATGTATTTATAACAGAACACTGAAGATACTAGGTAGACAGCTGTAGTGTAGTATAGTCTAACAGTACTTCATCATAAGGAACAGCTTTGACACTTTCTAGCGACTGATATCTGAACATGCTCCAGATGCTCGTCACCCTCTTCCTGGTCCACGTCCATCTCCTCCGTTTGCTCCAAAGGTGCGACGCTATAAATAAAGATATTAGAAATTAATACATATAAAATTTGAAATTAAAGGCATACAATTGTCAACAATAGAAGTCAATCGGCTGTCATGATGATGAATGTCATACTTTTTCATAAGAAAATGTTTCTATAATGTATACATAATTCAAAATAATAAAAATCTTTCAACTTACTGGATGGACTGCTGAGGCTTCTGAGCTGTGCGCACCGAAACCCCGGGGTCCCCCACGTACATTGAACCTCCCAGGGTCCGCTGCACCCACTCCGCTCGCATTGCTGGTACTGGTGGTCTAAAGAAAAAAATATATATATATTCGACTGATAAACCAGTGCTTCAAAAGAAAACAACCAGTATAACTGCTACATAAAAATGTATGTTTATAGGTTATGAGCAAAAAAATTTCTCATACAAAACAAAAAAATACAATTACAGTTTTCTCAAAAATTATACACTATAGAGAAAAAGGTATAGGCACTAAAAAAGTATGTTTATAGGTCCCCTACATAAATATATAAAAAAACATCCGTTACGAAACAAAAAATTTTGTCCATACAAAAGAAATAAAAAATAATATTATGGTTTATACAAATTCACGAAGCTAGTCTAATTATGTATTATTCATGCCATACATTGATTTTTTCATGTAGCAAAATATATATTCATTTTACGTTTACTTTTTTGCCAACTGTACATTTTCGTAATTTTGTACCAAAACAAAACATAAACGGTTTTTTTACGAAAATTGTTGTGTTTCAAGCTAAACTGACTGAATGTATCGGTTTCTTACTGAATTTAGCACAAACTTATCTATTACTAATAAGATTCTGATTGAATTTCTGTTACGATAACAAAAACAAAGCAGCAATGACGGGCATGAATTGTTGCATCATAAAAAGTCTCATCGTCTTTTTACTAATAAATTTTACTCTAATGCTAAAAACTACATACTGTACGTGTAGCCTACTCAATTACCTGTAATTTGAGGTATAATACATGTGATAAACACTTACCGTTTATAAAATACAGAAAGAAATATTTCTCTTAGAATCACAGGTCAAAGTTCACTCAATAAAAACCGTAATGGCCGCCTGTGACAGAGCGCGTGGATAGATTTCAACTTTTATTTTTTTTCACCTTGTAATTTGCACTTTAGTCTGGTCAAAATATTCTAACTTGTCTATTACAATACTCTGATTGGTTGGATATTTTTGTCAGGGGCACCAACAGCGAAATCAGTCGTACAAAAAAAAGTATTGCCAACCTAAAAGTCTACGCACAGGGTGTGTGCGTAGGACATTTGCCGTACCAAATTCCTACGCACAGGGTATGTGCGCACGACATTTCGGGGGTTAATGATTTAATTCAGTTTACAAATAATGAGAGTTGAGTGAAAAGAGAGTTTTATGGTTTATCTGAAACCTTAATTAATACTGAATAGGTTTAAGATGATTTAACTACGATTTGTATAATCTTTATTTTCTCAAAAAGCGGTATTGGAATACTATATAGCCTTTAAGAAATATGTGACTATATGAAATCGTTTTTTATTTAGTTAAATCACAATACAGGCACTGTTAAGATATATGCGATTTAAACAAAATTCTTCAGTGCTACTTGGGCGTTTATGCATTTTAGTAGGTGTCGGGTTATGCAAGCTTATTTTTATCCAGTTTTTAGAATTTACCGGCATTTTGTTTTGTTTTACAGTAAAAGTAAGAAGAATTATGGGCCCAACCAAAACTTATTTAGTATTTACACCTATTATAGTTAACTAGGCTGCCCCGCGGTTTCACCAACGCAGATTTATCCTAAACACTTATTTTCCCGTTCCAATGGAAATTTCGGTAAAATGTTTTCTTAGTGCTCCCCTACTGTCCCCAAGGAACTTGCAAGAACTTGCAAAATTTAAGCCCTCTACGCCCAGTAGTCTCGGCTCTGCGTTGTCTGTCAGTCAGTCATTCAGTAACGGAAGAGTTTTATATACATTGATGATGTTTCTTGTAGGTTGAAAAAGTTAAACTTATAACCACCTTACCACAAAAAAGTTAGACCGGTCTAAATCGCGATTTTGTATGACGAATTAGTGATTTAAACCTAGTCTAGTAATTTAGACCAGGTTGAACACTTTTTGTGGCAGAGCCGATATTTGCTAAACACTTATTACGAAAAAAATGACTACATAAGTGCTAACTCGCATACAATTGCGAGTTTATAGTTTGCGAGTTGACGATTTAATTTACTCTTAGGTAAGTAAGTGTACAAGTAAATAACTAACTAATCTAAAGAAATGCAAAACACTGGTTTCTTTACTAATCTTACCTACTTTAGTTTTAAATTGTTGTTAAAGTGTGAAACTATAGCTACTTTTATGTATTCTGTGAAAAAAGGTAAAACTAACGAATTATCAAAACGACTGGTTTCACACTTAAAATAAACCAGAAACGACCGACATTTCGGACTAGATTATTTATAGCTGGCCACTCGGGTCCGACTGGTTGCAGTGAAATGCATTTTGTAATAACTGCATTTTACTCTGTGAACTAAACTACATTGTAGCGTGCCTGCAAGTTAAATAATTATTGGCTGTTGCTTTTATTGGACCGAATGGTTTCCTTATTGTCAAAAACTGAATCAATATAAAATGACTGTGTTAATCAATATACAGGGTGTTTCTGACAAGGCGGTAATAAATCAAAGGAGGGATTCTGCTCACCATACCTAACAACTTTCCCAAAGTAACATGGGTTGAAATCTCAAAACAAAAATCAGCCGTCCCGTACATTGACCCCGTCAGCTGATCGAACCAATGTATGAAACAGCTGTTATTTTTTTTGAGATTTTGACCCATGTTGCTTTGGGAAAGTTGTTAGTTATGGTGAGCAGAATCCCTCCTTTGATTTATTACCGCCTTGTCAGAAACACCCAGTATATAAAACTCTTCCGTTACTGACTGACTGACTGACTGACAGACAACGCAGAGCCGAAACTACTGGGCGTAGCGGGCTGAAATTTTGCATGTAGGTTCCTTAGGGAGTGTAGGTGAGCACTAAGAAGGGATTTCCCGAAATTCCTACGGGAACGGGAAAAAACGGGAACTTTGTGTTTATGAGAAATCTGCGCGGGAAAAACCGCGGGGCAGCCTCTAGTGTTCTGCATAAAACATGTCTCTACTTTAGGAAAAAACCTAGTCCACCAAGCGGGTTAATTGTTTAAGATGAAAAAGTAACATGGTGGCGTTTTCATTTGAAAAATAACTTATGAAATTTGTAGAAGTCATAATTATATATAAAAGCTTTTGTTGAGAAGTCTTCGAGAGTCTCTTAAAATAAACCCATTTATAAAATGTAGAAATTTATATAGATGGAACCATACATACGGTTCTTAGTGAAATGATGTAGTACCACCTACTAAATTAATCCTTATTTAATTGTTGACAGGTTTTTTGAAAATTACCTGAAACAAAAAAAAAATCTTAAATTAATACTTTACTAAAATGTTATTATATAAAGCTACTAATCAAAATATAATCAATGTACCTAAATCAGGGTCTAGATCAAGTGCGAAACAAAATCACTAATCCAACTGGTTTTAAAACGAATAGAAGGCTCTATATTTATCAAATAACGAGCGCACACCGGAGCTACTATGCCACTACTACGCCATCAAAATAGAAAGATAAATAAAATATTTATTTTCATTATAAAATACACATAACACAGGTAAATAAAAATCCTACACTATCATGTACTTATAATATCAGAACTAAGGTCTGCGAGTTGGCAAAGTCGTATTGTTTTTATGGATCACTCACTACGAAGCTTGTTGACTGTAATGTACCGTAGATTTTCACGGCAAAGAACGAATATCAAGACACTAATGTATCTTGCGTGTGTCTCCCACGAGCGATAATTTTAAATTGCCTCTGGGTAAATAATTCTAATATATATTCGATATCCAATTAATATGTTTAGGTGTATAAATAAATTGTTAAATGGAGCACCGTCTGTCAGTTGTGTCACTGAACGTGTTAACGAGCTGACCTCTTGTTGAGGGCGTGTTAACGAACGTATGAGAAACTTACTATCCGTGGGCTAATTTTTATGGAGAGTCCGTCCCGTAGTAACAAGCCACTATTTTGGCCCTTGGGCCCAACACATAAGGGATTAGATTAATAAGATTGGAAAGAACCTAAGAGTCAAGCCCAGCGCACATATAGTGAAGGGCGGCGAAGATACTGAGGCGATAGTATCGAAATTCTATGGTGAAGAAGCAATTTATTGTATGTTATTATTACTTGGTGACGTCCTGAGGAAAGGCGGCGTGAAGAGTTCACGAAACCGGCGTGCGTGTATGAAAAGGCGACTGTGTAGAAGAAGCGAAAGAAGTGTGTCAGGAGCGTAGCAAGTGGACAATTGGACATCAATTGTCTCTGCCTACCCCTAATGGGATACAGAAGTGACGTATGTGTGTAATAATACTTTTCGCAGTTTTTATTCGTATTAAAAATCGCGTTTATTCGAAAAAAAAACATGCATCATCTTCGTGATATAAACTCGACTTATGGTCATGTTTCTTGTAATAATTTATGGCAAATAAATTGCCAATAAAATAATAAAATAGCCGTAGCCAGAGACAAAATACAGCCCGCATAAAATTAGTGTCTATGTATATGTCGTAGTAAGATTTTATAATTAGGTTTTTTGCAAAAAACCTAGGGATTTTGCGAAAACACGGATAATTTGATATAAGCATTACTTTTTTTTCAATCATCCTGACATAAAGCATTATTTGCAAAAAACCTAGTAAAATTGAAAACTTTGAAACCTTCCTATAATCTGATTGGCTAGTTTATTGCTTGCTGGTAAACTCTTATTCTGATTGGTTCGTTAAAATATCCTTTGACGCAACAGAGAACCAATCAGAATAAGAGTTTACCAGCAAGCAATAAATCTAGCCAATCAGAGTTAAGGCAGGTTTCAAATTTTTCAATTATACTAGGTTTTTTGCAAAAAAACTGCTTTACGTCAGGATGATTGATAAAAAAGTAATGCTTATATCAAATTATCCGGGTTTTCGCAAAATCCCTAGTTTTTTTGCAAAAAACCTAATTATCAAATCTTATTACGACATATACAAAATTTTTTACCAACTGTTTATTATTTTAGGTAGATATGTACAGTGGCGGTCTAGGACGGCGTAACAGATTTGTCTATGGCCTCGAGGACCCTTCACTGTATTACCCCAGAACAAGAGCTATTTTACAATACAGAAAAACCGAAAGAGTTACGCCGACCTGGACCGCCACTGTACCTCGTGTGTGACAAGCACTTCACTGCAGTTAAATATTACTAACCGCAAAATATATATATGATCAACCAATATTAAAATTAATAATCAAAATTTAAATTTACTGACTATAATTTTATGATTGTGAAACATCAAAGTAAACACACAAAGAAAAAGCGCAAAGGGTCGTTCGTGCCAGATTAATCACAAAACTAAATAAAATAAAAATGAGGTTTTTAACACGGATTGAGGAAAACCAAAATAATTATTTACTCACATGTTAACCGAAAGGTACCTTGTTAAGGCCAAGACACATAAAACCAAAGCAATCCCAGTCTTTATAAAAAAAAAAAAAAATTAAAATTATAAATTTTCTGCAATGGTCTATGACAGTAACCAGCAAGTCCCATGCTATTATAATAAGTATATACCTTAACGCGTACAGCATAAGGACGAATTTACAAAATAATAATATCCTAGTAAAAGTGACAGCTATATATGTATTGTGTTATATTATAGAAGGTACCTATACATACATTTATTTGTTGCAAGGAATTTACCTTAATGGCCCTACTGTTTTTTTTTAAAGCACGACGTTTACACCTTTAATATCACTTTTGATTTACACTATTTTGTATGTATTCGCCTTAATATTGGCAGTCATCGACTCCGGCGCACTAAAACACGCCCACTAAACAAACAAGTACGTGATCTTGCATATTCATCAGTTTTTTGCAAACTGACTAGGGATCGCAGGTTTATAAGTAGGTTAATTACTCGCAGAATCGTTTAGTAAATAATTAAACCTATGAGTTTCAGAAAAGATTACAAACCATTAAATGCTTACATATTTTAGTGTTATTACACGCACCGATATTAGCGCCAATCGAGAAAAGACTATAGTAAGTACCTATTTTCTTTACATTTCCGGCAGATATAAAATTGCTTAGTATTTTAGGGCATTTTGTATAAAACATATTGTTTCTTAAAAAAAATCAATAAGCTAGATTTAATTGCACAATATTATCTAAAAAGTCATCCATAAGATATAGTGGCAAGTTTACGTGTTTTACATAAAAATAACTCAATCCTTTTGCTTAGAGACAATTTTTATTTGGAAATTATTCAAATATTATCTAAATAATCCTAATAAAATTATGCAATTCTCGAGATAAACACTTAACGCTGTGTAATAAA
The DNA here is from genome assembly GCA_951802225.1 of Euspilapteryx auroguttella. Lineage (NCBI taxonomy): Eukaryota > Metazoa > Arthropoda > Insecta > Lepidoptera > Gracillariidae > Euspilapteryx > Euspilapteryx auroguttella. The sequence continues at coordinate 4,095,336 of OX637664.1, read as the reverse complement.
ACCTATCTAATCCTAAAAATAAACGATAGAGAGCATATCGAGCATTTCATAAAGTTGGGGTCTATATACAAGTACCTAAAAAATATTAAATACACCATGGGAATGTCGAAATAAATTTATTTGTGTAGTGAGAAACATAATTAGGATGTGACAATGAACGATAGGTCTCATAAAAGTACAAAAATTACAAAAACAAGAAACTTATTAGGTGCCAATTAAAATTTGTGACCAATTCGAAGGAACCCATAATTCATTTAGTTTAAAAAAAATGGTTGATGCTTTAGAGTGCTTCTAAGAGATCCGACTCGACTGTGTACGTTAGCCTAAGACTACGGAACCATAAAAAAGAGCAAAAGAAGAAGCACAAACAAGCCGTGACCCTGACCTTCCACCGCGGTCAGGTTATGTCATTGGAACTTTTACTCGTGGACTCTCTTGATTTACCTTTGCCATGATCGCCACGCTTGGCAAGCGGGATAAAGATCGCTCTTCAAGCTTTGCTGAAGCCCTCTTGCTGCTGCCCATGCTTTGAGTGTTCCCTTTGTCGCCTTTTACGACCTCCGTGGTAGAAGATGAGGTTGTAGTTTTCCATGCAGTCACCCACCATATTATAACAGCATTAATTAATCATTATTCATGCTGAAGATCACATACTCTTCATCAATACATAGTATAAAACAAAGTCGCTTCCCGCGTCTGTCCCTATGTATGCTTATATTTTTAAAACCATGCAACGGATTTTGGTGAGTTTTTTTTTATTAGATAAGTTTATTCATGAGGATGGTTTATAAGTATAATTCATGCACAAGATAGTAATAGGTTAGGCGGTACGAAGTTCGCCGGGTCGACTAGTTTACTATAATTAAAACCAGCGCAAAATATTAAGTAAGTACATGTGAATTTTGTCAAACAAAGTAGGTATGATATTTGATGTTTTGCTTTTATTCTAGATTTTTATGGGTCCAAGTTATCTCTCAAAACCGCATTTTACGAAACCAGCTACACACGCGAGATTAGATTAATTGACCTATAAAATACTTGGTTCGCAGAAAGCTGCGGGTCTTTCCCAACCGCGTCTAGATTTCCGTGTTCTTGCAATGATAAATGGCGATACCTAATCTCAATTTTCGACATGAGGCTTAATTAAATAAGTGTGAAAAATCTGCAGTTAGCCAAACTTACACAACTCTCACATAGATTTTATCATCCCAGCCGAAAGACATCCACTGTTGAACATAGTCCTTTTTTTTGTAATCCTATTGCATTTCCCGACGCTCGGGGGAGCGTCGGGGATATGTGGGGCTCGCACCAACAAAAACGCCCCGGCGGCCGTCTTGGCGCTTTTGGGAAGAACCCCGGGAACCATGCATTATAGCGTCCGAAGTCCTTCCCACGCTCAGCTGCTATCAGCTTCGTGCTTGGGGAGGGCATATTGTTTGGACATAGTCCTCCCCCACAGACCAGCACAAGGACAAACATCATGAAGTGAGTTTTGTCATAATCGCCACCCTTGGCAGGCGGGTTGACATCGCCGTCTAGCCCTTTACCTATTTAGTACGCAGTATGTAACATACTGTATGTTTCCTGCTATCCGAACCTGTATGTCCATCTGAAGACAGGTTGATTTCACGTTCGTTTGTCTGAGACGTCAGTATAGGATACTTAACTTAATTTAAGGTACTAACTAAGTAGTTGTAATTGACTTACAATAAGTGATACCTTGAATCCTATATTGAATAAATCATTTTTCTTTTTCATTTCAGTTGATCAGGTATTAACAAAGCAAAAATTATTTCTACCAAATCTAAGTCAGAACTAATTCCACTTAACTCAGAAGATGCTCCATGATAAAGCTAGACTGCTTGGCAGACGGTTTGCCTTTTTATCTTTTGACATAATCTGATAGCAAACGGATGAGCGTGGGTGTATAGTGTATACCCAGAATTGACACTAAGAGTGCCTATTAATAATTAAAACAATAAATTATTGTAGTTCATGAAAAAGTTGTGGCAGACCAAATTTATTGCGAAGTCCGGTGATAAATCTTATTTTTAGTTTTTACAAACAAGGCCAGAAAAAATACTAGGCTGCCAACTGCTATATAACTAAAAGCCAGATTTTTTTGAGGAAACCGCGAGAAATGGTAGTAAAACTTATGTACGGTAGGTGGTAGTACTTCAACCAGAGATGCTTAGCGAATAATGTGTTTAAAATAACCAACAAATTAATAAACCAAAAAAAACCGTTTACCACTAGAATCCTTAGTCAACGAACTCTGACTAAAAACAACAACCTCAGACCGCTACGTCTGCTAAAAATCTATTCAATCAATCAAGTTCAACTTTAACATAATCGTAAATTATAATGTGATGCAACTGGGTTAAACGGATGATTTAGTAACGATCATCTTAACTAAGGTCGTTGGTCCCAACCCAAGTGATTTATGGATCTGTTATTATTTTAAACGTCCGATAGAACCTCTGTTAGTGGTCGCAATCTTTCGGCAAACAAACAATTAGGTAGGTACCTACTGTTTTTTTAACACCTCTAAGCGTTTAACGATTCTTCAATTTGCCTGTTTTCAGATGTTTCGGTATGCGACATTTTCTATTTTTCTATATATAATAAAAAAAAACAAACTCTGTAATTACCTACCTGTATGCATAATGTTTAATTTTCGCAATTAGTTTTAATATTAAAACAATTAAGATAAAAAATTATTTTTAAAGATAAAATCGTTTTTAATATTTACTAAACATAAATTAAGAGAAGTTGTGGGCGAGCCAGCCTGTCCCCGCAAGCTATTCAACGCATGCATTTTTATATAACCAAATTCACTAGGTAAATACCACTAAGTTGCGACTCCTGAACATTATTTTACGCAACACAAAATGAAGGCAATCAAAACATAAGGCCAAATAACGAAGGACAAAACTGTCCTTTAAAGAATCCATTACTGACTAATTACAGTGCCATGAAAATGCCATTTTATTGACGACGAAATTGCAGAGTGCGCTAATGGATCGAAGCGAAGATGTTTCAATTAAGATTGTTTAAAATTTATAAGTACACATTAAGGACCTGTAGTTTGAAGCTTCTTACCTAATTAGGTATGAGGGTCCCCCACCCTCGCAGCTGTGACATGCGCGCGTCGAAATGCGAAATGTCGCGGCAGTTTTAAATTTTATTACTTTTCATACAAGCCGAAGTTAAATCGAGATGTTTATACCTACCGCACAATTTTTCTTTCCGATTTTCGTTTCAGCTAACAAGAATTTGCGTTTAGGTAAGGTATTTGTAATAACGAGTTTTTTTTTAAACCATCTGAGAAATATAAAACAGATTTCTTAATTCTGAAAAATATAGATGTAGGATTTAGTTTAGACAAGTTATTAAAAAGTAACAAGATCTAATGAATTTCACTCTGTAGAAATAAAACAAAGTAAACCCTTTTTGTAGTGTTTTTTTCCATTAGAAATACACTACTAATTGTTTTAATTTGATTTTGTGACTCAAAAAACATTACATACAAATTACTATATAGTTTGAGTTGATAACTTTTTGCTCAATTTACTATGTTTACATACCTATAAATGCGGGAAATAGATACATCTCTTAAACCACTTTCCCTATCGTCCGTAATTTATTTCTCTAAGAGTAGTCGTCATTCCCTGGCCACCACCAGATCTGACTTCAAAGGACTTTTTCTTAAAGGGTTTTCTTAGAGGGTCTTTAGACTAAAGTCTAATAAAATAAAAACTAATCCGAAGACAATTATTGATCAAAAAGAAAATATCCGAATCGGATATCCGACTTAAAATTACTTGGTATACCCTACATAACTTTAAGAACTTAGTAATTATATTATTATTTTATGCTTTTCGGTTTTTTTTCGGCGGTTTAATTTTTTGATAAAAAAGTTTTTAGACGTTCGTTTGCATGAGTGCCGCAATTGTACCTCTAATAATTACAATTATTGTAACGGATCACATTAAGATGGTGTTATTTTCAAAAAATAAATTAATATTGTAAGAAGTACACAATTTAATTATTTCTGAAAATGTACTTAATATATTTTTTTAAATATTTTTTTAATTTTAAGAAACTTGGGTTTCTTCTGATTTGACATTCTGTATTTAGGCATAGACAAAGTAGAACGCTGCGCTTCCGTATTTAGGTACTAAGTCACGCACACTGGATGCGGTAGCGCGTATATTGCATTGTAAGTATATAGGTTTTTTATCCTAACTAACGAGAAAAATTATTTAATAAGTAGATTTCCGGGTTCGCTGATAAATGACATACCTACCAACATTTTGAAACCAAGATGGCAGAAATTCGAGCTATTAAACTTTCCAAAGGCAAGTCTGAGCTATCAAGCACTATACGCAAAATAACTTGTGTAAAATATTTAGGTCTATGTATGTTTATATAATATTATAATATCACTGTCTGATCTGAGACCGCTCGCTGCTGCAGTTAAACAACCAAGTTTTCGTCAGCAGCTATTGTTCTATCATCCCTACGATTTAAGTTTTGTCTGTGAAAATAAAAAAGGTAAGTTTGTAATGCGACGGTTTTATAAATGTAATATCGGTATCAAAATTGTTTTTTTTCAGCTTCATATAGATCCTAATCAGATGTTATGGTTCATTGTTTTGACATCTGTTGTCAAAACTTGTTTACATTTGAATAAAAATAAAACGAAATACGAGAGCGCGAAAACAAAAATTTGACACAGAACCGGCCTCGGCCGTGGCCACAAGGGTACTGACGGGGTAGGGAGCGGCGCGGCATGGCATCGGACCGCGCGAAAACGATGTTTTTTTTTAGTTTTTGCTGGTTTTTTGTCTTTTCGTTAAACTTAAAAATTCTTACTATAGTAGTATGTCTAAAATTTAAGGTCAGCAATTTTCATTCCAAAAATCAAATAAAAACAATCAGCGGTTTAAAAATAAAATGGAAAAAACGGAACAAAAAGGGGTAACTTTGAGATTTTTTTCTATCAACTAAAATTAATTAGATCCTGTTTTCCTTTAGTATGATGACTAGATTAGATTCTTAACTAACACATATATTTTTTTCAGAATGAAGACATCAATTTTGTATGTCTCAGATTGTTTAAAAAAATCTCAAAAACACAAATTTTTGAACCACCAAGCCTTAACCTAAGTACCTTTTTTTATTTAAAAATAATATTTATGTCGAACGAACAAATGTACTAGAGAAAAAAATGCGAATGAAAAAAAAAAACAATGGACAGGAGAAGAAGTGCACAGGAGCATAGACCAGCCCAAATAACAGAACACAGTACGAGACTGTACACGAGCCAGACTGCACCCTCTAAATATGAGAAATTAGTGGATGGTCTATTAAAAGGAAATCTAATACAAGAATACTTTTAAAACCTGACAAACGAATTCCTTGGTTTCAAAATGAAGTTGGGTTTATCAAATCACACGGTAACTCCGCGAAAATACACACGTCAATGAATTGCAGTAATAATCAGTTGTCAACGGCAGATCAAAGGCTATATCATCAACAAAGTTTATTATCAGTTAAAAAGTCAAAATATCTGGTTTCATGAAAGGAGCAGTGTCCTTCACCGAATGCCCTTTACTCGGGCTGACCGCTGCCGTTGCATAATGAAGATGATGCGGACGAAGCTGACTTTTAGTGCAAATTGTGTTTTGAAGCCTAATTGCACACTAATAGAAACAAAGCTGCTTAGAACCGTTATTTCCTGAACCTTTCGGGCACTATAGATTCACGTTCTACATAGTTCAGCAATCCGGTTAAGAATTTAGGGTCTTTTTTTTCATGCACCCTGTACCTTCTGTATCCTGCAGCTTCAGATATACTATAATTTTTTATATTATTAGCTATCACGCCGAACTTTGTATCGCCTGCGTTCTGAATTTTTGAGAATATTCTATAGGTGACACAAGCACTCGGAGATAGTGTAGCTTCCCAATATTATAATGAAATACTTTTTCAAATCTATTTAGTTCTCTTGGAGCTTTTTCAATGCAAGCAACCTTGTTTTTGTACTAAAATTAAATTGATTTGTTTAAATAAAAAATAAATTACATATTATTTTCAAGAGACCAAATTGGTTAGTTTGACGCTCTCAAAACAAATATGAGGTGATACTTATTGGTTTAGAAGCGGTCTAGGAGGGCGTAACAGATTTGTCTATGGTCTTGTGCGCCCTAGACTAAATTACCAAAGAACAAGAGTTATTTTGAAATACAGAAACCTAAAATGTTACGCCTAGACCGCCACTGTTACAGGTCTCATTTTAGTTTTTTTTTAATGGGTTTAGCTTTTTTATTACTGCGCACAACCTCACCTTAAACGAAACATGCATACCAAACCTTTCAATACTTACGCAACGTCAAGTAACACGCGTGTAACTTGCCCAAGTGCGATTAACATAAAAAGGGCCTGTTGGTTGCTCCCACGTCATTGACCGAGAGACCTATGAGGAGCGGTGGGCTGACACATTAATATACATAAGGTTTTTGAAACCTGTCGTCTGTTTGCGGCAGAGATTCTTCCATGTCTGAATCAGAATCAGAAACATTTATTTCTTACATGTGGTAAGATACAGGTGGTAGAGTAAGAAAAGTACAGCCACATGAACCCTGTAAGGCGGTTATCACACTGCCACGCACCACGCTGCATGTTGCGTTTCGACGCACCTACGCGCGCGCACGTGGATGCATTTTCTGTGTGTTGGACTGCGCGTGTTTCTATACAAATGGAGGTACTTACAATCAACGTTAGAATACGCATTCACGCGCCACGCTGCGTGCTGCGTGGCAATGTGATAACCGCCTAAGGGCACCGAAACATAAACGTAGGTACTTAAAAAGACTAAAACCTAAAAACTAGGTAGGAACTTCCTATATTATTGAAAGCTGAAAGAAGGGCAGCAGAGTTTTTTTTTTATAAATTTGAATAATAATAATAATAACGCATCACACTCAGAGACCCTAACTAGGAAGAACCTTTATCGGAGGTGCCAGAAACATATACCGCAAAAAAACATCAATATCCATCATAAAAATGTTCGCCCCGCCGGGAATCGAACCCAGGTGCACACGCTTCTCAGTCCACATCACTGCCAACTGAGCTACGGAGCAGTCAAATAGCGCATATTGCGATCGCGAAACAGCTCATCAGCAGATCGCTATCAGCATTTATGGCAAAATCACACACCCTCAAAAGGGTTTTTTATCATGTGGTGATATGCGGGGGAGGCCTATGTCCAGCAGTGGATTATCTTGGCTGAGGTGATAACGATAAGTAACCAAAGCTTCTGTAGGTAGTTATATACGCTAGATATATTAAAGTAGCTTAAAAGTCTACGTAAAAAGCCTTACGGATAAAAATTAATAAGCTTAAGGTTAAAGTAGGTCAAAAACATTTTGATTTATGTAATGTCTGAGACCAATAAAGTAGAATGGTCATCGCTCATTCATTGTGACTTGTGACTCATGCGCAAGCGCTGGAAAAAAAGATATTGTAGCGCTGACAGCGATGCTCGTCTGTTTATACAAAAACAATAAACATTTTGTGGACAAGATAATATTATTTAAAAGTATGTTATAAAAAAATATGTGCAATGTTATCTTTTTGTGTTTCTGTAACTTAGTTTCGCTTTTAATATTTGCTTTTAATCATAGGGTATTTAACTATTAGAAATACTTTCAGGTAAAAAAATTACGATATAATGTATGGTAGGAAATTCATTTTAATTTTGGTATTATTTAAAATTATTTTCAATCAAGTTAGATAAATTAAATTTTTTCATTTTATAATAACGCATCACACTCAGAGCCCCTAATTAGGAAGATCCTGTATCTAGGGTGCCCAAAACATATACAGAGACGAACATTACACCCAGACCGGAATCGATATTTATCATATCAATATTCGCCCCGCCCGGAAATCGAACCCATGTGCACACGCTTACTCAATCCACATCACTGCCAACTAAGCCATGGAGCAGTCATTTTATGTAGTACACTTACCCGTCCTTTAGGTGGCGGCAGATACAAAACAATAAGTCTCGCCAGACTATCAACGATTGGTCAAATTATGATCAATCAATCGTTGTATAACAACAACTACCTAATCTCCAAACAGTTAAATAAGGTAACCGTTATCAAATGTTATTAAACAAATGACTCACGATGGTATTAAAAATATTGCTAAGTACGAATAGGTAACTTATTACTTGTCAAGTTGACTTGAAATAATCTGTATAAATAGCCCTTGTACTGTTACTTAACCGTTGTTTTGATTTGAAAATATTGTGAAGCAAACTTTTTGAGTCGTCAGTCGTCATAGACCACGAGTATTTGAGAGACGAAGATTTTAGGTACAGCTCTGCTATTTGTACCTACTCTGAGTTGGTACTACTTATATTTCATTAGGTAATTTGTGCTATAACTTTATTTGGTTATGGTTTCGTAAGCCCTAGACTGTATTACCAAAGAACAAGAGCTATTTTGCAATACAGAAAAACCGGAAGTGTTACGGCGACCTAGACCGCCACCGTACATATGTTTAAGAAATTACATAACATTTAGGTATGTCACAAAAATAAGGCTTAGGTACAAATTTTATTAATACAATACAAGTAATACAAGTTTGATTTAGATCTTATTATCATAATAGAAGCTATTCGTATGCAATATTATTTTTTACTAATGATCATTGATTAGCTTATGCTAATATTTAATCAGGTATTGCAGATGTCATCTAAATCACTACTACTTAAATAAAAGTTTACAGGTTTTTTTTTGTTATAGAACTGATTATAGACATTTAATTTCACTCTGTTTCTAGTCCATCCGTACTAGTATTATTAAGTTATAATGTTGCAGGTGAAGACTTCTGAATTTCCCGACACTTCGAAAATTATATATATTTTTTATTAAACTATACTTTCAATGGAAAATTTGCAATTAACACTTTAAAAGAAATTCGGTTTGGTTTGTGCTTCACTTTTTTAACTGGTCTTTTATTTTGTCTGGGTCTGGTATTTTATGAAATTGCAAATCAGTACAATGTTGCAGATGGGATGCAGGCTGTACTGTGCAGTCTTGACCTTCACTTTTGAGGTAGGCAATCAAAAAAAATTGTTGGTAATAAACCACAGTCAGCTTGCCACATCTCCGTTATTTTCATCGCCTGCAAAAGTGTAAAAAAAAAAACAAACATTATATTCGCGCGTTTTCGATTGTTATCTGTCATGCTCATGTGGCAGCCATTTTGTTTTCTTATTGTTCATTTAGTTCCCGCGTTTTTTTTCGGAAGTTGCAACCAACAAGCCGTCTCTAGCGTGCGTAAATGCATAATACATACGTTCAACTGCACTTTCACTGTGTCTGCGGTTTTAGTACTTATTTCAATATCTGAGGTCAGCATTTCGCAAATCACTGGCCAGCGGTTTTTGGGTTAAGCAACGCGCTTTTTGGCCTATTGTCATCATCCAGGGGCCTATTTAATATAACTTACAAATTGTAGAATTGTAATTGTAATTTACAGGCTACAATTTACAAGTTTTTGTTTAATAAAAAAAACGAGTTACAAGTTTACTATTGTAGAAAATTTACAAATTGTAGAATTGTAGCTACAATTTTACAATTCTCTGTTTAATAAAGGTTTTCTTCTTACAGGTGAAAACTTACATATTTGTAAAGAAAACAGCTTTATTGAACGCACAATTGTAATAAAAAGTTTACATATTTGTAAATTGTAGTAAAATTTCTACAGGTGGATCGTCATGTGTCAGATATTTACAATTTAGTACATCAATCTATAAGTGTTTTTTTTTGGAAAAAAATGTATGAGTAGTAGGTAAAGCAGTGTAGTTATAGGTTTAGACTGTTTTAAGTACTACAACTGTACTGTTTGTTTATAGAATACTGCTGTGGACTGAGTAAGCGTGTGCACCCTGGTTCGATTCCCGGGCGAGGCGAATATTGATATGATGAATATCGATCGATGTTTGTTTCCGGTCTGGGTGTAATGTTCGTCTCTGTGTGTGTTTCGGGCACCCTAGATACAGGTTCTTCCTAGTTAGGGGCTCTGAGTGTGATGTGTTATTATTATTTATTATTAATATCTAAGGCACTAGGGAGCCCTTTTTTTGATAAAAAGCCTTATGACTATGACTTCTTTTTAGAGTGGCGTCACTGTTCGCGTTAAAGGACTCTTAACAAGTTGATTAATTTTTATTTTCGTATAAACTTGTAGCTACAATTGTCATAGAAATCTTCAGGGGTTTTCTAAACTTGAAAACTTTTATTAAACGGCACTTGTAATTGGAATAGGTAATAGTAAGATTGTTACCTGTAAAATTGTGGGGTTTATTAAACAGCACTTGTATTATTAAACAGCACTTATAATTGGTACAATTGTGAGGTTTTTACCTGTAACATTTTTACAATTTGTAAGTTTTATTAAACAGCACTTGTAAAAAAACCTTACAAATATGTAGCTTTTTTTCACAATTGTGGACTTGTAAGTTATATTAAATGGGGCCCAGCATGTGTCAGAAAGTAATATCATCTACATTATTATCTAACTCTATATGGTAGTGGTTGGCACACGACTTAGCCGCTGCTGCAACACGTGGGAATGATGAGTGGGCCGTATCGTGTTCGATGCAAATTCGCCTAATAGGATTTGTGTCGTGATGAGGACAACGATCTTGCCCTATATGGTACAGTATATTATAAATATAAAAAGCATAGGAACCGCTTTTGAAATTTCCCGTGCTATTGTAAATTGAACTGAACTAGTTACCTACATACCTACATACTATTTATTTGTCCTGCTTTATTTAATTTGTTGTGGCTATCCATGTTAAGGTAATACATAATATATACTTAACATTCATTTTCGTACAAAAAAATAATGTTAGAGCTGATTTAGCTGGGTATTATACCGGCATTGGATTAAAAATAGACGACTTATGTAAGTGGTTTTTCTCGGTCATGCTATGATTCTTCTTGTATTTTAAAATATCCTGAGTTAAATCAAACTTAACTAGTCAAAATTGAGAAGAGTCTATTTTCCTAACAGAACACTAAATTACTGTAAAGGTGATTCTTATTTTGTCTAACTGTAGGTACTAAGTATTATAGTAAGGTAGGGTAGAATTCTTTGAAGTCTCCAAGGTAAAAAATGTACATCCGTGAATTTGTGACAATATTTAACTTGTCAAAGCTTGACCTTTTAAGCTGTTACATTATTTCTTCTTATCTGACTCAGCCGTGATTTATTGGTAGAATAAGCGGATCGAAACCGCAGGACGTGACGTCATTGCGGGAAAAAAGTTCAGATTGATTCGATCTATCACTTTAAAGCTGTACACGGTAATGTACACTATATTCGAGCCATTGATCAATGCCAACGAAGTTGCAATTAAAAAACTAAAAAAAACCTTAAGATCTATTTAAATTATTGTATCAATTGGGATATACAGGATAGAATGTTGTATGTACTGCCATCCGGAAGGAAAATACCCGTAATACTGAACTTAGATAAAAAATTGTAATCAAAGGAAACATTCATTTATTTTTGAATGGAAATAAAAGTTCATTCAAAGATTTTCAGAAATTAATTTCAAAAAATAAGGAACAATTGTCAATCAATATGCACTTTTATGTGAGTGTTAGGGTCAATTAAAAGGATTAAATCTATCTTAAAAACTTTGTTAATTAAATGAAAGGAAAAACATGAAATGCCATTTTTTTATTTTAGCCGATTCGAATCCCGGTTATTGTTAATGGAATGGCATTACTAAATTCCATCCTGTATAAGTTAAACATAGGTATAGGCATAGGTATTACAGTGATAGAAGATTGTAAAGAGTAAACGAAATACGAACTGAAATTTCGACACGACACAGACCCTCTCGCTTTGCCCTCTATTTCATAACAAACAGGTCTGGTCACTTGTAATAAAGACCTAAGCGATCGTTTCCAACTACATTAGCACTACAGTTATACTCATTAACAGATTTAACTAACTCTTCTGTTAAACTCAACTTAGGATTGTTACGACACTTAGGTATCTACTTTCAAATCCGCAAATTAAATCTATACCAATATTATAAAGAGGAAAGATTTGTTTGTTTGTTTGTTTGTTTGTTTGTTTGTTTGTTTGTTTGTAACGAATAGGCTCCGGAAATACTGAACCGATTTGAAAAATTCTTTCACTGGTAGGAAGCTACACTATCCCCGAGTGTCATAGGCTATATAAGATTTTCAAAATAATTAGGGATCCTTACTTAAACTCGAATAAAGTAACCCAAGGTGCAATATTTTTCCATTGTTTACATATTTTGACAAGTGGTTTGTTGTTGTTGTTTGTTTCTTTATTCGCCCATTCTGGGGAGTCTAAGGAACAAAGTCTATAGAGCCAAGTCTTTAGTAGTATCTTTTTAATCTATGGCGTAACGAAGTTAGCCGGGAAAGCTCGTCTTTTATAAAACCCAGCATACCGCATAACACATAACACAGAGCTCATACAAATACAAAACTAGGTAGAAGCCAAATTATATATAAGGTGCATGTAAGTTAAAAAGACATCCAAATACACCAATACAAATACATAAATTGTGAAAAAATTAATCGTGGTTCGTTTATCTTGCTAAAACTCTTGAACGGCCGGGCCCATTTAGCTGATTTTGGTCTTGAAATGTTCGTAGTCTTAGTAGTCCAAGGAAGGTTTAAAAGAATGATGAGAAAATATGGAAAGATGAAAGGGGGAACGGGAGTAAAAACAACTAAGTATGTAATTTTTCGAAATAAAATTGTACGGCGCGATACGAAGTTAGCCAGGACAGCTGGTATTCATCATAAAAAAGAATGTCCCAGCCATTTATTAAATAATTGCCAACAAATTATTTTGAATGTCTGCTATAGTTGGCATCTACTCCTTCAAACTAGAGCATTGCACAGTCACGCTGCTCACGCATAAGATCATGGTCAAACCTCTCGTAATTACATCTAGATTAGTAACGATATCGGCTCTTGACGATCTAAGAATTAATTTAAGTATTTCAGATTCAATTAGACTATTTGCTATATACGTAGCTATGTACCTACCTATTTAGTTTTTTAATGTTTGTAATTTAAAATGAAAATAAAGAAGGAACCTAAACCAATAGGAGTCATTTTAATAAGTAATTGTTCGAAACGTAATATATTAATATAATAATTATAATAAAATTAGCTTGAACTTGAAGTATTTGGTTTCAGTCAAAAAATAACTTCCGGTCAATGTAAAGTTTCAGAATGATGGGTTATGGACAAAAACACAGAATTAAGGAAGATTAACTTAGATTTTATTTTATAACAAAATGAGCACAACAAGTTACGTAGACAGAGAGAGCGAGAGAGAGATGGGTATATGGTACCCCTGTGCAAGACGTCACTATGACAGTGACATTAGAGCATTGGTTTATAAATACTTATTCCAACACCTACCCTTAAACCAATGCCTATGCTAAGATTAACATAATTTATAGAACACACACTCTTCTAGAAATAGATTGCTTTAAAAATATTTAGGATAAACAATTTTTATAATTTTAGAAAATTTAACAATGTTTAAAGTTTAAATATACAGAACAGACTACAATAACTGTTTTATTATCCTAAATCGATGTATGGGGCCCTTAAACTGAATAACATTTCTTAAACTTTTCTATATAGACATGAAATAGTTAATTATAAAGCGCGATACCGTACTATAAAGTAAATAATAAAAAAAACACAACTACAATCTTTTACATGATAGGTAAAAGGATACACACAAGTCTTATGAAGTTTTATGATATAAACACAGTACATGATAAATAGAATTGTGAATTAAGTTACACCATACCTAAATACTCACATGATGTATGTAAATGTATGTAAACAACTCTACATATACTCTACATATCTATATGTTATAGTTATGTAGTAAAGTTATATTAACAACCAATAAATTATTAAGTACATAGTTATTTTATTTATTATATACTAACCGTTTTACAAATTTAAAATGTTTTTCTCTTGACAATGGTTTTGTGAGAATATCTGCAGTCATTTCCTCAGTCGATAAATATTTAACATCTATAATGCCCTTATTTAAAATTTCACGAACAAAATGATGGCGTACATCTATGTGCTTGGTTCTGGCGTGAAACATAGAATTTGAACATAATTTCTGTGCTGACTGACTGTCATTATAAATAATAATACTGTAATAATTATTTAATAACTCGAATACAAAGCTACGAATAAACAATGCTTCCTTACATGCGTCTGATATGGCCATATACTCTGCCTCTGTACTTGACAATGCAACAGTTTTTTGTTTACGACTCTCCCATGAGATGACTGAGCTGCCAAGTTTAAAAACAAAGCCTGTAAATGATTTGCGATCGATTTCGCTTGCAGCCCAATCTGCATCTACAAAAGCAGTGACATCCAGACCACTCTTTTTGAATATGAGACGGTAATCTACTGTACCTTTTAGATATCTTAGAACACGCTTCGCTGCTTTCCAGTGACACTCAGTAAAACATTCATTAAATTGGCTCAAGACACTTACGGCATGTGCAATGTCAGGTCTGGTACAAACTGCTATGTACATTAAACAGCCTATTAAATTTCTATAATCAAACCTGTCATCCTTTTCATTTCCCTTGACTAGTTTTATCCCTTTTTCCATGGGAGTCGCAGCTGATTTACAATCGCTCATGTTAAACCTTGCCAAGACATTCTTTATATAATTTGAGAGGTCTAATGTAAAAGTATTATTTATTTTACACAATTTCATACCAAGTATATGATGAGCTGGTCCTAGATCATTCATTTTAAATTGTTTAAACAATTCGTCTTTTATTATTTGTTTTTGTGACGAATTTTGACATGTAAATAATAAAATATCATCTACATATAGAGCAATTATTATTAATTCCTGATTTTCTGCTTTGAAATAAACACATGGTTCGGATGATGTTTTTTGAAATTTTAAATTATTTATAAGAACATCATTGATTTTTTCGTACCAAGACTTCGATGCTTGTTTTAAACCATAAATTGCTTTGTTTAATCTATAAACTTTTTCCTCCATGCCGTTTATTACAAAACCCTCTGGTTGTTCCATGTAAACAGTCTCCTTTAAATCCCCATTCAAGAAAGCAGTTTTTACATCAAGGTGGTCAATATTTAAATTGAGTTCTGAAGCTATAGCAAGTAATGTTCTGACTGTTGAGTACCTAACTACTGGTGAAAATGTCTCCTGGTAGTCTACACCATACTTTTGAGTAAAACCTTTTGCTACTAGCCGGGCTTTGTATTTTAAAAGCTCATTATTAGGTCCACGTTTTACTTTGAACACCCATTTACATTTCACCGGTTTTTGTTGGTCTGGTCTGTCACAAAGAGCCCAGCAGTTATTTTCAACAAAAGAGTTGTACTCATCTGTCATGGCTTTATGCCATTCCGAAGCCTCAGTCCCAGATAAGGCCTCCTTTACAGTTTGTGGCTCAGTATCACTGCAGCCCGTAGTCCCCAAAAACATTGCAACATGTTCATTGATCACATCTTCATAGTCCGAAGCACCTGAGGAAGCATTCTCTAACGTTGAGCGACCTGGAATGTATATTTCATCAGCAGTATCATTTAAATTTGAAGTATTGCTGCTGTCTGTGTCATCTAGAGTGATTACACTATCAATTGACTGCCTAATTGATAAGTCTATGTCATTTGATTCCTCTGTACACACAGTAGGTAAGTCTTCGTGTGTGGAAACACTTCCTCCTGAACCATCATCAGACCCTGTTGTGCTGGACAAATCTGGTAAAATAGGTGTCTCACAAATATTGTCAGTACATATTATTTGCCAACTGTCTTCGGCAATGTTGTTGTGGGTTGATGTTATTTTTATAAATTTATTTTCAATAAATGTGACATGTTTAGCTTTTATGCAATTAGTAAGATTGTTGGGGTCTAACAGTCTATATCCTTTTGTATCATTACAGTAGCCAACAAAGATGCAAGGTTTTGCTTTTGGATCAAGTTTCTTTCTTTTTTCAATTTTTACATAGGCTAAGCAACCAAATATTCGAAAATGACTTACATCAATTTTTTTATTTGTCCATTTCTCTTCTGGTGTGACTCCTTTCACTGCAATTGTTGGAGACCTGTTTTTGAGATACACCGCTGTATTGACTGCCTCGGCCCAAAACCTTTGTTCTAGTCCAGCATCTTGCAGCATGCACCTTGCCTTTTCCACTATTGTCCGGTTGGCCCGTTCTGCTACACCATTCTGTTGAGGGCAATATGGAACAGTAGTTTGATGTTTTATGCCACTTTCTTTGAGAAAATTCTGAAATTGGGAGTTTATGTATTCCCCCCCATTGTCACTTCGTATTTGTTTTATTTTCTTATTTTTTTCATTTTCAACCATTACTTTAAATTGTTTGAAAACCTCAAAAAATTCTTGTTTAGACTTAAGAAAATAAATAAAAGTTTTTCTAGTGTAGTCATCAATGAACGTACAGAAATATTTAGCCCCACCCCATGATGACACAGGCATGGGTCCACATAAGTCCGTGTGGATGAGTTCTAGGACTTCTTCCGCCCTCGTGTATGACCTTTTTGGAAAAGGTAACTTACTTACTTTTCCTTCAATGCAAGCTATACAAGGCTGAAAATTTTTACTACTTTTATTAGAGTATTTTAAACCATTTACCATACCTTTCTGTAGTAATCCCATACTCCTCAAATTTAAGTGTCCCAGTCGCTGATGCCATACCTGTTGTGTTACTTCTTGACCTTGTGAATTATTTTTGTATTCACCCTCCATGTCAGATGCTGTTGCTTGATGAGTCATCTCATTTGTTTTCATTTCCAAGCACAGAGGCAGAGACACGGTGTCTAGTTGATACATATCATGTACTAGAGACGCTGTGGCCAATACTTCATCGTCATCATATACAACACAACCTTCAGCACTGAACGATACTTTATAGCCCTTTTTAACCATAGCACTTACAGATAAAAGATTAGCGGACAAATTAGGCACATAATAAACATTATTAATAATTCTTTGACAGTCTTTAAGGTTTACTTGTACGCTTCCTTGTCCACCTGTAGACAGTTTTTCACCATTTGCCACACTCACTTGAATATGTCCCACCTCCTTGAAGTCTTTCATTATGTTTTTGTTGTTACACATATGACTGGATGCCCCACTATCAATGTACCATACATCATTTTTAATGTTAACAGAAAGTGCTGTCAGAAGAGCTTTTGGTGAACTCTTCCAAATCTTCTTGTCCTCATTCCTGTTTCTGGGACAGTCTTTGAAAATATGTCCTAATTTTTGACATTTAAAACATCTTGGCGGCTTCCTCACAGTAAATGCAGCAGCTGTCTCATTTTTATCTCGACGTTGATATTCTTGTAATAATTTTCCTTTAACCACATCACTGGAGAGTTTTATATTGGAATTCTCCAGCGCCATTATGAGTGGGTCATAATCACTAGTCAACCCGCTGAGCATGATTACGGCTACAAAATCATCATCCAAAGGCGCTCCAATATCTAGTAACTGCTGTGTTAACTCTGAGATTTGTGTCAGATAACTTTCCATGTCCGGATATTCCGACAGTGTCGTTGCAAAGAGCATTCTGAGCAACCCTAGTCTACGACACAAACCTTTGTCTTCATATGCTTTTTCTAAGTTTTTCCATGCTTCATGTGCTGTCTGAGCATTTCTTAAATGCGCAAATGTCTTGGGTAATACCGAGAGGCAAAGTCTTGCAAGTGCCTTTTGTTGTTTTTTTCTTGTCTGCCAGAGATTCATTTTCAACACATTCCCACAGATCCTCGTGTATGAGTACCATCTTCATTAAAAACTTCCATTGGCTGTAGTTTTCTAAGCCCCGCAGTTTTTCTATGGGAATAGCACTTGTAGATGAAACTAAATTGCCGGTATTAATCATTGTTTCAGAGTGAACCGTTGTTTCGGTATCCGTGACTTTGTCCTTTGACATGATTTTTAGGTTAAATTTTGAAAAACGATAATGCAGTGGAATTTAATGAAATATATACTTGTGTGAATAGCTTTTCTAATTCTGGGCCCATAACCTGATGGGTTATGGACAAAAACACAGAATTAAGGAAGATTAACTTAGATTTTATTTTATAACAAAATGAGCACAACAAGTTACGTAGACAGAGAGAGCGAGAGAGAGATGGGTATATGGTACCCCTGTGCAAGACGTCACTATGACAGTGACATTAGAGCATTGGTTTATAAATACTTATTCCAACACAGAAGACAAAATGTTCCGGAAATTTGTGTTTTTCTAGAGCTGAAGACACAAGACGAGTGGCAAAGTCCTACACACGCGGTGTGGGATATTTGGTCTTTAATTTTACATAACTTTAGGAGTGTCGTCTCTTCACCTTTATCGTGTTTAGGTTGGAGCTATATTTAAGGGGCAAAGCAGGTGGAAAAGGCTTGTCAAAGATAGGGTACAGACGCCAGACTAGCTTGAATAAAAGATGGCGCATCAGAATTAAAAAAAAACAGCGCGTTATGGGCAGTTCTTGTTGTGGCGCCTGCGCCTTATCCTGTATAGTCTAGTAATAGTGAGTTGTCTGGAGGAAATCGCTTTTAGCAAAAAGGTCGACTATTGCATGAATTTCAATTAAATTGTACTTTCAATTGTATTATATACTTAACGTATTATTCATAAAGATGCCGTAGGTTTAAGGTAGCTTTACTGGAGGTCTACTTCTCTGATTTGTTGTATGGTAAATACGTGACATCCAGTCTAAGTTAACATGCGTCAAATAACTAAATTGCTCTTTAACGTTTTATGAATAACAGGGTAAGTATCTTATTTGTGTGTAATATAGTGTATTATATTCATTTCTAAAATTAATGATATATTGAAGACTCACCTTAGTGTTGAAAGAGTGCGTAGAGAGGAAGGAGCAGAGTAACAACACAGCTGCCAGCCAGGGCGCGGGCGCGCTCCCTGTCAGCTCCATTGTGCCCTGGGGGAGAATAGAGAACAACTCCGTTACACAAAAGCTGCAATGTAGAGTTAACACCGCAGTGTACTCAAGTTGTAGAGCTAAAACTTAAGCATGATCTGATAAAGACTAATTCAAACGTCTCTTGATTTAGTTAATACAGGGTGTGTCTGATAAGGAGGTAAATTGTAATAGGATTCAGCTCACCATAGTTTCCTTTGGCAATACAAAAACATGGTTCGGAATCCAAAAACAAAAATCAGCATTGACCCCATCATTTGTACCGAACAGATTTTTTTTTAGATTTTGAGTCCCTTGGAAAGTTGGGAGAGTTTCCCCTTGGAAAAGTTGTGGTATGGTGAACTTTAGCCAACCGCCCAGTACATTCATAATATGATGTAAAAATTTAAATTTAATACTTTTTACCTATGTACTCTATTATGTTACAGCGAACTAAGGGAGACTTCCCAAAAGTAGCACTCTGTATTCTTGGTGAAAGGGATATTAAGTAGTGAGTAAAAATTGATTGAGAGGAATCAAACTTAATCTTAAAAGGTTTGGTATTTGTATATTTGTTGTTACATCATCATATACCCAAAGATTTCAACTAGTAATTAGATGACTGAGTGCGAATTAGCTAAAAACTAATGTTAAACATTGATTTGAACAGATTTTGACAAAGAAAGTAAACATTTTACAATGATTTAGGCCTTCTTGCAGATTCCCCTCACGAACCGATTTCTCGGCTGCACAATGAATATAATACTGCGCCTTTCTCAGTGTGCACGGAATTATAACCTCTAACTTTCTTCATGGTATTGTCAGAAAAAGAAATGAAAAACATGTTCTTGACTTGAAGCCTAAAAATTAAGTAAACTACCAAACATATTAGAATAGTCGGCACGGTAGTACGGCATTTCAATATGGAAATGTTTCTTATATTAAAGGAATTAAAGTTGAAATAATTTTATACGCAGTGCATCTACCTATGCTACGGCTACAGTAATGGTCTCCGAAAATATAAATAGATATCCCTAAAAATCCATGTTTACGGACGCATGCATACGGATACCGTCTTAGGCCTCCTTTACGAAGACGCGGCGCGTTGTGCGGGCCGTCTCTGCACGTGCGGCTCTGCGGGCTTCGCCGCGGGCGACGCTGCGGGCACCGCGGCGGGAGCCGACGCGTTTCCTAATACGATATCGAAAATAGGCCTATTTTTTGTTCTTGAAGCGTTTAACGACGCGGGCATCGCCTCGGCAGTGCACGCGTCGGCGCACGCCAACGCGTCTCCGTAAACGGTCTCATATATTGCTATACGTTTGATTTAATCGCAGCACGCCCCGCACGACGTCCCGCGCAACGCCCCGCGTGCTCCTAAATGCAGCACATTAATGTACATTACCCCACATTACCTTATTTACAGATATAACATTACTTCTGCATAATAAATAATCAAAAACAAAAAGTTTATATAATTTACTGACTACGATTTTATAAAATTGGAAGAAGGAATCTTTCTTACGAAAAAAAAAAACTTGATGCACGAAAGAGCAATTTATAATACGCTGTTCGCAATTTGTAATGCATCGAAAAATTACCGAAACAAACTCAAAGACCCGATACGAGCACCGCCCACTCATAAATTGTCATGATTATATCACAATAAAGGTATCAAAATTTAAATTAGGCTGTACATGAAAACTCTTTGCCACAGGATGCCGCGTGAAAAAAAAAGTAAAAGAAAGCGCGCGTAATAGCGTCAAACAGCGGGGTAAGCGTTCGGAATGGTGTTACTTTGTATTATTATTGCATAACGGAAAGGACCATTTCCCTCAGAAAAACCGATCGTATTGATCGTATATGTTATTAACATTTTAGTGCATAAGGTCAAAGAACATATAATAATATATCGCGGCTTAAAAGCAAAGAGCCGCAGGGGGTGCCGAGTGTTGATTCGCCTTACCTCGACTTGACAGTAAAAAATATACCCTGCAAGGGTTCATGGTTATAAGAGACTGTTTTTATAATATTTGTATTGCAATGCAATCAGTATTAGGTGTATAAACCTGAAAAAAGATGCAATGAACCCATAACTCAAATATTTAAATGATTATTTATGTTTTTGTGGTGCTAATGAAAACTCTTTTTTGTAGTTTAACAGAAACTTACTAAGTAAAACGTACGTTTAAATCAGAGTTTAAAACGTTTCCCTGAAATTAAGCGGCGTAGGAGATACCGAGAAAATAACATTTTAACCTTTATATCTAAAATTCTAAGGCACAAGGAGGATCAATCGCGTCGCGAAGCGAGCAATCTCGGAATATATGCCACGCTTTGACAGTTGTGCGCTGGGGTTATATTTTGTAGCTGAATAAGTAGAAGACGCTCCACCGACAAGAGCCTAGCTCTTAAATTTAAAGAAGAAGAAGAAGCTGAATAAAATTCACTATCAAAATTTGTATCTACTAAGAGTAGGTATAATTTTTCATAATAATTTCCAACCGGCGCAAACAGTTACATAGAGCAGAAATAATATGTTTTTATATTTTATACAAATAAGTACATATATATACATATTTTGTAAGAATAATGGTTATTAGTCAAGTTCGTGTCAACAAAATTTGGCATAACTATGATTAATTGATGAGTAAAAGATATTTCCAATAGTTGCTTAGTGTATAGGTCAATACCGGATTATTTGTAAATAATATTAAGAAGTTTTGAAATGTACTGTGATCGATGAACCTGCAAGTAACGTCAAACGTTTATGAAATGGTTAAAATTCACAAGTATAAAGAACTTGACGAGATCTTTTCAGTTTGGCCGACCTTTCACCTTGTCGATGTGAACTTCAATGTATTTTGCATCTACAAATCAATTAATAATATTATTTTTTAAAGTTAGGACAAAGGAAAAAGGACGCTATTGGGAAAGAAAAATTTCCTGACGATAATTTTGAAATTTTTAAAGTTGCTACTCTACATAAAGCAGAGTTCATAAGTTCAATTAGTTATTTTTGATTACATATTTTTTTAAAGAAACTCAATTATCTATCTTCTATCTTATATTATAAAAATGAATCGCAAAATGTGTTGGTAAGCGCATAACTCAACAACGCCTGGACCAATTTTACCAATTCTTTTTTTTAAATGTTCGTTGAAATCCAAGGATGGTTTTTAAGTTGAATAAATACCGGGAAAGCAACAAAGTATTACGTTAGGCGGTAGGAAGTTCGCCGGGTCCACTAGTTATTCATAAAATTTCTAAAATCTTGAAATTGACCTTTTATTTGACCATATCATCGGCAGTTTAGTGACATGACAACTACACAGTGTGCGACTTCCGTTCGCTATTTATAGTCAAAAATAGGGTAATGAGTTGAGTCTATCTAACTTTTTTGCGATAGCAACATTCTTTACAAATTAAAATAATTGAATTACTTAACCAACTTTAATTTATGTGTGATAAGCATTTTTTTTAACTTTGAATGCTTTTTTACATTTGCTGACTTTTGTTGTAAATATTATTTTTATTGCAATGCAACCATTTGACACGGCTGCGAATCAATCTCACCCGAAAGACGTCCGACGTAGACTGCTGAACATAAGCCTCTCCAACAGATCGCCATAATGACCTTTTGGGATCCCACTACTGCAACCTTCACACGTATACTGACCACCTTGTAAGGGTCTGCCTACTATTCAACTCGAAAACGATTCGGCCCCGTGACTAACTGGTTTTCGAGCTATATGTGCCCTTTTTTATGTAACGGGGGGAAATGCCTATCGCATTTCCCAACGCTCGAGGGAACGTCGGGGGTATGTGGGGCTCGCACCCACTAAAACCCCCCGGCAGCCGTCTTGGCGCTTTTGGGAAGGACCCCGGGAACCACGCATTATTAGCGTCCGAAGTTTTATCCACGCTCAGCTGCTATCAGCTTTGTGCTCGGGGAAAAAAAAAAAAAAAGGGCATGTTCTTCCCTCCCCGGCTCGCCTTTGGAGCTGCGGCGGCACAGTTCCACAAGCTGTGCCGCCGCCCATCTTGGGGCCGTTTTATGAGTGTGTCGGACCCCTTTTACGACAGGCAGGGTATACCGTAGACCTATTCTTACGCCCGGACCTACAGGGCTTAAGTTATGTGCCCTGCCCATTTCTGCAGCTGCGTATATCTAGATTTAAATTTCATTGGGGTTACATACGTCTTTTTTTAACCGACAAAAAACAAAAAGGAGGAGGTTCTCAATTCGTCGCGTATATATTTTTTTTTTTTTATGTATGATCACGCATAACTTTTTACTGTGTGGACCGATTTTGATATTTCTTTTTTTAATCGACAGGGTATACCTTGAAGTTGGTCCCATAAAAATTTGGAAATAAAATTCCCACCCTAATGGTGGGAAAAAAGGGGTAACTTTTTGGTCGGCGGGTCGATTTATCCACTCACAGGTTGCATTTCCGTGTTACATTATAACTTTTGATACCTACTTACAATACCTTTGGAAATGAAATAAAATCAGCCAAAAGACGTCCACTGCTGGACATAGGCCTCCCTCACAAATCGCCTCACCGACCGGTCGTGATCGAACCTCATCCTGTTAGTCCCTCAACCTTCACCAGGTTGTGTGGCCACCTTGTGGGGTGCGACCACCCGGTGAAGTATGATTAGCTGGGGTCAAAAAATTAGCCCAAAAAAAACTGAAAAGCAAAAAATAAAAACTTTTTATAAAAAAATTAAACCGCCGAAAAAACTGAAAAGCATTAAATAATAGGGAAACATTTTCTATTAGGCCTTAATTTACTCACTTCTTAAAGTAATTTTGGATTACTAAGAAATTTTGAGTCGGTGCCACAGAATCAACGAATAAATATCACAAAATTACCTGAAATTCAAAGAAATAACCGAAAAACGTATGCCGCTGCGCATCGCGCTTTTCATAGATAATGAATTAGCTTGTGTGGTGTGGCGCCGACTTAAAATTTCTTGGAAATCCAAAATTACTTTAAGAAGTGAGTAAATTAAGGCCTAATAGAAAATGTTTCCCTATTATTTAATGCTTTTCAGTTTTTTCGGTGGTTTAATTTTTTTATAAAAAGTTTTTTTCATTAATAACATACCTCGCTACCTATCATCATAGATAACAAAGTTTTAAAGAAACTAGTTGTTCAAAGCCGGTTAGATAACGTAATTACAATTAGCGAGTTATGCGCCCACACCGGCATTCCGACAAACGATACGCTTACATAAAGTAATAAAACTAGTGAAGGAATTGGGCCACATTCTGGTAGCACGTGCTTTCAGACACGTCAATGAATACATTTTATATAATACAATAACGCGTCACTCTCAGAGCCCCTAACAAAGTAGAATCTATCCGCATTATTCATAAAGATACAGTAGCTTTACTGGAGTTCTACTTGTCTGGTTTGTTTCATGGTAAATACGTGACATCTATATTCTAACTAAATTTACATACGTCAAATAACTAAAATGCCTGTTTAATTTTTATGAATAACAGGGTGTATCTAGAGTGCCCAAAGAATATTATGTCCACCATAAAAATGTTTTCTGCAGTAGGAATAGAACCAGGATCTCTGAAATATACATCACTGCTGGATATTAAAAAAATAAAATTTACTGCAGGAAATAGACCTCCCCCAGAGAACCACAAGGATAGAGGATGGCCATTATCGGCCTGCACGCTTGATTCATAGTTTGGATATCATAGTATGTACGAAAATGTAGCTGTTACAATTTTTCAACGAAGTACGATTCTGCTCGTTCTTCGAACCTTTTCTTAGTCGCTTTTACCAAAAAGTATTGCACGAGATAGAATAACGGAGGCGGCATAGATTTCTCAAGTTTTATCACTTTCTTCACACGGGTTTTATCCCATATTCAGATTACATTGTTGCTTCTGAAGTAGTTTGGTATACCTCAGAGCTATATAATTTCTTTATTTGATTACCCACTCGAAAGAGCGTTTGAATATTATTGCTATTTAACAATAAACTTGAGTCACAAATTGGTCACAAAAGAACAAGCTGACGCAAAATAATAAAACCAAAATTAACACCTACGTCAAGCTCTTTACACATTTATTACAGAAACCTGAAACATAAAATAAAAGGGCGTGGTTTTTAAGATAACAGTGAGTCAATATTTTATTTAGATTAGATTTGTTTCTAAACTAGCTGAAACGGCCAACTTTGTACCGCCTACTAAAAGTTTAAGTAATATTCTACGTTTTAGACAACCGGGACAATGTAGGATTGTAATAGCAAATGATTTCAATTCAATTCAAATAATTCCAGTAGTATCGGAGCCTGTTCGATTTTCGATTTTAACAAAGAAATAAATCTATAAGTTTTTATAATATTAATGTAGATACTTAAATTAATAGGTCCGTGCCCTATAAGTTATGTCGTAGTGATAACGCGACTAATAGTAAATGACTTCTATAATCAATTTAAATTATGTAATTATGTGTGATTTAACTGATACGGGAAACAAATTTGTCTTCTTTTTTGTTATTTATTGATGTGTACGTAGGTACTATTTAATTTACCTACCTCCCTTATTATGTCATGAAGTTAATTTTATTTTGTATTCATACGTGACAAGGAGCACCAAACCTATAGAGTAGTAATGGGCTCCATCCACACCTGCCTGCTGGCAATAATAATAATTTATTTAAAAATTTGTTACTACAAAAGGCCTCAATAAAACTTTACAATATTTTTATAACTAATTTTACATATAAGTAGGTAAATATCGAGAGAACTTTATAAAAAAAGAATTCTAATTATTGGATTTTATAAAACAAAATTCTATAAAAAAATATTAAATTAAATAAATCAATGAGGGTAAGTTTACACTAGAGAGAATAGTTTAGTTCGTTTTTAGTCTTATTCACGAAGACTGAAGCGTTTGTAAAAGATTCTGATAAAACAGTTTTTTCGCTTTGTACCTATCGTTTTGTTCTATTTCTTGTAATATTTTTGGTAATAATTTAATGCTTGAAATAGACAATTTTAATATTATTTTGTAAGTAATTACGGAATTATTTAGAAATTAGAGGTTACTTTTTATTATAACTTATTCATGTCTGTAATCTGTTTTTTCGTAACAATAACAATATGGTAGCATTAATGATTTGATTTTAGCTTACAAATTCCGATAATATTCAAATGAGTTTATTGAACCTGTCCTAGTCAACTACTTAGTTTAAACTTTAACGTGATCTTTGATATTAAGTCATATTTAATCATGGGTTTTTTTAAATAGTAGGTAGCTACTTATGTTATTACATTACTATACTAACATTTATTTAACAAGTGATAAAAATTTTAAATTTACCTGTATAAGCCACGCACGTTAGGAAAATATTTATAAAACCATAACAAACATCATGCTCTCTCGCTCAGACATATCCATTCTGAGGGAGTCCACATGAAGTTGTCATGGTTTTTTTTTTTTTTTTTTATGTGCACGAGTTATATAATAATAATATTATTTAACCTATCAGCCATCATAATGTGAGTTATGGCAAATTCAACCTATAAAGTTTTTCCTTTTGGTTATATCTGGGAGAGCCCAATGTTCAGAAGTGTATTTATTTCCTACTGAGAAAAGAATGAAGATATTTATAGATTCGACTTATAAAATGGGGGTAACAGCAAACACACCGAAAAGGATTCTAAAATTAAAAATATTATTCTACTCAGAATAAATTTACCTACCAAAATCAATCAAAGGCTGCATGCATAAAATCATTGACCAAGTACTAATTATAGAGGTAGATAAATCTGTATAACATTTTACATTCATTCTTTCCTGTTGTACTAATACAAAAAGACTGAGGTCGATGTACCGACAACTTGGAAAAGGACAATGTCTTTTCTCAGAATCTTGCCGCTACAATTTTATATGGCCAAGCAAGTGTCCGTTTAGTCCTTTATGAATCTTCTTCTTCTAAATATATAAAACTCAAAGGTGACTGATTGACTGACATAGTGATCTATCACGCACAGGCCAAACCACTGGACGGATCGGGCTGAAAATTGGCATGCAGGTGGATGTTATGACGTAGGCATCCGCTAAGAAAGGATTTTGATCAATTCTAGCCCCAAGGGGATAAAATAGGAGATGAAAGATTGCATGAAACTTTTCATTTTTAATCAGATTTGGCTTAGACTTTGCGTGCATATAGCTACTATGGCGTAGGCACCCCCTAAGAAAGAATTTTGATAAATTCCACTCCTAAGGGGCTAAAATAGAGGATGAAAGTTTGAAGCGAAGCCGCGGGCAAATTCTAGTTAGATATTTATTATGTTAGGGATGTACGCTTTGGATCAGAGTCCCAGATTTATATCAAGCCAGGGCATTAGGTATTCTGTGCCTGGACTTATAATGGAATGATGGGTATTCATGTTGTCTATTTGAGTGTGTTATGGAAACCCTAAAACCAGTTTTTTTAATACTAGTATTTAATTAACAATTTTAAATTGAATACGCGCTACTACGCTATACGTATTAATCCATACATGATTTCCTCTGGTTTCACTTTCTACAAGGCTAGTTGTTCTGAACACAGCTGCTTTTTAGCCTACGGAACCCTCAAAAACTGTCGCGTCCAGCATTTGTTTCCGTGTTCTGTTGTGTTGTGCCAGACCGGTTCGTAATGGGGCCATCGGGAAAATGTATGTTCCTTTAAACTTGGCTTGCATTTATCGTTTTGTTTCGTACCGTGTTTTGAGGAAGGACTGAATGGAGCAGCATCAGCCGCAGTTATTGTTATTTACCTACGAAAAGCTGTAATTATTGGGTAGTATTAATTTAGACGTTATCTCCATTTAATGCAATCTATTTTGCCAAATATTTTTTAAACAATCCAATAAATTGTTAATTATTAAAAATACCTATAATGATACTTAAGAATTATTATATTTTCTTAAAGCTACCATAAAAAATCTTCAATCTTAGCCCCGCCACACCGCGCCAGATGCGCTGGGTCTTTAAGTTAAAGAGATTGTCGTTTATCTATTAGAAAAATTTAAAATTATTCAAGTCTTGTTATTTATTTTTATTCTTTACTTTTTTATTATTATTACCAATCCTATATCCAGCAACCACAGACCGTAAGCCAGCCAGTTATTCATTGTTTGCGTCGTGTAAGTAATGCATGCTGCACGCCTCCGGAGTCGGGGACAATGCATGCGTCAGATCAAGTTATCAGGGATTGAACGTCTTTGTCGAGGTTCCGTGCAAGTTATACTCTTATTGCTTCAATTGTAAACTCGTGTTCTTTATTATTATCTAACTAGAGGCTGCCCCGCGGTTTTTCCCGCGCAGATTTCTCATAAACACAAAATTCCCGTATTCTCCCGTTCCCGTGAGAATTTCGGGAAATCCCTTCTTAGTGCTCATCTACACTCCCTAAGGAACCTACATGCAAAATTTCAGCCCGCTACGCCCAGTAGTTTCGGCTCTGCGTTGTCTGTCAGTCAGTCAGTCAGTCAGTCAGTCAGTCAGTCAGTCAGTAACGGAAGAGTTTTATATATATTGATAGCTGCTCTGTCTCAAAGAAAAAAAACATCAACACAAAACACATCTAACATCTAATACCATATCGGTTAACTGTGCTTTATCAAAACAAATTATAATTTTACTAATGCCGCGAATTACCGTGTAATTGGACGTAAAAAAAAAAACAAAGCCTAATAAAATAATTGTAGGAAAGATGTACGTCACGTTTCCGTTTTCACTCTCGTTGCTGCGCGTGAGCGCGCAAGCTTTGATTTTTTATTGAGCGCGTCACGCACATTATTTGGGTTATAGAACTTATGGATCGTTCTGCCTTTGCCTTGCTAGCCCAATAAAAGTGACAAATATTTAAATTGTGATGAGCTTAATTAATGCATTTGTATTGTACGAGTGTTGATCTGCGTATATTTATTCATTTATATATTCTATTTAATTACCTCTAGAAATTACTTACATAGTGCTGACACATACGTCAGACAAAAAGTCAGCTTGACCTGACTTTTTACATAAAGTAAAGTAAAAGTAAAAAATGATTTATTCAATACAGGATACAAGATATCGCTTATTGAAAGTCAATTAGACTAATCTAATTAATATTGATACCTTATTTCGTAAAGTATCCTATACTGATAGAGGCGAGGTAGTTCAGGGTGCCCAGTAATTGGCTCAGGCAAACAATGTTTGCCTTGCCTTACGACAATGGTCGCCTGGAGACGCCCCCAAACGAGCCCTCCTCTGTCAAATGATTCTACTCCCTTTCGCAATGATTTTACAGCGTAGAGAAGAAAGGGGTAACAAACTCTACTTTACAATTTCTCTCTTTTTTTTTTTTTTTTGTTCTTATATATGTGACATTACAATTCAATTTACAATACAAAGAACATAAATTAATAAGATTTAAAGTACATACATGAAATAATGAAAATATCGTGCAGAGCTAGACTACTTCCATGCGTCTTTGTCGTTTTCATAATCATCAACATTGTAATAAGCTTTCTTAATCAAACCTTTTTTGATACGAGTTTTAAACTCATTATCATTCAGGATCAAAATCTCTTCTGGGATCTTGTTATAAAATCTTACTTCGTTTCCTATAAAGCATTTGTTTGTCCGTTTTAGTCTGTTCTGTGGAATACTTAGTTTGTTTTTGCTACGCGTTCTAAGGTCTTTAATTTTATCACATTTTTTATCAAACACATGTAAGTTTTTACGAGTAAACATAATAATTTCAAAGACGTACTGGGACGGAAGCGTCAAAATATCAATTTCTTTGAATTTTTGTCTGAGGGACTCGCGAGCTTTAAGCTGATAAATGTTTCTAATTGCGCGTTTTTGTAGTATAAAAATGACGTTAATATCTGCAGCTCTTCCCCATAGAAGCAAGCCATAGGTCATTAAGCTATGAAAGTAACTGAAATACACAAGTCTCGCGGTAGAAACATCAGTTAATTTTCTGATTTTCCAGATTGCGTACGCAGCCGAACTGAGCCTTGCCGCAAGATTTGAGATATGGGGGCCCCACTGAAGTTTCGAATCTAGAGTGATACCAAGGAATACAGTTTGATTTACCAGATTAAGCTTGTTATTGTCCAAATGTATGTCTGTATCATAAGCAGTCACATTTGGCAAGGAAAACTTAATGCAATTAGTTTTCTTTGCGTTCAAAAGTAAATTATTAGAAGTAAACCATTGAGAAATCTCCACTAATGTTTTGTTTATATCTAAGTTGAGTGAGTCACCTCGTTTAACTTTAAATGTTAAAGAGGTGTCGTCCGCAAAGAGGACAACATCAGTAAGATTATCTAACATGTAAGGGAGATCATTTATGTAGACTAGGAACAGGAAAGGCCCCAATATCGATCCCTGAGGTACACCAATCTTGATAGGACAACCTGCAGACACCGCACCACCCACGTCCACTCGTTGGTCGCGATCAGTAAGATAAGAGGCAAGTAGATCAAGTGATTTATCAATTAAGCCATAGTGCTGTAATTTAAGTAGCAAAGTCTCATGATCAACGCAGTCAAAAGCCTTCGAGAGGTCACAGAAAACCCCAATAGCATCGTGAGAATCCTCCCAGGCTCCATAGACATCGCTGATGAGTTTGTGACCTGCGTCTAAGGTAGACCGCCCTTTCCTAAAACCAAATTGATTTTTGTGTAGGAAGTTATTGACTGAGAAGTGAGACGCTAATTGTGCAAGAATAAGTTTTTCAAATATTTTACTTAAGGCTGGAAGAACCGCGATTGGTCTATAATCAGTGGGGTTTTCGGTATTTCCAGATTTAAAAATTGGAATGATTTTGCTGTACTTCAATAAATTTGGAAAAATGCCTTTTTCGATACAAGAGTTAAAAATTAATGCTAGATGAGGCGCTATTAGTGTTATAACAGGTTGAAGTACTTTAATTGATATCCCCCATAAGTCTTCTGTCTTTTTTAAATTGAGTTCCTTAAATATCTTAATAATGCATTGCGGTCCAACATGGCGAAACGTGAGTGGAGGCGGGGCGATGTCAACATGTTCCTTAAGTATAGATTCCGCGGCGCTGGCAGATGCGTTAAGGTCTTTAGTGGTTTGAAATGGGATGTTAGCAAAGAATGATTCGAATTCATTCGCAATTTCCGACTTATCTGTTACGACTTTACCATTTAAGTTTAAAGCTTGAATGCTTTCCTTACCGTTAGCTTTACCAGTTTCTTTATTAATAATACGCCAGACAGTTTTACTTTTATTTTTCGAATTTCTAATTTTATTATTTAAATTAATAGATTTAGCTTTGGTGCAAACTATCTTAAACAATTTAGAATAACTCCTAACATGTTCAAGAAATGAAGGGTCTTGATCAAAAGTTTTCCTATCATATAACTCATATAGGGCATCTCTGCTTTTCCTAATTCCCGGCGTCGCCCAAGTACTAAAATTTGAATTTTTATTACTGCAAACTTTTTTGAATTTAAATATAAGATCGAATTCAATCCGTATCGCGGAAAATAACTCTTGATATAGTGTATTGGGATCATCTGCCTCAAAGCTCAGCAAGGCAAGGCGCATCTGAAGACTATGATAAAATCTTTCCATACGACTTTGGTTCATTGGCCTATAAACTAACAAGTTTTCTTTTTCTTGTTCAACTGTGTACAATAAAACATTTAGACCCTTATGATCTGACCTTAAAGAAGTTAACAATGATTTTTTGAAGTAATTACCGTTCATTGCTATGTTATCTAAACAAGTTGCAGACGTACCCGCTATTCTAGTGGGTTCGTTGAACAAAAACTTAAAATTAAAAGACTGGAATAGGCCTAATAGAGTGGTCCTTTGGGTCGTGTCTGTAAGTAAGTCAACATTGAAATCTCCACAAATGACTACTGTTTTATTTGAACAGCTTACTTTACCCAGTACGTCTTCCATTGCAGTTACAAAATTATCGAAGTTGGAAGAAATGGGAGGACGGTACACACATAGAATTATATAGCGGTCTAGCTCTGCACACGCAACCTCACAGGTGCTTTCAACTGAAAGTTTGACAAAGTCCTTTCGCTCTTTAACTTTATTAATATTTCTAGTTAATATAAGGCAACCACCTCCATTTGAGAGATTCCTGTTAAATACACTTGTTACTTTAAAATCTAGGAGACTAAAGTTCATTTTGTGTGGTTGTAACCATGTTTCTGTCAGACAAAGAATATCACATTTAAAATCTTCTAGGAAAATTTCAATTTCTAAAATTTTGCCAGAGAAGCGATTTATGTTCTGGTGAATTAGACTAAGTGTACAAGGCTGCTTCTCTGTTGTCTGGCTATGGAGTTTAAAAAACTCCTTGTTTGTAAATGTTTGTTAGAATTACTACTAACCGTCGGGTCCTTAACTAAATCTATCGACTTACCCACAATAGTGGTTGGGTCACTTATATTGTACGCTAAAAGACTAGCAAGATGTCTCCTACAACTAGATTTTAGATATATTTTATCTACGTGTATATAAAAGTTCCTAATGAATTTATTTATGTCAAATAATAATATTTTGTCTCTATGACGAAAGGTCAAATTATACATTAAAATATTTAGGCTATGGATTTTATTATTAAGTTCTACGGAGTTATAATTTGAGAACGGAAAATAACAAATAATAATTTTCCCTGTTCCCATGTCGCAATTTTCTATTTTTAATAATAATGAACTAAAGAAATTTATAATGTCCTTCTTACACGTGTTGGAACTTTCACCTAGTAAAAGAATCTTAGTAACATTTTTTTCCCAATCATTGACTAAAAGTTTATTTGTAATATAATTAAAATTACGACCAGGAAAGCAATTATTACATACTGCTTGCTTTAAATTGTAGTTAAGTAATTTACCTACACCTAGTCCTAATCTATCTGAGTAAACTACGGAACGGGGGGGCGGTGCGGGACCCGCGCGGGCGGCCGGCGTTCCGCTCGCCACCGTCGCTGCCGCCGCGGGGGTGCTGGGCGCTTCATCCGGCGCCGTCGTCGATTCCGCCGCGGCGGAGCCCGGCGCTCCGCCCGCCACTGTCGCTGCCGCCGCGGGGGAGCCCGGCGGCGCTCTGCCAGTCGCTGCCGCGGGGGATTCCGGCGCTACGCCCGTAGTTGCCGTCGCCGCGCGGGGCGCCCGAGAGCGCTCCGGCGAGCCTCGCTGCACCCTCGCGGGAGCAGGGGGTTCCCGCCGCCTGGCCGCTGCCGCCGCCCTCCTGCGCGCCCTTCTTGATCGTCGTGTTCCCTCTGCCGCGTCTGATGGTTGATCTGTAGCGGCGCGCACACTCGCCGCCACCGGCGCATGGCTCTGGTCCGGTGCGGTAGCTGCTTGCGCGGCCGCCGATGGCGCGGGCGGTGTGGCAGACGGCGCGGGTGACGTGGGAGGGCACGCAGGCGGTGTGGGAGACGGCGCGGCAGGACGGGCGCGCGCCGCCAGCGCGGAGGCCGCGAGCCGCTTGGCCGCGGCGCGGGAGAGCGGCGTGAGCGCGGGCACGGCGCGGCGCGCCCCCGCAGCCCCCGCCGCCCCCGCAGCCCGCCCAGGAGGAGCTCCAGGCGTGGAGAGGCCCGGCTGTGTGTTCGTGTGCTGTTGCACATAATCTTGTTTAAAAAAACAATGATTTTATATATGTACCAACTCTGAAAGTTGATTGGTCTTTGTTACTAGCAATTGACGTAGTATTTTAATCGAATTATTACAAAAATAATTATTTTATAAAAATATACTCTTAAACTAATAAACCAATCGGTATTCAACTATAAAATATACTTAGAGTAAAACGTGATATTTTTTAATTGTTTCAAAAAACACAATTAAGTATAGGTACACATAAGCCAATACACACAGATAGGAAAAATATACAAGTGGATCTATTCTATTCTATTACGGCGGTAGTCAAAGTCCTGATACGGATTGGACGTAATATCGGACGTTTTTCCATACCTTTAAATAGGTTCACTTCAGTATCACCAATTTCAGTAGACACGATTTTTAAACTTACCTGTAAAAAACAAAAGAAAACATTAATATCATTTATCAAATGTCTTTAAAACGAAAACTTTTTTTTGCTACTGGCGTACTGGCTATACAACATTTCGTGATTTTTATTCTCTAATTGGAAATGATCAAAATAAAAATAAATCATAAAAAAACTTATTTCTCCAAGCCTTCCGATTCAGCACAGAGTTTATATTAAAAAGAAATAGTATATTTTATAGTATTGAGTTAAATGATTTGCCGTGTGGTGGATGCATGTAACACCACCACCCTTTGTCCTCTTATGGGTTTAGTTTATGGCGTCTAAGAGCATATCCTAAGGACGGGCAACAGCTTCCATGATTGCAAAACTTCAAGACACATATTGCGATCGCCAAGCCGCCTGCCCCAAAATATGTTTGTTCTTCTGGAGATCTAAGGGGGAGGCCTATGACCAACAGTTTATGTCTTCTTGCTGAGTAGATGATGAGATGTATAATTACACAAAAATTAGCTTTTAGATCAAACGTACAACATTTAATAAAAACAAATTAATTAATTACGTTAAAAAAGTAACTGAACCCCCGTTGATGTCTTTTGCTTGAAAGAAGGGCGTTGTATTTTCCCGTAGTTGATTTTATCTGCATCCGTGCACTGAAGTTGAGAAATAACTTTTATTTAGTTTTATTAATTATTTAAAAATTATAGATTCTATATTTTACTTATAATTCTTTATTTTCGTTTTGTAATTTACTAAAAATATTTTTTTAACATCTTGTATAATTTATACTGATGGCAAAAGAAAAATATAACTAAAATACGTCTTAATTATTATTTTATTTTTTACAAAAAACGAAACCCGCCTTCAATAAACTGACACATACATCAACTGAGCGCTTTCCCTTTTTCTAAGTCGGTTAAAATAGGTACTAAAACCTTCTCCTG
Organism: Euspilapteryx auroguttella; assembly: GCA_951802225.1. NCBI lineage: Eukaryota > Metazoa > Arthropoda > Insecta > Lepidoptera > Gracillariidae > Euspilapteryx > Euspilapteryx auroguttella. Next base: position 4,060,301 of record OX637664.1, on the reverse strand, counting down.
AATGTAACAAACACTTATCTGAAAACCGCATCAAGATCGGTTCATTCAAACGCGAGATAATCGCGGACAAACATACTCTTCTAGCGATTAGGTTATTTAACTAAACTATAATCCGATTAACGCGACACATGACCATATCGCCCGATTGATGGTCGCCTTTTTCTAATATGGCAATAATATCGTCTTAAAATATCCATCCATAATCCATTCCCAATTACGTAATAACGTTTTCTCTAAAGCACCTTCAGAACATCCTTTAGTGTAGGTCAGTCGGTTTGTTTGTGAGTTTGTACGAGAACTAGGCAAAAGGTCACAAAGTATTGTTTAGTCAAATAATTTCACGGTTGACTGACAATTACTTGCTTAGTGACTTTTGTGATCGTGCTTCAAGTTAACTTTGTTTTTTTTTATGGTTCTTGCCCATTTTGAACTTAAATAATACTTAGGTAATCTGTGCTGTCTGTGTGTCTGTCAGAGAATTAGCGGCGGTTTCCTTACTCTGAGCAGAGAATAGTGATATACTGTATTGAACTGAACACTCGAGTAGGCCTCTGTTATACGGTCACATAAAGAAGGTTGCTTTTTTTGTACTGAGTATTTTCTCTTGGTGTATTTAACAAAATCAGGTCCTCTTAGAGCCCCAGTAAATTTTAATAAAAAGGCAATTTAGAAAATAAAAAGATGATGATTTTAATAAATAAAGTTTACAAAAAAAATATGGTTATTTTATTTAATAATTACGAGTGAATTAACAGAAAGATATCAATTAAATTAAAACAAATCTATGATATCATAAAGTCAAATTATATTAAAACATAAAACATTCATTAAAACTCTTGAAAATAGCTTATTTTATTTACTAATAACCATCAACAAAACACTATCTTGTTTGTTTCTAACATTTACAAGGAGTCGTTCTCAGAATAAATGTAACTCAATTACGATTTCAGAGTAAAATCTATGAAATCACTTTACTTGCGTTTATTTATTTATTACTTTGCTTTTACGATTTTATGATTACCAGATATACAATAACAAGTATATTGGTCACCCGCGCTTCTTATTTAATATTGAACCTGCTGTCCCGCGGTTTCGACCGCGCAGATTTCTCATAAACACTTTTAAATCCATATTTATCCCGTTCCCATGGGAATTTCGGGAAAATATTCCATAGTGCACTACACTCCCCAAGAAACCTACGTGCAAAATTTCAACTCGCTACACCGAGTAGTTCGGCTCTGCGTTGTCAGTCAGTCAGTCAGTCAGTCAGAAACGAAAGATTGTTTTGTATATATTGATTTGGAATTTGGACTTACTGCCCAGTAATAGGCCACATAAATAAAGAGGAACTCATTTTGTTCAACTATCGTTTATCTTACTAACTTATTGCTTTAGGCGAACGAAAGGTATATTGCTTTATCCGGTCTTTCAGGGCCACAGGAGATGAGCCCCAAACCCACAAATTCCGTTCCAGTGCGATTTAAAAGAAACGATGTTCATACCAATTTTCAGCCATATCGGATCAGTAGTTTAGGATTCTCTAGTCTGTGGTTTAGGTGGCATTACATAACACACTGACAGGCAGAGTTGTGGATTGATTCAATTTGTGATACGACCTTCATATAAAATTTTCATGAATCAAGTACTTAAATAAGTATAGCCACGGAACATTTTTACAATCTCTCATTTCGCAAATACAAATTAAAGTTAAAACTCTATTTCAGCTGCAAATTAGTGGGTTACAAGTCTCACTGTTTAGAAAGCGCACTAAAATTAATTAAAATGCAATTTTGCCGCGTTTATTTCGCCTCAGTTGCGTCATGGCGCGAAAATAGTCTCTGCCGACTTCGTCTGATGAAGTTTAGCAATTAGTTAAAAATATTAATAATCATAATAAATATGGAGAATCATGTCAACATACGTAACACCAAATATGATGCCAGATTTCGTAAGGATTATGATACACTAGTCGACCCAGCGCACTTCGTACCGCCTAACATAGTAACGCACAACATATTAATAAGATAGGCAGTATTTTATTTATTTATTTAAACACACATACACTATCTATTAAGTTCGTCGGTTCAACTAGTCCTCTCATAAACGAACTGTGGCTTCAACTGACAGAAACTGCTCCGTAGCTCAGTTGGCAGTGATGTGGACTGAGAAGCGTGTGCACCCGGGTTCGATTCCCGGGCGGGGCGAATATTGATATGATGAATATCGATGTTTGTTTCCGGTTTGGGTGTGATGTTTGTCTCTGTGTGTGTTTCGGGCACCCTAGATACAGGTTCTTCCTAGTTAGGGGCTCTGAGTGTGATGTGTAATTATTATTATTATTATTAACTAAAATTCTGTCTCTTCAAATAGAAACAGTGAGCAACAACCAGTTAACCGAAAACGACAATAAACAATGCAGCGCACTCTAAAAAGAGACAAGATCAGAGGCGTGTGCGCGTTGCCTAACAATTATAAAGATAAACAATGAGTTTTGAAAGAGACCCGCCGCCGCGCGCCGCTCTCGCTGTCAGTCGCACGATCTTGAGACTGCAGGCCCCTCTCTTGCTGTCTTGCATTTTAAAAAAGGCAATAGGAAGTAGGTACAGAATTTATTTACACTCAGATAAACCTAACTTTATCCGTATCCTGCTTTTCCTGACGTTTAACTTTTATAATACAAAGAACTGTTATCAATTTTCAATATATTACCGCGTCCCTATGTCCGTATGTATGCTTAAATCTTTAAAACTATGCAACAGATTTTCATCAGGTTTTTTTAAATAGATAAAGTGGTTCAATAGGATGGTTTATAAGTAATGTACATGCACAATATAGATATGTTTTAAGCGTCACAAAGTTCGCCGGGTCGACTAGTAAGTAATTCATCGTAGAAACCGCGCTGCCAATGATAGGTAAAAATATTATTGCAAAGTACTTTATTGCAAACAATGAATGAATTAATCTATGCCATTATTGGGTGGTTTTCTTAGAAACTCTAAAAGCAAAAAGAAATATTCATAAAAAAGCAAATAAGGAAACTCTAAAAATATTGTTATCATTTTTGGTCAAACCGCTATATCTACCTAAGTAAGTGCAAAAACGTTTGTCAGGCAAGTGTGTTCACTGTGTTGTACTCGATGACCGTACTTCAACGTGCAATGATCTTTTCATTGCCTTGTTTACCGACATTCGTTCGACAGTTCGTTGGACGCCATGTTTTAAACAAAAAACAAATATTAATACTATGTTGTTATTTATATTAGTTATATTGAGTTAGATTTAAAAGAATTTTTTTTTTTTTTTGATATGCACTTACAAAATTTTAATTTGCAATAGGCAGTTTATAAACCGACCCTTCTACGTTGTTGAACTGCACAGCTGATATTTTTTTGTTACCATTTCAAGTCATGTGCCTTCGGAAAAGTTGTTTAAAAAATCCCTTATATCTAAACATTTATTTTTCTTTCATTTGGTTCTTGTTTAGTAAAGAACAATAACCCAAACCTAAGCTGTAGAGGTACTGACGTATAGCTAACTAAACATTACAAGTTTTTTTTTTCTTAGTTATTTAATGTAAGGTAACAAACAAGAGAGAACAACTTTGATCTGAATATTTGCCAGCACTTAGATTCAATAATTTTATTGGTCAATTGACAAATATTTTGATTTCCGCATCGCGAAGGTTAAATTACAGGCTATGCAAACAAAGCTAAGAGATTGTGTACAGCCAGAAACATATATAGGTAAACTACGAGAAACCTCACAGCAGTTCATTATGAAAAAAAATACGTACAGCGAAAGAAAATAATGATTAATACTTACTTAGGCACTTACTTGGGCTAAAATTGACCAAAAAAGCACAATTCCTTGTAAGTACAGACAGCAACAAAACAACTCAATCACCAAGTAACTAGTTTGCTAACAGGTGAACGCGGAAGATGCGCGCACGCAACTTATCTGATGAACACGAATGCCACGCTGGGCGATTCTGCAATTAAACGCTTTCAGTCGGGACTGGTGACCCAGTCTTCGCGGTGTTAAAGTAGCTACTTAATCTATATACATAAAACAAAGACGTGTTTGTTGCAACACTCATAACCCAAGAACGGCAAAGGCGATTTTAATTATTAAAGCCCGATTTATACTTCAACTACTTATAACTTAACTGACTGATTACTTAACTAGCTACTGTACTTGTTGAAGTGTATAAGAAATCAGGCTTTAAGTTTTGTTGGATTCTTTGCCATCAGAAATAGCGGAATAACTATTTAAATATAGAAAACAATAAAAAAAGATTAGGAACAAAATTAATTTATTCATATTTTCTGTATTAGTCACCGGCTCAGTATCACACGTGTCAGGTCAGTAGACGAGCCGCTCAATGAACAAGAAGCTTTTTCTCTACACTCGGTGCGGCGTGGGGCAAAACGGAAGGTTGCCCTAGACAGGAGTAAGCGGCGGCTTTACTGAGAGCCCTATGTTCCTGATGAGGGATAAGAGCACATCAACATCATCATCATCAGTCAGCGCTATACCGATGTTGATGACGAGAATAATTAATCCTTTAACTTTTCGCTAAAATTATTCCAGCTTTATCGACGGCTACGGGTTAAAAACTTATCAGAATCTACCGATATAATATGGACCGTAGTCGGTCGGTGTGTTATTTGAACTTCGCTTAACGTAATCGCTCGATAGATTACCTGAGTAATTTTTTTTGGTGAGTTTTGTATAGGATTAACATCATGATGCAACTCTGTCGGTGTTATGTTATGAAACTGTTAACACAAGATGGTTAACGTGAAGCGGTATGAATTAGTGGTTTAAGTAGAAAGCATAGCTCACGTCACGTGTCATAAATTTTCTAGATTTTAGAAGAAAAAAGAGCATAACGTAGGGTTGGTTATTAGTTATATGCAAACAACTAAGTAGTTACAATCCATGGCTAAAGTTTTTACTTATTTCATGATCAAGAAGAGGCTCCAACGATAAGAGCGAACCTCTTAAATTTGAAGATATTTTTACGAGGTTCTGAATTTCGGTGCTCATTAACACATTACGGGATACAGTTTAATCTTGAGATATTGTGATATGACACCTCGAAATCTCATAAAAAAATTCCATACGTGACGGCCATAGGGCCGTTACGTCATATCACATAAGATTTTCAATAGTAAGCAAAAAATCTGCAAAACCAACTAGGTTGAGCGTGTTGTGACACCCAGTTAAAATTGTTATATTTTTGTATGGCGTTTTAACAGGCGGTCTGCGATATCGTGTATTTATCATAGGGTATTTGATGACAATATAAAGCCTTGTAGAGTTTGTTATGATACCTACTAACACAGAAATGTGTACGATACGACACCTGATCACGTGCTCCATACTAACTGTATTAAACTAAAACGGCTGTCGACGGTCTGTCCGCTAGGAGCACCTAAAGTCAACCGCCCACAGCCGTACTGTCAATTTACACGCATACAAGATTACTTCGACAGGCGGAATGTCCCGGAAAGTGTTAAAAACACAGATTAAAAAAATAAACGAACGGGTACGGTAATAGTCTAATATAAAATTCTAGGACCTACCTAATTATTCGCCTGAATCCGTGAAAGCAGGCATTAGATCAGCAGTGTTTATTAAGGTCATCTACCGCTTTTTGGAGGATTGGTCCTACTTTGCGTCTTCCGTTGCGCAGTCACCACTCAAGAAGCGTGATAAGGGATCTTTTAATTCATTTTGGTCTTAGGAAATACTAAGTTTCTTAATGAATTCTTTATATGGTACAAAGAATTTGTAAAAGTTAAATGGAACCAAATCGTGCGTGAACAAAATCGATAAAATTAAATTTAGAGAAGAAATCACGTAATTCCGAAATTATTTTGAAACTAAATGTTATATAATAAGTTATTTTATATTGTTATTCTTATTTATAAATATCGAGTCGGTCGTCAACTCGCAAGCTTGAGACTCGCAATTGTTTGCGAGTTGGCACCTTATTATTTAATTTTTTTTTTCGTCGTCAACTCGCAAAATATGCAAAGTACAGTTCGCCACAAACGTACAAAATTAATTATTTTATTACATGGTATAGGAACATGTTTTAATCCTGCCTAATTTATAGTGGAGGTAACGGTCTCACGCGACTCGAAATAAACTATAGCATTCGAAAGATCAAATACAATTATTTTTAACGACAGAAAACGTAATGTAATACTATTTTTGAAATTTCCTTGACTGGGTAGTTGTTGGATCCTTATTACCCCAGTGGTACAGAGGGCCTTCGTGAGAAGTGACTGGGTGGTGGGAGCATGGCATTAATAGCTGTACGAAGTAATTATTAATTTCATGGGCGGGAGTAAGCGATTTGACATTTTTTATACGAAGCTAGCTGCTGTCATGAAGTGAACTAATAATTGAATTTAACTTAACTTTCATTTGTTTCGAGGAGAACATTTTGAAACACGGCAGGATAGAGTAAAAAAGATTGTTTTTTTTTTCACACTTAGTACAATGTTATTTGCCTGTTGGAAACAAGATAAACATAATAAAATCAACCATCGCAATTTTTTACACAATTTAAAAGTAACTAGAGGCTGCCCCGCGGTATTTCCCGCGCAGATTTCTCATAAACAAAAAAAATCGCGTTTTTTCTCGTTCCCATGGGAATTTCGGGAAATCCTTTCTTAGTGCTCACCTACACTCCCCAAGGAACCCACGTGCCAATTTTCAGATTTCTACGTCCAGTAGTTTCGGCTCTACGTTGTCTGTCAGTCAGTCAGTCAGTCAGTCAGTCAGTCAGTCAGTAACGGAAGAGTTTTATATATATTGATTATAAAAACGTTTAAGTAGAATCCTCCGAGCCCAATGCAGCTCATTATAAAAAGTGCAACTTAACATCTGTCAATAAATGCGCTTAAATTTTTACATAACATTCGAAACTGTGCCGCAACCTTTAGCGGTGCCACGGGCTTAAGCAGCGAGCGCTCTTTGACCGTATCAATTTTTGTGTGTTGTAAATCTTGTAAAGAATTACAGTATAAGATAAGATAAGATAATGTTTTATTACAATCAAGATCATCAAACATTAAAAACAAGAACATTGAACAATATAGGCGGCCTTATTACTAAACGCGATTTCTTGTGGGCAAACTAGGAGGAAATGATTATACAATTTTGTAATAAAATAAAATAAAGGGAGAGAAAATATACATAGCTAAATATATTTCGTATAGTATAGTTTCTCGACACAGTTACGTGTCTGTTTAAAAATAAAGTTTGTAAGGTTTGGTAATTCTACCTATTCCTCCCTTATCGCTGCCGCTACTGCCGCCGCTCTTCCCGTAGCCTTCGATTCAACGTTTTGCAACGCATCTTCGCGAGTCTTGCTTTCGCCCCGTGACCTCGTGGTAACTGACCTTTCCGCGGCTGTTTGTTTCTCCGATTTGATGCCTTTAACGATGTCTTGATCAATACTGGGCAAGTGATAATTGTGTACAAATAATTGCAATTGGTTTTATTAAAGTAGTAATAGATTAACTTAGTAGTATTAAATAAAAAAACGTTCGGCGCACCCATTTTTTAGCACGAATCCAATCCAATCTCTTTGACGCAGCTGAAAATCCCAAGCTAATCATGAAAAATTATGTAATGGTACAAAACTTTAGTAAAAAATAAACAATATGATAATCAGAAGCCTTTTACAACATAGTATATAATTAGGTCGCTTCCCGTTTTCCTATGTCCCTATGTATGCTTAAAATCTTTCAAATTATGCAACGGATTTTAATGAGTTTTTTTTATAGATAAAGTGATTCAAGAGGAAGGTTTATAAGTAATATACATGCACAATATAGTAATAGGTTAGGTAGGCGGTACGAAGTTCGCCGGGTCGACTAGTAAAATTAATAATGAAGTATTTTTTATTTCATCACCATTCATACCTAGGTGCTAATCGAGCGTTATTGAAAGTAAACCATATCGCGCTGTGATCACAATGGTTGTGTCTGCGGTAACGAGCTCAGTGGCTCGTGACGTAAGTTTGTACGGAAATAATAAACTAGTGGGTTGCAGGCTTGGAGAGGCAAAATATATATTAGTATGCACTTAAAATACTACCACAATATCCCCTATCTTAATAGGATTTTTATTATTTTGTTGTTCTTTACACTACAGACAGTGTTATAAACACTACAGACAGTGTTATAAAGTTGAACTTTGTTTTTTTATTCGTTTACCATAATGTGTGTTTTCTGGCTTTAAAAATGTAATCTTTAAGACAGAATGCAAAAACGATGGGAAAATTATGCCCGTAATATTCAAAAATATTGACCTTTATGCAACGTGGAGAGTTTACATAAGATACCTTTTTTTAGGCGGGGAAACTCCTAACGAGTACCCTGCAGCCCCGGGGGAATAGAGGTGAGAATAACTGCTATTTTTCAATCGCATGCGATCGCTGTTATGCTATTTTCGAACAACTGCGATTTTAAACTGCGATCGCATTTTCGTTGCCGGATCGCATATCATGCAACGGCAACGAAAATGCGATCGGCAACGAGAATGCGATTGGCAACGAGAATGCGATTGGCAACGAAAATGCGATCGGCAACGAGACTGCGATCGGCAACGAAAATGCGACTGACAACGAAAACGCAGGATGTAACTAGACATGCAAGTTTGCTCTAATATCAATGTTAATATGGATATTTTTATCGAAGTGCAGCAATTATCGATATTTCAAAACCTTATACAATTTTTTTTCAGCAAAATGTCTTTTTAGTACATTTCATATTAATTCGATAGGAGTGAGATCGTAATGCTTCAATGCGTTTCGTTGCTTTGCTAATGACAAGCTGTCACATGCGATCGCGTTTTCGTTGCTGACGGCAACGAGAATGAGACCGTTGCCGACGGCAACGAGAACAAGATCGTTGCCGGGCAACGAGAACGCGATCGTTGCCGGGCAACGAGAACGCGATCGTTGCCGACGGCAACGAAAACGCGATCGCATTATACATTCGTTGTGAATAGCAATGCGATTCGTTGCCATGAAATAACGAGTTTTTTTAAATGCGATTGTAAATAACGACCACCTCTACGGGGGAACCGCAGGGTTATGTGGAGCTCGCACCCACTAAAACCCCGCCGGTGTCCTTATCGGCTGATAGAAGAGGGCCCACGGGTAAGCCTGTGGAATTCTTTTCGAGCCCCCTCCCCACCCAGCATTGGCTGCAGAGCCTAATCTCGGGGGGACATAGTTGTCGTCCCCCCGAAACGTGGTTAGCTCGTCCAACGCTTGACGGCGGAAACAAGCAACGTTTTTTTTCTTAAATAACAATTGATTTGTTTGACCAGTTAGGGTCGCCACTCGCAATCTTAAAGATAAAAATAAGGGACAAAAACAAAACACGCAATGTAATATATCGAACCGAATTGGAACTAAAGGATTGCATCATTAATTACGCTGTATTTGGTCAAAAACAGCAGTCCCGGTCGCCATTCGAAGGAAAATTTTTGCCATTTTGGATACCGGTTTTTTATTACTTTCGATTCATATTATCATTGGATTTTAGGATTTAGTATTCTGACACGGCATGACCTTTACCGACGCATTCTTTTTTTTTGGTACCTACCAAACTTCTTAATGTTTTTTTTTATTTATTTCAATAAATTAAATGAAAACTGATGTTTTATTTGCATTTGCTCGGTTCCCACTAACTTAGCGAGCAAGCCACCTTGAAGTGAGGCCGCATACAACTATAATTTTGCTAGAAAACCCATTTAGAATGAATATGTCAAAATAACTTTATTAGAACAATGCTAATACGACAGCTATAAGACTAAATCACTAAAAGATTTATGTTTGATGTTAAACATCTAAAAATTGTAAAATATGCGTATTTGCAAACACAAAGAAGATAGATAGGTAGGTGGAGCAGTTAATAATGAACAGAACAAAGCAAGGTATTCTCGAATTCTGAATTAATTAGTAGGTATAGTTATTTTTGATAACTTTACGTTTTATATACTTATCCTGTTGTTATTCATAAAAACTTAAAAAGCATTTTAGTTATTTGACGTAGGTCATTTTAGACTGGATGTCACGTATTAACCATAAAACAAACCAGAAAAGTAGACCTCCAGTAAAACTACTATATCTATATAATAATACGGTTATGGTTTAAAGATTAAGGGGAAATGTTTTTGAAGCATTCAATCTTTTTGATGAAAGAGTTTAAAATAATAAAAAAATAAACATTTATATGTGAAAAAATACAAAATACAAAGTTGAGCCGCCACATTAGAGGCCCTCGCTCTAGCTCTAGAGTATATTCTATTAAAATATCTACACAAATAATAATATTTTGATGAAATAACAAGGCATTTCATTCAATATCGACACGTGTATGGGAATGACTACCGGTTTGCAAGATCATTGGTGATTCCATGGCTAGAAATCGTTAATTTAAGAAGCGGTATTATTATACTATTTATATTATGTATGCTAGGTTTATTAATTGCAATGTGATTACAATAAAGTGTCTTCTGTTAATTCAATTTATCTAATTACGTCGGGATTGACTGCTCCGTGGCTTAGTTGGCAGTGATGTGGACTGAGTAAGCGTGAGCACCCGGGTTCGATTCCTGGGCGGGGCGAATATTGATATGATGAATATCGATATTTGTTTCCGGTCTGGGTGTAATGTACGTCTCTGTGTGTGTTTCGGGCACCCTAATACAGGTTCTTCCTAGTTAGGGGCTCTGAGTGTGATATGTTATTGTTATTATTATTTTCACATTTTCCATTTCGGATGAATTTTGTATAGGTAATCTTCTATTTTTTTACTACAATAAGTTCAAAAAGTTAATTTAGTAGTTTTGTTAAAAAAATAAACAAGAGTCCCAAAGGTTTACAGGAATAAAAGACAGACATAATTTTATATAATTGCAAAGCTTATTGTAAAAACTTACAAATTATCTAATTATTAATAATATTATAATAATAACGCATCACACTCAGAGCCCCTAACTAGGAAGAACCTGTGTCTAGGGTGACCGAAAAATATACAGAGACGAACATTACACCCAGACACAAACATCGATATTCATCATAACAATGTTCGCTCCGCCGGGAAACGAACCCAGGTGCACACGCATCTCAGGCCACATCACTGCCAACTGAGCTACGAAGCAGTCGAGTAATTAATATTATTAAGATGTTTCATAGTTTTACTTTATTTGTTCAATAGATACAGGATTGCGTGCCAAATACTTCTCCGCTTTCCTCCCCGCTAGTCGCCTCATTTAGTAGCCATACATAACGTTTTCAATTCAAATCCTAACTTAAGCAATTTTATGACGTAAGTTAGCTTAATTTTGAGACACGTACGTATTTTATGTGAAGAAGACATTATAATATTGGGTGCTAATTAAAACATGAGGATTTTTTTCTGTTTTTGAGGTAATATTGGAATTTGGAATGTTTTTTTGGATGTTTGTTTGCAAACAGTTATGGCTTGAGTCGTTAGCGTTATATTATAATGTTACGTTTGAATGGAATTTTAGACAGTTAAAGGTCCTTAACCCATGGATATTAGCCCAGTAAATAGTAACTAGATGTATGATGGTTTGTTAGTCTTTCAAGCAAAAATTACTGATCAGAATTTCATAAAACTCCTCAGTGTTAAGCCGGTCGGCTAGATTTTTATGAAAACTTCCTACATAAAAAACTTCTAGTATCTATAGTAGCTGTAAAAAAACTTCTAGTTTATAATTTCGTCCAGTCGTCGTGTTTCGTAAGTCTTGACATTTACCTAGCTAGTCGAATTATTTCAATTTTATGTGAAATCGAGAGCAGCGAGCGCAATGGTTGCCAATTTAGTCGTTCTAATCAATAAGCTAGACCAGTGGGGGGGCCCGCGGTATCGCCCAGATTTTTATTTAAGGAAGCCGTTAAATTCTATTACATATGTCCGTAAAACTGGTTTTCAATCGAAACGAAAATTATGCTAAGCTACCGTAACAAACGGCACGTGATTGGTCCTCACCTCAACCCTGTGCCATTGCCAGAAGTTAGAGTCCAGTTTAGATAGATCTTCTCTTGGATCTTCAGCGCGCCTCATTAGATGTGCACTGGGCTTAATAAATACCTCTTTCTTAAGGCGGGGAAACTTCTGTCGAGTACCCGGCGGCCCCGGGGGGAGGAGCTGGGTTATGTAGGGTTCACACCCACTAAAACTACGCCGGTGTCCTGCCACCCCCTTACTGCTAAGGGTCTATGTGTAATTGCAATCAAATAAATGTGTAGACACGAAATAAAAATAATCTCTCGATCAAACTGTGTATGAAAATCAAATCATTATTTCAAAATTCTTCTTGCTGTATTATAATAACTCGATTGTTTTCTTAACAACGGCTTCGATTGTAACAGTATGGGCTAATAATTGAGTAATTTAGATTATTACGAAGCTCTGCTCCTGCAATAAAGACGCATAAAGAAAAACTCCTTTCGTTTATGAAACGTTTTTTGGATAGATTTTTAGCTCTACATTCTTTCGAATGTGGCTCCTTAGAGCGCCCGTGTTCTGTTACTGTATAGTGTATAGGTAAGTTTAAGTAGTAAGCTTAATTTAAGACATCATGACGTGTAACTTAACAGCGGGCTTCAGAAGGCACGTCAAGCTGTAGGTCTTGTATCTCTATTCTCTATATCTTGAATCACTTTATCTTTAAAACAAAATTGCATAAGAATCCGCTTCCTAGTTTTAAGATTCAAGAATATATAGCGACAGACAGACGCGAGAAGAGACTTTGTTTTATACTATGTATTGATTGCTATTGAGTCAATAAAACCAGATTACTGATTTCAGAGTGTAACGTCATAGCTCTAAAATTTTTTTTTGTAATTTTCAAGCTATTCATACAATACATAGCCCTTGAACTTAAAAACTCAAACTCATTAAACAAATAGTCATAGAAACAAATATTAGTGTAACGCCAATTCTGTAGAAATTAGTTGCAGTTGTGATTTCAAGTCATGCTAGTTACTTTAACTAGTTTTTTTCTAAATTGCTTGCATTAAATCAATGCCAAGATTTAACCTTTATAAAGTAGAAGGTGTAAAAATCACAGTTTGGTAGGGATAATCATGTTGTAATTAATCAACATTTCAGCAATTTGAAAGGTTCTTAAGGCTCAAACTCTCGGTAAAGCGCGAAATTCGTTTTTTAATTATTCTGGCGAAAGTATTCATTTTTAATAAAGTTTAAATGAATTCGCGTATGTAAAAAAACATTTCCCACATTCTGATATATCGTTTTTGAAAGACAGAGTTACAGTTTTTTTAAAATACGAGAATTCATTAAAACATTTCGCGCCATGCCAGAATTACGTTATCAGTTAGGTTAGCGTATCAGGAGGCTTTGTCAAACAGGCTAGAGCACTAGCCTGACGCGGCGCTAGAGCGTCGACATCAATAAATATAAAATTCTTTCGTTACTGACTGACTGACTGACTGACTAACTGACAGACAACGCAGAGCCGAAACTACTGGGCGTAAAAAGCTGAAATTTGGCACGTGGGTTCCTTGGTGAGTGTAGGTGAGTACTAAGAAGGGATTTCCCGAAATTCCCACGGGAACGGGAAAAAACGGGATTTTTGTGTTTATGAGAAATCTGCGCGGGTGAGACCGCGGGGCAGCCTCTAGTTTGTAATATAACAATAATAATAACTAGTATTTCATAATATTATTTGGTCACAAATTAAGAATTGCTTTCTTTGTAACAAAGCTAAAAAACCTCATAAACCTGTCTTAATTACCTATAACGCGTGCAAAGCTAATGTGTTAATTATGAAAACACGAATAAAGAACGAATGACGCAATGACACCGCGCCCCGGGTGCTGACAATGTTTTAGAAGCATTTTCGCTATGTTACTGTTAAAGTTTCATTTTTGTTAGAGCTTGAATTGCCCATAGATGTTTTTACTTTAGTTGATTGAAAAAAACTATGTTCATGTGTTTTTGTTTTTATTAAAATAAAACTTTATAAAGTTCTGTTATTCTGTGTTCACTTCATAACATATTAGTGTACATCTATCTACTTACTTCTACTATATATATAAAAATGAATGGTGGTTCGTTAGTCTCGCTCAAATTCGAGAACGGACTAGCCGATTCAGCTAATTTTGAAATGTTCGTAATAGTCCAGGAAAGGTTTAAGTATCAGGAACATTAAAAGCTGAGAAAATATGGAATAAATTAGAGGAAGATAGTAAAAGTAACAATATCTTTTTCCCATACAAATTGTAAGGCGCGATACGAAGTTCGCTGGGAAAGCTAGTAATATTTTTAAATTAGATATTATCCTCCTCAGAACCCCTAACTAGAAACAACCTGTATCTATGTGACAAACATGACTTACAATCGCACACCGGACTGGAAATCAAACATATCAAATAGGAGAATCATATAAAAACTAGGCATTTAATGTTCTGCGGACATTGCGCGCCTTGTCAGTGACTGTTACTTAACAATATGTAACCGTTACATTTTAGTTACTCGGTCACTTTTTATCACTTCTTGCTTTGTTACTAAATGTTTTTAGCGGAGCTTGTGCTCAGCACGTATTACCGGTTTTTCTTTTCATTTATAAAATTAAATTTTAGGTATAACATACGTTCTTTCTGCCTGATAATCAAAATAACCCAAAAGTATAACCCAAGTAACTGTAAAAATATTTCATAATTTTAGAAAAATAAACACAAATAACAAGCGAAAAAAAATATGTTGAAAAGCGTACCGGGCGCGTACTTTCACGAAATTCTAAACAGTTTGTAGGGTAAGTTAATTATAAATCGCAGTAACACCAATACATAACAGCATTTGAAGGCGGGATTTAACCAGATTTTTCGACTGCTGCCTACTTAGTTCTTATTAGGTATTTGGTTCATATATTTTTGGTTTTCCGTCCGTTATAACACAGTTATAATATGGGAAAAACGTTTAAAATAAGGATAATGTGTGAATCCCAGATTTAATATAATACCTAAGCCTAAGACTTCTAGCCGACTCGGCAAACTTCGTACCGCCTAGCAATATAAATTTACACAATATATATATGTATAAATCATAGCGTATGTGCTGTTCTGATGTATAATATAATATCATACTGTTAAGTTTCAATGCATTCTGATTTAAAGTTTAGTTCTAATCTTGTGAGGCCAGAGGTCAGCATTACACTACACACGTCATATTGATGTAATAGGAAAAAAAAAGTTCGATCGAGTTTGCGCTGGTTTCTTATTTGGACAAGCTATTTGTAACACGTCAAATTCTTAATTAGAATATAAAAAAATTTATATGTAATCAAATCATTCGTCGTGATTGTGAATCGAGCGGAAGTATCGAAGTAATTAAGTTTTTTTATTAAGTAAAATGGGTGATTTGATTACATTCTCTAATTTACACAGATTTTAATCTAAATTTTTATTGTATTATATTTAGTAAAAAATACGCGTGATTATTTGTTTGGAAGGATACTTGTTGTTCCGGGCCTCCCGGGGTCCTTTCCAAAAGCGGCAAGACGGCCGCCGGGGGGTTTTAATGGGTGCGAGCCCCACATACCCCCGACGCTTCCCCGAGCGTCAGGAAATGCGATAGGCATTTCTCCCGTTACAAAAAAAAAAAAAAGGATACTTGCTAGGCGACAGTCTTTTTTTCAAAATAAAAAAACATAAAATATTTCTTTCGTTTAACTCGATTACAAAATTTAAGCGCTCTGTATTATCACGATCGGCACGCAACAGTGTCGAGAGGTCGACCGACGATGTCAGCTAAAGGCTCTGCACAATTGGCGAGGCGCAGCGAACATTCTGACAGAATAACACTTTTTATCACTGTGGAAGTTAGGAATCTCCCACTACAGGCTATTCTCTTATCTGTGCTACAGGTTTTAAACTGAAAAGGAACTTAGGTATTATCCAATTATGTTTATAACAATTAAAACATGTCTTTAAATTATATGACACAAAAAAGTTTCAAATCGAAAAAAAATCTAAGCTAAAGAAAACTCACGCGCTTTCTTCTTTATAATCGAATTTAGAGACTCAATAAATAATTTTCCTTTCCGTATCTGCCTGCACCTTAAGTACGTTTGGGTATACCGCTGCTCCTCGCCACTTGTGCGCTGGACCAAAGTATCAAGATAACACTGTTATTCCATTGGCACATTAAATAATCTTTATTTAATACCTTTTTGCCACTTATTTGCTTTCCGAATGTTTTTTAAAACACTTAAAAGTAACTCGATTCGATTAACCGTCCTGCGATCGCAAACCCGCCTGCCAAGCGTTTTGATTATGATTACCTACAGCAAAACCAAAAACTTTTTTCCTTGTTATCTATGGGGGAGACATATTTCCAGCTAGGTCGTCTCTTCGGCTCATAGAAAAAGAAGATTCTTATTATTTTATAGTGATAACAATTCGTATTATTTGTGTGTTTTAACAAATTAATTAATAAATATGTATGAATTTATTCAGGTCGCTGATATTTATCACTGTAATCGTTGTTTTTTTGTATTTTATATACTTTCACAGAACCGATATCGAACATTTTTCATAATATTGGGTAGGTACAGTGGCAGGCTAGGACGGCGTAACACTTCTGTTTTTTTCTGTATTGTGAAATGGCTCTTGTTCTTTAGTTTTAAAGTCTTGGGCGCACGAGACCATAGACAAATCTGTTATACAGTCCTAGACCGCAATTGTACGTTGCGCAGTAGCAAAACACAAGAAAATTTAAAAACCGGCCAACCCTCTGATCACAGCAAAACACCAAGTGAGTTTTAACTAATACGATTTTAAAGACAAGTTTGACTGTCACCGGTCACGCAAGCAGCAACTGTCTTGTAATAATAAATCATTATTCTAACTAAGGAAATGTGGGATACAATTATGAAATTTTAGTTGTAGATGAAATTAATGATTATTGCCCCACACCCCCGCTTTTCATCCCCGAAATTAATTTTTCCCCGATACATCCGAACATTCCTCCGGCCCCATCTACCTCTACCATCCACGAGTTGTGTAGATTATGTAGAGTAGAACAAATTTCAATAGCAGTTCAATTAAGTGGTATAAAGTCTAAATGGACGAAACTTAATTTAATTCTAGGAGAAAATGAAACAGATTTTCACTAAGCACCCTCTCGTCGGTCTTGAGTTTGAGCAATACGGCAGACTTCCTTCCAGGTATGATCTGCTACTTCAGCCAGTTCCTTTTGCCAGACCAAGATAAATTTGGGCAATTTAAATTCCTGACCTGAAGCACAGGAACGCAGTGCCGGTAATAGTTACACTAAAGACAAGAATTTTTAACTCTTGTTATTACCTTTGGTTAGAAAACCTTTAAAAACTAAAATAAATCGCTAAGAAAGGTAATCTTTGGCGTCTTTTAGATAATTAAGATAATATATTAACTCATCCGTTAGTGTATAATGCAAGCGTTTATCTCAAATAGTATCGATCATCAACAGCACATACCCATGATACCACACGCGATTTCCCTTTTACGCTCGGCTCGGATCATTGAAACAGTCTCCCGGCCACTTCCTCGCTTGCGCGTGCGCACCTTGCGAATGCACGCACACAAACAAACAACGATACATGTAGGTACTAAACTGTATATACACGTTTATATTTTTAAAAAAATTGGTAGATTTTAGTTGTTGTCTTTTTAAATATAATTCTTATGTATTTTATTACCTTTTACCTATGTATTTTTTGTGGAAGATAAATAAGTACATTATCTAATTTAATTATCTAAAAAAAAAAACAAAACCTAAATACATCATTAAATTGACAAGAACCACCTTATCGCTTTTATAAGGACAATATTTTACTTTTGAATGGCAGATGATTGTAATTAACTTAAAGCCCGAATTGTTTGGGGAGTGCAGAGATTCTGCACTCTGTGAAGAGGAAGGAATTTCAGTAATTTCCAAAGTAACTAAAAAAAACTGGGACGTGCGTTTATTTACACATAAGTCATAAGCAGTATGAAAAAGGTAACAGTTGTAAATTATCTAAAAGTTAAGATAGGATAAGTCAGACTATTCACACACACATGCATTTAAACACACACACATCTGCAGTGAGTTACGTCGGTCGGTTCACGTTCACTTTCGATCGACGACTAGTGATGTACGATTGTTTGTTAAAATGAATCTAAATTATAAAAAAAATAAGTTAAATTACTGTACAGGCAAAAATTGACAACTTTATGAAATTTCGTTTCATTTTGTATGTAAGTGTCTATCTAAATTTAAAAAAAAAGTATGCTGACCATTTTCCACATCGATTTTCCATACATACATTCCATACATAACGTCACGCCTGTATCCCATCGGCGTATGCAGAGACAATTGATTTCTATTTTTCATCAAAGTCATAAATCGATATCGTAAGCGACGATATTGTTGCAAACTTTTCTGACAGAAAATAAGTAATAGTTAAATTACCAAATCTTAATTTATAATAATGACTAGCTTCTAGACTAAGGGTTAACTCAATAATTTTTGGGGTAAAGCGAAAACTAAAATTTTCATCGACATCGATAAAAATAATAAGTTATCATTCCTATTGAAAATACTTTCCTACAAAATGTAACCTTGCTACGTATTTCTTCGCGCAGTAGGTGTGTCTCGGTCTTAGACTCGAGATACATACCTAACCTTGGTATAGATGCCAGCTTTGTGTTTAGAAAATTTCATTTTTAATAGTAAAGGTAGAGCTACCAACTGAGACATTATATCTATCAACTAGGGGAAACTGCAAACTTCTTACCGGATTATAATAGAATACAAAGAATATTAATTATTTTATGACATTTTTAATTTTTTTTTACAGTACTTATTGTAAAGCCTATGTTCACCAGCGATAATGTAGGATTCTTAAGGTGAAATAATCTTTCAAAAAGGGTCTGTAGTTTTGGTCAAACGAATTTTATTATTTATTAACAAATAATCTTCTGTAAAATAATATTAGACAAGGTATGAGTAAGGTCCAAGAGTATAACACTGGTCTCTCCATGGTACAGGGTTGAGGACCATTTGCGTAACGTTTCTTATTTCATTAAAAATTGTCCCCTTTACTATGTGCCATCCATAGAATTTTAATACCATTTCAAATTTTTAATAACGATCACACTCAGAGCCCCTAACTAGGAAGAACCTGTATCTAGGGTGCCCGAAACATATACCGAGACGAACATTACACCCAGACCGGAAACAAAAATCGATTTTCATCATAACAATGTTTGCCCCGCCGGGAATCGAACCCCGATTTCACCTGCGTATCAGTCCACATCTCTGCCAACTGAACTACGGAGCAGTCAATTGTTATCATCTCGGTATCTCAGCCTCGTAAGATTTGCGTTGGGCCTTAGAAATAATCACAATTAACCGACACTGACATAATGTGTTACGACATGTTGATCTCTTTCTATTTGTCTTTTTTTTTAATATGAGTTAATGTTACGTAATAGAATTAACAGCAAAACCTTCGGTTTAGATTAATTATTTCACTGGTGGTTTAAAGTGTCGTGTGTTTTTGTTGTTTCATTGATCTTGACAAGTTTGTAAAAGTAGGTCAGTTTTTTTTTGGTACTGGGTAAATACCAGTTTGGTTACTTTTAATTTAGATCAAGTACTTTGATATATATATTTTTTTGATACCTAAGATTTTTATGTATTGGTATTAATATGGCGATCTGAAGAGGAGGGAGGAGGTCAATCGAACAATGTACGAAGCTCGGCTGCAATAGTATCAATCAGCACATTGCACGCTTTGACGCGTGCCCTATAATAGTTGTTACATTACATCGTATGCCATATGGGTAAAAAACAAAAGCGGACTCTGAAAAAAAATAAAAAAAAAATTGCTGCTATAATTTCAAAATTAGACTTTATTGATTGCTAATGACATAAGTAACATAAATAAAATAGTGAGCGAGATCATTCACGCATGGGCTGTGATTAATTAACCATTTACTTTTTTTTTGGTCCACAGAAGTGACCAAATTCCACAGGAAAGAAAGAATCAAGTTACAGTTTTAATATTTCGTTCTCTACTTTTATTTAAGTAACTAAAAACAATCAATGATGAAATTTGACACAAAATAACTTCCTTAAATCCTTAAAACCACTTAATATAACAAAAATATATATGTTCTACAGAAGATATTTTTCTGTGGACACTTAACGTTGTACAATTACTTACTGAAAAAATATTTTCATCAGAATCAACAAAGAAAGATTGATTTGTTATTAGTTTAGCTTTAGAAAAATTAAAGAGGCATTAGAGTAAAGATCTTCAAAGTAGACGGTTTTCGGCGTTAGTGGTAGTGGTTGCGGAAACCGACGACGCAGACGATGGTGTGTGTTTTACAGATAATTGCAAAAATAGTGTTCTGACACCACCTGACGCCGTTGAAGCGGTATCTATCCTTAGTGATTATTAGTTTGAAGATGCGGTAATGAATTCTTAAATGTTAAGTCACGTTGTTTCAGTACCTATATACAAGTATCATTTAAAAATATATGTAGGCACGGTAACGGCATTACATTGTTTCATCTATTAGCTTATGGAATATCTATGGACTGACAAGATAGGTCTACCTAATAATCAAATTTCACGAGATCCTAAGGCTCTTATTTCATATTAATCTAGATATATGATAGGTAGGGTAGGCTTGAGCATCAGGCGTAGCAGGGTTCTCCCCCTGGAGAATCCTGCTACGCCTGATGATCCTACGGGATAAAGATGGGCTGAACATATCATACATAACAGGTTCAGATATTTTAACCTAAAAGCATGTAAAATATCTGAACCTGAAAGGTCCCTTGAAAAGGTAACTTATACCCAAGTATGAATCGCATCTGCAATATATTAAAATGTATTAACATCTGCTGTAATAGCAATCAGAATAATCTTATTTTTTATGGTTTCATCCGATATATTCCTTCTTAGTATTTCTTTATGCTTTCTGCGTCTTTTTTCTAAGTCTCAGTCATCTTTTCCTCAGTCAGCTCTTGATCTCCTCCATAGAAATACTCTCCTCATAATAATCTGTTTTTATACTCTACGGCGTTTCTTTTTCTCTTCTTTGCTAAAATGTAGGTACCAAAACGAGACTTAAGTTTTCCAGTGGCTTAATGACGCTGAAAATAACTGAAAAATATTAAAATCTCATAATAACGACTTTTCCGTGGTCAAATGTCTCTTCTGTGGACGTCTAGTCCACAGAAAAGATGTCCACAGAAAATACAATTCAGTTTTAAAACATCGATAACGGTTATAATTTTTAGGGTAGAAAGAAAAAAAAACTGTATTTGCAATACTACTCCCAGAAAGGTTCACTGAACTTAAGTCATTGCAATAATAATACTGAAACTTACCAGTTAATCCATAGAACAGGAAAGTTGCATCGATCTTTGACAAATTTCTAAAAACAAATATTATAAGCTGCATTCAAGAAACATTTCGACGCGCTCCGGTGAAAACGAAATGGTTTAGGACAGCTGATCGGTGTTGCTAGTGCATGATTCTCAAATTATCCAACTTTTTTAGTATTCTGGATGTTTATAGTCGTTTTTATGGTCCACAGAAAAGTCGTTAGGACGTATAACCGATTGTTTATGATGAGTATTATTAATAAATACTTATTGCTTGTAATTATCAAATTGATGAAGAAATATAGAAATATGAACAAGTAAGTAACAGTATTTATAGTAACGATATTGTTATTAATTATATTTTTTTAACGGGTGTATAGCCATCAACTGTCAATCTGAACAGACCACAGGAAATAGTTTTAAGTCATATATAATTTTTTTTAATACTAAATTCTTACTTATTTTAATGGTTTTTACTAAAATATAAAAATATAGTGTCTTAAATATGTAAATAAATTAGAATACTGAAATATCGTCATACAAAAATTTTAGTTATAATGTCCGAACATGCTAATGTTTTTTACCCATATGTCCATATGATTTGCGGCGTCGGCCACGCCTCAAAGACACACTGTGTGAAGGAGTTATTTTAGTAAAATGACACCTTTCAATAAGTATAAACTTTTACGTATATAACAATAGTGCTAAAAATACACTTCTACATTCTTTAGAAGGTTGAGGCAGCCAGACGTATTTACCGCCCCTCGCGGAGCTAAAACTGCGCGGTAACCGGCTCAGCGATTTTGAAAAGGACCCCGGAAATCTTATATGATTAACATCCGGTGTAAGGCAAAAGTCAAACTGCCAAAAACCATTCAGAATTATATTTTTTATACCGATGTCTAATTTAATTGAAAATTATAAATATTTATAATGCTAAGTATAAATTAAAACTCACGCGCAACCCAGTAAAACTAAGTAAGTACCTACATTAAGATAACATTTTTGATATTCGAATAAAAATAAATCAAAAAAAAAAGTTACCGCCTGCCAGAATCACAAAAGCACTTAAAAAAGTTGTGTAATTCCAACACAATATAAAAAAAATCGCATCAAAATTGCACAACTGCGTCATCTTTGCGACATCCCCGAGACTTATAGGATAGCCGCTTCCTCCGTTGCGAAGTCGGTTAAAATAATAACAATGTGACAGATGAGTGCGTTTGTGTGTTTGTATGTCACGGCTTGATGCAGGGCTGCCACTTGTACTTATTCACTTTTCTTACTTTATGAACCGTGAAATGCATATTAAGTGCTGTATTTTTCATATTTTACACACATTTTTGTTTTGATAGAAATAACATACATTATGTAACTTGAGGGTGACAAACAAACATTTTAATCTAGATAATAAGAACTAAATACATCTTTTCATTAATGTACCTATATCAACACATAGTATAAAGCAAAGTCGCTTCCCGCGTCTGACCCTATGTATGCTTATATCTTTAAAACTATACAACGGATTTTGATGCGGTTTTTTTAAAAGATTTTAAGAAAGATATTTTTTAAAAGTGATTCAAGAGGAAGGTTTATAAGTATAATAAATGAGCAACATACTAATAGGTTAAGCGGGAGGAAGTTCGCCGGGTCGTGTAGTTGTGTATATGATACATTTATTAACGTTTTTACCTTAGCATTAAATAGATGAATAAATATGATCTTGCTATTATTAGAATCCAAGTATTTACTATTATAAAAATCTTTCATAGGCTATAGAATATTATCAAAAAAGTGAGTTATCAATACAAACGACATTGCTAAGGGTACGAAGTTCGCCGGGACAGCCAGTATTTTAAATTTTTATTAAATATAGATGACAGGCAGTCCGTCACGTAAACACACGGCAAAAGTTACGCAATTCGTCGACATTTATTCGTCTTATCTCACAGCGTGCAGTGTACGTGAGGCTATCTTCCATTTCGGATCTCAAATCTTGCATGATCACTATCTGGCATCTGGCAACCCGGCAACCATTGCTTTTGTGCATTTCTGGTTGAGTAAAATAAAGTTCATAATTACTTTTTTTTTACAAAAAAACGGACCCGCTTTTAATAAATTTAAACATACATAAACTGAGAACTTCCTCTCTCCTCAAGTTGGTTAAAAGCATTAAGTGAGTAGGAGCCTATTTTTTGTTGTGGTACTTGTCACGGTGCATAACATATTAGTACCTAGGTCAGTAAGTTTTTATATGTACCTGTTTTCTATTTGGGTATTTGAAATGTAAGTATACAATGTTTTACAAATTTACTAAACTGAAATTTTACATATTCGTGTATTTTTAATCTCTTCCTAATGTTTTACAAATGTATTAACTAAAACATTACAAATTTTATACATTTTTGTATAACTCGTTACGGACGCACACTCCCAACAAATATGAGAGGCAAACTTTAACTTTTATACCAAAGAGGATAAACGTATGTCGATTGGTAGATTTAGAAGGATTTGTTTAAATAAATATAAAATTGTCCTTAAAAAATTTCAAATTTTTGTTACAAAACTCTACCAAGTTAGCTGTTTGTATCTATAAGGATATTAAATCAATTGAATTATATCATAATTTCCAACAGCTATAGGTACTCATTCCTATTGCCCTTACGTCCTCTTCTTATATTACAACCTGTTTACTACCGAGCCCTTTCAAGTTTAAATTTGCTCATAATCATTTATATTATGAATATCAAATCAGATCGAAAATTATATATTTTTGATGAAATTACATAAAAAATTAACTTGTAAACGTAAATTAGGCGCTGAGTGAAAGAGCGGAAAATTAAAAACTGTAACATTGACATTAGAATTTAGAACAAAGATGCGTTCAGAAATCTACTGGCTTGGTGGTTCAAAAATTTGTGTTTTTGAGATTTTTTTAAACAATCTGAGACATACAAAATTGATGTCTTCATTCTGAAAAAAATATATGTGTTAGTTAAGGATCTAATCTAGTCATCATACTAAAGGGAAATAGGATCTAATTAATTTTAGTTGATAGAAAAAAATCTCAAAGTTACCCCTTTTTGTTCCGTTTTTTCCATTTTATTTTTAAACCGCTGATTGTTTTTATTTGATTTTTGGAATGAAAATTGCTGACCTTAAATTTTAGACATACTACTATAGTAAGAATTTTTAAGTTTAACGAAAAGACAAAAAACCAGCAAAAACTAAAAAAAAACATCGTTTTCGCGCGGTCCGATGCCATGCCGCGCCGCTCCCTACCCCGTCAGTACCCTTGTGGCCACGGCCGAGGCCGGTTCTGTGTCAAATTTTTGTTTTCGCGCTCTCGTATTTCGTTTTATTTTTATTCAAATGTAAACAAAATTTGACAACAGATGTCAAAACAATGAACCATAACATCTGATTAGGATCTGTATGGAGCTGAAAGAAACCAATTTTGATACCGATATTACATTTATAAAACCGTCGCATTACAAACTTACCTTTTTTATTCCCACAAATAAAACTTAAATCATAGGTTACTTATTATATAGTTATATCATATCTTTGTTAGTTCTGTGGCGCCGATAACACAATATTAATATTACATTAGCACAATATTACGTGGTATACTTACTCAAATTACTTTAAGAAGGCAGTAATTTATGTCTTAATAGAAAATGTTTCCTTTTTATTTAACGCTTTTCGGTTTTTTCGGCTGTTTAATTTTTTGATGAAAAGATTTTATTTTTTGCTTTTCAGTTTAATTTTAAGGAATTCCCCCCCCCCCTCACTTCAAGGTTCACCTTCACCTCAAATCACCCTCCAAACGCTGGTCTCACACCCCTGAAGGTGGTCAGACGACCTGGTAAAGGTTGCGGCCTATGTCCAGCAGTGGACGCTATCGTGTGAGATCGGCTGCTTAAAATCAAAACCTAGTAACTCGTTTTAACAAAAATATTCAGGAGAGCCAAAAAACGGGTCGACCACTTTAATTCGTTGCCCCGAAGAAACCAGACGCAATAGCGATTTCGGTTTTTGACCAAAAGTTTGACTATATTGTTGACTATAGTCACACTTAAATCGATCCCACTATTTTTTTTTTTTAATTTACCCAAATATGACAATGAAAACAATTTCAAAACATAGTATTTCACACTTAGTTAATTAACTAAGTGTGAAATACTATGTTTTGAAATACAATCTCTGAGTTAATTCTCTACTTTTTAAAGCAATTTATATTTTTAGTTGTACGTTTCGAATGAAAAATGTTATTTTTTGAAGTGCATTCATTTAAAAGTTATACAAATGATTTATTTGTGGCAGAATTAAGTTTTGTTTACTATTTGGTTACGACTCGTGGTTAATTCAGCCAAATTTGTATACTGTTTTTGTAACTTACTAAATTCCATCAAAATTTGATTGATTTTATAATCGGCGCCAAATTCAAAACATAGTAAGTCAGCTTTCAAATTCATAACCTAGTAAGTCGGTTGAGTTGCTAGGTTTTTTTATTTGTAATCCGACATGCGCTATGTTAAGAATATGTACTTCATGGAAATTTCAATAACTTTTCCAAATTGGGTAGACTTAAATTAAATTTTATTTTTAAAATTACGTTAGAAACTGGGTGTTTTAAGGTTCATATCAAATCTATACCGCCTAGTAAGTCGAAAAATGACAAAAATGGTTTTTTTGCAAAAACACCAGTTACTAGGTTTTGAATTTGGGCAGCCGAGATGATGATGATGATTATTATTATATTAGTCGGCGAGGCGCTTCTCCAGAAGTCCCCCAGAGTCCTCCAGAAGAAGGCAGGTAGTCGCCACTTACAATGGAACTGGTGGGGCGAGTGTTGAAAATTTTGCGGTTTTTGTAATCCAATCGTCGTAGGTCGCCAATTTAGAGAACTCCTATGTCCGCCCGCCTGCAGTAGAAATAACTCCAGAGGTTGAAGAAGGGATGATATATTTACACATGGTTAGGTACACTATTTACAAGAAAATGAATGCATGTTAATGTGTACAGCGGCTGAGATGTACTGCCTAGCGCACGCAGGGCGTTGCGCGAGGCGTCGTGCGGGGCGTGCTGCGCCCAAATCAAATGTATAGCAATAGTATGAGACCGTTTACGGAGACGCGCATAGGCCTATGTTCGATATCGTATAAGGAAACGCGTCGGCTCCCGCGGCGGCGCCCGCGGCGGCGGCGACCGTGGTGGCGCCTGCGTCGGAACCCACACGACATCCCGCACAACACGCCGCGTCTTCGTAAAGGAGGCCTTAGGGTGTGATTTTAGTTCCAAATAAAAAAAGTTATCAACTCAAACTATATCGTTATTTGTTTTAAATTAAAACAACCAGTAATGTTTTATTTATATTGAGAAAACACTACAAAAAGGGTTTACTTTGATATTTATTTCTACAGAGTGAAATTCATTACATCTTGTTACTTTTTAATAACTTGTCTAAACTAAATCCTACATCTATATTTTTCAGAATTAAGAAATCTGTTTTATATTTCTCAGATGGTTTAAAAAAAACTCGTTATTACAAATACCTTACCTAAACGCAAATTCTTGTGCGCTGAAACGAAAATCGGAAAGAAAAATTGTGCGGTAGGTATAAACATCTCGATTTAACTTCGGCTTGTATGAAAAGTAATAAAATTTAAAACTGCCGCGACATTTCGCATTTCGACGCGCGCATGTCACAGCTGCGAGGGTGGGGGACCCTCATACCTAATTAGGTAAGAAGCTTCAAAGTACAGGCCGTTAATTCACAAGATTTTTACCTCTATACACACTTCACTTTCTCTGAAGTGGTTGTTTTAATTTTATTCTTTTATTTAAAATGTTTAGATTATTTTAATGTACGAGGAGGCCCTAAAAAGGGTAAGGTAAGGAAAAGAAAGAGTATTTATATCAATTTATGTATTATCCTATTAATAAATTTTATTCTCCGAAAATACTGACTGTTAAATACTACCTAATAATGCTTACTTAATGACTATTAGTTGCATACCTATTTGAATTTTTGCAAATATAATGCTTAAATCTACAAATACTATTATGTAATGTAACACAATCCCCCGGTTGTTTTGACAGAAAATATAATTTAATAGGTTCTTTAAGCTACTTACCAACCACTCGAAATAAATTAAAATAAACACAAAATTATAGCCTTTACATGGACAATAAATCTGTTAAGGTATATTTGCTAAACGTTTTGTTAATATTGACAATTTAAACTCGATCAGTGATGTATGGATTTAACCTTTTATAATGGCATTCGAGATGTTACTAGAACTAAATTATTTGACACCTTAATTACAAAAAAAAACGGTAAAATAGAGTGTTAGTTAAGACATAAATCTGACACACCAAACGACATAAGTATTTGAATGTTTTTTATTAGATTGGTAATTCCGCCGTGCAAGCTCATCATCTTAGAAGACAGACGTCCTCTACTGGACATCATGGTAGACAGATAGATCGCCTTAAGGCTACGAACGCAAAGGCGGTTTTTTGCCACGCGGATTTTATGTAACATACTGAATCCTATGGAAGTGTGCGCACCAGCGGATAAAACCGTAAAAACACGCTTGTGCGTTCGGGGCCTATGAATAAGGTTGAAAATTAAATAACGAACTTTGAACCGCGCGGAAATAAAACCGCCTGTGCGTTCGTAGCCTAAGCCCCTTAAGGAAGAAGGTGAAGATAAATATTCGTTTTTTGCCTTAAGGGGCCACTTTTAGTTTTACAAACAAATATTTTTAAGAATTCGAGTATCATTATCCTGAAAGCTACTTACACAGCAGAGCATTAAAAATTCCAAAAAAAATACGCATATTTTTGATTTCGGCCATGGTTTAAAATATTAATTAGTTATCGAAGAGGCGCTAGGTACTATCGCACCCGTTCGCCCATTTAAAACGCAACACACCTTTTGACAGACATAAACTTACACACATTTTAACGGAAATAAAGATATATTATTATTGTAAAAATATTATTGCTATTTGCAGTCCCTGTAATTTGGTCGTTCAAAGTAAAACCATTAAAAAATTTCAGCAGCTGCTTGCACTAGATGAATGAAAGTCGTTTCACTTCAAGTGTTTATGGAAACGGAAAGTCTACACTTTACAAAGTAAAGCAAGGGTAAGTATTAATTTCTCAAGACGGGCTTAAGTCTTAGCAAACTGCTTAGCCAACGACGCCGCAACAACAGTACGCTCCGGTGCGCGTGAAACACTGCGCGTGGTGCGCGCACACTGGGACCAAGCGGAGATTTGGTTCGAGGTTCATACACCTACATACTAAGTTATCAAATAATCGTTCTGTATGTTCTGGAAAATACAAAGAGTAATAAGAAAATATTCAGGAAAATACCTACATGGTTTTAAAGCTATTACGCTTCGGGTGCTGTTACAACCCTCGCTTGTTCAAGTTTCAAGCCAAATTACTTTGCTTGTAAATTCAAAAAACTTATTTAATTAGACTGTAAAAAGTTATTAAAATACAAAAGACAATAAGTACATACTTCTCTAAATAAAGTTAATAAAAATATTTTTTATTTCAAAAATATAGTTTTTTAACTTGCCTTTTTTTCACTTTACCAAAAACTCGAACACACTAAAAACATTAGAAAATAGTTCGGAAATCAGCATTCTTTTTATAATATTGTTTTTTTTTATACTTTCAGGATAAAATATTAAAATTGAGTAAGGTGTATTGTCGATGTAAGCTGCGAAATTATTGAATTGCTTTATTAAAAGTAATAAAAAAAAAACTCTTCGCGTAAGTGTCAACGAAGCCTAACAGCGAGCAATCTCAGCCTAATTCACGTTGCATTTGTCGCAAGTGCAATAAACCGCGGTCTGATATTGACCTTTGCGATCCAACATTGCTCAGACTAAAAGTTCACGTCGCCTAGAATCTAGCCACATGTTTTGCACGCTTTATAACTATTGCACTCGATGAGCGGTGGCTTGCGCAAGACATACTCATTAGTGTACTAGCCTTCACTAAAATTATAAACATAAACTGCTGAAGCTATTAGAATTAAATTTGCAGGATAGGGTAATTTTAGAATGTGGTCCTCAGCTAAGTAAGTAGTTAGCCGTGCGACAGCCGTTATGTATTTTTTTTTATTACGTTTTATGATGCTTAGCGCATTCATTCAAATTTTTTATCTACTTGTCTTTTTATGTGTTATGAATGTAGGTACTAGGAATAGGCTAAACTACCTAAATCACTAAACATTATTTTTAATCATATTCAAACGATTTAAAAAAAATTTGGGATAAATCACGCGCCTGAGTCAACACGTGCCTTAAATTTTAATTTAACGTATTTATACTATCTTAGGCCTAGGCTAGAATATGTGCTCTACAGAAGTATTGTGACATCGTAGTTTTCTTATGGCATTTTCTCAAGTGATAAGTGTCACGGGGATTTCAAAATTAAAATTTTCCCGATTCCAGGGTATTTTCGAGATATAAAAAGTCTTTTTTCCGTCTCGTGGAATTATGTACCTACTTAGCTTGCAATTCTCAGCCATATACCTACAGTAGTTTAGGCGTGATTGCGTTACACAAAGGCAGACATTACTTTCGCATTTATATGATTTGTATAAATTAGTCGTATCACAGCACAGTAGGTTACTATATTAGGCTATAGAGAATATTTTTATTGAGAGCTTAGTTATGTGTTTTCTGGTGACCAGTCATAGAGAAAATATTATAAAAGGCATTGCAATACTATACTAAATTGTTAATCATGAACTATGATATTCGTTCAGTCATGTCACAAATATAAATACTACCGACAATATACACACTTTACAAGTCACACACTTTTTGCAAAACTTAATGTTTTAATATTTTAAATCCTAAATCCCGTATCATAAGGTACAAAATCCTAGTGCAACGTGAAAACGTTATATTTGCTGTTGTCTAGTCGGAAACCAGTTGGTAAATGTAAATATTGCATGATTTTAACTCATTCGCCTAGCGCGATAGTTTGCTGAGGTTATTTTTAATTAGTAACAAAATAATTTTAAGGCTGCAGTGCACCATGCCACCGCCAGCACATCAAGCTACCAATCGCTGTTGTAAAATCTTCTTTATGTAGTACATGTCAAGATGGGTAACTAGCCACTGTACTGTGTTTGTATAAAATTTAACAGTAATTTATTCGAAATGAGATGAACTATACCGTTTGATGGCTGCCTAGATTACTACCACCCCATCTCCTCTCGTGAGTGTGGTAAAAAGCCAATAAAGCTTAACTACAATCATGGCGATTATGGCATACCCCTCACTGTGATTAGACATAAAAGCGATCTGTCACGGAGGTCTCTGTCCAGCAGTGTACGTCTTTCAGCTGAGATGATGATGATGAGATACCAATACCCTTTTTTTTTTTTTCTAAATATAGATTATTTTAAAGTTCATATCGCAAAGATAACTGAGTCATACTCTACGTGACAACTCGAGTTTGAGATTCAATAGCAACTACTGATATCTAAATGGATATAAGATAAAGAAATTATGGATCAGTTGACAGATAAAATTAAAATTTTCATCACCTTTTTATAATACCTGCACATGGCATAGAGCCCAGTGGTTCTATTGACGTTCTCGATGCTTAAACGAGATTGATACCCTTAATGAGTATCACCTACTTATCAAAATCATTGTCATAGCCAGCGAGGATCGCTATAGGCCTATTGTTATAATTGTGGTTTCTTCGCTGCGCCTCGCCAGTTGTGCGCTGTCCCTTACGGTCACAAATACAATAATTACAAAGGTTACATCAAGTTCACAGTGAAGTGGTGAAGCTCCGAGAATCCGTGGTAGGTATCTACAGTGAAAACATTATTCTAACATCCGTAAATTTCCAACTGAGTTCTAGTGGTGTTAACTTATTGTATTAAAAAAAGGTAAAAATCAAATTTTATTACCTACTTATTCATGAATACACACAGGATGACATTTTGTAATGCCACCTGAAGGGAAAGTACTCCGAATACTAAAGATAGAAAATTTTACTCAACGAAAACAGAGTATAGAAAAAAACAACATTCCAAGATGTTCGATTTGATAGTTAGCTTGCCACACCCGGTAATCGAACCTACTGAAATCTGGAAAAATTGGAACCTGTTCTTTTATTGCATCGATCGTAAGGGTTAATTATTATAAGGATGAAATCTCTGTTACTTAAAAAAAAAAAAAATAAGGAAAACCATGTTTTTTTGTGCATGAAAAATGGAAAAACACTAAAACGTGTTTTAAGACTTGTAAAGATATCTTAATTTAAAAAATATAGATAGATAGATAGATAGATAGACTCTTTATTACAATCAATGAACTTAAAATATTACAATATTCTTAAATTAAAACATTGAAACATAGCTATAAGTTTCATTGAAATAATTTCAGTACTTTTAGAGGAAAACGATAGTTTTAAAATATTTGTAATAAGCGACCCATCACTAAGCGACAGCTTATAGTTCAAAGGTCGCAATACGGGTTTGAGGCGACTTAGGAAACACATCGATAAATTCTAAGCCATAAAAATGAATAAATTGCTTATTAAAACACCAGTCGAGCTGGCTGGATGAAAGAGTGGCCGGGCTCGTCCTTCACATTTTGTTTGAAGTAAAAGTTTTTTTTTTTTTTTTCAATATTATTACGAATAAAATTGAGTTTTTTTCTTCAAAAAGTTATGATTTAGTAATTTAATAAAAAGAGGATTAGCTCATTTAATCAAAATATACCCTAAATAACCAGAGTTAGAGTGTCAATTCCAGTGAAGGTAACTTAAACTGTAACTTGGAGGGTAGAGGGATGAGACCCTTAAAAGTGGGGTGTTTTGTCGATGAATTTTAATGCAGAATCTGCTAGTAAAATTTCTTTGCCTCGAACTTATTAATACACACTGTATAGTGTGATGATAGATTAAATATTTTTTACTTCAATAACACGAAGAGAGATATCTCCATCCCTGCAACCATTTACTTGCAAGCAATAGCAAATAAAATAATTTTAAGGTGAACATTTTCAATATTTTCTTAATTTAATAACCAAAATTTACACAAAATCTCCATTTAATATATTTTTATCTTCTTTTGAAACAAATATCCCACCATTTAACAATCAAACAATTTCATTCTCGATTTTGTGATAAACTATTCAATATGACATCACTAGCGATTATTACTCAGAAGCGGGAATTTGCAAAACGGATATTCGTTATTAAAAAGTAATATTTCGGCTAAGTCCTTTCGCAATGAACTTTCAGTTTCAAAAACCGTTGTGTTGCATAACGTTAAAAAATAAAGTTACACAAGAGCGTAATACAATAGCTGTTATAAGTGAGTATTATCTGTGAGTAAAGATCGAGTGCTTTTTAATAAATAGTGAATGATACTCGACACGCGCCTGCCAATTTAGTTCACAGTTGACATTTAATTTTTAATTAGGTGCTATTGATTTCGAAAATTTTTAAAACCATTACTAAATATAGCTTAGTAAAGATTTAATGGTTGCAAGGTTTTCGCTTTTTACCTGTGTTTTTGAAATAACTCAAGTGAATGAGAACAATCGGTACCTATCTTATTATTTTTTATAATATCTGTAGTCATTATCATACATGAATAACATACTTAATATTTAACTCGAAGGCTTTTTCGAATTGGGGGAGCTTACGAAAATTCCCAACAAAAAAAAATGTGTCAGCCAACTATGGTAATATGACATTTAGCATTTAGTAAACAAACACACGAATCCATTGCACTATCGATTGCTGAAACCAACCAAGCAGCGGAGTTTAGAATGGAAAATATCGCAACTTACGTGGAGTGGTTAGGCGCGAGGCGGCCCGGGTGCACAAATCAGAGAAACACTATCCGCACACTTAGCAGCCATACACACAATCCATCACGGACGGCACGTCAGAAAAATACGCGAAAAATGACAATGTTGAAATTTTGCGGGAGTTTTTTTTTTTTTTGCGTCCGCTGCGATCGCGTAACAATTTTTCCAAGTACGGAAAACTTGATCCGCGCGGCGCGGGCGTCGTGGCGAGCGCTCGGTGGAGACTGGCGCGGCGCCCCACGCTCGCCACCACTTACAAAGTGGGGAGGAAAAGGTAACTTGGCGACGGAGACGAGGGAAGAGGACGGAAGTGCAAATTTTCAGAGGTAAAACCTTAAACTTGATTGGTATATTGAAGGATTTTCATTTGGTCCTAATGAGATTTTTGGTCAGTTTGCATGGGTTTTGTCGGCTTTTTAGGCTGTTTTAAATCTATTTTTTTCTACCTATTTACTTTCTTATGTTTTCAACAAATTCATATAATATTATTTAATTAATAACGTTCTCCAGTCCTAAAAATTAGCCACTGACCGTTAATTCTATCAGTATACAATTAATTATTCAAGGTTTTTGTTGTGTCACCATATTTTTTGTTTCTTTTTCTTAAAAAAAAATACCAAACAATAATATTTAATCAATAATAAAATAATAAATAAACCAAAATAAACAATATCTCAGATTCAAAATACGTAATGCAGTAAAAATTATCTACGGGAAAATAACAACGCCCTTCTTTCAAGCAAAAGACATCAACGGGGGTCAGTGACTTTTTTAACGAGATTAATTATAATTATTTTGTTTGACTAGTTGTATGTTTGTTAATAATGCAATATTATGCCTATTTTTTTATTATTATATATTTATTTTTTTGGATTAAATTTTAGCCGTTGAATTTTTACAGTAATCTAAACGAGATTTTGTATTTAATAAAATGCTTTTGGTTTTATTTTACTTAACAGATTCTAAAATTAGAACAATTAGAAAAGTTCTAAAACTTAGGACATTAACATTAAATTGAGCTCGTACTGGTATAATAGTAAACACATTACATTGCTTTCATGCATTATTCCGAGAGGAGTAGGCAGAGATGCCACTTGCAAAAATCACTACTGGTACTTTCCTTTCTTCCTGCACACTTATTCATCCATTAAAGTATTTTAAGCTAATTGTTAAAAATCAAATGTTATTATTATTATTATTAGTGAGGAAACTGTCGATAAATCACTGTTGTCGAATGCTTGAATAATAAATAAGGAAATTACTACCGTAACAGTAAGAATGATCCTTTGCAATATGAAGTAGGGACCTGTTTCATTGCTTTCTGATAAATCACACTAATATTATAAATGCAAAAGTATGTGAGTGTGTATGTTTGTTACTTCTTCAAGTCTAAACGGCTAAAGCGATTTAAATAAAAAATTATATTGAGGTTGGTGAGGTTAGGTGACACCCTGGATTAACAACACTTAGGCACGTTTTAGCCGGATGAAGATATAGATAGCAGGATGAAGAAAGCGAAAGGTGCATTTGCCCAACTATCACCAGTTTGGAAAAACACTAATATCTCTCGAATTCTGAAGTTAAGGATTTTCGAAAGCAACGTAAAGTCTATACTTCTCTACGGCTGCGAAACGTGGAAGGTCACGAAAGCGCTCTCCCGCAAACTTCAAGTATGCGTCAACAAATGTCTACGCTCAATTCTCAGGATCTTCTGGTCCAGGACACTGGACAGGACTGGCGCAGAACAGAGAAGTCTGGAGGAAGACTGTTGAGGCCCTATGCTCCCCGAGGAGTTAAAGGATTAATCATCATCATCATCAGGCACGTTTTACTGCGGGAAATCATCTTATACCCATCGGAATACACCATTTAATTTTCCCTAATAGACCCCGGGTCACACTGCGGCGTAGCTCAGCTAGTTCCTAATAATTTGAGTAAGTATACTTTTTTAATAAAAAAAAACATAATTCTATTCGCTTTTACCTATATTTTGAGTTCGGAGGTCCCGTTTCGATTCCCGATGAGGGCGAATATTGTTATGATGGATAGAAATCCGTCTTTGTTTCTTGGGTGTGGGTGTGTTTGGTTATCAATACATAGTATAAAATGAAGTCGCTTCCCGCGTCTGTCCCTATGTATGCTTAAATCTTTAAAACGGGTCGACTAGTCTTTGTATATATCTCTAAGTTTTGTCACTTTACCTGCTGTAACTTTATTGTGACATGACCACCAAAATATTCTATTTTATTTATTATTATTACAACAGTTGTATAGTAATTTAATGACCATTCAAAACTCACAGGTTCAACGTCAAGTCAAGATAAAACTACATAAAAAGTTGTGGAATAGGGCCTTTGACTAAATGGCAATAATAGTGTACTTCCACTATTGACAATTAGAGACGGTCAAACGAAGGTTTTGAGGAAATATCGTGTGGAAAACTGGTGGAAGAGGCGACAAGGTCATTTGCAGTTTTACCGGCAAAAGTTTCTAAGGATTTGTAGCGGTATCCATTCAAATAATATTATTTACAGCAAGCCTTTTTCACACGGCAGTCCAGAGGCTATATTGCGGCTTTTGCAATATTGCTTTGCGTCCTCTTTGCGTTTTTTTTGTATTGACTTTGACACTCTAGAGGACGAAAAGCAATATTGCAAAAAAAGGCCGTAATAGGGCTACAGTTTTCCGTTTGCTGCAGGATCCCGTTTGGTTTGTATGCTAGCATGCGGGATGCTCGTGTGAACGCTAGCTTACTAAACACATTCCTACTGCAAAAAACTGTACTGCCCTGTAAATGGGGTGTAATACTTAATTCATATGCAGTAACAGTCACAGAATCGGGTTGACGAATTAAAAAATACTTCAGTCTCATTACGATGCCCTTAACAGCAAAATCGAACGAGCAAAATTTAAAAAAAAAAAAAAAAGTATGATGAATTAGATATTAATAAGTAATTCATAATGAATTGATCCAGTACATATTTTGTTATGTATGTAAATATAAGTAAATGGATGTATGGACTTTACGTCATCTTTCTAGCTTGTTTTGTTATTGTTAATATATACCTAATATAATAAAAAAAAACACAGTGCTTATTTGACACCTAATAATATATTATTCCATTGTATTTTTGACGAAAAAAAAGGAGGAGGTACTCAATTCGACGCGTATATATATATATTTTTTTTGTTTAAAAAAAAAAATATTTCTTATATCTTTCGAATGTAATACGATATGCCTTCCTACTGTTTTGTATTTATTTATATACCTATTCTATTTCAAAATTTGGTTTAAAAAAAACCAGTAGGTACCCAGTCGCCATGTGAGTCATGTGACCAGAAGCGTTTCAAACCATGTATTTTGAAAAAGTTCTAAGAAAGAAAAAGAAAGTTTTCTTTTCTACATACATTTATGTATTTATTTCAAGGCACGATTAAATACATAACAAAAATTATTACACTCGAGTGGCCAACACAATAATTTCTACACATAAATACAAAACAACAACAAGTAGTGGGTTTGTTAACGACCAAAGGTAATATTTTCTGCATTAAAGCATGAAACCCGGCAGACCTGCCGCCTAGGTGGCCCAAATTGAGTATAGAGTTCTTTAATTTTTTACTTACTGGTCAGAACAGAACAGAAACACCCAGTTTCGAAAAGCTTTTTACTTTGTTAGTACGGGGTGATTTCCGGGACTAATGATCCATTTTCAATAAATCTTTCATTTATGCATTATGTATTTTGATTTTTAAACCTTCTACATACCAATAACATGCTGGCGTATAAAATACCAAACGTTAGCATCAGCGTTGCAGGCACACCTTATCCCTCTAGGCGTTGAATAGGAAAACAAGATACGAAGGTAGGTAGGCAATCATGATTGTAATATGTGATTTCGCACATTAATATTATGCGTATACGGAAACTCTTGCTGATAGTATAATATTATTGTGTTATATTATTATTTGTATCTGCAAGGTTGGCCGGTGCATCATCAGGATGTCATTTCGGTCAGATAAAGACTGGTTTAGATACAATGTCTTAAAAATAAGTATTTTCTTTAAATTTTATTTGTTTTTTAAAAACAATATACTTACGTAGTTATTAATAAAGTTTGCGTATTGCATGACTGTGCCGATGGTCTGACGACATAGGTCGGTCGCCTTAGACCTACGATCACGTGTAGACAGTATGAGTTTCGCGTTTTTTTTTATTATGATTGGAAAACTACACACCCACTCTCTTATTTTCGTATATCGTATTTAGCTTTTTTCAATACAACATCTTACCAACACGACTGATGAGGAGCGCTAGAAACGCAGCCCCATCTAAAAAGTTTAAACTGAGGAATTTGACTTTTATAGTTTTCAGTTTATAGTATGCAATTTTGTTTAATTTAAAGACCGATCCTCTATGACGGCCAAGCCTTAGAGCGTGTGTGTGTAAACAGATTATTAATAATTTGTCATGTTCTGTTCGTTTTATCTCATGCTGGCAATAAACGATCGACTCTTCCGCGCATCGGGAGAACCTTTGTCCGATATTACTTATTACTGTAAATATTATTTGTATTATATTTAAATGACGGACTTATTTCCATACTTATTGTTAACCGACTTTAAAAGAAAGAATATAGGTTTGGATTATTTGTTTGTTATCAACATCAAGAATAGATTTTAAAAAATGATTTTATTCACACAATTATTAACGCTAACTATAAAGAACTTGTACTGAGCGTAGCGTTATCCTAGGTCTATGAATTACCGGTAGTACCGGGCCGAAGAATAGGACTGAGGTATCCCCTGCCTGTCGTAAGAGGCAACTAAGAGGGGACCCCGGGGTCGTTGGGTGCACGAGATGGGGGCCTCGTGTAGTCATATAACGGCCCCGAGAAGGACGGCGGAACGCGGGTGTCCCGTTTTCACCGTTGAGCGTTGGGAAAGCTACCACGCTCCGGGGGGACAAGTACAACCATCATGTCCCCCGAGGAGAGGCTATACAGCCAATACTGGGGGGGGAGGGTGCAGAGAATTCCACAGGCTCACCCGCGATCCTCCTGCTATCAGCCGAGAAGGACACCGGCGGGGTTTTAGTGGGTGCGAACCCTACATAACCCTGCAGATCCCCCCGGGGCTGCAGGATACTCGTTCGGAGTTTCCTAAAAAAAATATCCAATACATATTTATCGTACCGATATTCACCTTCTCTAGAATTCCAGCGGCTCAGCCAACATCCCTGCTTTTTCCTTTCGCCAGGATTGCCACCGAATCCTCAAAATGTGCTTTAGTAAAGCCAAATTAAGTTATTAGTGGATCCCGCATGACTTGTATTGCAAAACTGTAACTAAGCCTTACCACACATTAGGCGAGGCGCGGCGAGTACCTACCGAGATGAAATCAATTCAAACTGGTCTCTAACTACTTACCACAGAATTCAAAATAAAAAATATTTTAATTATTTTATGCTACCGTAACAAAAGGCACATGCGTGATTTCTCCATAAACCTGTGCTTGCTTAAGTAGTCGGTAACTTCGCTGCGTTTCTACAATTTATATAGGGTTTAAAGAGATACAAATTATGGGAACCTCTAACAGTAACTTTATGTTTTCGTGCTCCTGTCAATCAACAGATCGTTATACATTTCACACACACAATTGTCTAAATTCCACTTATAAAATAAACAAAGAAAAGTAAGTAGGTTAATTTGACTACATGTAGAGGAGACCACAAAATATTCTTACTTAGTTCACGAACCAAAAATTATAACCACATAGGATTGTCATATATACTTATCATATCATAGGAAGGTTTATATACTGAGGCATTAGAGAGAGGCAATTAAAAAAATGCATTATTAGGGTTACAAGATTTTAACTTCTACAAAAACCCTGCTCTGCAACTTCCGATACGCAGTCGCAATTTAAGATTTTCGCCCCAATCTGTTCTACGACCATGCCTTGCCTATTGCCACTTTGATTCTTATCGGATTCGATTCCGATTCGAACTCGCAACCCCTTATTTCAGCAAATCAGTTGTAAAAAGGATAAACAAGGAAACAAAATATTACCTAACGCGTCCCAGTGACTCCTGCGCAGGTCACCTGTTGATATTAAGCCTGCCCCGATACGACCACGGCTTGTGGCGATGTTCGTGACCAAATCACACGCTCTTGCGTCACCTAATTTGGTTACAGCTTTAAAGCTCTCACGGTACTTATGAGCTTTTGGTTTTAAGACTCATTTCCTACTTTTCTAATATTGTACCGTAAAAGGTAATGGTTTTTTTTGGGCTTGTTTATTCTCATTGTAGAGTTGATTAAAAAATTGATGAGTTGTTAAGTAGCTTCAGATTACCGGCTGGGGCGAACATTCTTATGTGTGTTTTTGGGTTTGCGTTTATTTGTTCGTCTTCGTATGTGTTTCAGGCACCCTAGATACAGGTTCTACCAAGTAAGTGGCTCTCTATGTAATGCAATATTATTTTTTGAATTTAACTTTGCGTGCGTGGTCGCTGAAATTGTAATTACTTCTTCTTACAGAGCAGAGCCAGAACTTATGTAAATACAAGTCTACGTGACGTTACGTAGTACAGCTACATAATAATTTTATTGTAACAAATGGTCACACACCGAGACAAGCGCTTCACACACGTGAGATAAGTCTTGCGCATAGAATAACACGCATACGCACACCCGAGCGGGAAGAAGACCAAGAAATCAGAATCAGAATCAGAATATTTATTTGTTATCATAGGTAGAAGTTTACAGATGATATTGCATTGTAAGTACCACTATGATTACCTAAATTAGGTGTACAAATTTTAAAAATGTTTTTTCATCATGTTCTTAACATCACATCAATATTTCGTTTAATTAGAAAATGTTAGTTATTTTTTGTTGTTACAAACAAAATTTTAAGTAATTTATTACTTTGCGTGCGCCGTGCTCTGTCATCCAAAATTTATTAATTTTATACTCGACAAAGTAACATGACTAAATTGTCACCCGACCACATTGAGTATTCATCCAACCCCGAACACAGAACTATCGGATAGGTTGCCTGAAATTGTACGATCGAGCCGATCGAGAGCATATTGTTTCGATGTTCATTGTGACAAACAAATCTGTTCATATGCAAAGATGAATGAAATGTACATGTAGGTACACCTATATTATTAAATAGCCATTTGATGATAAGGAAGTGACACCGTGTTTTTGTGTGTTTGAGGGAGGTTTGAAGTTTCTTTAGCATAGAGTTTGTAATTTTTCACAACGTCGCGCTCGAGCAGCTAGACTAGTAATTAAGGCTGGTTTTAGTCACACCCTGACACTCGCTTACCGTCAGCCAGCCCTGATAGTCAATATATGCATGAAATCGTCCACCATGATATGTAGCTACTAAAAAACGCTTCCTAGTTGGCTATCAGCGCTGACGACTCGAGTGCTCAGCGTCACACTCTGACACTGAAACCAGCCTAATTATTTTGTTAAATGAGTATGCCCCACCACCCATATGGGCTCGTACCTGGTCAGGTCAGAAGGGAATGCTACGAGCTGAGCTACCTACGACACACAACGTCTCCTCCCCTGGTTGCTTTGTGGTCTAACGAACGCTGTTAGATAAGACAATACATAGGTACCTACGCTTCGTCGCATGCAGTACCTACTAAAGTCCGTTTCATCTAAAATACTGGCTGTTTATTTGTGAAATTTTACGTCGGAGGCAGATTAAATTCGGTAGCATGATGCAGC
This sequence comes from Euspilapteryx auroguttella, assembly GCA_951802225.1. Taxonomy (NCBI): domain Eukaryota; kingdom Metazoa; phylum Arthropoda; class Insecta; order Lepidoptera; family Gracillariidae; genus Euspilapteryx; species Euspilapteryx auroguttella. The sequence goes on along the minus strand of OX637664.1, from coordinate 4,019,213 downwards.
TACAGACGACGATATGATGACTATGCATTACCTGCAACAAAAGCTGAGTAAGGGCCATTTTGTGCACACAACACTAACAATTTACCTCATTATGTAACTGTCTTTTGTATGAGCTGTGTGCGTAAATAATGATCTGTCTATTTCGTCGCGTTGTCTTCTATGCTTCAGTGAAACAGACTGTACTGAATGCATTCAATAAATGGAGCGTTACTCTATGTAACGAACGCCAGTGGGTAACAAACTGCACCGGGCAGTTTAACAAGATCGACTCTGACGCAACCTGTTACGACTACCGCTTGGTACCTATCGCCAACCATTGTTTATTGGAAAAATTGTCGTGTCTAGATCTAGAAACGAATGTTGGCGTAGGTCGTGTTTTTGTTTTATTAAAAACTAGGTTTCTTTTAAATTCATGTTCACTTATTATATGAAATGGTTTTGTTTATGTGGAGCGTCCGCGCCCCATCTTGGTTCCAGTTTGAGAAGTGCAGCTCGATGTCTATTTACTAGGGGGAAGGGAGTGTTAAGTATTGGGAGTAATAGTTTAGTTCACCACTCGAGAACTTTTCAGCCCCAACGACCATCTGTTCTTTGAGCTCATTGCCACATAATTAGGTTTGGTTTTACTACCTACTTACATACAACATTCATATTAGGTATAATAGTAAAAAAAAATTATTATTTGCATAAGTACTTTTAAACGTGTTTTGTGCAATGTTTATTGTTTTTAGCTAATTGTAATCAAAACGACTCATTGTTTACAAGCTAGGCCCAGGTCAGCAAGGTTTTACCAAGTTAAGGTCATTGGGACAACCTAGTTTTGATGATTGACATTACTCAAACAATGTAAAGATGTAACATTAGGCTTCTGTATTTGTTAGACAGTCGCGTTGCGTCAGATTAATAATAATACATTGGTAGGTTACGTATAATTAATACGTTTGAAGTAAGTACTTCAAACCTACCTATAGGTACTTCAGAGAGAGAGCATCATACTTGTTCTGTGGGAACTTCAGTGGGAAAGCTCAATTAAAATCCTGTAAGTACCTAAATGCTTTTTGCTGTCTAAGTATGAAGAGCCCAAAGGCTTTATCATATTCATCATTAACTTAGCAAAAAACGTCCACTGCTAGACCTAGCCCTACTTATTTTTCGCCTTAACGACCGGTCTTGCACGACCCTCATCCAGTGTACTTTTCGACCCCAGCGATTTTTCTGTTCTTTTAGATATTATTTTAATTATTATGGGTTCTAGGTAAGTAAATATACTATAATACCTACTTGCCTACTTATTTTTTTCGCAGAAACGTGTCCATCTCGTCATTGTCCCGCGCCCGCTCTAATTCGCGGACTTTCGTTTTTTTTACCGACCATCGTGTGGAACGATAAACTTATGGAGACTTACTTTCGTCTGCTACCTGAAGAAAATCACTACTTCAACTGAAATCCTTGCATTTAAGAGCAACTCTTGTCTGCGTTATGTCTTCATTCCAGTCGTCTCGCCACTCTTTCCTTCCGTCCTTGTAATATTCCACTTTAGCTTTTACCTTAAATTACTTGCTTCATGCTTGCTTTATTCAATATAGGATACAAGATATAACTTATTGAAAGTCAATTAGACTACATCTAATCTAATTGCTATTGATACCTTTTTTGGTAAAGTATCCTATACTGTGAGAGGCGAGCTAGTTCAGGGAATCTCTTATCTTCTCTCTGTCTTCCCGGTCATCTCTTTGCTTTTGTATTTCCCTCTAGTTGAAATATATACAGGAAAATGTTTGTCCGTCGATAAGCGGAGTCCATTTGGCATTGTTTAAATCTCACTTTCAGGACCGACTCTACTTTACTATTTACAGTTCTATGGGTTCACCCACGAGCAAAAGGCCGATAAAGCTAATGGCCGATAATGGGGTTTGGGTTCAAATCCGTTTACAGCATTACGATGATACAGGGGCTACCACGTTTTTGTAGTTCATCAGGTGGTTTGCTGACGGTTGCGAGGATAAGTCAAAAGTTGGTGTAAGTATAAGTAATACATTTATTCCAAACTTAACCCATACTTATTCTTATTCTTAGTCCATTTGCAACCCGTCCACTGTCCATTAAACTATTGGGTACGAGGTTGCACAACCGCCGCTTGTAAATTTTTGATATAATTTTGGCGGGACAATTGTTTGGGTCGTGACTGCTCGCGACTGAAGACGCGAAGTTGCGCTTGCGCAATATCTGTGGTAATTATTACTGATCCGCGGACGTAAACTGCTGTGAACTAAGCCTTGAATTGTATGCAATTTGAAACGACCTTTACAGAAAAGATACTTTGTCAACATTTTTATTTGAGGTTACCTATCAAAGTAAATGCACATCAAATAGTCCGCGACATGTAAAATATTGTGAATTAACTTGCTACTAGGTACCGGTACCTAGTTTCGGAATAAGTAGGGATACGATTTCGATAACCAGTTATACCGATTATGAGTATAGATCACATAATTCAACTCTGCGAAGGAATCAGGGCAATCGATGGAGCGTGGTTGTATGATCACGCACTGTCGATCTAAGAAGGTAGTGTTTCTTAACTATACTTGTATGCCAAATAGTACGTTAAGCCATTAAGATATTAATAGTACCTATTTACTTAAATCTTAAATGTTCTAACTCACGTCGTCATCTGTGTTATATGCACGGTTACTTTTTACGTTGGCGGAAACTTTTAGGACTATATCTTTCTTTGCTTGATTTATAACTCGAATAAATTATTAAAAAAAATAAATAACTTTTTTATATTTGTTAAGAATTAAATAAAACTTAAATAAGGCCGATGGACGCGTTGGTGAACCCCCTTTTTTTTTGGCGGGGAAACTCCTAACGAGTACCCTGCGACCCCGGGGGGAGTCGCAGGGTTATGTGGGGTTCGCACCCACTAAAACCCCGCCGGTGTCCATCTCGGCTGTTTGCAAGGGGGTCACGGGAGATCTCTCGAACTTTGTGTTCAGCTCCGCGACCCCCTCCAGCATTGCCTAAGTAGCCTCTTCACGGGGGGACAGGTGGTGGTAGTCCCCCCCCCTGAGCGCGGATGGCTCTTCCTACGCTCAACGACGGAACTGGACACCGCGTTCCGCCGCCCTTCTCGCGCCTCTTGCACCCAACGACCCCGGGGTCCCCTCTTAGTCGCCTCTTACGACAGGCAGGGGATACCTCAATCCTTCTTCGGCCCGGTACTGCAGGGCGTTTGGTGAACCCCCTGCGCATTGCCTTTAATTTTTAGTTTTTTTACAAAAACTTTTAAAAGACCTCAAGTGAGCACGGGTTCATTATTTTATAATTTTGTTTTCAGGAATAAGTCCTGTATAACTATGCCTACCGCGTGTAAAATTTTCCTCCACGATAAAAAAGTAACCGTGTATATAGGAATGGGTACAGACGGATTCGACCTACCTACCATAATAAGTACTTATTAAATCAGCAAGTTTTTACCTACTTAAGTTAGTAAACTAAACCATTTTAATACTTTAACCGTAACTAAACTTTTACCGTACCCGAACCGTACTTTTCTCCCTTTTTCTTTCCATTTTCCCAAGTCACGACCATAATCCTAATTTCAATAAACTCTGTGACAAATTGTATTGAATGTAACCAATTTATAAATTCCATTGGCCAACAATTAGATCTGCCTGATTGCCCTTGCACCATAGTAATCAGATTTCAGCAAAAAAAAGGCTTTTATTGCAATATCTATTATTGTTGGTCAATTATTAAATCGTAGTGCAGGGTAGCTAGATTGTCGCGCGCGACATAAAATTGCGATATACGACAGAAATTTAATAATCCGCGATTTTAAATGCTGTTATAACAAATTATAATGTACCTATTTAACCAAATTAACGTAATCTAATAACTTAATACTCAATACTTTATTGTTTCCAGAATTCACCATTAACAAGTTTTACACTAGTCTTAGACGAATCTTAGCCACTAGGGTTAAACATTTTGCTAGGCTAAATTGTGGACCCTGATGGGCGCTACAATTACTAGCGGTATAAATGCTAGCGGTTATTGTTTTCTTCAGCGTTAACAGAAAATGGCTATGTGAAAGCGCAATGACTAACAAAATCAATAGCAATGCAATGCGTAGTGCAACCATACAGGTGCCTACCTAACCTATATCTATCGGTCCACAATTTCACTAAGTTATAACCCCATCCCTACCTTTGTAGGAGCAACAATTAATAGGCCGTTCCGATTTCCGATGCACCTTGAAAGCTATATTAGTTTCAGTAAATGGTCGACAAAAGATTAGGTTTCAGTTTTTTTCGTGAAACGGGCTGAACCTTGGTCCAGTTAGATTACGATTTTAATTGAACACGCAGCATGCTCTGCAGTGTATTGCATTGCATCCGATTGTATTGTATAAAGACAAGCTTTACGCGAAATGAAAACAAATTTAAATTATTTTTTAACTTTATTGTATTTATACTTACCTACTTACATAATTTTTAACCGACGAAAAAACAAAAAGGAGGAGGTTCTCAATTCGTCGCGTATATATATATTTTTTTTTTATGTATGATCACGCATAACTTTTTACTGTGTGGACCGATTTTGATAATTCCTTTTTTAATCGACAGGGTATACCTTGAAGTTGGTCCCATAAAAATTTGGAAATAAAATTCCAACCCTAAGGGTGGAAAAATAGGGGTGACTTTATTGTTCACTCACAGATTGTATTGCCGTTTTGTGATTTACATGAAAACTGCTAGGTATAATTATTAGTCTTTTTTATATGAATGTTAATAATCATAATCGCAGCCGATAGACGTCCACTGCTGGACATAGGCCTCCCTCAAAAATCGCGTCACCGACCGGTCGTAATCGAACCTCATCCTGTTAGTCCCTAAACCTTCACCAGGTTGTGTGGCCACCTTGCGGGGTGCGACCACCCTGTGAAGGGTGATTGGCTGGGGTCAAAAAAATTAGCCCAAAAAAACTGAAAAGCAAAAAATAAAAACTTTTTATCAAAAAATTAAACCGCCGAAAAAACTGAAAAGCATTAAATAATTGGAAAACATTTTCTATTAGGACTTAATTTACTCACTTCTTAAAGTAATTTTGGTTAACCAAGAAATTTTGTGCCACAGAATCAACGAATAACGATCACTAAATTACCTGAAATTCAAAGAAATAACCGAAAAACGTGTGCCGCCGCGCATCGCGCTATGGTAGTTAAGGAATTTGCTTGTATGGTGTGGCACCGACTTAAAATTTCTTGGTTAACCAAAATTACTTTAAGAAGTGAGTAAATTAAGTCCTAATAGAAAATGTTTTCCAATTATTTAATGCTTTTCAGTTTTTTCGGCGGTTTAATTTTTTGATAAAAAGTTTTTAAAACCCCAGATAGGTAACATGTAACGATTATACTCAACTAGATTGTAGAGGTAGCTAGCTACCTGCTCTTATCCATTCGCGTTTTGATTTTCGGCAAAAAAAAGTATCTCATGGTTCTCGTGGTTTTAAACACACTCACAAGTTCAGTAATTTAGGCGTGATTGCGTTATGACACGGACGGAGTTACTTTCGCATTTATAAAAAAAAAAACGGATGAGAAGTATTGTGCTACCAAAGTTGGGTACAATCCAATATTCTACGAATAATCAGTTCCTTTTCGCCAGACAAAGGCTAGAGTTCCCATTATGCCGGAACCATTGATCTGCAGCGACTTACGTCAACGATGCAATGCACACTGGAAGCCTGCGATAAGCGCTTAAAGTACATGTTTCAGTAAAAAAAATTTTCTAGTTAGAGTGGAGATTTACTCTGTAACGGTCACGGTTAAAATGAGGTTAAAATTTAATTCCTATCCTTATGCATAGATTCGCAGATTCTGTTTGAATTTTTGCCGCTGAAAAACTGCTAAAAGAAAAGTTAGCCTCGAGAATTCTCGAGACCCGAGAAACTGATAAGGTCGGGAAATCATGAACCCTCTCGCCAGACAACTATTTCATAGGTATGGGAGACGTACGAAGTGTGACTGAAAATCGTACAAGACCCGTAACACAGCTATACAAACCGTAAACACACATTACTTTCACTTTTCAAAATGCGGGCACGAGATCGGTTCCTATTTGATATACAAATCGATTGCGCGGGATATTGCTAAGTTTTTCTGAGCAGGCACTTTGAAAATAGATTTTCTTTCTAGAAGTAGTTAGCACATAGGTATAAAATATGGTATGCCTCGTTGATGCCTTCTAATCTCAGACGAAAGACATCACCAGGACAAAGGATTTGCCCACAAATCGCCACACCGACCGGTCTTGATCAACCCTCATCCAGTGTAGTCCCACAACCTGCAACAGGTCATCTGACTACATAGTGGGGTTCTGCATAGTCTACATGTTCTTTTCAGCTGTGTCCTGCAAATCGCCAATTCAGTTTTGCGTTTTAAACTGCTTTTTCCTATCCTATTCCTTGTACAGCTGGAGCTCTAGTTCGGCGTAACACTTCCGGTTTTTCTGTATTGCAAAACAGCTCTTGTTCTTTGTTGGTAATCTAGGGCGCACGAGACCATAGACTAATCTGTTACGCCCTCCTAGACCGCCACTGTAATAGGTACAAATTTATCTGGTAAGTAAATGAAACTTTTAGATAGTATCCATTACATATTTAATAGTGATAGTGCCTAAGTTTATACATGGCATACATTGCTTCAGCTATAAAGATTATATACAACATAACACATTGGTTTTAGCACAATATATTTTTAAACAGCTGGGAAAACTTAACAAAAATTAAACCAAGCATGTTTTGGTTTACACTGATAAAAGGTCAGGCTATTTTTAAAAAAAAAGAGACCTCTAATCTTTTTATTAGCATAATTCAATTCATTCAGTCTGTGTTACAGAACCGAAGCAGGGTCATCTTTCCAGCGCAGCCAATTGTTCCTTAATTTCTGTCAGGACCTCAGCAGACTTCTGTATGCTTTCATACTGGTAGCCAATGTGGACAGATATCAGTTGCATTTTCTTGAGGTTCTCTTCTGTACTTTCCATCAGGTTTTCTGTTGCTGCAAATTCACGGGCTGCTTTATTCAGAAGCTGAAAAACAGTATAAAAGTAATTATGATATGGTGGTTATGTTGAAAATGATCAGACTGTGAATCTGACCCCCCTTTCACACAACAATCAGGTTTTCTGCCAGTAAATTTTGTTGGCAAATGTATTTAAGTATATACTAGCATTCACACATGAGCATCACACATACTAGGAATATAATCAAACTAGAATTTCCAGAAAACAGGAAACTGGACTGCTGTGTGACGTGGTCAGTCATCAATAGAGTTCAATTCCAAGTTTACAACAACTATCATAGAAGAGCAAAGCATATAGGGTAAGCAGTACTAATGTTGGCCCCCCTCCAATGATTGGCCCCTTCAATGAAAAATCTATTTATTAAGAGTTGTATTTATATACCAGAAATGAAAAAATATTTATATTTTTCTTTATTTCAAACACTAATCAACGAAATTAATAGTTTTTAAATGCAACAGCTAGCAATTGATTAAAAAAATACTTTGTGTTGGACTACAACAGAGGGTGTGTTTTCTTATGAAAATCGTAAGAAGTACGTAACTTTTAGAATGGTTTTACTCGTTTTCTTCTTGTTTAAATTGCAATATATGTTTCCATATATGTTTATTACACTTCAATTCAGGTTTATTTACGGTAATTCGTGAAAAACACTAAAGATTAACCTCAAAAATAGGTAGGCCAACATTAGTACCTGTGGTAAGTATGAAGTATCAGTTGATTGGCATCTATGCCAATCATTGTATTTTTTGCTTTTTAATATTATTTATATTTAAATATTAAATCAAATCTTATCAACAATAGCGTTTAAAATGCTAAATCTTTTTATTTAATAAAATCAGAGGAACTAGATTTTGGCAGGGCCAATCATTGTACTTTTGTGTGATTGGCCATGCCAATCATTATACTTTTCCCTATGCCAATCATTGTACTAAATTTGTAGTTAAATAATTCACCAATTTGATTATGTTCTTTTTATTTTATCTTGTTTATTTAGTATTCTTATTTCCGAGAGATAATAGTCCGATTTTAGGTATATGAAGGGTACCTTTCATTTTTGAGCTCAAAAAAATATTGTCTGGGCATCATTATTGAATAATTTAATGGATCAGTATAGTCATTGGCCTAGGAAAGTATAAAGATTGGCCATGCCAATGCCCAAAAAGTACAATGATTGTCATGCCAATCATTGTACTAGGGTATGCCAATTTTTGTACATACCCTGCCAATGACTGTACTTTTCGCTACATTTTTATATTTTTATTGATAAAGTTGTTTATAAGCTAGCAAATAACGATTCCTGTGGTTTAATCTTATTCTCAGATAAATGAGCTACCATCCTACATTAACAGTTTTTCAATTTTGAACCTTATTTGGCACATAGAAATGTTCAAAGTCAAAACTTTTCTTAAGGGGCCAATCATTGTACTGCTTACCCTATATTCGACTAAAACGACCCTCCGACCGAAACTTTCTGGGTAAAAAGTAAAAGCAAGGTGTTATTCAGAAACTTTTTGAGGTAAGTTACATGGTTTATCAATCCTCACAAATTTCCTACCTCATGAGACTTGGATCCTCTTTGAATCTGCCTAGCTAGTGAGGCGATATTGTTGATGTTAACTTGCACTCGCTCTGCAAGACGTTGCTTGGACTCTGCGAATAAGGAGCGTGCGCTGCTGGAGGATGCAGAGGCCATGATCAGTTTCTTCTTGGATGTGTTTCTTTTCTTTACTAGTATTTGCTACTATGCTGACGAATGAAGACAAAGGACTTTCTTTATATATTATTACGATATTATTTCTAGCAGCCACGGCCCACGGCTTTCTTGAAAAAATATAAATCTGTCTTGTCTTGTATGCAGTGTTGCCAATTGCTATTTACCAGATTCCCCAAGATCACTGGTCAAATTCCCCAAATTTGGGGAGAAAAATATCCTGATTCCCCACAAAATCCCCACACAATGAGATAGTGAACTATTTACGAAAAAACTTAAAAAATCAACCATTTATTAATGACGAACACTTAAAAAATCGCATTATCACTTTAAAAAAAATAATCTCGTAAGTATATTATAATCCTCCATCGGTTTTCTCTTATGTTCAGGCTTAATACATGTAAAAACTATTAAAGTGTAAATTTAACATGCTCGAGCAAAAACAAAAAAAAAAAAACAAAACTTTTCTAATTTACTTAAAAAAAAAACAAATAGGTATTTATACATAGGTATATGTAACATAGCAAAGACTATCAACTAGGTCATTAGCAAAGACTACTAAGGATATCCAACTTAATTATTATTCTCTATTTTAATATGCTATTATTATTATTATTTTTAATATCTTTGAATGTTTAGATTTACATAACTATAACAAAAATTGTGCTATATTATGTTAATTAAAGGCCTAGTTTAAGATTTTTTGCAGTGCCCTTACAGGGTTTCATGTTGAGACTAATATTTTTTAAGAACACCTGTATACACATGAAAGCAATAAATGATTTGAATTAGAAATGATTTAGGGTGGGGTTTTTCACTATTGTATTTCGCTATTATTCAGTAATTTAAACGAATAAGGTAAATAATCACTTCCCTAAAGATAAGTTTGAGCCTTTTTAAAAATTAAAATAATTATAGGCAGTATTTTATATTTGATCAATGGATGTTTTGGTTGAAAGTTTTTTTGAATTGGTCAAATGCTAAATTCCCCGCATATTCCCCGCACAGTACCTCTCCCCACAAATTCCCCAATCACTTCGGGATTCCCCGCAGTTTGGGGAATTCCCCACACATTGGCAACGCTGCTTGTATGTTTTGTTTTGTTCCGAAATTCTGTCCAGAGAGAAGAGAAGGTACCTAAATCACTCACTACAGCCACAGACCAACTGATTCTGTCGATAATATAATCTATACCTCTTAGCAATAAACAACCATACCAATCAGGCGCATAGGGTATCTATACAGCATGGTGCAGGCACCAGAGCGGCACTATCTGGGAAATTTGAAACTGTCAGGGTAAACAATTATTTTGGTGGCAGAACGTTGTTAAGACAAATTCCTATTATATTTAACGAGATGCCCTCTTCTATTCGAAATGAATGTAAAAAATCTGTATTTGCTAAACTCTAAGTATAAAATAAATTTAATTGAAAAGTATATATGTAAATAGCTAACTACAGTACAGAGGACTGAAGTATGTTATCTTCAATACAATTCAAAGTTTTAACAAACTAATGTTAAGCTGATAATTTTTTTCTAATAGATTTAAGTTTAGGCTTTTATTTTCTGCAGACATACTCCAATGTGGGTTTTGCAGAATTTTGTTAATTTTGTGTAAAGAAATTTTTAATAAATAATTTTGGTTTTTTTTTTTTTGACAGATTAGAGTAGATTCGGTCTGAAAGTGAAGAAGTGAAGGTTCATAAAAAAAACCGACAAAGAAAGGCAAAGGTTAAAAGGCCTTCAGTGCTGCCATCTCCAATGAGAGGGCTCAGAAAAAAACAAGTTTTATCACGCCGCTATCAGATGGCATTAGCAAAAAATCTTCAGGTGAAATTGAAATGAATCAGTAACTCTGAAATGAATCAGTAACTCTCGGTATGGCGCGAAATTCAAAAATTTTCGCGTTTTTTAATTTTTCTGGCGAAAGTATTCATTTATAATAAAGTTTTAATGAATTTGCGTATGTAAAAAACTAAGTCATTACATTTTCTCGAGCTCGTGCACCTATTACAAATGCATATAAACTGTTTGACACGCCTATGGAGAGAGTTAATGAAATTCGTGATTTGGGTTTGACATTGGATAAAAACCTTGATTTCAGGTCTCATATGGCAAATGTATGTAAATCGGCAAATAGGGCACTCGGTTTTATAATGAGAACGGCTTCACAATTTACTAACATAAGGGTCGCGTATGTACTCTATAGCGCATATGTTAGAAGTAGGCTTGAATACTGTTCTCCAATTTGGGACCCGTATGAGAGCAAGTATATCCTCGTTATAGAGCGATTGCAAAGAAAATTTGCAAGGTGGGTATAGAAACGTCGTTTCGGCTACTATCCCTATTTATACCCCTCCATGTTTGTATCGGGCATGGTTGGCTTGGACACGCTTGCACTGCGACGGAAACTTCTACTCTTGCGACATTATTACTTGCTCCTTCACAATTCAGTCAATAATCCTAGTGCTCTGTCCAAAATCGGAATTTGTGTGCCTCGGCTGGGCGGGCAGCTCGGCTCGGTGGCCGTGGCACCGCGCAGGCGCCCGCGACTGTTCGCGCAGCCCGCGGGCCGCACGTGTCGCGCGCGGAACGCTCCTACGGCGCGGGCGATGGCTCTACTCGGGGATATGCTCAATCAACACGTACATTTTGACATCTTTGCTGACAGCAAAATTGATTTTTTAAAAGTAGCTTATAAATATCTTAATTGTGTAGTAAATTTTGATACTTCTATTGTATAATGTTACTATAATATGTATGTATAATAATGTTTACTCTTGCTAATGTTTTGGGGTTTACCCTGTTAGTTAGTAAGAAGTTTGAATAAATAAATAAATAAATAAATAAATCTCCAACATTGTAATACAACGTTTTTGGAAGACAGACCTACTGATTTTGTGTCTAAGGGTGTGTGTGAGAAATACGCGAATTAATTTAAACTTTATTAAAAATGAATAATTTCGCCACTATAAATAAAAAACCCGGAAAAAAAAATTCGAGCCATACCGAGAGTTCCCACCTTGAAAGCTCAAAATGATACTGGAACTCGTCATACGCCAGTAAATAGTTTTTTTTTGTCTTGAACTTTTCAAGTTAATTTGAACTGATTTGAATTGATTTACGCCATCCACGGGCGTATTACGAAACTTTTATTTAAATGTCACTTTAAAAACTCCTCATTGAAAAAAAGCTAAAAAAGAGCTATATTTTTTCAGAAAGAGGACCATTTAAGTATCTTACTATGATGATTATAAACTATTTACGTGGTGAATGTTCCGAACCAAAGAGACGCAAACCTAACACTGACACTGAATTAGTGACTTTACTCACTATTCACGAGGTAATATACTACTTTTTTAGCTCTAAAATATATAAAAAAAAGATCTAAAGAGCTTAACCTAATTTTTTAGTGCTAACCCAGGATGATGTAGTACTTAGATAGAAGAAGAGCTAATCGAGCTCTAAAAACTCTGAGTTGGCAACACTGAAAGCCTCTAACACTCTTTAAGCTGCCAGAGACATCTAGCGGTTTCCAACCTGTCTCGTGGGTCGTACGGAAATATAATATTTTTCTCAGTATGGCAGCACTAAACTAACACAGAATATTCAAATATTCATTTTTGGTCTGTGCTGTGCAGGAAGGAGAGTGAAGAAAAAAAATAAACTTTTCGCTCGTCACGAGAAGATTTTCTATTTTTCTGCTGGAAAATCAAGAAATTTTTCGTGAAATCATTTAATGGTACTGGACGTAATTAATGTGTACTTCAAAAAGTTATGTGTTTCAATTACTTGGTCCAAAGTATCTAATACCAGTACATTTTAGCATGTCTTATTAGCACGACTTGTAAAATTCACTTCAAATTTGTTTATTAATGCGCGTGAGGAGCGGTGTTGCTTACGATGGACAAAGGCGTGACCTGCGAGCACCTAAACAAGCTCGTCGAGGTAATAGGGAACGACCTATGGCAGTCGAAGGAGGTAAACAGTTTTCATAATTTGCAACATAACCTCAACAATTAATAGAGGTCTTCATTGTTATTCTTCTATGCTTTGTCGAAGAGCTTTGAGCTGGTCAGCAGAACTAGCGTCTAGCAATGCGATAAAAGCTCCACATTGCTTAATAAGCATAATATAATATGTTAACCTAGTACTTTTTGTTCCACTAAAATTGAGATTTGTACATACCACTTCCTTCTTTGTTGTTCATGACATACAATTTGCTTTGTTTATTTCTTCACATGGAACTGATAGTGTTGATTTATTGGCAGAACAGGTCATTGCCAATATATGTAATCAAATTCTGATACAATACATTTGTAAGCAAGCAAGCTGTTTCATTTAAATATCATATAGCAAAACAGATCACAGGATAGTTTTGCCTGAAACTTTAAGACTAGTTAAAAAATCCCGGTGAAAGCCCCATGCTTTCTAAGTTGTTGATTAGACTGTGACCATAGTACATGCCTACGTAAAACCTATTAGTTTCAAGTGTGATTGTTTCTGGAGGTTCAGAGTAAATTGACCTGCCTAATACCTACATATACTTATAATATAAATTATAAAATCACTTGATTGTCTGCACCACTTCACACTTATACTGCTTATCCAATATGGCTGAAAATTGATAAATATAGGTGGTTTAGAATTAGAACCACAGAACTGATATAGAAAACTCTTTATCGCTAAAATCCCACAAGAGTAGGCAAAGCTGCAGAGATTACTACTACTTACTTTTATTTTATTGCCATTTGTATGGTTTTGGAAAATTAAAAATCAATACTTGTTATTTTATTGATAGTTTACATTGCTGTTTGTTATTTGTGTCTTATTTAACTTAACCTTGTTTAATTATAATCACACTAATATTATAAATGCGTAAGCTTGTGATTGTGTATGTCTTTTACTTCTGCACGACTAAAAGTTTGGACATATTTTTATAAAATTTGGTACAGAGTTAGCTGACACCCTGGATTAACACATAGGCTATTCATTTTCCCTAATAAACCGCGGGTAACACCGAAGGACATAGCTAGATATTATATAATTTAGAAGAAGATGCAAGTGTTCTAGTCTAGCTAGTCTGTTTATCTCAGTCCTTTTTTGTAATTTTATCACAAGATTGTATTTTTTAACCGACTTCAAACAAGGAGGTTATCAGTTCGACCTGAATGTATGTATGTATGTATGTATGTTTGTGACTATGTTGACCAATTTTAAATAAAAAATATTTTTTATTTTTGTGATCAACAGACGTTAACATGTTTCGACTGCGGAACTCCCGGCCCCAACTTGTGGATCTGTCTGCAGCCAGACTGCCATCATGTAGGCTGCTCAGAAGTTAAAAATGATCACAGCACTCTACATCAAAAGGTAAAAAATATTATTAAAAAAAAAAAAAACTGGTGACTGATGTTATAAGAACTGTTTAAAATGTAAAACTATTTTCAGCAATTTCTACAATAATTTGTTTCATGGTAAGTAAAACAACAAAGATATACTACTATAAAAATGTCTTGAATTCTTTAGTTTAGTTATTAATTATTAGCTTGTTAGATGTTGCAATCAATCAATATATATAAAACTCTTCCGTTACTTACTGACTGACTGACTGACTGACAGACAACGCAGAGCTGAAACTACTGGGCGTAGAGGGCTAAAGTTTTGCATGTAGGTTCCTAAGAGAGTGAAGGCGAGCACTAAGAAAGGATTTCCCGAAATTCCCATTGGAACGGGAAAAAAACGGGAATTTTATTTTTATGAGAAATCTGCGCGAGTGAAACCGCGGGGCAGCCTCTAGTATATATAAAACTCTTCCGTTACTGACTGACTGACTGACTGACAGACAACGCAGAGCCGAAACTACTGGGCGTAGCGGGCTGAAATTTTGCATGTAGGTTCCTTAGGGAGTGTAGGTGAGCATTAAGAAGGGATTTCCCGAAATTCCCACAGGAACGGAAAAAAACGGGAATTTTGTGTTTATGAGAAATCTGCGCGGGAAAAACCGCGGGGCAGCCTCTAGTTTGTTTATATTATTTGAAACTTGAATTTGTATTGTTTGGAATGTGGGTTAAATAAATTGCATATAAAATGATGATATTATCATATTCATATATGTATCTTACATTTAACATAATTTGATATGTTTATGTTAGAGTTAAATTTAGTTTTTAAGCTTTTAAAAAATTGAAAATCAAAGGAAATATACTAAGGTTCTTAAATTCGTTTAGTGGTTGGCGTGTGGCAAAAGACACTGCTATAAATTCTCTAACAAAAACTTAATTAATCTTAAATTGTCTTATATAATAAATAGATATATCGATCATGGAAATGCCAATTGTCGTAAGGGACATTTTTCGAAATTTCGTTTTTGATGCCATTATACTCAGTTTTTCACGCTCTATCGAATGGTATATTTGAAACCTCTCTAGCTTCCAAAGATTCTCAGAAATTTATTTAAAAAACAAGCTTTAAGGGACATTTAATTTTTCCATTTTGGCGTAAGGGCCAATAAATTAAAATATTCTTGAGGATTTTTAAACGGTTTTGTCAATATGTCCTTTACGACGTAAAAAAATTTGTTGCAGTATCTAAAGCTGAAGGTCGTAAGGGTCGTAACTTAATGTTATGTTTATAAAAAACTCAGATTTTAATTATTATTTTGTATGAATTTGTTAAAAAATAATGTTTTAAAAGTACCCATTCGTTGATCTATTTAATCAGCCAATCAAAATGTAACTATATCTGAGTGGGTACGACGACAAATGTCAATATGCATTGATTTCTAGCACTTTTTGTTGTATTCCTTAATCTAAACGTAACGGTGGGTTTTAATTTGACTCTATAGTAAAAGATAACAACTGACGAACTCACCATTTTTCTTGATGCCTAGTTCATTCCTGTCCCGAGTCTTGAAGATATACTCGAGTGCACAGCGGCTGCGGTGAACAGTTTTAGGGATATAACATAACCCTTTCTGAACCCAGTCCTCAGCAGCCTTCGAGGTCTGATCCTGTAGCCCAGCTGACATAGTGGCGTTTTTTTTACAAACACTTCGATATAACCAGTACTACCCAGCTTCAAAGGCTTTCCAATAGTTCACAAATGCTAGGCAAAGAGGCAGATTATACTTTTCCGTCTTCTATATTACCTGCCTTAAAGCATGTATGTGTTCCATGGTACTCTGCCTTTACGAGAAACAGCTAATTCTTAAAGCGAAGACCTCAAACCTACGCGCGAAACGATTCTTGATGACTTTCAAGAACAATTTATAAAGGTGGCTTAGATGTTCTTCAGCTGATTTTATGACCTGAAGAACAGTACTAACAAACTTCTGTTCCACACTTCTGGCGTTATCCCGTCGCTAATATCAGAATTTACCCGTTTCGCATTTAAATCTCCTATGTCAACTGTGACGTAAGTTTTTGAGCTATGCATAACACGGAATACATAATCTCCACTTTGTCGTTGGACTGTATTGATATGTAGCAGCGCATACTTGTATAACTTTTAACAAATACTGCTAGATTCATCGACGTACAAGACACGCTACCGTTGCCGTGATAATATCGGTATTTACAATGCTGTGAAGGGAATTGTTCACTATACACCCGAAACCTTCCTGGGATTGTGGTTCTCTCTCCTTAACAATAATGTTTTACCGTAACGAACTCAATTCCTGCTCTAGCTTCGTTGGCCCGGGATCAACTTTAGTTAGTGCTCCTTGCCCCACATTTTCCTGACCGCTACCAAAGAGCAAACTAGGCCAATTTTAGATAAATTTATAGGTAAATTTTAGCCATGATCATACTAGTTGGTTTGTCATAATTGTCACACTTGGCAGGCAGATTGGAGATCGCAGTATGGCTGTTGTACTAAGCTGTTGTAGGATCATCGATGGACTGCCCGTGCTTCGGTTTTTTTCCTTTAGTCGCCTTAGCCATACATGGTAGATGGGGTGCTGGTATTCTATTCATACATTACGTTACATACCAACCATAACAAAAAAGCTTTTTATGTAAGGCTTGTGATTTTTTAATTGGTCTAACTGAAGTATTCATTCCTTTACCGTGTTAAAAGCTAAATAACTTTAAACTTGTGCTATAAACGAATTACTACCTATCTATCTTTTTAAAGTGTTGATTTTTATTGTAGAAATTGAAGATTAATAACTTAAATTTCTTTTAAATCTTACCAGGGCGCTATTGGAATTCCTAGGTATTTGTTATTTTATAAAAATTATCTAAGTACCTTATTTTATTTTTTTATTTCAATAATTAATATTAAAACTTTAATGTTTGTACTTCTTATTTGAGAACTTTTATCAATTTGGTTTACAAGGGTAACCAAAAAATAACATTTCACACTATAGACACAATAAAATATATTTTTTTTAGTTTCATCAGTACTAATAACAACACACTAGTTGGTATTTTAATTCCTTTACGCCCCTTAAATTTTACATAGTTATTTTAAAATTAAATATTATAATAGCCATACGACTACATTGGAAAAACACTTATGGGACTTACAACCAATTATTTTATAAAGTTAAAATGATGTTTAGGTCGTAAGGGAAAAAGTTGAAAAAAAGCTCAGCGTAAGGGACAATGTTGCTAAAATTGGTAGGGCGTAAGGGACAAAATCTTCTAAACCATTAGTTGTAGCGTATTCAAACTAAAATAATTGAAAAGATCTTCAAAAATTAGCACTGGCCTTCTTTTAATTGATCGCTGTAAATCAAGGCAATCAAAAGTTACAAATGGATTTGTAAAAAAAAAAATGTTTTTTGGCTCTCCTGAAAAGTCGTGCTTTGTCCCTTACGACAATTGGCATTTCCATGATCGATATTATCAGAAAAAAATGTGATTGAGTCGTACGCCTCACACGACGCGGACGCGGCCAGACGTCGTTTAATTTTAATTAACCTCTGATACTGCATTGCAAAACAAAGCCCATTCAATTAAGTGCTGAAATAGCACTCTTTATGCGCCGTTCGGTCGTTACTCAGGAAAACAACAAAACAATAAAATTAAGTTAACTTGCAATAAAATAAATGGAAAAACATAATTTGTAATTGTACTTATCTTTTAATTAATATATTATATACTATACATCGATACATTAATATGTAAAACAAAGTCGCCGGATCGACTAGTATACAATATTATGTTATATATAAAATTCTTGTGTCACAATGCTCGTTCCCTTACTCCTCCGAAACGGCTGGACCGATTCTCATGAAATTTTGTGCCCATATATAACATCTCTAATTTTCTTAACTTAAAAAATATTTATATGGCAAAACAATGTTTGCCGGGTCAGCTAGTTGATTTAAAATATTGTTATGAATACAGCCTACCCATATTAAATTCTGATGTATTTAAGCTCATACTGTATGATTGATTAATTAAAATTCAGATCTGTAACAAACATTCACCCATCTAAATACTGCTGCCCGTCCTTCGAATTATACCTTAGTCGCCTTTATCCACCCCATTTCCTCCGGGGTATCGTAAATAGCAAATAATGGATTTTCCAGAGTACAGGCAGCAGCGTCCTTAGTGCAAAAAAATCTGGGGGAGGCCTTTTTTTCAGCAGTGGACGTCTTATAGGCTGCATTGATGGTGGGAGGAGATGGGGATGTGGTATATGCCGCTACCGCATGGCACGTACAACACAGACCCATTATGTGTGGTTGTTACCACACCTCGGAGACTTCATTGAAAAAAGCGCGTTGCTTCGCGCACAGCCGAAACTCGTGTACGTGCACGCGCACCATGCTTGTATGAGTGGGATAAGACGTGCTACTTGTACTGAGCGGTAACTGAGAGGTGACCGAGGAAGTACTATCTATACTGTGGTTGTTACAGACATGCCCGCAGCACTGCGTGCACATGAACGTGTCGACGGAGCGGATCTGGTGCTACCAGTGCGAGAAGGAGGTGCACGCGCGCGCCGCGCTCGCCGCAGCCAGGGTACGTCAATAATCTATTATACTCCCATACTTATATTATGGCGGGGTACATTTTGAATGTAGCGGGCATGAAAGTTACCGCCCTCTCCCAACTGGGGAGCAAAGGGCCGAAACAAATCGCCGCCACACACGACGGTCTTGAGCAATATCGCAGACTTCCTCCCAGGTGCTCTGCGTGTGCTCCAGATCCTTCTTCATAGTGCGCTGCCACGTGTTCTTGGGTCTGCCAATTCGCCTTTTTCCGCCTTCTTTCCTTTCTTTTCAACTGGCAACTAAGTACAAGAAAACCAAATTTTGTGCTAGCTACTTGCAACTAGCTATCTTCCAGTTACTGGCATGCCAGTTAGCGAATACTCATGACGGCAGCTGGCATTTTCAAGTAGCTGGTACCCCTGCTTTATAATTGTGAAACTGAACTTATATAATCAAATATAAGTCTACAGCAGAGAAAAGACGAACAATACTTTTTATCCCGAAAATTGCACGGGAGCGAAACATTGAGAATTTCTTGTTTCAAGGTAAATTGTGCTGGCGAAGCTGCGGTGCTTATACTAGGTAATTAATAAACTCTTTTCGACCAATAAAAACACTATGTTTTGTACAGTGGCAGTCTAGGACGGCATAATACTTCCGGTTTTTCTTTATTTATTGCAAAATAGCTCTTCTTCTTTGGTACAGTTTAAGGAATACACTGTACTAATGACAGAACCTATTTTTGTCTCCTGCAAAGTAGCTAAAACATTTATTCGCGGAGTTGAAACATGAGCGACGAAATATAAAATGTTCTCTAATGTGGTAGCAATAAAAACTAAATTCCCTCAACAGATATCGCCCGACACGACATCAGTGGGCGGCGCGAGCGCGTCCCACCTCGGCCTGGATCACACGGAGGCGTTCAACATCAACATCGACGACGATGATGAGAGGGATGATGAGAATATGGAAATGGAGCGGGCGAGAGGTGAGATTATAGTACTGCAACGATGATAGATCGATGTAAGCAGTATAGTCACACTCACACCTCGGACACTTCATAGAAAAAAAACGCATTTGCTACGCACACAGCCGAAACTCGTGTACATGCACGCGCACCATGCTTGTGTGAGTGAGATGAGACGTGCTGCTTGTACTGAGCGTCACTGAGAGGAGCCGCGCGCGGGGGCGCACTTGCTGAGGGAGGCAGGGGGTGCCCATACTGTACGTAGTACCTTTAGTATGATGTGCTACAACAGTGGTGTTTTACCCTGGAATTATAAGCGACATATCATAGACAATCTTTAATGTTAAGTTTGACGTTTATCTTAATCTATACCAATATTATAAAGAGGAAAGATTTGTTTGTTTGTTTGTTTGTAACGAATAGGCTCTGGAAATACTGAACCGATTTGAAAAATTCTTTCACTGATAGGAAGCTACATTAACCCCGAGTGTCATAGGCTATATTAGATTTTCTAAAAAATTAGGGATCCTTACCTAAACTCAAATAATGTAACCCAAGGTGCAATATTTTTTCCGTTGTTTACATATTTTGACAGGTGGTTTGTTGTTGTTGTTTGTTTTTTATTCGGCCATTCTGGGCAGTCAAAAGAACATAGTCTATAGAGCCAAGTCTTTTGTAGTATCATATACTCTATGGCGTAACGAAGTAAGCCGGGAAAGCTCGTTAATAATATGATTGCGAAAGTAACTCTTTCTCGCTATGTTACACTCTCACGCCTAAATTGCTGAACCAATTGGAATAAAAAAAGCGGATAGGTTTGGTAGCTCAGAACCACGAGACAGGTATAGGATACTTTTAAGCTGAAAATCCCACAGTAAAATTTTGATTTTGAAGAAGCCGCGGGACGCGACCTTTTTCACAATAATTGGAGATAGTTGGTTTTTTTTTCATGTTTTTATATTGCTATAGAAAAAAGGGCTATTATGGTGTCTATTTCTTAAATGAGCAACTGGTGGGTTGGTTTGTATTGTCTTTGTATGCGTTTCAAGCAACTTAGCATCTACGACCCTACGAAGTTAAGGTTTTACGAGTTGGATGCATTATTTATTTACAAAGTGCTCACTCATTTCCAGGTCTAGTAGGTTTGCAGAACATAGGCAACACCTGCTACATGAATGCAGCGCTTCAAGCGCTCAGCAACACGCCGCCTCTGACGAGCTATTTCCTTGAGTGCGCTCCAGCGGTGGCTATATTGGCTGGCGATAAGAAACCGGGGCTTAGTCGGTAAGAATCCATACTAATATAAAAAATGCGAAAGTAATGTCTCTCTGTCTGTTTTGCTTTCTTGCCAAAAACCCTGAACCGATTGACTTTTGTTTGACAAGGCTTATACTGGATGTTTCTGAAAAGGCGGTAATAAATCAAAAAAGGGATTTTGCTCACCATAACTAACAACTTTCCCAAAGCAACATGGGTCAAAATCTCAAAAAAAATAAGAGATGTTCCATACATTGGTTCGATCAGGTGACGGGGTCAATGTACGTGACAGCTGAATTTTAATTTAATATCGCTTTGTCAGAAACACCTTCTATAAATCATAGGGGAGATTCAGCTCACCATACAAAAATTCACAATCAAAACACTAATCAGCTTACAGGTTTATTAACCACATCAACTGATCGAACCAATCTTACGTGTTTTTTTTTTCTTTCTAGATCATACCAAAAATTAATGTCAGAGATGTGGAATAGGAAAACTCGAGGATACGTCGTACCAAACGGTATACTGTATGGGATTAGAAATGTGAGTACCAATGTTTCTAAAACGTATATAGACTTTTTCAAATACTCGTCCCGGGACCTCATTAAATATGATACGACTTATCGGTACATTCCTTTCGTCTTTAGCCACTTTTCTGGCAAACTTTTCTTTGAATAACAAATCGATATAAACTCTTGTTGCCTAAACGATATTATCAAATTGATGGACTCCTTAGTTTTCTGGCAGTAATGTCGAATATGACTTGGGAGCACCGGGTTCCATTCCCGGCGGAGATGAAAATTGTTATTATGAATATAGATGTTTGTTTCCGATAGTGTAGGTGTGTTTATTCGTCTTTGTATGTGTTTTGGGCACCCTAGGTACAGTTTCTACCAAGTTAGGGGCTCTTAAGTATAATCTATCTTATAATTAGTAAAAAAAAACTATACTAGCTAACCCGGCAAACTCCGTATCGCCTTAGATTATAGGTTTTCCTACACGCTAAAAATTTGGCTGTATTGCCAATGTTACTTTGTCCGCCCAGAATGAGAGAATCAAAAAACAACAACTTCAAATTAATCTGTTGCAGGAAAATTTTATAGAAATAACAGTAATGGAACATTTTTTATAGGGAAATTAAATTGTTGTTTTTACTATTTTCCACTAAAAAATTCCCGATTTTCTCACCTTTTAAACCTTCCCTGGACTATTACGAACATTTTAAAACCAAAATCAGCTCAATCGACCTGGCCGTTCTCGAGTTTTAGCGAGACTAACGAACCACGATTCATTTTTATATATCTTCTATACCAATAATAACGAGGAAAGATTTGTTTGTAACAAATAGGCTCGTAAATACTAAACCGATTTGAAATATTCTTTCACTGTTGGGAAGCTACACTATCCCCGAGTGACATAGGCTATATTAGATTTTCAAAATAATTAGGGATCCTTACTTAAACTCAAATATATTTTTTTCTATTGTTTACATATTTTGACAGGTGGTTTGTTGTTGTTGTTTGCCCATTCTGCGGAGTCTAAGGAACATAGTCTATAGAGCCAAGTCTTAAGTAGTATTTTATATTCTATGGCGTAACGAAGTGAGCCGGGAATGCTCGTAGTAGATAAAATGGTAAGGCGCGACACGAAGTAGACCGGGACGGGGATGTATTAATTTTTGAATACTTTAGGTGTATCCGATGTTCCGCGGCTACCAGCAGCACGACGCGCAGGAGTTCCTGCGCTGCTTCCTCGACCAGCTGCACGAGGAGCTCAAGGAACCTGTAAGTTCGCCGTGTCAGCTAGTTGACTAACACTGCAGGTGCACTACCAGCAGCACGACGCGCAGGAGTTCCTGCGCTGCTTCCTCGACCAGCTGCACGAGGAGCTCAAGGAACCTGTAAGTTCGCCGTGTCAGCTAGTTGACTAACACTGCAGGTGCACTACCAGCAGCACGACGCGCAGGAGTTCCTGCGCTGCTTCCTCGACCAGCTGCACGAGGAGCTCAAGGAACCTGTAAGTTCGCCGTGTCAGCTAGTTGACTAACACTGCAGGTGCACTACCAGCAGCACGACGCGCAGGAGTTCCTGCGCTGCTTCCTCGACCAGCTGCACGAGGAGCTCAAGGAACCTGTAAGTTCGCCGTGTCAGCTAGTTGACTAACACTGCAGGTGCACTACCAGCAGCACGACGCGCAGGAGTTCCTGCGCTGCTTCCTCGACCAGCTGCACGAGGAGCTCAAGGAACCTGTAAGTTCGCCGTGTCAGCTAGTTGACTAACACTGCAGGTGCACTACCAGCAGCACGACGCGCAGGAGTTCCTGCGCTGCTTCCTCGACCAGCTGCACGAGGAGCTCAAGGAACCTGTAAGTTCGCCGTGTCAGCTAGTTGACTAACACTGCAGGTGCACTACCAGCAGCACGACGCGCAGGAGTTCCTGCGCTGCTTCCTCGACCAGCTGCACGAGGAGCTCAAGGAACCTGTAAGTTCGCCGTGTCAGCTAGTTGACTAACACTGCAGGTGCACTACCAGCAGCACGACGCGCAGGAGTTCCTGCGCTGCTTCCTCGACCAGCTGCACGAGGAGCTCAAGGAACCTGTAAGTTCGCCGTGTCAGCTAGTTGACTAACACTGCAGGTGCACTACCAGCAGCACGACGCGCAGGAGTTCCTGCGCTGCTTCCTCGACCAGCTGCACGAGGAGCTCAAGGAACCTGTAAGTTCGCCGTGTCAGCTAGTTGACTAACACTGCAGGTGCACTACCAGCAGCACGACGCGCAGGAGTTCCTGCGCTGCTTCCTCGACCAGCTGCACGAGGAGCTCAAGGAACCTGTAAGTTCGCCGTGTCAGCTAGTTGACTAACACTGCAGGTGCACTACCAGCAGCACGACGCGCAGGAGTTCCTGCGCTGCTTCCTCGACCAGCTGCACGAGGAGCTCAAGGAACCTGTAAGTTCGCCGTGTCAGCTAGTTGACTAACACTGCAGGTGCACTACCAGCAGCACGACGCGCAGGAGTTCCTGCGCTGCTTCCTCGACCAGCTGCACGAGGAGCTCAAGGAACCTGTAAGTTCGCCGTGTCAGCTAGTTGACTAACACTGCAGGTGCACTACCAGCAGCACGACGCGCAGGAGTTCCTGCGCTGCTTCCTCGACCACCTGCACGAGGAGCTCAAGGAACCTGTAAGTTCGCCGTGTCAGCTAGTTGACTAACACTGCAGGTGCACTACCAGCAGCACGACGCGCAGGAGTTCCTGCGCTGCTTCCTCGACCAGCTGCACGAGGAGCTCAAGGAACCTGTAAGTTCGCCGTGTCAGCTAGTTGACTAGCACTGCAGGTGCACTACCAGCAGCACGACGCGCAGGAGTTCCTGCGCTGCTTCCTCGACCAGCTGCACGAGGAGCTCAAGGAACCTGTAAGTTCGCCGTGTCAGCTAGTTGACTAACACTGCAGGTGCACTACCAGCAGCACGACGCGCAGGAGTTCCTGCGCTGCTTCCTCGACCAGCTGCACGAGGAGCTCAAGGAACCTGTAAGTTCGCCGTGTCAGCTAGTTGACTAACACTGCAGGTGCACTACCAGCAGCACGACGCGCAGGAGTTCCTGCGCTGCTTCCTCGACCAGCTGCACGAGGAGCTCAAGGAACCTGTAAGTTCGCCGTGTCAGCTAGTTGACTAACACTGCAGGTGCACTACCAGCAGCACGACGCGCAGGAGTTCCTGCGCTGCTTCCTCGACCAGCTGCACGAGGAGCTCAAGGAACCTGTAAGTTCGCCGTGTCAGCTAGTTGACTAACACTGCAGGTGCACTACCAGCAGCACGACGCGCAGGAGTTCCTGCGCTGCTTCCTCGACCAGCTGCACGAGGAGCTCAAGGAACCTGTAAGTTCGCCGTGTCAGCTAGTTGACTAACACTGCAGGTGCACTACCAGCAGCACGACGCGCAGGAGTTCCTGCGCTGCTTCCTCGACCAGCTGCACGAGGAGCTCAAGGAACCTGTAAGTTCGCCGTGTCAGCTAGTTGACTAACACTGCAGGTGCACTACCAGCAGCACGACGCGCAGGAGTTCCTGCGCTGCTTCCTCGACCAGCTGCACGAGGAGCTCAAGGAACCTGTAAGTTCGCCGTGTCAGCTAGTTGACTAACACTGCAGGTGCACTACCAGCAGCACGACGCGCAGGAGTTCCTGCGCTGCTTCCTCGACCAGCTGCACGAGGAGCTCAAGGAACCTGTAAGTTCGCCGTGTCAGCTAGTTGACTAACACTGCAGGTGCACTACCAGCAGCACGACGCGCAGGAGTTCCTGCGCTGCTTCCTCGACCAGCTGCACGAGGAGCTCAAGGAACCTGTAAGTTCGCCGTGTCAGCTAGTTGACTAGCACTGCAGGTGCACTACCAGCAGCACGACGCGCAGGAGTTCCTGCGCTGCTTCCTCGACCAGCTGCACGAGGAGCTCAAGGAACCTGTAAGTTCGCCGTGTCAGCTAGTTGACTAACACTGCAGGTGCACTACCAGCAGCACGACGCGCAGGAGTTCCTGCGCTGCTTCCTCGACCAGCTGCACGAGGAGCTCAAGGAACCTGTAAGTTCGCCGTGTCAGCTAGTTGACTAACACTGCAGGTGCACTACCAGCAGCACGACGCGCAGGAGTTCCTGCGCTGCTTCCTCGACCAGCTGCACGAGGAGCTCAAGGAACCTGTAAGTTCGCCGTGTCAGCTAGTTGACTAACACTGCAGGTGCACTACCAGCAGCACGACGCGCAGGAGTTCCTGCGCTGCTTCCTCGACCAGCTGCACGAGGAGCTCAAGGAACCTGTAAGTTCGCCGTGTCAGCTAGTTGACTAACACTGCAGGTGCACTACCAGCAGCACGACGCGCAGGAGTTCCTGCGCTGCTTCCTCGACCAGCTGCACGAGGAGCTCAAGGAACCTGTAAGTTCGCCGTGTCAGCTAGTTGACTAACACTGCAGGTGCACTACCAGCAGCACGACGCGCAGGAGTTCCTGCGCTGCTTCCTCGACCAGCTGCACGAGGAGCTCAAGGAACCTGTAAGTTCGCCGTGTCAGCTAGTTGACTAACACTGCAGGTGCACTACCAGCAGCACGACGCGCAGGAGTTCCTGCGCTGCTTCCTCGACCAGCTGCACGAGGAGCTCAAGGAACCTGTAAGTTCGCCGTGTCAGCTAGTTGACTAACACTGCAGGTGCACTACCAGCAGCACGACGCGCAGGAGTTCCTGCGCTGCTTCCTCGACCAGCTGCACGAGGAGCTCAAGGAACCTGTAAGTTCGCCGTGTCAGCTAGTTGACTAACACTGCAGGTGCACTACCAGCAGCACGACGCGCAGGAGTTCCTGCGCTGCTTCCTCGACCAGCTGCACGAGGAGCTCAAGGAACCTGTAAGTTCGCCGTGTCAGCTAGTTGACTAACACTGCAGGTGCACTACCAGCAGCACGACGCGCAGGAGTTCCTGCGCTGCTTCCTCGACCAGCTGCACGAGGAGCTCAAGGAACCTGTAAGTTACAGATCCGTATGCTGATGTGTAGGGCTAAACTTATTTAAATCCTTATTTTCTTGTAAGATTCCTTTATATTTTAACTAGTCGACCCCGGCAAACCGGTATTCGGCCAAATACTGACTAGTATTCGGCGAATACCGAATACTAAAAATATTGGCCGAATAGGCCGAATACCGAATAGTTTCCGAATATCCGGTGCATCTCTATATTATACATATAAACCTTGCCCTTACTCTATTTTTAAAAACAACCGCATCAAAATCTGTTACAAAGTTTTAAAATATAAGAATACATAGGGACAGATGCGTGAAACCCGGGAACTTTTATAATACGTACTCAAGTGTTCTTGTGGAAAGAAAAAAAATTAAAAATTAAACAGAAATGTAAGAAATAGACCTCTAGATGGCGCTAGTAGAAACGAAGTTCGTCGGTGTTTAATGATAATAATATAACGGCGGGGTCACCACATAAGTCTGAGCAAAGAGGAACTGGCCAATTCCTTTCGATGCTTGTACCTTGGAAATTCTGTTTACTCTGTCTGTGTCTATTAAATTCTATTTATTCTGTCTTTGAATGTTGTCGGTGTGGTTTAGAAATTGGTTCGAGCGATTCCCGCATGTAGCGCTGTAGCTGCACTACAGGTTTATGACTGTAAAAGAAGCGAAAGAAGCGTATGACAGGATCGTATCGTGTAGTAGAAATCAATTGTCCCTGTTTACCCCGATGAAAAACGCGATGGAACAGGCGTAACCTTATATGTTTGTTGTATGTATAATATTTTAGGATACATAACTAAATGTAAGGTACAAACTAAGTAGTCGTAATTGACATACAATAAGTGATACCTTGTATCCTATCTATAGGAATATAATAAAGAGGAAAGATTTGTTTGTTTGTTTGTAACGAATAGGGTCCGGAAATACTGAACCGATTTGAAAAATTTTTTCACTGGTAGGAAGCTACATTAACCCCGAGTGTCATAGGCTATATTAGATTTTCAAAAAAATTAGGGATCCTTACCTAAACTCAAATAATGTATCCCAAGGTGCAATATTTTTTCCATTGTTTACATATTTTGACAGGTGGTTTGTTGTTGTTGTTTTTTATTCGGCCATTCTGGGCAGTCAAAAGAACATAGTCTATAGAGCCAAGTCTTTTGTAGTATCTTATATTCTATGGCGTAACGAAGTAAGCTGGGAAAGCTCGTATTGAATAAATCCTTTTTGATTTTCAATAATAATAATAGGTAGTTTTTGTGTTCAGGTGCTGGATGGTGGCCCCGAGGAGCCCCAGGGCTCCGCCGCGGACGGGGACCGCCGCCGCCGCGCCGAGCATGCAAGTAAGCTGCCTACCCTCCTCACTAGCAAAGTACTACTTTGTTTTAGGAAAACTTACGTAGTTCACTTGCTATTCACTTTGGACAAAGTTTATCGACAAAAACGACCCGACAAAGACTAACGTTGTTTGATGGATATTGATGTTTCTAAATGTGTGTTTTTGTATCAGTTTTGGGCTAATAGGTTTGGCCTAGTTGGGGGCCCATAGTTGTTTTTATTAACAGAAATAAATAGTTTATTCGTTCATGTGGTAGAGACGTGGTAAAATAAAAGCAAACAAAACATATTTACCCTTTAAGGGCACCTAAACAGTTTACATTTTTTAACCTTAGCCGGTGAATGTACCTGTTTCGCTATTTTCAGCTAGCGACACGCCTTATTTCGCCCGGATGAGGCGGAAATCGCCAGCGCCATCTACGTACAGTGAAACAAGAAATGACGGCTATCTAAGGTTGGTTTTATTAAACCCTAGACTATTTTTTTTAAACACATCCTGTTATAGCCTCTAGGGATGTACAAATCCGCTCTCTTTCAGGAAGAATTGTAACAATTTTTTAAAATTCTGTCGAAAACGTCTATTGCGTTTTCGATTTGTTTTTCTACAAATACTTTCTAGAGATGTGCTCACTAGTCGGTAAAGTGGCTGGATAGTCATCCAGCCACTTAGTCGACGATTAGTCGGCAAAACAAGCAGACTATCCGGCCCTTAAGCCGCCACTAATTTCACTGTAAATACCTTCTTTAAGCGTTTCTTTTAAACATTTGATTTTTAAATTTTGATTGGTCACAACCTTTAATTTACAAACACACACAGAACACTTCTATTTTATTTTCCTCGCACACAAAAGTAGCTCTTACCTGTCCCTTGCAAAATAAAATTGAATAAAAATAAAGTAAAAACTCGCCTACACAGTGACGGTTGCGCTTTGCGTACGGTAACGAAGCAAGGCGATAATTGCCGACCGTATTCTGAGACCACAATTGGCCAAGCCGATTAGTCGGCTTCATTACAGCCGGATAGTCGGCTGATCGGCTAGTCGCGTCGGCCAAAATCATAGTCGTCACATCTCTAGTACATACATACATATTGTCACGCCTATATTCCCCGATGAGAAGAGCCAGATCCATATTTGGCCGAGTTTATGTTTGTACCATCGTGACAAGAGGCCAGCTTGTCGCCGCGGTTATAGTATGAATTTAAGCATAATTATTGCATGACAATGACTAAGCACTGTATGATTTGTAAATATCCGGAACAGCCACTTTCAGCTTTGGGAACTAATATGACAAGAGTGGTCTTTTGCTTTTGATAAGTTGAAATTTACAATAAATATAAAGAATCAAGGACACAAACTATTTTATAAAGTAAACTATAGTGCGGTCATGATGCAGGATGAAATTTGTACCTACATTTACCTGGTTTCTATTTTTCATTGCATATTTTTTGTATTGCATATTGCCCTCACGCTCTTACAAGGACTGTCGCAAGCTTGTGCGAGCGTGACGGCAATACAAAATGCGCGCGTGCGACAGAGACAAATAGAGCCGGGTCATTGTCCGAATTTCTTCCTGCATCGCTATACTAAGTAGCTAATAATAATACAATTGTTACCAGAATGCACTCAATGTCAGAAAGCGCGGGGGGCGGCGCGGGGCGGGGGGCGGGCGGGGCGCGGGGCGCGCGGCACCGGCGTTCCGCCAGCTTCGCCGGTACAGCACACTCGCCTGCCGCCTTCTACACGCACGACGCACGTGAGACCTTGTTATATTGTCACTTTAGTATAGTACTAGTCGACCCGACGAACTTCGTAGCCCCTAACCTATTATTCTTCTTCTTATCCTGTTATCCCAAGCAGGGACATAGGGCTTCAAGATTTTTTCTCCAATTTTGGTTTATAATTATAATAAGTATAATATAATAATACATGCACAAGAAAGTAATAGTTTAGGCGGTACGAAGTTCGCTGGGTCGACTATTCATATTATAAAGAAATCTGACTGAAAGAAGTCGCTTTTTGCGATAAGGCTGCCCATTGCATGCAAATTTAATGTAGATACTCTTGTACCTTTTTTTGTATGCAATAAAGTGTTATTCTATTCTAATGCAGCGAACAGTACGCGGGTCGGGTCGGAGTCGGAGTCGGAGCTGTCGGGCTCCAGCGACGCGGACGACCAGTACGAAACTGCTTCAAGCGGAGGCGACGCGCCCGAGCCGCGCAGGTCGGTGTCATGTGCACTTTATTTTAATTATTTTTACCAACTTCAAAAAGGGAGGTTATCAGTTTGACCTGTATGTAAATGTGTATGTGTGTTTATCTGCCATTATCTCGAGTTTTGCTGAACCAATTTTGATGCGGTTTTCACAAAAGAATTGGTTACTTTCAGGAGAATGTTTTAAATTTTTAACCGACTTGATAAAAGAGGAGGGTCTCTTTTTGTAAAAAAGAAATTATTTATTTAGTAGCTTTCCTGGCAAACCGCAAGACAGGCAGAGTCAAATGATTTCTTTCTCTTCTTCTACATGCTCAAGGAAAGCCACTGAGACGAGAATAGAAACGCAAACAATCGGACTGTTATTAAGTCACATTTGATAGCAAATGAGTAGTCTATCTTTATCTTCCACGAGCTTTCCCGGCTTACTTCGTTACGCCATAGATTAAAAGATACTACTAAAGACATGGCTCTATAGACTTTGTTCCTTAGACTCCCCAGAATGGTCGAATAAAGAAACAAACAACAACAACAAACCACTTGTCAAAATATGTAAACAATGGAAAAAAAATGCACCTTGGGTTACTTTATTAGAGTTTAAGTAAGGATCCCTATTTATTTTGAAAATCTTATATAGCCTATGACACTCGGGGATAGTGTAGCTTCCTACCAGTGAAAGAATTTTTCAAATCGGTTCAGTATTTCCGGAGCCTATTCGTTACAAACAAACAAACAAACAAACAAACAAACAAACAAATCTTTCCTCTTTATAATATTGGTATAGATATGCAATAATGTCGTATTATGTTTTACAACGGCTGTAGCTGCGTGATACGTGGTACAGGCTTTGAACTATTATAACTAGCGTATGGAAAAGACATTCCCAAACTAGGTCTTGCGCAGTGCGTTGGATTAGCTCCAACGCGTTTATTCGCTCGCCTACGCTCGAGGTGTTCACCCGCTTTTGCGTCTAAAAACAAAAAATGAGAAAATTCCCGAAATTCCCATGGGGACGGGAAAAAATGGGATTTTGGTGTCTGCGCGAGTAAAATCGCGGGGCAGTCTCTAGTAAAGAATATAAAATAAATCAAGCAATATAAAAGGTGTGTACTGCAGGGAGTGGGCGGCGCGCGGCGCGGGCGACGGCAGCGGCGCGCGCCACCGCAGCATCGTGTCCGACGTGTTCGACGGCCGCCTCGTGTCCGCCGTGCAGTGCCTCGTCTGCGACAGGGTGTGTCCTACTCACTCATCTTTATACTTTACGTTAAAACTAGTTTTAGGAATTTTTGTGTAACTACAAAGTAAAACTGTTTAGAACTAAACGCAGTCGCCACCAGACGACAGCGGCGACCGAGGCGACGAGTCGGGGGTGTTTACGTCACTGTCACGCAACCAGCCACATCATCTTCGTTCGTTCTCGCGCTAGCTAACCTCACCTAAGTCTCTTAAATATTATTGTACAACAATTCCATTAAACTAGCCCTAAATATACAGTCCACTTCTTTTATTAATACCACCTCATCGAATACCGCCGCTGATACTGACCTGCGCGGCAACAAAAACCCTGTTATTAGCTTATTTGTAAGTTTTTAAAACTACTCTATTTTATTTCGTAACGCTGTTGGGTTTTTTGTTAATAAAAAAAACATCGCAAATTTTCATATTTCCCATATTTTAAAAGATATTTTTTTTTTATGTGTCCAAAAAAACTCATTGGATTGCCTGGAAGAAATCGTTTTAAGCGATAAGTCCGCCTATTGCAATCAATGTTTTTAGATGTTAAGTTGTTGTTTGATTGCAATAAAATGTCTATTTATCTCGTCCCTTCTAATGTATTTATCATATTAATTTAGTGTATTCTGGACAGGTGTCGACTCGTGTAGAAACATTCCAGGACCTGTCTCTGCCTATACCCTCGAGAGACCACCTCGCAGTGATACGAACACAGCAGCCGCCCGCGCACGCCTCGCAGGAGTCTTGGGTGAGAGTTCTATTTGACCGCTTTAGGCTTCAAACGCACAGGCGGATTTTTTTCCGCGCGGTTGTTTCGCCGCGCGGATAAAAATCCGCTGTTGCGGTTTTATTTCCGCGTGGTTGGAAAGGTTGTTATTTCATTTTCAACCTTATTCATAGGCCGCGAAGGTACAGGCGAATTTTTAGCCGCGCGGAAATAAAACCGCGACAGCGGATTTTTAACCGCGCGGTTTTTTATCCGCTGGTGCGCACACTTCCATAGGATTCAGTATGTTACATAAAATCCGCGCGGCAAAAAACCGCCTGTGCGTTCGTAGCCTTAGACATTTACAAAAACACATCTTTACTCAGTTTTACTTTACAAAAAACTGTGTGTTGCCAGTAATAATGAACGGAATGGAGACATGGTCGCTAACTATAAGCTTAATCAAGAAGCTCAAGGTAACCCAAAGTGCAATGGAAGGGCATATGCTCGGAGTTTCTCTGCGTAATCGAATCAGAAATGCTGTGATCCGCAGTAGCACTATAGTCACCGATATAGCTCAAAAAATTGCGAAACTTAAATGACAGTTAACAACTAGTAATTTTTTAAACGACACAAGGGAGTGAGCTTAAAATCAATATATATACATAGTATAAAATAAAGTCGCTTCCTGCGTCTGTCCCTATGTATGCTTAAATCTTTAAAACTACGGAACGGATTTTGATGAGGATTTTTTTAATAGATAGAGTGATTCAAGAGGAACGTTTATAAGTATAATACACGCACAATATAGTAATAGGTTAGGCGGTACGAAGTTCGCCGGGTCGACTAGTTAAATATAAGGCTATAAAACGTCCACTAGACACAGGCCTCCCCCAGAGATGACCACAAGGACAAACATTGTTGTTTCCCGTAATCGCCACGCTTGGCGGGCGGTCTGGCGATTCAATATGCTTTTTTAAATTTTGCAACGAAGGGTGCTTGCTGTCCTGCCTCTCATTAAATTCACCACCAATTGCCATTTTACGCCACCAAACGGCTCTAGGTAACTCCTTAATTTAGTACTACTAGGTATTCTTTAATTACAATTTAATTATATCTTATGTCTTAAGAATATTACCCACTAGGGTATTATGTATTTCATAACTTCTTCTCTTCTCTTTCGTTTCGCTCTTGACAGAGCGGTCGTGGTCTCGACGACTTGTTCCCGGGTGCCAACGTAGCTCGCCTCACGATCAGTGTTGCCACCTTAGTGGATTTTCCACTAAATCTGGTGGATTGGAACCCCCATTTAGTGGCCATTTTTTGCGTTTAGTGGCTAGTGGATTTTTTTAGTGGAAAAATCAGACCAAGAACTGTTGCATAACATAACTATCACGCCTTTTATTCCCCGAAGGGTTAGGCAGAGGTACCAGCTCAAGAGCCGGACCCACGTTTAGCCGATTTTATGCTTTATTACCAACGTGACAAGGGGCCAGCTTGTCTCCGCGGTTATAACGACCACTACTGCGGCCGGGACCAACGGCTTAACGTGCCTTCCGAAGCAAGAAATCATCTTACTTTTCGGACAATCAGGTGATTCAAGCCTGCAATGTCCTATCCAACCGAAAACAACCACAACGTGATTTTTGTAAGAAATCAATATAATGTGGTGTTTTCTGCGGGGATCGAACCCACAACCTGCCGTGCCCTTATCAAAGGCGCGACGCGCTACGCCACTGAGCTACGGAGGCGACACCGAACTGTTGCAGTTTTTGAATAAATTGGAATTGCGGTATGCTGTTACAAAGCGTTGAACTAAAGATGTTCTAGACAATTTAGTAGAATTACAACATTTTTCATTTTTTTTTTAATTAAATACAAAGTCGATGTATTTTTTTTTCTCATATCCATTTCATATCCATCATCATTGTTGTCCATCCTTTAAAAAAAGGGGCCCAGGGAGGCAAATTTCTTAACTAAAAACGATTGACTCGTTATTGTCTTGTTCTTTTTGGCGACTTCGTTAACCATTGCTGTTTTCTTTGGGTGTGTAACAGATATCACATTTGTTAAAGCGAGCGGCAATGGTTAACGAATTCGCTAACAAGTCAATTACGAGTCGATCGTTTTTAGTTAAGAAACTTGCCCCCCCAGGTCATATTGCTTGCCCATCAGGGGTAGAACGCATAGCAAAGGGTCACCACTGTACCCTATTTACGTATGTCCACTCATCTGTCATGCACCCTAGTGGAAATTTTAGAGGTTTTCAGAGGGGGACATTTTTTGTTAGTGGTTTTCTGGTGGTTTGAGGAGCCTTATCTGGTGGATTGCTATTTCAACCGTTGGCAACACTGCTCACGATCTCTCTCCACCTCGCTCTGTTGGACGTCACCCGGCTACACTCGCTGACAGCCTCCCACTGCGGTCTTGATTTGATCGGTCCACCTCATCGCTGACCGTCCACGGGGTCTAGTGCCTTATACTCTTCCCTGTACGACCAAACGATCGATGGAGTCGTTTTCCTTTCTGGAGATGTGACCAAAAAATCTGAGGATCCGAGACTGTACGATTTTGGATAACATAACTACCGAGCCCGTAATACAGGTTTACTCCTAGTACAGTGGCGGACTAGGAGGCCGTAACAGATTTGTCTATGGTTTCGTCAGCCCTAGACTGTATTACCAAAGAGCAAGAGCTATTTTGCAATACAGAAAAAACCCGAAGTGTTACGCCGACCGTGTCCGCCACAGTACGAGTTCGGTTTTACGCTGCCTTGTCGATTTTAATATACTATGTACATATTTTAATAAGCACTTTCTAATCAGAATAATTACTGTTAAAATCAAACTATGTGAATGAAATAAATATTTTATTTATTTATTATTATTATTTTTTTGTCATGGTTTTGTATCAGATGTGGTGGTTGCTGAGCTGGCTGCGCTCCTGGTTCTACGGGCCCGTCGTGTCGCTGCAGGACTGTCTCGCGGCGTTCTTCAGCGCCGACGAACTGA
Organism: Euspilapteryx auroguttella; assembly: GCA_951802225.1. Taxonomy (NCBI): domain Eukaryota; kingdom Metazoa; phylum Arthropoda; class Insecta; order Lepidoptera; family Gracillariidae; genus Euspilapteryx; species Euspilapteryx auroguttella. Next base: position 3,984,241 of record OX637664.1, on the reverse strand, counting down.
AGGGCGATAACATGTACAGGTAAATTGTACTATGCACCTTTTTTATCGACTTCAAAAAAGGAGGTTATCAGTTCCTGTATGTATGTATGTTTGTCCGCGATTATCTCGAGTTTGGCTGAACCGATTTTGATGCGGTTTTCACAAAAGTATTTGTTACATTCAGGAGAAGGTTTTAGTACCTATTTTAACCGACTTCAAAATAGAGAAAGTGCTCAGTTGATGTATGTGTCAGTTTATTGAAGGCGGGTTCCTTTTTTGTAATAAAGATCGTCTTGATTGATTGAAGTTTAGTTACAGTTAAAGGTTTGAAACTTTTGGTGTTTTAGCGTGGGCGTTTAAAATAATGGTCCTTCGATCCGGATTTCTGTATCAAATTAAATTATTCCTATTAAAACTGGTTGCACTTTAGGCAGGGCACATAGCTCGAAGAACAGGGAGTAGGCAGACCCCAACAAGCTGGCAAGATGACCTGGCGACCGGTGCGTGAGTGCACTCAATGAGGGTCGCTGTAATGGAGTCAGATTGTTTAATGTCCAGTAGAATTTTAATTACTATGTTACCAAAAAAGATATTTCAACAATTATTAAGTAGGCTGTACTTCTGCCCAACCACATGAATCTGCCATGACCAGAATTTGTCCTTAATCGAACTCGGCACAAGATCGGTCATTGTTGCGATCTTTGGGAGAGGCCTATGTCCAGCAATAATAATAATAATTACACATCACACTCAGAGTCCCTAACTAGGAAGAACCTGTATCTAGGATGCCCGAAACACACACAGAGACGAACATCACACCCAGACCGGAAACAAAGATCGATATTCATCATATCAATATTCGCCCCGCCCGGGAATCGAACCCGGGTGCACACGCTTACTCAGTTCACATCACTGCCAACTGAGCCACGGAGCAGTCGCGGCAATGGACGTTTTTTGGCTAAGATGCTGATAATGATGAATACCTCTAGAAAGAGTTTGGTCTGTTCTAGTTGTTCGCGCTGCAACAAGCTCCGCAACGGCCTCAAAAGGTCGATGGCGGCGCGGCTTCCAGAAGTGCTGTGCGTGCACCTGAAGAGGTTCCGGCACGAGCTGCTGTTCAGCTGCAAAGTGGCCGCGCGCGTCGCCTTCCCTCTCTCCGGATTGGACTTGGCGCCCTACACGCATCCAGGTCTGTCCAGCTGTACTTTAGACATAAACTACGATAAAATAGCATGCCATTCAACATTTTTAGGCACTTGCACCTCAAAGATCTCGCGGTACAGGAGCGGTCTAGGAGGCCGTAACAGATTTGTCTATGGTTTCGTCAGCTCTAGAACCTGTATTGCCAAAGAACAAGAGCTACTTTGCAACATGGAAAAACCGGAAGTTTTACAAATGACATGACCTAGACCGCCACTGTACCAGTATTTCTACGCAAGGGTTTTTGTTTAGCAGATTTTTAGACTTTGTCTTTTAGACTGAGATTATTAAAAGTGTATAATATCCCTGTATAATATCGCAATTAATCATCGGATTATGCGCCGCTCACTACTCACTCGCTTCATCGCTCTTCTTCAGTCGCGATCGTTTAAAACCCTTTCAAATTAATTAATCCATACAGTATAGAATCTTCTTTTAGCTAGGATCCCCTTGATACTAAATTGGAACCCAGCACTCAGCATACAATGTTTTCATACAGAGCAGGCGCGCCACCAGCTGGTACTAGTTAGATTATGCTAGCGACTTTGTCTAACAGTGTTTTTTTTTGTCTTTTAGGCTGAGAATGTAGAGCCTATTTATACAACCTTCAATGATCAACCTCCACTAGCGCTACACCTTCAATGCGGAGTTTAAGTGAACTAATCTCTACATTGCATTAATGAAGTTTCTTTTGTAGCTAGCATAAAACAGAATTTACAAAGTAGATGAATTGGGAGCTACTGGCCAATTCCTCTTTGCTATACCTTAAACTGTATATGAGGTGGAGTCTTTGTAATTGCAACAGTATGGTAAATTGTGCAACTAGCTTCAATTACACCCTCTACAATGGTTGTAAAAGTGTCGAATCTTTGCGGCTATGGTACATTATTGGATACTAGAGGCTGCCCCGCTCAGATGACTCATAAACAGAAAACTCCAATTTTTACCTGTTCCCATGGGAATGTCGAAAAATTATTCCTTAGTGCTTCCCTACACTCTCCAAGGAACCCATGTGCAAAATTTCAGCCCGCTACGCCCAGTAGTTTCGGCTCTGCGTTGTCTGTCAGTCAGTAACGGAAGAGTTTTATATACAGGTTGTTTCTGACAAGGCGGTAATAAATCAAAGGAGGGATTCAGTTCATCATACCTAACAACTTTCCCGAAGCAACATGGGTCGTAATCTCAAAACAAAAATCAGCCGTCCCGTACATTGACCCCGTCAGCTGATCGAACCAATGTGTAATGTTGTATGCCTTTATATAATTGATAGACGTGTGATCTGCTCGAATATATGTTTAATTATCATATTACTTAACCTAAGTGCAAGTGGGTGGAAGGTGGGTGGCGTACCCCACTACACCTCCCCCCTTTTATTAAAAAATATTTATTATAATTAAAATACAATATTTTTCCTTATAAAATAAAAATATCAAATTAAACAAACAAAAAAAAAATACAAAATAATAATTTACAATACAAAACATAATATACTGTTTATTTTGTCACATTTTGTAGTTCAGTTGAATGTCAATCCATTATTATCTTCGTCTTATATTTTTATCTTAATTGATCCTTTTCTCCTTCTTTGTCTTTTATTTATTCTTTTCATTATTATAATATCATTTTCTCTTTTAATTCACATTTATTTATTCTCATTTTCATATTAATATTCTTCTCATCTCTTTCGTATTTCTATAATTGTTTCCTTTATTCACATTCATATTCTTTTATTCTTATAATCTTTGTTTATTAGCAAACAGCTCATATTCCTTTCAACTATCATTCTTTTTTTATATATTTTATTACTGTCAAGGTACACATTTTCATTATTTCTTCTTCATAATACTTCATTTTTCTTCTTTTTATTATTCATATTTATCTATATTTCACTTTTATTTCTCTTAACAGGCATCTTCTTTTAACATTCATATAATGTCCAGCCTCTTCACGAAGTGAATCTCGTTCATCATCATGATCAGAGTAGGATTCCAACTGCCTGTGTGTACCTCTATAATTTTTATCTTTTGCACTGACTTATCAGACTCGCTGAACTAAGTCATCATGCATGCTCATTCATTTCCCTTTCAATAGTCTTTTCCCGACATTCCAATGAATTTTAATTGTAAAGAATTTGCAACATCAGTTGGGTGATCAGTCCAACGTCTATCCCAAAACTTCACAACCAAACATTCGCAAACTTATACTTTTCAAAAACAACCATAACCATGCAACTTAATCATTCGTTTTCCTTTTAGTCACTCGGACTCTTTTAAATCTCCAATCATAAAACTCTTTCATACTGTCATATCCTGTATTACGTCATGTCAGATTAATTTACAACAAAAAATATCATAATAATCAATACATAGTATAAAATGAAGTCGCTTCCCGCGTCTGTCCCTATGTATGCTTAAATCTTTAAAATTATGCAACGGATTTTGATGCGGTCTTTTTTAATAGATAGAGTGATTCAATGGGAAGGTTTATGAGTAATACGTGCACAAGATATTATAGGTTAGGCGGTACGAAGTTCGCCGGGTCGACTAGTATTAAATAAATTCTACTACATATTTCAACAATACAATACATAACTATTGTTATTATTACTTCTTGATTAATTATTTGAATACAGTAAAAAAAATATTATCGAAACATAAAACTTTTAATTAAAAAGTGTCTTAAACTGCGCAATGTTATTGAAGACATCGCCAGATATGGAACTGAAAAACTGCTGATCCTAAGGAATGTGCGCTCGGTACTTGATACTTGAAACGTGACCTGATACATATATGACATGAAAAATGTAATGACAATTATAATTATTTTAAATTACAGAACATTTTATACTTCATATTATTATAATATTTTAAAACAAAACGTTTGCCAATTTATGAAAATAGTAGCGTAGTCATAAAACAGATATTAGTTATTGAAATGAAATAAATAATATTAAGTAAGTAAACATAAACCATTAAAAAAAATACTGTACCTATAAAATAACTGAATACAATTATTTTTAAATAAAACCTTATCAAAAAAAATATCTATATTTGATACAATGCCCTTAAAAAAAACACTGAAAAAACTGAATTTAAATTAAAACTATCTTTTCAAAATACAAATACACAAAATTAACCGTTACCGAGCAGGAGATGTCTCGCCAAAAATTAACTGCCCTTTATTGATGTTGTTTCCGAATTTCCGAATATTTTCTTTCTTATGATTTGTCGAAATAACACAGTTTTTAGAACACCAAGAGCTCATTTCTTCTTAATTTCTATTAATAATTACTTTATCAACTATGGGTGTCCATTTCACTGTCCGAACTTTATCCTTTTTCACATTTTCTTTCCATTTAATAACTTTCAGGCCGACCGGCGCTGCCTAGTTGGTGGCAGGCCGGCTGGCAGGGTCGCCATGTAAGGATGTAGCTCTTATGTTTGTGATAGACGTGTTTACTAGTTGAATATATGTTTTATTATGATATTACTTAACCTAAGTACAAGTGGGTGGAAGGTGGGTGGTCGTACCCCACTACAAATGTATGGAACAGCTGTTATTTTTTTTGAGATTTTGACCCATGTTGCTGTGGGTAAGTTGTTAGTTATGGTGAGCTGAATCCCTCCTTTGATTTATTACCGCCTTGTCAGAAACAGCCAGTATATAGATAGATGTTTCCTGCACAGAGTGCACGTCTAAGGTGACCCGGTACGAGTTGTCGGCGGTGATCAGCCACGCGGGCACGGCGGGCGGCGGGCACTACACGTGCGCCGCGCGCCGCGCCGCCGCCTGGCACCAGTTCGACGACGCCGGCGTGGCGCGCGTCGCGCCCGCGCACGTCGCCAACATGGAGGCCTATGTGCTCTTCTACAGGTTACACTTACATTGCTTTTTGCTTTATTTAAAGACACATAATTTACCTTCTCTCTGACACACGCGATGTAATAGTACGTTTAAGCTTATGCTATTGTGATCATAGGTCGTAAAGTTGTATAATTACACTGTATTTAGCTCAAGAACCACTGGGCAGATTTTAAATATCAAATTTTTTTTTAATTCTTCCGTAAGAACTATAAAAGTAAAACGGTTTTTTTTCTTCATGAACATGATATTTTTTTTTAAATAAAAAAAAAAACAAAACAGCCCCCTCTGTGCTGTAGTAATAGTAGAAAGGGACATCATCGCTTGAGCTGCAACAAAAATAAATTATGCTTATCATCTAGACTAAACCTCTAGTCTAGATGATAAGCATAATTTATTTTAGCATAACTTGGTCCTTCGAGCCGGATTCAGAAATCATCTTTTTCTGTATTGCATAAGCAAATAGGTATAATCAATCAGTATTATATTTATTATTACGTTTGCTCCAACAGAAAAGTGAATCCAGCAATGACAGCGCTCAGACAGAAAGCTGCAGAAATACTGGAAGCGTCGACGGACGACTCCGACGACATCAAGTTTTATATATCGAAGCAGTGGATAAACAAGTTGGTATAACACTGTAGTCTTTTCTGAAATAATAATATTAATTATAATTCCGCCGCCTCCGTAGCTCAGTAGCGAAGCGCGTTGCGCCACGGCACGGAAGGTTGTGGGTTCGATCCCCGCAGATTTTCTGCATATTGATTTCTCACAAAAATCACGTTGTGGTTGTTTTCGGTTGGATAGGACATTGCAGGCTTGAATCACCTGATGGTCCGAAAAGTAAGATGATTCCGTGCTTCGCAGTAGTGGTCGCTGTAGCCGCGGGACAAGCTGGCCCCGCCTCACGTTGGTAATAAAGTATCAACTCGGTTAAACGTGGGTCTGCCTAACCCTCTGGGGAATAAAAGACGTGAGATTATGTTATGTTAATTATAATTCCTATTCGTGTTCTTGATAAAATGTAAAGAATCAAAAGTGATTAGTGGATAAATTATAAATGTAAAACAAGCTCGTTCAATCTGTCTGTTCTAACGTTTTAATGTATTGGTCAGATTCAAGTCGTGGGCCGAGCCGGGCCCCATAGACAACAGCGACTTCGCCTGCGCACACGGCGGCGTGCGCGCCGACAGAGCTGCTCGCGTGTTGGACTTAGCCGCTCGGGTGCCGCAGGCGCTGTGGGAGTTCCTGCACGACAGGTGACAAACACACACACAACGATACTTCAAGTGACTGTGCTGTCCCGGGCACAGTATAATAAATAGTAGTACATACAGTATAGGTACTTCCTGCCTCCCTCAGCAAGTACGGCCCATTCTCGGTACCTCTCAGTGACGTCAGTACAAGTAGCGCGTCTCATCTCACTCACACAAGCACGGTGCGCGTGCACGTAAATAAATAAATAAATATTAACACATCACACTCTGAGCCCCTAACTAGGAAGAACCTGTATCTAGGGCGCCCGAAACACACAGAGACGAACATCACACCCAGACCGGAAACAAACATCGATATTCATCATATCAACATTCGCCCCGCCCGGGAATCGAACCCGGGTGCTCACGCTTACTCAGTCCACATCACTGCCAACTGAGCCACGGAGCAGTATACGTACACGAGTTTCGGCTGTGCGCGAAGCAACACGCTTTTTTGTGGCCGGAGTTAATGAAGTGCTGAGTACGTATGAGACGGGAGGTGGATGGCAATGCGCAAAGGGGTGAACAAGGGGTCCACAGTTTTTAAATATATATATTTTTTAAATTCTCAAAAATTAAATATATCATGCAAAGATTTAGTCCTGAAAGCTTCCGCCACTAAAAAAAAAAAAACCTTGTATCAATATATAAAAAACTCTTCCGTTACTGACTGACTGACGTCGAAATTCCCACGGGAACGGGAAAAAACGGGATTTTAGTGTTTATGAGAAATCTGCGCGGGAAAAACCGCGGGGCAGCTTCTAGTATGATATATAGTGTTGATACCGTGTCGCCTCCCCTCGACAGCTTCGGCGGCGGGCCGGCGGTGTCGCACCTGCACGCGTGTCGCTGGTGCGCGCACACGTGGGCCGCGGGGCAGCCTCTAGTATGATATATAGTGTTGATACCGTGTCGCCTCCCCTCGACAGCTTCGGCGGCGGGCCGGCGGTGTCGCACCTGCACGCGTGTCGCTGGTGCGCGCACACGTGGGCCGCGGGGCAGCCTCTAGTATGATATATAGTGTTGATACCGTGTCGCCTCCCCTCGACAGCTTCGGCGGCGGGCCGGCGGTGTCGCACCTGCACGCGTGTCGCTGGTGCGCGCACACGTGGGCCGCGGGGCAGCCTCTAGTATGATATATAGTGTTGATACCGTGTCGCCTCCCCTCGACAGCTTCGGCGGCGGGCCGGCGGTGTCGCACCTGCACGCGTGTCGCTGGTGCGCGCACACGTGGGCCGCGGGGCAGCTTCTAGTATGATATATAGTGTTGATACCGTGTCGCCTCCCCTCGACAGCTTCGGCGGCGGGCCGGCGGTGTCGCACCTGCACGCGTGTCGCTGGTGCGCGCACACGTGGGCCGCGGGGCAGCCTCTAGTATGATATATAGTGTTGATACCGTGTCGCCTCCCCTCGACAGCTTCGGCGGCGGGCCGGCGGTGTCGCACCTGCACGCGTGTCGCTGGTGCGCGCACACGTGGGCCGCGGGGCAGCCTCTAGTATGATATATAGTGTTGATACCGTGTCGCCTCCCCTCGACAGCTTCGGCGGCGGGCCGGCGGTGTCGCACCTGCACGCGTGTCGCTGGTGCGCGCACACGTGGGCCGCGGGGCAGCTTCTAGTATGATATATAGTGTTGATACCGTGTCGCCTCCCCTCGACAGCTTCGGCGGCGGGCCGGCGGTGTCGCACCTGCACGCGTGTCGCTGGTGCGCGCACACGTGGGCCGCGGGGCAGCTTCTAGTATGATATATAGTGTTGATACCGTGTCGCCTCCCCTCGACAGCTTCGGCGGCGGGCCGGCGGTGTCGCACCTGCACGCGTGTCGCTGGTGCGCGCACACGTGGGCCGCGGGGCAGCTTCTAGTATGATATATAGTGTTGATACCGTGTCGCCTCCCCTCGACAGCTTCGGCGGCGGGCCGGCGGTGTCGCACCTGCACGCGTGTCGCTGGTGCGCGCACACGTGGGCCGCGGGGCAGCTTCTAGTATGATATATAGTGTTGATACCGTGTCGCCTCCCCTCGACAGCTTCGGCGGCGGGCCGGCGGTGTCGCACCTGCACGCGTGTCGCTGGTGCGCGCACACGTGGGCCGCGGGGCAGCTTCTAGTATGATATATAGTGTTGATACCGTGTCGCCTCCCCTCGACAGCTTCGGCGGCGGGCCGGCGGTGTCGCACCTGCACGCGTGTCGCTGGTGCGCGCACACGTGGGCCGCGGGGCAGCTTCTAGTATGATATATAGTGTTGATACCGTGTCGCCTCCCCTCGACAGCTTCGGCGGCGGGCCGGCGGTGTCGCACCTGCACGCGTGTCGCTGGTGCGCGCACACGTGGGCCGCGGGGCAGCCTCTAGTATGATATATAGTGTTGATACCGTGTCGCCTCCCCTCGACAGCTTCGGCGGCGGGCCGGCGGTGTCGCACCTGCACGCGTGTCGCTGGTGCGCGCACACGTGGGCCGCGGGGCAGCCTCTAGTATGATATATAGTGTTGATACCGTGTCGCCTCCCCTCGACAGCTTCGGCGGCGGGCCGGCGGTGTCGCACCTGCACGCGTGTCGCTGGTGCGCGCACACGTGGGCCGCGGGGCAGCTTCTAGTATGATATATAGTGTTGATACCGTGTCGCCTCCCCTCGACAGCTTCGGCGGCGGGCCGGCGGTGTCGCACCTGCACGCGTGTCGCTGGTGCGCGCACACGTGGGCCGCGGGGCAGCTTCTAGTATGATATATAGTGTTGATACCGTGTCGCCTCCCCTCGACAGCTTCGGCGGCGGGCCGGCGGTGTCGCACCTGCACGCGTGTCGCTGGTGCGCGCACACGTGGGCCGCGGGGCAGCCTCTAGTATGATATATAGTGTTGATACCGTGTCGCCTCCCCTCGACAGCTTCGGCGGCGGGCCGGCGGTGTCGCACCTGCACGCGTGTCGCTGGTGCGCGCACACGTGGGCCGCGGGGCAGCCTCTAGTATGATATATAGTGTTGATACCGTGTCGCCTCCCCTCGACAGCTTCGGCGGCGGGCCGGCGGTGTCGCACCTGCACGCGTGTCGCTGGTGCGCGCACACGTGGGCCGCGGGGCAGCTTCTAGTATGATATATAGTGTTGATACCGTGTCGCCTCCCCTCGACAGCTTCGGCGGCGGGCCGGCGGTGTCGCACCTGCACGCGTGTCGCTGGTGCGCGCACACGTGGGCCGCGGGGCAGCTTCTAGTATGATATATAGTGTTGATACCGTGTCGCCTCCCCTCGACAGCTTCGGCGGCGGGCCGGCGGTGTCGCACCTGCACGCGTGTCGCTGGTGCGCGCACACGTGGGCCGCGGGGCAGCCTCTAGTATGATATATAGTGTTGATACCGTGTCGCCTCCCCTCGACAGCTTCGGCGGCGGGCCGGCGGTGTCGCACCTGCACGCGTGTCGCTGGTGCGCGCACACGTGGGCCGCGGGGCAGCCTCTAGTATGATATATAGTGTTGATACCGTGTCGCCTCCCCTCGACAGCTTCGGCGGCGGGCCGGCGGTGTCGCACCTGCACGCGTGTCGCTGGTGCGCGCACACGTGGGCCGCGGGGCAGCTTCTAGTATGATATATAGTGTTGATACCGTGTCGCCTCCCCTCGACAGCTTCGGCGGCGGGCCGGCGGTGTCGCACCTGCACGCGTGTCGCTGGTGCGCGCACACGTGGGCCGCGGGGCAGCTTCTAGTATGATATATAGTGTTGATACCGTGTCGCCTCCCCTCGACAGCTTCGGCGGCGGGCCGGCGGTGTCGCACCTGCACGCGTGTCGCTGGTGCGCGCACACGTGGGCCGCGGGGCAGCTTCTAGTATGATATATAGTGTTGATACCGTGTCGCCTCCCCTCGACAGCTTCGGCGGCGGGCCGGCGGTGTCGCACCTGCACGCGTGTCGCTGGTGCGCGCACACGTGGGCCGCGGGGCAGCTTCTAGTATGATATATAGTGTTGATACCGTGTCGCCTCCCCTCGACAGCTTCGGCGGCGGGCCGGCGGTGTCGCACCTGCACGCGTGTCGCTGGTGCGCGCACACGTGGGCCGCGGGGCAGCCTCTAGTATGATATATAGTGTTGATACCGTGTCGCCTCCCCTCGACAGCTTCGGCGGCGGGCCGGCGGTGTCGCACCTGCACGCGTGTCGCTGGTGCGCGCACACGTGGGCCGCGGGGCAGCCTCTAGTATGATATATAGTGTTGATACCGTGTCGCCTCCCCTCGACAGCTTCGGCGGCGGGCCGGCGGTGTCGCACCTGCACGCGTGTCGCTGGTGCGCGCACACGTGGGCCGCGGGGCAGCTTCTAGTATGATATATAGTGTTGATACCGTGTCGCCTCCCCTCGACAGCTTCGGCGGCGGGCCGGCGGTGTCGCACCTGCACGCGTGTCGCTGGTGCGCGCACACGTGGGCCGCGGGGCAGCTTCTAGTATGATATATAGTGTTGATACCGTGTCGCCTCCCCTCGACAGCTTCGGCGGCGGGCCGGCGGTGTCGCACCTGCACGCGTGTCGCTGGTGCGCGCACACGTGGGCCGCGGGGCAGCCTCTAGTATGATATATAGTGTTGATACCGTGTCGCCTCCCCTCGACAGCTTCGGCGGCGGGCCGGCGGTGTCGCACCTGCACGCGTGTCGCTGGTGCGCGCACACGTGGGCCGCGGGGCAGCCTCTAGTATGATATATAGTGTTGATACCGTGTCGCCTCCCCTCGACAGCTTCGGCGGCGGGCCGGCGGTGTCGCACCTGCACGCGTGTCGCTGGTGCGCGCACACGTGGGCCGCGGGGCAGCTTCTAGTATGATATATAGTGTTGATACCGTGTCGCCTCCCCTCGACAGCTTCGGCGGCGGGCCGGCGGTGTCGCACCTGCACGCGTGTCGCTGGTGCGCGCACACGTGGGCCGCGGGGCAGCTTCTAGTATGATATATAGTGTTGATACCGTGTCGCCTCCCCTCGACAGCTTCGGCGGCGGGCCGGCGGTGTCGCACCTGCACGCGTGTCGCTGGTGCGCGCACACGTGGGCCGCGGGGCAGCCTCTAGTATGATATATAGTGTTGATACCGTGTCGCCTCCCCTCGACAGCTTCGGCGGCGGGCCGGCGGTGTCGCACCTGCACGCGTGTCGCTGGTGCGCGCACACGTGGGCCGCGGGGCAGCCTCTAGTATGATATATAGTGTTGATACCGTGTCGCCTCCCCTCGACAGCTTCGGCGGCGGGCCGGCGGTGTCGCACCTGCACGCGTGTCGCTGGTGCGCGCACACGTGGGCCGCGGGGCAGCTTCTAGTATGATATATAGTGTTGATACCGTGTCGCCTCCCCTCGACAGCTTCGGCGGCGGGCCGGCGGTGTCGCACCTGCACGCGTGTCGCTGGTGCGCGCACACGTGGGCCGCGGGGCAGCTTCTAGTATGATATATAGTGTTGATACCGTGTCGCCTCCCCTCGACAGCTTCGGCGGCGGGCCGGCGGTGTCGCACCTGCACGCGTGTCGCTGGTGCGCGCACACGTGGGCCGCGGGGCAGCTTCTAGTATGATATATAGTGTTGATACCGTGTCGCCTCCCCTCGACAGCTTCGGCGGCGGGCCGGCGGTGTCGCACCTGCACGCGTGTCGCTGGTGCGCGCACACGTGGGCCGCGGGGCAGCTTCTAGTATGATATATAGTGTTGATACCGTGTCGCCTCCCCTCGACAGCTTCGGCGGCGGGCCGGCGGTGTCGCACCTGCACGCGTGTCGCTGGTGCGCGCACACGTGGGCCGCGGGGCAGCCTCTAGTATGATATATAGTGTTGATACCGTGTCGCCTCCCCTCGACAGCTTCGGCGGCGGGCCGGCGGTGTCGCACCTGCACGCGTGTCGCTGGTGCGCGCACACGTGGGCCGCGGGGCAGCCTCTAGTATGATATATAGTGTTGATACCGTGTCGCCTCCCCTCGACAGCTTCGGCGGCGGGCCGGCGGTGTCGCACCTGCACGCGTGTCGCTGGTGCGCGCACACGTGGGCCGCGGGGCAGCTTCTAGTATGATATATAGTGTTGATACCGTGTCGCCTCCCCTCGACAGCTTCGGCGGCGGGCCGGCGGTGTCGCACCTGCACGCGTGTCGCTGGTGCGCGCACACGTGGGCCGCGGGGCAGCTTCTAGTATGATATATAGTGTTGATACCGTGTCGCCTCCCCTCGACAGCTTCGGCGGCGGGCCGGCGGTGTCGCACCTGCACGCGTGTCGCTGGTGCGCGCACACGTGGGCCGCGGGGCAGCCTCTAGTATGATATATAGTGTTGATACCGTGTCGCCTCCCCTCGACAGCTTCGGCGGCGGGCCGGCGGTGTCGCACCTGCACGCGTGTCGCTGGTGCGCGCACACGTGGGCCGCGGGGCAGCCTCTAGTATGATATATAGTGTTGATACCGTGTCGCCTCCCCTCGACAGCTTCGGCGGCGGGCCGGCGGTGTCGCACCTGCACGCGTGTCGCTGGTGCGCGCACACGTGGGCCGCGGGGCAGCTTCTAGTATGATATATAGTGTTGATACCGTGTCGCCTCCCCTCGACAGCTTCGGCGGCGGGCCGGCGGTGTCGCACCTGCACGCGTGTCGCTGGTGCGCGCACACGTGGGCCGCGGGGCAGCTTCTAGTATGATATATAGTGTTGATACCGTGTCGCCTCCCCTCGACAGCTTCGGCGGCGGGCCGGCGGTGTCGCACCTGCACGCGTGTCGCTGGTGCGCGCACACGTGGGCCGCGGGGCAGCTTCTAGTATGATATATAGTGTTGATACCGTGTCGCCTCCCCTCGACAGCTTCGGCGGCGGGCCGGCGGTGTCGCACCTGCACGCGTGTCGCTGGTGCGCGCACACGTGGGCCGCGGGGCAGCTTCTAGTATGATATATAGTGTTGATACCGTGTCGCCTCCCCTCGACAGCTTCGGCGGCGGGCCGGCGGTGTCGCACCTGCACGCGTGTCGCTGGTGCGCGCACACGTGGGCCGCGGGGCAGCTTCTAGTATGATATATAGTGTTGATACCGTGTCGCCTCCCCTCGACAGCTTCGGCGGCGGGCCGGCGGTGTCGCACCTGCACGCGTGTCGCTGGTGCGCGCACACGTGGGCCGCGGGGCAGCCTCTAGTATGATATATAGTGTTGATACCGTGTCGCCTCCCCTCGACAGCTTCGGCGGCGGGCCGGCGGTGTCGCACCTGCACGCGTGTCGCTGGTGCGCGCACACGTGGGCCGCGGGGCAGCCTCTAGTATGATATATAGTGTTGATACCGTGTCGCCTCCCCTCGACAGCTTCGGCGGCGGGCCGGCGGTGTCGCACCTGCACGCGTGTCGCTGGTGCGCGCACACGTGGGCCGCGGGGCAGCTTCTAGTATGATATATAGTGTTGATACCGTGTCGCCTCCCCTCGACAGCTTCGGCGGCGGGCCGGCGGTGTCGCACCTGCACGCGTGTCGCTGGTGCGCGCACACGTGGGCCGCGGGGCAGCTTCTAGTATGATATATAGTGTTGATACCGTGTCGCCTCCCCTCGACAGCTTCGGCGGCGGGCCGGCGGTGTCGCACCTGCACGCGTGTCGCTGGTGCGCGCACACGTGGGCCGCGGGGCAGCCTCTAGTATGATATATAGTGTTGATACCGTGTCGCCTCCCCTCGACAGCTTCGGCGGCGGGCCGGCGGTGTCGCACCTGCACGCGTGTCGCTGGTGCGCGCACACGTGGGCCGCGGGGCAGCCTCTAGTATGATATATAGTGTTGATACCGTGTCGCCTCCCCTCGACAGCTTCGGCGGCGGGCCGGCGGTGTCGCACCTGCACGCGTGTCGCTGGTGCGCGCACACGTGGGCCGCGGGGCAGCTTCTAGTATGATATATAGTGTTGATACCGTGTCGCCTCCCCTCGACAGCTTCGGCGGCGGGCCGGCGGTGTCGCACCTGCACGCGTGTCGCTGGTGCGCGCACACGTGGGCCGCGGGGCAGCTTCTAGTATGATATATAGTGTTGATACCGTGTCGCCTCCCCTCGACAGCTTCGGCGGCGGGCCGGCGGTGTCGCACCTGCACGCGTGTCGCTGGTGCGCGCACACGTGGGCCGCGGGGCAGCTTCTAGTATGATATATAGTGTTGATACCGTGTCGCCTCCCCTCGACAGCTTCGGCGGCGGGCCGGCGGTGTCGCACCTGCACGCGTGTCGCTGGTGCGCGCACACGTGGGCCGCGGGGCAGCTTCTAGTATGATATATAGTGTTGATACCGTGTCGCCTCCCCTCGACAGCTTCGGCGGCGGGCCGGCGGTGTCGCACCTGCACGCGTGTCGCTGGTGCGCGCACACGTGGGCCGCGGGGCAGCTTCTAGTATGATATATAGTGTTGATACCGTGTCGCCTCCCCTCGACAGCTTCGGCGGCGGGCCGGCGGTGTCGCACCTGCACGCGTGTCGCTGGTGCGCGCACACGTGGGCCGCGGGGCAGCTTCTAGTATGATATATAGTGTTGATACCGTGTCGCCTCCCCTCGACAGCTTCGGCGGCGGGCCGGCGGTGTCGCACCTGCACGCGTGTCGCTGGTGCGCGCACACGTGGGCCGCGGGGCAGCCTCTAGTATGATATATAGTGTTGATACCGTGTCGCCTCCCCTCGACAGCTTCGGCGGCGGGCCGGCGGTGTCGCACCTGCACGCGTGTCGCTGGTGCGCGCACACGTGGGCCGCGGGGCAGCTTCTAGTATGATATATAGTGTTGATACCGTGTCGCCTCCCCTCGACAGCTTCGGCGGCGGGCCGGCGGTGTCGCACCTGCACGCGTGTCGCTGGTGCGCGCACACGTGGGCCGCGGGGCAGCCTCTAGTATGATATATAGTGTTGATACCGTGTCGCCTCCCCTCGACAGCTTCGGCGGCGGGCCGGCGGTGTCGCACCTGCACGCGTGTCGCTGGTGCGCGCACACGTGGGCCGCGGGGCAGCCTCTAGTATGATATATAGTGTTGATACCGTGTCGCCTCCCCTCGACAGCTTCGGCGGCGGGCCGGCGGTGTCGCACCTGCACGCGTGTCGCTGGTGCGCGCACACGTGGGCCGCGGGGCAGCTTCTAGTATGATATATAGTGTTGATACCGTGTCGCCTCCCCTCGACAGCTTCGGCGGCGGGCCGGCGGTGTCGCACCTGCACGCGTGTCGCTGGTGCGCGCACACGTGGGCCGCGGGGCAGCTTCTAGTATGATATATAGTGTTGATACCGTGTCGCCTCCCCTCGACAGCTTCGGCGGCGGGCCGGCGGTGTCGCACCTGCACGCGTGTCGCTGGTGCGCGCACACGTGGGCCGCGCTGCGCCGCCGCCGCGCGCGCGAGCTGCGCGCCTTCTACGACCTGCACCACGCCTTCCAGGTACTGTCACTGCCGCTGCTGCTTCTAGCTTGATTTTATCTCTCTCTTTTGTTGGAACATGAATATTATTGTATAGATGACTTTTTAAACTATAAATTTGTTGGACATTTGACATTATTTATGTAATTTAAGTATTTTATTTTATTTATATAATACAATTATACATTTAAAAATTTTACATTGTTTACATAGTACTTTTATATTATACTTTGACATTTTATAATACAACTTTATATGTTATTTGAATATGATAGTGTGAAATAAATGAATCTAATCTTATAATCTGCCAGGGCTCCGACACTCGCTCAAGATCGCGAGTTATTTGCGTGAGAGATCGCAAGCCAAAATTAACTAAGTTGCCATATGCCACAATTTAGGTAGTCACGCAGGCGCCTGAGAAAATACTGCCGCTATTTTATAAAATCCTTGCATATTTACCTTATTATTCATCAAGATAAAGTAGCATTTAAGTAGCTTTACTGGAGATCTACTTCTCTGGTTTGTTGTATGGTGAATACGTGACATCCAGTCTAAATTGACATACGTCAAATAACTAAAATGCTCTAGCTTTTTATGAATATCAACATTAGGTATACAGGGTTACTCTATAGTTGCTGCTCGGTCTTCTACAACCGGTATCACGCGTTCCAGTTCTGAACACCGTCTAAATTTTACTGCGTGTTTCAGATAAGGCTGTAATAAATACATGGATTATCTTAAAAACTTATAGAAGCTCACTGTTGGACATTAAACGCCCCCACAAATTGCTGCAAAGACTAACATTGTAAGGACTAACGTTGAGGGAATTTGCAGTAATCGCCACGCTTGGCAGGCGGATTGGCGATCGTAGAGAATGGCTTTTTCGACGAAGGTCGCTGGAAGGACGATAGTTTTTCGTCGATGCTACCCAGTATTCAAAAATCCCTTAGTTGCCTTTTACGACACCCAAACGAAGGATTACAAGTTGTGAATATACTATTGTATTGCAGGAGCAAGACCGTCCGCGCGCGATCTACGCAATAAGCATGCACTGGTTCCGACAGTGGCAGAGCTTCGTGCGCGCGCAGGCGCCGCAGCCGCCGCCGCCCGTCGACAACCAGGGGATCGTCTGCAAACAGGTGCATTGGCAACCTTATGCCGAGTCGGAGCCTTTACTGTGCTAGTCAGACGGTGCTCACGTCATCACTACCGAAACTAGTCTACAGCTGGACTTAGGCGTCCCTCACTAATTGCCTTACCGACCGTTGTTGAGTGACCCTCCTCTTGTGTAGTCTCGCAGGCTTCACCTGGTCGTCAGATCATTTTGTGGAGGGTCTGCCTACTCTGCGACTTCCGATGCGCGGACGCCACTTGAGAACTTTTCGTTCTGAGCTACCATCTGTTGCGCTCTCCGCATTGCCACTTTTGCAGTTTTGCAATTAACTTTTTAGTTTATTTCAATAAAATCTAGATTAAAAAAAAAACTTTTAATTTATATAATTAGCCTGTTTAAAGGTCTTATACGAGTATTCGATATTATTAACTTTATTTTTCTTTTTTGTTTTGGCTGTCAAGTCCTCTTTTTTTTTTCAGCAACAACTGCTGTCCTCAGTGACTTAGCCTTAAAACTATATCTCTCTACTAGTTCAACTCAAATCTGTTTTCCACAGGAAGTGGACGGCGTCCCTACATACGTCCTGAAGGCGGGCTCGGACCACGCCCAGCTCAGTGAAGAACTCTGGAGGTTCTTCACAGAGATTTACGGCGGAGGCCCCGAGGTGCGCCTGCGCGGCCCTCCCGCCTCCACCACACACCTGCCAGACTCTGACAAGGAAGATTACGCCACACGAGCAGACGCAAGACGCAGTCTCATACAGAAACACAACTCCTTACAGAACATCAGCAGGAGGCACAGGAAAACAGAGTCGGACGACGAAGCCTATTACAGAAGCCGCGAGCCCAACGGGAACTACGAGTCTGACGATGATATGGATAGTGGGACCCAGGCACAGCCCTACCTCAACACTGTGAGGATGGAAAACGGCGTAGAGAGCTCCGAAAATGACGCCAACGATAATCCTCGGAACAGTGAGCAGGAGGAATTGCCGAATCTAGATAGCATTTCACTCAGGACAAAACCTAAATCTTGGAAAGAGCACAGAATGAAACGACGGACGGTCAAATGATTTTTTCTAGCCTTTCAATTTGTTAACAGATTGAAAAGTAAAACCGCAGGGACTAAAGTTTGAAGCATTCCTTTGTTATTTTTTTTTTCGAAAAAAATATGGTGACTGGTGTTTTTTAAATATGTGCATTTATAAGGCTTCGGCCTAATGAACTATGTAAGGGCGCTGGTCTTATGTTTTTCTACTAACCAACGAAACGCGGGAAAGAGTGATAATGCTTGCCGCACACTATTATAGTATTCTTTAGTTCAAATTTTCCAAATCTAGACGAGTGATCGTGTAAATAATTTATTTGTTCAATTAAAAAAAATTGTATACTACATACATATGTCTTTGGAATTCTACAGTTAATGTAAATTATTATATTAGTAAAATTACCATTACCACGGCGAGTGTAAAGTTATGTGCCTATAGTAAAATTCGTGTGTTACCTGCCTTGTCATGGTTCTATGTTTTCTGGACTGCATTTCTTGTCTTTAACACGGAATATTGTGGTAGATATTTTATTATTATGTTATTTTAATGTGTTATTTGTTACAAATTGAAGAATGAAAAAATAAATAATATATTTAATTGCCACCGGCATTTTTTTTCTAACTTATGGCCTAGCGTTCTACTATATCTATAGACCTTACTAAATGGAATAGACTTGGCGTGTATTACGAAACAAATTTATTTCTTTAATGTCACTTTGAAAACCGCTAATTTTTAAACGAAAATTTCTTCTTGTATACAGGATTTAAGACGATATACGCGAAATAAATCAAACGACCGAGGATCAAAGGCTGTCCTTTTCCCTCAAACATACTGAGGGAAAAGAACAGTCATATGTCAGTCGCCCACATCAGTTAATACATTTTATTCGAAAAAGTAGTAAATATTAAGTATCTTTTTAATTATAACTTTTAAATCAAATTTAAATTACCAGAATTTTATTTACTTTATTATCATTATTCCTATGTAGTTTTAACAAAAACTAGTTAGTAATTTTGAAGAACTAGCTATTCCCGTTTTTTGGAATGGTTATCTTTGACGAAATAATGTATTGAGGTTTTTTGATTCCACAAGTGTTTCTCAATTATAAAAAACTTTGTTATATCCTCAAAAACGTTATGTAAAAATTCAAGATCTTTACCTCTTATAGATTAACCGTCTTATTCATAAAGATACAGTAGATTTTAAGTAGCGTTACTGGAGGTCTACTTCTCTGGATTGTTGTATGGTAAATACGTGAAAATTGACATACGTCAAATAACTAAAATGTTCTTTAACTTTTTATGAATAAGACGGTAAGAGAATTACTTGATTTAAAAAACCTTAAAAACTTATATAGCGCCTTAAATCAACGAAATGGGAAACGCTAAAATATGTTTCGGGCGCCGTCCGATGTAGTAGATGGAGATGCAGCAAAGAATATCTATTTATTTAAATAAAAATCAGACTCTTTTCTTGTGAGCTCATAATTACGATAATGGCTTAACCATAAAGTAGCTATCTCTATGCCTGTCTCTTTTTTTATATTCCTTAAGCTTTGTAGATAAAGTCAAGAGATAAATAAAATAACTTGCCCAATTTGGTCTTGCAATGTGAAGTTTTAAATTTTTACGGTTCTGCTAGTTCCAGGAAAATGCTGATAGATGGCACTGTAGAGCCCATAGACATGTTATCGCTCGCTCCAGAGCTCCAGAGCCAATGTGATGTCAACGCAACGTCAAATCGAATCACATTGTATAAGTTTTGTTTTGAGAAATAAAGATAGTTTAAGTGGAAAGTGATCGGCACATAGTACAGCTATCACTTTATTTAGATTAAAGGTCCATACATAGTTAAATAAAAATATACGTTTTTTTTTTTCCAAAAATATTTATTAATGAAGACCAACATTACAGCAAGTTATTGTAAACCAGGTACAATTTTATGAATAATTTTTATTATTTTTTTAGTAGGTCTCTTGCGAGGGAACGATTGGTACTGACCTACCCACACATTACTGATCTTTCTTTCTTGCTTATAGCTTCTTAAATTTTCATTAAATGACCACAATTTTTTAAATCTACATATCAAAAACAAAATTGTACATACATTTTTTGTTGTTATTTTTGGCCATCTTTTTTTTTATTTTTTTTTATTTATGGTAGGTAATCATAAGTTTTCTTTTTTCTTTTGACAAACACATTCAAATAAGTAGGTAGTTAACATTTTTTTCCGTTATAAATGCAATTATGAAAAATATTCGTATCGAATTAACAACATACAATAAAGGTACTTTTATTTCATCCTTAGGTAACGAAAATAGATCATTTTTACAAATTTTAATATTACAAACTTCTAAAAATATATTTTCTTCCTTACAATCAAAACAATCTACTTTACTTTAAGGCCCCTAAGTTATGTTTTTACCATAAATTACGTATATTGTTCAATTTATAAATAGAAATAGTAAAAAAAAGTTTTTGTATGTAATGTAAACAAATAACAAGAAATTATACATGTTACACAAACAGATTAGAAATTCTATGAGTTTAACTCAACTAAAAATATACAATAAGTATATAAAACTGTAATTTTTATTCTTTAAAAAAAAAACAAACAAAGGCAACTGGGATAATTTGGAGGTTCTCTAAAAAACCTTTAAACTGATTTTAAGAACCTCCATATCATAATAAACCCTTATTAACCTAAATCGAAACAAAACTAAAAACACTTTAAGTGTTATATAATAAAAATCGGAAAGGTACTTTCAGTGTTTTAAAGTCGTACGACATATCGGTGTTTATATTTTTCAAACTCTTAAAATTAAATATTTTATAAACTGTTCGACTCTAAACAAATAAAACAGCTACACATACATTGTTGTAAAACAAAACAATCATAAAATTGATGATTGCAATCTAAGTCAGCAAGGTGAACACAGCTTATTGCAATAACTTAAAGAAAGCACCCTACTTTAATAAAAAGCCTAGGATTTAAAACCAGTAATAAAGATAAATATTGTACATCGTTTGTTAAAAGTGTACCTATATATTCCTATGTAAATTCTGCTTGGCATGAATATAAGTTTCTAATTATTTTACCAATTTTTTATAGCATGTTAGAAGAATACAATGTTCTTTCTGAATATTATGATACATAAGTTATTAAAAGACATACTTAATATAATTTAATGAGTTATTATAGATATGTACTATACATTATATACCAAGCTTAGTATGACGGTAAAACACTATCAATATTCATTATTATTTAGTTTATTTTCGCACTATATTTTGTATAATATTCGGTGAATGAATTGAGAAGGTATAATGTTGGCGACTGTTAGCGCTCAAACAGACGACCGACGCCACCACCGCGCCAAAACCGCGCTGCCGTCACCCGCGGTGCGATGTTTAGAGCTAGCAATGTATTACTAACAATATAATACAGTGGAACGATAAAATTTGCATTGATTGCGCGGCGTCGGCGGCGCGTGTGAAATGTTGCGGCGCGGCGGCGGTACGGGGCGGCGCGGCGGCGGTACGGGCGGCGCGGTAGCGGCGTAGTCTGTTTAAGTACTTTTTCTGTATTCCGAGTTGAGTGCTTACAATTTTTAGCACATTATTTATTTTAAACTATGGGCTGAGTCACTAGGCAATTACTGTACCTTTAAAAAGAGCTTGGATTAATAAGATGTGTTTAATATCACAGTATAATATTAATGTTGTTTATTTTATAAGCAAACTACGTTAATAATTTTACCTCATAGTCTTGGAGCCTTTTTAGGTAATATATGAACACAAATACTTACCACAAGTTTATACGTATGAATTACAATATGTTTATATTATAAATATACTTATGGTTATAAATTAACAAACACAAAAAGTTAAAAGTTGTATTTTTTACGGAGATTTTACAAAAAGTTACCTACAAGACTTCAAAAATTATGTTGGTATTAGTTAAATATATACTATATTTATTAAGGCACTTATAAACTAAATACAATTATTTGGAAATTTTAAAATCATCAAAAATTTTGTTTTTCTTATTGATAAAGTCAGCAATAAAGCCCAGTAAAAAAATAGGACATTTTTTCAACTATTTTTTTTTTGCTTCTAAGGGGATTGGTTTTTATAAATTGTTTTTTTATGTTTCATGTTACTTATTATAACTTTAAAGTGCTATATGTCAATATAAAATGTACTCAGTATACCGAATATCTATCAGTATCTTCTCCTATTGCTTTTTAAATTATCCAATTAATAATAATTAAATCGTTTAATATTGCAACACACAAATTTAAGACGAATATTGAAATTTAAACACAAAAAAACGTAATTAATAAACCATCTTGATGATTACTTGTTTTTCCAAAAATAGTATTTTTTTCATTTTATTCCAGATTCTTAACCTAACTAAACACTTATAAACTGTAGCTTTTGAGGTAGATAATTTTTTACATTCCTATTAACCTAGTATTAGAATTAACATTATTTACATATTTTTTTCATTAAATGAATCAAACTAAATTAATTAAAATTAATTCCTACACTACTTATGTTACACTCAGAAGTTTGTTTGCTTGAAAATTTTTTATTTAATTTTGTTATGACCTACTAAGTTTCAAAAATTGTTAAAAACTTACCCTGTTATTCATAAAAAGTTAAAAGAGCATTTTAGTTATTTCACGTATGCCAATTTAGGCTGGATGTCACGTATTTACCAGAGATGTAGACCTCTAGTAAAGCTTCTTAAAATCTACTGTATCTTTATACGGTTTTAATTTTTATGAACCTTTAAAATAAAATATTTTTACAAGCAAACAAGCAACAATCATAACTTTAAAAGAAATTTGAAAAACACGTAAGTAAATAGAAAACTTATAGCGCAAACAGGGAGTGCAAGTGTCAGGAATGAGATTTT
This sequence comes from Euspilapteryx auroguttella, assembly GCA_951802225.1. Taxonomy (NCBI): domain Eukaryota; kingdom Metazoa; phylum Arthropoda; class Insecta; order Lepidoptera; family Gracillariidae; genus Euspilapteryx; species Euspilapteryx auroguttella. The sequence goes on along the minus strand of OX637664.1, from coordinate 3,961,529 downwards.
CGAGATGTTAGGTTGACATCAGACGGACCACACGACACCATACGCGCGGAATCGATTCCTCAACCGCATGCAGTCGTCACTCAACCGCATGCAGTCGACACTCAACCGCATGCAGTCGACACTCACCCGCATGCAGTCGACACTCAACCGCATGCAGTCGACACTCAACCGCATGCAGTCGACACTCAACCGCATGCAGTCGACACTCAACCGCATGCAGTCGACACTCAACCGCATGCAGTCAAAACTTAACCGCATGCAGTCGACACTCAACCGCATGCAGTCGAGACACAATCGCACGCGGTCGGCTGCAGTCGAGCAGCTTCGAGCGTACTGTAAGTCAAGGAGCAGAGCTCTAAAGCAGTTGTAAAGTTTACCTTCATCTTATCTTAATTTCCTATACATTATTTATTTGTACCAACCTCGGGAAACACAGCATCATGAACAGAATATTTCGCGAACATAACGCCCTCTTTCGATCCAACAAAGAAGTCGATTTATTACTGTGGTCTTACGCTAAATTCAAACATTATTTGATAAGCCACTGTAAAGAGCAGTAAGTAGGTACTTTTTTTCCTTCTGTTTTTGTTTTATACTAAATTTTTATTGCTCTTAATTTTATTAATTTTAATTTTCATATTTTATATTTATGGCATCTACACAGCATTTATAGTTGTACGTATAGTTAGTCTTATTTACTTTAATCTTTTTATTTAGTTTAGTAAAAATTACTTGTAACTCAAAGCATGCTGAGTTTGCCTGTAATTGGGTTGCACCCATCATCTTAATGTATATATTGTTCTAGTATAAGTTTGGTGTCAACCTGTTGGCAAACCTTAAATAATAAATAAATAAATAAATATTAAGTATGGGGGTTTATTTATCCCAACGAGTCTTGTTGTTTAAGACCAGATAAAGTTAAATTATAGAACTATTTTACAGCGCTCTGAGGGCCTATTAAGGCCGCTTTTGCAATATTGCTTTTCGTCCTCTAGAGTGTCAAAGCCGTAATAGGCCCTCTGCTCCTTGACTAACAGCGATTGACAGTGCGCTCGACTGTAGCCAACCGCCTGCAGTTGAGTCTCCACTGCGTACGGTTGAGAGCGACGACTGCATGCGGTTGAGGTGTCCACTGCGCGCAGTTGGTGCCGTGCGGTCCGTCTGATGGCAACCTTATATTTCTTATAATAAAAAATCAGGAGCCTAAATAATATTTCAAATAAAATCTATCCCTTGTAATTTTGAATACATTAAGAGCCAGTTTACAGCGATGCTAGCGACATTCTCGAAAAAAATATATATCTTCTAAACTAAGGCAAATATCAAAAATGTGGCACAGTATGACACTAGATAATCTTGCTTAGTATTTTTTGAGCACAGTTGAGTAGTCCTAAGTATAAAGAACAAAATAATCCACAGATTGTTGACAAAAGTGGCCACTTTTAGCAACACTTTGTCGCTTTCTTTGGTCTTTAACCTAAAAGCTATACAACAGTGCCCTAAACTACTAGGCTACATTATCTAGTGTAATACTGTGCCACATTTTTGATATTAGCCTTAGTTTAGAAGATATTAATTGTTTTCGCGAATGGCGCTAGCATCGCTGCAAAATGGCTCTTAAAAGTGATTTAAGTATGTAAGCTAAGCTGCCACATTCTTGCCCCTCCTTCCTATTATTGGGAAGCATACATATCATGTATATCAGTTCATTTAGGACCGATTGGATTCTTGGCATCCTACAGCATTAAAACACCATACATACATATTTTTCTTTATGATAAAATTATATTCAGCCTCTAAATGGTCCATGCTAATAATTGGAAGTAGGGCTAAGAATGGGGCAGCTTGACCTAGCTATATACAATAGATCCACATGTTTTTTTTGTTATTAAATCAAATGATGTTTAATGAACTCCACATGCATGCATATATCTCATGATTTTTCCAATAATTGAGCAAGCATTGGGCTGAACATCAAATTCAAAACAAAAGATAATGAATCTTTAATAGTGACCTACCTACACATTGGTTAAGCCAACAAAATAAAACATTGATTGTCCAATGAGCAAACAAAATCGTTGTTCAGATTCAGATTAATAATATTAATAGATAATTGTTAGTTGATGATATGCATTTTAATCAAACAACAATGTTTTACTTTTGGCACATCCTCCTGCTTTAATTAAACAGGATATATTTAAAAAATATATATTAATAAGTATAAAAATATTGCTCATCAGACACATTTTTATCAAAGATTAAATCCTATCAAAGCAAGACTTGCTTAGTACTTCTGTGTTATGTAGTACGGATTTGATTATTATTTTTACGCATTTCTTTAATCATCGAATATATTATTTACGAGAGTACCCTTCACGAAACTCCTATTCAATGAAGGGATACATATTCAATAATTACATTCAACTTTTAGACAGATCTTCAGACGCATCGCCCGCCCGGTTCGCAGGCATGTCACACATGACGTGCATTACTCTCCTCAATTGTAAAAAAGCGCCTAGAACGGTGTGCACCTCCGAAACATATTATATGGCACACCGCCCCTGAGAGTAATAAATTCTGATACACACAAAGAAAACACGCCTAGTTCTTCTAACGACGCAATCCCATCTACATTGTTGGTCCCTTAACAATTACGCATATGCTACAATTAAAAAACAAGCTACAATTCCGAAAGTACATACGCGACTAGATCACATACTCATGTAGAATTCGGAAACATTTTGGTATTACCTTAAATGAACAAAATTATAAAAACGATTTGGCAATTTCTTCATCGACCTCCAGGCAATCTACAGGTAGCCTAAGAGATTATGAACTCTATGTTACAAAGACTATACATAACAGCCTTAGCCATTCTTACCTAGTGAGGTAGTGCGGTTGTCGAGTCGGCGCGTCACTGCGGCGGGGGCTGCGGCGGCGGCTTGGGGCTCTGTCCGGTGTGGAAGGCCTGCGTGAAGGCGGGCAGGCGCTGCTGCGAGCGCGTCTCCTCGGGGAACTCGTGCTCTTCCAGCAAGCCCAGCATGTGCGAGGCCAGGCCCGAGGGCCCCTCGCCCGGGTCCAGCAGCTGCGGGTCCAGCAGCTGCAGCTGCTCCGACAGCGCCGGCGCCAGGAAGGCCGGCGGCGCGTACGGCGGCGGCACCATGTACACCACCGGGTACTCTGCCGTCTCCTCCTCCTTGTAATCCTCCAGCTTTATGTCTTCTAATGGCTCCACTTTGATATCCAGGTCGCTGGGCATCTCCACTATTATATCCGATGACGGTACTCTAGTTTGCACCACTTCTGATGTGCTTTCCTTTACAGTATCAGGTTCCCACAATTCAAATTCAGTTTCAGAAACAGTAAATGTTTGACGGAACTCTTCTGTCTGTGTCTCCACAGGTTCCGATGATGTTCCAGCTGAAGCAGACTTCCAAGATTTGTCAGGGTGAGCATTCTTGACATGCCTGACAAGGTGGTCTTTTCTCCCAAATTTTTGTGGGCAGAAGGGGCAGATGAAGTCTCGCCGGCCAGTGTGCACCACCAGGTGGCGGCGCACATCCTTTGCAGTGAAGAACCTTCTGTCGCAGTAGTCACAAGTGAACTTTTTGTCAGTTTCATTCTTCACTGTTCTGCTTCCCGTGTGCACTTTTAAATGATAGACAATATCCTGACGCGTACTAAATATTTCTTCACAGATCTCACATTGTAAGTTGCCCTCCTCTGCCGAGTGCAGTGCTGCATGCTTGCGATAACTAAGCAGTGACGTGTATGACTTCCTGCAGTCTGGGCGCTCACATTTGAAAAGCTTTTTGACTGGATTGTGAACTCGCACATGGTTTGTTAGATGATCTTTTCTATTGAATGTTTTTCCACAAACATTGCAGGCGAAGGCTCTGGCCTCGCTGTGTATCAGACTATGGCGAACAAGCTTGAATTTGGAATTGAATTTTTTATCGCATTCACTACATGAAAAGGGCAGCTCACCAGTGTGCGCGAGGACATGCTGTGATAGTTTGCCAGGGCTAGAGAAGCGCTTGTCACAAGTGGTGCAGGCATGTCGCTTCGAGCGGTCGCGGCGCGTGCGGCGCGCTGGCTCGGCGGCGGGCGCGTCGGGCGCGGGCTTGCGCGGCAGCGTGGGCACGCGGCGCGCCGCCTTCACTGTGCGGAAACACTGCTTGATGCCCGAGGGGCCCGGGGCGCCCAGCGCCACGAACTGCAGCCGCGACGGCACCTGCGACGCATGCGGCGCTACGTACGTCTTCGGCGCGGGCGGCGGGGCGGCCGCGGGTGCCTCCTCCGCGAACTCGGAGACACCTGCCTCGTCTTCTGAAGGGTTCGGTGGCGGACTAGCCATCTCGGGCACATTTTTAACGCGCTGCGTCTATGCCCTCTGTCGGTTATCACGCGAGCTGATGCTCCAGAAGGATCTGCGTTGTCGTTCCCTCGGCCCGATGGCAGAAAACATCTCTGTTACATTGACGAATTCCAAGTCCTTTTTCGTATTCGTGTCACATGGTTTTCGCGGAATTTCTGGACATAATTTCGGGTTCAAGGTTACCAGTGACTTCTACTCGAATGTTTGTGCTTGAAATTTGATGGATTACACGGTTTGAGACAGGATTTTTTGTAGAAAAAGGACACTTTGGCAAAAATACGTAGCGCAGCGCTTGACATCGGAACGAAATGTCAAAATAATGAATGAAATGAAAGAATGAAAATCCTTGTCAAAAAAAGTCCGCCGAAATGACGAACGCGCACTTGGGGTCGTTGAACTCTAAAAACGTTCTGCAAGTTGGATTTTAAACATAGGCAATAAAAAGCTTGCAATATGTTGACCATGGAACAATTTATACTCCTAGCTAAGAAGTATCCTCTATGTGCAGAAAGTCAGAGGAAAAGTCTCCTTGCCCTTGCTACACTAACCACTGACTAAACATCACCAAAAATCTTGACTTTGTTATTGTTAAACAGTAATTGTAGTTTCTGGACGCTCCAATAAATTGTGTCTGGATCACAGATTAATATTTAGTCGAACTAGTGCACATGGGTGATTTTACTTTCGTAAAGATATTCTTGTCTCGTCCTGGGACATTTGAAAACTCCGTAACAAACAACGAATGTGTTATGGTCACTTAAAAGTAACTAACTGGTTACTGTGGTAACTGATGATATTTTTCTAGTAGATTTGTATAATACAAGCATTTAGCTTACCTACTTACTGCTCAAATTTTTATAAATGTTTTTACAGAATAGGCCCTTTAAATCTGATTAGTATTTGGGAGCGCAGCTCTATCCCTGAACTGATCTAACAAAGGAAACTCTTTATTTGTGCTTAGTAGAGTTGGTGTATATTTACAACATGTTTACAGACTGTTTGTAAGAAGAATAATGACCGTGACAGATGACAATGACAGAATTATTTACAGGCATAGATAAAATGGATGAAGGAAGGAATGGTTGTCGTTTGGTTATGATATGTACATACGTGAGTGGTGATGAATCGCCACACTACCCCCCTACGGAGAAAAATAAACTAGGGTTTATACAAAAAAAACATAATTAAATACAAAAAAATATACAGAAGAAATATAAAAAGACACTGTATGTACAAGAAAAAAACAAAACATATTCCTTTAAACGAAAGAAAACATAACGGAATTTATTACATTACAATTTACAACAGCAAACAAACAAACAGGTAACAAAAAATCATTTACAAGTTTAAAATGTCCCTAAACTTTACTCTGCGACCTGACCGTGTTGTTCTGGGCTGTGCAGATGTTTTAGGAGGCGCGACTTTTCGTAGGATGGACTTTTTAGGAGGAACGCTAATGACCGGACGTTGCGGAGCACTATCCACCGAAGGCTTTGAGGGGCTGTCTACAGGTTGCTGCTGCGTTGCACTGAGGAGAGACGAGTTTCGATCTGAATCGAATGCAACATAAGCAGGTTTGGTACGGTCTATGCTTACCTCTGATCTCCTTCCAGAGATCTCTAAGGTCAGAGTTTTGTTGCTTCTGTGCAAAACTTTGTAAGGTCCAGTATAAGGTGGCTGGAGAGAACGTCGGACGGTATCATCGCGCAGAAAAACATGCGATGCGTTTGAAAGCTCTTTGAAAACGAAAGTCTTTGGTTCCGTGTGGCGTGATGCTGGTACAGGACGCAGTTCAGACATCTTTCGCTTCAGCCGTGCGACAAAATCGTCGTCAACGGGTTTGGAAAAATCGCTAGGCACCAAAAATTCGCCTGGTAGGCGTAGCGGTTCTCCGTATAAGGCTTCTGCGACCGAGTGATTCAAGTCTTCCTTGAGTGCCGACCTGATGCCTAGCAGAACAAATGGAAGAGCGTTATGCCAAGAAGTCGCGTGGCACATGAGTGCGGCTTTGAGATGACGGTGGAAACGTTCTACCATCCCATTGGCTTGGGGGTGATAGCTCGTTGTACGAACCCGTTTGGTGACCCCAAGATTGGACAACGCTGCCTTCTACTGCTGTTTGGAGGACTCGCCTCGCCGACTCACTGGCGAGGCACCGACGAGCACCACGAGGACTGCCGACTACGCACCTCACCACTCAGCTACTGGACCGCTCCTCACCAGACCTCAGTAAGTCAGACTCCAAACCTCATCTTCAAGTCTTCGCCGTCACAACGCTGCAGCCCAACATCACGACGGCGCCTCCGTCACGACGCCGCCTCCTACCATCACGACGCCGCAACCTACCGTCACGATGCCGACAACCTTAGCCCCGCCTCAACCGACGTCAGAAGACTACTCCAGCTACGACCCGCACACGGCACACTGGCACGTCCGCTCCGTCAACCACAGGCACAGGCTACAAGGTACCTCACTCGACAAACGACTGCACTGCGCTGCACCCGCGCACGGTTAACGCGGCACAACGCACCAGCAAGACGGAAAGACAACTAAAAAAGACATTCAACAAGCCCTGCAACACCTAGCAACATGCAACAGCAGCACATACCGCACAGCATCGCCGTCCGCTTACATGGTATCGCTGTCACTAGGAAGGGAGTACTGTAGCGCACACTAACGCCACCTAGCGCTACAACTTTAGAACCGAAGCAAATCCTACATCGCGCCATCAAAGTTTCTGTCGCAAGTAGCATAAATAGAATTTACAAAGTAGATGCATCGGGAGGGATTGGCCAGTCTCTCTTTGCATCCTACATTGGTAAGACGCACTTCTCTACATTGACAACAACGCCGTAGTCAACGAGACGTTGCAGGACGATGCGCAGATGTTTCGTGTGCTCCTCAGGATCACGCGAATAGATGAGGATATCGTCAATATACGGGAAACAGAAATCAAGTCCCCTGAGGATCTCATCTATGAAACGCTGGAACGTCTGGCCTGCATTTCGTAACCCGAACGTCATAAAAGGGAATTCGAAAAGGCCGAAAGGAGTAGTGATGGCTGTTTTGCATACGTCCTCACTAGCAACAGGGATTTGTTGGTACGCTTTTACCAAATCTAGCGTGCTGAAGATCGTTGAACCAGCTAAATTGTGGCTAAAGTCCCCGATATGACGCACGGGGTACCGATCTGGCACAGTGCGAGCGTTTAAGGCTCGGTAGTCGCCACATGGTCTCCACATCCCGTTCTTTTTAGGAACGAGATGCAGAGGCGATGACCAGGAGCTGCTAGACGGACGTGCGGTACCTGCAGACACCATGTCAGCAAATTCCTTCTGGGCAATTTGTAATTTTTCCGGCGCAAGACGGCGCGGGCGTGACGTAACGGGTTGCCCCTCCGTTGTCGTAATGTAATGCATAGTGCTATGCTTAATGGTACGACCAAGAGCTGGAGGGCGGGTTGCCTCAGGGAATTCCAAAAATATTTGATTAAATGATGAATCTAATGAAGGTTTTTTGATCGTTCTTATGCTCGGCTGTTTAATATTGCGGTCAACTCCTGATGCAGAAAGACTAGTTAGCTCGTCGCGGAGTGTGCCGCTGCGGCAATCAGGTAATAAATGGTAAAACGATAGAAAATCTGACCCGATTATGGGAACGTCGACATCTGCGATGATGAAGTCCCAGCGAAATTGACGTCGCAGTCCAAGGTCTAGACTCAGTTTGATATTTCCGTATGTGTGGATGGAGCTACCGTTTGCAGCAGAGAGGGATAAACCGGTGTTGGTATAGCGACCGTTTAGTAATCGACGTGGAAAACAACATATGTCTGAACCGGTATCTATCAGAAAACTTACTCTAGAATGCCGGTCAGAAACGAAAAGTCGATGACTTGAAAGGGGGCGGTCGGTACTCGCCACTACCGACCGCTGCTCCAGTTTAAATGGCTGCTATGAGAATTCCATTTGCATCTACGCTCGCATTTGTTAGCGCTGGCACCAAAATGGCAGTGATACCAGCAAAGATCGCGATGGCGTTGACGCGAAGAGTTCTGCTGACAGGTATCTCGACTGTCTGCGCGTTCGCGTGAGCCATCAGAGCTTCTACGGCGACTCTCGAGGGTTGCGACAGCTTGCGTCAGCGCATCGATCCGATTTTGCAAGGCTGCGTAGTGATCTTGAATAGCGCTACCAGCAGCATCAGGTTCATGAGCGTTTGTAGAATTGTCCATATTAAAAATTTAATTAATTCAAATTAAATGGTCAGGGCGCAAAAGCAAAACACACAAGAAAAAAAATATAAATAAGCAGAGTAATTTAAAATTAATTAATATAACTGTATGCTAAAAAAATAAATTAAAAATGAAAACAGCATTTGTATGTAGAAGTAATAAAGTTTAAAAAAAAAAAAAATTGAAATTTAAACGCACACAAATCGCGACATGTGTGAACGCAGCCTAAAAATAAAACAAAAATTCACTTTTTTTTGTCGTGGTCTTCGATAGTAAACAAACGTTGATGGTTGCCATGGCAACGTCGTAGGTTACGAAAAAACATGAAACTGTCGCCGAGGTTTCCTGGATCTCTGATGTAGGATAAGAAGGAGCTGATCACTCACCCTTTGCTTTCGACTCGCAGTCTAAGAAAATAATGCTTGTTGTACCTTTCTGGGTCGCTTGGTAGGGTCTTTTCAGGTCGGAGCTCCCTTCGTGAGCGACGTGGTACATGTGTAGGTACTCGTGTCTGGTACCTACTTTAAAACTTGAGAAAAAGTCGGTGGTCACCAATTTGGGAGCGCAGCTCTATCCCTGAACTGATCTAACAAAGGAAACTCTTTATTTGTGCTTAGTAGAGTTGGTGTATATTTACAACATGTTTACAGACTGTTTGTAAGAAGAATAATGACCGTGACAGATGACAATGACAGAATTATTTACAGGCATAGATAAAATGGATGAAGGAAGGAATGGTTGTCGTTTGGTTATGATATGTACATACGTGAGTGGTGATGAATCGCCACAAGTATTTATTTAGTCTGTGTTCGCGACTTCGCGTCGCACGCGATTCCGTCTTCGTCATCCATCCCCATCACTAAGAAATTCACAGATTAGGTAACTTTTGAGATTTACTGAATCGAAATCATTCGTTCGTTCCTAAGGTTCGTTCGTTGTCTGGTTGATTGATTGATTGACTTTGACTCATTGACTAAATGATATTGTAACCTAAATTCTTATTTTCATCCGCAAATAAATCCCATTATTACAGTCATTTTCTAAGCTTGTGCTTTTTATAAATATCTGCACTGTAACATATCTGTTGTAAGTATTATAAACCATTAAATTTGAGTTCACGCTCCCTACACTCATTGCTCAATTTCTTGGTAACAAATCTTCAAAATCTAAATGAGATCTTACCGTATACCGCAATAATCTAACTAATGGTTACACAGTCAACTGCGGTAATAATCTGGTTTCGCTGCGCTAGTCCCATTCAAATTCGAACTTGCAGAATTGGTAATTTTCGATTGTCAATGAAATTGAATGACCAACATATTTTGTGTTGTGTATTTTAGCTGCAATGTCTGACAACGCATTACCGTCAGCCGCCCCCTCAGCTGCCAGCGAGGTTCCCACTGCGGGCTCTGGATCAGGTAAGAAATTCTGTTGAGACTTGAGATTCTAATGAACTTCTGCTGCCAATAGGATTTGCTACTGGACAACTTCCTGCAAGACCAAACTTTTTGGGCTCTATTCAGATGTATTCATCTGCAAATAAAATCTATCGCTGAATAGCAATAACATAAGCATAATAATTTTAGTTAATGCCCTTGAGTGAGACACACAAACAGAGCAAAATATCTGAACATAGTTTTGGGTTTTGGTTTAGCATAATTTTAACATTAAGTATAATATTTATTTACACCTAGTCAAAAAAGTCAAAATTATTTATCCAATTTAGGATACAAGATATTATTATCACTTATTGAAAGTCAATTAGACTCTCTATCTAATTGCTATTAATACCCTATTTGGTAAAGTATCCTATACTGCAAGAGGCGAGATAGTTCAGGGTGCCTACCAATTGGCTCAGACAAAAAAATGTTTGCCTTGCCTTAGTTAATATAGAACCTTCTTTTAGTATCTGCCAGTGGTGAGACTGGAGTCTCCGAGGAGAAAGTGTATGGAGGATGCGAGGGCCCAGATGCTATGTACGTGAAGCTGGTGTCCTCTGACGGACATGAGTTTATTGTGAAGAGAGAGCACGCCCTGATATCGGGTACTATTAAAGCTATGCTGAGTGGCCCTGGTCAGTTTGCTGAGAATGAGGCCAATGAGGTCAACTTTAGGGAAATTCCGTAAGTTAAAAAAATATATTTATGGTGTGTGGATGATGGATTTTTTATTCTAGAGAGTAGATGACCTTAAATCTAGACAATGGTTGTTATAGAGATGTCTCTGGAGGCCTTTGTCCAGCAATTTCATTTTTTGGCTGAGAAGATGGTAATGATATTTTTGTTTTACTGTCTTCTGATATTGATATGGTACCACCTACAGCACTCCAAAATAACTAGAATCCGGAATGGGCACAATAAAATGAATGTAGATCTTTAAATCTAATACTATGTGTTTTTCCTTGTACCTAGTATTTATCAACTTGTTTTCGTTTCCAGCTCACACGTTCTGCAGAAGGTGTGCATGTACTTCACATACAAAGTCCGCTACACAAACTCCTCAACCGAGATCCCAGAGTTCCCCATAGCTCCGGAGATTGCTCTGGAACTCCTCATGGCATCCAACTTCTTAGACTGCTAAGTTCACTTTGATAACACTACATAGCCTTACTACCAACTAAGGATTCATGGTTTTACTTTTAGCTAACGGTTTACTAGTATCTCCTTTGTGGTAAGGCTATCAGAGACTAACTTTAAATGTAAGTTATATAACTTACAATTCACAAAAACCATGCAAAACTACTATATTAAGTACAAAAACTTATCTGCCCCGGCTGGTGGCCAAAACTGAATCTTTTGTCGCCATTTAAAATGTTATTTAACGAGCATCCTGTGAACTTCACACATTGTGCGTAGTTAGTATGCGTTTGCAAGTAGTTCGACACTGTCAGGAATGTCCAGAAGACACTGTGTTTTTTCACGACGCTTGAATTCGACGCAACAGCGACGTCGTCACAGGGTCAGATAAGTTTTTCTTACTATTAAGCTTTATTTAAAAGTCCTTGGTGACACTCATTGCGCTAAAAGCCATCGATGCGTTGGTTGCTCACTATGGCACACCACGTTTACAAGCGATAAAATGTATGGAACAAACGCGTTGCTACGCACACAGTCTAAGCTCGTGTACGTGTACATGTTTCATGCTTGTGTGAGTAAGATAAGACGTGATGTTTGTACTGAGCGGTAACTAAGAGATAACCGCGTGGCATTTTCAGCGGGAGGCAGGGAGTGCTCATTATGTACGTAGTATACTCTTTCTTCTTCTGTGCTTCTGTGGAACCAAAGTAAGAGACAGTAAAGCTAGATCTAAAATGTAACAGTTGTACTTGATAGGTACTGTTTATTTTCTTTTTTTGAGTTCTGATGAGAAAATCTTTAAAAAAAATTAATAAGTGGATTGTAGATTGTGGACTCAGCCTTATTCAATCTAGGTTTAAAAGACTTTTTTTTGTAGATTTTAATTTGTTCTGCAACGGTTTGGTAAAATAACATAACTGAGTTGCTGTTGTTTTGTAGCAAATATTCAAAACTAATATTATTATTTTGAATTTATCTGTTAGTGTTATATTTGTAATTTATAACTACATGTGTTGTGATCTCTAAAACGATTGCTTATTCAGATTGGACTTTTTGTAGGTAGAAATTTTCAAATTATAATTTTCGACTCTGGTAGTTTTAAAAAAACCTTTAAGATATAATTTGAGCATTATTTCAAACATTTAAATTAACACCTCTTTTGATAATTTATATGCTAATGCTTATTTTTTTGCTGTATATTAAAATAATAATAATAAACGTTTTCTGTGAATAAAATGATTTGTGTACAAATATGAGATTTTTACTGTCACATCGAAAAAGGATAACTTATATAAAATAGGGACCGGGGAAAATAAAAACGGTTATAAATTAAACTGCATATGGATATGTTTCAGAAACATTCAGATTTTATACTCGCTGTTTCTGGCAGCTGGTTGTTAAATAATTAAAGGAAGGTAGTAGCTTACCATACTTTACGACTTTCCAAATGTGACATGGGTTGGAATAAGTAAGCGGTGTTCAAGATGAGGAGATCATAAAGTACGAAACATCTGATTTCCGTTTTGAGATTTCATTGACCCATGAAGCTTAGGGAAGTTGTAAGGTTTGGTGATTTGAATTATATTTCGTGGTTTCATTTTCGATATAAATCATTTCACTAGGTAGTCCTTTCACCTACAAGGCAACATTCGCACGTTCTTACAAATAACTATTAGTCGATCGATTTAATCGATATCGATTACTCGATTAATTTGAAATTTACCCATGCTCCCATCCCTACCACTCTACGCGCCCATCACTAGCAGCGTCCGCCAAGCCTGTCATTCTTTTTCCGTGCGAGGCAACGAAGCACGCGTTTGGATCTTGTTCGCAAAAAATTAATTTTTCAAGATACCGAAAAGATCCTACGAATATTTAACAAAAAATTAAGTGAGTTACTTAAACTTTGATGGATTTCATTATCCTCATACTATAAATCGAGAGACAATGTCTAATGTTACGGTAAGTTCATCTGCTTACCTACCTTCAAAAAAAAAAAAAAATATTTAGACAGAAATTTCGAATTGAAATTCTGCATAAACTTACATTTAAAAAGTGTAAAAGAAATATTTTTGCAAAGCCATAGATTCGAACAAGAACCAGGCTGCCATACTGCCATAGATTCCAATAGGAACGCGGCAAAATTTAAAACTGTACATCAGTTTTTATCATTAAAATAATTTTTTTTGCAAAGCCATAGATTCAAATATGAACCAGGCTACCATACTGCCATAGATTCCAAAAGGAACGCGGCAAAATGCAAAAATAATCATAATTTTTTATGTAAGTATAAAAATATAAAAAGCATAATTTTCTTTTTTCTTCTTATTCCAGTAGGCGAAACGCCTTTACAATGTGAATGTGCCCAGAGCAAATATCATTCGAATATGAGGATATATTTCTAGCCGAAACTATTCCCTACAACCCATGATCAGGTCTAAATGAGACTGAATCACCAAAAATCATGATGGCGACATACCAAGTGCCAATTGCCACCACTGCCCCAACAGTGATCACTTTTAATACCGTCACCAAAAACAGGTCCAAGCACCAGCAATAACTTCCTTATTGGAACTAGTAGCGGTTACACCAACCAATTGAACTCGGACCCTGAGGCAAAGTTTAAATTTCCGGAACTGGACCCATAAATTTTATTAACCCTGGGCGAAGCCCTGGATGATGAACTAAAGTTGTGTGATTGAATCTACGATAATCTCTCTCAAATGGCGAGAGAAGTCAAGGAAAAAATCCTTCAGCAATATACTATACCTAGCAACTACATATTGGTTCAAGCTTCAAAGCTAAATACTAAAATACTCTCATCTCAACTTGGACTGACTTCACATCACATCGGGGAGTAGGGCCATGGCCATTCTCCTAACTCAAGATATAAAATAGAGGCAATCAAGATTCTAAGCGAGGGCTCCCGTAGTTCATGCAACCTGTATAGCTCGGAGACACAAGCTCGCATTTAAAAGACCGCACCAGGTCTACCAAGACGTTTTTGAATATCTTTCAGTACAGAAAACGAGATAAAGCACTGTTCGGTGCCAAATTTTAGAGAAAATTAAATTAAGCTTCAAAATTGAATAGCAATGCCTTCAAATCAGGAAGACAGTAGTCTTCCCAGAAATACTGTTGCTTACACAACACAGCCGCCTCTACGAGCTCCACGGACACAGCTTGGCCGCAGTTTCAGGAAAACTCAGGCTCTCCTCGCTTTGCGAAAAACAAGGGGGGGGCGTGCCAGGTCCAGAGTACGAAGATACCACTCGTCATGTTCCAAATTACAACGACCCAATACCGACGCAGTCGCACGTTTAGAGAACGACCCATCAGGCCACGTGCTCAACCACGATTCTGGCAGAATTCAGTACAATATTTTTAAAATGTGTTGGTTGTATTGTATATCACAAACAATAAAGGTATCCTTAATTGGATTTGTAACAGAATAATTAAATCTTTTTCTAATTTTCCACTTGAGCAATAATATGTTCCTGTTGTAACATGGTTAGCACAGTAACAACAAGAAATGTCAATCGCAACTAATAATTTGCTAGAAATCGTATCTAAAACCTTTTTGACACCAATTCAAATGGAGGTAAGAGATTTCATTTTAACCTAAAACTGTAATAAATTTGTAAGTAACTAAACTTCATTTCGAAATGGCAGAACAGCATGCAAGCTATTATTACATGGCATCTATTGACCTAAAATGTCTCGTAACTTTTTATTTCTGTCGCTTAAAACTATCTTAAGTACTTACCCACGTTTCCTGTTTAAGGATGTGAACACACAGAATCTTGTTATCCACCTATGATTTCAACCCAATGCCTTATATTATTGGCACACGCACGATAGCGCCTAGAACTTTTACTAAGATTAAAGAAGGGGTCGTAGGTCACTTGCGTTCATTTGGTCAAAAATTGGTAAATTTTAGTATGTGACGATATCCTTTACATAGACCGTAGTTACATGGAATATTTAAATAAAGTTAGGTTTACACTCTAATCACTCGAGTGCTTGGGCTTTATTAAAAACTATGAAAATAGTAGCTTATAGCCACAAAATAATTACAAATTTTCAGGATTTAAGTAAGTAGATGACTTAAATATGACTTTATCACTTACAAGCCATAAACGTAATAAAATAATAGAATTGGTTCTGAAGTGTTCTCAACTACCACCTGTTACAATCAGATAATTTTCACAAATGATTGGCATCCTAATGTCCGCTAGCGCAGCATTTTACAAAAGGCTGGTTGAAACCAAAAATACTTGAAAGGCAAAGGTACAGGTACCTTCTACCTACCTTCTATTCAGAGAATACTATGATAATTATTTTACAGGACCTGAATTGATGAGATAATAATATTAAAAGCTTTTAAAATTTCATTTAAACACAAAAATATGATTCATAAGTTAACACGGACTCGAGTCGTAAAGTCGTAACTCAAACTTACTATAGTAATTATATGTCGTATTATTAGCAATATACTAAGCCTTAGATGCCCCGAAACTTAAACAATTTGTTAATTTTTATTATGGGTAGATAACATATTAGCATTAGCTATCAGCTACATTACGTACGACACGAAGTTGCATACAATTTCCTAATTTCAATTAACTTACCAGATAAAGACCTTGGTTCGAGAAGCGAAAAATCTAGCTATTAGCATCCTATATTACACGAAATATTATTTAGAGGCAGATCGAAGATTTAATTTAAAGATGCTTTTCAAACATTCTAGCGCAAAACTTAAGAAATACTTTTCTTTGAAACAAGACCCAGATGCTACAAAGGGGCAGATGCATATTTTTTCTATGCCGATCCTTTATTTTTCGTTTTTCTTAACGGCCTACAAAAAATTACTGAGGACGAAACGAACAGTATTCTAGTATTCCCTTCTAGTACTTCTAGACCTGCCTGTTATCCTCCATTGATTGATATAGTTATTTCGTAATAATCACTTGAGGGCGTGACGAAAACCTATGTTGTCTACTAACAGGGACCGTCACCCTCTCCTACTCACGCTTACCCTGAGTGCCGCAGTATGCTCGAGCAGGCAATGCCAGGTCTCATTATCCCCTCAACAGCATCTCATCAGCATCTTATACTAGCCTCACTTTCTAATATTACTATTTAACAATATCAATATAATGTTATTCAATACTATGATTAAATTAGATTCTTTCGAATGTTCTGTTTTTAGTGTAATTACTTTTCCCTCCGAATAAGACGCATCACAGGATTCACAGGGCATCATCATAAGAGCCACCGCTTTATCTCTGCTTTTAGGCAGAAATATTTCTTCGGATGATTGCATCAGCGCCTTCCTTAAAGATGTTATAAACTAATACCCAATCCACCAAAGTACACAGGTACTTGGTAAGTATCCACAATTGGTTCTCAAAAATCTCTAAAAATGTATACCAAACAAGAATGAACTTATCCTAGACAAAAGTAGCTTTATACTAACATTATCTACAGCCTACAGCACACATGGTTGAAAGTCTTTCTCTAAATAACAGATTATTATAAATAAAAATAGCCATGGCATTAGAATCATAAAGTAAATGAAAATTTTATAAAAACTATAGGCGCTAAATGCAATCAAAAGCTATCAACCATTGTTAGTTTTACTTTATCTTACGGTGAATCCGTCTATATATAAGACGGTTATATAACCTTAACTAAATAAGCCAATCACCTCTTAATAACTGTGAAGCGTAACGTCCTCACAGGAACACAACAGCATAGTCAATAAGCATGTGGATCAGGCAGATCCTTGCGGTGTACGGCACACACAGCAGCACGCGACACGCCGCCGCCACATCGGCTGCTCATGCTACCGGCGTCAATCTTGATCAGATCAAAAGACGGCCGCCTGGACCTCTACCTCTAACAAGTTTGCTAAACTTATCAATGTCCTATGATGATTGATTATCAATTTTTTATCAAATCTCTGACCAAATTAGTTCATTAAAAAATATACAATAAGTATATAAGTAGCTGAGTACCTACCTACCAAGTACTTACCTAAGTAACTACGCAATGTTAAACTTTGAAGTACTCTATAAACTAACTATAATGATTACCTACTTTTATATGTTAAAATATAGTGTTTTTAACTAATAAGATGAGTAATATTATTTAATAATTGTAGGTACCTATACTAAGAGTTCAAATAAAACTAGCCAAAATTACATCTTTTTAATTAATATTGTTTCATTATCATGAAAAAATATAGACAAAACAATGTCTCTAAACATCTACCTAGTGAAATGATTTATATCGAAAATGAAACCACGAAATATAATATATGATCAAACGAACTTCTCAAGTGAAGTTCGATCAATATTATATGAGTGGTTTCATTTGAAGATATAAATCACCCTCCCTACCCAGATCCCGAGTTTTGTCAAAAAAGTCAATAAACGACGTAATTTATGCCAGAAAACTATCTCTAAAAAGAATGACAGGCTTGGCGGACGCTGCTAGTGATGGGCGCGTAGAGTGGTAGGGATGGGAGCATGGGTAAATTTCAAATTAATCGAGTAATCGATATCGATTAAATCGATCGACTAATAGTTATTTGTAAGAACGTGCGAATGTTGCCTTGTAGGTGAAAGGACTACCTAGTGAAATGATTTATATCTTCAAATGAAACCACTCATATAATATTGATCGAACTTCACTTGAGAAGTTCGTTTGATCATATATAATAGTCGCCTTGTTAGAAACATCCTGTATATACCAATCTTGCCCTTTGCCTAGAAAAAAAAACTACATATTTCACTTGTCCTTTATTCTGTTTCACAAAACAAAAACCAGTTTTATCAGTAAGTAATACAATTAATCTCAGGCGAACTACCTATTATACATGTAGTAACCACTTTAGTTTTAGCAAATATTGATATCATGAAATAAATTGTCTAAAATATAAGTAGTAATGCAGATCAATGTGTATTAGAAAAAAATTAAACAACCACAAATTATTTTTTCTTTCTGAGCTAAAATGGTAAATTAGTGAATAATTAACTTAGTAAAAAATTATATAAAAAATCCATTCGCAATAAATTTGTTATACTTTTAAATTTGTGGTTTCAAATTTTTATAGTGAGCAAGAAAAAAAATCTGGAATGAAATTCTACAAGATCCCACTTCACTGCAACTCTCTTTTTGTTTTTATTTTAATTCAAAAGTCATAAAAGTTCGAAATGTAAAATCTATGGGTTGTTTAAGTAAAAAGTTAAATAAGTGGTAAGTATTCTAAAAATAACCGGCACTACATCTACAAACGTACATCGATCAAATAAATAAGTTCAGTTATTTTCACAATAATTATACATCTTAACTGATAAACATAGGTGTACACTAAAAATCGCTAGAAATTCCTTTCTGAGATCTAAGCTTATAATAAAACTTTGGATAAACATTAAAATAATTACAATACACTTGTAAATATATGAACAGTTGTTTATAAATGTTAAGTTTTTTGTACATTTTTACAACAAAAGCTCTCTTGGAATACTGTCAAGTTAAATGCAGATGAACAATAGTTGTGACAAAAAAATATAACGCACCTTTTTATGATAGGTAAAGGTAACCCTTAAAATAAACTATGCAGAAAATAATAAAATAATTATAATACTTTTAAGTAGAATTTGACATAATTAAGTAATTCTCATGGAAGATTATTTTATGACATTTTGTCTTCATTATAATAATATTTAATTTGACTGCAATCGCACATTAGTAAGTCTTGTCGGTGAATTATAAAATTGTATACAAAATAATTATCCTTAGGTTACTGTAATGTTATAAGTAGGTGCAAGTTACGGAATGTGCTATTTTAATTAATTAGGTGTATTTTATTAACTGTAATTTTAAAAGCCGGTCGCTAGACAAAAATTGCAGTTTTATAGGCCGCATGCATACAATAACTTGAATATATTATGGGGTTCTATGATGCTTACCTTACCTTTAAATGAGTAAGTACTTGCACCACGAGAATGCAGTCTAACATTTCAAAAGTTATTGTTTTCCATATTTTTGCCCAACGACAAATTGTAGTCTTATATTTAAAGTATAAAGTTTATTGGCAATAATATCACAAATCAATATTATCTGAGTAGTTTATTTAAGCGATTCAACTCCGAATAAGTAGGTCCTTGAATATAACATTTTTGTAAAGTCCTGTCGCTTAAAAAACAAAAGAAAATAAAGTTGTTTTTAACTAAGTTAGCATGAGATAAGTTAGTTTGAAGAAGTATTTGCGAGTTTATTTATGAAATTAATTGGTGTATGTGAGCATAAAGGTGATAAATAACTATTCCATAAATGCCTTGGAAAAGCAAAGAGGCCCAATAAAGTTCTAGAAATAACCAGAGCAAAAGTTATGAATGCGACATAATGACATGTATAATTAATATTTTTAAAAGACATATTATTGTCTATTAAATAATTTAAATGAGTGTTTAGGTCAATGGACGGACATTTAAAACAAAAGGATGTACATTTTTAAGCATTTGTTGCCAGACTTCAGAATAATTTTAGGAAAGTTTTTAACAATTTAAAAAGCTTTATAAGTATATTTTTTTAATGATGCAACGATGATATGTTGTTACAGATATAATAATATTGTACCATATTTATATACTTAATAAAAAAAAAAACAAAAGGCAAATTTATGAATTTTACTACAACAATGTTCTAAAAGCATTCTCAAAATAATGGAAAAACTTTATTCACGCTAATTTAATACTATTGAGCAAATATATCGTCTTTTGGATCGCAGGCAAAAATTATACTTAATATTCAAGCATCTACCAAACTGTAACAAAACATTTTATATATACCTACATATATATTTGGGTTTATTAATGTTACATCGCATCGCTTGTAGTACATTCTAAGAAGCTGAAATTATCTTTGACAAAAAAAAAAACAAAACTCTACTCCTAACATCGCAAGAACAAAATTGACGTCACAAAGCACAAAACTTTGCCAAAAAGAAATTCACCCCTGTTCCCCCGAGTTCTGATCTAACGGCAACATTTTCTTGCTAACAGAGTATATCGGTGGTGATTCCAACTTACCGGAAATCGCTTGAATCCTGCTTTTGACCGACTTAGTTTCCGGTATTTCAACTTTGGAATCGTCAACGGAGACCGAATGTTGAAACGGTACGGGCTCTGTGTTGCCATAAATGTGTTGTGGCGTTACGTTACCGTAAATGTTGAAATTATTTATCAGAGTGGAAACCCTGTTCGAAGTTATTGGTAAACTTGTGTGTTCTTTTGGCACTTCAGTAATTATATGCGCAGTTGTGACTGGCTGGTTTATTTTGAAGTCTGGCTTAGGAAGCGGGTCTTCTTCTTGACTTTGGTTAAATTGGTTTTGGGGTACAAAATCTTGTGTTTGGGATGTTGACTGGCTTTGAGGGTAGGAATGGATGGGGGGCGTTGTTGGTGCTTGAAATTGGTTTTGTTGTGGGAATGATTGATTTTGCTGGGTGATTGATTGGTTCTCCTGGGTGAAAGGTTGATTCTGCTGGGTGATTGGCTGGTGCTGATGGGTTTCTGGGATCACTGGGTCTTCAAAGACATCGTCTTGGATGGCCGCTCGCCAGTCGACCTCGGGGTGCCGCGTCCTGATGCAGTCCACGACGTCCAGAAGATTCTTCGCGTCCATGGCTAGGATGTGTGCTGCTGCTAGCATGTTTCTAGAAAGAAAAGCAAAAATGTTACCACTGGGTTACGCGAGGCAGTAGGCAACGTGAAAGCGCTGCTGAGCTTCGTGGAGGAGCTGGGGTGGTTAGAGTAGCGCTACCCCTTTTCACGCAAAATAGGCACGATAGCTGTCAAATTGCGGAAACTCGCCCGTAAACTAAACTAAACTAAACCACTGGGTTTCGATTGATGTCGTTGTTTTCGAATTTTCGTTATTGATTTGGAATAGCCCCTGAATATTTACTTGAAAAAAAAGTCTTGTTATTTTTATTTTTTACAGTTATTTTAAGGGACAGATCTAAAATGACCTTAAAGTTGAAGTTTTTGAATAGTAAGTATTTCAGAGTAAGTATTATATTAATTGATCCAGGAAATAACCACTAACAGGGCAGGCCGACCAAACCATCTCAGTTTTTGACTCTTGTAGACGGTGAGGGTTTTCAGCACAGTGAAGGAAACACAAAATACTTTTAAGCGCGTCGCCCACAACTCTTAATTTCAATTTTGGGTCTTGTATTAAAATAAAAGATTGTAGGAAATATGTGATGATGTGATGTGTGTGAAGAACTTGAAAAATAAGTGAAAATGCAAAGTTTAAATACTTACTTGGTATACTCGTGGTGTAAAGTGGTGTTTGAATATTGTATGGCGAGCCGCATCGCCTCTATCAGCGCCGCCATGTCCTTGCTCAACACTTGATGTGCCATTTCCACTTCCCTGAAGTAAAAAAGTAAAGTAATTATATCACAGCTGACTAGGACGGCGTAAAAATTCCGGTTTTTCTAGCCTTGTTGTGTGGTATTACAGTAGGGCACACGAGAACATAGACAAATCTGTGACACCGTCCCAGACTGCCACTGTAGATTACGTAATATACAGTGGCAGTCTGGAACGTAATTTCATAAAGTATATAGATTCATATAAATTATAGCCTATATACTTAAATTAAATATGTAAATGTCTATTTGTTATAATCTATCACCCTGCGTAGTTTTATTTTAATGTTACTACTGTAGTGTACATAGTAGTAGTGTATTTCCAAACATATTCCATACAAAACTTCTGCAAGATTGACGCCTCAGCCAACTTAAAAAGTTGGCGCCCAACGTGGTTCGTTAGTAGAAATTTATCATCAAAATAGTCATCATCTTCTCGGCCGAGAGACGTCCACTGTTGGACATAGGCCAGCCCCACATCCCTCGTTTGCCACAAGGACCGTCCGTTGTTGCTAGTGCTAGGTAGACTGTGTCGTCTGTGTGCTGCATTTACAGAAGTAAGGAAGGAACGGAGGCTTAGCTTCTAAAGAGATCGTAAACTCGTGAGTCGTGCTTGACGTAATCTGTAATATTGTATTCGCTCGTCCACTGTCCGAGTCGGCACACCGCGGTGCGTGCGCAGTAGTGTAAGCGCTGCTACAGACGACGGCGCCGCCGCGCCGCCGCCGACTCAACTGTAAGTCAGTCTGGGTCGTTGGCATGCTGCAGTTGGCTACCTGGATCTAATTATAGTAGTACCTTAGCGCGTTTTCCGTTTAGGAAGACTAGGTCATCTGCGTGCTGCAGTCACAGGAGTAAGGGAGGAAGTTGCGTGGACTTAAGAGCCAGTTTACAGCGATTACTAGCGCTATTCTCGAAAAAAAAATTGTACCAATCTTCTAAACTAAGGCAAATATCAAAAATGTGACACAGTATGACACTAGATAATGTAGCCTAGTATTTTTGAACACAGTTAAATAAAAATAACAAAAAAATCCACAGATTGTTGCCAAAAGTTGCCACTTTTACCAACACTTTGTAGCTTTCTTTGGTCTTTAACCTAAAAGATATACAACAGTGCCCTAAAAATACTAGGCTACATTATCTAGTGTCATATTGTGGCACATTTTTGAAATTCGCCTTAGTTTAGAAGATATAACTTTTAATCGCGAATGGCTTTAGCATCGCTGTAAACTGGCTCCCAATCTAATTACACAAATATACCTTTGCACGTTGTCCGTTGCCGCTAGGTAGACTAGGCTATTTCTGAGCTGGCGTCACAGGAGTAAGGGAGGAAGTTGCGTGGACTAGATCTATTATAACTAGTATACCTCTGCGCAGTGCGCGGGTAGGGCCGCACGAGGCGGTCGACGAGCGCGCACAGCGCCCGCAGCGCGAGCCCCGCGGCGCGCACGGCCGCCAGCACGCCGCGCGCCGCCGCGCCGCCCGCGCGCGCCACGCCGCGCACGCAGCGCACCACGTCGGTTGTTGCTAGGTACACGGGGTCGTCTGTGTGCTGGAGCGCCGTGGGCTGGAGTGGAGAATATATAAATAAATCTTTATAGAGTAAACCGCCCAATGCTTGGCTCCGCATAATCATTGGCTGTTTCCATTTAGAAGCTACGATAAGGATTTATGGCAGTTTAAAACTTTAACAACAAAAATATATTAGGTAAGTATGTAACAATACTAAACGTTTATAAAAACTAAATATGTCAATATTGAGTTATTAAAGATTTTTACCAAAATATCAATAAAAAATAATGATTTTTAGGTAATATTATATTCATAAAAAAACGAAACTTAATTTTAATAACAATTACTTTCTCAGTCGCTGTACTTATAATTCAGTTAGTCAATTTATAAATTAAATAAATGCTTTAGGAAACTGAATGTAGGTACAGATTACTTACCCTTTCATCGCTTGGCTTTTTTTCATGAGTTTTCACGGTATTCGCGGGGCTTGTTTCCGAGGAATTTGCAGCTGAAAGTGAAGTAGGTATAATCAAAGCGCGAACAATCTCATTAGAAACGGAAACATAAAATAAATGTTCCATTCCCTGCCCAGTAGGCCTATAGCAGTTCTCAATGACTATTGAGAATGAAAACCAGTTTGATAATATGTTCAATAAGGGAAATAATCGCTTCGACTATTTGAGATATTGATACTCATAGTGAGTACTTACCACAAATTATTTTCATACCATCAAGCCATCATCATACCAACAACTGGTAGACGTCCACTGCTGGACATAGGTCTCCCCACATATTTGCACAAGGACAAACATTGTAGAGGGGATTTGCCCTTATCGCGATGCATTGCAGGCGGTATGTCGATCGCAGTATGGCTCTTCAAGTATTTCAACGAAAAATGCTGCTGCCCGTCCTTCGTTTGTTACCTGTCCCTGTACCTTTTACGACAACTCTACGAGATATTGGAGATTCAATGGTGGTATTCTATGACGCCACCACATGGCAAGCTATAAAAAGCGGCAATATACGCACATAAGGGGCGGGCGTGTAACAAGAAAGTAATATCTGAACTACCTGACTGCGGTTGACTAGACGCCCTTTGCTCGTGAACGCTCATTTGTTGCGTGCTCTCTGACAGCTTCTCTTCCGCCGGCTCCACCGGGGACTGCATTGAAAGACGTTTTTTCTACAACAATAAAAAGTAATGGTACCTTTGTTTGCAACCTAGTAACTTACAACAACAAGTATCGAGCGAAAGCAGATTACAAGTAAAAAATAAATGTTATTAAAATTGTGCGGCCATGAATCTGGTAACTTATCGTTTTTTAACACCCAAAAAAAAAATTTTTGGGTCATAGTCATAGATAATTTTAGTACAGTCACGGACTAGGAGGCCGTAACATATTTGTCTATGGTTTCGTCAGCCCTAGACTGTATTGCAAAAGAACAAGAGCTATTTTGCAATACAGAAAAACCGGAAGTGTTACGCCGATCGTGTCCGCCACTGTACGAGTGTTCTTAGACATGTTTCATGAAAATCTGTTCAGCCTTTTGAAGATCATCAGCTCTTTTCTAGTTGATGCTGAGGGGATCTAACTAGCTTCCTTATGTCCGATCGATTCGAAATTTGGTACAGTGTTACTTCAATGATATTGAAAGTATATGGTAAGGCAACCATGACCCTGTTCAGCCGTTTGAAGATGATCAGCTCTGAAATAGTGGAGGAGGGGATTTGTTAACTGCGCACTGCGAAAGCCAACCTCCACAATGTTTGTCCTTGTGGCAATCTGTATCGGAGACCTATTTCCAGCAGTGAACGTCTATCAGTTGTTATGTTATGATGGTGATGACATGTGAACGATTTTTTTTTATAAAATCATGACAAACATCATGTTGTGTCGCTTACACCTTATCCATTCTGAGCGAGAACGCATGATGCTGTCATGGTTTTATAATGTTTTTTCTTTATGTGCGCGAGTTATACCAAGTTATCCTCCTGTGTCTGCAGCCACCTTCGATCCGCCTCGCTCTGGTGCTGCTGCCGCGCCAGCTGCTCCAGCAGTCGCCTCTCCACCACCGCCTCCGTGTCGAGTTCTGGACTCTGTTCGTATGGACATTGAGGTTAGTTTAGCTCGCGTTTAAATTCTGTTCCTTCAAAGTTACAGTAGAAATAAAGGAGAAGAAACTATATTTGACTGCGTAGCTCAGTTGGCAGTGATTTGGACTGAGACGCGGGTGCACCTGGGTTCGATTCCGTGCAGGGCGAACATTCGTAAGATGAATATCGATGTATGTTTCCTGGTATAGGTGTAATGTTCGTCTCTGTATATGTTTCAGGCACCTAGATACAGGTTCTTCCTAGTGAGGGGGCTCTGAGTGTGATGTGTTATTTTATTTTTATTATTAATTATTATGTTGTAATGATGCGGATATTGTGTGGTAATTGGGGTCTTAGTGATTTTTAGATATGATTAAAGATTTCGTAATTTGATAGACAGATTGTGTGAGAGGAATAAAAAAATTGCGTGATTTGGAAGTGCAATTTGACTTTAAACGGTACTAACTAAACTAAGTAATTACTCTAAGAACTTTGAAAAAAACTTTAAACAAAATAACTAGATTTAAGTAATACTTAATTAATTTAATCTTGCAGTTAGTGATTTATTTACAAATTAATTCAATAAATTATTTTTTGTTATGTTTATATTTATTATACAAGATTCATTATTTTCCAATCACCCGTTTAGTTGATTATTGCGCCACCAACTACAAGATTAGTTAAATTATAAATAACAAAACAATCGGTTTTTCAAATCAAACTTTGAAAAAAATATCGTTTAAATGTCAAAAACCGAACATCTACCGAGGCAACCAACTCAAAAAAACTGTAAAAAAAAGAAAGAAAATTTTAAACTATTCAACCACTAAACTAAAAAAAAGTTCAGAACAATAAAAAAACAAAAACAAAAGGTCTTCAAAAAACGGCAAAGAAAAAAAAACTTTTCGATGAAAAATATATACGAAAAAAAAACAAATCTAAGCTACCCTCACCTCTCGTTCTATCTATACAACGCACACATAGACATGCACTACTACCACCAAGATTGTACTGGCACCTGCTGGTTCGTCACTGCGGAACATTCTGGACGCTGCGCGGGCGCAGGCAGTTCGTCCACTGCTGAACACGGGGCAAGCACGGGCCGGGGCACAGCCGCACTTTGCGCGAAAACCTGCCCCACTTGAGGATTATTGACACCAGCTTGCGGATAAGATATTTGACTTTGTGGGTTTTGGGGGGTTTGAGCGTAAACTTGCGGAGCTTGAGGGTTTTGAGCGTAAACTTGCGGAGCTTGAGGGTTTTGAGCGTAAACTTGCGGACTTTGGTATGGACTTTGGTTGTAAACTATCTGACTTTGGTCAAAAACTTGTGGACTTTGAGCAGAAACTAGAGCACTCTGCGAAGAAACCTGCGCAGAGACCTGCGCGCGGTACATCATTGGCTGCGAAGCGTTCTGGGAGTTGAAACTTTGGAAGCCTAGCGGACTAGAGGATCTTTGGGGGTAGAACTGACTAGAGGGCCTCACGCCTTTTTGGTATTGTATTCCCTGGACTATTCCGACAGGAACTCCGCCGTAAGAAGTAGGATGCGAGGCGGACATGGAAGGTTTGTACTGGTGTTTAAGGGCGGCTTTTTGCGCGGCAACGGCGACGCAGCTGCGAACATCGCCGCCGAAGTCGTAGATGTCTTCGTGGGTTGCAGGAGTTGGTGCAGCGCGCATTTTGTTTAGCACGGAGGCTGCAAGTTGCGCGTTAAGGGCGCCTTGCACCGCCCATTGACCTACGTCTTGAGGAGCTGACTGCTGCCGTACAAATGGGGCTATTGGCACGGGAGACCCGCGATGCCCGCCACGAGCGTTCCTTTCCAACGAGCCCATCCTTACAACCCTTTCTGCTGTAGACAGCCTAGTATTCCTCTCTAAAGACCTAACCCTACTCGCATACGGTTCTGTTGTTTCCGGATTCTGGCTGAGATTATCGCAGCTTTCCTTAGCGGCTACGTGAAGGGTTATCTCGTTAGTTGTCTCTGGTACGATAGGGTCTAGCTTGTGAAGGCTGGAGACGGGGATGGGGTTGGTTTGGAGGGGTTGGGGGTCAGTGAGGGTTTCGGGGGTAGCGGCGAAGTCTACGGCGACGGTGTTGAATACCGAGGCGGGCGTTGTGTAGGCCTGCGGGTCCCGGGCGCGTTGCTGGTTGTCCCGCAGCAGCTGCGCCAGTACGGCGGGGTTTTGTGCCACGATGTAGGTTTGTGGGCCTCCTGAAGGTCCCGTGGACCCCGCCACGCCGCCCGCTGGTGACTGCTCCAGTGCTGGGGACAGTTCGTCATGTTTAGACTAATGCGACGAACATACATGATACAAAAGTAATTTTACTTAAACATTAATAAAGATTTACAAACAAGCTGGGCATTTTTATAATACAATTTTTTGTAATTTTACAAAAAAATACTTATATTTATAGTAAGTATATAACGCGGGAGTAAAGTTATTCCACTTCGTGTGCTGTTACAACCCTCATCATAAAACATCACTTATACGTTCACATCCATTATTTGTAATAATCACTACTAACTACTAGTATAATATAAGGTACGAGCAGTCCCGGCTTACTTCGTTACGCCATAGAATATATGATACTTCTCAAAGACTTGGCTCTATAGACTATGTTCTTTTGAGTGCCCAGAATAGCCGAATAAAAAACAAACAACAACAACAAACCACCTGTCAAAATATGTAAACAACGGAAAAAATATTGCACCTTGGGTTATATTATTTGAGTTTAGGTAAGGATCCCTAATTTTTTTGAAAAAAAATAAATAGCCTATGACACTCGGGGTAATGTAGCTTCCTACCAGTGAAAGAATTTTTCAAATCGGTTCAGTATTTCCGGAGCCTATTCGTTACAAACAAAAAAAACAAACAAACAAACAAATCTTTCCTCTTTATAATATTGGTATAGAGGTATAGATTAATAAAAGATTTACAAACAAGCTGGGCATTATTATAATACAATTTTTTGTAATTTTACAAAAAAATACTTATATTTATAGTAAGTATATAACGCGGGAGTAAAATTATTCCACTTCGTATGCTGTTACAACCCTCATCATAAAACATCACTTATACGTTCACATCCATTATTTGTATAATAACAACTAAGTACTTCATAGTATAGTATAATATAAGGTATATTACAGTTGTGTTCGGGCTGGGCGCGCGCGGGCTTGGGCGGCGGCGGGGCGGAGCGCGGCGCGGCCACCACGCGCCGGTTCTCGCGCCGCATCGTGTCCCACGCCGAGCTGCGCTCCTCCTGCAGGATCTCGCTAGGGGGCAACAGGGATTTACTTAGTAAACTACTGCTTTGTTAGTTGCAGTGTAGATAGACGTGAACCACGATACCACGCCTCCAGTCGCTTCTTGCCGTCTGTCTGTATAAGTCTTAACCTTGTAAAATCCGCAATGGAATGTTTAAGTATCTTAGGCAGACAAAGTTCGCCGGATCGACTAGTATAATATATGAACTAAAAAAAATCTAAAACTAATCTCTCTTATTCTAGTCATTGTGGCTAAATGAAGTGTGAATAATGGTGGTAAAGTAGCTCATATTTGCAGCGAAATCTAAAAGCGAAACCGCTGTGAAACAACAAATCTTAGAATCTATGTGAGGGGACACATATCTATGCCGGAGTACAGGGACAGCCTGAGTTGTTAAAATGCCAACTTACAAGAGCGTTTCCTTGAGCGCTGTGGCGGCGGGCCGCTGCGACGGCTCGTAGGCCCAGCAGCGCGACATGACGGAGTACAGTCGCGGAGGACAGCGCGGCGGCAAGGCCAGGCGCTCCCCGTTCTCCAGCTTGCCGATCACGTCGTTGTTCTTGACCCCGCTGAACGGTTTCACTCCCAGCATTAGAATCTCCCACATGCATACGCCTGGGAGTTGAAAGGTTAATGGTTCAAATTTGTAAATCCTTGTTTGTACAGTGGCGGACACGGTCGGCGTAACACTTCCAGTTTTTCTGTATTGCAAAATAGCTCTTGTTCTTTGGTAATACAGTCTAGGGCTGACGAAACCATAGACAAATCTGTTACAGCCTCCTAGTCCTTGACTGTACGCAGCCTATAACCTTTAGCAGAAAATGAGGCAAACACAATGTTAGACAATAGATATTCTTGGAATTTATTTAGTGCCTCATAGGCACTGGCTTTGCCATATCGCGTGTGCGCTTTAGATTTGCAACTTCAGATATCTGATGTAGTTGATGTAAATTTGGCAACGTTGCTCGTGCAGTGGTTTTTAATAGTGGAAAAGTAAATAACTTTTTTATTTAATAAAATGTCAGGATTTTTCAGCGCTTCAAAACCAATGTCGGGATTTGGGGCATATCGATTTTATCCTTTCGCTGTATGAAATCAGTGTAATGACTCTACCCAATTCCGACCGTTAGTCACCGTACCAATAATTTATAATAAGGTGCCGCTGGAACAAGCGTCTATGTCCGCGCCTAAGATAAGGCGTTCTTGTTTGTCTATGGTCCGCGCAGGTATTATCTATACACTTTTTAACCAGCGCAAAGAAGCGCTTGTTGCCAGCTTTGAACGTGAATACACCCTTAGACGAGTCTGTTTGGTAATACTCACCAAACATCCAGACGTCCGAGGCGGAGGTGAACCGGCGGAAGTTGATGGACTCCGGCGCCATCCACTTGATGGGCAGCTTGCCGCGCGACGCCTTGTAGTACGACTTGTCTTCCACCATCTTCGATAGACCGAAGTCTGCTAGCTGTGAGGGATTTTTTTTATCAACACGGATTTTTTTAGGAATAAGGTAAATAACCTTTTTTTTAAATTGATTTGTTTAAACTCATAAAAACTTGTTGTTCATCCCCCCACGGGTTTCCTTTCACCCCTTGCCCAGTCTAGCGCTAGCCAAGTGGCTGTAGTTCATTGCTCTTTTAGTGTGCATTTTTAATCGACTTCAAAAAAGGAGGTTACTGGTTTGCCCTGTATGTATGTATGTATTTATGTTTGTCCGCGATTATCTCGCGTTTGGCTAAACCGATTTTAATGCAGTTTTCAGATAAGTATTTGTTACATTCAGGAGAAGGTTTTAGTACTATTTTAACCGATTTCAAAAATGAGAAAGCTCTCAGTTGGGTATGTGTCAGTTTATTGAAGGCAGGTTCCTTTTTTGTAAAAATGAAATTATTTACAAAAGTATTTTAGTTAAACCATTTGAACCTAAAGTGCTCACTGAGCCAGGCCTGGCAGTACCTTGACGCAGGTGGGCCCGGAGACGAGCACGTTCCGGGCGGCGATGTCCCGGTGCACGAACTTCTTGCTCTCGAGGTAGCTGAGCGCGGTCGACAGCTGGTAGATGAACAGCACCAGGGTGCACGTCTCCAGTCTATGGGACAAAATAACGAGTTAAACTTTACCTGTTTTTAATGAAGATTGTATAAAGAGAACCAGGCCAGAAAATATATACGAAATTGCAGAGTAAATCAGTGTTCGTATAGTACAGTGGCGGTCTAGGAGGCCGTAACAGGTTTATGGTTTCGTCAGCTCTAGACTGTATTGCCAAAGACCAAGAGCTCAATACAGAAAAACCGAAAGTGTTACGGCGACCTAGACCGCCACTGTACGTCAATGATTGGCGCCCAACGTGGGGCCGAAACAAACTTGTTAAAGAAACCATTTTACAAAAACTAGTCTAGTTTGGGCAAACAATAAATTTCTATTTGTTGATTAGATGCTCTGCGTGTGATCCGTTAATATTTTTATCCTTAATGTCTGTTCGTAATACTTATAAATAACTCTCTGTCTGTGTTACTCAGTGTTACGCTTTCACGCCTTAACTATGGAACGATTAGGATGAAAATTGGTACGTAAGTAGCCACCTCACGAAACCTTGAGATGGTTATAGGATACATTTCATCCCCACACTCAGAAAACTTACAAATAGGAATTGAATTGAAGAGAAAAGTGCAGGTGTAGCCGCAAGGCTCACACTAGTTATCTATATCAATATTATAAAGAGGAAAGATTTGTTTGTTTGTAACGAATAGGCTCCGGAAATACTGAAACGATTTGAAAAATTCTTTCACTGGTTGGAAGCTACATTAACCCCGAGTGTCATAGGCTATATTAGATTTTCAAAAAAATTAGGGATCCTTACCTAAACTCAAATAATGTAACCCAAGGTGCAATATTTTTTCCGTTGTTTACATATTTTGACAGGTGGTTTGTTGTTGTTGTTTGTTTTTTTTCGGTCATTCTGGGCAGTCAAAAGAACATAGTCTATAGAGCCAAGTCTTTTGTAGTATCTGATATTCTATGGCGTAACGAAGTAAGCCGGGAACGCTCGTAATTTACAAGTAGCTATATAGTATAAACCTGTGAGCGTTCTGCTGCAAGTAGGCGCGCATCTCGCCCAGCACGGCCAGCTCCATCGCAATCAAGATGTCTGTACTTAACTCGCCAACATTATTATACTTTCCATTTTTGAAGGCGGGGCAACTCCTAACGAGTACCCTGCGGCCCGGGGAACCGAGGTTTGCACCCGCCATGGGCGACATCACCGCGGCCCCTTCCAGCACTGGCTGTTAAGGCGGTAACTCACGGTATGGCGCGAAATTCAAATTTTTTCACGTTTTTTAATTATTTTGGCGAAAGTATTCATTTTAAATAAAGTTTGAATGAATTCGCGTACGTAAAAACCTATTTCCCACATTGTGATATATCGTTTTTGTAAGACAAAGTTACCGATTTTGTGTATGTTCAAGGAACTTGTTTTTTGGCCTTTTACCCCTTAGACACAAAATCTGTAGGTCTGTCTTCAAAAAACGTTGTATTACAATATGGGAGATGGTTTTTTACATACGCGAATTCATTTAAACTTTATTAAAAATGTATAAGTACTTTCGCCAGAATAAATATAAAAACACGAAAAAATTTGAATTTCGCGCCATAGCAAGAGTTACCACCTTAAGCCTCATCTCTGATATTATAGTCACCTGTGCGCGTTCTGCTGCAGGTAGGCGCGCATCTCGCCCAGCACGGCCAGCTCCATCACGATCCAGATGGGCGGCGAGCTGCACACGCCCACCAGCCCCACGATGTGCGGGTGCGAGAACTGCTGCATTATGTCTGTGGGTACACGTGCCGGCTAAATATAATCAATATATATAAAACTCTTCCGTTACTGACTGACAGACAACGCAGAGCCGAAACTACTGGGCGTAGCGGGCTGAAATTTTGCATGTATGTTCCTTAGGGAGTGCAGGTGAGCACTAAGAAGGGATTTCCCGAAATTCCCACGGGAACGGGAATAAACGGGAATTTTGTGTTTATGAGAAATATGCGCGGGAAAAACCGCGGGGCAGCCTCTAGTAATCAATATATATAAAACTCTTCCGTTACTGACTGACTGACCGACAGACAACGCAGAGCCGAAACTACTGGGCGTAGACAGCTGAAAATCGGCACGTGGGTTCCTGTGGGAGTGTAGGTGAGCACTAAGAAGGGATTTCCCGAAATTCCCACGGGAACGGGAAAAAACGGGATTTTTGTGTTTATGAGAAATGTACGCGTTAGACCGCGGGGCAGCCTCTAGTCAATATATATAAAACTTTTCCGTTACTGACTGACTGACTGATAGACAACGCAGAGCCGAAACTACTGGGCGTAGAAAGCTGAAAATTGGCACGTGGGTTCCTTGGGGAGTGAAGGTAAGCACTAAGAAGGGATTTCCCTAAATTCCCACGGGAACGGGAAAAAACGGGATTTTTGTGTTTATGAGAAATCTGCCCGAGTGAAACCGCGGGGCAGCCTCTAGTAATATGTATATTTCGTCAATATTTATTGTTTCAAACCAAAAGTACGGACCGAAACAAATAAGTTTAACCAAAAACCCAGTGGTGGAGGAACTTGTCGGCCCGCTCGCACCCCCGATTTAGAGACAGATTTTTTGTTTATCTGTACATTCAAGTTCAACTTATCTCCGCTCAATCTGTAGGCGACTTAAATTTTTTCAATAAATGGGTCCAATAATACTTTTTGTTATCAGTTTTCACTCTCAATTAACTGAATTCTATTTCTCTTGCCCCTACAGTTATAATACCTACGAAACTCTCTGTTTCTTTCACCACTAAATTATATTTCCCTCTCAGCTCCCGTTCGCCTAGTCCGATCACATTTTTCGTAACGTTTCATCACGTATTCAATTTTATTTCCCAAATAAAGCATGCGTAAATATTATTTTACTTCAATTATACTCACAAGCCTCTTCAAGAAACTTTTCGGCGGTATCCAGATCGGCGTCCATCTTGCACGTCTTCACAGCGACCGGCAGCACGAGCTCCCCGCCCGCGCCCCCCGCCTCGCGACCTCCCCCCTCCGACTTCCTCTGTAGGGCTAGTTGACGACGGAGGGAGGGGTGGTTCGCTGACGTCACTCTGCACGTACCTAAACGGTGACGTAATGATTATACAGGACGATTTTACAAGACGGTAAAAAAACAAAGGCCTACCGTTTCCAAAAGTGCTCACATGTCGTCTGTCGGGCCGGTTTTAGATCGGGTCGTATAAAAATCATTCAATTTATAGATTCGACCAATGTGAATAGCTTCATATAAATCTTATAAAATCTATATATCTTAACAAAAACAACAATTTAATTTTCCCATATAAAATTGTAGGGCGCGGTATGAAGTTTAGTTTTAAAATACAATTCGCCATGGTGGGGAAATCAAATTGCTATTTGGTTCATATTTTGACCTCGCGCTGACTTATCTTATAATTTTGATAATGCTTCCAACGACTTTCTATTGGCAACATTTTAACTTAATTACAGTTGATTGAGAGGTGAAAGGTAACAAACCTTTGTGAACATCGCCGAACTGTCCCTCCCCTATAATGCCGGTCAGCTCTATCTGGTTACGAACTAACTCGTAGTCACGAACTGAAACAATGCAGAGTTTTTATTTTATTGGTTTGAAAAACTTACAGCATAAAAATTTTCTAGAAAATAGATTCCGATATATACTTCCGTTTACTCCGATATATACCATGATAGCCATTAAGGCTCATCTGAAAGGTAATGCCAATTTAGACCAGCTTGCCATCGCAACTGGCTTCCCTCGAGGTAATGGACCCCAAAGATTAGGTAAGATAAAGTCAATCACAAGTTTTTTACTGCTAGATCAAACAAATAGTTAATAACCCCAACCCAGAGTTTTCGTAGTGTTTCTAAAACACAAAATTGTAGCGCCCTTCGGGTCCACAATGTATCCTAGAAAAATTTAACCCTAAGGCTAAGATTCGTCTAAGACTAAGTGTAAGATTTGTATTGGTGATTTGTGGAAACAATAAAGTATTGAGTATTGAGTATTCGTCTTCGACGTCCACTACTAGACATAGTCCTCCCCCATAGAACACCAAAATGACAAACCCTATTGTGGGGGTTTGTCATAATTACCGCGCTTGGCATTTTTCAACGAAAGACGCTGCTGCCCGTCCTTTGGACAGTAGGAGATGGGGTGGTGAGATTCTATGCTGCCCACCACACGGAAACGCGCGCGTTTTTTTAATTTCAATTTGCAGTAATAACAAAAAAGCGCTTACCAGCCGGCGTAGAGTAATCGGCATCGTCGTCGACGATCTCCGCGTAGTCTTCGGACAGCAAAGTGGACGTGTTAGCTTCCCACGACGAACTCGTTTTGCCTTCTGAAGAGCTACTGCTCATTTCGGCTGAAACAACGATTTTTTTATAATTGCAGCATTCAAAAATACACCTAAATTCATCGACAGTCCCGGGTAAAATTTCGTGTTTATCATTAAAATGTGAGACTTACAGAAGTATAATTTATAAAAAGGAAGATTCAAGAAAACCTCATACTTATAAAAATCTTAATAAAATACTTCAACGTAAAGCTGCAAATAGTGCTCGATCGACGGCCAGCGCTGAAGTCAGTCGGTCGGACGTAGCGATATATTATTATCTATGCGAACGCATAAACGCGTATACTGCACCTCTAAAGATGGGCTACGCTCGCTACGTTTGCTTTATATCCTTATCCAACGCACCGCACGGCAGCGCTGAATATCGGTCGAGCATTTTTTATAGAATAAAATCCTTGTTTGAATAGAGCTACTTTAGTTAATGCGAATGCGAATGCGGCATACGCATACCGCATGAAAACGATAGTTTTGATACTTAAATACTTTAGTTTTAGGGTTATATTGATTTACTTACATGACTTGCTCTTGCACTGGCATGCGAGACTCTTCCACACGGTCGCTTGTAAGGAAATTTACAAAATATTTTACAATCTTTTTATGAGTGTACTGCACATTATACTTTTTTAGTAACATATAATTTTAGTTTGTTTGTTACTTATTGATTACCTGTTTCCATTATTATTTTAATAATGAGGCATCTCCTACATACAAAAGCACAGATATGTTTTCGTCTAAAAGGTGATAACTTGTATAAGTTGTTAGAGCTGTTTCGTATGTAAAAAAAATAATTTTCTTTTGTTGTACACTATATTTGTAATGTGCGGTATGTGTAAAGATAAAACTGTCTATGCCTAGTGTTTTTTCTCTCTCGAAATACATAAAATGTACATATAGTAAAATCAATAAGTTGAGTTGGCTGTTTAATAACTAGGTACTTACTCTGTCTGTTCCACAACGAAGTCTGCGATTCCGTGACGAGCCTACAGTAGCCGTCTACTAAATCTGCTAAGCTTTCTGCGGCCTGCAAACAAATACATGCACCATTTAAACATTTAAAGGAAAATTTAACTCTCCATACCTTACAACTTTTCCAAAGTAACAAGGGCCAAAAGTTATGTATAAGCCGCGCACATAAAGAAACGATTTGAATATGGCGGCCGAGCGCATGCTATCTCGCGTATATTAGTACGAGGGAAGAGTTAAGAAGAGCGACAGCCCATACAACGGCGGCCATTTTCAAATCATATGTGCGCAAGTTATAAAAGAAATCAGCTGTTCAAACACCTTGTGTATAAATGATGGAATTTTATATATGTATCTGAACTAATTCTAATGTATCCGTAATTAAATATTATTATTCGTATATTGTAGAGTACCAACCTCTACACTGCTGCATGTAATAGTCAAAGTTTCCGTCGCTCCTTTAACTCTTAACTGTAGAGCTGCCTTGCCACAGGAACCGTTCTGAAAAAACATAACAATATTAGAAAAAAAATGTAGGTATGTATAGGATCTCTTAGATGATACGATGATGAAGGTTAAATTATCCAGCTCGTACGACGCAAGGGAAGGGTCTTGTCCGTGGAGCATAGGCACGAGTCGGTAACAAAACATATAATCCGTAGAATAGTGGACCATGGAAAGTGTTCCTGACCGGTTCCGAGGCCTACTCGGACGGCGGTCGGCTTAGCTCGCCGCCACACAGACTCACTGACTTCAGCGCGTTCCTTCAGTCGCGATCGTTTTAAGCCTTTTTAACCGTCTTCAAAAAAGGAGGTTATCAGATTGACCTGTAAGTTTGTCCGCAATTATCTCGAGTTTAGCTGAACCGATTTTGATGAGATCTCACAGAAGTATTGGTTACATTCAGGAGAAGGTTTTTAATCTATTTTAACCGACTTCGCAAAAGAGGAAGCGCTCAGTTCATACATGTGCCAGTTTATTGAAGGCGGGTTCTTTATTTGTAAAAAAGAAATTATTCCTAATTTATTATCAAAGCATTTTATTTAGCTGGGATCCCCGGGATACTAAAGTGGAGCCTAGCGTTAAACAGAAAGCTTTATGATTTACCTGCGTCGTAGTCTGAGTCTGCGACTGCGACTGCGACTGCGGCTGCTGGGCGCAGTTAGACTTGAGTGTTTGCACGGCCACGATGTCGCTGAAGGAGGCTATCTTCGTGTAGGTCGGCGGCTCGCCGGACTTGTGCGACACGTACGATATGTCTGAAAAGAAAGGAACATGAAAACAAAATAGTCCCAGTTTTCAGAAATCTTCACCAGGTCTTCCGACCATCTTGTGGGGGTGTGCCTACTCGGCGTCTTATGGTAACTAGAGGCTGCAACTCGAGATCTATTCGGTCCCAGCTACCATCTGTTCTTCGAGCTTAATGATATGAAGCTATACTATAACCTCATCACCTCGCGTTTATTTCGTACTTAAAAGGTGACTAGGTGAATTAACAAAGGACTGGTTAGCGTCCTTGGTTGAAAATTTTTAACAGCCAGTATCGTCTAATCGCCTGCCAAGCGTGGCAACCAATGGCAAAACTCCCCTAAAATGTTCATCCGTGTGGTGATCTGTGAAGAAAATCAACGTATCGAATACAAATTGTGTAGAATGCATGTACCGTATCCAGCGATGTAACCATGGCATCCCGGGTTAGCCTAATTATTTTCTCTCAGCTGGGCAAAAAACCTCTCCCTTATTTCTACCCAGCCCTCCGATCTCCCACCTCCAGGCAGTTATCTAGATGGGAATCGAGATATTATTACATTTACTCTACACACACATCCTCTAATATTATTCCCAGCCTAAGAGTCGTCCACTGCTAGACATAGTTCTACCTACAGATCACCATAAGTCTAAAAAAAATATTGTAATCTCACCGATATCAGGTCCAATAGCGAGCTCGAGCGGGATGGCCCAGCCGCTGCCGAGCGCGCCCGTGAACGACTCGCGGTCGTAGCCGTAGTGCGTGTGCATCGTCTCTAAATACCTCAGCATGCAGTCCGTGTCCGTTATGTTTGCCACCTGGAACAATACACCAATAACGTATCGCCACAGAAATACCAATTAGTACGGTGGCGGACAAGGACGGCGTATCACTTCCTGTTTTTTAAATATTGCAAAATAGCTCTTGTTCTTTGGCAGTCTAGTGCAAACGGGTGTTACAACGTCCTTGTCCGCCACTCTACTATAAATACAAAAGGCTCACTCCCTAAAGCAGTAAAAATAAACCCTAGCTGCAAACACATAAAACACAAACTGGCTCGCTCCTGTCATTTATACCTACAGCGATAATAGCCTAAAGCCTCATGGGCGCAAAGTATGTATGCTAAAATAAACAGTATTAACAACGATCGTCCCAGCCAAAATTTCAACACAGCCGCTCCCGCGTCAAGTTAGTCTAGATTAAATACCTAGGTCTCACTCTCTTCCCTCTCGCTACCGATCTTGAAGTAATATGAAGTGCTTTGTAGCAACACTATACCTTTTTATACTGCTGCTGTATCGCCTTCTTCAGAACCTTTGGTTTGATCCCCTCGATGACAGATTTCGGTAGAAACTTGTGCAGACCAAACTCCTTCTCGAGGTATTCTATGTTGGACTTCTTGTCCGTCGATATCTGCATCTCTTTGCAGAAGTATCTGAGAAATGAAGGAACGTAAATTTTAGAATTTAGGTATAAGTTTTAAAAAAATACAACGGAGTACAATCTTTGTATATCGATATTTTTATTCGACATAGTTTCGAAGTAATTCGGTAATTTTAATCAGGAGTAGCGATACGATTTAGCTATTTCATGCGGCATTGCTAAATCAATCTACAGCAAAACCTTATACTAGACCTTCATAATATTACATCTCGACTAAGAAAGACCCCGAAAATAGTCAGACAACATTTTTTTTTTAAGGCGATGAAACTCCTAACGAGTACCCTGCAGCCTCGGGGGGAGCCGTAGGGTTATGTGAGGTTCTTTCCCACTAAAACCCCGCCGATGTCCATCTCGGCTGTTAGCAAGGGGGTCACGGGAGATCTTTCGATCTTTATGTTCAACTCCGCGATATGGTCAGACAACCTGGAAAAGGTTGCGGGAGTACACTGTAGGTCGGGAGTACGATGGAATCGAGGAAGGTCGCGCAAGACCGATCGGCTATAGATTTAGATATTGGAGACGCCTATACCAGCTGTGGACATCTTTCAGCTGTGATGATGAATATATATATAAAACAATAAATAATAAATTTTATCCATTAAGTTACTTACTTTATTTCTAAACAGCATATTTGTACTGCCAAATC
This sequence comes from Euspilapteryx auroguttella, assembly GCA_951802225.1. Taxonomy (NCBI): domain Eukaryota; kingdom Metazoa; phylum Arthropoda; class Insecta; order Lepidoptera; family Gracillariidae; genus Euspilapteryx; species Euspilapteryx auroguttella. Next base: position 3,922,287 of record OX637664.1, on the reverse strand, counting down.
TTGATCCACCATCGGATGATTGGCATTGAGGTAGTCGTGTCGAACCTGCAAAAATAATTAAAAAATGCTTTCAACACATGCCTAAATAAAGGCTCAATCAATTTGAAGAAAACGACATTAATCTTTAGTTACATTGCTGTTAGTTTGTCTCGCTGAAACTCGATAATGGCTGGGTCATTTTAGCTGACTTTGGTTTCGGAATGTATGACGTGGTCCAGGGATTGCGGACGAGGCACACTAGCTGTATGATAAATTCATTAAACATCCACGCCTAAGGCAGTGGTCTTACCGACGACGATAAACCAGAAACGATTAGAACTATTAATACATGCATCTCTTTGGTTTTCACGGGTATCCATTGTGAGTTTCTTGAGCTAGAAAATCGCTGATAGTTAGCCGTTTTTCGTCAGCGTTGGGACCACTGCCTACTGTAGCTTTAAAAAACGAAGAGAAAGAAGAAGAAAATTTAAACAGGAAAGAGTCAAACTATACAAACCTGGTCGTAATAGTAATGGAATGTGACTCTGTCCCTCTCGCACAGGTCTCTCAGGTTGGCGGGAAGGTAGCGCACGCGAAGCTCGAGCCGCCACTCGCTGGCCGGCCAGCGGGTCTGCAGCTCCGACACCGGCGTGTCTTGGTGGATCCATCGGGTCTGAAGTAGGAAATACCTCAATGTGAATTAATAGTTTTTTGGCATAAGTTACAGAAAGGGGGTATCAATATCTTAGTATATTCAAAAGATTCACCTAATTAGTGCTCATCATATACCAAAATGCTTGTCAATTTATAACCATCAAGTATGGAAATATACCCACTGTACCTACTCCGGAATATTTCTGAACAGGGTAACTGGTGGGTTAACGGGAACATTGGAAAAGAGTTCCACTACAACAATGAAGCTTATGAATTTAAAGAAGAAACAGATGGTTATGCAATAATGTAGTTTATTAGACACTCAATAAGTGTGTGATGTGTGAGATCACTCAACCTTATGTCCTTCTGAGCATGGTCCAAGTCATCATCATCGTAAAAGGTAAGTGGCCAGTTCTTCTTGGAACTATACCTAAAAAACTACCTAAAACCAATAAGGACACAGCATAAGACTTCTAAGATCTTCTACAGTTCTTACCTTTCCAGTAGTGAGCCTTCGAGCCCTCAAGGCATAGCAGGAGGCATAAACCCGGTCTCCAGTCGCCAGCCGCGCAGCCAGCAGACGCAACACCGATCTGACGTCTTCTTCGCCTGCCGATGCTCTGACCACGTTGAAGCCACCATTTGGCAGGTGGACTTTGAGGGTTGAATGGTCTGCTGCTGCCCCTGTTGAGGATGTACTAGTTTTGAGGATGTTACGGAAAGAATAAACTAATGTCTGGATCCTTAGAGAATGCGATCCTGACCATGTTTTTGTCTTTCACATTGCTATCGGTAATGCTAACCTACTCTCTCTTGCCACGCTCTAGACCTGTCATAATCGCATTTTATGAACGACAGGACTTGACCTGTTTCATCCCTGGAGAAGAGTTTTGCAAAATCTAAAGCGTAAATAACTACTTCAAGGTATGAGATGACCATTGGTGGTATTTAGTCTTTTCAATAAAAAAATAAATTTGCCATTATCGCTTCCGTGTTTCTAAAGCACGTTAAACCGTGGCTCCTACATCTCTAGCTAGGCAGTATGTCGGTCAGCCTTCCCACCATCTTCCCACTAACACTAAAAAACTAAGAGACAAGAGACAAGAGAGAAGGTTTGGTCAGCGCAGCTGCTTTCTGACTATAGACAGATTCACGCGACACGCGACCATGTCGTCCTAATGATTTCGATGGTTGCTGGTATTAAATATGACAGAAGTTTGTCTCTAAAGGAAAATAAGTTCCACAACATTTCACCTACATTCCCAAACAACCTTAAACAGGAAGTTAATTCTTATCGCTCATAAAATGTCCAGCTAGTGTCGTTTAATGACCACGGAATGACGTCACTGGTCATTGGCCCAATCAATTAGAGAGCGGCCGCCTCTCTGGGTAATCAAGGAATGATACCTTCTTTAGGCAACTTTGTTGCTGGATCGATTGATGCAATTAAAACTGATTGATATAGCTTGTTTAGTCTGCAATAAGCGCTTGACCATTACAACGTTCAGCGCTGACGTGTCGGTCGGACGTATCTTTATCTATGCAAATATATGATCGCGTATAATACAGCGCTGTTGATAACTACACGCGCTACGTTGCCATAGATATAGGCTACGACCGAAGTAGGTTGAGCACTATTTTCATTCATACCCAGGCTCGTTTTTGTTTAATCGGCGTATAATCAACATTATACTCGACTGCTACAGACGTGTAAGCCACGTATAGCTTACCTTCAGGTTACAAATTAGAGCCGCCATACACAGACAGCTTGAAGCAGTTCAAGAGAACTACAGTAAGCTATTTCAATACGCTCAAGCAGTCTCTCTGCTTCGGGCGGTCGGCAGCTCGGCAGCTTCAAGCTATATTGACTCTGACTGCTCAAATGGTCCGTGTATAATATCCCTGGGTAAACAGTCCGTGTATTAGCGTTAGAGATTTTGATCTTTGCATATGAACGATTTAAATAGAGTGTCAAAACTGAACCCAAGTGGAAGACGTACAGTGGACCAGAAGCCGCCTCCCTCGACCTAAACTGGGATAAACTGGAGCAGTAGGCGCAAGACCGGTCGAGCTGGAAAGCTTAAATTCAAGCCCTATGTCGCTGATTAGGGATAAGAGGTTAAGAAGAAGAAGATATGAACGATTGTTTTTTTAATAACTCACCATGATTATTGGCAGCGTTGGGCAGCCGCTTGGGCGACCCCCCCGGCGGTGTCGGCTGCATGGCGCGCGCTAGCCCCTCCCCGCACCGCCCGCCGCCCTCCGGCTCATGGCTGCAATGAAGAGAAGAATCCACTTCAGTACACGAAGAAGAAAAAAAACGTTCAAGAGCGAGTCGGGCTCGTGTTTATAGAGTTGAAGAAGTTTTTTGAAGAAGGATGCTGCCCGCACTTTGGGTTTTCTCTTGCCTTTTATGACAAGCGTGAAATAATTCGTTCGCCAAATACTCGACTCACCTGGAGGGTTTAATTGAAGTTCTAGGTCTATCATACCACAGAAAATAAGATCAAAAAATAAAAAGCGGAACATGCATGCAGACACGGGACGGCGGAAAGAAAATTGTACAATAACAAACCATACTTATCTAAATATTTTAATTTTGCTCTTCACTCCCTTTATTATTTATAGATTCAGATGAGGTACCTATATATTATTTAGAGGTATATAGAGGCATTTTTGGATGATGATATTTATTACCAAAGATATACCCAATCAACAAAACATAAGTGCGTTTAAAGCCGATTAAAAAAAAAAAAAAATTAAAGCATAATTTTAGCGTTACAAATTTACTGTCAAAGCCAACGGCCTAATAGAAAGGAAATCCTGAGCATGCTTTCAAACAGATTCCATTCAATACACGGCAATTAGGAGCACTACATGAGAGGCATTCCTAATTTGGTAAATGCTTGCGCATACGATACCCACTAGACACCATGAGAGTAGCTGCAACGACATACGATAAATATATATTTTCCCTGTTATTCATAAAAAGTTAAAGAGCAGTTTAGTTAGTTATTTGACATGTCAATTTAGACTGGATGTCACGTATTTAGCATACAACAAACCAGAGAAGTAGACCTCCACTAAAGCTACTTAAAATGTAATGTATCTTTATGAATAAGACGGTTTGTATTTTATCAGCAAATTTTGCACATTATTTAAGGAGATACAATTCAAATATCCGTCAAGTGAGATAAACCGATGGTTATTTCGACAGTGCGGCACAAAAACTTTGAAATAAAAATGTGGCAACAGGTCGCTGTATGGAAATTTTGGAAACTCCGATAAATTTACATACAGTGTTGACACTTTTTAATTTCTACAGTTCTACATTCTACACAGCATCTAATGATATTGACATATGTGTAGTTTCACTAACATATTGATTTCCCACGTAAGAAGTCTGTAGCTTATCTAGATGTCCCGTTCTTGTAGCTCCCATGTGCGAACCAATTAAAATAAACACAGTTAGGTAACTTACATGCGCAAGATGAAGAGACTTAAGTATGAATGACAATATTTTACATATGAAAGGTGTGTTTAGTAAAAACCACAGAACAAGAGAATACAATAGAAATAGCATCATGAGCTTTTAGTACTAAAACCAGCGTGTCCAAACTCACACATATAAACCAAACGCTCACTATGAAATCCAAGCTACCATTGGTGATTAACGACAAAGCCGAAAAGATCTACATCACAAAACTTTGAAGTAGACTATGAACCTTTTTTACAAATAAACAAAGATCAAAATCAAATAACAATTATGAAATACTTAAGATAATGATGACATACATATAATAAAAGAATGAAATTAGGTTTTTCCAAAGACATGGTAGAAAGCTATACATCCTCTTTGCTTTAAAATCCTCACGCATTGTTCCTAGTTTTACTATTCGACGCTAGATGGAACTACAGCTTTTGTACTACCGCTACTAAACACTAGGTGGCTACGTCGAAAAATGAAAAACTAAGCTAGGGATGTACATATTGCGGGAGAAAGTTTGTCGATGAGAATAACCTATCGATATACAACTTTCTTTCATATGGCTGCAGGTAACAATTTCTTTTTTTTACGAAAATCAATGTGTATTCTACGCAAACGGCTTTCTTGATGATTGGCGATGTATTGGTATTATCATATGAAAAAACCAGTCGCTCATAGAACAAAGTTTATTTTAGTGTACAGTTTAAATTTTATTTATTTCCAATGTCGTTTTTTATTCAACAGTTATGCTTCGCATAAATAGAGATTCAGAAATAAAAATGTGTTTAGTTATAAAATTGTATATACCTACAGTACTGCAAAAGTTATAATGCGCATAGAAATCTTCGTCACTGTTCGACAACGGTCGTATTCCCTAGCGACGGAAGACGATATGTATTTAAGGAGGTTAAGTGCATTTTCTGCATGCGTAATTTAGTAGATTTATGATTTTTGATTTAGGTGTTTCCGTGAAATCGACAATTAGCGAATCTACATGCGCATTATTAATTTTGGAGTAAGTACTGTACTTTAAATGAAGCTTTATTTTAACCAAAGTAAACAATTTAGGTGGATGGGTAGATAGACCAATAAAACAAGATGGTTTTTATATTTATACTAGAGGCTGCCCCGCGGTTTTTACCGCGCTGATTTCTCATAAACACAAAATTCCTGATTATTCCCGTTCTCGTGGGAATTTCGGGAAATCCCTTCTTAGTGCTCACCTGCACTCCCTAAGGAACCTACATACAAAATTTCAGCCCGCTACGCCCAGTAGTTTCGGCTCTGCGTTGTCTGTCAGTCAGTCAGTCAGTCAGTCAGTCAGTAACGGAAGAGTTTTATATATATTGATTATTTTATCTTATTTAATATCGAAGTACTTGCTTATTTATTACTTGCCTTAAACACTTAATAAATCTTGGTTTTTTTAATACATAATATTTAGCATTTTTTCTTCTCTAGGTATTGTTTATTGAAACTCCTCTTAGCTTAAGAAGCTTTCATGATGGCTCCATGTTCAAGTTTATGCTTAAGTGTATTAGGTTCTGAGCTTGGCCCAAGGTGATCCAGTAACACAGGCTGTAAATAAATGAAAAGAAAAATAAAATATAGCACACTATAAGAGCGACGACTTGTCTTTATACAATACTAGTCGACCCGGCAAACTTCGTACCGCCTAACCTATTATTAGAACGTGCATGTTTTATACTTATAAACCTTCCTCTTGAATCACTCTATCTATTAAAAAAATCCGCATTAAAATCCGCTGTATTTTTAAAGATTTAAACATACCTAAGGACTGATTGTAATATGATGATGATGCTAATATAATTTCATTCATACGCAAGAGTCTAAGTTGAAAGATTCATATAATTTCATTCGTATTCAAGAATTTAACTTTAAAGTAAATCACATTTTAAACCGAAAAAAAGGTAGAGGTTTTCAAGTCAAAGCGAATACCTATTTTTTTTTCACTGAAAATTATTATTATCGATAGATTTTTATCATAGAAAATTATCGATAGATTTTCATCATGTTGAGCAATCTCTAACTGATTTCCATTATACTGTTGTCAAAATGTTCTAGAAAAAGTCATGAGTCTAATACCATAGATAAAGAAGAACGCTAAGAAGGTACAGTCACAGTCACATGACTCACAGGCTTCAATGAAAATTCAATTTTACTGCTCCATAATTAGGGTGTTTTCATTTTCTCACTTATGGTTTTGTTTTCTTGTTCATGTATAATTTCAAATTTATTTAAAAATACAGTGAAATATTACTTACCGATGTAATGATACGGCTTACTTAGTACTTTTAAGTCCCCAACTTTAATTTTTGCATTCCAACACAGCACAATATGGCATTTTAGTGGGTTTTTTTTTCATATTTTTCCTGGTGGTTTGTTTACAAGAAGCATAAAGCAACTGAGCTTATCAAATCTGTCAAAAACTACGCATAGGCACTGCAGAGCTAATGATAGGCACGCGGGCTCCGCCTACTCGCGATTTCTATTTAGAGAGAGAGAGCATCTTCCTTGTTCTGTGGTAAAAACAAAACAAGAAGCTAGCATGCGTAGAAATTCTATTATTTAGCTCTTGCTTAAAATTCGCGACTGAAATAAAAATATTCTTACATTGTAAAGTGTTTGGTCTTCAAATATTGAACAGTTTCCAAGTCATATAATAAATTTAATAAGGTATAATTTCAAAAAAAAAATTTGCTCGAATGTAGAATTAAATATTGTAAGTAGGTACATTATGTACCTTTATGAAAAAAGAAATTTTTTTACTCGCACGTTTCGCAATAATATTTGTCACGCATCTATCCCATACGCATACGCATGTCTATAGATCTTCCTATCCGTTTTGGTCAAGTTATGAACAATCAACAATGCTAGAGGTATATTTGTAGACAATAGCATAACAATAGTTTTAGAACTGGGACAAACTATACTGATTTGATGCGGTCGCGCGTTGTTTCTAAAGCCCAACACCACGTCTGGCGATGCACCGCCAAGAAACCGAGAGCTTATCAAATTTAAACTAGTAAGTTTCTGAATTGAATGGCATATGTTTCAATTTAGAATAAAAAAATATTAAAATGATTCTAAGCTTCAATAAGAAACGGTGCGCAATTGCTTTAGCACAATAAATATTGAATACGAAAATCATATTGAACACTATATCTATAAGAATATGTCGCGCTTATCTGCTGGTCGTCTAAAATCCAATTCAATTATACTACAGTGTAGTTCGATGTCATCGAAATGAGTCTCGTTTGCGGTCTATACAAAGTGTATCTAGATCTACATAGGCAACAGTCGACGTCCTGGCTATAAATTGAAGCGATTGGTTCGACGAAGGGGTAAGCAGTTGCAAAAGCACCCCCTCATCTCGTTTAACTCTACCCCTGGGCTTTATTCAGTTGTTTTCGACATCAAGGCTTTTTATTCTACAAGTTAGTTTCAAAAAACGAACGATTTCTTTTTGTGATTGTTGCGAAAAGGGTTCGGTTTTAAAGTTGCAATATATACTGTCAAAACTGCTGTAGAGTGCGTGCGATCTAAATCTGTTTTCGGTCATAATATGAACCAATTAGCAATCTGTCAGTCCAATATTAATTAATAATAATAAATAACGCATCACACTCAGAGCCCCTAACTAGGACGAACCTGTATCTAGGGTGCCCGAAACATAAACATAGACAAACATAACACCCAGACCGGGAAACAAACATCGATATTCATCATAACAATGTTCGCCCCGCTGGGAATCGAACCCCGTGCACCCTCGTCTCAGTCAACATCACTGCCATGCCAACTGAGCTACGGAGCAGTCAAATTTGTCAATTTGTTTTCAACTATGTATACAGTGGCGCCCACAGACTGGCGCGGAGTCTAGCTAGTTCTCTGATATCATCTGACATCAGTCGTGTCGGCTCGGCGGCAGCCGCCACATTGACGCTAAGAAGCTAGTAAGCTGGTTTGAGTTCAGCGCAGCTGCTTTTCCACTATATACCTAATTCAATTCACGCGACACAATGACATCAGAATCAGGTAGTGAGCAACATGCCTGCAGCGCAAATGATCGGCTTTTTACATCGCAGTATGCAAATATTCAAACAAACCACATGTAGGTATCAATATATATAAAACTCTTCCGTTACTGACTGACTGACTGACTGACTGACTGACTGACTGACTGACTGACAGACAACGCAGAGCCGAAACTAGTGGGCGTAGCGGGCTGAAATTTTGCATGTAGGTTCCTTAGGGAGTGTAGGTGAGCACTAAGAAGGGATTTCCCGAAATTCCCACGGGAACGGGACAAAACGGGAATTTTGTGTTTATGAGGAATCTGCGCGGGAAAAACCGTGGGGCAGCCTCTAGTATACAATATATATGTCCCTTAACATAGCTAGTAAAGATACGGTACTATTTTCAATTTTTACTGACTGACGAGAGACAACTTATGGCTAAATCAATTTCGATAGAGACTTGAAGTTAGAAAATTTAGGTTCGTTTGGTATGGGGTAAAGAGTTGTACTTAGGAAGTATAGTCACAAAACTCCGACAGAAATGCCAAGAAGCAAAGGACAATTAGCCCATATCGCCCTGTGTACAGTACAAAGCAATCTGTGAGCATAGTAGTTAACAGACCGATGTGAATAAACCAGTATTTATTTAATTATGCAAATGTATTGTGAATTTGTAAGTAATACTTAATTACACGACAAGATAAAAGCTTATCAGTCGTTAACTCGGACAACGACTCTTGCAGCAATAAAGAAATCGATAAGATAACAATCTTATATGAATGCTGATTTCGCAATTGATGTGCGTACGATATTGCGTCTAAAGAGCCAATACTCTACTTCTGCCGGTCTTGTAAGGATAAACGAAGTATACAAACACACTGGGTTCCAGTTTCCAATTAATATCGAAGGCAAACCTTTACATTGAATAAACATGAAATCGGATGGCCCTAAAACGTAACCTTTATCAAAATAGCCATCAGTCTACTTAAGCTTCGAAGATTTTGTTTTTTTATGGAAACTTAAGGAAAGGGTTTTCTTTTCAAGTAGAAATAGACAAAGAAAACTAATAAAAAAAAATTCTAATAGGCGTTTCCCGCGTTATAATAAAACTTGTTTTCAGAAAGAAGTAAACTATGATACGTCCTCTTTGATGATGCCGTCTTATCCCTCATCAGGGACATAGGGCTCTCAGTATAGCTCGCGACTTGGTCCTGTCTTGGGCAACCTCCTCCATCTCTCCCCACGGTGCTCCGAATGTAGGAACCTCTTGTTCCACCGTGCGTCGCCAGGTCTGCTTTGGGCGACCGACTCTGCGACGTCCTTGTGGGCACTAATTTAGGGTTATCTTGGGGTGGTGATACTTTTAATAATATGCTGACATTAAAAACTTAGTAATTTAGTTTTATATAAAGTGTGGTGGTTTTTAAAATGTATTTTACAGAACCGGGCTCCGAGGAGAGTCCACTATTGGATGCATATTGCATTTTTAATATCAGCGAATATGAATATTCAGGGGACATCCGTTGGACGTTTTAGCGCTGTTTGGCATCGGATTTTCGGGATCGATATTGACGTGCCTTCGTATAAATGAACTGAGTTCAGGATAAGAGGTCACTTTTAACAAATACTACATTTTATACCTTCTTATATATATTTTTAAAAATCAACCTTGATTATTAACTATTCGCTACCTCGCTACCCTCGTCATAATGCTCATGATCGATATTCAACATTCGGTTAGGTTAGGATGGTTCATGGCTGCAGGGTACTCGTTAGGAGTTTCCCCGCCTTAAAAAAAAAAAAAAAAAAAAAAAAAAAAAAAAAAAAAAGGATGGTTCATGGGTGCTCGTCAGGTGGGAAAATGGGTTGTCCCAGTTGCATCACCTAAATTAGTATACATTGATTAACTTAAAAAATAAAAAACACAACCTAGCATTGATGATGTTACGAAGCAGCTGTCAAACACAAGAACTGCTTCAAATAAACAAAAACAAACGAGCATCGACGTGGCTATTGAACTTGAAGGGGTTACCGTACCGCTCTTCTAATTTTACTGCAGTGTAAATATAGACTAGCTATTCAGCGACTCAACTACTTTATCTAGCTGTTGTCATTAGTGGGCGGGGTACGTTCTTATTTTGAGAAAACACTTCTCTAAAGTATTCAGAAGTAAATTTTAAGAGACATGCTGGAAAATATTTTCCCGGATGAACTAAAAATCATTATAGCGAAGCGGTCGCGTTGGTCAATTTTACATTATTCCTTCTGAAACGAACTTAACTTGATAATTTTCTATTCCAAGCGTCTTATGATTCTAATACGAGCTGAATTCACTTGAAAAAGCTCAACAAGTTACAACTATACTAAGATTTACCCATTCTGACGGGCGAGTAGCACTTTGAAAACTTGCTACCGATATCACCTTTTTCGTACTCAGAATAAATCAGCTGTTACCAAATTTTTACATATTATCTCTACATTTCCACAAATGGTTTTAATACTAAACGAAGTACCTACTTGTATTTGTTTTTGTCGTACATATTAAAACAAAAAAATAAGTAGGTGTGCCTCAAGGTGTGATATCGATCCGAGATAAGTATTAAAATAAGTTTTAATAAGTATTAAAGTGTGGGCGTTATATCACGATCACATTGACAGGCACATGTCGTTTGCAGTTTTATATGCCTAATTAATGAACAACGCGATGAGTTGTTAACTATATCATTAAATAATAATTAAATAGTTTATTAACATCCTGTAATAAGTATTTTTTTATTTTAATGTTCCAAACTTCAACCACATAACAAATTTCAACAATGTTACTTCTCACTGCGACACTATGAGCTTCTTGGTAAGCACATTTCATCTACCTACTACAGTGTCATCCTTATAAATAGCGTAGGATTAAAGAAGCCATTCTAGGAGTCTGTATAAAACACTACACCCGTCCAATGTTGCAATCCATTCAAACATAACCACGCGATCTGCCCACACTCGGTCACAACACAAGTTGCATAACGTTACAACCTTAAATGTGTGGCATGCACCGGTTGATATTGAAAATGTGAAGTGTTATGAAATATTTTTAATTAAAACAATTTAAGAAAACAATCAAGAATGTCAAAGGGATCAACCTAAATTCCTCGACCAGATACGCCGACAATTTATCTCTAAATAGACAACTTCATAACTTAAAATATTCGTACATGATAATGATAACTCATCCTAGGTTATAAAACGATTTCCCTAATTATGCATTGAAAAAGAGAATCTACAAACCTTCTAGACCGCACCCTGGTATATCGCCAAGTGCTACTGCTGTAGTGGCCCCCGCTCGCCGGGCACAGTAGCAGCTGCAGGCTGTTCGGCCGCGGCTGCCGAGCCTTCTTCACCCTCAACTTTACCACCTCTTCCTTTCTCACATCCTTGATCGGAGGCTTCTGAACGCTCCAAGTCCCTTTCAACTTTCTCCCGTCAAGCAAAGGACTCAGGCTGTTTCTAAAATGCCTCGTCCTTATCAAATCAGGAGTGTTCAACTTCTCTTCGCGAATCTCGAGTGGTATGTTCGGTTTCCTCGGCTCGAACACCACTTTCGAATATTCGGTGCTCCGCCGCCACAGCCGGGGCGACAGTGGCCAGAATTTCACATTTTGCGCGGGTTCCATCACCATTTTAATTGTTCACTGTTTCACTTGTTATGTAAATTGCTGGTTTCTAGAACAACGCTGTGTTTTCAAACTCAGCAACACTTCACCATAAGAAATTCAGCTAAATAGAAAAAACTTTTGTGGAAGCGTCCGGATCTAGTGAGTGACGGAATAAGAATGGGCTTAGGCTAATCTAAATGCACTGGGGACACCGTTGCTAATGGGCTTTAGAAAGAATAAGGCTTGTTACTGACACGCAACTATTGTTGTTTTCTATTTTGTATTCACGAGTATACAACATTTAGATAGACCCTGTAAAAAATAATAGAAATCAAAAAGTGGTATAATTTATCAAAACTTCATATAGTGATGCACTTTTTAATTTCTATTGTTTTAAGACAGGATTTCTTTTTTCTTTTTTACGATTGCAATGTTTATTTTTATAAACAGTTTTAATATTTAGCTAAGTTACGCTTTCTCGGACTCTGCTAATCATATAAAATTTTACGACAATGCATATAACATGGTTTACACCACCACCAAGGTCGGTCCTGCAAGCCTATCCAGAGCCTCCAATTGGAGCTTCAGGATTGTGATCAAGACGCGTTCACAAAAGACATCCAGATCACAGACGCTGATTAGGTCAATGGAGAGAGTTCGTTAACGTAGCAATCCTCATTAGGTACCAAGAATGTACGATGTTCAGTTAGATGGAAAAGCAAATTCATAATAATATTTTTTCAATAATATAAGGAACATCTCTGATATGCAGCAGCTCCAACAGTGTGTTAACAGTATTACAACGAATCTATAGATAGTGAATGACTTCAAAATGACTCAACGATCGGAAGTCAAAGACACTGGATTGCATACAAAATGTTTAAGTTCCAACGAACTCCTACGAAGTACCTAGCTGATGGGAAACGGAAGGATGGTTAGTTTATATGGGAAGGCAGTGAAAAGATAACTTGTGGTTTGGGTGTAAAAGTCAGTGGGTCAGTTGCTAAAAGTATGAAGCGGAACAAGCGGAAGAACAAGGCAATAAAAAACGTAACGTAGGTTAATTACCGAAATACGTAGCGTATATTTGACGCTTTTTAAAATCACAGTTAGCTGATTGCAAAGTAAATGCTGATTACTTTTTCTAATGATCGTAAGTATTGTTTTTGGATATGACTTAAATTTAATTTTACCTTTATCATTAGTATTTGTAAAGTTTGTACTAGATTTCAGGTAAAAATGTTTTAAGTCGTAAAAAAGCTCTTTTATCCGATTTCTGCTCAAGCTGGAGTCTCATTTAAAGAACACTTGTTTGGAATCTATTATAATAATTCGAAAGTAACTTTGTGTGTCTATGTGATACTGTGAACTGATAAAGGCATTTTTTTTCTGAAAATCGCACGAAAACCAAACGAGGCGCACACAAGTAAATCAAAAATTCATAGTTTTACAGTTTCATACAGAGTTAATAGAGAGGCATTTAGTGTAAAAATGTACTTTATAATATATGTATGTAAGTTTGTGTGGATTGTGGCTAATTAACTTAGCAACCTGAAGCCTGTAATGGAGCCTGTGACAAACGAGCAAGCTTTGCACGTCTTGCTCACAGAGACTAATGGCGGAGGTTTTGTTGCGTTTAAAAAATGTTAAAGAAAATGTTTGCTCGTGTCTTATGTTACTATGACAGTAAGTATACATATATTTATTAGATTCGTTTATATTCTATTATCTACAACAATATATATATAAAAAAAAAAAGATTTGATTATTTTTGTTTGTTTGCATCTAATAGGCGCCGGAACTACTGAACCGATTTGAAAAATGTTTTCACTGTTGGGAAACTACACTATCACCGGATAACATAGGCTGTAGAATATTCTCAAAATTTTAGAACGCAAGGCGGTACGAAATTCGCCGTGACAGCTAGTATTCTGAATTTTGAATGGTGATAAAGTTGTTAGAAATATTTGCCACGATAACGGTTTCATTTATTTTTATGGTGTTTTTTGCTTATTTGACCTCCGTGGTTCAGTTGGCTTGGGCTTCGGACTTCGGAGACAAGAACCGACATCAAATTCCGGGTCCAGTTTTTGTGCAATCTTATAGAATGAGTTTCGGGCACGCTATAGACACACATGGTCTACCTAGTTAGGGGCAATGCTATGAGTCATCATCATCATCATTTCAGCCGAAGGACGTCCACTGCTGGACAAAGGGCCACCCCCTATGCTATGAGTAATTAAGTTTTAAATATACCATACTAGAAAACTCGAAAGACGTTTGTCTTGTCTGAAACGACTGAATTATTTCAATCTACGGAGTAGAATCATTTGAAAGAAAAGGGCTCGTTTGGGGGCGTCTCCAGGCGACCATTGTCGTAAGGCAAGGCAAACAAATTGGTGGGCACCCTGAACTACCTCGCCTCTCGCAGTATAGGATACATTACCAATTAGATAGATAGTCCAATAAAATTGACTTTCAATAAGTGATATCTTGTATTCTATATTGAATAAATAATTTTTGGCTTTTGAATAAAAAACACCATAAATTGGTCGGGGATCAGATTAAGGGATCGGTCCGGAATAACTCAACCTTAACGTTAGTTTACGTTCAACTTTCTTAATTTTTCTTTCTTAAAAACATTCTCCTGAACTGACAATACAACTAAATACAGCTGTTCATGCGTTATTTCGTGACCAAGGAAAATAGGGTTTCACATACATGTATTTGAATGTATGGTACTATCTTGCGCACTAGTAATGATGAAATAAGTCCGTGTCATCGCATCGACCGGCGTAATTAATCGCACACACAGCGCACACAATGATTGATGTCAGTTAATTGCGATTGATTGATGCGAGCGAACACTATAAACTATTCGCTGAGTCTAACCGCATCAAAACTCGATGCATAATTTTAAAGATTTAAGCATACATAGAGACAGACGCGATAGCGACTTTGTTTTATACTAAGTATGTATTGATTAATGATTTGATATACTATAGTAGAAATATATTGATAGCGGTATACTATATGATCAAACGAACTTCTCAAGTGAAGTTCGATCAATATTATATGAGTGGTTTCATTTGAAGATATAAATCATTTCACTAGGTAGTCCTTTCACCTACAAGGCAACATTCGCACGTTCTTACAAATAACTATTAGTCGATCGATTTAATCGATATCGATTACTCGATTAATTTGAAATTTACCCATGCTCCCATCCCTACCACTCTACGCGCCCATCACTAGCAGCGTCCGCCAAGCCTGTCATTCTTTTTAGAGATAGATTTCTGGCATAAATTACGTCGTTTATTGACTTTTTTGACAAAACTCGGGATTTGGGTAGGGAGGGTGATTTATATCTTCAAATGAAACCACTCATATAATATTGATCGAACTTCACTTGAGAAGTTCGTTTGATCATATATTATATTTCGTGGTTTCATTTTCGATATAAATCATTTCACTAGGTAGATGTTTAGAGACATTGTTTTGTCTATATTTTTTCATGATAATGAAACAATATTAATTAAAAAGATGTAATTTTTGCTAGTTTTATTTAAACTCTTAGTATAGGTACCTACAAACCTTATTAAATAATTACTCATCTTATAAGTTAAAAACACTATATTTTAACATATAAAAGTAATCATTATAGTTAGTTTAAAGAGTACTTCAAATTTTAACATTGCGTAGTTACTTAGGTAAGTACTTGGTAGGTAGGTACTCAGCTACATTAATTTATAACATACTAATATACTTATTGTATATTTTTTGATGAACTAATTTGGTCAGAGATTTGATAAAAAATTGATAATCAATCATCATAGGTCATTGATAAATTTAGCAAACTTGTTAGAGGTAGAGGTCCAGGCGGCCGTCTTTTGATCTGATCAAGATTGACGCCGGTAGCATGAGCAGCCGATGTGGCGGCGGCGTGTCGCGTGCTGCTGTGTGTGCCGTACTCCGCAAGGATCTGCCTGATCCACATGCTTATTGACTATGCTGTTGTGTTCCTGTGAGGACGTTACGCTTCACAGTTGTTAAGAGGTGATTGGCTTATTTAGGTCTGATTTATTTAGTTAAGGTTATATAACCGTCTTATATATAGACGGATTCACCGTAAGATAAAGTAAAACTAACAATGGTTGATAGCTTTTGATTGCATTTAGCGTCTATAGTTTTGATAAAATTTACATTGACTTTAAGATTCTAATGCCATTGCTATTTTTATTTATAATAATCTGTTATTTAGAGAAAGACTTTCAACCATGTGTGCTGTAGGCTGTAGATAATGTTAGTAAAGCTACTTTTGTCTAGGATAAGTTCATTCTTGTTTGGTATAAATTTTTAGAGATTTTTGAGAACCAATTGTGGATACTTACCAAGTACCTGTGTACTTTGGTGGATTGGGTATTAGTTTATAACACCTTTAAGGAAGGTGCTGATGCAATCATCCGAAGAAATATTTCTGCCTAAAAGCAGAGATAAAGCGGTGGCTCTTATGATGATGCCCTGTGAATCCTGTGATGCGTCTTTTTCGAAGACATCGGAGGGAAAAGTAATTACACTAAAAACAGAACATTCGAAAGAATCTAATTTAATCATAGTATTGAAAAACATTATATTGATATTGTTGAATAGTAATATTAGAAAGTGAGGCTAGTATAAGATGCTGATGAGATGCTGTTGAGGGGATAATGAGACCTGGCATTGCCTGCTCGAGCATACTGCGGCACTCAGGGTAAGCGTGAGTAGGAGAGGGTGACGGTCCCTGTTAGTAGACAACATAGGTTTTCGTCACGCCCTCAAGTGATTATTACGAAATAACTATATCAATCAATGGAGGATAACAGGCAGGTATAGAAGTACTAGAAGGGAATACTAGAATACTGGTCGTTTCGTCCTCAGTAATTTTTTGTAGGCCGTTAAGAAAAACGGAAAATGAAGGATCGGCATAGAAAAAATATGCATGCCCCCTTTGTAGCATCTGGGTCTTGTTTCAAAGAAAAGTATTTCTTAAGTTTTGCGCTAGACTGTTTGAAAAGCATCTTTAAATTAAATCTTCGATCTGCCTCTAAATTATATTTCGTGTAATATAGGATGCTAAATGCTAATAGCTAGATTTTTAGCTAGCTTCTCGAACCAAGGCCAAATATATCTGGTAAGTTAATTGAAATTAGGAAATTGTATGCAACTTCGTGTGGTAATGTAGCTGATAGCTAATATGTTATCTACCCAAAACAAAAATTAACAATTTTTTTTTTAAATTTCGGGGCATCTAAGGCTTAGTATATTGCTAATAATACGACATATAATTACTATAGTAAGTTTGAGTTACGACTTTACGACTCGAGTCCGTGTTAACTTATGACTCATATTTTTGTGTTTAATGAAATTTTAAGAGCTTTTAATATTATTATCTCATTAATTCAGGTCCTGTAAAATAATTATCATAGTATTCTCTGAATAGAAGGTAGGTAGAAGGTACCTGTACCTTTGCCTTTCAAGTATTTTTGGATTCAACCAGCCTTTTGTAATGCTGCGCTAGCGAACATTAGGATGCCAATCATTTGTGAAAATTTTCTGATTGTAACTGGTGGTAGTTGAGAACACTTCAGAACCAATTCTATTATTTTATTACGTTTATGGCTTGTAAGTGATAAAGTCATATTTAAGTCATCTACTTAAATCCTGAAAATTTGTAATTATTTTGTGGCTATAAGCTACTATTTTCATAGTTTATAAAAAAGCCCAAGCACTCGAGTGATTTGAGTGAAAACCTAACTTAATTTAAATATTCCATGTAACTACGGTCTATGTAAAGGATATCGTCACATACAAAAAATTACCAATTTTTGACCAAATGAACGCAAGTGACCTACGACCCCTTCTTTAATCTTAGTAAAAGTTCTAGGCGCTATCGTGAGCCAATAAGATAAGGCATTGAGTTGAAATCATAGGTGGGTAACAAGATTCTGTGTGTTCACATCTTTAAACAGGAAACGTAGGTAAGTATTTACGCTAGTTTTAAGCGACAGAAATAAAAAGTTACGAGACATTTTAGGTCAATAGATGCCATGTAATAATAGCTTGCATGCTGTTCTGCCATTTCGAAATGAAGTTTAGTTACTTACAAATTTATTTAACAGTTTTAGGTTAAAATTAAATCTCTTACCTCCATTTGAATTGGTGTCAAAAAGGTTTTAGATACGAGTTCTAGCAAATTATTAGTTGCGATTGACATTTCTTGTTGTTACTGTGCTAACCATGTTACAACAGGAACCTATTATTGCTCAAGTGGAAAATTAGAAAAAGATTTAATTATACTGTTACAAATCCAATTAAGGATACCTTTATTGTTTGTGATATACAACCAACACATTTTAAAAATATTGTACTGAATTCTGCCAGAATGGTGGCTGAGCACGTGGCCTGATTTGGGTCGTTCTCTAAACGTGCGACTGCGTCGGTATATGGGTCGTTGTAATTTGGAGCTTGACGAGTGGTATCTTCGTACTCTGGCCCTGGCACGCCCCCCCTTGTTTTTCGCAAAGCGAGGAGGGCCTGAGTTTTCCTGAAACTGCGGCCAAGCTGTGCCCGTGGAGCTCGTAGAGGCGGCTGTGTTGTGTAAGCAACAGTATTTCTGGGAAGACTACTGTCTTCCTGATTTGAAGGCATTGCTGTTCAATTTTGAAGCTTTATTTAATTTTCTCTAAAATTTGGCACCGAACAGTGCTTCATCTCGTTTACTGTACTGAAAGACATTCAAAAACGTCTTGGTCAGAACTGGTGCAGTCTTTTAAATGCGAGCTTGTGTCTCCGAGCTATAAAGGTCGCATGAACTACGGGAGCCCTCGCTTAGAATCTTGATTGCCTCTATTTTATATCTTGAGTTAGGAGAATGGCCATGGCCCTACTCCCCGATGTGATGTGAAGTCAGTCCAAGTTGAGATGAGAGTATTTTAGTATTTAGCTTTGAGGCTTGAACCAATATGTAGTTGCTAGGTATAGTATATTGCTGAAGGATTTTTTCCTTGACTTCTCTAGCCATTTGAGAGAGATTATCGTAGATTCAATCACACAACTTTAGTTCATCATCCAGGGCTTCGCCCAGGGTTAATAAAATTTATGGGTCCAGTTCCGGAAATTTAAACTTTGCCTCAGGGTCCGAGTTCAATTGGTTGTTGTAACCGTTACCAGTTCCAATAAGGAAGTTATTGCTGGTGCTTGGACCTGTTTTTGGTGACGGTATTGAAAGTGGTCACTGTTGATGCAGTGGTGGCAATTGGCACTTGGTATGTCGCCATCATGATTTTTGGTGATTCAGTCTCATTTAGACCTGATCATGGGTTGTAGGGAATAGTTTCGGCTAGAAATATATCCTCATATTCGAATGATATTTGCTCTGGGCACATTCACATTGTAAAGGCGTTTCGCCTACTGGAATAAGAAGAAAAAAGAAAATTATGCTTTTTATATTTTTATACTTGCATGAAAAATAATTATTATTATTTTTGCATTTTGCCGCGTTCCTATTGGAATCTATGGCAGTATGGTAGCCTGGTTCATATTTGAATCTCTGGCTTTGCAAAAAAATTTATTTTAATGATAAAAACTGATGTACAGTTTTAAATTTTGCCGCGTTCCTATTGGAATCTATGGCAGTATGGCAGCCTGGTTCTTGTTCGAATCTATGGCTTTGCAAAAATATTTCTTTTACACTTTTTAAATGTAAGTTTATGCAGAATTTCAATTCGAAATTTCTGTCTAAAAAATTTTTTTTTTTTTTTTTGAAGGTAGGTAAGCAGATGAACTTACCGTAACATAAGACATTGTCTCTCGATTTATAGTATGAGGATAATGAAATCCATCAAAGTTTAAGTAACTCACTTAATTTTTTGTTAAAATATTCGGTATCTTGAAAAATTAATTTTTTGCGAACAAGATCCGAACGCGTGCTTTCGTTGCCTCGCACGGAAAAAGAATGACAGGCTTGGCGGACGCTGCTAGTGATGGGCGCGTAGAGTGGTAGGGATGGGAGCATGGGTAAATTTCAAATTAATCGAGTAATCGATATCGATTAAATCGATCGACTAATAGTTATTTGTAAGAACGTGCGAATGTTGCCTTGTAGGTGAAAGGACTACCTAGTGAAATGATTTATATCGAAAATGAAACCACGAAATATAAATAACATTGAAATCGGTTACATAAACCGATACATAATTAATCATTTTATTAATCATGCTATATTATGTAAAAACAAACTATAAAGCTTTAAATAATGTAGGAAGGTACACCTTCATAATCATTTTTAATGTATCACTTTTATAATTAAGGTAAGTATGAACATTTATAATGTTAACACAATTTAGTTCTAAAAGTGTTAACATTTCCGTAACTGACTGTACCTAAAAAAAGGTTTTCTTTTACAAGATATTTTTATACAAATAGAACGAATATTCTTATTGCGATATAAAAATTTTAATTTTGTGAAAAAGGATTGAAACAAAAGCCTCAAACAAATTGAAATCCCCAGAGGTAACATTGAAAAGTTCCTGTTCGCGCTGCCAAAAGATATTATTTATTATTTGCGATATCATTAGTGGAGTGCTTAGTATGGGAGCTTCGTTTATCTAGTCAAATTTATGATAACAGTGCCGCCTCAAAATGTAACCTTGGGTCTCCTTCAAAAGGTACTTCAGTGAGATACTCCGAGACGAAGATATCCTTACATCAAGATATCCTAGAACCTCAAATACCTTAAAAACCTCAGGTATTGATCAGATGCATAAAGATTAGGATTAAACAGAATTGATCATGTGATATGCTATTGATTTTCATGGCAGAGTTTCGCTTTATGTATGATTTAAGTTAATGCATAAAAAAGAGCCCATGAAGAGAGAAGTCAAGATACAAACTTAAGCACAGTATAATAAATAGTAATATACGAGACGAAGTATAACATCAAGATATCGTAGAACCACAAATACCTTAAAAACCTCCGGGATTGATCAGAAGCGTGAGGATTAGGATTAAACAGAATTGATCTGAATGATGTTATTGATTATCATGGCAGAGTTTCCTAAAAAAGAAATGCCTAAAAAAGAGCCTATGAAGAGAGAAAAGGTTCTACGCAAAGTTAAAGAAAAAATCATCAACATAATATATAGTATCAAATCAATACATAGTATAAAACAAAGTCGCTTCCCGCTTCTGTCCCTATGTATGCTTATATCTTTAAAACTATACAACAGATTTTAATGAGGGTTTTGTTAAAATATAGAGTGATTCAAGAGGAAGGTTTATATGTATAATACATGCACTATATAGTAATAGGTAACGCGGTACGAAGTTCGCCGGGTCGACAAGTATGTAATAAAAAGCTCTATTGTCTCCCGCACTGGGCATCGCCAGCTCAATTTGGTCGTCTGCCAGGATTGCGTCGTGAGTCAGGTGCTGGAGCGCGGAGTAACTCGTTAATATGACGATGTTTGCATTTTTCCGGGTCCCATTTAATATTCTGAGAAGTGTTCTTGTCTTTGTGTTTATTAGTTTCTACAGAAAGAACGACAAAGAGCAGTTTTTTTCGAATTTGAATTTGCCATTCCACCGCCTCCGTGGCTCAGTTGGCTGTGATCGTGACTGTGTCTTTAGGTATTTTGTTGGTCTTTGTTTTCGTATTTGTACTATGATGTGCCTCGGTCTCCCCAGATACAGGATCTACCTAGACAAGCTCTAAAAGCGTCAATATTAATTTCCTAAGAGGGCAAGGATAATTAGACTTCGCAACTATAATGGACCATAATTAGTTCTATAAATTTAAAATGTAATTAACAGTTACCACAGAAAGTGTTAGTTGCCTAGTTTTACTTAATTGAAGTTTACACGAAGAAGCCTAGGGCGTAACCATTAGTTAAAGTGTTAGTGTAAATAGGTCGGGTGACAAATTAGCTAAATTGAGGGGCAGGACTGCAGGACTAACCCAGTTTTTAATGTATCCACCGCAAATTATACACAGTATTTATAGCAGTTTCTGTGAAGCTAGCTTTGGAACAGACACGCTACTAATTTATCAACCAACGTTGATTGATCAAAAACTTAGTAAGGCAGAAACTGACCAACTGGAGGAAAGGTGGCAAAGAGTCGTTTTAAGAGGACAAGCTGCTGGCCGGGTAATAAAAAGTTGAAGAAGATGAATATGAATAAGTTATTTGGGTAAAATTCTAGAAAGTTAAGTAAACTGAGAAGTAGTCAGTGACATGACAGCAAGCACAAGTCTGTAAGCATAAATTACTAGTTAAAACTCCCAAGATAAATACATCAGATATGAACGGAGCGAGGCACCCGGAAGAAAATTAACACGAATTTGCATCACAACATTCGCAAACGACGACGGTTTCAGTGCGCTTTGTGTGGCCGCGTTTTTGCAAATTCAAGAGAAAAAATATGTTTTCGATTCGGCTTTTTGTTTAGATACATGTTACCTTTATAGCTAGGGCACGTTAAGTCACAAGTGTCTCGGTAAAGCAACTAGAATTAACCACCAATTACAGCCGCTATGGCTGACATGGTGGCAGAGCTCGGGCGACTCGCACGGCTAGAACGCGGCTACATTTTTTTTGGTATTTCGCCGATGCTATACGAAAACTTATCCGCTGACTCGTGAAGCTCGTAGCTCAAGTAGAACTTTATTTTATTCGACATTTATTTTTTCAAAGATATTTGTCAGATTAGTAATATATGTATGTTTTTTAATCTGTTCAGTAGTTTGGCTAAAAAAATCAAAACTTTACTTAAATCAGCTACTGCTTGGGTGCAGGGTCTACCCAGTAACAAAACAAATCCTAATAACATTAACATAGTTTTTTTTGGGTCATGTGCCTTGTCTCAGCAACCAAGCAACCAAGTCGCTCTCATGTGCAAAGAAAAATACCGGTGTTCGTATATGTTCAAAAATATTGTTTCTCGCCATATTATTTGCCTTTTGCGAGTAAACACGTCGTCCTTAAAACAAACGAGACGTAATTATAGCCTTTAGGGTGTGGGAAAGGAATAATGCACGCAAATAAGATGATAATTTTCTTCTGTATAAGTACATAGCTGGAACAGCATGTGCCAAGTAAACTACTTTCAAGCTTTTAAAACGAAAATGTTAAGGAATGCTGATATCGTTTTTTTTTTAATATATGTAATTAATGTTAAAAATAAAACCCATTTTTACCTTGTTAAATTGGCCCATCTGTTCAAGAGTCACCACCAGCCCTGAACCTCAGTAAAATGCCATGTTTTCGGAGCCCGCTCATATGCTCGTATGCATGCAATATGCTAAACCATATATTATTTTCAGAGTGACCACTCTTTGCTTAACCTTTTCGGCGCCGCGAGAAATAAACGAAGGTTGCTCCCCCACGCCGAGGCATTTTACCTTCAAAAACATTAGTGATTGCAAAATTCAATCGACACACAAAGTCAATCAATTTTTTTATGTGAGATAAAATAATCAATGAAGTGATTAATATGCGAAAAGCTAAACATTTTCCCGTTTTTTTAACTTTTGTAATGCTAGAGACCCAATTAGAATTTGCTTTTATGGAGTTTTGTCTGATTACTTTCAACTGAATTATAAACCAAACTAAAGCGGTGGCACGTCACTAACTACTTCATATCAAGTACTCGGCGCTGGAGAGACACAAAAACTGCGAAGTTCGATCTCGTTAAAGGGTTGGTAATCACAGAGTCGATAGTTTTTTTGTACCATATTTTTTAATCTTATATTTAATCGTATTTAAATCTTTAAAATTATGCAACGGATTTGGATGCGGTTTTTTTTAATAGATAGAGTGATTCAAGAGGAAGGTTTATAAGTTTAATACGTGCACAAGATAGTTATAGGTTAGGCGGTGCGAAGTTCGCCGGGTGGACTAGTTTTTAATAAAACGATTTATGTACCAATCAAAATAATCTCACTCAAGTAACTTAATAATTTTAAGTTCATGAGTCACATGTGATGTAATGCATTTCTCGTTACAGTTTAAGGCACCATTTTTGTCATGAGCGTGGCTGGATATTTCATTGAATCATACCTGAACAACGGGCATGGAAACACACGTCAATGTATACTCCAAAAGCTATAGTTGTTAGTAAAAAAACGTATAGTAGTATTGTAAAGCTTATAATTTGAAAAAACCAATAGACGTTAAGCTTTATTAAATTGAGTTGTATTGGGAGTCCCAATAAATAAAATAGCAAATAGGGCTTGGACACCGGTTTTCGCAAATATTTGGCAAATGGGACATGGAAGTTGTTGGGTAAATTTGTCTAACACTCGTAACAACAAAAACTTTTTATCAAAAAATTAAACCGCCGAAAAAACTGAAAAGCATTAAATAATAGGGAAACATTTTCTATTAGGCCTTAATTTACTCACTTCTTAAAGTAATTTTGGATTACCTAGAAATTTTAAGTCGGCGCCACACCACACAAGCAAATTCATTATTTACGTAAAGCGGATGCGCAGCGGCACACGTTTTTCGGCTATTTCTTTGAATTTCAGGTAATTTAGTTATCTTTATTCGTTGATTCTGTGGCACCGACTCAAAATTTCTTGGTAATCCAAAATTACTTTAAGAAGTGAGTAAATTAAGGCCTTATAGAAAATGTTTCCCTATTATTTATTGCTTTTCAGTTTTTTCGGCGGTTTAATTTTTTGATAAAAAGTTTTTATTTTTTGCTTTTCAGTTTTTTTTTGGCTAACTATTTTTGACCCTAGCTAATCACCCTTCACAGGGTGGTCGCCCCCCTTAAGGTGGCCACACAACCTGGTGAAGGTTGAGGGACTAACAGGATGAGGTTCGATCACGACCGGTCGGTGAGGCAATTTTTGAGGGAGGCCTATGTCCAGCAGTGGACGTCTATCGGCTGAGATTATGATTATTAACATTCATATAAAAAAGACTCATAATTATACCTAGCAGTTTTCATGTAAATCACAACACGGCATTATAAAGAACTATGTAAAATCAAATGTTGTTTTAATTTTGAGGACATAACTAAGATTTAAATTAAAAATTACAAATAATTGTAAAATACTATAAAGTCTCTTTTTACAACCTCTACACTTCATCAAAGAGATTTTTTAATTTCCTGAAGTAAGTATCTCATTTACATGACAACGTAAACAAATATATGTTGTAGAGTTTTTTTTAATGTACTTTTAACTAGTTCAAAAAAAAAAAAATCAAATTATGAGCTAAGGTCCTAATGGTTCTCTGCAAATCTGTATTCCAGTAGTAGAAGCCGTGGGAAAGAATAATTTTTAAGGTAAACAAAGTCATAAATCACATTTTTGTAAAGGGTTTTTTGCAGAGTATTCTTACCTGGAATCGACGCTTTTGTTTTAGCATGAACGCTTAGGCGGGGTACCTGCCTATCCAACATGCCTTACACACGAAGACAACATAATGCGGCAACTATTTGTCTCTGAGCACTGGTACCTAAAGCTTGAGCAAACAAATCAAACCCATTTATGGAATTAATTGCCATTTTTTTTTTTTAAGTTATGCTGGGTATTTCTTACTGAGTACTAACTATACATAAGAATTTTGGTGTATTTATGAAAAAAGTTACTTTGTGAATACCGTTTAATGTGTTGAAAGCTTTTTTTAAAAAGACGTGATTTTGTTCTATAGGCAAATATTCAATTCTATGGTGTCTATTTAAGCGTTTACCCAGCTATGTATGGATGTTTGTAAAAAATCTGTGATGACCATTTGTAGATCTAAGTGTACACGTTTCGAAGTAAACGTAGTATTAGTAGGTAGGTACCTTTACGACCAAATCCAAACTGACTTAATTCAATTCAACAGTATTTAATTAGTTTTTAATTAAAACCATTGGAAAATGCGCAGCGCAATTAATCTGTAGATGTACTTTCACTAATTTTTACGCTGAGCGTACCAACAGTCTAGACACAATGTACCAAAAAGTCCACTCTTTAGCACAGCACTAAAAAACTTGTCTTGCTTGTGTGACGTCACAGCAGCACTTCACCTCAAGTGCTTGGCGTACGATATATATCAAACAACTGATGAACGGGTTGCTTCGCTAGAGCCGCCCGCCTGCCTTATTAATTGTTGTCGACATTTTCAATGGCCAGGATTTGTTATGTCTACAATGGAGGAATCAATAGTAAATTCTAATAGAAATTATATTATTCTAGTCCGCACTATGCGTACACGTTATGAGATGGTTGAAAAAGTGTATAGTTATAATAATTTAAAAAATATATTTGTTAGGAATCATAGAAAATTCCGAGTAATGTCACAACACTAGACCACTTCCAGTAAAGTACTTGGCGTGGGAGAGCACACTATTTTTCATTTGAAAGTTTCTTAAAGTTTATCGTCTTATTATTTTAAGTTTATTAACTTTTCACAACATCTGTTAATATGAATTCGTTCACAGAAGCTTCAAGAACAGTATCCAATTGGATTTTTCTCTTTAGAACATATAGTTGGGTCATAAAATGTAAAAATGTAAGCTACTTCCAGAGAAGTGCTTGGCGTGGTGAGAGAACTTTGTGACTACTTCATATCAAGTGGTTGGCGGTTAAAAGGTTAAGTTTATTTCACATTTAACCAATTTTTATTTGGAAGACAATTTTTCTCCACGTTTCAGAAAATGATTTTATGCTTAGCATATTATACTTTAGCTAGCTTTGACAATTCCAAGCCATGTTTCTTGTTGAAATGAACACAACAATGCTCGCATAGTAAAAGCCGTAGTTTAGTGAGTAAGCGATGTGAATATAGCTTTCTAAACTTTATTACTTCTCGGATCCAATTCTCAACGCACCATAAATACTTTTATGGCCGTCTACAACTACTTACTTCTAAATTTAGACAGACAAGACACCCATGGGGGTTGCATAGGGAAGTAACTATTTAAAGGTAACATTGTGCTCATCATACAAACACGTCTCTAAACTCGCAAAGAATACAATAGAATACACTTTATTGCAAACAAAAAGATACAAGACCGGTCAAAGTGTCAATCTGTTCTTTAAGGGATACCTAATGTACATCCATCAATGGATATATTTCGGCTGAGATGATGAAGCAGCAGTTGGTCATGAATAATAAGATTACCCAAAATAACTGAATCAATGGCAAAGAAAAAACATTCTGTCTCTTGAAAGAACTTCCACCCACGCGAAATACGAGACGCGAGTTCATTTGTAAATCTCATGGACTCTTTCATAATTTTAAACACTAAAAAATGCTTTTTACCTTTAAAAGTTCGCTTCCCACGAATGTGTTTATTTTTAAACGTGAACCAAATTTGGTTGAAGTGAAACAGGTAAGTGAAAAAATAAGGTTCAAGTTTTGAAACAAATTTTTTGACTTACACGTTCAAGTCATAAGTTATTTGATTAACCTAAAAGATATTTTTACATATGTGTAGAATTTATTTAAAAAAAAAAAGAGCAAATTTTGCGTCGCCAAATTTTGTGCGAGTTCGATTTCCGGCGTGATGGTTGAAGATTGTAATGTATGTAATCGAATTTTGTATTCACCTCGATGCGACTAGTCCCTAAGAGTTCTGTGGCTGTGACCGAACTTTCATGTGAGTAATAGTTCCACAGTTGCAAATACAAATTATATTTTTGTATGGGGAAAGATTATCTCCCTCTCAGTCAAATCGGTAGGTGTGTCTAAAAATTCAGCGTGTGTGAGTCATACAGAAAGTGGAACGATTAAAGTGTAAACCAACACAACACTAGCGGTTTCGCTTTCATTTGCGCTATTTTGGCAACCGCTTAGCGGTAGTGAAACAATATAATATTAAAAGCATTATTTCAAACTATTGAGTTACAAAAGGTGAATAAATTATAGCCAGCGTAGCATGATGGACCATTTGTCGAATCTTTCTGTCACTTTTGACCACTTTTGACATTTAAACAATGGAAAGGAGCGGGAAAATGTATGGAGATGATCGACAAAAGTGACAAGATACGACATATACAACAAATATTCCGTCATGCTACCACCGCTGATGAGTTATAATCAGAAATTAATTAAAATTGTTTCAGATTAAATTAAAAACCACCATGGCAAAAATATTTTGTCAAAATAACGAATTTTTATTAAGCTGAAAAAATTATAAATTAAAGTCCGACTAGTTAACGGGCTATAAAGTGATTTTAACGAACTCTTAATGACTGAATTAATTCTTCACAATTCCTAGAGTATTTCAGTAGACGATTCGTTGTTTGATGTTATAGTTTCTGGAGACAACTCAGTTTTGGGTCATCTAGAATTAGATTTATAAACGAATAGTCTACTCTACTTTATCCAACGTGTCTATCTTTAGATCTATAAATGTACTTATACAGATTCTATAGCAGTGTGGTAAACACGAAAATGCTTTATTATTAGATGATTTCATTACAACGGATATGTTCATTCTTTTTATGAAGTGGGTTTTAAAACATATATTATTATTTTAATGATTTGATTTCAAAAGACTTTCATCTCTGGCTAGATGCTGGCTAGTTTCCAAAGCTCCAAGTATTTCTGTGAAGCACTAAAAAAAAGAAACCTGTACCACAACACCGTACCGTATGTACCCATATGGATAGAGTTCCCTAGTTAGCATGTAGATAAATATACGGACACTTTTATGGCAGCTTGTTTTATGTTTCTTTCTTTTATTGATTTCCGTTTTTGAAAGTTTCCTTTGATCGTGCTCTATAAATATACATAGTTTAATTAATTTATATCTTTATTCTAATAGTAAATTAATTATATACAACGATCGTAATTTGGTATAGTGAATTTTAATTGATACGAATTTTTAGGAAGCTTAACTTAAAATGTACGCACGGCCTTTCAAAATTCAAAATTAATTCCGGCCTGTCGTTCCATTCCATCCCTTTTGACATTTTGATGTCAAGAAAAAAACTGTCGTTTTATATTTTCTTTTCTACAAATAGAGAGTGGACGGTTTTAAAACGCCTCATAAAACGTGGCCGTTTTTGTCGTCCAATTTCAGGCAGTTTTGTTTTTTTTTTTCGTTCTGAAAAAAGTAGGTTTAATAACGATGCTGAAAGTCAATGAAATTGCATATTTTAGATGCACTTAGGTCTTACTGAAGAATCATCTTATAAGATGTAACCATTTATAAAAATATGAGCGAGTAGGAGTAGGAGGTACCTAAATCATCTTTTGTTAAGACCATTTGGTTGTCATTTTGTCATTAGATACCTATAGGACGGCGAGTAATGTATAATTATTTACTCGCAGTAGACAGTATAATATTGCAAAGACTTAATTTCAGCGTAATTTAACCCCATGGAATGTATGATTAGATGTACGCATTGTTCGTAAATTGATACTAAACCCACCGCGTTATTGTCAGCGCACATGAGAGCTGGTACAACAACTTCACCATTTCAGTTATATATAAAACTAGAGGCTGCCCCGCGGGTTTTCCCGCGCAGATTTCTCATAAACACAAAAATCCCGTTTTTTCCTGTTCCCGTGGGTAATTCGGGAAATCCTTTCTTAGTGCTCACCTACATTCCCCAAGGAACCCACGTGCCAATTTTCAGCTTTCTACGCCCAGTAGTTTCGGCTCTGCGTTGTCTGTCAGTCAGTCAGTCAGTCAGTCAGTCAGTCAGTCAGTCAGTCAGTCAGTCAGTCAGTCAGTCAGTCAGTCAGTCAGTCAGTCAGTCAGTCAGTCAGTCAGTCAGTCAGTCAGTCAGTAACGGAAAAGTTTTATATATATTGATATACAATATAATTTGTTTGAAAAATTCATGTGTTATAATTTGGGTCTTTGATAAATTTTGGCAAGAAATCCTTTTTACTATCAGTTGTTCCTTACTTTTAAAGATCGTGAGCGCTGGTAGGAAATTAATTAGACTATTAAATAATAATTATTGTTCACTTGTCTTTATTACGTAAGTACAAGGTTGGTCTACAGAACGCGGGTTACCCCTTCACTTATTAAACGTTTAGCTGCATGTACAATTTTACTTTGTTTTATTAATCAAAAGTATCATTACTTGATAGGTTATAAGTTATATGAGCATAGGTTGTCATGCTGAAAATACCTAATAAGTATTATACAGTATGCAAGGCTTATGTCCAGCAGTGGACGTCCTACGGCTGAAATGATGATGATGATGATTATACAGTACTCTTAGTATTATTATATTTATATCCACAAATTCACCAAAACAACAAGATATTAAAGGTTATTTTGTTTATACAAAGGAAAAAAGGCGCCTTAACAAAAACTTGATGCCGCGAAAATTTCGTAGAAACTCCGCCAAACTGTCAAAATGACAAATGAGCTACGTTTTATTCACGTTTTAATTTGATTCCCACGTTTTTTTTTTCGACTTTAATTTGTTTTGTTCTGAAAAAAAAAAATTGGTAAACATGTACACACATACCTAAGTTGTCAGTTAAATTAAATCCTCCTAGAGCATACTTAAATACTGTCATAATTTTATATGAATTTATTCTCTGTCATGTACTAAGTACTGAATGTTTTTAAACATAAAAAAAATATTATAAGCACAACAGCATTGGTGGGATGTTGTGAAGGAAATCTTCACGAATGAAATAATTTATGTAGATTATAAGCCTCTACCAAAAATAAATTCGTGACTAAGCTTAGTTCACTAGATACAAACGCTTTAATCCCAACAAAAAAAATAACTAATTACGATTCATAAACACCCACTGGCAGGCACACAGACAACACATAAAAAAAAACTTTGAACTTTTTCGTCGATCGTTTTTCGAGTTTGAAAATCGAATCGCAGGCGCGCGCGCCGCGTAGCTGGCGTTCGGAGACTGGCCGGAGACACTGCCTTTACAATCTTGGCATATGCAACGTTTTGTCTCTCACTAAATTGAAGTTAAGAAGCAGGACAAAACATGGGAAAGTCGGTTAATTGATGTCGTGATTCGCGGGGGTGTGTTTCGCAATCTGAACTGCAGTCAAGGACACGTTGAACTATGACGAAAACGAAAGATATTCACTTAAATCTTACAAGCTTTTGTCTGCGGCTTCGAGCGCTTGAACTTTACAAGATTTCATATAAGGCAGAGATAAAAAGAAAATGCATCATGCAAAATTTTCAACCAACGCTTTATATTGGATGTGGCTCTAGCTCTACCAACTCTACCATCGAACAAAATTGCATAATTCCAAGTTTTATATTAATCACCATGAAACGTCAAAAAATCATCAATTTTATCTTTACCACCAAATTCGCCAAACCCATCTTGAAATGTAGATCAATCAAACATCATTAACACATATTAAAGCAACAAACCAACATGTAAACCCAAGTATTTATGCTATGATATGAGCTGTTACCAAGTTTTAAATGCCTCAGCTCACTCCCGTAGGCGAGGCTTGGTTATTTTCGTTCCAAACATCCAGTTACCAAAGCTATTTCAGATGTTGGTAATGTTGGTATAAGCTTTCACTTAAACATGCGTGTGTCCGAGCTTTTAATGCTTTTGTAGAAAGCCCAATGTTGTCATAAAATTGTCATAATGTTCGCCAGATTTGACAGAACCTACCGCGTGCGTAATCATCATTATTTTTTAGTAGCAAGTGTAATGTGGGTTTGTAGAGGGTTTCAAGTTTTTTTTAATAAAACACGAACGAAAATAAAAAAACATTTATATCTGTCGTAGCCAGATTTAATAATTAGTTTTTTTGCAAAAAAAAAAAAACTAGGGATTTTGCGAAAACTCGGTTAATTTGATATAAGGAATACCTTTTTTTTTCAATCATCCTGAAAAAAGCAGTTTTTTCTAATCTTCCTACGACATATCTAAGTAAGTAGTTTAATTAAATAAATAAATACTTAACAAAATCAATATTAACACGTTTCTAGATTCGCCGACATAAATCATAAACGCAATGCAATGCGATTGACCTACATATTGAAATGCTAACCGAGGTAAAATGTGAAGGAAGTCGAAGAATTACGTACAAAGCTACATAAAGCACGAACTGTCAGTTTGTCACAATTTTCGTACTTAGAGAATTAAATTTCAAAGAATTAAAAAAAAATCATTGATTTTCTTCTCTTTCGCATAATACTTAATCCTCTTTAAGTGTCATAGTATTTTGTTATGTATTTTTTTTGGGTTGCAAAAAACACTACCTACTGTTCTTAATAGAAAAAAAAACTAATGTTATTTAAAATCTTGGCACAAAAGCTAGAAATTAAAAAGTGGCAGCACCATATGGAAATTTATCGGATTTTCGAAAATTTCCATACAGTGTTTCCATTTTTTAATTTCTAGTTTTTTGTGCCGCACAGTAAAACCATATAACTATGGCGAAATAACCCTAAACTGAAAAAATGTGTCCCTGTCTTGCCGACTCCTAAATGTTTCAGAAACATAAAAAAAAGTTTTGTTGCAACGAGCAAATAACAAATAACCTCAAACATGCTGTTTGGAAAGAGAATGCATTTGAATATAATGAGAGAAATAATCATTTTACAGGTATTCATATTTAATTATTGTCTTCAGTACAAGTTGTTGATTAATAAGCGAACCCGTGTGCAAAAGCCGGTAAATTATAAATAAATAATTAGATATCAACAAGGAAGAGCCCAGCTCGGAGTGATCGTGTCACGCGACGGCCTTGACAGACCGACAGACAAAACAATCCGGTGCTCGAGTGTGTAATATTGTGTATACACGGTGTTAAAAGACTGATCAGCGTTTGGTTTGTTCTTCTTCACACTAAATACAGTGTGAAACGCAGAACAAACCTCAGTTCTAAACTTCTAAATTAAAATGGTTGGTATAAGTTAAGGTTTTTTGTACATAAAAAATCTACATTTTTGTAAAAAGGGCTTACTTATTAGGCGTTGTGAGAGGTGAAATCGGATATTTAGTTCCAGATTCAAACTCAATAACAAAGAAAGTTACAAATTTCATGGCTATAGTATTTTATCGTTTAATAAGCAGAACTAGTTCCACGCTCTTGAAAAAATACAATGTTCTCTTAAATACCTACCTTTAAATAAAAAGGCTCAATTTTATAGAGCAATTAAAAGTATTTCTGATGATTACCTCAAGCGTACTCTTAAAGTGTAAAGTAATTTACACCGTATAAAACATACGGAGCTTATGTGAGACAGTGTGACGCACTCCCTGGCATTACCTAATATGGGTAACTAACTTGATGCAGAAAAAATATATAAGTTATCGTACTAGGATTAATTACGAGTAGGAACGAGTACAGAGTAGTAAAAAAGCACAATCCATACTCCATGCCTAATAAATAATATCCTTGTAAGCTTAGGTTTTTTTTACTATGTCATATAAATACACTTTTTTCTTTCATTCCATATAGAATAAAAGGTATAACTTAGTGAGTTAATCAGACTAATATCCTATACTGCGAGAGACCACGTGGTTCGTCACGAACGCAGAAATTTAAAAGTTACAAACTGCATATTGTTAAGACGTCGTTAGGTAAGCAATTTAAGGGTACAAATAAGTTTATAATAAAGGCGTTAGTTGTATGGCAATTTAACAATAAAAAAAAAACAAAACAACAATAACATTGCCTGCAACATGTGTGAGTAAATCGAGCACATTCTTATGCAGCCTGAATATACGTCTATCAGAATGGTTTTAAGTTATTTAAAATGTAATTTTCATGTAAATGCAAGACAACAGTGTTTCGCTATCTTGAAAGTTTGTAGCAACGACTAGTTCCGTGCAGGGCGCGTCAAAACTTGGTCTAACTCAGTTCCTTACTTCGCAATTCTGATTCCTATCTCGGATTTATGAAGTAAGCTGCACTGTGGTTGTACAGTAGGACAATATAACCTACTTATTTAAAAATATATATGCACGTACATATAAATACGTTTTTGATACGGCATTTACCAGGGATTCATGTAGTTGAGTATGGAAAAAATTCAAGTTAAACTATAATTTTCATTAAAAACATTTTTTTTTATTTTTTTTATTTAAGCACCCGTGGCGTTCGCCATATTCAAAATGGGTCGACCCTCCTAGTTGGAGACTGTACTGTACAAGAATTTTGGAGTTGATGTAATTTATACGTAATTGTATTGAAAATTTCTAACTTTGAATAATTAACTTACGTTAATTTGTATTTCTCTTCTCTTCTTCTAGATCTTTTTATAGGTCT
Source organism: Euspilapteryx auroguttella (assembly GCA_951802225.1). Taxonomy (NCBI): domain Eukaryota; kingdom Metazoa; phylum Arthropoda; class Insecta; order Lepidoptera; family Gracillariidae; genus Euspilapteryx; species Euspilapteryx auroguttella. The sequence continues at coordinate 3,888,259 of OX637664.1, read as the reverse complement.
ATAAAAAGATCCTACACAAATTAGTATGAATTAATGCGAAATACATTTAACAACGCTATTATTCAAAAACGTATTCTAATAAATTTTGAATACAACATGAATAAAATATATGAAAACAGTGATGTGTTAATAAAAAACTCTATATAAGGAAATTTGATACAATCTTTAGATTAACTATGGCATTAAATGAATAATGCTGTATAACTTATGTCCCTACAAATTATTATGGAAATACGAATGCATAAATACATACGAAGTAAGCATCTTGTTTAGATTTAGTTTAAAGAATATAAAAACCATATGAATAATAAATAAAACGTTATGATTTCATAAGCTTACCATCACGTTTTATTGTTATTAACCTATCACTTTTATTACAATATCATATTGTTGTATTTTTCTGATTATTGTTCGTTTGACTGTACTCTAAGTTTTGTGCGGTGCGGTCGCGCGGCTGTCGCGCGGTCGTCGCCGACAAACCGTAGCTCGTCTGTTTGAGCCCTAAGAGTTACACGTCACCTCTTTTTTTATTTTTACTGGCCATTACGAAATTTTAAATAATTTCCAAAATCAAACTTTTCTTTTTTTTATAAATTAAATTATACGTAACGTTCCCTAAACCCCAATTTTTTAGTTTGATTAATTTCGATCAGGTACAGAGTAGATAGACGATGAAACCAACATCCTATTAGGAATCAAAGTCATCGTTGCAATCAGCCTAGTTAGATCGGGTCTCGGATATGGCGTCACGAGTAGCGACGGAAATGCAATATCCCGCCTGTGCGGTGGTCCCGGGAGGCGCCAATCAATACCGCAGTACTGCTGGTTATAACCTGGTTCTATCATCATACCAAATAGGTACCTATCTTTATCAATATAAGAACCATAAACTACGGATAAGAAGGGAGATTGAGTTTTGGTTCTTTGTTGTATTTGATAAATGAAGTGACATACAACGTTTATAAGGTAAAATGAGTGTGCAAGTAATTTAATAATTTATCCGGTTACTGCGTTCCTATCCAACTTATTACATCTTAAAGTTAAAAAAATATCGATAAATCACTATGAAAATAAAACAGTTAAAGAAATAATGTCTCAAAAGTTTTATTTTAAAATAAATAAATAAAAAAACTGTAAGAAATTAATAAAAAGATAACTTGAAGTAGGTTTTAAAATTAAAATAGCTAAACTCATACATACATAGGCTGAAAATATAATTCTGTAGTCTACACGCAACGTAAGTATGTACTCGGGCACATTATTTCGTTACAAAGCAATGTATTAGTCTGAAAACTATCTCTTTAAGACGCTATATGAGTTTTGAAGGTTTTTTTAATTAAGTAATTCTCCTAATCTATAGGAGGTTAAGATCTGGAATTTCAATATTACCTTTTTGAGGATATAACAAAGTTTTTATAATTGAGAAACACTAGTGGAATCAAAAAACCTCGATACATTATTTCGTCAAAGATAACCTTTCCAAAAAACGGGAATAGCTAGTTCTTCGAAATGACTTAGTTTTTGTTAAAACTACCTAGGAATAATGATAATAAACAAAATTAAATTCTGGTAATTCAGATTTTATTTAAAAGTAATAATTAAAAAGATATTCAATATTTACTACTTTTTCCAATGAAATGTAGTAACCGATGTGGGCGACTGATATATGACTGTCCCTTGCCCTCAGTATGCTATATTAAAGAGATAGACTCTGTTCATTTGCTCGTTCCATTTATTTGTCGTATATCGTCTTAATGTGCTTTTAGCTATATTATACGTTCTATATACTCACTATCTATAAAATTAAATTCCATTACCGACACATAGAGCAAGCAAATTACCCCCCAGCGGCAAACATCGCGTGGGCCGCGGCACGACCGGCACATCCGCACAGACAGACCGTCTCGTCTGCACATTTACTTGTACTTACTAATGTTATTTTACCTATAGTTCCAGAGATAGTCGAGCAACTGTAATGATACTAAAATGGATACTAACCCGCCCGATTAGCTCGAGTTGCTAATACTCTGGAAAACCCCGAATGAACTTGGACCGTTGGGTAAAAATTTTCACCGAGATGGCGAGTCGACCTCGAAAAGTTTCAGGAGAGCTGGTGGGAGGTGGCACTGGATAGAGTGGAGTGGAAGAGAAGCGGGGAGGCCTTTGCCCAGCAGTGGAAAACATAACAGGCTACATTAAAAAAACTATTCGCTCACGCCTGTAATTATCTAACTATAAATTATGATCTCCGATGTAGTTCAGTGATTAATCAGCAATGACATTGTTTCTTTGTATGAAAATTACAGAGACATGTAATACATAACCAAAGATTCTAAACTTATTGTCAATGTTGAAAAGGCGCTTATGTGGTGGCGGCAATCTTTTCAACTCAGAATCTTCACCGCTCCTCGCCAGATATGTGCGCTCGGCCTTTCAATCTTATACGATGCTGAAAACCCATTACATTGCAACAGTAGGAATATAACGTTCAGGCTTATCTATTTACTATGCAGTATAGTATAGTAACTACAACAACAATAAAAAACCTAATCTCCGCCTTTTATTCCCCCGAAGGGCTTGGCACAACATGCACCAGCTCAAGAGCCGGACCCACATTTAGCCGAGTATAGTAACTAAACGAAATAAAAAAGTTGTCTTCAGTCATAAACGCATTTTATAGTTATCTATGCAGTTTTAATAACGACACTGTATATTTCGTTGAACCATGAATTTTATATTCGCAAAATTGAATGTATTGACTGCTCCGTGGCTCAGTTGGCAGTGATGTGGACTGAGTAAGCGTGTGCACCCGGGTTCGATTCCCGGGCGGAGCGAATATTGATATGATGAATATCGATGTTTGTTTCCGGTCTGGGTGTGATGTTTTGTGTGTGTTTCGGGCACCCTAGATACAGGTTCAACCTAGTTAGGGACTCTTTATTATTATTCATTTCTCATAGAAACTCAGTGCGGCGGAGACAATGAAGTTGGACGCGTGGGACGATGGTGAAGCGGCTAGGGATGTGACGGTTAGGACTAGACCTTCTTTTATTTACTGTGTTAGACCAAAAACGTTATAATTGTTTTGCCAAACTATATGACACAGATCGGACTATTTCAAAATATACGAAACAGAAATTTAAGAAAGCAAAATGTTTAATGCTAATCAGCTCAACTCAGCAAACATTTTAAGACCAAAATCAGCTAAATCGGTCCGGCCGTTCTCGAGCTTTAGCGAGACTAACGAACCACACGATTCATTTTGATATATATAGTAGATTAAAAAGAAATCTGTATTACATGACGAACACATTTTCATATAAAAGCTAAGGCCAAATACCAGATATACATCACTAAAAACCACTTATCAGAGATACTAGTCGGTTCACTAAACATCCTCTCCTAGTTATTGTTTACGATGCACTATAACATGTATTAAACAACACTTCAGTAACAGATTGATCTGAGTATGTGTTGTTATGTAAAATATTATAATTTTATTAAATTTATTGAAGGAAATCGGATGATCTAAAATTACTAATAGGTTTGATAAACCGATAGAATACCTATGGATAAAATATGAGACAATATAAATAAAAAAAATATTATCTAGAGTCATACAGGATAACATGATTTATATTCGGCATGTAGAAGAAGAAGATAAGATTAGAGATGATAGATTCAGATTTTTAGAAGATGATGTAATTTTTTCGGGATTCGCGCTAGTATCGGTGTATTAAACAAAACAATGTAGTTTGTCTTTGAAGAATTCTTTTTCACTGAAGCGCTAATTTTCTTGATGAGTAAACAGTAATACAAGCAATTTAAATAAAAAACGTTACAACATAAACCATTGATACAAAACGCGAAAAGAGCAACATAATAATCCTGAATCACCTCTCAAATGTTTGTCCAACAGATGTCACAAAAGGCAGTCAAGTGCGCTCATGGTAAACTTTTTAATAAAACCCACGGAGCCTGGCAGCGGGCCAGAATTGCAATTGTCAAGACTTGGCTAACTGCAGAGGCGACACGCCATAATTGGACGGTCTAAAATTTCATATGAAGCCTACGTGATTTGTGTTTCTTTCGTTTCATTTGATACAAAAGAAACTTCGCAACTACGACTTTTGAAAAAAAAAACCGTCATGTTTTTATTTGCACGCAGGAATTTCGGCAGTTACCTACCCTTATTATTTTAAGACCTTATATCTTATTTAGTGATCGAAGAATAGTAGTGAGGATATATAGAGAGAGACACAACAACAATGCAATTGTTAATAATTTTAAGTAACGTTTCTGTAATCCCCATTTTTGACAGGCGGGTTGGCAATTGCAGTCCTAATTTTTTTAACGAAGACATGCTGCCACTTTGCGTGTTCCTTTGTCGCCATATGGCAGAAGATGGGGTGGTAGAATTCTTAGCCGACACCACACGACAATAGATAAGATTAGATTTATTTATTTCACACTATCATATTCATATTACATACAAAATTGTATTATTATAAAATATCAAAGTATAATGTGATCGTCAAAAAAACTGTACAATACGGATTTTTCAGGTTTTGGTTCAAGAATCTTTCCGCTCTTAACTCAAGCAACATCAAAACATATACTTTCATTCAGGCAACAAGCGAGCAATCCAGCATAAACTGTAGCAGCGTGTAATCAAGTAAACAGTAAACAGATCGAAGCATCGCCTCTGGCCTGTTATTTGGTCTATGTAACAATGCGTTTACATTTACAAAGCGAGCCCGAGGTCGTTGAACCTGCGTGAACCTAGCCCAATTACTGTGCTGTCTTCTATAGCGCAGGGTGTTTGGGTTTGGCTTCAGATTCTAGGCATGCAGTTTGCGCGCAGATTTAATGGATATGTTGTGTGCCTTAATTTGCGAGGTAGAGTTGGAGTACGCCCTGCAGTACCGGGCCGAAGAATAGGACTGAGGTATCCCCTGCCTGTCGTAAGAGGCGACTAAGAGGGGACCCCGGGGTCGTTGGGTGCACGAGGCGGGGGCCTCGTGTAGTCATATAACGGCCCCGAGAAGGACGGCGGAACGCGGTGTCCCGATTCCGTCGTCGAGTGTAGGAAGAGCCTTCCGCGCTCAGGGGGGACTACCATCACTTGTCCCCCCGTGAAGAGGCTAAACAGCCAGTGCTGGAGGGGGTCGCGGAGTTGAACATAACGATCGAAAGATCACCCGTGACCCCCTTGCCAACAGCCGAGATGGACACCGGCGGGGTTTTAGTGGGTGCGAACCCCACATAACCCTGCGACTCCCCCCGGGGTCGCAGGGTACTCGTTAGGAGTTTCCCCGCCTAAAAAAAAAAAAAAAAAAGGTAGAGTTGGAGTAGCTTTCAAAGGCAGAATTTGGCGAACGAAAACCGTATCAATTTCATGTATGTGAGTATATTTTTATTAAAAAATACTTTTTAGGAAAGAAATAAACTAGAGCTAAGAGTCACTACTATGTCATAAGTAACTAATATTCGTTTATATTGTAATTTCATCAATATATAAAAAAAATATACAAAACTCCATAAAATGATTATAGAGCAAATAAATAGAAAAAAAGAGTAATTAATTGTGATTTGTGGTAGCGTGGGAGTTTCCTTTACATCGGTCACAAAAAAATCGATTGATATCTTTTAATAAACATATTTTAGTAATTAAAACTGAAATTTTTAACATCTTTACAACAAATCAACGATTCCAGGTACCGCATGCTACCTCCATTCATTAGCACATCCTTTAAACTAATTCATGAGAAATTTATAGGTCACTTTGTATCGTGTCTGCATATCTAGATCCAGTCTCCTTGGCAATATAAATAGCAACGAAAGTCAAATGTGTAACAAGCTTTTACAAAACATAAAGGTTAAATCCAAACTAATATTATAAATGCGAGAGTAACTCTGTCTGTTTGTGTGTTACGCAAATTTAAATTTTGATACGGAGATAGTCTTAGCACAAAAGCTACCTTTTATTTAAAAAATCCCACGAGATCGGAAAATTTGTTTTTTTCGGTTTGAAGGGAAATTGGGCTTGGCAAAGCCTCGGCGCCCTAGTAATATGCGAATCATTGGCCTAAGGGAAAATTTTCCACAAAATATCACTAAGTTACCCACAAACCTATAAAACTTACAAACAATTTCACTTGTCAATCAAGTAAAACCGCCGTTAAAGTAAATTATTAATGCCACCGCTAAATTGGTGATTGATGGTGACCTTGAGAATCTGATATAAGCTAGCCGGTGACGATGATGATAAGCTTACAAGAAAAAACTACCACCATGATCTAGAAAATCTAAAGGTGACTGGTGTCTTACCGTCGTGGAAGTGCAAAAGTTACTCTTTTACTAATCATGCCATGCAGTGCTGGTTATAACTCTGCTTTCTTACCTGAAACAATAAAATTTTTCACATAAAAATAATGTTAATTAAATATTGTCATATTTAATTAACTATATATTATAAGTATGAAACATGGAAAGACGAAAGTAAAAACTTCTATTTAAATACACAACTAAGGTTCGCTTGAAATAAAGAAAATAACGAAGGTAATGAGGTTTTAAATTATCTGACTCTTTTATTGATTAAATCTATTAAGGCTTCAAACGCACAGGCGGTTTTTTGCCGCGCGGATTTTATGTAACATATTGAATCCTATTGAAGTGTGCGCACCAGCGGATAAAAAACCGTAAAAACACGCTTGTGCGTTCGGGGCCTATGAATAAGGTTGAAAATTAAATAACAAACTTTGACACCGCGCGGAAATAAAACCGCCTGTGCGTTCGTAGCCTAAAACGTTTTGCTTGACAATGACTTGATTGCAATAAAAAAAATCTTTCTTAGTCATATCATAACATCCACTTACTAAAAAAACAACAACGCGGACGGATGAACAAATCAAATGTTATCATACAAAGGTTTTCTTGCTCACACAAATCCAAGCTTATTCCTCTCTCTTCGAAACGTGCAGAGTTCAGAGAAAATATGGTGAAAAGTATTATGTCAAATCTGCCGACACGTTTCAACCTCTACACGAGGCAAAAATAACAAAGAAATAACCCTGACGCAAGTTATATGGAGACATCAAAGTGATCGCTTTTACCTATTTCCAGTCCCATATGTTCATTGTTCATTGCGACTGCTCCGTAGCTCAGTTGACAGTGATGTGGACTGAGTAAGCGGTGAGCACCCGGGTTCGATTCCTGGGCGGGGCGAATATTGATATGATGAATATCGATGTTTGTTTCCGGTCTGGGTGTGATGTTCGTCTCTGTGTGTGTTTCGGGCGCCCTAGATACAGGTTCTTCCTAGTTAGGGGCTCTGAGTGTGATGTGTTATTATTATTATTGTTCACTTAAGACGATAAAAAAAAAGAAACATACCAAGGTGGGTATGCGTACCTAGATTATACTGCAAATCTTTATAAAGAAAGTGTAGGTATGTACCTACAAAAACGGCTGTAAAGGGAGTCTTGTTAGTAAGTAATTATAGATATTGTTAATTCCAAAAGATACTAGACTGGAGCAACTTTAGGCAGATGATATTTTTTGCAAATTAATAGTTAGGCAAAAATATTTTAAAGAATTTAATGAGTACTCATCACAATGTGAAAATTGTATCAAATCGTTAAAGACGGAGACTTTAAATTTTGAATGAAAATTTCTTAAGGTGTTAAGGGTACGTACGTAAATCCTGAATCCTGAATTTCAAAGTAAATGAAAAAATAAAAAAAAAACGTTAAAATAAATATGGGCATTAGCTGCGGGAGCACACTTTACTTATAAAGTTTTTTAATAAACATAAAAAACCTGATTAAACTCTCAATTAAATACGCGGTAGATTTATTGCTTTCTAAATTTAAATATTACATTTTAACAAGTCTACCTTTACATATACAATCATTATTTCCATGTAAACAAGTACGGAGTTTGCTTTCCAGAAATTAATTGTGTGCATACTGTGCTTTTGAGTGTCAAAGGGGTTCGGGTAAAGGGCTGTTCACGGATGATAGAGCACTCTTTAGTGCCTGCTTTTATAAAAACTGCTCATACAACCTACGTAGTTAGGGAGAGGTAGGGCAGAGCCTAAATTTTTTGGTTGAAAAACTTTTTTTTTACAACGGAGCCTTTTTCAGGGTGTTTTGCCCTGAAGTCTACATAAACTTGGTTAGTAACTAAATACTTAACAAAATCACTCGTATTCTTATTTTGATTGTATTTATGACGAACAAGGCTTCGCCATCCCATTTTACCTTAAAACGGCCTAAGCCCAATTTTCATTTCTTGTGAGGTTTTTGGGATAAAACGGAGTTCAACAGAGTTTTGTACAACTATTGCACTATAGAGTCATGTGCTTGAAATCCTGTGCTGTGAACATTTAAGTAATTTGATAGCTTACTGAAGTCTTGTTAATTTCTTTTCATTCACAACTTCAAAATAATAGACTGTAGGTATAGGTATTTCTTCAGTAAAATAAACGATAGTTTTTTTTAAGTATCCTGAAAAAGTGCTCGAGCTCGTTACAGCTTCAGGTCGTCCACAAAATTGGTCACTCGAGCTTCCGAGTGGCCCTCGACTTATTGAAGGACCGAGAGCTCTACGAGGTATTATGTGGGATTTCAGCTTTTGTTGCGTTTGAATATTGTTTTGTGTGAATAATAAACGTACTTTTTGTTGTTTATTTACTAGTCGACCTGGCGAATTTCGTACCGCCACTACTTATTACTATGTTGCTCATGTATTAAACGTATAAACCTTTTCTATGGATCGCTCTATCTATTAAAAAAAACCCCATCAAAATTCATTGCATAGTTTTAGCTTAAATAGGGGAAAACGCGGTATACGATTTTGTTTTATACTAAGAATGTATTGATATTAGAATTCTTAAAAAATTGCCACTTCCAAAGTTGGTGAAGCTGTACTACCACATCTTCATGGATCAGTTGGCAGTGGTGGTGAATGTGATTCGGGGGTCCGGGTACGATTTAAATTGTTATAATTAGTACCAGTAGACCCGGCGAACTTCGTACCACCTAACCAATTACTATTTTGTGCATGTATTATACTTTTAAACCTTTCCATTGCATCACTCTATCTATTTAAAAAAACCGCATCAAAATCCGTTGCGTAGGTTTAAAGATTTAAGCATACATAGGGACAGACGCGGGAAGCGACTTTGTTTTATACTATGTATTGATGGGTTTTGGGGACCCTAGATAAAGGTTCTACCTATAATTAGGAGCTCTGAACGAGATGCTTGATTGCAAGTAAGTAAGAGCTATTATTATTGCACAGAAACTTGATTAGTTAAGTGACAAGGTCATACATAATAGGCGAGACTTTTTTTTTTAAATCCTCTTCCGTAATGTTCGTACAAATTTACTATACACGAAATGAACTTTATTTTGGTGACAAAATCAAGTTTAACGTTGATCTTTACGTGTAACCGACGCCATGACACTGCGAGCTGGTTTTCCATGGTTTTCCCGCGCTGTTAAAAAACATTATTAAAATGGCATAAATCTCCGTTAAACTTGTTTCTTCTTTCTTGATTCTCGCCTATTACAATTACTAGAGGCTGCCCCGTGGTTTTTCCCGCGCAGATTTCTTATAAACACAAAAATCCCGTTTTTTTCCGTTCCCGTGGGAATATCGGGAAATCCTTTCTTAGTGCTCACCTACACTCCTTAAGGAACCTTCATGCAAAATTTAAGCCCGCTACGCCCAGTAGTTTCGGCTTTACGTTGTCTGTCAGTCAGTCAGTCAGTAACGGAGTTAATTTTGAAATGATCTTTTCTTATTAGACTGCAGAATTCCAGAGCCATAAGACGCTGAAGAGCAACGAACTTCCTTGCCACAAATCTCTCCTACATTGAAACTAATAGGTCCCCAAGGTCTGAGAGATTTCAGTACAAAGAGGGTGGACTGTGAAAAATAACTCTGCCGCATTTCATAACTCACGCCGACTACGACTCGCCTAGAATAATAAAATTTTGAGAGGATTGCAAAAATATTATTCGACAGGCAAATGGAGAAAAAAGCATGAAAAGTTTGATTTTGTTTTTGTCAAGATACAAACACAAACTAGCTGTCCCGGCGAACTTTGTATCGCACCTTACAATTTTTTACTAACTTCCCCTCCATCTTTCCAAATTTTCTTACCTTTGCAACCTTCCCTTGACAATACGAACATTTCAAAACCATAATCAGCTAAATCGGCCCATCCGTTTTCGAGTTTTAGGGAGACTAACGAACCATGATTCATTTTAATATAAGTATATAGTAGATATACAGGGTGTTTCTGACAAGGCGGTAATAAATCAAAGGAGGGATTCTGCTCACCATACTTAACAACTTTCTCAAAGCAACATGGGTCGAAATCTCAAAACAAAAATCAGCCGTCCCGTACATTGTCCCCCGTCAGCTGATCGAACCAAATTGTATGGAATAGCTGTTTTTTTTTTTTGAGATTTTGACCCACGTTGCTTTGGGAAAGTTGTTAGTTATGGTGAGCAGAATCCCTCCTTTGATTTATTACCGCCTTGTCAGAAACACCCAGTATATTAGATAGTAGATAGAAGTAGATTTAACTTCTTAGTTTTCTTGCTTTGAAACTGGTCGACTAGACTTTTAAAAATTTATATAAAATCTTTTATTGCTAAAATTTTCACAAGCATCCTTCCTTCCACCGTATATCCGTAGACTGAGCTTAGTGCAAAATAAAACTGCAAGTAAAGAAAAACCAACGGTAAAAAGCATCTTGAAATCCGATTCTAGAAATTATAGTACAGAAAATCTTACGTTACGCTACTTTCTATTAACAAATTTAGACAAATATCAAAAATCGAATCACCAAGTAAGTTTTTTGGAATCTTTTTAATTTCTTGTAGCATTACTCAGTATTTTCTGGTTGCTGTTTAAATTTACGAATAACTTTATCAAAAACAAAAACTATCTGTTCTTTTTGGATTCACGGCTTCAATACAGGGATTGAAGGAACGAATTTCTACATGGCGCCATTATAGTTTGTAACGCAGCTACCATAAATAGAATTTAGTTTTTAGTTGCGGTTCGCGTCGTTGGATTGGCCAGTTCCACTATGCACTGCCTGTCTTAATATTACTTTATTGTGCGTTCCAAGTTTCAATCATATATTGTACTAGAGGCTGCCCCGCGGTTTTACTCGCGCAGATTATAATTATATCATAAACACAAAAATCCATTTTATTCCCGTTCCCATGGGAATTTCGGGAAAACCTTTCTTAGTGCTCACCTACACTTCCTAAGGAACCTACATGCAAGATTTCAGCCCGCTACGCCCAGTAGTTTCGGCTCTGCGTTGTCTGTCAGTCAGTCAGTCAGTCAGTCAGTCAGTCAGTCAGTCAGTCAGTCAGTCAGTCAGTCAGTCTACGTATATCAACCGCTGTTCCTACCACGAGTGACAGTCACACAACAGTCAAGTCATAAGGCCATTACTATTCTAGATTTTACGAGAATAAAACCATTGTACAGTACAGCTCCGTCGTACAAAGCTCGTGTTTTGTAACAAAAGGGTCTAGGGTTAAACAGCAACTGGCGGGTTAAGCGGAGTTGTTTCCTCATCTTTGTCTTTGTTCGAGTGAAAATTGTACTGCTCAAAAAAATGTAACTGTGAGTTGGGAACCTATTTATTTGCTTTATTGGAAGAGCTACTGCCTATTGTAAGATTTTATAATATCTAACTAGGATTATAATAAATAAAACAAAAAAAGAATCGGTAAAGCTAGTTTAAAATTATTTTATGATTTATGCTATGAAAAAAATACAGGTTGGTAGTATAAAACTGTCAAAACTAAAAACCTCTTTTTCTAGAGCTGCAGTAGCAGTAACATTTGCTTAAACTTTTGAAGTGCGACACGAGCTTACACCGGCGCCGTGCTGCCAGCGACAGAGCTTTCAGAATAAACTTTTTGATTGACACTTTAAGTTAGCTTTCATTGGCTTTAAACTTTTCACTTGCTGGGGACGGTATAAGCTGGGCTGGCATTTAGGGTACCTACCATACTGCAAGGTCAGTCTGCAAAACCGACACAATAAATAGTAAAACGCTACCTTTTCTTGACGGTCAAGAACTATATGTATAGTGTTTTACTATTTAGAGAAGGCTGTAATAAATCCAAGGAGGGTTACAGCTTTAGCTAAGATTCCTTCCCCCTTTTTCCAAAATAATATTAGTCAAAGTAAAAAAAGCTGTTCCATACATTTTAATCAGTTCAGGGGAATGTTCGGGCTGTCTTACGTTTTATGGTATAATGAGCAAAATCAGTCCTTCAATTTATTTCCGTATTATCACAAAATATTCTGTAATTAGCTTGGAATAGGGCACATCGATTTAACATGTCTCGACGATAATATAGTAAATATGGTGACTATCGCGCCCTGTATTTTGTCTGTACCTATTCTATGCCAAAGTTCGTAACTTTTGAAGGCATAATCTTTTTCTAAACTTTTAGAATAATCATTCGAGATATTAACTGAACGTTTTCCTTATACTTCGAGCGATGTCTAAAAGCTCTGGGAAGTTTTTTGCAACGAAACTGCAGTTCCCGTTTATCTTCTGTTCTTTATAGCTAAAACTTGACCACTTCAACTTTATAATTGCGTTGGCCTCTAGTTATTTTCTTTTTTTTGAAGTTTGCCTTGGCGCTTTGAAATAAATTTTTCATCTACTCTCAAAGAGAAATAAATGTATAATTTCCTGAAAGGGTAAGCTAGTTTATTTTCATGCAAATTGTTGTTTTTTTGACATTTCTTTTCATATTTCTGTTAGATACTTAAGCATGGTTTAAGAAAACGTATAATAATATTTAATCGTTTACACAGAAAATTGAAAAGTACAGTACCACATGTTATTTTTAATCAAATCAGAAGAAACTGTAAGTGTACTTTTTTGATATTTTTTAGTTTTTTTTGGAGTAAAAGCATTCCACCAAGCAGCGAACATGATGACAGGGGATTTTGAACAGAGCTAGTTGAGTGATAAACTTTTTAGTAGACATTCTTTGATAAAATGCAGCTTGTGCAGATTTTACCTTATATGAGTAGTTTATAGAAGAAACTTGCGGTGGATATTGACTAACACTAGCTTATTAACATAACAAAACATTAGTGGAGATTTCTCAATGGTTTACTTCTAATAATTTACTTTTGAACGCAAAGAAAACTAATTGCATTAAGTTTTCCTTGCCAAATGTGACTGCTTATGATACAGACATACATTTGGACAATAACAAGCTTAATCTGGTAAATCAAACTGTATTCCTTGGTATCACTCTAGATTCGAAACTTCAGTGGGGCCCCCATATCTCAAATCTTGCGGCAAGGCTCAGTTCGGCTGCGTACGCAATCTGGAAAATCAGAAAATTAACTGATGTTTCTACCGCGAGACTTGTGTATTTCAGTTACTTTCATAGCTTAATGACCTATGGCTTGCTTCTATAGGGAAGAGCTGCAGATATTAACGTCATTTTTATACTACAAAAACGCGCAATTAGAAACATTTATCAGCTTAAAGCTCGCGAGTCCCTCAGACAAAAATTCAAAGAAATTGATATTTTGACGCTTCCGTACCAGTACGTCTTTGAAATTATTATGTATACTCGTAAAAACTTACATATGTTTGATAAAAAATGTGATAAAATTAAAGACCTTAGAACGCGTAGCAAAAACAAACTAAGTATTCCACAGAACAGACTAAAACGGACAAACAAATGCTTTATAGGAAACGAAGTAAGATTTTATAACAAGATCCCAGAAGAGATTTTGATCCTGAATGATAATGAGTTTAAAACTCGTATCAAAAAAGGTTTGATTAAGAAAGCTTATTACAATGTTGATGATTATGAAAACGACAAAGACGCATGGAAGTAGTCTAGCTCTGCACGATATTTTCATTATTTCATGTATGAACTTTAAATCTTATTCATTTATGTTCTTTGTATTGTAAATTGAATTGTAATGTCACATATATAAGAACAAAAAAAAAAAAAAAGAGAAATTGTAAAGTAGAGTTTGTTACCCCTTTCTTCTCTACGCTGTAAAATCATTGCGAAAGGGAGTAGAATCATTTGACAGAGGAGGGCTCGTTTGGGGGCGTCTCCAGGCGACCATTGTCGTAAGGCAAGGCAAACATTGTTTGCCTGAGCCAATTAGTGGGCACCCTGAACTACCTCGCCTCTATCAGTATAGGATACTTTACGAAATAAGGTATCAATATTAATAAGATTAGTCTAATTGACTTTCAATAAGCGATATCTTGTATCCTGTATTGAATAAATCATTTTTTACTTTTTTACTTTACTTTAACTTTGTTAACTTAAAAACCAACATAAATAAATACCAATTCGAAAACTATATAGTAGCGGTTAAGTTAATAACTAGCAGTTTTAGACTCTGCTGAAGCGAATTGTAATCAAAACACATACATTGTATGCATCAAACAAAGAGTATACAAAGTAGACATAGTGGTACTAGAGCTGGAAACTTCGACCGAAGTCAACTCCAGTTACATTTTAACAAAGCCACCTGAACTGCCATTTAATGAGCTGGCTCGACTAGACAGCAAAGCTAAAGCTATATTTTGTAATACCACCTGCTCGGAAAATACACTAAATACTGGAGATGGAATGGATGGATTGATAAAAAAAAAAAACAATAATCGAAATTTGGCGCAAATACACTCGATGTATGGAGTTAAAAAGTACTTTGCGAAATGAGCACTTGGCGAATCTACACTAACCCGCTCAACAGTCTTAATCGAAAGACAAATTTTGATATTTGGGTAGTCATTTATTTATGATATTTGAAATGTTTGATCTATTTTCATATTTTTAACATAGTTTATTCTATTTCCCCTACATTATTTCTTCATTGATGGTGCTGGCCAGTTTCTAATCAAGAATTTATCAATTTAACATCTCGTTTACCATCTTAAACCTAAAAGCATCGTCGTAGTCGTAAACAAAGGTTTTATCTAACTAAAATATCTCTTACAAAGTACCAGGCTATCATAAAAGTGTAGTGGTAAAGAGATGCCAGCAGTTTTAAAAGGGTTTTATCAGTCTGTCGCGTGCTCCGGGCGCGGGCGTTATGCAAAACGGAACGCGACAAAAAAGATAAATGTTCCTCGTTGGAAATATTGCAGCTAGGGCAGGATGACGTAACTTCTGGCTTATGTAGCAGCTGTGAATTACTTCTTGCATTTTGCCATTGGTAAATGCAATCTACATGGGTGGCAGATATTAAATAAATAGCAATTGGATAGTATGGCGATTGATCGTCTCATAACAGCGATACACATTATATAATTTTTTTCTATCATACAAATATGAGCTTTATCACTATCAAGTACAATTCATTTTTCAATTACTGCAGTCCATCGATCTTCATAGAATTGGGTTTCTCTAAAAGAATTTTTTTTTTTTAGTATGGTCTTAAGACTTAAAAAAAATTACCAAAATAAATCAAAGTCCAAAACCAATTTACGCAAAGGGCCGAAACAAAAAACATCGCAGTCAAGATAAAAATTCAGCAGCTACATTTTATCACTGTTTCTTCACTAATGACATGATAAGGACACTCGTCCTTGAGGGTGCCTCACAGCCCTTGTGATGATGTCAAGGTTACTGGAG
Organism: Euspilapteryx auroguttella; assembly: GCA_951802225.1. Lineage (NCBI taxonomy): Eukaryota > Metazoa > Arthropoda > Insecta > Lepidoptera > Gracillariidae > Euspilapteryx > Euspilapteryx auroguttella. The sequence goes on along the minus strand of OX637664.1, from coordinate 3,872,579 downwards.
GCGAGAAAATACGGTAGGGGGTTTTAAAATCTCGAATTAAAATTGATGTAAGTAAGATGAGCATGAGTAGAAAGCAAAATAAGTATATTGAATATTGAGTATATTAGATGGAATAATATTGTTATAATATGTTTATATACTAAAGTTCCGTCAAAGTCCGTTCAGTCGTTATGCGAGGCGAATAGTTTTCCTTCCACTGAAAAAAAAACACAAATATCCAACTTCATATACAATTATAGTAGGAAGGATAGTAAAACCTGTCCTAACTATAAATAAGGTTGGTTAATCCCTACCTTAGTGCCTGATAAACGAAAAAAGAAGAAAACACAAATACTGGAAACGACAAACGATACCCGGAAACAAAAGACGATATTCATCATTAATCATACTAACCATGTTTGCAAGGTATTTGCTTCACTACACACGCTAAAAGCTTATACTAAAAGGTGAATTTCTGCCAACTCTTCACACATTGGACTCTTAGTTCTACCAAATTTTCAATCTATAAAGATCTAGCTTTATAACTAGAAATATAAATGTGATGGCACATCCCAAAACAATAGGTTAGCTTAGACCAAGATTTATTTTTTCCTTTTTTTTTTTAGTCCGTAAGCCTGGGGTAGAGTTTTTCATTAATTCTGATATAAACAAAACGAAAAAAGCGACCTAGCGGAAACTAAAGGGTGCTATCCCCCTTTTAATACGGGGGGTGAATGGGCTGAGAAGTATACGTTTTAAATTGTCGTTTTTCGTTCGGTTGCAATTTTTATTGTTTTAATGTACGCTTTCCTTATAAGGCAAAAGTTAAACCACAGAATACCTAAATAGTGGTTAATCAAAGATCAGCAATTATATTAAGCCTTGAGCATAGTGTATTTGGTATTGGTAACTCTTCAATACTATTTCAAATATTTAAACGGATCAATTCAATTGTTGACTAAGTAAATTAGGTAGTGCATTTTTTTTTCGGGCTAATTCAAAGTCTTACTTTGCTTCTACATAGATTACTCTTAGCGATTCTTTATTAGACAGACAACTCATCCCATCCACGGATGCTATATGAATCTACTAATAAAAGCTGGCTAGCGCAGTGTACTGTGCACTTCACTAGGCAGCTCACTGAGCCGATCCATGCTCAACTTTGCTCAGAGTTTCAAGCCTGTCGTTTGAGTGGGTACTGTAACGAACAGTATCCCGTTTAACAGATTTAAGCCAGTGTTTGCGGTGTATTAACTTAAAATAGTAAAGCGTTGATATTTTACCGTCCAAAACGACTTCTTCTTTATAAATCATCATATTTTTTTATTTGGGTGGTGTGTTATGCTAACAGCTCTAGCATTTTTCGAAGATTGCCATATTCTTGAGATAATCAATTATTATAAAAACGTAAGAAGGTATAAAAGTACGGAGATTGTTAAAAGTTATTAAAAAAATCCCTTACAGTAAAAACACGAAAGATTTGAAGTGTTTTTTTAAAGCGCTTTGTTATTTTATTTTAACAGGACGGTGGTTGAAGGACCCACCCATCATCTCAGCCGAAACAAGTCCATGAGTTGGACATGGACATAGGCTTTTCCCAGATCGCCGTACCGGACGCTCTCCCACAACCCTTATCCAGTCGACTCTTTTTATCCTTCAAAATTTTCCATGACGTATATATGGCTCATAAAGTAGTAGGTCCTTAGTAGGACCTTTCTAAGCAAAGGTTCACTTGATCAAAACAACAAACAGTTGAAAAATGGGTCATGTCACATCAAAGTAACGACTCTTTAACTGTCTAATCGCACGAAGGATCGCGTGCGGCGTCCCAATCAATCTGAGAGCATCGCGATTAACTCAAGTGTACTAAAACGACGTGGACAGGTGAAATCGGCATGCAAAGCAGACGACAGTAGGCTTAACATTGTCTACTTAAATACTACTAGTAACAGATAGGCTATTTGATACTAAACGACACTACGCTTTCGCGGTAAAGGGGTCGCCTGTCGCGGCGCTAAAGCGTCGTGCTCTTTGCTCCTTTATGTTGCGTGTGTGTGTGTGTGACATCAAAGAGCGCGACGCGATACCCCACCGTGTCACAACGCTATAGCGCCGTCTTTTTGACAAAGCATTATTATAGGAGGAAAGAAGAAAAGAAAGAGACAAAGTGGAACCGACCAAGAGAAAATTTCCATTGATTAAGTTAATGAGCGAGTAAGTGCAGAGTCGTATCTGGTGGTCAAGCAGCTGGCGGGGAAAAGGGATGAATGGAGGAGACACTACCGATAAGAGCGCAGCTCTTACGAGAGAAAAAGAAGAAGTAACATTTACCTATAGTCAAGTTTTATTTCTAGAGACTGGTAGTCCTTAGAATCTGTAGCTACTTACTTTCTTTGCTATTTTGACATTCATAATATTTTCAAGCGTGCACTAACAATACCACAGAACAACACAATGAAAGTAAACTAACTAGCATTTAAGTAAAAACCTGTCCTGTCATAGTCGACGACAGCAACCTACCAACTTCGTTAGGATAACTTGCTCACATAACGCGTGCATAAGCAACTGAGCATACTCTTTCATAATTTTAATAATATTTAGCTCCGAAATAAAGAACAATCATATTAAACATTCTGTTATCACTACGCTACTACTCTGCTCATCCTACTCATTCTTTTAATTCTTTCAGCTTCGATCACTTGATATCAAAACATTATAACATCAGGATAAACTAAATGCAATAAACTTTAACTGTAATCACGTTAACCGATTTAATAATGTACAAGCTGATAACAGTTCAAAGTTGAACAATTGTCTGCCGAGCTCTAATCTGCCTGTTCACATCAGAATGGATCGTAATAGGTGCGTTCACCCCCCGATTAACTGCTATGGTGCAGTAGCGAGGAAAATTGGCAACGCTATGTCTAATGTCTATGCGCTTCTGTGCTTTAGGCTATAGCGTCGGAGCTTTGTTACGTGTGGACCAGTGAACAGGGTAAAGCTCTTCGCTTAGAAGCTGTTAGATTACCAATATTCATGAAAATAATGGTAAAAGCTGAACAGGAAACAATCATCAGGTGTGCGAAAATCCTCATCTTCGAATCTCTCTTAAATTTCCGTGAAAAACTATGAACCAAACCAAAAATGGCATAGCATTGCAAAATAAAATTGAGGCTTCGAATTTCAAAAGGGCAAATTAGTGCTCAAAAGTATAGCTTGTCTATTCTACAATATTATCTAACATCGTTAGTCGTTTGTTTAGTTTAAAATGTCAAACATTTCGAAAAGGCTTTTCTGTAACAAAGTTTGTCTAAAAGTCATTAAGTCACAGAATTTCTTGGCTAAAGTCAATAATATTGCTTTAAATATGTACAGAGGCGATCTAGTTCGGCGTAACACTTCCGGTTTTTCAGTATTCCAAAATAGCTATTATTCTTTGGTTATACAGTCGAGGGCGCACGAGACCATAGACAAATCTGTATCGCGCTCCTAGACCGCCACTGTACCTAGCTCCTGTGATAACCATAATGAATTGATCGATTTTATTTATTGATTTCTCATTTTGGAAACGTTTTTTTCTACAAATGAATGCTTAATGGGTTTTCTCCCTTTGTTCGGTCTCCAGCGCACCAGTCCGCGGTAGTTAAATAATATACTGTCTAACCCATTTTAGTGCCACTTCAACTTTATTACACCTCTTATCCCTGATCTCATCTTCCAGTTTCCAACAAAAATATTACTTTTTACAACGAAAAACCTGCCCGCACTCCTTTTAAGATTTATTAATCTTGTGGATTTTCTAGAGTAATATTTTTAAAATATAAATTCTTGCAGTTGCACGGACATTCTGTTGAAAAATTCAGGTTCGTATTGCAGCGAGCGCTGGTCGGAATTGGATTAGATTTCAGCTTGTTAGATAGTTATGATTTGCTGTTATATTCTTCTGTGTTTTCTGTTTGAGTGCTGCCGATTTTAAATATTTTTAAATTTTTCGTAAATACAATACATTATTAAGGCTTAAAATTGAGATGTCTCATTAATTTTAAAATGTAATGTATTCATAGTATCAAGATCTTGGTCTCCATAAGTAACTTAACTAGTTTTTAAAAGTTAAATTCCTTTAAGTAAAACGCAAAGCAAGATTTTAAAAATATATAAGTACTTATGCAAAAAAACAGTAAGTAAGTAAGTATAATTTTTGCAGATTTTTTTTTATTTTTTTTTATTAAGAAATAAGTATATCACACACATTGTGACATTATTAAAAAAGTGATTCTCTAAAAAAAATGTGTCAGCTTCATCTCTCTACAAAACTGGCGTATTTCCGTGAAAATTGCATAGGAACTTTCTTCAAAACTAAACTTTCCCAAGTTTATTGCTTAAGGAAAGGCGAAGTTTGCCTAAACTTTATAGCGAAAAACAACAGACGAGCGCGCCCTGCTCTCCAGCTCATAGCCAGTTTATAACTTCGACGTTTTATGCAGTTTACTGTAACGTATCATTACGTTAGTAAGCTGTAACTAAATTACAAGAAGAACTTAGTAACTTCGTTACACTCATGTTTGGATCATGTTTTTGGCAATTTATAACATAACCAACTAGAAATTTAGTATGGCACAACTTTTGCATCTCTAAACCATGCCTAAAAAGACCAAATATAGCTTAGGGGTACGTATTTGTGTTTTTATCTACCTAACATTCCTAATGCCTCTACTCAATAGTAAAACGCGAAATCTTCTACATGCGTTGTATTTGTGATTCGGGGTTTCAGGCAACGCCAAAGACCAAAGTATTTAACAATGACCAACATAAAATTAATTATTAACATTACATTCACATTTAATAAACTCGTACTAAAACACTCATAATAACCGTCTGCATTGAACCCCTAAAAACATAAACGAGCACTTAACACATTTAACTCCCCGCAGTTAGTGGAAAGCGGAGGCTCGACTCGTTGTATTAAAATATAATTATGGATGAATGAAATCAGATTGACAAATTTACAAGGCAGATGCCAAGAGACAGGCAGGGGAGCAACACAATATGAACAAACACAAGAAACAGATTTTACAGATATAAACACAGTGCTAAAGTTTAAAGTAAGTAGTAGTAAAAAAGTTTTATAGTACACCAATTTTATAGTATAAAACTATAAAAACTTGCCATCATCAAACGAATATTCTAACCAGACAGAAAATATGTACTCACCCTTATATCTACGACACAATTAAAGTAAGAAGTAGCCAGCACAGCTCGTGCTTCACTACTGCGTAGCGCTTGAAAGCTCTAATAGATGGATCAATTTTAAAAGAGAAGTTAACAGCAGAATGGAGCTTTTACCCTTAAAAAAAAGACAATAACTATTGGTTTATTAAACGCATTTTTTCTAAAAACAAGCGATAATACCTCAAATTTAAAAATTTAAAAACCCCCGACCCAGTCAGACCCCTCATCAACTTCTAGAACTAGAGCTTATCATCTTAAAAAGATCATGGTTGCCTTACCATATAATTTTAATATAATTGAAGCAACACGAAACCAAATTTCAAATCGATAGGACATATGGAAGGTAGTTAGATCCCGCCATCCACTATTTGAGAGCTGATCATCTTCAAACGGCAGATCAGGTCATGGTTACCTTACTATATACTTTTAATATCATAGATGAAACATGGTACAAAATTTCAAATCGATCGGACATAAGGAAGCTAGTTAGATCCTCTCATCCATTATTCAAGAGCTGATCATCTTCAAACGGCTGATCAGGTCATGGTTACCTTACCAAATACTTACTATATCATAGATGAAACATGGTATCAAATTTCAAATCGATCGGACATAAGGAAGCTAGTTAGATCCTCTCATCCATTATTCAAGAGCTGATCATCTTCAAACGGCTGATCAGATCCTCATCAGACATGGCTAAAAACACTCGGCCAGAAATTATCTATGATACAAAAAAAAACTAAACGAAAATCGGTTCAGCCGTTTGGGCTCTACGATGCCACAGACAGATACACAGACAGACAGACACAGATACACACTTTAAAATTATAACACCCATCTCGGAATTTTCGTTCGGGGGCTAAAAATAAAACAAATGAGCAACAATAACAGCGCAGTTACCTGCCTAAGCACGGTCACCTTCACATATTTTCCGAAAATCCCTTTTCCCACAATAGCGACCCTCGGTAGACGCGCTCAATCGATACCACCTCACCCCACAACATGGGAGGGTTTGATTCACGGATACGTGCAACTTTACTGATTGATCTTATTTAAAAATAAACAGACAAGAAATATGGATTTTAGTACACTTGAGTTTGAAAAGGGAATTAAACAATTTAGGAAAAATATTTAAAATACAAACACCATCAATTTGTAGAAACTTTTTGTAAAGTTTTGACAGGAGTTTTTACTTCAATTAGCCATGTCTTTTTAAATTATTTACGTATTTGTTAAGTATCTAATTTTGGATCTAGCGTTATATGTCCAACTGATGGGCATCCCTTTCGCTTTTACCTCACTCTATCGAGTGTCACCACCACCTCCTGGAATGTAACCTAATATTATTAGGTAAAATATGTTAACTAGCAGCCACGGCAAACCTCGTTATGCCACAGAATTTAAGATACTACTAACACTTGGCTCTATAGACTATGTTCTTTTGACTGCCCAGGATGGGCTTGATAAAAATAACAAACAACAACAACAAACCACCAATGGCTGTACGGCTCTATGCCTTTGCCTTTCCCAATGGGATAAAAGAAGACGAAAAAAAAACAAACAACCAACCAACTGTCAAAATATGTAAACAACGGGTAAAAAATGCACCATGGGCTACATTATTCGAGTTTAAGTACGGATCCCTAATTATTTTGAAAATCTAATATAGCCTATGACACTCGGGGATAGTGTAGCTTCCTACCAGTTAAAGAATTTTTCAAATCGGTTCAGTATTTCCGGAGCCTATTCGTTACAATCAAACAAATCTTTCCTCTTTATATTATTGGTATAGATCGTAGGTATAGATAAATAAATAACAAAGCCATAGCCATCATTATCCTTTTTAACATGTTTTTAACCCCCGACGAAAAATCAGAGGGGTGTTATAATTTTACAGTGTGTCTATATGTCTGTCTGTCTGTGTTTATGTCTGTGGCATCGTAGAGCACAAACGGGTGAACCGCGGTTCATCCGTTTCAAAAACTAAACGAAAATCGCGATTTTCGTTTAGTTTTTTTTTTTGTGTCATAAATAATTTTAGCCATAGATAAAAATCTGTTCAGCTATTTGAAGATCATCAGCTCTTATCTAGTTGATGAGGGGATCTAACTAGCTTCTTATTTATTCTAATTTGGTACCGTGTTACTTTAATGTTATTGAAAGTATATAGTAAGGTAACCATGACCTATTGAAGATGATCAGCTCTAGTTCTAGTTTAGTTGATGAGGGTATCTGACCCGGTCGAGGGTTTTTAATTTTTTTTATTTTGTTTATTCTTATAGCGAAGTAAATATTGGAGTGTCGTGACAAACGCGCATAATCTTAAGTAAACTTTACGCTACTTGTTCGCTTACGTGAATAGGAACTCTATTATGGCATGGCGACGGTCAAATGTGTGGATGATTGAGGGAGCCGAATTAACTTTCAAGAGGTTTGTCGTGTATCTTGAAACCTGTTTGGGGGAAATGTCTCAATAAAAAGTAATTGGATTTAGGTTTAGCAAGTACCTACTGTTAATATCAAAAGTTGTCCTATATAACGTATAACGGAATTTTTAGTCAACTAACATAACTTAACATAACACATCACACTCAGAGCCCCTAACTAGGTAGAACCTGTATCTAGGGTGCCCGAAACATATACAGAGACGAACAGTACACCCAGACCGGGAAACAAACATTGATATTCATCATATCAATATTCTCCCCGCCGGGAAACGAACCCAGGTGCACAGTCTACATCCATGCCAGCCAACTGAGATACGGAGCAGTCTTTGCACTTTGCTCGCGTTTTAAATTTTTAAAACACTTTTAAGTTATGCGAATTCTAATAGAGACATTCTGAGTGCTCCATCTGCTTTGAAAACTAAATTCGCAAATTAATGAGGCTTGCAAAAGCATTATTTACTCGTTTGGGCAGAATAAACTAACTTCGTTTTATTTTATCAGATTCAGAAGGAGGGATTCAGGATATCCTTGGTACACTGCAATATAATGAACAAACATCTCAAATTATTTCAACTGTTTGGGTTTTCGTACAAACACCAATATTCTATGGCTATCAATACATCTACATGAAAATATACACTCGCAGTAAGAGTTTACCTTGTGGAATTACAAAATAACATTGTCACATTGTCACCGAGCGGTGGCAGTGCCTGTTTGCCAAATAATGGCAGAACCTGAGCGATCTCGGCTTGTGTTATTAAAAAGAAAATACAAGTTGCCCAGCGGCGAGTATTTCATTAAGACTTTACTCGTGTTTTTAAATGTTTCGTGACAATGTAATGAATTTCTTGCTTTGTTTTCCACCATCAATCAAACATTTATGCGATAGCTAATTATTCTGTAACTGTTCATATTCTTTATCAGCGTCATTTTAGTCAAAAAAGGTTCACCGTTGGATGTTGGCCTTCCCCACAGATCGCCATAACGACTCTAGTGTACTCCGGCAACCTATACCAGATCATCTAAACATTTTGTAGAGAATCTGCCTACTCTGCATCTTCCGGTGCGCGCAACTCGAGAATTTTTGGACCCAGTCGGTAACTTTAGCCCATTATTGGATCTCAACATTATAGTTCTTTATATGTGGAAATAAATAATTTAATTATGTAAAGTAACAATTTTAATATTGTTAATCAATCACTCAGAAACCACCCCATATCCTTATTGTGCAATACAATACTCCATTAAGTTTATTACCGTAAAATAAATATCTGTAATAATGGATTGTCACGCTGTATGTATGATTTATGTTTAGTTTTGCAGCGAAGTGTACAGGGGTGAGTATATTTGTATCAATATTGCACGGGTGAAGGCGTACAGTTTTATGGATGCATACTATAGTTTTATTGTACACCAAGTATTATTTTTATGAAAGATTAAGCATTAGTATTATTATTATTTAATAATTACTGAAGGGTTGAAAGCGAATAGGAATGTATAAAGTAAAAATATTTGATTTCCTTTTAATTCATAAGGTTATTTTTGTTTCAATTCAAATTTTGTTAAACAAAATATTTCTTTTTTATTTAAAAACTATCTCTCTCCTAAGTACCAAAACAACCTCATTTTTATAATAGAATCCTAAATTTTAAGTAAAACTGTAGTTCAATCATTAAAAACAAAATCGCTGTCGTCATCGCATCGCAACATAAATGCAAAAAACGATAGTACCACTCCAAAACCTGAACATATAACAGCAAGTTGCACTGTTTAACACGATCGATCTGTAAACAATACTCTACGAACCCCACTAGAACTCCAATGACCCCACAAACAGGGGTGCACCCGGGGCGGTGAGCTAGTGCACGTGCTATGTTGCTAATATCAAGTTTTGTTTGAATATCGTGTCTGCGTTCAAAAGATTACCCAATGCATAAACTTTTTAAAATTTACTCTTAGGTTAGTAGAAAATGTAATATGGTGGTAATTATATTTAATTGATATGACATCATATGATACAACCACCCACCATCCCATCTCCTTCTTTTGGGTGTAGTAACAAAAGGCGACTAAAAGGAACATACTAAGAACTGGCAGGAATTAACTTTTTTGAAAAACTTCAATAGCCATACTGCAATCGCCAACCCGCCTAAAAAGCGTGGCGAGCAACACTACTTGTGGTTATCTTTGACTGCTCCGTAGCTCAGTTGGCAGTGATGTGGACTGAGTAATCGTGTGCTGGGTTTGATTCCAGGCTGGGCGAACATTGTTATGATGAATATCGATGTTTGTTTCCGGTCTGGGTGTCATGTTTGTCTCTTTTTGTGTTTCGGGCACCCTAGATACAGGATCTTCCTAATTAGGGGCTCTGAGTGTGATGCGTTGTTATTATTATTATCTGCGGGGAAGTCAAGAGTGGACATCTCTCGCTTGAGAGGAAGATAGCAATATTGATTTTAATTGAACCAAGTCTTATATATGATCAAACGAACTTCTCAAGTGAAGTTCGATCAATATTATATGAGTGGTTTCATTTGAAGATATAAATCATTTCACTAGGTAGTCCTTTCACCTACAAGGCAACATTCGCACGTTCTTACAAATAACTATTAGTCGATCGATTTAATCGATATCGATTACTCGATTAATTTGAAATTTACCCATGCTCCCATCCCTACCACTCTACGCGCCCATCACTAGCAGCGTCCGCCAAGCCTGTCATTCTTTTTAGAGATAGTTTTCTGCTCAGTTTTCTGGCATAAATTACGTCGTTTATTGACTTTTTTGACAAAACTCGGGATTTGGGTAGGGAGGGTGATTTATATCTTCAAATGAAACCACTCATATAATATTGATCGAACTTCACTTGAGAAGTTCGTTTGATCATATATTATATTTCGTGGTTTCATTTTCGATATAAATCATTTCACTAGGTAGATGTTTAGAGACATTGTTTTGTCTATATTTTTTCATGATAATGAAACAATATTAATTAAAAAGATGTAATTTTGGCTAGTTTTATTTGAACTCTTAGTATAGGTACCTACAAATATTATTAAATAATATTACTCATCTTATTAGTTAAAAACACTATATTTTAACATATAAAAGTAATCATTATAGTTAGTTTATAGAGTACTTCAAAGTTTAACATTGCGTAGTTACTTAGGTAATTACTTGGTAGGTAGGTACTCAGCTACATTATTTATAACATACTTATATACTTATTGTATATTTTTTAATGAACTAATTTGGTCAGAGATTTAATAAAAAATTGATAATCAATCATCATAGGACATTGATAAATTTAGCAAACTTGTTAGAGGTAGAGGTCCAGGCGGCCGTCTTTTGATCTGATCAAGATTGACGCCGGTAGCATGAGCAGCCGATGTGGCGGCGGCGTGTCGCGTGCTGCTGTGTGTGCCGTACACCGCAAGGATCTGCCTGATCCACATGCTTATTGACTATGCTGTTGTGTTCCTGTGAGGACGTTACGCTTCACAGTTATTAAGAGGTGATTGGCTTATTTAGGTCTGATTTATTTAGTTAAGGTTATATAACCGTCTTATATATAGACGGATTCACCGTAAGATAAAGTAAAACTAACAATGGTGGATAGCTTTTGATTGCATTTAGCGCCTATAGTTTTGATAAAATTTTCATTTACTTTATGATTCTAATGCCATTGCTATTTTTATTTATAATAATCTGTTATTTAGAGAAAGACTTTCAACCATGTGTGCTGTAGGCTGTAGATAATGTTAGTAAAGCTACTTTTGTCTAGGATAAGTTCATTCTTGTTTGGTATACATTTTTAGAGATTTTTGAGAACCAATTGTGGATACTTACCAAGTACCTGTGTACTTTGGTGGATTGGGTATTAGTTTATAACATCTTTAAGGAAGGCGCTGATGCAATCATCCGAAGAAATATTTCTGCCTAAAAGCAGAGATAAAGCGATGGCTCTTATGATGATGCCCTGTGAATCCTGTGATGCGTCTTTTTCGAAGACGTTGGAGGGAAAAGTAATTACACTAAAAACAGAACATTCGAAAGAATCTAATTTAATCATAGTATTGAATAACATTATATTGATATTGTTGAATAGTAATATTAGAAAGTGAGGCTAGTATAAGATGCTGATGAGATGCTGTTGAGGGGATAATGAGACCTGGCATTGCCTGCTCGAGCATACTGCGGCACTCAGGGTAAACGTGAGTAGGAGAGGGTGACGGTCCCTGTTAGTAGACAACATAGGTTTTCGTCACGCCCTCAAGTGATTATTACGAAATAACTATATATCAATCAATGGAGGATAACAGGCAGGTCTAGAAGTACTAGAAGGGAATACTAGAATACTGGTCGTTTCGTCCTCAGTAATTTTTTGTAGGCCGTTAAGAAAAACGGAAAATGAAGGATCGGTATAGAAAAAATATGCATCTGCCCCTTTGTAGCATCTGGGTCTTGTTTCAAAGAAAAGTATTTCTTAAGTTTTGCGCTAGAATGTTTGAAAAGCATCTTTAAATTAAATCTTCGATCTGCCTCTTAATTATATTTCGTGTAATATAGAATGCTAAATGCTAATAGCTAGATTTTTCGCTTCTCGAACCAAGGCCAAATATATCTGGTAAGTTAATTGAAATTAGGAAATTGTATGCAACTTCGTGTCGTAATGTAGCTAATAGCTAATGCTAATGTTATCTACCCATAATAAAAATTAACAAATTGTTTAAGTTTCGGGGCATCTAAGGCTTAGTATATTGCTAATAATACGACATATAATTACTATAGTAAGTTTGAGTTACGCCTTTACGACTCGAGTCCGTGTTAACTTATGAATCATATTTTTGTGTTTAAATGAAATTTTAAAAGCTTTTAATATTATTATCTCATCAATTTAGGTCCTGTAAAATAATTATCATAGTATTCTCTGAATAGAAGGTAGGTAGAAGGTACCTGTACCTTTGCCTTTTAAGTATTTTTGGTTTCAACCAGCCTTTTGTAATGCTGCGCTAGCGGACATTAGGATGCCAATCATTTGTGAAAATTCTCTGATTGTAACAGGTGGTAGTTGAGAACACTTCAGAACCAATTCTATTATTTTATTACGTTTATGGCTTGCAAGTGATAAAGTCATATTTAAGTCATCTACTTACTTAAATCCTGAAAATTTGTAATTATTTTGTGGCTATAAGCTACTATTTTCATAGTTTATAATAAAGCCCAAGCACTCGAGTGATTTGAGTGTAAACCTAACTTTATTTAAAAATTCCATGTAACTACGGTCTATGTAAAGGATATCGTCACATACAAAAATTTACCAATTTTTGACCAAATGAACGCAAGTGACCTACGACCCCTTCTTTAATCTTAGTAAAAGTTCTAGGCGCTATCGTGAGCCAATAAGATAAGGCATTGAGTTGAAATCATAGGTGGATAACAAGATTCTGTGTGTTCACATCCTTAAACAGGAAACGTAGGTAAGTACTTACGATAGTTTTAAGCGACAGAAATAAAAAGTTACGAGACATTTTAGGTCAATAGATGCCATGTAATAATAGCTTGCATGCTGTTCTGCCATTTCGAAATGAAGTTTAGTTACTTACAAATTTATTTAACAGTTTTAGGTTAAAATGAAATCTCTTACCTCCATTTGAATTGGTGTCAAAAAGGTTTTAGATACGATTTCTAGCAAATTATTAGTTGCGATTGACATTTCTTGTTGTTACTGTGCTAACCATGTTACAACAGGAACATATTATTGCTCAAGTGGAAAATTAGAAAAAGATTTAATTATTTTGTTACAAATCCAATTAAGGATACCTTTATTGTTTGTGATATACAATACAACCAACACATTTTAAAAATATTGTACTGAATTCTGCCAGAATGGTGGTTGAGCACGTGGCCTGATTTGGGTCGTTCTCTAAACGTGCGACTGCGTCGGTATATGGGTCGTTGTAATTTGGAACTTGACGAGTGGTATCTTCGTACTCTGGCCCTGGCACGCCCCCCCCCTTGTTTTTCGCAAAGCGAGGAGGGCCTGAGTTTTTCTGAAACTGCGGCCAAGCTGTGCCCGTGGAGCTCGTAGAGGCGGCTGTGTTGTGTAAGCAACAGTATTTCTGGGAAGACTACTGTCTTCCTGATTTGAAGGCATTGCTGTTCAATTTTGAAGCTTAATTTAATTTTCTCTAAAATTTGGCACCGAACAGTGCTTCATCTCGTTTACTGTACTGAAAGATATTCAAAAACGTCTTGGTAGACCTGGTGCGGTCTTTTAAATGCGAGCTTGTGTCTCCGAGCTATAAAGGTCGCATGAACTACGGGAGCCCTCGCTTAGAATCTTGATTGCCTCTATTTTATATCTTGAGTTAGGAGAATGGCCATGGCCCTACTCCCCGATGTGATGTGAAGTCAGTCCAAGTTGAGATGAGAGTATTTTAGTATTTAGCTTTGAGGCTTGAACCAATATGTAGTTGCTAGGTATAGTATATTGCTGAAGGATTTTTTCCTTGACTTCTCTAGCCATTTGAGAGAGATTATCGTAGATTCAATCACACAACTTTAGTTCATCATCCAGGGCTTCGCCCAGGGTTAATAAAATTTATGGGTCCAGTTCCGGAAATTTAAACTTTGCCTCAGGGTCCGAGTTTAATTGGTTGTTGTAACCGCTACTAGTTCCAATAAGGAAGTTATTGCTGGTGCTTGGATCTGTTTTTGGTGACGGTATTGAAAGTGGTCACTGTTGGGGCAGTGGTGGCAATTGGCACTTGGTATGTCGCCATCATGATTTTTGGTGATTCAGTCTCATTTAGACCTGATCATGGGTTGTAGGGAATAGTTTCGGCTAGAAATATATCCTCATATTCGAATGATATTTGCTCTGGGCACATTCCTTAAATTGTAAAGGCGTTTCGCCTACTGGAATAAGAAGAAAAAAGAAAATTATGCTTTTTATATTTTTATACTTACATAAAAAATTATGATTATTTTTGCATTTTGCCGCGTTCCTATTGGAATCTATGGCAGTATGGTAGCCTGGTTCATATTTGAATCTATGGCTTTGCAAATAAAATTATTTTAATGATAAAAACTGATGTACAGTTTTGAATTTTGCCGCGTTCCTATTGGAATCTATGGCAGTATGGCAGCCTGGTTCTTGTTCGAATCTATGGCTTTGCAAAAATATTTCTTTTACACTTTTTAAATGTAAGTTTATGCAGAATTTCAATTCGAAATTTCTGTCTAAAAATTTTTTTTTTTTTTTGAAGGTAGGTAAGCAGATGAACTTACCGTAACATTAGACATTGTCTCTCGATTTATAGTATGAGGATAATGAAATCCATCAAAGTTGAAGTAACTCACTTAATTTTTTGTTAAAAATTTGAAAAGATTTCGGTATCTTGAAAAATTTATTTTTTGCGAACAAGATCCGAACGCGTGCTTTCGTTGCCTCGCACGGAAAAAGAATGACAGGCTTGGCGGACGCTGCTAGTGATGGGCGCGTAGAGTGGTAGGGATGGGAGCATGGGTAAATTTCAAATTAATCGAGTAATCGATATCGATTAAATCGATCGACTAATAGTTATTTGTAAGAACGTGCGAATGTTGCCTTGTAGGTGAAAGGACTACCTAGTGAAATGATTTATATCGAAAATGAAACCACGAAATATAATTACTATAAAATAGAACAAAGAAGTTTGCTTCCGAAAATAATATAATTGGATGATCGCCCTTTGTAATTGAATTTCCTCACCAAGTACAAAATTGTAATATAAAGTTCACAGCGCACACCCTGTTATCTTAATGAAATTAATTATTCCCACTTTGTTACTCTGGCTGTTTTAATTGCTGTTATTCTTACTATTATATCCATTAAAAAATTGTAAAGTAGATTATATAACAAGGCCATAAATTAATTAAGAGGCATAGCCCAAAAGTAGCGCAAAAAAACTTCTAAACTAAGGAAAATAAGAAATAAATATGGAACAGAATTCCACTAGACTAGATAATGTAGCACTTTTGTATAGGTTTTAGGTTAAAGACTAAAAAAGCTACAAAGTGGTCACTTTTGGCAACAATCTGTAGCTTTCTTTGGTCTTTAACCTAAATGCTATATAACGTGCCCTAAAAATACTAGGCTACATTAACTAGCCACTACATCCTAGAGGAATAATGTCCCACATTTTTGATATTTGCCTTCGTTTAGAAGATAATTATATTTTTCGCGTAATAATACTTTAGCTGTGCTATGCCTCTTAAGTGAATAACGGCTTAAAACTGGAACAAGAAGGTGGTAGGACGTGTGTGTAGGTTAAATAGGTTAAAGTCTTGGCTACTGTAGAGTTTTCCTGTGCAAAATGTAAATACTTGCTATTAGATAATTACTGTACTCAATTAACCAAAAGGAGGTGATTTAAAAAAGTAACCTGGCATGTAATTAATGTAATTGTTGGAAGAGGTATTGTTTTGCCTTGTAATTTTCTGGCTGGACTCGTCCTTATTAGCTTGTTCAGGTAAATTACGGTCAAACAAGTAAATATCTCTGAGCTTTTAACTAGAAAGAACCTAGGGTGCTTGAAACACACAAAAACGTAGTACAAACATATAGACGCAGACCGGAAAACAAAAATCAATATTCATTATAACAATGTTCGACCCCGTTGAAAATCAAACCTGGTGCTCCCGCTATCGACTCACTGCAAACTGGAACCAAGGAGTGTTTAAATATTAGCGAAGCCGACAGTATAAAGTAATAAGTATTTACTCACGTCTCCAAATACTGGAACACCCTGTACACAGGTTTCCGGTACACGAGGAAGCCGTCGCACCGCTCCATTGTTGGAATACAATCCTCTTTAGTAAAGGAAACTTCACATTCTTAAAAACACTTAAAAAAGTACGATTTTCGGTAGAGAAACAGCTTTTTTAACTACACTTTCACGTCACTAATTTTATAAAAATTCAAGCGATGTCACTTTTCAAAAAAAGAATACAAATGTCTCCAAAACGTTGGACCTTTAAGGTGTCTTATAAATTTAAGGCTGGGTTACATTGGATGATTATATTTAAAAGCACTTTTTTCTTACTACGCACTAAGATTTCAGTTAATCACAGATAGCATTAATGTCTGGAATGTTGCTTCGGTACAAAAACGTTTCATTTCTGCAAATAAAGTGGTACTTTTATATAATGCGGTCGAGTACAGACCGAGTCGACTCATCGACATCTACTGTCATTATCATGGCCCTGTTTCTGTATTGTTAAGGGTTCCGTAGGTTATAACATGAAAAATGACAAATCCGATTTAGAGTAAGAATATAAATTTACCTAAGTATTTGTTTTTGATTAAAAACAATACTTTACTGAATTAAGTGAGAAAAAGAAGCAAACGCTAAATACGAGTAAAATTTAATAATTTCTCCTTACATTCTCCTATTTCTAGGCCAAAAAAAACTACAGAGAGAGATAACATAAAAAGTTCAAGTAAATATATTTTTTAATTACTTAGTTAATTCGGTTCTAAGAAGGCCACATTTGGTAGAATACTTTTAGTTTAAATAAAGCAAAAAGTCCATCCATCCAAAAAAGTCCTCCATAAAAAAAACGCTGTATGAACCAAAATAACTCGTTTTTGCGGCCTTATTACGGGGGATGTTGTAGTCTTCCTTGATGATAGTTGATCTTTCCGAGCTCCATTTAGTAAAAATATAAATCCTTAATAGTTTT
This sequence comes from Euspilapteryx auroguttella, assembly GCA_951802225.1. Classification (NCBI taxonomy): domain Eukaryota; kingdom Metazoa; phylum Arthropoda; class Insecta; order Lepidoptera; family Gracillariidae; genus Euspilapteryx; species Euspilapteryx auroguttella. Next base: position 3,855,195 of record OX637664.1, on the reverse strand, counting down.
TCCAACAAAAAACGCGAAATGGAACCATTCGCATATCGATATCAGCAGCGCTCTTAGCCGGTTGGTTTTTAAATTTAAAACATTATCATTTGCAGAGTCCGCGCCATCCGGTGGCAATTGTTCCGGATATGATAACAAAAAAAACAATAACTACGAACTGTCAGTCAGACAGGCTGGTTTTAAAAATAGAAAACCAATTTGCAGCACGCGATGTTTGCAAGATAAGAAGTACAGGTTTATATTAACAAAATGATCGTTAGTATAAATAGTTGGGAGATGCAGATACTTAGATACCGAGTTTATTTCAGGCTAGGTAACACGGCGAACTAGTACCGCCATACAATATGGACTTTTCTGAATTTCGAACAATATTATATATCCTTTCTTCATCAGCAAAGATAATTAAAGATATAAACGGTGAAATAATTTTTCAAATCGGTCTTGTATAGTTTCGGAGCCTATTCGATTCGAACAACCAATCAAATCTTTTCACTTTTTAATATGGCGCACACGCACAACGCTGTTAATAAAAGCTGTTATTATTATGTAAAAGAGACAAAAGGGTAGACCACGGAGAAACTAATTGACCAACTAAAGGCAACAGGCAGGGTGTTGTACGGTTGTACATTGGTGGACTAGGGTGGCGTAACACTTCCGAATTTTCTGTATTGCAAATTAGCTCCTTTTCTTTGATATTACAGTCTAGGGCGCACGAGACAATATACAAAAGTGTTACGCTGACCTAATCACTACTGTATACCAATATGTCAAGAAAATGGCGAAAACAGGCAGCACCCACATGAACGGCGATTTCACATGATAAGGAGCAGATACTAATATATGACTCCTCAATTTGTAAATGACATGAGCATGACATTCCCAAAAACAAACTATCATAATTGAGCACTAATTTGTCTGTAATTTCCTGATTCTTAAAAAGTTTCCGTTCTACGGATCCAAAAAAAAATTATAATTATTAAGAGGAATATTAGCACGTTATGCGCAATTACGCTAAAAGCTGCGCACGCGCATACCGTGTCCGAATACGCGCGTAACGGATACAGGTGCTGCCATGACACCTGTCGCGAGGAATACCAAAAATTCTATCCCGAACAATGACCTGGCGCCGTTCTAAGGAACTCGTTGTTCATAATAGCAAATTACAAAACAAAAAAAAACTATAGATGAAGACAAGTGTTTCGATGTACAGTGGCGGACACGTTCGGCGTAATACTACCACTGTACAGATTTGTCTATGTTTTCGTCAGCCCTAGACTGTATTGCCAAAGAGCAAGAGATATTTTGCAATACAGAAAAACCGGAAGTGTTAATGCGACCTAGACCGCCACTGTAAATCCTACATGGCCGACGCGGACGGCGTAACACTTCCGGTTTTTCTGTATTGTATTGTATATAGAACGTAATATTGTATATATAAAAAAGCACTATTGGGTAGACGCAGACAACTTCTTGTATACAACTTGCTGTCACGAGTGTCATGACGAACTTCGTATCGCCCTGCATTCTAAATTTTTGTAAATATTCTATAGCCTATGGCACCTGCGGTTAGTGTAGCTTCCTAACAGTGAGATAATTTTTGAAATCGGTTTAGTAGTCTCGGAACCTATTTAATACCAACAAACAAACAACCAAATCTTTCCTCTTATAATATTGGTATAGAATACCTATTCTGAAACTACTGCAGAAAACTCGTGTACAACAATATAAGTGCTCGTTCAGGGGGGCTGATAATTGTAAATGCAAAGCGACATCGGTGACGTTCGTCCGCCGTCCTCCGGGAGTCGCTCCGCCTCTGATAATATAATACATTCCTTTGAGAGTTACGGTAGAGCTGTAAGTGGTAAGAGTAGCGTTTTATGCGGTTTCTTTTATAGCAAAACATTTTGTATAGAGGATGTTATTAGGGAGCATAAGAATTATATAGAACGCCCAAAGGCGTTATCAATCATCATCAATACATAGTATAAAACAAAGTAGCTTCCCGCGTCTGTCCCTATGTATGCTTATATCTTTAAAACTATGCAAAGGATTTTGATGCCGTTTTTTTTAATAGATAGTGATTCAAGAGGAAGGTTTATAAGTAATAAATACATGAGCAATATAGTAATAGGTTAGGCGGTACGAATTTCGCCGGGTCGAGTAGTATTACATACAGCCAATTCAATATTATTCTTCTTGATCATCACCTCCGTGGTTGGCAGTGGCCCGGATTCCGCGAACATTATTGTAATGATCACAGAACAAGAGAATACAATAGAAATAGCATCATGAGCTTTTAGTACTAAAACCAGTGTGTCCAAACTCACACATATAAACCAAACGCTCACTATGAAATCCAAGCTACCATTGGTGATTAACGACAAAGCCGAAAAGATCTACATCACAAAACTTTGAAGTAGACTATCAACCTTTTTTACAAATAAACAAAGATCAAAATCAAATAACAATTATGAAATACTTAAGATAATGATGACATACATATGATAAAAGAATGAAATTAGGTTTTTCCAAAGACATGGTAGAAAGCTATACATCCTCTTTGCTTTAAAATCCTCACGCATTGTTCCTAGTTTTACTATTCGACGCTAGATGGAACTACAGCTTTTGTACTACCGCTACTAAACACTAGGTGGCTACGTCGAAAAATGAAAAACTAAGCTAGGGATGTACATATTGCGGGAGAAAGTTTGTCGATGAGAAAAACCTATCGATATACAACTTTCTTTCATATGGCTACAGGTAACAATTACTTTTTTTTTACGAAAATCTATGTGTATTCTACGCAAACGGCCTTCTTGGTGATTGGCGATGTATTGGTATTATCATATGAAAAAACCAGTCGCTCATAGAACAAAGTTTATTTTAGTGTACAGTTTAATTTTTATTTATTTCCAATGTCGTTTTTTATTCAACAGTTATGCTTCGCATAAATAGAGATTCAGAAATAAAAATGTGTTTAGTTATAAAATTGTATATACCTACAGTACTGCAAAAGTTATAATGCGCATAGAAATCTTCGTCACTGTTCGACAACGGTCGTATTCCCAAGCGACGTAAGACGATATGTATTTAAGGAGGTTAAGTCCATTTTCTGCATGCGTAATTTAGTAGAATTATGAATTTTGATTCAGGTGTTTCCGTGAAATCGACAATTAGCGAATCTGCATGCGCATTATTAATTTTGGAGTAAGTACTGTACTTTAAATGAAGCTTTATTTTAACCAAAGTAAACAATTTAGGTGGATGGGTACATAGACCAATAAAACAAGATGGGTTTTATATTTATATTATTTTATCTTATTCAATATCGAAGTACTTGCTTATTTATTACTTGCCTTAAACTCTTAACTAATCTTGGTTTTTTTTAATACATAATATTTAGCATTTTTTCTTCTCTAGGTATTGTTTATTGAAACTCCTCTTAGCTTAAGAAGCTTTCATGATGGCTCCATCTTCAAGTTTATGCTTAAGTGTATTAGGTTCTGAGCTTGGCCCAAGGTGATCCAGTAACACAGGCTGTAAATAAATGAAAGCAAAAATAAAATATAGCACACTATAAGAGTGACGACTTGTCTTTATACAATACTAGTCGACCCGGCAAACTTCGTACCGCCTAACCTATTATTAGAACGTGCATGTTTTATACTTATAAACCTTCCTCTTGAATCACTCTATCTATTAAAAAAATCCGCATTAAAATCCGCTGTATTTTTAAAGATTAAAACATACCTAAGGACTGATGCGGAAAGCGACTTTATTTTTTACATATTACAACATTATTGTAATATGATGATCATGCTAATATAATTTCATTCATACGCAAGAGTCTAAGTTGAAAGATTCATATAATTTCATTCGTATTCAAGAAATTAACTTTAAAGTAAATCACATTTTAAACCGAAAAAAAGGTAGAGGTTTTCAAGTCGAAGCGAATACCTATTTTTTTTTCACTGAAAATTATTATTATCGATAGATTTTTATCATAGAAAATTATCGATAGATTTTCATCATGTTGAGCAATCTCTAACTGATTTCCATTATACTGTTGTCAAAATGTTCTAGAAAAAGTCATGAGTCTAATACCATAGATAAAGAAGAACGCTAAGAAGGTACAGTCACAGTCACAGGACTCACAGGCTTCAATGAAAATTCAATTTTACTGCTCCGTAATAAGTGTGTTTTCATTTTCTCACTTATGGTTTTGTTTTCTTGTTCATGTATAATTTCAAATTTATTTAAAAATACAGTGAAATATTACTTACCGATGTAATGATACGGCATAATTAGTACTTTTAAGTCCCCAACTTTAATTTTTGCATTCCAACACAGCACAATATGGCATTTTAGTGGGTTTTTTTCATATTTTTCCTGGTGGTTTGTTTACAAGAAGCTTAAAGCAACTGAGCTTATCAAATCTGTCAAAAACTACGAATAGGCACTGCAGAGCTAATGATAGGCACGCGGGCTCCGCCTACTCGCGATTTCTATTTAGAGAGAGAGAGCATCTTCCTTGTTCTGTGGTAATGATGGTTATAGATGTTTTTGGGTCTCGATATGGAATGGTCTTATTATGTGTTTTGGATACCGCAGACACAGATTCCATCTAGTTAGGGGCTCTATTTAGAAGAGCGTTATTATAATTAATAAGTCTCGTGTTAAGCCAAACGGCTATACTCTCGAATGAGTTTGTTGTAATTTAATTCTGATTAATATTACGCTTCCGCTTATTCACAGTGAGCGCAACCCAACCCTCACTATATTCAAGCATTTGCGGTCAATAATGAAGCGTCCGTAGCGCGGGTACTTGATTTTAATAACGCTTTATGTTACCGCAATATCGGTGAGGCTTTGTAAGAGGAAATTTTTATACTGTGGCTTTATTTTCTACCTTGATTATAACGTTCTTCATTAGATAATTTTAAACAGATTCCTTTCCTTAAAATCTTAATAGATAATTTAAACGCCCAGGATTGCGCTGTGGTTATGTCGAACTCTTACCGACTAAAACCCCTAGGCGCACAAACGTCTGGCACCCACACGTGGTGACCCCGGCTACTAAATTCCGTGTCTCTCCCCCAAAACAACTGCAGTGCAGCTTCTCAAGGTAGCACAAGAGGTGTCCCAACGCTTTATGATATTATAGGGCAGCAATGGGTCACGCCAACGCTGTCGCACATCGTCCGCCAGACTGCTATCCAGATTCGTGCTCGAGGAGGACAGATTGTTCCCTGACCGGCTCGCCTTTGGAGCTGCGGCGGCACAGTGCCCCCAGCTGCCCGCTCCCATCTCGGGCCTGTTAAATGAATGTATCTTGTCCCACTACCACATATCCCCTTTCAGTCGCCTCTAACGACAGGCAGAGAACACCCTAAGCCTTTTCTTACGCGCAGACTTTATCATTTATTTTAGAAGGTTTATCATAACAAATACCATTATATTAAAATAGACATCTGCTTAAAAAAACTAGTTAAAAATAAACAGTTAACTCCTCAGATACGCCGCCCATACATAATGAGCTAAACAATACAGTGCAACACACCCATAAAGGTGCATGCACACTTAACATTCAAGCTGGGTGAATGACACTCAGGGACGCATAAATTAGACATGTCTCATAGGGTCAGTGTTTATGATTAGGGAATTCACATAGGAGGATTAATTAGTACGTTCATTAGCTTATTCTATCATAAGAACGCATCACATTCAGAGCCCCTAAATAGGGTAACCTGATGATGATGCATGCAATATTCGCCGCTACTCAAAAAGGATCCCTACTATATACTCAGAAAGGAAAAGTTAAATTTATACTAGGATCAAGTACCTAGTATAAATTTAACTTTTCCTTTCTGAGGATTGGGCAAATAAAAGTTAGAATAAGTGATTGGTTCTTCTAAAATTATTAAATTCTCTATTTATTGGCATCAAAATCTTCTCGATACCTATCAGTTACGAAGAAACTTATAAAGAACTACTAAATTTGATTAATTAAATGCAAAACTCTGCAAACAGAGCAGAACAGTCTGCAATCAGGTTTCCTAATTAAAAATAAGTCTTGAATATTCTCGGTACGGTTACGTTGGAGTCAGTTCTGTTGGCTTGCCTGGGAGTGAAGCGAAGGATATTCTATTAGAGGTCTATTCTAGCAATTCTGCTAAATGGAGTAAAATTGCTACGACACAGGCAGAAATGTGTATTAATTTGATTATGATTAATGATGACATGGCATCCTCTAAAAGCAGTTAATTTACTAAAAGAGCGGATTTCAGCAAGCTAGATAATCTTCAAGTCCAATAATCTTAAATTTGTTAAGTCACTGAACTGGAGGCTTGTTACAACAACATAAACATAATCTCATGTCTTTTATTCCCCGAAGGGTTAGGCAGAGGCACTAGCTCAAGAGCCGGACCCACGTTTAGCCGAGTTTATGCTTTATTACCTACGTGAGGCGGGGCCAGCTTGACGCCGCGGCTACAGCGACCACTACTGCGGCCGGGACCAACGGCTTAACGTGGCTTGGAGGCTTGTTATATAAACACGAGCTTTCCCGGCTTACTTCGTTACGCCAAAGAATATAAGATACTACAAAAAACTTGGCTCTATAGACTATGTTCTTTTGACTGCCCAGAATGGCCGAATAAAAAACAAACAACAACAACAAATCACCTGTCAAAATATGTAAACAACGGAAAAAATATTGCACCTTGGGTTATATTATTTGAGTTTAAGTAAGGATCCCTAATTTTTTTTTTAAATAGAATATAGCCTATGACACTCGGGGTTAATGTAGCTTTCTACCAGTGAAAGAATTTTTCAAATCGGTTCAGTATTTCCGGAGCCTATTCGTTACAAACAAACAAACAAATCTTTCCTCTTTATAATATTGGTATAGATTAACAAAATTTTGCTATGGTACTTGCTTTGGTAGAAATTTTATTTTATTCTATTTTTACCGTACAATCGTATTTAATCGTACAATGCACAATGCAGTAAAGAAAGGTAGGTAAGATTGTGTATGTGTACTGGCGTTTGAATTGACAATGCAATACACATGTACAATTAGCTACAACTTACTTAAATTAAATAACAGGTGAACATAGATATTTACTTAGCATTAGTTAATTTGTTAGGAGTCAATAATAGTGGAAAATCGTAATAAGGTAAGACATCGAATGATAAAATTACCGAAAGTGTCGACTGCGACTCTCGTTACAAATGAAACAGAATAGCGACCTAGCCCGGTCGTATAAAAGAGTAAAGAGAGAAGTTGGTAATTTCGACAAATTGCCGCCATTGTTCTGTAACATTCCCTTTCCTTCCTCTAGCTCTAGCCGTCACATTCAGACTCTTGCCAATAGGGCCCGAAATAATAATAAGTAAGATTTTATTTTGGGCGTTATTTTTACATTAACACAGTACCTTAAAATATTTTAAGTATTTCATTTAAGACTTAACATTAATAACGCTTTCTTCTTTTATAACGTAGACATTAAAATGGAAATGGGAGGGAGAGGGAACATGAAAACCTCTACTTTTAATATAGTTGAAATGCTAATTATTCGGAAAATTATATAACTAATACTAACATAAGTTATTTAAATTAGTGTGAAGACTTGTAAATAGCTCCATTGGCTAACGAATGAAAGTAGAATAACCCACTCAGTTATTTTTAGCATCAAAGCGGAACATTAGGAAAATTAGGTCATTTAGTGGTTTTTAATGATTAAACTGAAATGTTCGGTTATACAAATTAAAGCGCGCGAGACTGGTCAAAGGTCGTTAAGTTGATGGGACTAACCTTATCCTACGGTTCTCATTGACAATGGGGATAAAGGTTTAAGCCGATCCGTAATTATATAATAATAATCGATGACACTAACGCTTTAAAGATAAAGTCGTTGGTGCCAGTCTAAACGACACCTTGACAGTGATCATCTTTATTCCGGTGTTCTCGTCGATAGTCTGAATTTGGTTTGAAAAACTGCTCGGCATTTTGCGGTTAGAAACGGAACGTAAAGTATTTTTAATAGCTTTTATACGTTTTTTTTTTTAGTTTAAAGCTTCCTTTAAACCTAATTGCCTTAGTACCAAATTTTAACAAGTTATTTTGCAGGCCTTAATGTTTTTTTAAATATAAAAGGCATCAGATCAGGTACGTACGTACGATTGAATTAGTGGGGACTTATAGCGACAAAAGGAAAGTTAAATAAAAATAACTTGTTGTCATCAGAAAATTTAACGATAAAAATATTGCGGCTCTTAAATTAAGAAAAAAAGAATATTTACGAATTTAAGAATTAAACTTTCTTTTAAATAAAAAAAAACGAAGTCTACCTGTCACCAAAAAGCATTGTTCCTACATCCTACTGATCACAAGAAAGTGGAGGCAATGCCAATAATTGTAATTTACTCATTTCTCAAGATAGGGTTCCTCGAGGCAAATTTTCTCAGCCAATGGAGTCGGATGTTAAACAGGATAGACCGACACGGATTCTTGTTCTAAATTGATTTCCGGAAAAGGAAGCTTTACAGAAAATCAATCCTCAAATTTGAAGGTTTTTAGGGAAGCCGGCTGTAAAAGTTAGTAAATAAGTAGTTAAATATTTGTTTAGATAGGAAACGATTAAATAAATTAAGTTTGGCCTTTGTCAAATATGCACTTTTTTATCCTTAAAGCGTTAATCAATAAGAAGCAAGCGACACAAATATTTTATAATAAACATAGGGTAACTACCAAAATTATTATGACTAATTTCTTATGACTAAAATTATAACTTTCAAATGAAAATGCTAATCATGGGTGCTACTTAAGTTTTTAGATTCTTTGTGCATTGAATATTGATATTTTAGAAATCTTCCAATACCCAACCACAAATATTGGTTTTTATTCCATATCCATAGAACAGGCTCTGAGAAGGCTCGCGCGCCTGTAGCCGACAGGAGGAATTGGCTTGCCTTAGAAATAGCTCGGCGTTGCGTCGGCGTCGGCTGATTTGAATAAGTGATTGAAATTGTCACGACTGCTCTTTGCGAACAATTACTTCTATTAGTATTCGGGCTATTATGTAAATGCAATACTTACCTAGATAGAGAAGCAGCATAGGAAGGACGAAGAAAGAAAAAGCATAAAAGTTTTTTTTTAGAAAGATTCTGATAATCAAGAATTACATCGGCATCAAAATCAACATTATGCAATTTGCAACACTTTTCCAATCTATCATTGTTGATGTTCAAAATACCTATACTTACCTACCTAGCCAAATCAAATTTAAATTAATGTATTAAGATGCTATTCATGGTATCTTAATACCAACGACCCCAAATACAGTCCACTCAACCAAAACCGCCAATCACAACCACAAAGGGGAAGGTAGGACAGGCCAAGGAGCTTTCAAAATGGAAGGAGGTGATTACCAACCTTTAGCAAGAAAAAGGTACTTAAATATGAAGGATACCTGCGTACCTAAATAGAGTCTTTAAGTTCTCTTTAGTTCCGTGTTACAAAATTTCTAGGGAATTAGTCCTAAGTCCGAAGAGATCAAAATCAGAATCAGTGTCTCCTACACTAGCTACAGGAACAAGCCTCCGTCACTGTGGATTCCGTTTCAAAACACACCGGAAGTCCGCTACAGCACAGCCTAGAGCTGAACCAGTGGTTCTCAAAGACTTCATAGAATAACTTGCGTTTGTGCCTTTTCAATGTTTTTCTGAAATAAGATAAATCTAACTAAAATCAGTATACACAGGAAAGATGAATCGAATCTTGTTTGAATCGAATATACATACTCCGAAACTACTGGGCCGATTTCTTTCACTACACATTATTTCTTTCACTACACATTATTTCAGATGAACATAGGCTATAGAAATTCTCCAAAAAAAATCACAATAGCTCTTTATTGTAAGAAGACTGTACGAAAATCGCCGTTAGTTGTTTTAAAATTGGTAAATACATTATTAATTAAAAATTAGAAAAATGAAAATCGAAAAATTCTACAAATAAAATATTACGTCCAGATCGCCGCCACTGGCCGCCGCCGCCATTATTAATTTGTCTATAAGGTTACTGAGTCCCTGCAATCAAATCCAACATTTTTACGATATCAAGCTATTGCATAGCTGGCTTATAGTGAGACACGGGCCGATCAGGGGTGCAAGAACCCCAGTTTGAGAACTAGCGCTACACGGTGGCAGCCATTATCTAGAATTGCATTGTGAAGTCTCTGCACGGACAACTGACTGGCTGGAGAGTCGAAATAAATTCACTTTACTGCAGTCGGAATAGGTTTTTTTTGTTAAAGTTGTCTAGGTTTTCTAGAAACGTTTCTTTTCTAGTTTCAAAGACGTTTTAAGGAAAATTTGGTTATTTGAGTCTAACGTTTTGGCGCTCTACAACCTATATATAACTGGCTGTGTCCCACAGTGTTACTCACGGTTTATTACTGCAGTAAAAAGAAGCATATACGCTAATCCAGGGTGTCAGCTAACTTCATACTGAATTTAATTGAAATCGCTACAGCCGTTTAGACGTGAAGAAGTAACAAACATACACACAAACTCTTGCCTTTATAATATTAGAGTGATTATGGAAAAAAAAAGTTGAGTTGTTTCATTGTAAATATAGAGTCATCAATCAATTTATCTATAAGTATCCATTTATTTGCATTTTTTTGTATCACGGCAAAAATAATGAAGTGATTGGGATTTTGTAGAGTTTATTTCGGAAGAACTTTATGCTTTATTAAATTTATTGTCCTTGATCAGTGGTTTAGTTTGTCTAGAAGACGTTCTAAAGGGATTCTTATCAGGTAGCGGAGGTTATTGCATGCAACCCTAGTTCAAGGTTCTATTAAGCGTGATGCGCTAAATCCTAAATTTTAATCTGCAGAAAAAGTAATCATAAAAATAGGTAAGTAAATTGGATCCGTGTTGTATTTTAGATATTGTGAAAGAGCTCGGGATAAGCTGTGGGTATATTCTAGTATAACTTATATTCCTTTGAGCGACGCTGTCATCTTCAATATAGGGAGCGTGAGTTCTATTTCCGTACAAACATGTCGCTAGACTTTTGACATGGTAATTCCTGATGACTTCAGACGACATAACAGCATATAGCTGGTCTGGACTCCCAAGGACTGTGCTGAAAATGGAGTCATGTCATTATGTCTTGAAGGCCCTCAGTATGGATTTTTTTTTTTTATGTTATAAACTGTAAAATACCTCCGATTTTAAAAATTACGATCACCTTTCAAATCGTACATTATTCCTATCCCTAAATAGCACATAGGGTAATGTATTGTATAAGTGACGTACGCCGAGACAGCTAGTAGTAGTAATATACTACCACATAAACTTCAACGAAGGTACTCAATACAAAATAAATGTTATTTTAGTACTAACATCGGAATTGGTTTGTCAAACGAGTGTTGAATGAATCATCGAATTTAATTTACAATAATTGAATTCCAATGAACTCCATTCCATTCCAATTTAAGCCTTGTTCACATTATTTCAATTTGGTTTGCTATAATTAAAAATTCGACTGATATATAAGCTTACGCTTACGTAAGACTACGTTCCCACTTGTCGCCCGTCGGGCCCGATTTTAAATCGGATGTTCCAGTGGCAGAACATTTTATAAGAAGCTATTCACATTTTTTGGGAAAATAATTTTAATATAACGACACAAACTTGCTATAGTTTGCTCGAATTTTGTCGAGAAACTTCATTTATAATGTGTATTAAATATTTTGGAGACAAAGCTTTCTCACATTTTACTGCTTACAAAAACTTAACAGAAACATGACGGTAAATTTAAAAAAAGAACCGCAAAAACGGTTCGTTTTATCGGTGGTTAACTTTGTTTGGCTGACCGTTAGGTTCTTAAATCAATAAATCGTAATATTATTAACTCAATTGATTGCAAAAAAGTCTATCTATCTTGCAAGTAAATTGCACACTGTAAATCAGTCTAACTCGGCCTTGCGTGACCAGCGGGCGTGTCCCCTAACCGGCAATATAATAATGTGTGTTCTTGTCATGCAAATTAATCGTCTCATGGCCGAAATCACATCTTTATTAGTGCTTACTGCACCCTTTTTATTTAGAATTCGGACTTCTCTTCTCTGGTACGTTTTGCCTTCTGTTCTGATACAAACAAATTAAGCAAGCGTTATACAGAATTATTATAAAAAGGTTAATTTTCGAATGACTTGTTTACAAAGATTGGTAAAAAAAAAAAATACGGTGCTTTTGTGGAGACAAACAGCTATCACGTTCGATATAATTTCCTCTAAAAAATATCAAAACTTTAAAATTGCAGACCCAATTTTATTTCATTGCAGATAAGTAAAGATATGGATTTTTAATTGTGATATTAAAATGGTATGAAGAAAGGAAGATGATAATTTTTATCAATAAAAGGTCGGTGACCGTTTCTGCATAATTGTTATACACTTTGAACATAATAATATGAAACTTAACGCGTGTGGCAATTCTTAAAATAGAGTCGCTAATGATTCTTTAGACGAATTACTTTAGATCGCTCGCAAACAATTACAAGATGTAATAAGTAGTTAAAAGATAAATAAAATACTGTTCAATCGTATTTGATACATTAACTATTAGAAAAATCAACAACTAAAACGAAAAATTGATATTTACTTTAGAGATAAAGTAACTGCATTTAGTTCTTCATAAATTATTTAAACTCATAAAGTTATTTGACCAGTGAAATCAAATAATATTTTATAAAATAATCCACACTGAAATAATATTATTTTTTCTCGATAACCATCTAACGATTATTATTATAAGTATTAACGAACGATCTCAATACAGTAAGCACCGTTCTGTCCGTAAAATATCAAATACAGTTATATAAGACGGCTTGACCCACAATTACTTGAGCTTGTAATAGCGATATGAATAATAAATTAATTAAGAGCGAGAAGCGGCAAGTATTAAGGACCCGTCTGACGAATATTAATTGATTTAGGCTACTTGGTCGAACCAATCGAAGATCGTACTTACTACAAGTCGTGTTTATGTAAAGTACAGATTGAGAGTTCAAGTTATTAAACAATTTAATAAGCTTCATCAGAACTTCAGCGTTTTCCTAAGAATCTTGTAAAAGTAGACGCTAAACTTTAAGATCGTAGGATAAAAGCTTTCGAAGTTGGAACAAGATCACGATAATGACAGTTTGAGCATAAAAAATTATAATAAGTACATACATACATACATACATACATAACGTCACGCCTGTATCCCATCGGAGGGGTAGGCAGAGACAATTGATTTCCACTTGCTACGATCCTGACACACTTCTTTCGCTTCTTCTACAGTCATAAGCCTTTTCATACACGCACGTCGGTTTTGTGAACTCTTCACGCGGCCTTTCCTCAGAACGTCACCAATTTGGTCGGTGAACGTTTTCCGTAGCCTACCTCTTCCAACCGTGCCTTCCGCATCCGCTCTATATAATAATATAATAAGTACATGAATCATTAAATCTCGTAACGCACCGGAAAAGTCAGCCTCATTTTTTACGCACTGAAATATTTCGTATCCATCATCATTATCAACAATTCAAGTTGTAAAAAAATTCATAACACTGGCACTATAATAATATAATTTGTCACATATTTTTAATTAAAAAAAAACGCCTTATTTTCACGAGTTCGCTTTTATTACACGAACCTACCACAACGTTCCACCCCTTATCAAACGCATTCGAATACGTTACTTTAAAAAATAGGGGTGCGGAAACACGGGCACGTGTAGCGAGAGACAACGCGGCACTGCGTCGGCCGACCGCGTGCCGGCCGGCTTTCCGACCGCAGCGTACAAACAGCCTAACCACACAGAAAAGCTCACTGAAAAACCTACCGTAACAAAATGGCGGAAAACCTAGTATACGAAGCGATTGAAAACCGTGAACGCCAATCGATGCCGCTGAAACTAAACACATCTTTCCGCCTGCACTCTTTATTTATTTGTCACATAAACTCGTCTGCACATTAATTAAAACAAAATAGAGTATAATAAAGAACTATTTATCGGCTCGATACAGGCAATTGTCTCCATAGCAATGTTAAAAGTAAGTAGTATCAGTCGCTGGCTGGGTGAGCCAAGAAACACTTCTATCTAGAGTGATTTCAGAAACGATTATAAGGTCGGATAAAGCGAAACATCTTCAGTTTATATAGATCAGAGGTTACCTACCAGTTTTTTTTTCTACGACCTACCTACCTACCCTAAACAAAGATAACTTTTGAATAACTCGCAAACTTAGGATAGGACCACCCCGTGTCGAGTCTGCGGTAGGCCCCTGCGGGATCCTCGACTGGTCTAGCTATAGCAAATAAACTGTCAGTACAAAAATATACTCTAGATGAACGTAAGTTGTTCCGCTCTATTTGGTCTTATGGAGCTGTACGTGAGAGCTGTACGCACTTCCAACTACTAATATAATAAAAAAAATATTAAGGCATCTCACTCAGAGCCCCTAACTAGGAAGAACCTGTATCTAGGGTGCCCGAAAACAAAGACGAACAGTACACCAGACCGGAAAACAAACATCGACATTCACAAAATTCGCCCCCGCCGGGAATCGAACCCGGTGCACGGTGTTTGTGTTTATTCTACGCAGTTCGCGCATTGTTATAGTTAGCGGCCTGACTCTATATGAAATGTAAGAGTTCGCCAGCGTAGAGTGATTTCAGGGGCTCTAAGAAAGTCACATTTGCAAGAAAGAATAGAATTTGCTTTTCGTTTATAATATAACTAGTCGACCCGGCGAACTTCGTACCGCCTAACCTATTACTATGTTGCTCATGTATTATACTTATAAACCTTCCTCTTGAATTACACTCTCTATTAAAAAAAAACCGCATCAAAATCTGTTGCATAGTTTTAAAGATATAGGCATACATAGGGACAGACGCGGGAAGCGACTTTATTTTATACTATGTATTGATAATAACTAGAGGCTGCCCCGCGGTATTTCCCGCGCAGATTTCTCATAAACACAAAAATCCCGTTTTTTCCCGTTCCCGTGGGAATTTCGGGAAATCCTTTCTTAGTGCTCACCTACACTCCCTAAGGAACCTACATGCCAAATTTCAGCTTTGTACGCCCAGTAGTTTAGGCTCTGCGTTGTCTGTCAGTCAGTCAGTCAGTCAGTCAGTCAGTCAGTCAGTCAGTAACGGAAGAGTTTTATATAAATTGATAAATCGTTTATTTCAATTGAATATAAAACCATATCTTATTCTAAAATGTAGAGCAAAATTCAGTACAAAAAAAATATGAACGAACAGAGTTCTTCTTTATGCAGTCTTCGTTATGGGATGGGGGCTTCTAGCCACCAATTTAGGCTTACTTATTGGGTCAGTCTGTTTGCCTAGTGAACACTATGCATGTTGGGCTGAAATCAATATTTATAAAACTCTTCCGTTACTGACTGACTGACTGAAGGAATAATTTCCCGAAATTCTCATGGGAACGGGAGAAAATGGGATTTTTGTGTTTAAGAGAAATACGCGCGGGTGATACGGCGGGGCAGCCTCTAGTTTACCTATGTACCTTATACATACATACAGACATCCACTTCCGTCACCCACGCTATATCGTTGTGCAATTTTATAATTAAAAATCTCGACATGTAGTAAAAACTTAACATCCTTTAGCAGTTGTTTCTCGCTTTCCAATTCTCGGATTTCATTTAAAAAGGCGGTTGAACTCGTGCAATTTTAAGTGATATAAAAATACTCATTCGACCATAATGTGGAATGTGGTGCTGTTTTGCGATCTTGATAAGTAATGAAAGATAAAAAAAAAAAAACTTATTATTCATACGTGATGCGAGCACGTGTAAACAGATCGAACCCTGCTTAGGGTAATTGAAAAATTCACACCTACAATAAACTAGAGTAGTTCTATGCTACCCTAAGTACTACGCTACTTTGAGCACATTATCTATACCAATAATAAAGAGGAAAATTTTGGTTGCTTGTTTGTTTGCATCGATAGGCTCTGGAACTACTGAAGTGATTTCAAAAATTATTTCACTGTAGAAAGCTACACTATCTTCAAGTTACATAAGCTATATTAGATTTTCAAAAAAAATTGAGATCCTTAAATAAACTCAAATAATGTCACCCAAGGTGCAAGGTTGTTGTTTTATTTTTAGTCGCCCATTCTGGGCAGTCAAAAGAACATAGTCTATAGAGCCAAGTCTTTAGTAGTATCTTATATTCTATGGCGTAACGAATTTCGCCGTGTCAGCTAGTACTTTATAAAAAAAAAATCGCGTTAACAATATAATAAAATCAAGAACCAAGAACTCACAACTTATATTATAACTTTAATTACTTTGATAATGTTACTTTTTTCGTGTAGTTTTCATGGTTATTGTGGGTTTCCTCAAAGGAGTCGTTTTTAGAAATAAGGCTCCTAACTGCATGAAAAGGCAGAGCTACTAGGGCATACTCTACAAAGTATTATTGATCAAACTATTGATACATGTTCCAGATAAATGGAATGGAACAGAATGTATGTGACACAAGGCGTGCAATCATCTCATCGCATAGGATGCCCCGTTTCACGATTTCTTAAACCTAATACGCGCATAGAATATTCGCACGACACCCTGTGATGCCAGCGCCATACGGGATTTTTTTAACATATTCAAGGATTATAATTTCATTCTCATGCGGAAATTTACGATAGACAAAGTAATAACGAACGAATGAAAGAGCATTTGAAATGATTTAATCACTTGATTTAATTATGGCCACAATTTTGCTAAGTCCCGTTTTGGATAAGATGCAGTTTAACTTGAGATACATATAAGTACGCGAATTTATTATGTCCAGATATCATTGAGGAATTTCACAAAAATACAATTTGTTTTTGGTAGATATTCTTAAGAAATTAAGTCTCAAAGACGACCTGGTGAAAGTTGCGGGTCTTTGGGGGAGACCTGTGTCCAGCATTGGAAGGCCTTGGGCTGAGACAGTGAAGTTAGTCTCTGAAACCCAACTTATATGGAAATTTTGTTTTAAATTACAGATTAATTTGTATTGCATGGAAGAAACCATATCATAAATAGATAATACAGAATGCTGTATTGATTAACAAAAAATAAATTATGTCGGTAATTTTTGTATTTTTTCTAGCAATACCTACCTATTTCCTTGCACACAAGCGAGGAGTAGGCGAGACGGTATCCCGCCAAGAAATGTCCGTACGCTACGTTATACACTTCAATGCATTTTATATGTGATACCATTCCAAGTCCAGCCATTCGATATTATTCACGTCTTTCGACAGGTTGATAAATTACTGCGTGTATTGGAGCGGACACTGCTTAGTTTCAATTTCAAGTCAAGATTACATTTTGCCTGCAAAAGCGGGTAAGCGGCAATATTGATTTAATTAATTTTAATTAATATAGAATAGAAAAAAGTGTAACGTAATTATAGATAAGTTTTTTTTTATGTAGCCTTTATTGTGTCTCACTACTGGGCAAAACTGGCTAGCTTTACATTAAAATTTATTCAAAAAAAAAACTTAATAACCATTCAATTAGCGATGCAGTGCTATGGTGTGCTGGTGCAACTGTAAAAATGGCACGAGCTCAGCATGTGCTGAAGGTTTATGTCATAGCCCTGATTTTCAGCTTATACAGCGTAACCCAACGAAGGTGCGAACAATTAATAAAAATATAACTAAGTCTATTTTAAACATATTTACATAAGGTTATTTGTTAGTATCTAGCAAATGAACAGTTTTTAACTCTAATTAGATCCATTACTTAAAGAATTTAACAGTACAATTAACAATAGGAGCTAAAGCCCCGTTTCTGAAAGAGCAGCGACGTTCCGCACCACGCATTCAGTTCGTGGGAAAAAGTTCATAATGAAAACAAGTGTAATGGAACGGCATTGTGATTTTATTCTACTGAACATTTTTACTCATGTCGTCGGAACGCAGCGGGCGGTGAAGTGCTTGTGTTTCCATTCTTCTATGTACCCATTCCAGATTACTGGTTAATTCACGTTAACAATGCTCTATTACCTTTATTACTGAGCCAAAGAGCATATCATATGTATGTAGGTATTATTCTCATAAGTATATAGGCAAATAATACCTAAAGGTATAGGGTCGTCTGGGCTATTTTCATACTACTAGGTAAGTACCTGCAATTATTCTAAAAAATTAGGGTACAAAGGTCTATAACATTACAGGTTTACAATTGTTTATTTTATTTACACATTACAAAATTTTTAAACTTTAACTGTATATCTTAATTCCTTGCAAAGTGTATCCCTAATCATGTTCCATTTAAATATTAAAATATATCAATATTTCGCATTAGGATAGGCAAGGCCATCCCAACTCAACAGTTATGTTTTAATAAAATTAATTAGTGAGAAGGAATTAAGCGACCCTATTCGCAGTGAGTTAGTCACACTCACACGCTAGTCAATGATTATTGACTTTGTCATATATACTTCTTGGACAAAACCATAGGGACGATAATTTAATCAAAATCAATACATAGTATAAAATAAAGTCTGTCGCCGCGTCTGTCCCTATGTATACTTAAACCTTTAAAACAACGCAATGGATTTTGATACGGTTTTTTTAATAGATAGTGATTCTAGAGAAAGGTTTTTATGTATAACACACATGTACCAAATACTAATAGGTTAGGCGGTACGAAGTTCGCCGGTTCGACTAGTATAATATAATTTAGACCTAACTGTCCAGAAGCGTACTAGGAAAACATACTCCTAAACTTGTTTAACAAATTAATATGATATGACCACCTCTGTGGTTCAGTTATGATATTAACTGACTGTGACTTCAGGGTTCGATTCCCGGTGAGAGCGTTTTCTGGATCTATGTATGTTTGTATGTGTTTAGGGCAACCTAGAGAGTTTCTCCCTATACTATAGTTAGGCGCTTTGAGTGTGATACGTTTTTATCATTTACGTTAATTAAATACCATATAATTTTGATTTATTAAAAAAAAAAACAATAGGTCGTTATTTAGTATAGTATGTGTATTTATTTTAAATACGGCAAACAATTAAAATCAGATTTTCTTTATCTCCAGGGCTTCAAGGATTGGATTGGAAGTAAGGATGGGCATTGTGGGCTTACGGGTTCTGTAAAAAAATAAACAACAAGAAAACACTTAATTTTTCGAGAGAAATTGAAAGAAAAGCGCGCGTGCTCAAGCCGTCAAAAGAGTAGTTTTAGGTCACCCGGTCGACGCCTAGCCCAATTCACAACAACGTCAGAGAACTATGCAGAATACTAGAATAAACGACAAGCGATTTTACATTAAAAATAAACTAGCCGCCATCCTAAAAATTTTATTTATTTGTTACCAAACAGAATGTAGATAAATTTATTAGGCTATCGACAAACGGACTGCATTTCAACTGCAATTTGTTTGCAAGAAGCAGTCCAGATGAATGCAGTTAGAGTACAAATGCAACGAAACTGCAAACCAACCGTGCAGTGTAATTGCAGTTCTTGCCCATGCAATTCCATTGCAGTCGCTATTTTCAGTTATTGTACTTAATGCACACTGACTGCAAAACTAATTTCATAAAGTAACTTGGTGTTGATGTTACGTTGGTTAAAAACTAACCAGTTCTTTATTTTAGTTAATTTTCGGTTTGGATGTATTTATTGTGTTTCTGGCACCCTAGATACAGGTTGTAGGTACCTAGTTAGGGGCTCTCGGCTCTACCACGAAAAGAGTTAAACCGGGTCTAAAGCACTAGACTAGGTTTAATTCACTGGTTCGTCATACAAATTGGCGATTTTATACCGGTCTAACTCTTTTGTGGTAAGGGGTCTGAGTTCTACTGTGTGATTGATTGTAAGTTATTATTTTTATGTTTCTCTTCCTCATGGAATCAAGGGATGGGGAGTGGTCCTTTTACGAGGCTTGCGAAATAAATGGGCCGGTTAACTGGGTATAATAGCACCATTTTATTGTATTTTTATTTAAAATTTTAATTCCCCTTAGTTCAATCTCAAATCTATGTACTTACCAACAGGTGAATGGCTTTGTGTCTTATCCTCGCACCTAAAAACAATTAAAAAATTAATTTAAGAAACTTTTTACAATGAAAGTAAATTCCCGCTACCCCCATTTCTAGACAGTTTTTTGTCTTCCATTTTGCTGTCATTTGTAGTAGGAGGCCATTTCCGGAAATGGCGGGCGGGCGGCTACTTCCGGCGTACCTACTTGCTGCCAGCCAGTGCCGCTACTACCCTACTTTTAGGTTGTTTGATATTATTTTAACTGCTTACATACTGGGTTTGGGTTGCATTGCAAGCTAAAAGCTTTTTCTGACAGTGACAATCAATCACCCACATAATTTTTTGCACATTTCTTAAATTATAATAAAAACTAGTGGGCGCCCCACGCCTTCGCCAGCGCATTTTCCCTTAAAACATCAAATTCCCAATTTTCCAGTGGGAATTTCGGGATAAAAAGTAGTTTATGTCCTTTCTCAGGCTCTAGACTAGTCATAAACCAAATTTTATTCAAATCCATTTAGTAGTTTTTCTGGAAAGCGAGACAGACAGACAGACAGACAGACAGACAGACAGACAGACAGACAGACAGACAAACATACAGACAGACAGACAGATAGACTTACTTTCGCATTTATAATAATTATTAAGTATGGATATACATTGATTGATTGTGACAGGCGGGCAGCCTTATCACCTGTAGAGATGATTGTGCCTGTGTTAAATTAGTCCTGGCGTTACATAATATTTTATGTCATTTTAGGCTAATATTGGATTTATAGATATACGGGATGTTTCTGACAAGGCGGTAATAAATCAAAGGTAGGATTCTGCTTACCTTATCTAACAACTTACCAAAAGCAAGATGGATCGAAATCTCAAAAAAAATAACAGCTGTCCCATTATTATGACAAAATATACTAATTTGTTTTACACAGTTCTTCTTATTCTATTTTCCCAATACATTAAATTATGTGCATTTTTAGTGCCCTACATACTTTTTTTTAAGGTAGATTGTGTTCTATTTACATTTTAAATGTGTAAATACAAAAGTATATTCATTCAAATATACAATATACTTAGTATGTAGTACATCTTTTTCATAAAATTTAGTTACCTGCCTACTCAATGGAAAATCAGCAGTTGATTGACCCAATTACAAAGTGCACAATTGCCTTACAGATGATAGGCAAAATATGTTGAGTGGCACTTGGTGACAATCTGTCACGTAATTCGACACCTAATAAAATGGTTCATAAATTGAAAATATATGTTGTTTTATAAATTTATAAATATGTCCAGTTGCAGCCCACAAAACCGGTCAGGGAATGTCGTCGAAGCCCAGAAAGGAAAAGGTTAAGTTTACACATATTACCGTTGTTTTATTAACTTATTGACTACATAGACACTAAGGAATCATGCTACTCCTATTAATTATTACATAGCAGCCTGTGTAAGCATTATTCAAAGAAAAAATTAGGTAGGTTCTCCGTAATCCAGTTTCCTATTAGGTGTCGGAAAAATGTTGGTTAGAATTGATTACGAGTATACGAAGATGTAGGTATACGAGTATTTTATTACAATAAAAAGTTTACGGCACTTACCTTTCAAGTATATTCAAGATTCAGGATCAATAAGATTTAATTTACTTAGATTAAAATAAAATCCACCAAAAAAAACACCAACAAAAACACAAACACTGGCAGAATTATTGACACTTTTCACAGACAAAAATACTTTTTGATCGGTCAGTTGGTTTTTTTAGGCATAGACGCAATTACTTTGATCCTTACATCATGATCCTCATCATCTGAAGCTCCCCTCCCTCCTTGCTCCCTCCATGAAAATGGGTTGTTTGGTGAGTTGGTTGAAAAATTCGTTTTGAGGTGAGGGAGGAGGTGATATTGGATGTCTTTCATCAAGGGATCATCGTCGTTTTAGATGGCTGTCCAGTGAGGTGGGGAAATGCTAGGCTGTACGGCCAAAAGACCGAGAGGGTAGTTCGACGCCCTGCAGTACCGGGCCGAAGAATAGGACTGAGGTATCCCCTGCCTGTCGTAAGAGGCGACTAAGAGGGGACCCCGGGGTCGTTGCCCCCGGGGTCCGGAGGGATAACGGCCCCGAGAAGGACGGTGGAACGCGGTGTCCCGATTCCGCCGTCGAGCGTAGAAAGAGCCATCCGCGCTCAGGGGGGACTACCACCACTTGTCCCCCCGTGAAGAGGCAATGCTGGAGGGGGTCGCGGAGTTGAACATAACGATCGAAAGATCACCCGTGGTGACCCCTTTGCCAACAGCCGAGATGGACACCGGCGGGGTTTTAGTGGGTGCGAACCCCACATAACCCTGCAACTCCCCCCGGGGTCGCAGGGTACTCGTTAGGAGTTTCCCCGCCTAAAAAAAAAAAAAGAGGGTAGTTCGCCAAAATTGATGAAAATTTCCTAATTTCCATGGACTGTTTTTTCTTTGGATTTTTCTAATGAGAGGTTTTCAATTTGACAGCACAGAAGAAAAAAACAAGTTTGTTTAAACTGCTACCAGATGGCGCTCTGTCAGGAGCAATAGGTCAAGCTGAAATGAATGATTCAATAGCTCAAAATGAAACATAAAAATTAAAATTTAACTGAGGCAGTGACGGAGTAGGTGAAATTAAGATTTTTACTTAGCAGAAAATGATCCAATCCAAAGATTCTGTCATTATTCGATCTCCCATTTCTCTTATATTGCTTTAGACACCGCCATCTACCGGCGTATTATGAAACTTTTTTTTTTCTTTAATGTCACTTTGAAAACACCTCATATTTATGTGAAAGAAACTATATACCACTGGAATAAAACAATGTTATACTTCAACCACGATAATTTTTAACCGACTACAAAAAAGGAGGTTATCAGTTTGACCTGTATGTATGTATGTTTGTCCGCGATTATCTCGCGTTTGGCTGAACCGATTTTGATGCGGTTTTCAGAAATGTATTTGTTACATTCAGGAGAAGGTTTTAGTACCTATTTTAACCGACTTCGAAAAGTTCTCAGATTATGTATGTGTCAGTTTGTTGAAGGCGGGTCTCTTTTTGCAAAAAAGAAATTATTGAAATATAATGTTTAAAAAAATCAAACCCATTGCCTTTCCACTCGTTGGCGATCCTTTAGTAGATATAAAGAGCTAAATAATTTATTTCTGAACAAAAATAATAAGTTACGGAGACGCAAAAAAGGGAAAATGGACATACCTTGGAAATTAGAAATTTCGTGTTTGACCGAAAGAAAAAAATACTAAATGGATGGCAGCGAGTAAATATATGGGCAAAAACAAGTACACTTTAGACCATAGAAAGACCTTAAATTCATCGAAAATCAAAAGGTTTATTAAAAAATATGACCGAGAGCGAGAGAAAGAAAAAATTAAAACCAACAACAATCAGTCTTGCTAGTCAATCCATTCCATGTGTCACTGACATTAAAGTCAGTCTTGTTGGAGTGGTTGTGCGAGTGTGAGTCGCTGGTCCATCCTTGTATTGTAAATTTAATATAATAAAACTTAATATTTGTTCGCCAAGTGTCTTAATTTAGGCCTAAAACAATACAAAGACGAATGGCCCTTCAGTTGCATTTCTAATTCCACTATACCAGTATCAAAATCAAAAACAATGGCTGAAAAACAATCACTAAACTCTGACCCCGTGTTATCGAACGCTGGCGTAATGAGTAGCGTCAACATGCCGTCTTTCCGAGAAGGGATACCTTCTACGTCCACAGCTATACCACCTCCTATTTTGCCTCCTAGGCCCGACTTGGGCATGCAATCATTGCAGCCAAGTTACGGGATGGGTCAGGGGATGTATGGGGGTATGGGCATGGGCACTATGGGGTCCTATGGGATGGGGGGCTATGGTATGGGAAGCTACGGAGGCTATGGAGGATATGGAATGGGAGGAGGTTATGGTATGGGTGGAATGGGAGGTTATGGAGGTGGTTACAACAGATATGGACCTATGATGCATGGTGATATTGAAAGCAGGTTTGTTTCTTAGTCATTCACTATAGTTATTTCGTGTATTATTCTGTACACTTGTGCCCTATTAGTATTTCTTATATGTGACTTTATGTAGAAGCTTTTAAACTAAGTTAAACCTTTGTTGTAATAATGAGAAGCAAAAACTGATTTGTACAAGCTTGTTTTAAATTCTGTAGGTTTATACAAATGGCGGAAGAAAATTCCCGTCCAGCATTCGACTCCATCCAGGGAGTAGTGCATGCGGTGGGCAGCATCGCCATGATGCTGGAAAACACATTCTTTGCTCTAACCAGCTCATTTAGAGCTATTTTAGGTGAGTAAGTAAAGATATGTTAGTTCTTTAATGTGTCCAAGGAGGAACTGGAAGTTCTGTTCATTCTAGCTGCAAACTTTGATGGCTCAATGTAGAAATAATTTGTATTGCAATTGCAAGTGTGTGGCACACTTTTGCATATTAATGTTTATATTTCTCAAGATTTAGATTTTAACAAAATGTTCAAAATATAAATTCAGTAAACTCCTGAGCTGTTTACATTACTCAAAGTCAATTCCCCACTTTGGTACACAGCTAATTCTATCACAATCTGATTTACTAAATAAAATAGCTACATAATTTATGTAAATTAATTATTTGCTCTAGTTGATTTTGTTTTATTTAACCCTCCACTCAACTCCGTTAACACACAAAATACGTTTAACCAGCAGCCAAACAGATACAGGAAAATGATTCTAGCCCTTTGTATCTGATCAGAGGTGAATGACTTGAAATATCATCATTATTATCTAAATTAATTATTTAAATATAATTCTAGGTGTAGCAGAGAACTTTGGTCGCCTCAGATCACTCTTCGCCCAGTTCTGGTCAACATTTGCTGTGTTTAGGACATTGAACTGGCTGGTCCGGAAACTACTTGTCCTTCTTGGAATCAGAACTGAAGGAGAATTCAAGGTTAGTTCAAGCTAATTATAATAATAATAGGTAGGTATGTATTGTGTAATTTTATCTTAGGTACTTTTTAAAAGCTAAGATAAATTTAAGATAGCTCATAAATAAAAGTCAAAAGATAAGATTATATTCGTGTTTTGCGTTGTGAAGTGTGATTATTACAAAACAAAGCTATCTTAAAGCCAGTGAAAGTAATAATCAATATTTATGCATTCTATAAATAAGTAGGAAAAAGCTACCTTTTAAAACAGCACTATTATTTTTTTTGTGTTTAGTTAGATAAACATTTTACTGTATTTACATTACAGAAAACTGCTTAATCTTTGTTTAGGTATTTTAGAACATACCATCAATATCAACACATAGTATAAAACAAATTCGCTTCCCGTGTCTATCCCTATGTATGCTTATATCTTAAAAACTATGCAACGGATTTTGATGCGGTTTTTTTATATGATAGAGTGATTCAAAAGGTAGGTTTATATGTATAATAGGTACATGCACAAAATACTAAAAGATAAGGCGGTACGAAGTTCGCCGGGTCGACTAGTTATACATAAGACAGAAAATATATGTTAGGCTATTTACACGAGTAAAAACCGAACCTATTTTTAGTTAAAAATCCTGAAAAAAAAATACTTTTGTGAAGAAACAGATCACGAATTTTCGACTTACTTACTTTGGGTTTAAATTGTGATTTATTTTGGAAGCAAGTGAATAAAAATTACCAAGTCCAAATACAAAGTGGCGCCCCCATTATTTTCTAGTTATGTGTGCCAAGTGTGTATTATATTTTAAAGGCAATGGGTAATAGACATTCCTTTTCACCCTATGTTTTTTTAAACGAGATATTTGATTACGCAAATAATGCCAAGTTTTGTGCAAAAGGCCCTCTGGTTAGCTAAAACCTAGAATGCTTTTTTTTAATGGTACAGGCGTGGGCACAAGCAGTGGCTGCAACACAGACCGGCGCGGGCACACCGGAACAGAAAGCAAAGGGCTCTTCTTGGCCCATCCTCCTGTTCTTCGGGGTTGTGACTGCGGCGCCGTATATTGTACTCAGAATGCTCAACGGATTGTCCAACACTATTAATGAAAGATGTAAGTCCATTGTTATAAAAAACGCCAGAACTCTCCTATTTTTAGTAGCAAAATCATGAGTTTACATTTTCGATAACAGATGGCGGGCGGTACGACATACATAAACAATCCTTCAGAAGGCTAGGCTTTATCTTACGTACATGTAACAGGTTTCCGAATATTCACGCAATTAAAGCTCTCTATAATGCTTTAGTCTGGAGTAAACTGGAGAGCTGTGCTATAATTTGGAGCCCACACGAAGCCAAAATATAGCACTATGTTGGAGTGTCTACAAAATAAATTTACCAGATTCCTTTATCTGAAGCTTTACGGTGTCTATCCATATTTCCCTTTAATGTATCCGACCCTATTCGTGCTTGGCATGGTCGGATACACACAACTCGCAGTCAGGAGAAACCTTACTCTTGTCACTTATCTGACTAAAGTACTTAGAGGCTTGGAATACAATCCGACTATTCTAGGAAAAATTATGTTAGTCGTTCCCAAGGATTTTCTTCGTCGGCGGAAGAATAGGATGTTCGCAGTACCAAGAGCGCGGACGGCTCTATTGCTCAATGCACCTCTAGTAAGAGGCATTCGTCTCTTAAATGCAATATCAGAGGAGGTTGATATCTTTATTTGCTCAAAGAGCGAACTAAGTAGAGTAGCACTAAATGTTATATGCTACCCAAAAAACAAGAGCCAATCATTTATATAATTTGTACATAGCTATCATTATTTTTATTTTACTTAAACATTTATTACACTTTTTATTATTTTTTACTATCAATTCTTAATCTTTCTTTATATTATTTATTCTTTTTTTTGTTGTTATTGTGTAAATTAAGGACTGTATATTTGTAAATATTTAATTTTAAGTTATTTAGTAACCTAGTGCATAATGTCGCCTTGGGAAACTGTAATGGCATTATGTTTATACAGATAAATAAATAAATAAATAAATAACGTCACGCGTGTATCCCATCGGGGTAGGCAGAGACAATTGATTTCCACTTGCTACGATCCTGACACACTTCTTTCGCTTCTTCTACACTACAGTCATAAGCCTTTTCATACACGCACGTCGGTTTCGTGAGCTCTTCACGCGGCCTTCCCTCAGAACGTCACCAATTTGGTCGTTGAACGTTCTCCGTGGCCTACCTCTTCCAACCGTGCCTTCCGCATCCGCTCTGTATATATTTGTTTCGTCAATCTCCTGTCATCCATCCGCTCTAAGTGACCAAACCACCGAAGCATACCCTTTTCAATCTTGGTCACTACATCCTCTTTCAAACCACACCGTTCTCTGATAACAGCGTTCCTCAATCTATCATTTATAGTGACCCCACACATACTCCTCAGTGACCTCATCTCCACCGCATTTATTCTACTTTCATTTTCAATGGCGGTACTACGATTTGTTTTTAATTTCACTACGCGAGAAGGATATTCGATGGAATGAGAAGGTTACGCCGCTGACTCAGTCGGCCGCTGGTTTTCCAGGACACAGAGAGATATTAGTACTATTTATTGAGACGTTATGTGTCTGTCCGCCAGTGCACGAGCCGGCCACGTGGCAGGCGCCCCTGCGCGGCGTGGCGCAGCACGCCTTCGCCGCCACCTCGCCGCAGGAGATCAGCTTCGCTGCCGACCAGGTAGCTAAACATTACTTTTAATAACCAGTCTATTCATTATTTTAATTTAATGGTCTTGACTCCACTTCAGTGGAGTATTTTGCCAATGTCAAGTTCACAAATTAGATTAAAAGGGTGGGCATAAAGCCCGGCAACGTTGTACAGTGGCGGACTAGGAGGCCGGTACAGATTTGTCTATGGTTTGGTCAGCCCTAGACAGTATTACCAAAGAACAAGAGCTATTTTGGAATACAGAAAAACTGGAAGTGTTACGCCGACCGTGTCCGCCACTGTACGGTTATTGTAAGTTTATTGGATTAATTGTTTTAAAGCCCGCTAACAAAACACGTGGTTTCGGTTTCGGAACCAACGTTAAAACAATAATCTCCAGTCTAGAGTATGTCTAGCCATTCGTTTAATGGGTGTTTTCTATTTGCTCATTCTTGGAAGGCAAATGATCGTAGTCCATACAACCAAGTCACCAGTAGTATACACATTTGGGGAGTTTTTCTCTTATAATTCTTAAATACCACCCTTCCCTTACCAAACAATTACTAAATGAAATGCGATGATGGTCCCACATTTTGATGATCAATCGATCGGAATCATGTGAAAGCGCCTTCCCTGTATTCTAACTTTAACCACACAGCTTTTCATAAAGTGCAGATTATGAAACTTCTAATTTAACAACATTATTTACAATGTTTCCCATGTTTATTTACCTTAAAAAAATATATAACTTTTAATTCCGTGTGGACTGCCTGGAAGAAATCGCTTTAAGCGATAAGGCCGCCCATTGCCCTCAGTGTTCTTGTAGTCAACAATTTTACTGACTGTATTATTTTGTAATCTTGTATATTTATGGCAATAAAGCGTTTTTCTTTATATTTATTTCAGGTGATCTACCTAGCACCGCAGCACTTACAAGGTAATCTGTGGAACTCGGGCTGGCTGATGGGTTCCGTAGACCGCCGCACCGCCGGGCTCGTCCCGGTATCATACATCAAGGTACTACGACCAGCGAACCAGAATACTACAGCAAGTACTGCGAGCCAAGATAACAGTGAGGGGAAGGATAAGACTGAAGAATTTGAACGTGTGTTCCAGAATGAACTTTGAAGTGTGGCGCGTTTAGTCGAGGGTGGAGATAGTAATGATACTGTATTTTAATCAATCAACATCAACATACCACAAGAGCGATTTTTAATAATAAAAATAAACAGGAATAAACCTTTAATACCTAACCATTGTAATTAGAAAGTATCATAGAGATCACTTAGCTTAGGGTGACTGCTCTCTGATAGTATATTTAAATGTTTAATCCTTTTAATGCTATTTATTAATACTTTCTACGCTATATTTGTGTCTTTTAAGTTTTTCGGTACCTATTTGCCTACTTTATTTGTAAGTACAGCTATTTTCCAAGTCAATCGTAAAAAAACACATAATAATTTTGCATTTTATTTGGAGGCTGCTTTGTAAATTATTTATTATTGTTAATATTATGTTAACTACCTAAATTATGATAGTATAGTTAGGTGCATGGTCCACCTATAAAACTTTGTTATATTTATTTACACGATTGTAATTGTACAAAATATATGAGGTGATCTATTTCGAGTGGATTTAAAGATGATTATACTTTCGGTCTATATGCAGTTCTTTTAGAACATTTGCTTTCATTGTTATTGTATACATGTAAGAAAATGTATTGCCCGTATAAAACACACATTGATTTCTCAATGTCTTTATTTGGAACATGTTATCGCTGCTGTAAATAAAATGTTTATTTTAGGTTCACAGTATGTTGTAAAAAAAGGGATGCGGACTGATGTCTAACTAGGCATATCTATGGAATACAATAATCGTAATAAATTAATTCAAATTTGTTTTATTAGTTGATCATAATGTTCATCAACAAAAATCATAAATATTATTATGAGGAAGCTCAATCAACAAAATTATATTTTCTAGAGGTGCTCTTTTTTATTGGTTAATTCCCTAAATTCTAATGCAAAATTAATTAAAGAGGATACCCTTACAAACATTGTATCTCTTGAACCTACCAAAGTAACATACACGTTCCCAACTAGTGAAATAAAAGAAGTAAAATATATTTTTAATTTTTTATTGTAAATTTATCGCTAGTTTACAAGTAGGGCTCAGGGAACTCGAAGGTGACCTCGCGTCCCGTCAGCTTCTTGTACACGGACTGGAAAGTGTCCACCTATAAACAATGAAACAAATCAATTAGCAAACTATTAAAACAAGTGAGGTTCGTAAATAAAACAACTTCTGAAAACTAATATAGTTTCCTAAAAACTTTAAGATTGACCTACCTTTTACCTTTAATTTGAATGAAACATATACAGACAGAGATAATAAGTTACAAAATTTGTAGTTGCTATGATTACATTCATGACATTTCTTAGATTTGGGCGTTTTTATATTGAAAAAAAAAAGAAGAAAAAAACATTTTAAATATTTTATCAACAGTGCAATGCAAATCATTTAATAACTTCTATGTTACAAATGCATTATTATTATTGGCTCTGATGAGCTGGTGCCTCTGCCTAATCCATCGGGGAATGGTGGCTGAGATTATGTTGTGTAATATTATTGGGAATGCAATTAATGTAAATAACGCAATGTGCACCCCAAAACTAATAAGAAAAAATGTAGAACATTGGTTCCTTTTGTGAGAGGTACGAGTGAAGGCGCAAAACATCCAGAGAATGCGCATTGTGAAGGCACAGCTTGGGCATACTGGTGTTTTAATCATTTCAATACACAACACAGTGTATGAAACAAGTAGCTGGCATGCCTGAACCATACATTTTGTATTGAGATGCTTTCTGTGTATTTGAGGAAGGATATTTGATACAAATTCCTTTAGAACATACGAATTTAAAACTTCATTGGGCTAAATTTGAAAGTTCAGGCGTAAATACTATATTAAAATAAATGTAGCAAAGTAATAGCATGCTAGATACATACCTTGTGTTCAATAGTGGTTTGCTGGTTCTTGTCTAGATGCACCTTGGTCAGCTGAGAGCCATCCAGCTTCACGCGGATCCTCTTGCCAACAATCTCTGCGGGGAACACGAGGTCTTCTAGGATAGCGTCGTATACTGACGTCAGAGTCCTGGAATAGAATTTATGATTTAGAGTTAGTAAGAATCATCTAGTATAGTTGTTTTATATTATCTATTAGTTGACTTCCCCAGGCCAAAAGCCAAAATAGGACAACAAAATACACATTACAACCCTTGATATTGCTTAACATTGGGTTCCTGAATGTTGTAAGGGTTGCCTTATGAACTAAGGAAAACTTTTTCCACTAGTTTTTGCTAAGTTTTCTGTTTGATATGGAACCACAGCCCAAAAAAGGCGACAGACAGACAGAAAGTCTACTTAATTTTTCTTATGAACTACTTGAGGCTTCCCCGCGGTATCACCCGCGCAGATTTCACTTAAACACAAAAATCGCGTTTGTTCCTGTTCCCATGGGAATTTCGGGAAAATATTCCTTAGTTCTCCAGACAACGCAGAGCCAAAACTTTCTAGTAGTTTCGGCTCTGCGTTGTCTGTCAGTCAGTCAGTCAGTAATGCAAGAGTTACAGTATTGCTTAGATGATCATGATCACTTACACTAATAATTATGCTGCCTAATCAATAAAAAAACATTATATCACAACATTCCCATTGTTATTGGTATTAAAAGCACTAAGTATATAATAAAACTTAAGCTTCATTATACTGTGAATTAAGTTTCATCAGTAGGCAAATATAAGGTAAAAAATTTGGTGGGAACATGACATAGTGAGAGGAACTAGGTGACGGTTGCTAGTAAGAGGTAAGATCAAAGTGAGTCAAATCTAATAGTGGTGATCTGCAAAATTCAAAGCACCAAACCGTTGCACCAGAAAGGTCAGAGCAGCTCTGCTAGTGACAGTGTCACAGTAGTTGATTTTGTCGCAGCGCTTTTGGCTTCTGCATCACAGGTTACTTAGCACCATAAATAAGAAAAAAATATAGACTACCTGGATCGCGGCCTCTTCTGTTTGTTGGCGACACGTGTCTTGTGGCTGGGCTTGGGCAGGATCTTGCGGTCGCCAATGAAGACGACATGCTTGCCGCTGAATTTCTTTTCGAGCTCACGAACCAGACGGATCTGGATCTTCTGGAATGCCTTCAGCTTGGGCATTGGCACGTAGATGATGATTGACTGGAAAGAAAGATGGTTTCTTTTTTATAAGATGTTTCTGACAAGGCAGTGTTAGGAAAAGGAAATGTGGGATTCAGCTCACCATACCAAAATACTTTTTTTAAGCAACATAGGTTGAAATTTCAATACAAAATCTGCTGTCTAGTACATTGAACTCCTCAGCTGATCAAACAAATGCATGGAACAGCTGATTTTCTGTGTAGTTATGCTACTTATTGAAAATAAAAGCAATAATATAAGTATTTTGCAACTGAGGCAAATAACCTGAAAGATTATTCAAAACATAATTCTGGGTGAATTACATCCTGTTTCACTTTCATCCTAGCCACCTATATAACAAAGTTTAGGGAATATGGTTGCATGAATATGCGAGGGGTACCCTAGAACCAGCTGAACTTTGAAAGTGGCCTAGTGTTTGAGAAAAGCATTCAGGGAACCTTTGCTCTAGCTAGAGCGATAAAATCAATGGTCCCTAAGTGTGTAGGTTACCAACCTTTTTGTTGTGAAGTTCGACTTCTTTAGCCTTTGTAATGTACAACTCCCTGAGCTGAGCCTTCAGGTCCGAGTTAGTCTCGAGCTCGACGAGGGCCTGTGAGATCGAGGTCTCGAATGAGTCGGGCTCGGCCCCTGTGGCCTTGATAATTTTCGTACTCATCTGAAAAACCGAGAAGAACTTTTGAAAACACTGAGAGGTTAGAAAATTTCAAACACTCTTTTATTATATTGGAGAATCGGGAATTGGCACTGTATGCACTAGATACGTGAATCACGTCGTGTTTCGCAGGTTTTGGTTGCTTTGAACACAAATTAGTTGAAAGGAATAAAAACAACGTTGAACATAGGGCCACCGTCTATGATCACAAAATATCTCTGTAATCGTTACCGTAAATGTTGATTTATTGAAATATATACACTTTCAGGATAGATAAGACTTTTTAGAAAGCAGTATTTAGATATTTTATACATTTATTTCATGAAAATAATCAAAAAATCACATCAACGGCTACCTTGGAAAATTTACCGGGAGCGAAAGAGACGGAAAGCTTAAGTGTTGTCCTACTTATCAAAATAAATCCCCATTATACTGTAATATTTTAATTATGTTAAGAGCTTCTAACAAAACCTAATTGCATTTTATTCAAAATATTAGCAGAAAAAATAAATACAATAAATTTCAAGGTAATTTCTTTGAAAATAAAACAACAAAATTTTTATTTATTGTTTGTTTCTATTTAAAAAATCCAGGAACAATTTTCAGGCTGGCAATCTTATCCTATTTTTGACAGTTTTTTCAGTATTTAGGTCTATTTCAATCAGTGCAATGAAACAATCAAAATCACTCAGTCAGTTCAGTGTCAATCAATCAATCTGTCCGTTTGTTGTTTTATTTGTTTGTTTTGTGTGTGTTGGTTGGTGTTGCTGTTTGTTGTTGTTCTTTCTGAAATTTAAAATAGAAAATGATGGAAAGGAAAATGAAATTAATGAAAAATGCAGAAGCACGAGATAGGTCTGCTGATTGTGAATAACAATCTGGACACAAAGTCCTTAGGGTTTGTTTCTAAAACTTCGCAAACTCCGTTTACCCAGGTACCTATGTTGTGTTGTGGGTGTGAGCAATAATGGTCTTCGGTTAACCGTCCTTTTTTTCATCCTAGACAGCCACAACAAAATAATAATAATATAACACTCAGAGCCTCTAACTAGGAAGAACCTGTATTTAGGGATCCCAAAAACACATAGGTACTTACTATGTCATAAAACACTCCCAGATCCAGGAGATAAAATAGATATACCATATCAATGTTTTCCGCACCTTGGAATCAAACTAACTGAATCAGAAAGTTATGGTAAACTTCTCAATCATTGTCACTAGAGATTAAATGCATAGTGGTTTAGCCGGATACTGGATACTTTGCTAACTACAAGGCCGGAGCGCCAGATATCAGAGGGCCAAGTTTCTTAACTAAAAACGAGTGACTCGTAATTGTCTTGTTAGAGACTTAGTTAACCATTGCTGTTTTCTTTGAGCTTGCAACAGAAATTACCTTTGTTAAAGCGGCAATGGTTAATGAAATTGCTAACAAGACAATTATGAGTCACTCGTTTTTAGCCCAGATATTCGGCCCTATATCGCATAATAAAACATTTTCCACATATTAATAATGATTATTGAACTAATAAATAAAACCAAAACTTTTTATATTATTTAAATAAAGGTACCTATTTATAACTTATTGTGTTAAAATAATGAGATTTTAATTCATTTTGCTATTCGGTATCAGGGTGGATATTGGCTCACTATCCGGTATTGAGCCAGAAAGTAAAATAAGGCTGGATGGACCGGATATGGGATAGTTACCAAATATCAGTTTCATCTCTAATTATCACTGGAACCATTGATTATGATGACAAACAAATTTTCAGCCTCTAAAATTTTACTTGAAGGGTGGCAAGGAATGGGTGGTTTACCCTACATCGGGATTATACTTATGTATCCTGCACATTTTTGTTAAACTATACCTAGAAACGGTTTAGACTAGGGAGGTATAATGTATGTTTTATTTTTCAGTCGGGCTTGGCTTCAGTTTCGTAAATAAGCCTTGGCCTTGGCTAGCAATGTTTACATTACAAAGATGTGGAATTCAATAGAGCTGTAATGGAGGCGTTGAGTAATGCCAATGGGTAAGTTGTTACATATCTTACTCTTTTTTTTACTTGAAAACAAAATAAAAGGTTTTTTTTTAAATATAAGAATAATAATTTTAATTTAACACACTTGTATCAGAATACTTGAAACTTACAAGAGGCCTTTCACACCCATACCAGCCTCAATTTCGTAAATAATCTGCTACAGAGCAGTAGCTCTACCAATATTGGTGCAATGCGGACCCCCAAATACTTTTGGGCAAGATTTTAAGAAGAGTCCTATCACTTTCTGTCATATGTCAATAGGATGTGAGGAACAGAACAACTTTAACGTAAGTTGCCTTAGAAATTAAAAAATTTGGAAGTTAGTTTTTTTTTTTGAAGTCATATCTTTTTATTTGGTCCTATAACAAAGAATAAGCAAAGTTAGACATGGATGAACACAAAGAAACAGGTTTTTTTGGAAATCCTTTTTAACTCTAAAAATATTAAATTTAAAGAGATAAATACTTAATTAAAATTTTTACTCTAAAACTAAAATTACATAGGTAGGACGGAAACCACCCGTGCATAAAAACAGACAATTTAAAAATGTTAAAATTCACTTAATCATTACATTGACCACAATATTAGTACAGCCGAAGACATGATCCAAGTGTGTAGATAAGGTAATCAGCTTGTAATTTGCCGCAATAAATGTAACAATGATAAGATGGCTCAACAGTTTATCCAATTTTTTTTGCCTAAGCCCATTCTAGGAACTTTTAAAATGTTTTTTTTTTACAAAAGTCTATCAAGCCTTGTAGGAAATACTGTGAAACAATAAAAAAGAACTACAGGAGGTATGTGTTTATAAAACTCGAGTTACATTTGCGTCAACAGCTAGTTAGGTATTTATGAAACTACAACCTATACACTTAGTGGCATAAAAACTGATCATCTTCCTTGACTTAATCTACATAGATAGCTTTTACTAGTTTAAAATAGAAATGCAATTTCAACAACAGCATCAATGAAATATGTATGAAAATAAAATCTTAATAAATAAATAATTATTTAAATATTTAATTGCGTCTTTTATCTATTCGATTTTCAACTTGTCTTTTTTATTAAGTTGTCCTAAAAAGATACAATACAATGTACTTTTTAAAATATTTTTATACCTACTTCATATAAAGGGAAAAATAACAAATTAATCACATTTAAAATTATTTTAGAAATGGTGGCACTGGTCAGTCGTTATAATCTACTGCTTAATCATGACATGAATGACTTTTTCAGGAAGTGGGCGATTAATTTTGTTATACAGTACATTGATAAGAGTCTCCTCTCAGTAGTGACCCGACAAACGCGAATAAGGCCGCACGCGCCTTTTGCCCGAGCCGTACGAAATTTAAAAAGTTAGTTAAGTGTATTTTTTTTAATACTTTTTGGCGGTTTAAAGTGTTAAAAGTTACAAGAAAAACTTTTTTTTCTTGGTTTGCCGGTTTTATTAATTATTTTTAACTTATAATATCTTGCTCTAGTACTTAGTAAGTGAACACGTAAAGCGAACAGTCAGTAGTACCTACTACTTACTCTTACGTGGTAAAGATTGAATGGAATTGGATCTAATTGACCATTAGTCGCTTTTCGCTGTAAATAATATTTATTATGTTGTACAAGCAGGGATAAAGCGTGTGTAATGTAGCGCTCATTTTAATTATTGTAATCAATTACTTTTTTTATTTTTTATATATTACTTATATATTATTAATCATTTTAAAATTTTCATATTTAACTTATATACGCCTCGATAAGGTCGCAATAAACAGGAACTCCTTTCGTTCATCTTTTTTTATTATACATTGAATTTTTGCTGTAGATTTTAGGATAGTATTGTAAGTATGTACCTACCCATAGAGCTCTTAATGTCCGACTTCGACTCATAAGACTAGCATAAAAAACCTTGAACGACAAACTTACTTTCCTAACTAAAACAAAATTTTCGTGAACTGCAACTGCAACAGGACAGGACAAAACGTTATGTTTTAATGCAGTTATTTTATTTATTATTAAAAGCATATAAAAGTGAGAATGGGTTTTATCACTGAGTAAATCATTTAACTAAACAGACGCTACTTATAAGCAATACCCTTCGATAACCTCTGCCTATCATTCATACTAATATTACAAATGTAAAAGTATTATTTAATAAAAAATACATACAAGCGACAAGCTGGCCCCTTGTCACGTTGGTAATAAAGCATAAACTCGGCTAAACGTGGGTCCGGCTCTTGAGCTGGTACCTCTGCCTAACCCTTCGGGGAATAAAAGGCGTGAGATTATGTATGTATGTAAATACATACTAATATTACAAAATTTACAAATGCGAGAGTAACTCTGTCTGTCTGTCTCGCTTTTACGATAATACTACGGAACCGATTTAAATTAAATTTGGTATATGGATAGTCTAGAGCCTGAGAAAGGACATAGGCTTTTTATCCCAAAATTCCCACGGGAAAATTGGGAATTTGATGTTGCAAGGGAAAATGCGCTGGCGTAGCCGGCCCGCGGAGTGCCAACTAGAATATTTATAAAAAGGTGCTTAGTTTGTTACATTTGCTAACGCACTTTGTCTGGTTAATAACTTTTTT
The DNA here is from genome assembly GCA_951802225.1 of Euspilapteryx auroguttella. Taxonomy (NCBI): domain Eukaryota; kingdom Metazoa; phylum Arthropoda; class Insecta; order Lepidoptera; family Gracillariidae; genus Euspilapteryx; species Euspilapteryx auroguttella. Next base: position 3,817,923 of record OX637664.1, on the reverse strand, counting down.
CACTAGCAACCAAATTGCGTCAATCGCCAGCCGTTAAAAATATACGCACAGATAACATAAACTCGGCAGTAAAAAGATTAAAAGTAACTCGTAGATAAACTAAACCCTATCGTGTTATAATTAGGTTCCGTTTTAAAAGTTGACAGTGGTGTCAACTGTGGCCGCCAATGTCCTGGGTTTGATTCTCGGCGGGTGCAAATGAATTATTCAAATCGGTTCAGTAGTTCTGGAGATTACCTCTAATATACTTATAGATTACCACGTATCACATTTACGATATATTACCTACGGTAGAAAATAAAATAAACATTTTCACGTGTAGTGAGATATACACATATTATACATTTCATTTTTTATCCCATCCGCTCGAAAAGTGGACTTTTAGTTAAAGTTCCTCGTTATTCGCATCCGGTTTATCGTCATTTACCTAATAATGAATTTCCATACATAATTTATTATTCCATACATACGTTGTGCTTTTATATGTGAACTAGAGGCTGCCCCGCAGTATTTCCCGCGCAGATTTCTCATAAACACAAAAATCCCGTTTTTTCCCGTTCCCGTGGGAATTTCGGGAAATCCTTTCTTAGTGCTCACCTACACTCCCTAAGGAACCTACATGCCAAATTTCAGCTTTGTACGCCCAGTAGTTTCGGCTCTGCGTTGTCTGTCAGTCAGTCAGTAACGGAAGAGTTTTATATATATTGATTGGATGGAATAAAAAGCAGTATATACAACTTGGGGGTAAAGTTATTCTGCCTCGAGTGAGGTTACAACCCTCGCTTGTTCAAGTTTCAAGTCATAACTCTCTCTGCGCTCGAGTTTTAACAGACCACCCTCGTACACATAATACATAACTTTTCACCTTTGTTCAATAAAAAACTATTAGGTAGTTACAAAAAAATAACATGACATGTCGAGTGAGCCTCCAACCCTGCCAAGTTGACGTATGCCCAGCAGTGGACGTCTTGCGATTGTGGGTGATGATGATGACGCCACCTTTTCACAAGATCTGATCAAACTCTACCTTTGTTCCTTCCAGCAGAATGAACCCGTCAATCCTAGTGACAGGCGGCGCAGGCTACGTGGGCTCGCACACAGTTGCCGCTCTTCTCTCGTCCCAGTACGGCGAAGACTACCAAGTGGTAGTGGTGGACAATCTGGCAAACGCGTACAGAGCTGAGGGTGAAAAGAAACCTGAACCTCTTAGGATAATTGAGGGGTTCACTAATAAGACGACGGTCTTTTACGATGTGGACATCAGGGATAAGGCCGGGCTATGCAATATTTTTGAGAATGTGAGTATTATTTTCTATCAGTTTGACCTGTATGTATGTTTGCCCGCGTTTGGCTGAACAGATTTTGATGCGGTTTTCAGAAAAGTATTTGTCATATTCAGGACAAGGTTTAAGTACAGATTTTAACCGACTTCGGAAAAGAGGAAGTGCTCAGTTGATGTATGAGTCAGTTTATTGAAGGCTTTTTGTCACATTTTTAACCGACTTCATTAAAAAAAAAAAAATATTCAAGACATCTGGAAATCCAGCTGTCTTGGTACGCTTGAATGGTACCTATTTTACTCTATTTAACAGTAGCAGATAAGGCAGAAACCTCCACAAAGTCAATAAAATGAATTGTCGCTAAGTACACAGGAACGTTCGCATCGACGATCGGTGTGAGAGGGAGGCATCCAGCAGTCTTCCGACTGAGAAGATCCTATACTTAGTCAATTCTTGTCTGTTAAGAAGAAGAGAAACACCTTGGTGTGAATCAAGCCTTGTTACTGTGTTCTTTAGGCGTGTGACATAAATCGGCTTTGTTTTTACGGTAAACGAACGATTTTAATGGTAAAATTAGTTTCGGTCCAGTAGTTTTGTATTCGATCCATAAGAACGATAAAATCTTTCATCTTTATAATATTACTGGTCGACCCGGCGAACTTTGTACTACCTAAACTTTTACTATTTTGTACATGTATTTTACATAAAACCTATCTCTTAAATAGCTTTATCTATTAAAAAAACGCATCAAAATCCGTTACATAGTTTACATAAAACCTATCTCTTAAATAGCTTTATCTATTAAAAAAACGCATCAAAATCCGTTACATAGTTTTAAGATATAAGCATACTAGCTGTGCCCAGTAAATGTTACCCGCGGTTTATTACCTACCGCAGTAAAATAGCCTATGTATTAATCCAGGATGTCAGCTAAGATAACTCCATACCAAATTTCATTGAAATCTCTCCAACCGTTTAGACGTGAAGAAGTAACAAACATAAACACTCACAAACCTTTGCCTTTATTATATTAGTGTGATACACCCACAGACAGAAGCGAGAAGCGACTTTGTTTTATACTATGTATTTATCAATATCAATCAATACATAGTATAAAACAAAGTCGCTTCCCGCGTCTGTCCCTATGTATGCTTATATCTTTAAAATAATGCAAAGGATTTTGAAGCGGTTTTTTTAAATAGATAGAGTGATTCAAGAGAAAGGTTTATAAGTTTGTATAATACGTGACAAGATAGAAACAGGTAAGGCGGCGGTACGAAGTTCGCCAGGTCGACTAGTTTAGATTATAAAATTTATTCATATAAATGAATATCCTATATCTTAATTCCAGAACAACATAGAATGCGTGATCCACTTCGCTGCCCTGAAGGCGGTAGGAGAGTCGGTAGAGAAGCCTCTGGAATACTACCAGACCAATGTATCGGGCACTTGCACCCTATTAGAGGTAAGTCATAGCCTTCTTTAACCGACTTTAAAAAAGGAGGTTATCAGTTTGACCTGTATGTGTGTTTGCCCGCGATTATCTCACGTTTGACTGAACCGATCTTGATGCGGTTTTCAGATAAGTATTTGCTACATTCAGGAGAAGGTTTTAGTACCTATTTTAACCGACTTTGAAATAGAGGAAGTGCTCAGTTGATGTATGTGTCAGTTTATTGAAGGCGGGTTCTTTTTTTTTGTAAAAAAGAAATTATTGTTATGATCTTGTTTTATCATCAAACAAAAGTAACATTGACTCTTTGTCTCTGCACTGTAACCTTGAACATTTATTTCTTTCTTTCTTTCCACTTACACATGTCATAACAGTATTTGGCTGCACTAAACTATTAACAGCAGCAATGAAATAGCTATTATCAATAGAGAAATCAATCAATTTACCATAGGGTAGGCTGCCCCATTGTTGGCCTTGGAATTATTGGTATAAGAGGTTGAATTAAACGATCCTTAACATTTTACAGCATTAAAAACATAAGCAATGGTGTTCTTAATGCTCTAGATTGCCAAGAATCCCTTTTTTATTTATTAGCCTTTTATGTGTCCCACTGCTGGGCAAAGGCCTCCCCTCCCCTCTCCAAGTATCCCGATCCTGTGCGATCCTGTGCCAAAAATCCTTAAAATCTTAAATTAACACAATAATTAATTTGCTTATTAAATTATGTACCCGCCTTAACGCCACCCCTTCATGTACACCTAGGTGATGAAAAAGTACGGAGTGTACAAGTTAGTGTACAGCTCGTCGTGCACGGTGTACGGCGCGCCGCGCTACCTGCCGCTAGACGAGGCGCACGCGACCGGCGCCGGCCTGCCCAGCCCCTACGCGCGCTCCAAGCACTTCTGCGAGCAACTCATGCTGGACCTCTGCGCTGCCGACTCGGTAACTATAGCAGCCCCTACGCGCGCTCCAAACACTTCTGCGAACAACTCATGCTGGACCTCTGCGCTGCCGACTCGGTAACTATAGCAGCCCCTACGCGCGCTCCAAACACTTCTGCGAACAACTCATGCTGGACCTCTGCGCTGCCGACTCGGTAACTATAGCAGCCCCTACGCGCGCTCCAAACACTTCTGCGAGCAACTCATGCTGGACCTCTGCGCTGCCGACTCGGTAACTATAGTTGGCTATGTACAGCTTCTGACAAGTCAACTATCTGTGGTACCTACCTAACTATGAATAGCTGACATTATAACTATATACTTAGTCCAAAAACTTCAAAAATAATCGTGTTATATGAAGAAAAAGTACGGAACAGTATAGAAAGATGTTTGCAAGAGAGGTTAAAGGGAAGTGTACAAGGCACCTAAACATTATACAAGAGAGTGTACTAAGCAGTGTAGAATGTAAGACAGATTGAACAAAGTGTGCTAGATGCTGTACATGGTATTTGTACAAGGTTTTTTATTTTATTTATTATTTTTACAAGGCAGTGGACACGAAAGTTTATAAAGTAGTATACAAGTGTATAAAATAGTGTGAAAAGTTCAGTGGCGGTCTAGGAGGGCGTAACATATTTGTCCATGGTGGCGTGTCCTAGACTGTATTTCCAAAGAACAAGAGCTATTTTTCAATACAGAAAAACTGGAAGAGTTACCGCCACTGCACAGGGCACTTTTAAACAGTGTGCAAGGGACTAAGTCACCGCTGGACATATAAAAAATGTAATATTTATTTCAGAAATGGAAGGTTGCGTCTCTGCGGTACTTCAACCCGGTGGGCGCGCACCCTAACGGCCTCATCGGGGAGGACCCTGCGGGCATCCCCAATAATTTGATGCCGTACATTTCTCAGGTCAGTACTCCTTTTCCATTATACCTTTGTTAACTGGACCGATTTAAAGACGTGTTTCGATATTTTAGCTAATATTAAATGAATGGTCTATTCTATTATAATAATATCTAAGAAAGAAAGATCTGAGAAAGCAATTAAATGTAAAGAAAAGTGTTTTTTTTAGGAAACATCAGTAGATAGATAGGTCTTTAAACTGATTACTGATGTTTTATAAAAATGCCACTGACTGCGTAACAAAGCCTTAATTATCTAACCAAGATTTTCTACTAGACGCTAGTGCATCAAAGGATCACATTTTTTGTTTGAAAAAGAAATTTATGTTTTCGCGATTGGCACTAGTGTCGCTGGAGAAAGGCCTTTCCTCTCTTACCACAAAAAAGTTAGACTGGAACCGGTCTTAATCGCCAATTCATGTGACTAATTAATAATTTAAACCTAATTTCGAGATTTAGACCAGGTTAACTCTTTTTGTGTTAGAGCCGTTAGTCTAATATAAGTCTAATATAAGTATCATATCCCAGGTGGCGGTGGGCCGGCTGCCGCACCTGTCCGTGTTCGGCTGCGACTACGGCACGGTGGACGGGTCGGGCGTGCGCGACTACGTGCACGTACAGGACCTGGCTGAAGGACATCTGAAGGCCGTGGCATTGCTGGAACAGCCCCCGGTCAACGGCTTCCACGCTATTAATCTGGGTATGACCGTGTTACATAAAGATCAAATCTCAAATAGGCGGCCGTTGTATGGGCCGTCTCTCTTCTTAACTCTTCTCTCATACTATTACGCTAACTATACGAGAGATAACATGCGTCGGCCGCCATTTTCAAATCTGTTCTTTATCTGCGCGGCTTATATGTCCGTGTTACATAACATACCGCTCCCTTATTCCGGAAAGATCCTTAAAAATCACCATTTCAATTATATTCTTTGTTAGAATAATGATAATGCGTTGTAATGAGTTTCGTGCACTAATTCAAAGTAACCTTGTATACAGGATGTTTCTGACAAGTCTAAGAAAAAAAAAACACTTATTTTACCTGTCCTTTTATACAGGATGTCTTCGAAAAGTTTTTAAGACGATGTTTCTAAAGTTATTTACCACCATCTAATTCTTCTTTCCGCAGGCACAGGAACAGGTTACTCAGTCCTTCAAATGATAAAAGCATTTGAAACAGCGAGCGGTCGGCCCGTGCCATACAAGATAGTTGGCCGTAGAGCAGGGGATATAGCTGAGAACTATGCTGACGTCTCGCTCGCACTCAAGCTGTTGGGGTGGCGAGCGACAAGGACGCTCGATGACATGTGCCGTGATACTTGGCGCTGGCAGAGCACGCACCCGTACGGGTTTAAAAAGCAATAGATAAATAATATTATCTCTAAATGATTACTAAGTTGGTTATACAATGTGTAACAGAAAAGCTAATAACACAGGGGAGTAAGTCGAAAAGTTGCTGATTTGGACCACAACAGTACATGCTCTCAGAAAAGTAGCAATGGTGTTCTAATGCTGTCACGTTCTGTCATAGCATTTTCATTGAATATTTTGGCTAAGCGACTTATCTACCTCTAGGTACCGCCATGTTATCATATATTGAGTTGAATGATGTCGAAATGCTTATAATTTTTATTACCATCATTAACGTTCCGATTAGCTGATCGAACCAATGTGTTGGATATACAATACATTTCAAAGATTTCGATATTAATTTGGAAAAGTAGTTTGGTATGGTGAACACTTCTTTTCTTTATTCTCTTGTCTGTTACACCTTGTATATATGTATAAGAAGAGCTAAATAGGTTACCAAACATATTAGGGAAGTTTTAAAGCCACAATATATTTTTTCTTATTTTTTTACCTACCTATTTATTAGCCTTTACTTACCTTTACCCACCTACTACTAGGCAAAGGCATTAAGATATTGTAATTTTTTTCTACTTACCAAAGAATTCGTTGTTCATTCCAGTGTCTAAAATAGTTTACTTTTAGTAACTATTTAAGTTCCTAGGTAATTATTTATGTAATATTACATAGTTTTATATTAAAATATGCCATAATATTGTTATATTTTGTTAAATTTGATGTTGCCTTGTTTCCATTTTTTATTACCAAAGGATTAAGCCAAAGCTTTTTATAGAGGTTCCTATATGTTTGCCATATTATAATAATTTCTCGAAAATTCATTCCGAATCGTTGCATTTGTTATTTTATTTTTATAATATAATTTTTTTAATGCGAATTTTATTTTATTGTATTTCTTTATTTTGGTGCTAAAAATAAAAGCCAAAAAAATAAGACAAAATAGTTGTTTTTTTATATTCTGTATTATCTAAATTACAAACGTTTCATAATTTCCATCATTTAATTCTAGTTTATGTGGTATTTATCAGCACACGCGTTGCGTTCCTCTAAAAATATCAGATTTACAATATGTTACAATAGTTATTTAAATTAATATCTATCTTAGTTGGGAAGCAAAAGAAATAAATCCAATAAACATATTGGTTGAGCTGTGAAATATTTGAACAGAAACAAAAATTGGAAAATGCTCTTTAAAGTATGGTTTCAATATCAAGGAAATTACATTAAAGAAAAAAATAAACCTAAAATATCAAATAATTACATTAATTAGTTGCAAAAATCTTTCTTTGAAAATTTTGTTATATTTTATTTCTTTGAAATTACTCATTCAAAGTTATGGCTTTATGTGAAAAAAAAAAAAAAGATTTAATGTGAAGATGAGTTCAATATTATAAGGCTACGTTCACACTTAAAACTCGCAGTAAGAGAAGAAATGCAATCACACGCAAGAAAAAAGATAAATTTAAAACTTACAAATCAATATCTTCGGATGTTTTGTACTACAGTGACATTAGGGGAATGGTTAAAAATTACATACGGAAATATAAATTGCATTTAAAAACTCCAACCATTATTGCTGCTAATACAAAAATACTACGATTTGTGTTTTAGCTTTAGCCATTAAAAAGATAAAATTACTTTTACTTTATAACTTTGCATTTTGACTTAATTTTAACATGACTTTAGTCAAGGCATCTGATGGTGCAATGAATGGACGATAATAAAAATTACAATATCATAATTAAAGATTGATATGTTAGCATAAGCAGTCAAGATAGTTTTCACAAGGCTTATACGATTTTATTTTTTTTCCTACATTTTTCTAATCAGCTAAATAAAAATAAAACACGAAAGGCCTTGAGATTTTTTTCAGCTACGAGTGGTATTATGTATAAACAGTGGCCAGATTCATATTTGCACTTGTAGGCAAATACTAAAATCTACACAATAATAAGAAATGGTTTAAAACGGTTATGCCTCTTTAAAAATGCTATACCGTACAAGTTCCGTGTATATGAACTCGGCCTTATGAAGAGTGTTAGAGGATCAATAATCTTATGCTTACTTTGGTCGTTAGGTAACTTGACAGGGGTTAGGTCTATAAACATCTTTTATTATCGACTGACTGCCAGACAGCGCACAGCCAAAAGCGCTTGACATAAACACTTAAGGGTGCACTTAAAAATATTTACCAATATTCCCAGATAAATAATCAAAAGAGAATTTACGTTTGAAATTTTGAAAACGCAGTCAAAAACTAGTTATGTCATACTTTTTTTTGTGAATGATGTATGAAATTATTAAAACTATGATATTAAAATTACGATATAAAAACGCTATGCTATCATATCAATGTTACTCTTACTAAAAATAATTAATTAATTATAAGTATGTTGTCAAGAGATTGCTTATTGATTAAAATCATCGTCAGATTGATGTTATTTTTTACCAATCTTCCGACCACAGAGGTTGCATGAATCATACCAATACAAAAGTACTTAAAAACATAATTGTAAAATATACCTTAAAACTAGAATGGTACATAATAATAATAATTATTAAAATAAGTAAAAAAAAAAATTAAGCCCTAGGTTATAAGAAATTTAAAAGCAGTTGGGAAAGATAATGCTAAAATATTATCTAAAAAAAATAAAAATATTGAACTAAAACTCAGATGCATATTTCATCATTCGAAAATGAAAATAGGTAGTAAAAATAAAAGCATAATATACGATTATTCTCCAGACGAATAGAGTGGTCCGAATAGAGTTGTCCGAGGTCAATAAGGAATTAAAATATAATAATATTATGTATTTCCAAGTCCAAATTACAGTTGGGTTATGTTGCCCAAATTCGGAAATATGGTCTAAAATAGAATGCTTTTTTTCTACTCAACTTATGAAAAATACCATTAGGGCCCTTTCATACTGCAACATGCTGAAGACTGAAGGAGGCCCAAGAGTAAGTCGGACTTAATATGAATAGTCATACCTCTAAATCGCCTTTGAAGAATCGTCCTATTACAAGAATACTTATAAACGGGTGAGGGAGGCAGGCACTTGAGAGGTTAGCCCTCGCGTTTGATGCTCGGCATCTGCGGAGGCGGCTCGGCGAGGCCCTTCACCTGAAAAGAGAGTAATATTATAGATTTCCTTCATCATCATCATCAGCCTGTAAGAGCCACCATGGTCTTGCGCCAGTCTGATCCCCTGTCTACATGTCGTCAGACCATCAGGTTGGTGGCCTCCCTGTGCGTCGTCCGTCCCTAGGCCACCACTCTTTGACTGCTGTGGTCCACCTGCCGTCTTCACGCCTGGCCAAGTGCCCTGTGGTCTGTGCCCTCCTTCACCTCATACCTGTTATTCTTTTTCCGACATCAGCGAGTTGCTGACAGCGACTTTAGATCGTCGTCGGATTTCGTTATATGGTCTATAAGTTTTATTCCGAGCTAGGCCTATCTATGAGCACACTCCATTGCTCTTTTTGCTACTTTGATTTTGTGCATTGCGCCTTTGGTAAGTGTCCATGTCACGAAACTATAGGTTTCCAAAAGGCATATTCCTGAAACCTTATTCGTGAACTAGACATTGGCTGAAGTGGAGTCCAGTCCAAGGTTTACTTTACCTTGAGACGGGCGGCAGTCTTCAGGAAGGCGGGCAGTTGTTCCTGTGAGACGTTTACTTCTCCAGCGTACATGAACTCCAAGATTGCCTGCAGGTGCTGGTACGAGACGTCCTTTAAAATTATTATTGGATGCTTTGATGGATTCTCCTGAAAATACAATGATTGCATGCACTTTAGTCTCCGTAACCCTAATATATTTTTTTCTATAATTCTTACTGATGCAGGATGGATTCACTATTTGGATTAGTTGCAACACTCACTACATAAAAAATTCAGTCATCATCATTAAAAAAAAATGTTTTTTTTCTATTATGTACTGAGATCATGTATAATTTAATTTGGGAATGACCTAAAATATAAAAATATTTTAATGCTCACCTCTAATAAACTTTTAAAATATGGACTACATGCTGAGAGCACCATCTTGTGCGCTTTACATGTTTGTCCTTCGCAGGCTAACGTCACCTGAAATAAAGCAAGATCTAGGTTTCAAGTCAGTCATAAATTTTTAAACCATTATCACAAAAAGCTCAGCGCCATAAAATTAGGTAGATTAATAGGATTTGGTTAGCAAGGCTCGCTTCAAAAAAGTTAATTGACCAGAAGTAAATTCATGCAACTGTGGCATTGAAAGACTGCAGGAAGTGGAATGAAAAACAAACTTGTGTCCAACTACACGTATCATGTTATGCTGTAAACAGATCTAGATTTGACTAACCAAAACATTTTTTTTAACAATCGCCTGAAAACGACCCACTGACCTATTTCAGTAAATAAATGGACTCAAATTAGGAACAAAATAACATCAACAGAGAGCTTGTTGTCTCCTACCTACCCCCCAGAGGGTGCCAAAATTACACAAGAATGAGGTTATATTCTGCATCAAAGTAACTTCTAAATATTGTGTTGTAAGTGTGATAAGTTAACATACATCTGTAAAGCTTTTTTCATCCCTCAAGTGCCTGAAGGAGGTAACCATGTTTGTCTGGAAATCATTCCATTTTAGGAAGAACTGTTGGTCGCCCATTTTGTAGTTTTTTTTTTTGTTGTTTACCGGATCTGCAGAAAAAGTTAACGTTAGAAATAAATAGACAAATAAGACAGTGAATAAAACTGAATTATTATATACTAGTAAGCTGAATGCAATTTCATAGTCAGGATTTAAAAGTAATTTGTCTAAGGCCATCCGAAAGTATTAAAACTGCATTATTTACGTCACTCGTTGTAAAGTGTAAATTGCACCGAAAACAAACATAATTTTCGAGAATGGATTTTAGGCTTACTAAATTAATAGGTAGGTTAGGTACTCCACGGCCGCGCAAGGACCTTGCCTAATTTCGCAACAATCACTTTGATATTAGGCAATAGAAAATCCAAATCCAAATGAGAGACCACTATACAATAGCGATCACTTATCACTTTTTTCTATTTCTTGAAATTCTAAATTCCTCCTTCCATCATCTATTTTAGTGTTGTCAGCCTTTAAAATAATAAAACCCTTGGACACGGCGCGTGTTTGGTTTTTGTGCGTTCGTGTGTTCCGTCCGTGTGCGTGCGTGCGTAAAGTGTGGTGCATGTGTGGTGTGGGTGAAGTGAATTGAGTGGAAGGACACTATAAATTAGACAAGTATGGGTGGTGTGGACAGAAACCTCATGGAAAGCTGCTGTCGGCAACGGTAAGGAACTGTTCACCTACTTAAGTGATTTTACCATTTTGCCCTAATATTTGGGGAAAAAGCTGGCTACCCTAGCTTCGTTAAGAAAACAGAAAACAATATCTGCCGATAAAGCAGCACCAACCAACATCCCCAAATTCCCCAACATTAGCGTAGCGTTTCCCCATCTCACTGCCGAACATTAGTGTTGTATTTTTATTGTATGGCAGCCAAGAATAACTTTCTCAAAATAAAATAAATGCAAATTTTAATTATAAAATTACGTACCTAGTACTTAAAGCGAGTAAAACTCCTTTACCTACCTACCTAATATTCTTTCACACTGAAAGTTGCAATGTAGTTTTAGTTCCGCTACTCGCCGCAGGGAGCGCTTTATTTGACAAATTCTCAGTTTTATTTTCTTGAAAAGAAAACGTACCTAGCTAGGTATTTTGTTTTTTTTTTTTTAATAATTCGAACCATATTCGAACCGCGTTACTAGCGCCACTTTCGAAAAATAAAATAGTATCTTTTACACCATTGCCGAAATCAAAAAAGTTGGGCAATGACACTAGCTAGTCTTTCTAGTCTATTTTAGAGATTGGCGCTCGCTATTATCGCGAAAAACACCTTCAGAAACGAGGGGTTTTCAAAGTGACATAAAAACAAAACAAATTAAAAACTTTTTGACAGACGCTGGCGAGTTTCAATTTTATTTTGAGCTTTCAGTGATTAATTTCAACTTGACCTGTGCAAGGGGTGATCTAAGTAATAGCGGCGTGATAAAACTTGATATTTTTTCTGAGATGTAAAATTGAAAACCTCTCATTTTAGGGTAGATCGTCTCTTATTTTCATTTTATTTCTGATTCTTCCTGTTTGTTTGGTAGGCTAGTTAAACTTTTTTTTTTAAACCACTTTTACCGAATCGTTGCTGTATTTTTGATGAATAAGTCATTGTATCGTATCGTAAAAGAAAAATATAGGATAGGTATTCTTAAAAAAATAGATTCTGTTGTTTAACATCGCAAAGTCAAATAATACGAAAAAGACAAGGAATTTATTCAATTTACACGCAACCACCGAGCAACAACCTACTCCACCCACAACGACCAAAAACAATATTGAAGTTCAGTTGTTGAAAGAAAAAAACACAGAATTTATTTGTATCAATATTCACATTTAATTCACACAACATTTATAAACGACACTCATATTGCATAAAAAAAAACAGAGGCAAATCAGCGATTATATTATTAATGCAAACATAAATTTTTAATTATACATTTATTTTTAATAGAGTGACCGAGAAATTTTCAAATATATTATTATTTATAACTTATGAACTAAAATTATAATAAGAGCAATGTTTAAAACACTTTAAAAGACACTACATTGAAAGGCCAAGCGGTGTTGCCATATTTTTCTTAAATAATTTACTTATTAAGTAGGTAAGTAAGTACGTACAATGTACATACATAATTATAACACCCGGGACGATAATTATCTAATTCCTAAATATAACGACTATTCATTCGGTGTTTTCAATATTTAACTTATTTTAAAATCAGATAAATAACATTATAATTAGGAAGTTGATTAATAATCAGCATTATTGTTAAAATACAACTATTCCTTTCGAATTAATAATGAAAATTAAACTACTCTACATTCCAAACTGATAACTATTAATTGACAGAGCAGGGATATCAAAAATTTAAGTGACAATATTTATTGAATAATCTTATTAATAACTTACTTTGGTGTAGTGCATTACAAAAAAGTCCTTTGAGACAATAATTATAATATTTTTATCGCTACTTTAAATACTATCAACTTACACTAAACAATCAATTATATATACATAATATATTTTGCTTTTGGTACTTTAGCAAAGCATAGCATCTAAGTTATTTACAAAGCAATTTGAACTTAGGTAAATCTAGCGTATGATTCGTCCATCTACAATGGAGACTGAACATTTTTAGCCTAGTATTATATTGAGTTTAAAACCCTTAATTCTTATTCATAAAATAAAAACAGAAATCAAAATTATTTTAAATTAAAAATAAACTATGAATTTATGAAAAAATATAATGTTTTATAGGTAATTATACCTATTTAAAAGAATGGTAAACTATTGTCCACCAAATGCCCTAGGCATTGGCATGATCTAACTTAACTTATTTTTATGGCGACCATTAATAAAAGCAATAGAAATAAGTATATACAATAGAACATAATTGCCTAAAGCTATTAGTAAAAATGCCATGGATTTGAGCAAAGTAATGTGAAACACAAATGTGTCAACTGAGCCTTTAAGAAAATATATGTCTTAGTCTGACTTACAAAATTTTAACATTAACTTACATATTTGGTATTCATAAGTAATTTAATTTAGTACTACCAAATTACTAACATTTCATAGAGTTTAATGAGTAAATAATGCACCCACGCTATAAATTCCTAATGCTATGTTATATACTTAAGTAATTTACAAGGGAAAGGGAAAATACTTACTTAAGAAAAAAACTGATTCCATTTAATTTGATTTTACAAGGCTAGAAGAGCCAGCTTAATTCAAACTTAAGTAGTTTATTATGCTAAAGATTGAACAGACTTAAAACTAAATTTATGTTTTAAATTTAAATGTATAAGTACACGACCTTTTGGTATAAGCTTAGGTTCAAGAGAGAAAACAAACAAATAAATTGACTAGAATTTTTTTAAATATTTAATTTGGTTCTAGAGATATTTGAATGACTAAAACATGTGTGTTTTTTTATTTAACAAGTAAGTGCTTCGTAAAAAAAAGAAGCAGTTAGTTTAATATGTAGTATAGCGAAATAGTCGTTTTGAGACTAGATGAAAAAATGCAGTTCTGGATTTACCGAAAACATGAAAAGGTATTTTCAAAATACCGTGTATCTTACTTGCGTGACCAATCTAAGAACCTATATTTATTATTATATTTTATAGAATAACGAAGACTTAGAAAAAATGTGTAGGTATTTACAGAAAATTAGAACGAAAAGGAAGGAAACAGTAAATATACATACTAAGATAAGTAAGTGATAAGTATGTATTTAATTACATACCTAGAGATATTTATTTATATAAAAAAAACAAATAAAATCATACTATACACACTTTTGTTTTACACCTAAAAATTACATTGTACATGTACCTATATACAAATAAGTTTCGTTGTAATAATAAACCTGACATAATTTTACGACACACTAATAAGGCAAAAGGACGGTTAAACTCGTTATAAGTTAAAAGGCAAACTTTTAAAGGCACCTACTTTTATTATGATAAAATTAAAATAAAACTTACGATGAAATTGGATAAAATTGCATGCGATTACCGATAATGGTACAGCTACTCACCGTCGGATGGCGTTGCGCTTTTTTCGTTGACGGTTGACTGAGTTTGGTTCCCATTCGTTGTTGGTAGCCCCCGCGCGCGCGGCGCTAGGATGATCCTAGCCGGCGCTACGAAGACTAGAGCGTATTCTCATTTATTTACTCCGAGGAACTTGGCTGCCTCATCGGCAGACGAGAGCAGCTTGTTTATTATAGTCTTATCAGGTATTCCTAATAGCTTCCCGATCAAATCGCCTCCATTTTCCGTGTCATTGTCAGCCTCAGAGGAGTACTTGCGTGATGCCATCTCAATCTTAAGTTTCTTCTCGTATGGGACTGAAGGGGGAGAGTTGTTGTTGTTGACGTTGCTCGGGACCTCGTTTCCGGAGCCGTCGTCCTCGTGGTAACGGTACCTAAGGATTTAGAGCCGGATTAGAATAGTTAGGGGAAAGTTAACTGAATATTTACAAGCAGGACATATTTTATGGGATGATACAGGCAGGATAATATTTTTGTTGAAAGTTGCTAGCAGAGCTGGCCCGCCACGATGGTATTACCATAAACTCGGCCAAACGTGGGTCCAGCGCGATGCGCTGGTGCCTTTGCCTAACCCTTCGGGGAATAAAGGCGTAGGATTATATAATAACTAGAGGCTGCCCCGCGGTTTTTCCCGCGCGGATTTCTTATTAACACAATTCCCGTTTTTTCCCGTTCCCGTGGGAATTTCGGGAAACCCCTGCTTAGTGCTCACATACACTCCCTAAGGAACCTACATGCAAAATTTCAGCCCTCTACGCCCAGTAGTTTCGGCTCTGCGTTGTCTGTCAGTCAGTCAGTCAGTCAGTCAGTAACGGAAGAGTTTTATATATATTGACTAGCTAGAGACATGCCAGTGCTATCAATTAGGTGGCACTTACCCATTGGTAACGTTCTCAACGGGCGTGTGAGGCGGAGAGACCTCTTCATCATCAGTGGGCTCGTCTCTATGCTTCTTCCTGTGCCGCAGCATGCTGTGTTTGAGGGTGAACCGTCGCCGGCAAAGGTCGCAGGCGAAGGGTCGCTCGCCGGAGTGGGTGCGCATGTGTCGGCGCAGGTCCTCGGCTGACCAGAAGCGACGGACGCAGAAAGCGCAGACCACCTGTGTAAAAAGTATGAAGAAATAAGTATACATTGAATTATTTCAATTCTCCAAGAGATCTCTAATAACATTTAATTTAAATGAAAAAAAATATTAAGTATTAGTGTAAAAAGAGATAAAGTCCATGTATTTTGTAAGTATGTCGATAGATAAAGTATATGCCTAGCGAAATAGTAAGAATTATTATATTAAAAATTTAATGAATCTAATTTCAAAAAATACCTTTCTATTTGCGTGGTCAGGAAACTTCCCCCTGTCATCATCATCAGCGCTCTCACTGCGGTCACTGGCCGCGTCCAGGGCACCCTTACTGACCAGCTGCTCATACTCCGTGGCATGGACTGAAGCTAAGTGTCTCAGCGTCCCGCCACGATCTCCAAACGATGCTTCGCAAAGATGGCACTTGAAAGCCAAGCTTCCATCAGTCCCGCAGTCTTGCTCGTCGCAAACTTCTAGGTTAGGTGATGGAGGCGACGAGTCTATTGTTCCGTGTCTTGAAGCCATGTGCTTCTTTAATGTATCCAAAGAAGCGAAAGTGGTGGTTGGGCATGAAACGCATTTAAACGGTCTTTCAGGTATGGTTTTCGAGTCATTGGATTGCGGTGGCGGTATCGTTTCTGCTACTGGTTCAGCTAGAATGGCCCTGGCGGATCCTCCATGTTTTCTTAAGAGATGACGGTCACAGTTAGACTTTGTTGTAAAGAGTAGAGGACAGTGTGGACACTTGAAGGGCTTTTGTCCAGTATGGGTGAGCACGTGGCGGCGAAGCGATGAAGACCAGGGAAACTTCCGATGGCAGTATGGGCATGACACGCGGTTTGGAGCCATGCTATAGGCTGACTTCTTTTTTGGTGGCTGATTTCCGGTATCAGCATCGGACCTAAAAAGAACATTGTGTTAGACTTTGTTACATTGAGTTTGAGTGAAGAAGGAATGTGCTATTGGAGATAAATTATGACTTACTTATTTTCGTCGCTCCCAGAATTGTTTCCCTCGCTGGTCGAAGCCACTAAACCTTCCTCGTCTTCTTCTTCATCGCTGCGAGTCGGCACTACTGGTATTGGCAGGATTTCTACATTAGTAATGGGATCAGTTCCAGTTTCCTTCTTCTCGGTTTCTCCAGGAGCTTGTTTGTTTATGAGGTTACCAGCAATTTTGAGATCGAAGTCTTTGGTGGTTTCTTGATGGCGCGTAGCTAATAGAATTTCTGCAGCAGCACGGTGCGCAGCCCCACGATCTTCTGGCTTTTGAAGGTCCTCTGTTTCCTCTTCATCGATGATTAGAGTATCGTCCTCATCTTCCTCATTGTCAGCGACCTCGTCTGAATCTCTCCTGATTGGCGATCGTTCAGGTTGCTGCAGAGGTCGTTCTAAATGACGTGCTAGTAAAGCGAACTTTACGCGGTCTGCCAAAGTGTCAGAATTCGGGTATGGGGGAGGAGCTCTCGGCGAGGGTCTGCGCACACTCCAGTGCTGAGGATGCTGCTGCTTTACATGACGTTCCATGTTGGATCGTAAAGTAAATCGCGCAGAACACTGAGAGCATGAAAATGGGCGCTCAGTTCGGTACCGTCTCTGTTTTTGCTTTGGCATAAGCACACCGTTTTTGATTACCATTTTGACCGAATCTGTCGGCGGTACGAGAGTGTTGCTGATAGGGATTGGCGATTCGGGTCTCGGTGGGGGCGGTGCGGGCGGTGTTTCTGGTCGGGGAGGTTTCTGCTCCTCTTCCACTGGCTCCTGCTTAGGCACAGCTAAATCTTGCTCACCAGTAACGATCCGCCCACCCGACATGCTGATACCTCGAATTATCTCTTTCTGTATGCGCTGCTTTATCTCGGCCAGCTCTTGGGAGTCAGTGGGGTGTGGAAAAAAAGGCGGTTGAAGAAAATATGGGTTGATTGGAAAGGAGGGCGGGAGTGGAAGCCCAGGAAGGCCGGGCATGGCGCTGTAGAGTTGGGACAGCTGCGTAGCATAGTAAGATGGATCAAGTTTTGGAAGAGATGTTTCAAAAAGTCTTTGTTGAGCTAGGAGGAATCGTGTCTTCTCATACGCGTTGGCAGCAATCGAATTCACTTCTGGCTCGAATGAAGGTCTCAGGGCTTCTTTGGGTTCATCGTCAGAGTAACGCTTCTTCTTGCTGAGATCTAAGACGTCACAGTTGCTGTCACTGGTGCTGAGATCGACTGGTGCATCTTCATCGTACGCCTCTTCTTCTATATCAGTCTTGAACGTAATTTCTGGTGGACGATACTCGGGGATTTGGTTTAACTGTCCAATACCCTTTACTTTGATTCTAGGAATAACTTGATCTGCATCTCTTGATGGTAAAGATGGTATTTCAGATTGTACAGTTGGTTTCAATAAAGCAACTGGATGTGCAGCTAGTCTATCAGCAACGAAATTCGGAGTGAAATGAGAAAGTGGCGTATCTCGACCGGTTGGCATGTCGTTGCGCCTGTCCATAGGTTCTGGCGTGTGGAACGCAAGGGAACGTTTTACATCTTCTCTGGTTAGCTTAGAGTTAATTTCATCATTATTCGGGTCTTCAGAAGGATGGTAGATGATAGACCGCTTGACATCTTCTCGCGTCACTTTAGCGTGACGGTTTCTCAAGTGGCGCTCACAGTTGGCTTTAGTAGTGAATGCGTAGTTACAGACAGCGCATTCATAAGGCCGATCTCCATTGTGAGTCCTCATGTGTCGTACAAGAGCAGCCTTGTCTAGAGAAGCATGAGGGCACATATTGCATCGGTAAGGTCCTGGCCCGGTTCCACTTAGATGAACTCTATTGTGGCCTTTGAGGGCTCGCAAGTTAGGGAACTTGGCTGGACACAGCCTACAGGGAAATTCCCCTCGCAACTTCATTCGTCTGAACTCCGCCGCAAAGCTATCTTGAGTTTCTTCTGGCTCCCTGTCCTTGCCGACCGTGTCCGGTGGTGTCAGTACTGTGCTCTCAAGTGGAACCCTGGTACCCGTTAGTCGTTCCAGAAGGCTACCAGCTGAAGTCACGTGCAGGATAGACTGAATATCAGCCAAGTCCCGTGCGGAATCCACATGTCGTATCCCGTTTTCTTTGAACTGCCCATCATCAAATTTTGACGCGAATCTTTCCATTGGTGGCGTGAGAGTGCCTGGGATACCAAAGGCTCGGTTCCGTAAGTCTAACTTAGCGAAAAAGTCCTCTCTTCTCTCACGGTCGGGGGTAAGAACCCTGATAGGGGATGGACATGACTTCCTATGAACATCCAACGCTTCCACACAGGGGAAATCCCGGGTGCAGCTGTGGCAGCGATGCCTCTGCTCGTTTATGCTTCTAGTGATTTCCGGGTACTTTCTACTATTATAATCATAGGAGACGGCTCTGTTGTCGTCCCCATGAGCTGTGAATCGGTGGAGGTCCATTGCGTCTGCTGATTCAAAGATTTGCTGGCAGTGCGGGCATTCTAGACGAGCAGTTCTCTTGAAGTTGTTTGCCCTAGGTGACAGGGGAGGCGAGGCCGCTCGCTTGCGAGATCTTCTGGAATCTTCTTCTTCGCTCCTGTCGCTCCTGTTGTCGCTGTCGATGCTCAAAGTCCGCGTTCTTTCAGCCATCATTTCTTCGTCTGTGTCTCCGTTCTCGGTGTCCACCTTGGCTTCACTGATGACTTCTTCCGCTTTGATATCTGCAACAAGGAAATTTCATTTGAGTCATAGTCAATCGTGTTTGGATTCGTACAAATATTCCAGGAAATCGACAATGGCGTGAGTCAAACGCTTCTCGGTCCGGACGAATGTTTCGACTATTGAAATAATAGAGATCTTTATCATAATAAACTTTGTTGGCAATATTAATATTAGGTTATGGATTCATTCGTAGTTACTTTTCATATTTAAAATTAAGAATGGATCGCAAAATGATCCTTAGCTACAAACAAACTAACAAACAACAGCGATTCCAAAAATATTCATCGTAAAATGGTTCTGCTACTCAATAATAGATGTCGCTATCAGTCATAAAACAGATTAAGTAAATTATTTTGTACTGAGGTTTTGTCCCAATTTTACCCTTAAAGAAGAGTAGTTTTCATTTACCGTCCTTTAAAGAGCTAGGAGCAAGTTACCATCTTTACGAGAGACGGCAGGAAGGTATGAAAAATCAATATTACCACGTTCAAAACATGCGACGCAGTTCTTATCTATTTACCCCTGCATTACTTAACATTTTCAATCAATTTACAACACAAAAACAACTTCAATTCTGTCACTAGCATAAAATATGCAGTTCCGCAATATCTCAGACACCCCGACCCCGACTTGTTTTAATTATATATACTTATATAAGTATATTCTAAAGGATAACATTTTTCAGTCATGCAAATAGGTAAGTAGGCCTAATTGTACAATGGGTAGGACTGGCGAAAGATTTTAAAATTCTCTTCCGTTTACTATTTACGAGAAACCCTTTATTTTTGGAGGTATGTATATAAATCACCTAATCGAATATAGTATAACTAAACCTTAGTTTAACTGCATAGGGTTTACAAAAAAAAACACGGTGAAAATTGGCAAAAAAAAAAAATAATAATTTTAGGGCTGATTTCCCATTTGTTTAGAAAGTAGATAATTAACTATCTACAGTACAATTCATAAAAACGACTAACAGCGTCGAATATCAATCATAACTTTAGATAGCAATTTTCATTCAAGATCTGCAATTTGATCTCTGTCCTGTCCACCTATCAATCCGCATGTTATACAAACATGGCACGGTTATTCCCGGATACAGATTCTTCAATGGACGTGAATCACGGATGTGCAGCACATCTAACTCCTGACGTAGATCGTTCATCCAGAAGTCTTATCGAAGTTTTATGCCTTATATCTGGAAATATCATTGTACTTAGTGATAAGGCTTGAGGGATTAAAATTATGTACATAGAATCATAGAAAGCATTTATTCGTTTGTGGTTACAGATGTTACGACGTTACTAAAGAAAATAAAAAAGAAGATCACCGAGTGACTGCTGCAGGTTATAAGTTAAATAAAATAAAAGAGGATCATTATAACGGCCAATAAAAAGAATAACAAAAGAAAAGGCGTTGAATAAAAACACAGATAGGTAGATAATACATGCACTTGATTGTGAGAAATCAAGGATAAATACTTTACTTCAAAGTGACTTAGTACTGTTTGTTGTTTTTGAGAACTACGCATACCGTATGCACCGAGATTGTAATTTTTTTAAACAATTGTTTGTGATGATAGGAAATTGTTAATTATTTATTGGAAACAAATTTTTAAACATTAAATAGATTATTTACTTACGATACGAGTAGTTACTGTTATGCTATGCTATAAGGTAAAAACTAAAACAAGTAATCAATACATAGTAAAAAACAAATTCGCTTCCAGCGTCTGTCCCTATGTATGCTTATATCTTTAAAACTATTCAACGGATTTTGATGCGGTTTTATTTTAAAGATAGACCCTCTTATTCATAAAAAGTTAAAGAGCATTTTAGTTATTTGACGTATGTCAATTTAGACTGGATGTCACGTATTTACCATACAACAAACCAGAGAAGTAGACCTCCAGTAACGCTACTTAAAATCTACTGTATCTTTATGAATAACACGGAGAGTGTTTTAAGAGGAAGGTTTATATGTGTAAATCATGCACAACACAGGGTAAGGCGGTACGAAGTTCGCCGGGTCGACTGGTTAATTTATAAGTAAAATCGGGTGAAATCAGCATTAAATCGATTTATTTTCATAATCTACATACCGAAGGAAGGCGCGACGTCCGGTGCCGGCTCTTGTTACGTGGACAAACACATCAGCAAAGCTGAGAGTGTCACTTCGCTGATTTTTAAAGATAAACGATGAAAAATCTAATTTTTTGCAATTGAAGATTTGCAGGATAAGTTTCTGTAAACTACGTTTTAATAAACTAATTAAACACCTCTTCATTGAAACCTTTGATTGATGTTTCCTATTTGGAATGCTTAAGAAACACCTTTTGCATTAACTGCATCTTGTTTTTCGGTGCAATCTTTCACAATTTTATCTTACAGCTCTTGAGGCGCCACCAGGTACAAAAATAGCGCCACATTGATAAATAATGGACATCTTCTAAACCATGGCCAAAATAAATAAAATCACCTTTGACTTCCTAGATAATCTTGCTGAGAATTTTTAAGGCCCTGTTGTGTAGCTTTCAGGTTCAAAATCAAAGAAAAAAACCAAATTTTTTTAAAAAAAGACGCTGCTGCCCGTCAATCGGGTATAGAGTAGACGTCTTTTACGACTCATAAGGGAGGAGATGGGCTGGTAATAGATAATCGTGTAGAAGAAAGGTTAGGTAACCTAAATCGTCATCTTTATTGCATCAGCATCGATTTATAAATGAAATTGTATCATATTTTATCGTAATGCAATTGAGAAATATGAGACGCGTACCGGAAATCACGATTACCGCAATTCAAATTATGACAAAATAATGTTTAGTTTCAAAGAACTTCTTTATCGCAGATTTTTTTAATCGGTAAACGTCGTTTTCAATAAAATGATGAAGTTTGCAGGTTTATTGTTTTCAAAAAGCTTAGATGCGCTGATTGTAGATTTTCCGTGGATGTTTAAAATAAAGGTACCTACCTAAACCAAAACGATGACCAATCAAACAAAATATATAAATCAAGCGCAACAAAAGGGTTCAATCAAGTTCATATACGGAGAAAATGTGTGACATAGATGCGCGTGAGCATCGTGACTTCCTCCTTTCAGCTTATTCGGAATTTAAATCGTCCTATCGCCATCCCGCATTGCCGCGATCATAACTGTCGCTTTTGAATTTGAAAATGGAACCTTACGGCTCGCTTATAGAGCGTTCGATTGGAAATTCAAATCAAACAATCAAACGTATGGTAACGGTGGGCGGGTGGTTTATAAATGATTGTCATGGAGTGGACGTCGCTCGGTTACCGCTACAGCATTTCTTTTTACCACAGCCGAACGGCTCCAAACGGTATTCAATTACAGCGTGACGTCTCCACAGCCCTCATTACTGGTGTCGCCATAGACAATTACGTGTTGAGCCAGGAGGCCATTGTCTAGAAATTGATAATTTCGTCGATGCGAAACGGTCCGGTTCTCTGAATTTGCCTCTGTCTCTGGTGAAATCTAATCGTTGGGTGCTGATTTATTGATGCGGTAAAGAGATGGTTTTACCTCAAAAACGGCCTTATTTCTTTAAATTTGGAGAAAGTGAACAAGAAGGTCTGTTTTGATAATGTACGTTTATTACATTGATCGTTTAGCTAAAAAGCATTAATGTTAGTCAGAAAATTTCTATCAGAATGACCAGAAGAGATTCCCGACACACCACAGTCGACACCAATCTTATTAATAGCACAATCAGGATCATTATGCGAGTCAGGATCACTTTCCGGTGAGTAACGGTAACTAAGTTATATGTTATGGCCAAGCATCTTTGAATATAAACGTGGTGATGTGTATTCATGTCCAGTCCAGTGTTAGAGAGATGGAGGTGTTATTTTGTTAGGGTTTTAGATATGTAAAGTGGCGGACACGTACGGCGTAACATCCGGTTTTCCATAAATATTGCAAAATAGGTAGCTGTCGTTGATTGGTATTACAGTCTAGGGCCTAGGGCGGACGAGCTCATAGTTCGCCACTGTATGCACGGTAGTCTAATAACTATTCTTTTTAAAACGTATCAATTGCTAATAATTATGAGAAAATGCAGCTCGCACCTGCAGCACAATCCCTTCAAGTAAAAAGGCATCCATTGCGGCAATTACGTAGTTAATGTTGCCTTTTGTGTGATTTTTCGAGTTGATTTTTTGTGATTAGTTCAGTCAGATCATCTGATCAGCTATTTACTATACTACTTTGTTCATCATTATTTACTTTATATACAAGTATTTACAAAAAAATATAATAAATAATAAAACACATAAGTACATAATTATAAATAGAACACTGCTTCCAGATCACCACCACCCGGCGGCACGGTGCCCAGCAGGCTGGCTGCATTGCCACGTTGAATGGCCAACTATACTACTTAGATGAACATTCATTTTATATTGGCTTTTTTCTTGATTTAGTTATTTTGGTTTTGCGGGTGTAGTATGCTTTAAAATTTTCATTATCTAATGAGATTCTTCAAAAGGTTCAACTTACTACCTATTTTCATAATCGATCGTCGTCAGATCACCATACTAAGGTAATACCTATATATATCTTCGTACCCATGTCTAGAAATCTACATAAAACAGAGGCCTAAAAGTATTTATGTAAAACCAACACGCCATTTTGCATTTCAATAGATGTCTCTGTCCAGCAAAAAATTCCGTGTCTCAATCCAAAATTGTTTTCCAGTTCATCGCGCCGGGCTTTCTCCGGCGGAAAAGTGCAGTACCAAACTTTTGGAGCTGCAAACGAAGGAAATCCGATTACGGTGAGTTTTATTTTATTTTATCTGATTACCTACATATTTGCAAAGCATGTAGGTATGTACATTATATATAAACTTTTAGTAAGTCCCAAACTTATAAACTATGCATGTGCTTTGTTGCGAGGCGTGATTGTTATGAATTTGAGCTTTCCTTCTTTATTTTATTTTGTAGAAATAATCTTAGTACAATAATAGCTAAACTAACTAAACAACATGAATAGTATACACAGAAGGATATAGGTAGGTACCGAAGTAAAATTATATTTGAAGTATAATCTGATGTAAGTCCGTATGTCTTAGTAAGGTCTTAGTAAGGTCTTAGTATTATTTATTTGGGCAAAAATTAATCATTTTAATAACGTTATTTGGGCTTACTAAAGAGTATGAGTAAACTAAAGAGAAAGAAAGAGGTGTCAGAATATTAATTTGTCTAGAGTCAGAAGGCGTCCGCGCAGACGTGACCAGAATATTTTCCGATTAAATCTCTACAGTAGCTGATAATAGTATCCGTGGACTATTTTCTGCTTTAGATTGAGCGTTGAATACTTAAACAAAATCGTTGTACCTAACTTTTTTTAAATGAGCATTTTTCATTATATTCCAGACTCCAGAATAAAATTATCTTCTTTTTGAGACTTTTGAAAAAAGTCGGTTTATGGTGTCCAAAACATGCAAAAATTGATTTTTAATTTATAATAAAATTATTAGTAAGGTATAGTAACAGGGATACTGTAATATCTGTTCAAGGAACTAAATAATTTCAAACTCATGAAAATGATCGGATAATTTAATTCATCAAACACGGCACACCTGCTGCCAACTAGACGTCATCAGTCATTCACAATAGTATAGAAACCAAGGAGCATCTTTACATGGAGTATTGACGTAAATAAAAGTGTCTTAATTTAAAACTTAGTAAATAATTATAAAACTTTACGGTTTCGTACTGACTGACAAACAACTAGACATCGCACAGCAGAAACAGCTAGAGAATGATAATTATAGAAGGTCCACACAACCCCGTTGCATTGGACCCCCAGCGATACTTAGTGAGTCGAGACATTTTTTCCGGTTTATAAAAAAAGGAATTTTAAGGAGAGCACTAAGAGCTGCGTCCAAAATGATTTCTTTTTTTTAGTAAAGTCCCGTTAAAAAAGGGCATCGTTGTTCAATCAAATCAAACGACCATCATTTTATTTTCTGAACAGTATCTTTTTCCTTTTAAAGTTTCCTCACGTACAGTACACGTATAATATACTTACGTATATTCATCCGTAAAGCTAGGCAAATAAACCACACGTGTCTGCAGGTTGTTTACCTTTACAACAAATGCTGTATTGATTAGTTTTTATTTTAATACTGAAAGGGTTTGAGCGCAAAAGTTGTTTTTTTCTTTCTTTTGTTACCGTCTTTGCATATTAATAATACAGTGCATTATTTGTAGATAGCCGTAACAGAGGAGAGCAATGGAACCGTAAATAAGTGTCAAAAGTATGTATTTCTGTTTATTACAGTTAAGTTAGATACAATACTAATTAACTTTAGGCTGTGCCTGGGGCGCCTATTGTGTCGATTATTTAGGTTCAGCTGTTGATAACATAATTTTCAGCAATACCTAAACTAGGCTTAGCCTGTATCTTGAAAATTGTAACTAATAGATTGGTAGAATCCTTTTTTAATCAAGCAAATGCTAGTAAAAAAGTTTTGCAATTGAAATTGTTAAGCTCTCTGGATTTTCCAACCCGTGTTTTTAGTTGACTTTACAATGACACGCTCGCTTGATGTCATGTTTGTACTGAATTTCCATAAAAACTGCTCATTTCCTCTGTTATCTTGGCTTGGCACTTGGGATGGTCTTATCTACCTAACTGTAACAATCGTTCGTTTTAAAGTAGAACAGGAAAAGTGTAATTTCTTACCATTTTAAGAAAACTTTGTTTACTGAAGTTATTTGCTAACTGAAGTTTGTTTTGTGAAATGCATTCCATTTCTATCTAATCAATACTAATAGTTTCGAAGAAAATTAATATATTTTTGAATAAAATATATTCTTAATCTGCTTTTTTTTCGGTAAATTTTCGACAGAGAGACTTGTTAGAGATACTTTGTGTTTTATTCTTATTTTTCGGTACACGGCTAGAGGGTAGTAGAGTTAGCGCTTAGCTTCACGTGTTTAGAGCCATTTTATGTACATTTCCAACAAAAATAAAGGTATATTTCGGAACCCACTTTCATAGGCCTCGAGCTTAGTTCAGGCACGGTAGCATTTATAAATAGTTTAAATGGTTATATTAAACTTAGATTAAGCAAAATTGTACTAACCGATGTTTTTGGCAAATAAATAAATTATTATTATTATTATAGGCAAATTAAATTCTAGCGGCGAGCATCCGTTACTAACAAAAATATTAGGTAATCTATAATTTTTCAAAATTTCACATAAAATTGGAATAAAATTCGTCTCTGAAAAAATCTTTAATTTGCATTATGTCTATGATTTGGCCGGACGCAAAATCTATCGGAATTTACTTCACTGAGAGGCACGGTGTTGTTGTACGATTGTTTGGCTTGTATGGACACAGGTGATGTTGTACAATGGGATGGTGCGTATGTTTGTATGGCGGTTATATCTCCTGAGATGTGTGCTCTAAATTCTCGGTTAAGTCAACACAGCTCGGATAATTCGAGTATTGCGTGAAACGTGAAATTTGTTTACTGTAAAGTGTAATATAGTTCACCATGTAACAGTAGAAAAACCTTGGGAAAAAACCTAAATAAAAAAAGGCTTTATTGTATCTTGTGTTGTATTGATTGATGCGATTATTCGTAAACCTCTTTCTAATCATAATTAAGATAGTATGTAGTTATTTTCAAAAAGAGCGTAGGGCCAAACAAGAGCTAAGTAGGCCACATTCGGTAAAATACTTTTCATTCATATTCAGCGAAAAGTCATTACAAAAAAAGCGAGATGAACGTAAGCAGTTCTTATCCATGGGGACAGATCTTTCGGCGCTAGCTGAATAAACAATATTAAATTGTTCCTATAATGAGATGAGACGGCCGGAATATTTGACGCAAGGTTGAACCATGTTGAACCTGAACAAACTGATCTAGATATCGGTGGATGTTGTGTGAACTTTTACGAACATTTTGAACAGAAACTATAAGTATGTATACTCTGCCATTCTAGAAGAAGGTATTATATGACTGTGTCTATTCCTACGTTACATAAAATAAATAAATTAGTTAAATAAATAAATACTATTGTCTTCTGGCTTAAATTTCCTCATGAACGTGATGTAGTGAGTAATAATCCCTATTAGATAAATATGAATAACCTAAAATAATAAAAGCTAAAAAGAAAATGGTGATATCCAAAAACAAGTTTAGTATTGGAAATAAGAATTACTAACGCTTTGTAGTTACAAAATCTAAGTAGGTAATTCATATTGGAATCAATTGAAAAATTTCATTTATACCTACATCGCTATGCACAAACAACTCGAACTACTTATACTTAAACATTTTTTTTAAACTACTTATTGCTTATTTTGTAGTCATGCTAATTCTAATAAATTAAAACGTTTATTGGTCATTAAAACTGCTTTATATCTCGACATAGCAAGCATTATTTTAACATATTTTTAGTATCAGCTGTTTAACAGAGAGCTACGACGTGTTATCAGCTGATGCACCGAACTTGATCCGCACCGGACTTGCGGGTAGTCGTTAAAATACTCGAGTGTCAGGTGCGGCGCGTGCGCATCATTCATTGCTCGTTTAGACGTCTTAAGAAGAGGTCGTCTCCAGTAGCAGATGGTAATGAGATAAATGAACTCGTGCGTATAATGGGTGTGATATTGGAGCTACTGCTGCTACGCGGTAGGTTGAAATATAAGACAGATTAGAAACGTTTATTCTTTTGAGCAGGTTCAAAGATAGAATAGAAAGGAAAACTTTAACTTGAGACAGTTTTGTAAGGAATAGAAATAAAAAACCTACATTAAAAGATATGTAGGGTGGCGGCGTTTCCTCAGCAGTGGGACACAATAGAGGCTATATAAAAAAAAAACAATAATGTTTCGATGACGAGGGACGAAAAATTGTACTTGGACTCGATAAGTCGACACATACCTAATAGGAACCGGAGACATCTATCATCATTTAATTCATGTATGAATGATTTATCTCATAATTGTTTAAAAACGCATAAAACAGAAGAAGGCTCGCTTTAAGATACTTAAAGGTAAACTGCATTATGTAGAGACCAATGAAAGCAAATTGCTGATGGATTTCACTACTACAGTACAGCTAAAAGATACGTGTTCAGTACCTATTCTTATTATTAATGTTACGTATTTAGTTTTCTCCATTCGTTTGGGGGTTGTTTTAGTTACTCCTGTTTATTACTGCGCTGTTTTCGAACTTAGTATGAAACTTTCAGTTTCAGCGGTGGCTAGTATAAAAAAAGAATACGTAAATAAATGTCTTGTAGATATACTAAGGTAGATAAAGATGACGGAAGATGTAGAGTAGGCAGACCCTCCATAAGGTGGTCAGACGACCTTGAGAAGGCTCCGTGAATACACTATAATAATAATAATAACACATCACACTCAGAGCCCCTAACTAGGATGAACCTGTATCTAGGGTACCCAAAACACACACAGAGACGAACATTACACCCAGACCGGAAACAAACATCGATATTCATCATATCAATATTCGCCCCGCCCGAGAATCGAACCCGGGTGCACACGCTTACTCAGTCCACATCACTGCCAACTTAGCCACGGAGCAGTCAAACTGGATGACGGTCGCTCAAGGCCGGTCGCTGTGGCATTCTATGGGGGAGACATATGCAATGATGATGAAATGATGATAAAGATACTCACGTTCAGTACCCGGGGGCTCGGCAGCGGAGGCCGCGGGCGCGCTCGGGGCGCCCTGCATGGCCCGCGAGGGACGTCCCCGGCGGCGACTGCTGACAAAACATACTATTAGGAAATCATTCAAGTTTTAGTGCCGTATAATAGTTAGCTAGTGTTAACAGAGATCGGCAGTTATCTCTTTATGAGAAGATGAGAAGATATGCATTTGTAAAAATCCTTAGCTGTATCTTTGAATTTAGGGCTGATAAGTCTCTTTCAAGTTTTTTTCTATTTGTTGCAGTATAAGTTAATAATATTAACTGACATATTGTACTAAATACTTAAATTTGCAATAATCTCTTTATGAGCGCCTGAAATAAATCGGTAGTCTTTCGATTGTGTTGCTCATTCAATCTTTCAAAGTTAGCCTGGCAAACACCTTTTTCATATATGTTATATACTTACTTAAATTTGTTGCATATATGTACTACTAATATTTACTGACCTACGTTCTAAATATCTAAAGGAGGCATGCGATGAATTCAATGTACCAACTTCCTGTGGTCTTCATGTCAGTATAGTGATCAAGAATGAGGGTGCCTATATCAGGTGGTAGTAGGGTGACAATAAACAAGATAAAAAAACTGTTGAGCAATTAAAATATTTACATTATCGCTGTTCGATAGTCATGCTATAACTTTAGAACGGCTAAACCATTTTCCCTTTTCTTAAAACATTTTGTGGATGAAGATCGATCATTTGTGAAGAAGAAAGAGTAGTAGGAAGGGTTCAACGTCAAGAAAATACGCGAAATATCCAAAGATAAATCCTAGAAATTTCAGATAATTTTCCTGTACAGTGTTCATTACATCAGTAGGTGTTGGGGGGGGGGGGGTCACAATTATCGAGCTACGCCGTGACGTTCAGCTAGTTATTTTTTATATAAGGTTATCTAATCAGCATATTTACACTTTTTATAAAGAAGAAAAATTTAATTGGATATTTAAAATTAAATAGGCTCCAAGACTACTGGACCGATTTGAAAAATTATTTCAACATTATAATCTCTGATGAACATTGGGCTGTAGAATATTTTTAAAAATTTTGAAACTTATATAAGGCAGTAGTTCATATTGTCAGCTAGACTGAACAGTATCAGTATGTGTATTGTTACATTTTACTATTAAACAACATTAGATTTCTTTTAAAACAATGAATATAAAGTTTTTTTTTAAAACATAGAAGTATCTAATTAGAAATCAACAGCATGGTCACCCACTACCGCAAGCATGCGCGCGCCATCTGCCTATTATAGAGCAGACAATGCTCGCTAATAACCTGCGTCTGCGCAGGCCAGTCAGCTCGGCATACTTTACATACATAAGTATCATAATCTTATAGAGGATAGGAGGATGTTAGGCAGAGGCACCAGCTCATTGACTTAGTCCACGAGAGGCATCAGTGAATCGAGCGAGACCCACGTTTGGCAGAGTTTATGTTTTTGAAATATTGACAATGGGCAGCTTGTCGCCGCGGTTATAACGACCACCACTGCGGCCGGTACTAATCCACTAATACGTCTACTTCTTTACAATTTTATGAAGTTTTTTTTTGAAAGACTGCTTCCGTGGACCAGTTGGCAGTGATGTCGACTTCTACGCAAGAGCATTGCATCGGTTTGATTCCCGGCGGGGCGAACATTGTATGCTGGATATCGTTTTGTTCGTCTTTATATGTGTTTTTCAGCACCCTAGATACAAGTTCTGCCTTGCTCATTCGTGAACCGTTATTTATTAGTTTAGGTACTAGCTGTCCCAGCGAACTTCGTATCCCGCCTTACAATTTTAATTAATTTATACACATACTAAATAGTTTATATAATTACTAAATAGTATATAAACTACTTAAATATATGTAAGTATAACCAGCAGAACCTTATAAAAGTGTTTCACATTTTAATTTGGCGCAGTAAGCAGCAGTAAAGTCGACTCCGGTGATCTGGGTTCGATTCCCGGCAGGTGCAAGCAGATTGGTATAATGAATATAATGTTGTTAGTTTCCAGAGGTGTTCTTGTGGCCGATGAGTAGGTTTACCGTGAAAGTGGAACACATCTCCAAACATTCTTACAAAACATTTTTAATATACCCAAGTACGAACTATATATAGAAATACGAAGCATTGATAACTAATTAGGTAAGTAGGTGGGTAATAATTATTTACAAAGATCGATAGGAAGGAATGCAAAATGTAAAATTTTCTTTGTTTGACACGAGGGCAATTGTTAGGTGGGTAATTAAAATATGAATGCACACCTATTGCTATAAAAGCAGGAAAAAAATTTAAACCGTATAATGAAGTAAGTTCTTAGTACCTACGTGTATCAAACGCATCGGTCGATGTGCGCCGGGCTTGCATGTGAAGCTTAAAAAATATGATTTTGATTGTTATACCACAGAATACCTATTTAAACTAACTTTCATTTAAATATATTAAAAATGTATGTAGAGTAGGTAGGTTAGGTACCTAGTAGGTAGATACTCAAATAATTTTGTTAAGTAACATATTGTACTTATTAGTTTAAACTAAGTCCGATTTATTAAACTGTAGTGTGTACTGTACATACTGAAGGAAGTATTTATTTAATATTTACCAATAAATTAAAAATTTTACCAAAACGGTATTAAATTTCATTGGACGCGCTCGACTGTACCTACTTGAAAATTATTGAAGATTTGCATTTTTTTTAATTGTGAAATTAAACAAAAACTTAAGCTGATGTTAAGCATGTTTATAATTTAACTAATCTAAACCAGATATTTCTAGTATTTAGGAACCGATCGACGTAAATACATACTATGATAAGTAAATAATAAAAACAGGGCCACTTAGGTACCGTAGGTAACCTACCTACTACCTGTCCTAAGAACCTTATATTATTATTTACAGAAATTATAATTAAGTAACGATAGGAAATGTTTCGCAAACACCTGTCACATTAGTTTTATCTTGAGGACGTTGAATTATCTCGAAAAACTACCGTTTTGCATCATCGGAGATTTCAATTTCAAGTGTTTTAAGGAAATCATTGAAATATGTATTAGAAAGATAATTTTACCTTCTTTTATCACTATTCTTTACATCCTACTGGTAATTTACAAAAGAGACAAGAAATTAATATTTTAAACGGATGCTAATTTAGCTTTTTAAGTCCTGGATTCGGGATCGGAAAATCGCCTCGCAAATTGTAATACGGAATTTATAGTAGGTGCAGTGGCGGTCTAGGACGGCGTAACACTTCTGGTTTTTCTTTATAGCAAAATAGCTCTTGTTCTTTGGTATTACCACGGTAAAGATAAGGTTATACAGTCTAGGACGCACGAGAGCATAGACAAATCTGTTACGCCCTCCTAGACCGCCACTGTACCAATCTCGATTAAATATTGTAAGTATTCATAACGTTGAAAATTGTGAAAAAAATCTCTCATTACCAACCTAGCTAGCCACCCTTGCTTATTATCAAATAAGTTTTTTTGTTATATCTTAAAGGAATCCAATCTGACTGAGGTAAATACAATTTAAATACAAAAACACTTTATTTCAAACAAAAAAAGACAATAAAGGCCGTCACAAATTAACCGCGTTCAAATTTGCGACCTTATTGCTAAAAGCGATTTTATCTAGACTACCTTCCAGGCCACCAATAATTTACTAATTATTTATTTACTAAGGTATACAATAATACAGCCTTGTTTTTATAAAAGTAATATTGAAAATATGCCGGTGTTTCTTAAGGGGAAGCCACGCACGACACAATACAACATTATTTTGCCTTTTTTTTTATAAAAATATATCCAAAATAAATCTTGAATCAAAATCTTATTTTAGAACTTGTCTTGTGAGTTTAAAAATTGACAGTTTTTTTTTTATAATTTTAAACTTTAAGCTTTTCTAGTTGGCTACGCTACGCGCTACGCATCGCTACTAGATTTTGTAGCCTTCTGGATTTATGTTTGCTGTTGATGCCTACTAGAAATAAATTAAATACAATTAACATATTGATTTGCATCGTAATCTTATCACAATACACTTACCCAATCGTGAAGTTTGTGATATCAGCCAACGATTAAAATTAATAAAAATGTCCTCTTTAACTTAGAGCTTTCAGTCTCTCACTTTTATCACCTCTAATCAATTTTTGAGCTTTGATTAGCACTTTCTTTGAATACACTACGATAAATATTTGTTAAGGCACTTGTATTTTTTTATAACGAGTTGCGTATTGGACGCATCCTCCGCGCTAACGACAACCTCGCTCGGCGAGATGTCGTCTCGTTGTGGTGATGAGAGCACGCACTGTCGCTCTGCTCTCGGGGGAGCAGAAGATGGCAGCCGATTGGTCGAGAGCGGTGGACGGCCGTGTGGGGAAAACGAGAGGGAGCATCTCGCACGAGACGCGAGCGAAAGAGATAGCTAGTATGATTCGGCTCTGCTACAGATTGACTATACGGGCGAGTTCAGGTGGATTGAGAGCGCGCAATGATAATGTGGAGATGGCGCTTACTGGCTTTTTATCATGGCTTATTAATAAAATTTTAATTATTTATGGTCAAGATAAAAAGTAATTAATTTAGATATCAAATTTGGTTTTGAATATATAGTAAAAAAGATTAATATTGAAGAAGCAGCTAATATAAAAATAATATACTTAATTTTTAAAAAATAAATACGTACTTACTTATTTAATAAAATCACTAATCAGATAACACCACACCTCCAAAATGAATGTTTATAGTATTTTGTGATGATAAAGTAGATATACTTAAATATCTGTTAGGTACCACTGCGGTATAAGTAGATACCATTAAATAAGCACCCACTAAGTATAATTGCCACTTTACCTGCAAACATAGACATTTACAATTCTTATAGGATTCAAAGTTATCATAGGACAATAATCATAAAAGATCATTAGTTCTTGAGTATTGAAAACGAATAACAACCCGGACGACCGCCATTATTATCTTTTATAGATTAATTTATGCCCTAGAGATAAGCTGAGCAGAGCGTGATCCTTTTCATGATAGTCGGATTGAAAATACTTAGATATTAATAAGAAGTAAGTAGGTACCCACATTTTATCATTCACTTGTTTACCTAATCAGTTGCGTTGCGAATGATCGCTCTTTGTTCCTTTGAATAGATTAATAAATGTCTGGTACTTAAGTTGAGTATGACGTCACTGGTATTATACGAAATGGAGCTAAATTGAATTCGTAAGGTAGTAAGCTCACAAAGATTTCCATTTAAATCGTTAGTACCAGAAAGACGGTAATAGGTAGGTACTTACTTCATTTACAAAAAGATAAAAAACCTAATATTCATTCCTTCCAAAGTATTTTATAGTTATTAAAATTTCGATAGAAAACAAAAACTAAAAAACCTCTAATTAAATTTTTGGATTAAGTTAATTTCTAAATCTATAATATTGGAGTTTTCTACTGCGTACGGTAAACTAGATTTATGAAAACGCATCCTAAACGGCTTCCAGAAATTCTAAAAAATATATATTTTATATATATTTCAATATTGACCTTACAATTATTAACATACTACGTCCTAAAAGTCCTAATTGAAACTATTTACTTTGCCTCTTAAGATTTTAATTGAGGTTCTGAGTAAATTACGTTTTAGGTCAAGAAGTAAACAATTGTACAATAACTGCGCACTTCGTTAGGTTTTTATAAATGTACATATATTGTGTATGTATAAGTCAATAAATAATGATCAGATCATAATAAATATAAATTAAATTAATAATCAGTTCAAGGTAAGTTCATTTTCTCCAGGAAAATACAAATTGTTTATGTTCTGGCAAAATATATTTTTTTTAATTATTTATCAAAATAGTGAAGATGAATATAAATGTAAACTGTATACTCGAAAACGACCAGATGATAAAATATGAAGGTATAAAAGAATGTTTGTATTTAAGTATTAAATTTATCCATTGAATAACTTACACTTAGTTAGATTTGCTACAAATATCATTCAATATAGCTTAAACAAGAGCCCATCTCTTGGGGTTAGTGTGTGGACTAATCGGTCAAATGTGTTAAGTAAACATAGGCGGCGCCCTAGCATCTGTCAACACGCGGTCAATATTTCTCTGTACTGGGCCATAACACACAATATTGTTAGCATTTCCTTATTTTATATCTCCTGACTGATCCAGATAAAGAATTTCGGTTGAATGGTGCGTTTTCGGTAAAGCTTAATTTATTTTATGTTTTCAAATGTTGTCTCGTATTTTGTACGTCAATTTAAAAAAAAAAAATTAAATTACTGCATAATAAAATTTATCAAAGAAGATCGTTTAATATTGTTGCAAGAATAAGTGACACATTGCTGTTCGTATCATATTTAAAAACAGTTTATTCACTTATCTATATAACTTATTATTTAAAGCTGAAAAATGATAAATGACATTCAGATGACTTCAACAAAGTATTAGTCAAAGGAAATCTTTATCTTTGTAAACCTAAGAAGGACATGTAAGCGGTGTTTATCACGAAGTTAACGGTTACGGCCGAAGGTGCTTCGACTAGGGAACTAATAATTATTATCTCAAATGACCGATATTAGGCAAACAGTCAACGTAGCAACGTAGCTCTTACTTATAACAAAGAATAACTTACTTTTTAGATGTGTTACTCATGCCTTTGTTTCGTAATGAGATCCCAAAAAATGTGAGGAATTCTCTGGAGCGTGATTAGGTTAATGAGTCGGCGAAGGTAATCTGTAAGTAAATTTGATTGAGTTTTATTTCTTCTGATGCAATACAATAATGACATTCGGTACTTAGATGCCGTTTTAATTTAAAATCGAATTCTGTAATTTGATCTTATGTGTAATACCGGGCTGTCATTTTGTTTTATTTGAATGTAAAAAAGGCGTCTTATTATGTAATATCCACATTAGTACAACAGTAAAGTGTTTTTAATTCCGATTCGTACCCCAATGCTATCCCCTCTACGCCCACGCACGATTTGTCAGGATTTCCCGCCGAATTCATTCAAGAATCGAACGGATTGACGTTTACAAATATAGCTGGCAACGGAAAAATACGCAGATGACGGGATGTCCAGTGTGCCTGTTTACAAAATATAGACTAAGGTGGACAAAGATGCGCTAAAAATAGGCGCTAGTGTGCTATATAAATTTGCTGCAAGCTGTACTACATCCTATCATCCTAGATATAAACATTTGAATGAAATAGTCACCATAGCGCCTATTTAATTAACGGAAGTAATTACGCTAATATTTGAAAATAAAATTAAATATTAGTGACATCTATAAGACTATGTTTTTAAAATATTAACGCATTTTCTGTAATGACGATGATGAAATTATTTTTTTAGGAATAACTTCCCCTTAAGTAATTATTTTGAGATAGGTACCTATTTTACTGTAATTACGTGAAGAAAAGTCAAATTCTTATTAAATAGTAGGTTCTTTATTTATACCAAATGTTACCTGGAAGAAATCGCCTAAAGTGATAAGCCCCTATATAACGGCCACATTCGCAATAAGTATAATGTTTTTCGTCCTCTAGAGCAAAATGTCTACAAAAAAAAAAACGCCAAGAGTACGAAAAGCATTATTGTAATAGAGCATAAGGTCGCTTTTTGTCAACTTACTGAATGAAATGTATCCTGTTTTTGTGTTTTTTGTACAATAACATTC
This sequence comes from Euspilapteryx auroguttella, assembly GCA_951802225.1. Classification (NCBI taxonomy): domain Eukaryota; kingdom Metazoa; phylum Arthropoda; class Insecta; order Lepidoptera; family Gracillariidae; genus Euspilapteryx; species Euspilapteryx auroguttella. Next base: position 3,781,122 of record OX637664.1, on the reverse strand, counting down.
TTTATTATGCGTGAAAAAAAAAATTAACTATCTTCGTATTATATCTTGGTCTTCGTAAGGACTTCGTATTCTTCGCTCGCTGTGCCTAAAGGTACATAAGTATATAAGTGAATTTCAACAATTGGAAGGCGCGGTTTTGGGTACATGTTCTTGTTCCGAAGTGCCTATATGTAGGTACTTATTAGGTACTTTGTAAGGAACAAACCTTACTCATCGGAATGCTCGCACTATGCACCTAGTACCTTATAAATAAAATAGTATACTGTCTCCATCACAACACAAGTATTATCATACAATAGTGGCATACGCTCAGGCGATCATTGCCTTAGTGGGTACTAGCTGCTAGCTGAATGCTGTAGCAGCTGTAGCGAACGAATGCCATGCATCGTAATATTTTATGAAGCCTTATTAGCCTTATAAATACTTACAAAGTTTACAATACTTATTACCTACGCCTGCTATACTAAATATTCTGATGTAAGTACAGTAGCGGTCTAGGAGGCCGTAACAGATTTGTCTATGGTATCGTCAGCCAGACTGTATTGCCAAAGAACAAGAACTATTTCGCAATACAGAAAAACCGAAAATGTTACGGCTACCTAGACCGCCACTGTACCTATACACTGTAAAGTTTTATATTTATAAAATTACTAGAGGCTGCCCCGCGGTTTCACTCGCGCAGATTTCTCATAAACACTAAAATCCAGTTTTTTCCCGTTCCCTTGGGAATTTCGGGAAATCCTTAGTGCTCTTAGTGCTCACCTACACTCCCTAAGGAACTTACGTGCAAAGTTTCAGCCCGCTACGCCCAGTAGTTTCGGCTCTGCGTTGTCTGTCAGTCGGTAATGGAACGGAAGCGTTTTATATATATTGATAAAATTATTTTATTACCTACTTTCGCATTGAAAACATTTGAAGAACTAAAACCTTTTTTTTTGACAAAAGTATGGATAGTAAGTTTTGCCCACTTTTCCCTTTCCCTACGATATGACCTACGTGACTATATATTTCTGGGTGCAGGTAGAGGTTGAGGCGAAGTGCTTTAGAACGTAGCAAAAAAATTTATAGTATTGATAGAATAGTCTAATGACTAACTATATCTAATTGCAGTTAGACCATGGAAGAGGCTACAATGATAAAAGCTTGATTTCTAAATAAAATAAAGATACATTTAAGGCCACAAATTTGTACCCTTAAACTCCATTCGTTTAGTCTGCACGCGGCATTCCGAGTATCATCGCATCTTCAATAGTAATTTGTTACATCTTTAACAATTAGTTTTTGCAGCAGATAGAATCGTAGCGATAACAGGTTCATTATACCTAGAAAAACTATTAGATTTTTTTTTTTTTAACTGCGCGAGTGTTGATTCTCCTTCTTTTTTCTCACACCGAAAAGACGCCTACTGCTGGACGTAAGCCTCCACCTCCGACGTGCACAAACATTGAGGGGATTTACTATGACCGCTACCCTTGGCAGGTGGTTTTTCGATGTATTGTCGATAATTTTTTTAAAGGAAGCTGTGGTGTCCGTTTGTCCGGACATTCCCTAAGTCGCCTTTTACCACTCCCTAAGTCGCCTTTTACCACGGAGATGGCGTGCTAATACCAATTAAAAAGACGATATAAATGATACATCTAGAAAAAATAACTAAGTAGGTACCTACTTAAAATATGTAGCTTTGGTCTTACTACATCTATCGCAAAGTAAAAAATTACAAAATATCTAAGTATAAAACTATCAATTAGATGTTACATTAAGTTAGCTAATAAACTTATTAAATCACAACAAGTAATTGAGATCTGATAGAGTCACGCGCGAACGCGAAATTACGGAACCATCTATACATGAGCACGAGACTTTTTTACGCAACTTTTATTAACTGACACTGGCCGGTAAATGTGCAATGCGATGAAGAAGAAAAAAATGTGAAGTGAAAAATAATCAGCTAAGTCAAGTGTGGTATATACGAGAATCCATTAGTTTTTATTTCACAGAGAACTGCCGCGTAAATAATATGTAATAGATTCTTTATTTGAATTCGATTGATGTATATAGATTTAGCTACAAAATTTTCCAAATAATGTAGGTAAGTAGTAGTAGTAAAATACGACCTCATAATTTTATCAGAATGCTAAATAGTTAAATTGATATGAAATTTTAATTATAATTTAGAGATACTGCTACTAGATGTATTAACTCGTTACTACTTATTCTTACCATAATTACATTTAAAAGTTTGTAGACTTTTCAAGACGAAGCGTTTTTATAAAAATTCGCGAAAACTGTTTTTATAAAAACACTCTTTTCCATTTAAATCAAAATGAACGCAGCACATGGCCACAAAATGACTGCACAATAAAGGTTTCAATTTGTGTGGAATTTAATGATTATGCCTTAGAAATGAATGGGCTGTAAGATATCAAGACTCAAGCAATTTTAACTCTTATTGATTATTTGGGTACAGTACCCTAGTCAAGAAAAAAATAGAGAATACACAAGATTCTCTTTCGCGCCAAACGCTTCCGTATTTTGCGTCGCGTGATAAAAATGATGCATCGGCCACTTGCTTTCTTTCACTTTCCTCAGAGTCGTCGTGAATGTGATATATTCTTACTAACACGCTCTTCCTTAATTATTATTTTTCTTTTGTTTTTTCGCATATTTCTTTGTAATTTAACAGTCACGATGATATTGGTATCAGTGATTCTGTAGCTTGGATAAGTGGAGTTACTTAGATTGATATTAAAATTTATTTATATAAATATTTTTTGTGATAATGATGACACCCTGAAGCACGGATAAAATAATCAGGGACAGAGATAAAATTATAGATATGCGAAAGTAACTCTGTCTGTCTGTCTTTCTTGCTTTCATGCTAAAACTACCGATACAGATGAAATTTAGTACAGAGATAGTCCAAAGCCTGAGAAAGGACTACTTTTATCTAGGCTACTTTTATCCCGAATGCGAAGCCGCGGGGCGCTCACTAGTGTTAAATATATCTTAGGTAAACGTGTTTCATGGATGTTTTTCAGTAGCCCTTCGAGATACTTCTAGTACTTAGTATAAAGAGAAAATAACTAAAAATACTAAAAGATTCCTCACAGTCTGAGTAAATCGATGCAGAGGTCATCGCTCTCAGTTCGTATTGACACGGGCAGAGCTGATATCTGTATCTGTACAGACAAACATTGTGTCCAAATAAACCACGGATGCTACGTTTTGGGGTGTTTAAGATATCAATAATAACACACATTTGAATTTTATGTATTATAAAAAAAGATTTCTTATTCCCGTTTGTACTTGCCTAATCGGGCATTATTTCCAAGCTAGATACTGCTATGAAAAACAATTTGTAATAATTTTCAGTGTTTTTACGAAAGTATCAAAATACTGTCAACATTTTATTTCTTGCTTATTTTAATAGGAACTACATAAAATTTTACCATAAAATTTGAGGTACCGACACTTTTTACCCAATTTTTTTTAATAATATTAATACGTTCTTAAAAAAGTATTACTGAAAATGACACATATGATGTGTATTATTTAGCTTAGTGAAAGTGTAATACAATCTTATAATCTTTAGGTAGGTAGGTATAAATATATACTTGTAGCCGTAATTGGTTTAATAAGTCATCATATAACTTATTTCAATAAAAAAATTGTAGAGTAATTAAATCTCTACGCTCTTATATTTCCCATTTTTATAGAATGCAGCGTATTGTCTTTCATGCTAAAAATCCTTACGAAGATTCATTGTGTTTTCAGGAGCGTTGGCCTTGTTCAGCTGCGCAAATAAGAAATGCGCGGGAAACATAATGCCGCCATTTTCTTTTTTCTTTTGTTTTTTTCTAAATTCTATAGGGCCAGAGCGTCATTAAACCTTTTTTGTTTGAAGTGAACTGCAGTTAAGAGTGCAATGACAAATGATTGTGTTTATTATAAATTTACTCATCATAAAGTTAATTAAATCATACAATTCATAAGTAGTTTCCATTTAGAATACAAAAATAAAGTAAATGTGTTATATCTATTTACAAAAGTTAGTTGTTTTTTTATGAAAATGACATAGAGACAAGTTAAGTTGTCTTAAGGAATTCCGGGCCAAGATTTTAAAGAGACCATAAACTACAAGACTGTTCAGTTTTGTTTTGACTATCAGTTTTGTTAAATAAATGCTAAATAAAAGTATCTTATATATTATGTGCCTTTTATTTATCTTAGTTGATGTCATAACTGTTGCCACTCTGTGTTGTTTTTCTCGCGTCCTTATCACAGCAAGATAGTAGCGTTATTAGCCAATCAGAACACCTGTATCTATGTGTGCGTGTCGTAAACATTTTCAACATTATTTTTATAATCTTAATTCGGTGATTTTATTTTTTCAGATTCATGATATAAAAATTTTAATAAATGAGTTATCTCTTTCTTATCAACATGCATACTTAAAAAGGTAAAACCTACTTTTGCCTATAGATATTTTCATCTCTCGATTCTAAAAATACGCAGCACATTTTAATATTACAATCCATACATCCTAGCCAACTTGATTTGATTACGTAATCGCGTAGGTTGTCTAGGGTTAATAATTGAATTTCAAAAAAATAAAATAAAAGAAGGTAAGTATTCCAACCTATTCCGACATACAAAGTAAGTAGGTACCTAATTGGCTTATATAAAATAATATTAAACAATTATTCAATATTATTAAATACTAGTTGACCCGGAGAACTTCGTACCGCCTAACCTATAACTACCTAATGCACGTATTATAGGTACATATAAACATTTCTCTATCCATTAAAAAAAACGCATAAAAATCCGTTACATAATTTAAAAAATTTAAGCATAGATAGGGACAGACGCTGAAAGGGACTTAATTTTAAAATTTAGGTATAATATTATTATAAATTATTGTGACCACATTCCTTGTCTACTGGATGTGGTCCAGCGCAGCTGATAGCAGAGATGTATCTGGAAACCTCACTTCACTGTGTTTCCAACGATAGCTTGTGACCACAATATTAGTTGGTAGTCCTTGAAGATAACAATTTCAGAGGTCTCTAAATCTTTATAGCACATGCTTGAGGAGCAAATGGGTGCATTTTCCTAAGGAAGCAAATTTTAGATTATTAACCAGTTTTACACATTTATGCAATGTAATTTTGATATGTACGTTTAAATTGGTATCTTCTCTCTACCTATCTTCGCTGCGTCTAACCAGATGTGCGTTGGAATTTATAAAATATTGTAAGTGTTAATAACACTACAAATTTTTACTTTTACATTACAACGGAGTGAACGCATTTTCACAATGTTATAAAAAAATACTATTTCTAAAGTTAAAACGCGCAAGTTACAAGGTCGTTGCAATATCACTTAATTCATACCTCTTCTATGTGTATCTAGGCATTTTTTTCGTGACGCACGACCTAGTTTCAAATCATAAAAGTAATATATTCATTCAAGTCTTGCATTTGTAGGTGAGTTTGTAATATTTTTAATTGTCTACTATGCGTTATTTTATCATCCGATGCAAAATATGTGCCTTATTAATAACTATGTTTGGTCATCATGAACATGAATGATTTTCTATAATGTTGTTTATAATGTAGATTCTGATAGGGTTACATTATGTACCTACATTAATTATAGGGCTCATTCATCAGGCTAAATCAAGGGTCGAAATTTGCAAACGAAAATCAGTTTTCCCGTACATTGACCTCGTCAGCTGGTCGACAAACCAAATGGAATAACTGTTTTTTTTATTATTTAGATCCATATTTGCTTCGGGACAGTTTTAAGGTATGTGAGCAGAGTCCTCACATTTTGAGATAACAGCAGTCTCTCCGACTTGACAGAAATACCCAGTAATTATAACGTAACTTTAGATTTTCTATATCAAACAAAATGTAGGTAGAAGCATGGCCATGTAGAGCCAATAAAGCGTACTAAACGAATTGAAAAATTGTCATTTGATCTACTAACACAGGAATATTGAAACTAATAAACTACGGCTAAACTAGTGTTGTTCCTTGGAAAATCAATATCAATACATAGTATAAAATAAAGTCGCTTCCCGCGTCTGTCCCTATGTATGCCTTAATCTTTAAAACTACGCAACGGATTTTAATGCAGTTTTTTTTAATAGATAGAGTGCTTCAAGAGAAAGGTTTATAAGTATAATACATGCACAAAATAGTAATAGGTTAGGCGGTACGAAGTTCGCCGGGTCGACAGTTCTAAATAAAATCACTGTCATTTAAATTTCAAGTACCTACACCTTCGAGGGCAAGCTTCTTTGGTCCGTCACCGATAGACATGTTATTATACATACATACATAATCTCACGCCTTTTATTCCCCGAAGGGTTAGGCAGAGGTACCAGCTCAAGAGCCGGCCCCACGTTTAGCCGAGTTTATGCTTTATTACCAACGTGACAAGGGGCCAGCTTGTCGCCGCGGTTATAACGACCACTACTGCGGCCGGGACCAACGGCTTAACGTGCCTTCCGAAGCACGGAATCATCTTACTTTTCGGACAATCAGGTGATTCAAGCCTGCAATGTCCTATCCAACCGAAAACAACCACAACGTGATTTTTGTGAGAAATCAATATGTGGTGTTTTCTGCGGGGATCGAACCCACAACCTTCCGTGCCCTAATCAAAGGCGCGACGCGCTACGCCACTGAGCTACGGAGGTGGCCATACATATTATTATCAGCCAAATAAATGTCAAATCAAAGTAACGGGCCGCGAAAGCCGGCCAGATGGCTGCGCGTACCCTGCCTACCTCCCGCGCATGCGTAATGAAAACCGGAAAAATTTTTCCTTTGAAGAATTATTTTTTATTCATTTGATTTTGATAAAGTAATAGCTGACTGCTGTGGCTGTGTGTACTTATTCTATCATTCGCTTGTTATTTAATTTGTGCGTAAAATATATTTTGAAGAAGCTTTGAAGACTTCACATGTCTAAGCACAGCAATTTTTATGTATAATTTGTCTTTCGATGATGTGTTTTAATGATGAAACAATGATGGATAATAGAGAAATTCTGGTGCAAATTTGCATATATATTTGTTATACCTTTGACAGACAGACGGAGGGACGGGTGGAGGGACAGATTTATCATATTAATAAGGTCCCGGGACTAGTACTGGAACTTTAACTAAAACCAAATTAACCAAAGGGTTTTTCGTTCTTTCATGAATGGATGATTGAAAACAGTAAGCCAAACAGCAAGCCGCAGCAGTTCACGTGTCAATGATAACGCGTTCCCACGATAGACGCCGCACATACCCACATACATACATACAGCACGGTAGTTTACGGGAAATTGTGAGATGAGCGCGCTTTGTTTCCAGTCCGAGCTAGGGTTAACACGAATATGTGTACTTTTTTATTAGTTTTTCGTAAAATATGACCAAGGGATTACCTTATAGCGCATCTTCAGCAAGGAGCCGTGCCAGCGGAAGACTGTCCACTGCATGTCAACGTGAAAGTTGGTTCATGATAGGAGAGGAAGTAAAATCGAGGACGGGTTGCCAGCTAGCCAGCTCACCTACAACCCGAAAGACGGGCAGCCGCGTCCTTGGTTAACGAACTTGAAGAGCCATAGTGTGATCGCCAACCCACCTGCTAAGCGTAAGCGTGGTGTTTATGACAATCTCCATAAATGTTTGTCCTTTTGGCGATCTGTGGGGCTGGCCTATGTTCGTAGTGAACATCTGTGCTGAGATGATTTGTTGATAACTCTATGATAAAAATAAAAATGCAGCTATTCTTAATTTGAACAGAGGAAAGGATTCACCAACCCTGAATTAAAGCAAAGTAAACAGCCGGCAAGCCAAAGCAACACCTGAGCTCGTCGGCAATCGGACACCTATTCCGGCATTCATCTTGCTCGGTATGAGGCACTGTAGCCAGCACCTCAAGTTACCCAATTTCGTTGTAAAACCTTCCATCTAAATATAAATTTAAATGATCTTTATTGGCTCTACATTTTAAGAATAATTTCGTATGATATTATTGTTTCATTTTATTATTTTTTGCATATAGAAAGTGTAAGTATAAAAACTAAAAATGTGAAATATACTAAAATATATGTAGTGGCCCTCAGAGTAAGGAAACCGCCGCTATAGTGGCCACACTAAAGCTTCATTACCACGAACTCTTTCGGTGTCTTGTGAAAATTATAGGAAGAATCATTCGCGGGAATTGCTAAAGAGATATTTTTGTCTCGGGTGTTTCGTTTCATATTCAGAACAGAGAAAAACATCATTCTTTCATTACTGATCAATTGGAGTTGACAGCATAGTAGGTAACCATTATAGTTGTATGGGTTACAATAAAATATTACTCAATTAAAATACATATTATAAGCTTGATACTGCAAGTAGACGGTTTATTAAAAATACATGAATAAGCTGCCAAAAATAATCGTCGTTCGCCGTCAGTCTCGCTATAACTCGAGAACGACCAGGCCGATTAGTTGATTAGCTGATTTAGAAATGCTTGTAGTAAACCAGGAAATGTGTAAAAGGTGGTTAAGGTTAATAATCTCTAGGAGGGGCATTCTCAGTCTCACAGATTTATCTCGTTTTCGAGATTTTGGCAGAAAAGTACTACACGCATTACAATGACGTATTACTATTACTAGCGTGGCACGGGGCGTGGCCTGGTGTGCAATGCAAACTGTCTACACGATATTTTTCTGTCAAAATCTCGAAACCGATATAATTCCGTGAGACTGAGAATGCCCCTCCTAGAGGTTATTCAACTAACGAGACATTTACAGACAAACTTCTAGTGTCTGATATCCCGCATCCGAGATCCATACCCACGTGACATGAACACAAAGTCCCTCAACCGTTTCCCAGCCAGGGTGCTCGCAGCACGAAGTTCGATTTTTAAAAATATACTTCTACAGGAAACGGTCGTCGTGAAGATTCGGCGGAGACGTGGCTCAACTTTTAAGAAGATGATTTGAATTTTAAAAAAGTAAATGTACGGATGACTTTAGATCGACTTTAATGCCACCGCGCTCTATGTGGTCAATTCTCGTAACTCTAAATTCGATCGACTCGTGAACGAATTGCTGGCTTTTTTCTTAACCATTGTTGTTTTCTCTTGAAGAAAATATGGGTTCCGGTTTGACCACGGAAATCTTAAAATTATTTGTTTTAATTTCTTGTAGTTATATAAAAAAACTACATGATAAAATATCATTCTCTCCCTTTTTATTTATTTTCTCTCGAAATTTTACTTAAAAATGCATTATAATGAGTCGACCTCATTTCAAGTCACATATTAGCATATTTTTATATGTCCAGAATTCCAGAATTCTAATTAATTAAGCGGGTCGTTCACTGCAGGAAAGGCTCTGAAAAACTAAATCGTTTTAAAAAAGGAACGAGAAAAAAGAAAGCATAGATTAATATTGAGTATAGAGATAGCCGTCTCGGCTCTACCACAAAACAGTTAAACCTGTTCTAAATCTCTAGACTAGGTTAAAATCACGATTTCGTCATACAAATTGGCGATTTAGACCGGTCTAACTTTTTGTGGTGAGGGGGAGAATGTTTAAATTAGTTTAAAGTTCAGTAAGTAACACTTAAACCGTGTGGTGGCGGTATATGATACCACCACCCTATCTCCTCCCATGGGTGTCGTAAAAGGCGACTAAGGGAACACCCAAAGGTCGGGCAGCAGCGTCCATCGTTGAACAACAGAAGAGACATACTGCGATCGCCAAACTTTCACATTATGATTATGGCAAACTTTCCGCAAAATGTTTGTCTTTGCGTTCAACAGTGGCTTCATCATAGTTATGGAAATAGACAAGATACTTAGAAGTCTTCCGGTCACTCGAAAACTTTTCGAAATAATTGTAGGCATTTAAATCAAAGTTACATAGTAATCAGGAATATTCTTTGCCCTGCAGCGGACATAAGGTCGGGGTACAGGTGACACGATCTTTTATACATATTCATACAATCAGACGAGGGAGATACTCTTTGTACGTAAATATTGACTTGATTTGAATTTGTAACGATTGAATGCAGATTTGTTATGAATATTGAGAGGGACGCTGCCCGCTGCTAATTTTATTATCGACTTCATAATAATAAAGTTAAAGGGTCGTCCTTTTGACCTATGCTACGTAGGTTATAATAATTTATTTTGCAATGTGTTTACTGTTTACGTATAGGTATGGCCACGGTATAGCATTTAAATGAAGCCTTCATCCAGAAACAGAAGATCCGCGTTCGATCCCTATAGTAGCGGCTTATACAATTCATTACTTTACTAGTCGACCCAGTGAACATCGTACCGCCTTACCTATTACTAAGTTGTGCATGTATTATACAAATAAACCTTCCTCTTGAATCACTCTATCTATTAAAAAAAACGCATCAAAATCCGTTGCATATGTGCTTTTAAAGATGTTTTATGCTATGTATTGATGGCTTTGAAAGTAGCTTAATTCAATGCTTCGGAAGACACTTTTAGCTCCTCGTCATCCGTGTGATAGTGACGGTCAGCCGCCTTATTAGACACTAAGCTAGAGAGAGACTCAAGAGAGTGAGTTTATTTACAGTATTAAAAAAGTAAATATTCTGTATTAAACTTAAGTACTTACCTACCTATAGTTCAACGATCTTTTTACATAATGTTTAGCAAAACAAACACCAATAACTTCACGATTGAGCGAATCGCGTGCACATCTTCGCCGCATTCTTAGAGTTCATCTTCAAGATGATCCATCTGCCTGCATCACATGAAAGCAATAAATATTTGAATCTTGATGGCGAGATCTTATTTTAAAAGCAGTTATAGCTACATAAAAATGCAAAGCAAAATAATTTAGTGCATCATTGACCAAATGTTTTTATTTCGGTCGGCAATAGTTTAGAAGATAGGTTTTTTTTTTTCAAGATTGTCGCTAATATCGCAGTTACCCCCTATAACAATGGTATGGAAAATAATGTTGTGAAATAAATATATAACATTTAAAATTGTATCCACCCTGATTATCCACAATACTGACTGATCTCTACCCTACCCTTAAATATTACGCAAGACTATAGTAGAGTCATAGTATCCAGAAACTAGATATAAATGTAGCACGTTTTTCATAAGTTTTCGCCAACTTTTAAAAGTTTTTTTTTCGATTGTTGTAAAAGTAAGTGAATCGTGGAAACAATAAATAATTGAGTATTGAGTAACAGCACTAATATCAGTTTTGCGTTTTAACCAGCGGTGGTATCGATCTTCGGCCGTTGGTGTGGCAACGTCACAAGTGAGCGGGTCGCGTGCGTCGCCGATGCATTCCACACATCCTGATTCAGAGTGCGCCACATCTTCAGTGGTGCGGGGCGGCGGTGTTGCTAGGCTCACTCCTTTGTTTCAGCATTTAACTAACTACATAGTATTTGGAAAATCTCAATATTGGCCGAATTTCTGATGTGCATGCTTGCATGCAGGCCAGCTCCATCCAGCATTGGATTTCACACGTCCTGACTCGGAGTGTGCTAAATCTTCAGTGGTGCGGCGGTGTTGCTGGCCTAGGCTTTTGTTTCAGCCTGTAACCTGTAGTATTTTGAGAAACTCAATTTTGAGTTTCGTCGTATATAGGCTGAATTGCTGGTGTGTAAGTATGTGTAATGCTATGTTCTATGCTATATCTTACAGCACTCTAGCCTGATTATATGGCTACTCACCTACATTGAATATTTAGGCAAGCTCCAAAAGCTCTTTCGGGATTATTTAGTTCCCGCTTAAATGGCCCCCTTTGAATATGATGTACCTACCACCAATTTCTCGGTCTCCATTACCTCGCTATTATAGTCACTACGGGACAGTAGGACAGGTTATGATGATGTTTACCTTTCACATACTCTTACATATATTTAGAAATAAAATTCGTGTAGTTCTAACAGTGACTGTACAATTATTTACCAGCGATTAAACACTAGGTGATGCCCGTCTTGTAGGCGATGAAAACTATGATTGTCAGAGTATTATCGGTAAAAAGAAAATTTTACCCCCTTTTTCTTGATCGCAATGGATTCTACTTACTCAATCTGAATTAAAGTACATTTTCCTTAAAAAAAAAACTGGCAACACAATATGCAAATCTATAAGTACCTAGTATCGTGCTGTACCGACCGATAACCGATTGGCGGACGCGCGGTTACGAAAAAATCGAGTTTTTGCAGTTGAGAGTTTTTTTCTAAATAAGTAATTCGCGTCGCTTGACTCATTCTGAATTCAAATTTCAATTATTTTTACATACAAGAGATAAAAATATATTTTTTCAGCACTAGAACCTTTTTTATAGCGGGCGAAAATGCCTATCGATGTTCCCGTCGCTCGGGGGACACCCACGTCCGGTGGCCGTCTTGCCAATTTTTGGGAAGGACCCCGTTAATTATTAATGTCCGGTGTTCTTACCACAAGCCATAAAAGCCTGAGAAAATAATGAAATGCGTCCTGAAAGTCCAAATCGGCAGTTCAATATTACTTCAAATAGGTAGAAAAGTCGTTCACGAATTTCAAGTCGTGGAAAAGTCGTGCACGAATCCCGTGAAGGCTCATACATCATCAAAGTGTAACTAGTAACGAGACTGAACAAACCGTCACGCTCGCGGTCCTGAGACTAAGAACTAATAGTGTTTATTACGCTACACGTTATACTTAGCTGTTTTTTTTTCTCACATTTTATGGTAGAGTGGTATGGACAGTGATAGTTGATGAATGTAAAGAAATCGCGTCTTTTGTTGCTAAGTAATAGATGGTTGCGCAAAGTGGGAAAAATATACGTTTCGCTAAATTCAGTTAGGTTTTGAACTAATTACGTAGAGTTCGTTTCGTTTCGTCTCCTGTAACATTTTATGATGATAGATCATTGCGTAGTTTCATTTTTAAATTGTAAACCTAAGATTTTTGTGAAATTTTAGGAAAGTAACTGTTATTATTGACTTGATGCAAATATGTTTTTCTATCTTACCAAATTATGTGACCAACAGCTAGGCAGTTAAAATAGTGAGTGCAGATTGTAGCAGCCAATCTTAGCCACTTTACACTAAACAGATCTAGTACTGTACCCCAAGTAAATAATAAAACAATGACAATTACGACACTCGTATAATGAGCGTTATTAGACGGCGACTGTTGGTGCCTCTCGTGACGAACTGGCCGGTAGTGTTCGACCAACATCTCTTCAATCTTGCCAGACAATAGCAGACCTTATTCTAAAACAACTTGTGTTTACAAAAAATACTATAACTCAAAAAGTTGTTTATTAAATTTGACAAAATTTGTCTCATTTAAAAGTCTGTTAAATTACCCATCTGACTTACTAAAATTTAAGAAAATATGTAATGTATTTATTGAGTTATAAGTGTTTAAAGTAGACGATGTCGATTTTTCGCTGGAATGATAAGGAAACTCTGCGTGAATGTGTATGTTAGTTTCAGATTTGTCAGCGCACACGCATAACAGACCAATGACCGCGCTTTCACTGAAGAGAATCTCTGATTTGTCGATTGTTTGTTTTAGTTTTATTAGACCGAGAGTTTTTTTTCTTAAATAAGATTAGAGTGAATTATCTGCTCTTAAAGAGATTCATTTTTAATTGAATTGAATAAAGTACCGTTAAAATCAAATTTGCAGATACTTTATATCTGATACCTTACACTGAACTCGCAGTCGGTAAGTGGCACGAGCTTAAAGTATTTAATGTAAGTTTCTTACGAAATCTAAAAACAGTAGCCCGAACACCGTACATAATCTTTGCAAACCACACATTTTAATTACAGTTTATCTAATACTACCTACTCTACCTTCAGCAACCCAAATAGCAGAGCACTGTAGTGACAGCCTGTCATAACAGTTTTCTGCTATTTGGGTCTGCCCTATACTAGAAGGTTTCAAATTCGCTTGCTTGGAGCCGCATGGAAGATGAATGATCCTGACCTGACCCCAAACCACCTCTTCTAAAGTACATGAATCAATCCCTTTTACCACAAACAAGTTAGACCGGTGTAAATATTCAATTTTAATTCTGGTCTAGTTATTTATTTTTTAGTTATTTATTTAGAGTTGAATGTTTCAAATTCGAAATTGTATTTTAGTTGACTGTCAATAAAATATACTTACGTCCTATGTATATGTGGTAGCACACTGCACAATGTGTAGTTCATCTTGTACCTTGCTACAGTGTTTGCAGGCACCACCTTCACGGATTAACCAAGACCAAGAAGTGATTAACGCTAAGTGAAAGCTGTTACCCGGAGGAGATCGGAATGCGTAACCGATCGTTAGAAACAGTCTAATGCTAATTAAGGCGCCGCTTAATTTGGTCTTGAACTAGGAAGCCATCAGCTTAACGCGAGCTCTTGAATGTAACGTAACTTCGTTCTTAGTTTCGAATACCGATTATTGAGGCGGTGTGGTGGCGGCACAAAATACAACTACCCCATCTCCTCCCGTCGTCGGGTGTCTTAAAAGGCGACTAGAGAAATTAATGAACTACGACGGGTTACGGGCAGCAGATGGTGTGATGGGGTGATGGTGGAAGTATCTATCTCGGCATAATGGCTCAGTTAGCAGTGATGTGGACTGAGACGCGGGTGCATCGGGTTCGAATCCCGGCGGGGGCGATGATTGTTATGATGAATAGCGATGTTTGTTTCCCTGTCTAGGTGTATTGGCGTCTCTGTAAATGTTTCGGGCACACTAGATACGGGTTCTTCCTAGTTTAGAGACATAATAAGTAAGACATACTTAATTGGTTCCTTGTGTTACGGAGCCCTAAAAATTAATGGGCATCGAAATGTGAAGGTAAGGTACCCACATACGCATCAGCGTTCGCAACGACATCTCGGGGTCACGACAGATCGCCGATGCACGAGCCAATTTGAATACAATGAGGAGACAGTTTCACTTTGCGAATTGCTTAGGTGTGTGTGTGCACGTGTATCAATCGATACTTTATGCTCATGTTATTTGGTATTGTTTTTATTTTGCATTGAAACTTTATGTTCTTGAAAGACAAAGACGACTAAATATACGCGTATGTGCGTATCTAAAATAACCATATTAAAAATAAGAGACCTGCAGCTGCAGAATTACTAAAGTAGCCGGTTGTTCCTGACACAGCTCTCGGGAAGACCAGGAGAGTAGACCCCAATATAGTCAGACATCCTGGTGTAAAGGTGAAGAAGTATGCTGGAAGAGATAAGCTCAGTTGTTGCAATCTTTCAAGAAGGCCATCTCTCAGCAGTGGTAGTTATTTCACTAATTATTTATTTTACCTACTTTCATTCAGGCTCTATATAGAAACTTTCTTTTAAACCGCTTATTCCGTTCAAAGAATTGTAACGATATGAAAACAGCAACGTAATAAAACCCGACGCCACCATACAAATACATACAGCAAGCTAACAAAAATCACCTCCCGGGAATTTTCTCCATACATAACCAACCACCGCACCCTATTCCAGGGACCGTACAAAAAGCGACTCTATCGCCAAAGCGTTAGGACTGGCACGCGTTGCCCTGTGCGCGAGTCACCGCATCTCGCGGGTGACAAGGACGGGAGATCCGCATTGAGATTAGAGCAGCGGGTAGTATTGATCGCTCTTGCCAGGCCGGGGTTCGCAGGGGGAGGTTTCCTGTCCTCCTGACGCCGCCGCCGCCGACGCCACCGCTGTCGGAAAATTGATCTGGTGGGGAAAGGATTCGTGGAAAATGACGCGTTTTCGGTTTCAGTTTTGTATTGAATTACTATGATGTTACTTTAATTTTTATATTAATGAATGTGACTCGTATTGTTTCGGTTTGCTTCTTTTACTGGCGTTAAATGTAATGCACGCTTTAAGTTCGTTTACGATATCTGCGATATTAGTATTAAAAACTACATCTTACCAATAAAAAAATATAAAAATTCAGTAGACAAAATTGATACGACTGGATGAAACAATAATTTAGTTATCATAAAGCATATAATTAATGGGATTTCAGAATAACATGAGATCTTATCTCTCTTCATGTTGTAACAAGTCCAACTAGAGTTTTTTTTTATCGTAACAAAAACATAGATCATTGACTTGACACTACACTTAAAAAATTCATATTTAAAATCTCACTAACACCAGTTTAATACACGATCTTAACTCACACTCAGTTAAATCTACATATCTAAACTCTACATAGAGTATATCTGCCGCCCGCCCTAGAGAGTAGGACTAAGAGCTGGGCGGAAACCCCCCGACCCTCCCAGGGGGGTTTGACGGGGGCCTCTCTGGAAGCCATTTCGTTAATCTCCCGGTGTCTGTCAGGGGTGGATTTTAAATGAGTTTTCTGTGAACTGGGGGCTTGCGTGAAACATCCCTCCCCTTCTACTGTAGGTACATGGATGATTTCATCTTTGTGTTGTGTGTGTACCTGTAAATAATGTGTTGGGTTTAGGTATTGAAGTAAATCAATGGAAAGTACTAATGTTTTGAATTATTGGAAGAATATCAAAAAATAATTCATAGTATAAAACAAAGGAGTTTCTCGCGTCTGTCCCTACTATATGACGGATTTTGATGCGGTTATTTAATAGATAGAGTTATGACGAAGTGAAGAGTGATACGAAGTTTAATCATAAATATTGTATTTATGAACGTCTAGCTCTTGAGTAATTTTTATTTTAGACCAGTGCTAAAGGACTGATACTGGTACATATCTATATCTTTTCTGTATGAAGCCTTTTCTGTGTCCCAATACTCCCAATGCTGGGCAAAGGCCTCCCCCCTTCACATTTACTTTTCTCTATCCAGTGCCAACTCCATCTAACACTCCTGAATTTTATCGAGGTCCTCCCGCCATGTTGAGAATTTCTAGCATGAAACTAAAAAAACAAATCAAACCAATTTTATTATAGAGTTTTCAGTTTTAATCCAGCCTTCATCTTATTCTGACATTGTGATATTATAAGGTTCTCATTTTAACTATAATAATTATGCTACTTACTATTATCGACAGAACTATTAAGTTATCATGAAAGCAATGCATCAATATCTTTTGCAGTATTTATCACCTATTTGAATGCCTTACAAATGTTAGCAGCTAAAGTACGATGTATGAATAGTTTTTATGCAATAACTCATCGCAATTAATGTTTAGAGCCAAGCATTGTATAATTGCAGACAGCGTATATTTAACTTTGTGATTACACCATTTAACTTCCCATTGAATTAACGAGTTTAGAACTTCTTTTTTATACAAATTAGATAATTAGTTGAATTTAGTTAGTGAAAATGCTCTGGTTTACATTGTTTTTGGCGTGGTTTCTTGTAGATTAAGCATCGCAAATATTTTTCAAGTTTAGGGGCAGAAACTGCTACAAAAATTTGTCATCAAAAGAATTGAAACTAGTTGTAGAGATAAAAACTTACCCATTCTTATTTTATTTATCCAGGCAAATATTATTCCTGTTAATGTCCTATTATAAGAAGTTTATCAAACATATCAATAAAAAACATAGACCCAAATCGGGACGTAAAACAAGAAACTTACTGTTAAAACGTAAAGAGACATGGGTGCTGAATTCTGTATTTTTTTCTTGATGAATAATTTGTTTCATTTTCTCGCCTCATTTTTTTTCTTATTAAACTTGCCCAATGGATAAGGAGGTGCGTAGCATTTCGGTAAAGTACTTGCACGGAATCCAAATCGCGGTGGGTTGCAGTTTAGGTCAGTACGAATTGATTTGGTTCAGTAAAATTTTGTCCTATAACGCTGCGTTTTCGCGTTACAGCAGATTAAACTTGTCAAAAAAAAAAAACTATGCTAAATCATTTGCACGTGTCTGCCTTTGGGGTTCATGGTTACAATCATCTTGAAACTAAATAAAATCGAAAAGGCAGACAATTAGGGCTCTGCGTTTTCATGGGACGGAGTTGTAAAAATGTAAAAAAAAAAAACTATGCTAAATCATTAGCACGTGTCTGCCTTTGGGGTTCATGATTACAATCATCTTAAAAACCACGAAAATCGAAGAGGCAGACACTTAGAGCTCTGCGTTTTCATGGGACGGAGGTGTAAAAATGTAAAAAAAACACTACTAAATCATTTGCTCTCGATTCTAATTGTGATCATTCGATTCATTTGGACTCTCTGGATAAAAAAAACCATTTGGAAGACACTTTGCTCGCTGATTTTTATGTTGTACGACTGTTTGAAATTCACGGAATCAAAGCAATGCGTGTATTTTATCTGATTTGTTCTGTTCTGTTTACAGGATGACTATATAATCATTAGCCCCAGAGGCAGACAATGTGCAAATGATTTAGTATAGTTTTTCTTATTTTTACATTTTTGAAACGTTGTCAATTGAAAACGCAGGGCCACCATGTTGTCAGACTATATTTCCGAGGTCCTTTTTATTGTTTTTATTCAAACTATACATGTCTGCCAAGCGTGCAAATATATATATTTTTTTAAATCATAAAAATAAATTTAAATATTAATAACTACAAAAGTCAGAGCCCTAGATGTCTGCCTCTTCGATTTTACGTGTTAACAGGATGGCTGTTATCATCAGCCCCAGAGGCAGACACGTGCAAATGATTTAGTAGAGTTTTTTTTTTTACATTTTTGAAACCTTGTCAATTGAAAACGCAGGGCTACCATGGTGGCAGACGCGGTCCTTGATGTTTGTTAGGGTATTATTATGGCTATTAATAGCGTCTGCCAAGCGTGCTAATAATTTATTTTTTTTAAATCATAAAAATAAATTCAAAAATTAATAACTACAAAAGTCAGAGCCCTAGATGTCTGCCTCTTCGATTTTACATGTTAACAGGATGGCTGTTATCATCAGCCCCAGAGGCAGACACGTGCAAATGATTTAGTAGAGTTTTTTTTTTTTACATTTTTGAAACCTTGTCAATTGAAAACGCAGGGCTATCATATTGGCAGACGCGGTCCTTGATGTTTGTTAGGGTATTATTATCGCTATTAATAGCGTCTGCCAAGCGTGCTTATTATTTAGAAAATTTGCTCGCCACCTCCCTATCCACAAAATACAATTGGAAGGGATGAAAGCGACAGGACTATTTTACCGTGTCTTTTTTCAAGTATTTCGTTGGTAATCAAGTGGATGGAACGATATTTCATGAATCTTGAAGGACAAATTCTGCAGCATGTTGCAGAAACATGAATCCTGATTGATACGAGTTGCATCACATAACAATTATAGCAGAGGCGGTTCTCGCTCCACTCGTTTCTGCATCATAGATGTTTCGCTTGCTTATTGGGACGTGTTAAATGTTGATATGAGCTGTATGGACTGGTATAAATATTCACTTATAAAATTATTGGTATTAGAAAGAATATTATGGCATTAGATAATAATTTTACCTTATGTTCCGAATATTATTTTCACTTGCCTGAAAAGACAAGCCAGTTAAGTATAAATAACAAAAATTTGGTGCTTTGCGTACATTCCTACCGGCCCGTTCAGGGAAATTTAGAAAGAAAAGAACATAATTACGTAATTTTCTTCTGGCTTCCTGCGTAAGTCCCTTCTAAAGCTTATATAGCCTGTCGAACTTTTCTATTCACTTGTGCGCATAAAAATATGTTTACAATTGAGGTTGAATAAAGTTAATTACAGACAGACTTATTATCATAAAATATGTAGTCTTAAATACCAGTCCATTGGTTAAATTAGACCAGTCCGTGTCGATGCCAGCAGGATGGATTGCGAAAATTAGTACAGGTTTTTTTCTCTGTATTTCATTAGGTACTGATTTGCTGTCCGAGGAGAATAATTGTTTTAAAACTTGTAATATAGCAATAGACTTTTTTTTACACTAGCAATCGCTGGCAATTTACTTTAAGTATTATAATTGGGATTTTATAAATCTTGATTATCATCATCTAAGTCAAACGACGTCCACTGCTGGACGTAGGCCTCCTCCACAGATCGCCATACCGACTGGCCTTGTGCGACCATCGTCCGGTGCACTCTTACCACCTTCATCAGGTCTTCTGACTCTTTGTAGGGGGTCTGCCTACGCTACACTGCGTGTTTCAGTGCGCGCTCGCCAATTGAGAACTTTTCGTCCTCTGGAGTGTCAAAGTCAATACAAAAAAAAGAAAAGAAGAAAGAAGACGAAAAGCAATATTGCAAAAGCGGCCGTAATAGGAGGTCTATTTTTCGAACTATGTGGCCTGCATGTTCCTTTGGCCTTGCCTTTTAAATCCTAATGAATTTACTTTTAATACTTATTTACCAGTCATTATAATTTAATTTATCGCCTAAATATTACATAGCGACGTCGATCTAAATACCTACCTTAACAAAACAAGAGAAACTCCAAGCTAGAATATTAATTATAACTCGGCGATCCATCTTCCCTCCCCCCCAGGGGGTGGCAGCGGGTGGCAGGGGTGGCGGGATGACTCAGGGGCCGAGAAAACTAGCGAGGAAGGGAAAATCCGGGCCAGGTGCGGACTTAGTGTTGGCTTCTATAGGGGTACCCCGTAGATCTACCGTACACTCAGAGTCAGACTATTGACAACGCTCTGTTAAAGTGTAGGTTAAACAGGGAAAACAAAATTATTATAATTATGGTACTTAATAATTATACCGTAACAATTTCAGATTTTTCGTAAAACAATGTTTTCGGAAAGTTTTATAACCGAAAAGTTTCCTGAAACTATGGGAACTCAGGTACCCACTGCACAATTTTCTAAGATTTTATCTCTTACTCGGAGACAACATAACAATCGCACCCCCTTAGTATATAATGTACAACCCCTGAAAATAAGCCTTTAGTCCGTACCTGTGCCCTTTCTAACGATCCAGCGCCTGGCACCACAAGATGTCTACAAAAAGAGGACAAAGGCTCCCGCGGAAGTTTCCGGGGTATTTAGGGGGTTTCCAAGGGGGGTAAAGAGGGTTTGTTTGCTGCCCCTCCCTCTTTTGTGAAGGCTTTCAATTGTGCCTTTGTTACGAGATGATTTGGTAGAACTGTATGTACAGAGGACATTGGTATCTACTTTATAATGTTTTGTTGTAAAACCGTCCCTAATGCATTTGTTTTTAAATTTAATTTTTATTTGTTCAGAAAAAGGGAGTAAGTAGATTAATTTTTAGTTGATAAATAGATAAGATAATGGATGATGAATTGTGTTTGTTCGTAATTTGATTAGACGGAGGTACCCTTTATTAAACATGGTTATGGTTAAATTATAATAATGGTAGAGGGAGTAAGTTGTAATTTGCACTTTTACCTTATTCCCGAAATCAGAGATCTTTAAATGATTATGTAAGGCTGCTTGCTTAGCCCCATGTTTATACAGGTATAAAGTATACAATAAACTTATTTAGAAATAAACTTTATCATGTAAATTCTACAATTCCGACTATTTAATATGTACTCTCTATTGTACTATCTGTATGTAATCTCTATTTACTATCTAATCCTATTCCCTATTACTTACATCTCAAGATAGTACATGGACCACCTCCCTTCCCATCTCAAGCAACCAATAACACAGCCGACAACTCCGCGCCATCTCCACAAAATAATTTTCGCTTTCAGGAGATACATGGCGACACCCTGTATTAATTAAATTACTGAAAATTATGCTTTAATATAACAGAAAAGAGTTTAAAATTGCGTGGTGATAAAAAGTGGACTGTACGACTTTTTGTACTGGTCAGGACGAACAGATCGATTCTCTTAAAACGCGCCTCGTCGTTGGATTTTAAGCTTTAGTGCGCTCGATTTAGGGTTGTTATCTAAGTTTTATAAGGAAAAAGGATAGAATAATTTAAATATAGAGCATTTAAAGATGGTTCTCTGGGGAAAAACAGTTTTCCGCGCATGCGGTTCTAGTCTATTTCACCAGGTAAGAGCAAAGCTATAAGGGTGGATTTAGCATTTTTTGTGATGCGTATAGGATGATTTGATTCTGAGTGGGTGGAAAGATCGATCTCTTTGGAGAATAGGGCACGTCAGATATGGCGCGTGGAAATGTGTGTGTGCTGCAGAGTAGACACCTAAAGAGTAGCTTCTGAAACTAATTTTGCTCTGGTTTGAGACACTATTAAAAAAAAATCTCGTAGTAATTTGACCTACAAAATTGTTAAAGAGATCTTCAAAACATAAAATTCAAATGTGATTACCAACGATAAATTAATATTTGTTTTGATATAAGCAGAAAATCGTAAAAAGAAAATGCGCAAGACGTTCTACTTTAAAATTTTAAAAACAAAAGCTAAAAAAATATTCAAAGGACTTTTTATCTCCGCGGTATTCGACTGCATGTTAAGTGGAAATTCTTTGTTCAGCAAGGGGGGTTTTCAGGGGAATATTTTATGTGTAGCCTCCCCCCTCTTCACCCCTCTAGGGTGGATGTGCCGCAGGACCGCTGTGTGAATGATTCAGCTGTTAGGAAAAGTTCACAGAAGCGGTTTGGAAAATAATACGTTTAATCTAGTAGCAAATCTATAAGTATGTTTTATAATTTTTTTCACAAAAGCTATAAAACAAATGTTTTAAACTTGCAGTGGCTTATAACTGGTCATTTATACACGGAGGTTATTTACAAGTTTTACTTATTTTAATTTTATCAGTGTGTGATAATGTTATCGTTTCTCGAATATATTTTTAAAATATCTTGATTTTAATAACCAAAAAATGATATTTTCAGGCCTGAAATCTATTTAAATTTGAAGTTCGGAATTTCAAATACATATAATCGTATAGCATTTCTCACTATAGTACATGTGCGAAAATATCAGTCACCAAACGAGCATCAATGATTTTACAAGAAAACATATCAAATTCCACATCCCACCATTTGGCTTGACCGCTCCAACCTCACAAACTTAAACCTTATAGCTTACAAAATAAAAATCACATTTAACAATAGTTTGTTATATCAACTGCACGTTCGGTCGTCATGTCGTAAGTTCGAGGAAGCGATCACATACGAGATCAGAATTCCAATACATCCTCTTTCACTGACCACTCAATGATGACCCCCTCCCCGGTCTATCTTCGAACAAAACCAGGTGTCAAAGATGTCGAGGGAAGGTCAGCAGAAATTGGGCTGGATGGTCTATGGACTATTGATACCGTTATGCGAGTCAATCGGTGAATGATCACGTCTTTCATTCAATGGATGGTTTCGAAGAAAACTGTGCTACTGAGAGGCAGGCATTGGGAGTGAATTCATAATACCTTACACCTTGATTGTATCATGACCAGGTGTAAGTTTCGTACTATCAATAGATTAAAGTTATAATTTAATTCGTCTATATATTTGCTTGTTTTTTACTTACTTATACCCAATCTCCGCTGGGAAGCAATGTACAGAATCAAATCTCCACCACTCTCGACGGCCTTGAGAGATGTTCTGTGTTAATATAAGTGGGTGTAATGTATAGAAATCTCTTAAAGCGATAATGTCTCCTTGTTCTTATTTTCGTGTCGATTGTACGGTGGCGGTCTAGGTGGGCGTAACAGATTTGTCTTTGGTCTCGTGTGCCCTAGACTAGTCTGTTTGACCAAAGAACAAGAGCTATTTTGCAACAGAGAAAAACCAGAAGTGTTACGCCGCCCTAGATCGCCACTGTACAATAAGGAGATCTTAAGGTAATTCATAAAAAATAGACTGTAGAAGAAGCTTAAAGTATATCAGGATCGTAGCAAGTGGAAATCTATTAAATCTGCATGTACCCCGAAGGAAAACGGTAAGGCGTGCGTGAAGTGCTCTGAAATCTTAAATTAGTTTACCCTGAAAGACTTAAAAAATCATTGGTCTTCATTTCCCTCCGAAATCAAAAATTCAAAAAAAGGGTGCAGTCTGGCTCGCGTAGCGTGACAGGGATCTACGTGTTCTGCTATTCAGGCTGTTCTGTCCTTCTGTGTACTGTAGGGTTCATATTTGCTTGTCTGGAGCCGCTGGGTGCCCCTGAACCACCTTGTCTTGTGCGGTATAAGTATACTCTGTTCTTAATTAATTTAAGGCTTTGTAGTCTACTAGCCTTTATGTATGAGATGCCTTGTGTTCGGTCTATATTGAATAAATGAATTTGATACTATTGTGATGTGACACGTTCCGTTATCAGCCTTCTCGTAAAAGGTACTAAGAAACAACAAGGAGCGTCGGTTTATCCGTAAATCTTCGATAATGCCAGATAATGGCGAACTAATGTGCTGCGATAGTATCGATGTTTGTTTTTCACTTGAGATATGATATATCTTCAGCTCTGAATTGAATTGCTTGTTCGATTTACTTATTTATAAATAGGCCACACAAGATATTCTTGTTTCGAATTCGGAATCTAAACTAAACCGAATATAGTGGAGAATCCTTCAAACATAGTAGTTTGGTAATTTTCATAAAGATACACTAGGTTTTAAGGAGCTTTACTGGAGGTCTACTTCTCTGGTTTGTTGTATGGTAAATACGTGACATCCAATCTAAATTGACATACGTCAAATAACTTAAATGCTCTTTAACTTTTTATGAATAACAGGCTTAAATACCATCGTGATGATATAATCTAACTAAATGTACTTAATTGATTATTGAGAGCTCTTATATTTTATTATTCTTATTTTCTTAGTCAGTCTGTAAGATAAGAAAACCGAAATTTAGTTTCACGTTATCTTTGCTTTAGTACTTGAGCTGAGTTTATCAGTCCATCGAGCGATCAGTGTCCCAAATTACATCGATCATCGATAGGTACCTACTTGTTAAATTTAAAAATGATTGATATAATAGTAAGACGTTGCGATATAAAAATATCTTCCACTTGAGAAATGCTACTGGACTCCAAATATTAGGAAATTTTGATAACTTGATAGGTTAACCAAACAAAAATTTTCACCAACATAATTTAAGGAAAGATTGAGGAAAAAGAGAGTTGGTAAGATCAAGGTTGTATTGCTTTGACCAACTGAAGAAATTGTAGGTGCTGTCGTACCTACTCAACGAGTTCAAGTAGCTCACGGAAAAAAGTGGAAGAATAGATGAAGTTCTACCAACCCGAGCGAAGCTATTAAATTTGTGTTGAAGTTATTACTTTAAAACCAAGGCTTGGTAGATCATGTCGATAATAAATTTAATGCGTGATTTAGCTCACCATACTTTCTAAACTTTATCTAAATAACTGGCCATAAATTTTATGTAAGCTGAAGCTCTAAAGACAAAGGAGCCTTACAAAGCTCAACAAAACGCAATTAAAAAGAGGGTGCCATTCATAACCCCACGCGACACGACCGGGCAAAGCACGATTCTGATCGGGAAAGGCAATTTACAGGAGACGCCGATAGAATACTGACGAGATATGGGTATTTAACATCTGTTTTGTTTACACCGAAATTTTTAAATAATTCCTTTGCGTCGGACGCCGAAAACGCAGGGGTTATTCCATTAGTCTCCAAAAATCTTTTTTTTTTTATTTCCATTTAGTCTCCAAGCTGATCTATTCTTATTCTTATTTAATTATTTTCCATTTCCTATAGTCTCCAAAATATTAACAGGCAAAGATGGTATCGACGGCAAAACAAGCAAGAAAAACCAGTGTTAACAGCATTACAAAATAAAAATATAGTAACCGATACGAGTGTCAAGATCGTCCAGCCATATATTATGACCAAGTCAAATATGGCTTGACGATCTTGACACTCTGGAAACGAGTAACTGGAAGTACAATGAGCATAGACCGATGGAAATAAGCGGTGAAGGCCTTTGTCCATCTCCCATATTGTATCGTTAAAGATGACTAAGGGAACCCCTTTCTTCTCTACGTTGTAAAATCATTGCGAAAGGGAGTAGAATAATTTGACAGAAGAGGGCTCGTTTGTTTGGTTTGCCTCTCCAGGCGACTATTGTCGTAAGGCAAGGCAAACATTTGTTCGCCTGAGACAATTGGTGGGCACCCTGAACTACCTCGCCTCTCACAGTACAGGATATTTTAACAAATATGGTACCAATAGCAATTAGATTAGATGTTGTATAATTGCAGTCAATAAGTAATATCTTGTCTCCTATATTGAATAAAGAATTTGTTGATTTTTGATTTTGGAACACCAGAAGTCGGCAGCAATGTACAGTACTCCTAAATTAATAAAGCAACAGGAAGATCCTCGCTAAATGTCATTTCACGGAAACACCCGAATCAAAAAACATATTTCTACTAAATAACGCATGAAGAAAATGCACCTTAGATACATATCGTCTTCCATCGCTCGGTAAATATGACTGTGTCAAACAGTAACGGAGATTTCTATGCGCATTATTAGTTTTAGAGAACTGTGTTTCGTCATCCATCCTACCAGTGATGGTTCTGGTGGTGTGAGGGAGGCCTATATCTTACAGTAGATGTCTTTCTTATATGATGATTTAGAACTTGAACGAAGTTACTTGTCATACTCTATCGTCTAAATATAACCAGCTACAGCTAGCTACATGCTCGCTCCTGTCTAGATGAAAACCACACAAAAAACATGATACCTAGCTTTTTTCGTGTTTTTTTAAACATTAATCTTTAATCGTCTCGGTGAGGTCGCAGAGGTCAAGGTCTGCATTGTCCATTGTTACAGATCGTTAGCTCTGTGAGGTGAGGAGACAACTTGAGAAAAAACAAGCTTTTTCTGTTGTGGATCTAAGTACATAATATATTGAAAAATCAAAGTAAACTAAGGAAATGCAAACACTATGGTGTACTTTATACAACATGGTATAAATTCTATATAAATTGAAAGGTTCGTAGGTCATAAAGGTAAATAATAAATTTTACTTATATATTTTTTATGGTTTTAAATACGTTGACCATTCTCCGTCATCGATATAAAACATAAGAAAACAAGTCACGAACAAAATCTTTACAGTCACGTTGTTCTGTACATTCAGAGTAAAAGAGGTTGATATAGAGAATGTTGATGTCAGAGTAGGAAAGACAGTCATCTCTGGATTTGAGACAGGCCATTGGCCGAATGATGCTTTTAGCTGTTAAATATTTCCTTTTAAAATTTTGCAAGACGAAAAAAAAGTAAACATTGGTAATATTATAAAGAAGCAAGATTTCTGATAGGCTCCCAAACTTCTGGACCAATTTCAAACATTATTTCACCATAACAATGACATTATCCCTAATGAACATAGGCTAAAGAATATTTAAAAATATCAGAATAGTACAGACTACATTGGCGGAAATAATTGAAACTAAACAAACCAATGTAAGACCAATTTAAAAACCTGCAAGAAACGAAACTTCTCGAAAACAAAACATGGTACAAACAGGCAATTTCCCGCCACATCTGAAGCACCCCCACACATCGGCGTATCCTTGGGCAGCCACCTGCGCTGCGCGTCGCGGTCCGCCGACCGCGCTATCTCCGAGGGAGGGTGACTAACTTACTTACTGGCTATAAGTTTTAGGCTACGAACGCACTAGCGGGCGGCTTGCTTAGCGTTTAGAGCCAAACAGAAGGCGCTATAGCGTCATTAAGAGCGCTAGCCTGACTTCGCACTCCTTGATGCTATAGCGCCTTCTGATTGACAAAGCCTTGCAACTTGCAACGTAAAGGAGCGTTTGTGTCACCAAAGAGCGCGACGTCTTTTTGACAAAGCCTTTAGTAAAACAACTCTCTACAATTTAGCGACCGGCCGGACTACGCGCAGCAAGCCAATCTTTAAAAGGGTTAAGGTTCTAGGCGCAAAGCAAGTCGCCTTGCCTGCTTATTCGATTTCGTAGCCTTAACGTTACTTCTTTGAATCTTGTGACCGTTGGAGAACTCAAACTAATGTCAACTTTTCAATTCAAACTAACAAACAATGAAATTTTTCTTCATTACAATATTTAGTATAGAAGGTGTTTTCACACCCCAATACACTTCGGGTTCCTCCTAATTAGGAGCTCTAAATGTACTATATAAACAAATAAATAATAACACATTACACTCAGAGCCCCTAACTAGGACGAACCTGTATTTAGGGTACCCGAAAAACACATAGAGACGAACATCACACCCAGACCGGAAACAAACATCGATATTCCCGGGAATCGAACCCAGGTGCACACGCTTACTCAGTCCACATCACTGCCAACTGAGCCACGGAGCAGTCAAGGCCTTTTGCCTTTATCAATGCTTATAAGAGAGAAAACCATTTTGACATGACATAATAAGTAGGTACTCTTTGCGGGTATATCTCTTGATAGACAAAGAAATTGATACCCTTTATGTGTTCCTCTATAACTTGAGAAAATGCTTATCTCTCTCGAGTTTCTCGTAGCCCTTGAGAAGGGCATTAGGCCCACTGATTTTGGACACTCGTGATCAGACTGAAAAACTCTACATATCTTCAAACAACAGTTAAAATGCTCTAGCTATCGATAATTATCTTTCAAAACCATTTGAGAAAATCCAGGTTATCTGCTTTGGAGCCAACCGGCACTGATAAGGGAGTCGATGTCGCTATTTACCGACGCGAGATAACGACTTCCGTGCTTATTCTGAGTTTTCATTAGCAGGTATTGAGCAATAGGTTCCTGTTCACTTATTTACTGGTTAGTATCCGCACGGTATGCTACCGGTAAGTAGATTAAAATATACCCTACAGCTTTAATAATGTCACAGTCATTTGCCGTTCATCTTCTTTAATATAAAAATGAATCGCAAAATTTGTGGGTTTGCGCATTAAACTCAACAACGCCTGGACCAATTTTACCAATTCTTTTATTAAAATGTTTTTTGAAGTCCAAGGATGGTTTTAACGGCGAGAAACAATTGAATAATTACCGGGAAAACAAAATAGTAGTACGATAGGCGGTACGAAGTTCGCCGGGCCGCCTAGTAAGAAATATAATTCTACGTTTGAAGTTTGATGCAGTATAGTTTGTTAGTCTGCAAATAACAGAAGGACAAATAGGAGAGTCTTTGACATCCGGAACATTCCTTAATATATAAAAAGAGATTAAATAATTGAAAAAGGTTGACATTAACAAGAAGTTCCAACGGAACGTTTTCCAATTATTTACTTACGTGTCTCCGTCGATAAGCAAGAAAGAAAACTTGTTTCAAAAATGGATAATAAACAGTGAACCGTCGCATTCCGCCGCCGTTACCGATAAATATGTAAAGCTGAGATACATAAGCCGACCCCTGCGCGCAGCCGACCGTGCCAAGATACATCTCTGGAGGAGCACAAATTGCTCGCCAGTTTTTTGTTTTTCTTAGAATCTTTTGTTTTTGGATGCTTTTTTTGTAGATACAATGATTGTGGTAGAAGGTTGTACTACCTATACATTTTTTTTTCATATAAAGTTAAGTTACGATTAGTACGCATACGATTAAATTTTATCCAAAAGATCCATCTCGATAGGTTGGTCAGTTTTGTTGTTAAATGTACTTTTGTTAGCTATAACCTCAAGTTCAAAGTTGATGGTAACCAAAAAACTAAATTACCTACATGTAGGTACTTCCATCACCTTTATGAGTGCTTTAATTTTATTCCTGTAGTTTTTTTTTGTCTACAAATCGACCATCGAACGATTTTCGTTCTCAAATCAAAACGAAAACAGTTTATAGTTTTTAAAAACAATTTTGAAGTTGCCAAAAATATCAGACCCAATTCCGCGATAGGCATCGTCATCGTCACGCATCAAAAACTGGAGAGGCAGAAATAATCACATATCTGTATCAGATTCATTGGAGCGTCCCGTCGGACCTGCACTTCGAGCTGGAATCCTCTCGCATAATGTAATTTATTCTGTACCTTGTTAAGGGTATTCTTGGCGTTTTCTCATCTTACTTCCAAATGCTTGAAACTTTATCCCTTAAAAATTACGAGTTACGATTCTGTGCTAATCTTAGTATGTTTTTCGGGCACCTTAGATCAGTTCCCGACTAGAGTAGAGTATTCGTAATTGTCATGTCACGAAAGTTAACCTATGCACTTCGTATAAGCTGTTCAATTTAGATGATTTATGTTTTAAAACACTTATAGAAAACGTGGTCCCGGAATTTCTTTAGCGAGTTAGTTCACAAGAGAAACATCAAAACCTGTAAGAAATAGCTATAAGTTTAAAGGTCAACCTCGGTATTTGTAAACTAATAAGTTTTTGTACATGTACAAAAGAGAAGTAATTTATTAATTATTTAAAAGGCAGTCCGAAAATTCAATTTCAAAACAATTTTATGAAGCTGTTTCAAAAATACAGAATGGAAAGCTACAGCTTACCCTTAAGAAAGCTCTTGCGCAGTTCTCACGTTCGTCGCAGCTCGCTCGCTGTGTGCAGCCGAGGCTGTGTCCGTGTAAAGGTTATGAATTCTTACGTCCTATCTCCTCATTGCACACCATTATCAACCTTACCTTGATCAGGTTAAGTTTCACTTTAATTTTCCGATTTAGCTTCAAGTTATGTTGTTTTTGAATCGAGCAGGCATAATTTATTTCATTTAGAGAAGGCAGGATACATGTCCCTGGGTCTTCACGGCCCAGTGGTCTTCACTGGAAGGAAAAAACTTAATGGCCGACCACATCTTGTGATGTCTGGGCCTGCGTCTCTTTGTGCGAAACAATGTTTTTTTGTTATTTACCCGTACATGGCTTATGAATAAATTAGTCTAAGTAGGGTGTTCTACATGGATGTTTACTTAGCGAGCTTGTGATGATGGGATTTCTAGTTTTTTCTTGCGTCTACAATGTTCAAGGTTGTTGTGTTCTTGTGGGTTTGTCTAAGCTACTTAGCTTAGACAACTGAACGTTTTTAAAACTATTGTTACAACAATACTTGGTGCATATTGATGATGAAATTGTGTCAAAATATTGTTTATCTGCATGAAAATCGCACAATCATCGCAATCACTCTGAGAGTTAATAATCTTGTGATTATTCTCAAAACGGCTTGTTCGATTTATCTGCAAATATCAACTCGACCTTTGGTCCAAATTGATCTTCATCATCATCTCAACTGAAAGATGTCTACTGTGTAACCAAGGTCCCCACAGACCGCCACAACCACCGGTCTCTCATCCATTGAACACACTCAGCACTTACCAGGTCGTTTGAACAGCTTGTGGGGGATCTGGTCTAATGCTTTAAGACTTGATAGGTATATTAAATTAACATAACATAATCTTACGATTTTTATTTCCCAAAGGGTTAGGCAGAGGTCAAGAGCCGGATCCACGTTTATTAAATTAGTTTTGGAAATTTCTACAAATGAACGACATTGATAAGGATTAGCATTGCCTCGCCATCTTATGTTGATTCATTGCCTTTATCTATGAATCACGCAGTTTCAATACTACTTAACTGCGGAAAAAGATAAATAATTTGCGGAAGTAGGATCGGAGATTATTTCTGCATCATACACGTGCAGATAGTTAAAATATTTATTGCACTTCTCATGACTATCTTGTTTTTAGTACTAGTCAATATTGAATCATTACTTAGCTATGTTCCCCCAAAATTAATGCAAATTTTATCTTCACAACCACAAGACGTCCACCTATTGGACAGGTCTGCTCCACAGAACGCCAATATTATACATTATGGGTTTCGCCACACTTTCCAGGGGGGTTGGCGATTGCAATTGGCATTTCAAGTCTTTCAGCAAGATGCTTGCCCGTCCTTCGGATGTTCCCTTAGTCGCCTTTTACGACACCCATAGGAGGACATAGGGTGGTGACATGGGGACAATTCTTTGCCTTCAACCCACCACACTGCGCTAATCTTCTATCTTCTATATATATAAAAATGAATCTTAATTCGTTAGTCTCGCTAAAACTTGAGAACGGCCGGGCCGATTTAGCTGATTTTGGTTTTCAAATGTCCGTAATATAGTCCAGGGAAGGTTTTAAAGATGAGAAAATATGGAAATTGTACAGCGTTACGAAATTCGCCGGGACAGCTAGTATTATTTAAAAATGTTTTAAGACAAACATTTTAAGAATACACTCAGAATAATCTGAGTGGTTTGAAGAGTCATCTCCCACAAGAATGTTTCTCACTGACCGCTGAGAGATGGGCTGGTGAATGCAAATCGCTCTGCGCACGCGTCGGCAATACTAAACAGTCAGTGGGAACAGTAGTATGGATTTGAAAGTTAATTTGACAAAGGGCACCTTGATGTGTTTTGGAAATTATACTGAGTTTTGTGTCCTTTTCTTTTATCTAACTGTAATGCCAGTTGTTCGATGCCTCATTGCCAACTGTTTTCATAGTTGCGAATTGACGTTTTCTTTTTTCTTTTTCACTATACAATTTTCGGAAAGGACTGCTCTTAGAACTGGATAATCATAAGAGGGTTTCAATAAATAATTCATTTTAATCCTTTGAAACGTAGTCTCTTTAGTATAACGCTTTCAATATCTTTTTCCTCTTTTCAATATAATTTTCGCAAATATCTGCACCGAAATTGCTCATCCTCATCACCGAAGCTTTCCTCATTATTATGTTTTATAATGCCGCATTGGTTTTTACTGTAATGGCATTTTGTAAATATTGTAAATAAAAAAAATTAATTCCCATAAACGTTGTCTCTGGAAGACATAAAGTTGACTCAATCGGTCGATTTCACCACCGGCACCGTCCGCGGATTCTGCGTATCTCGGATCGGGGTTGCTGCAGTGAATTTTAATCAGCTGACACTCTGACACTTGAGCTACTTGAGGTTTCGTAAGATGTTTGACGTGTCCACGTTTGCTTCACAAGTAAGGAACTCGAATTATCACTTTTTAGAGTTTCAATAAGTGACTAAAGTTATCACTTATTGAAACACTAGTAATATTACAAACTTAAATCATCATTATACAGCCAATATGTAGGTAGACGTGATGCTGTTTATAGGTCTCCTCCACAGATTGGTATAAGGACAAACATTGTGAAGGGAGTTTTCCGTGTTGGCAGCTTCTTCCCCATTCGCCTGAAATTATTCGCCCGAAATATTAAATTTACCCATTCGCCCGAATTTTGATAAAAAGTGTTCCCCATTCGCCTGATCGTATCTTATGAAACAAAGAGTATTAAGAACAGAATAAACAGTCAATTCGTTTTTTTTAAATAAAGTATTATTGAGATTATTTCATTAGACATTGCAATCAACAGTTTTTCTGCAGTAAGACATGCTATTAGTTTTACATAATCAAATTCCGCTCATGATCTGTCTAAAGTTCAATGTAACTAGTGTATTCGATGTAATTAAGTTATTTTCAGCGATGATGAGGTCAGGGGCCTTAATTTTTAGTTTATATTTTTATACAGCGCCAGTTTGTGTCAACGATAGCTACTTTTTCGGTGCGTAGTATTTGCTGCTCATGTGGTGAGTACTTAGTTTACCATTTCTCAATGGTGTCGACTTGACGCTTTTTTTTATCTCAAGTTTTATTATTGGTATTCTGCTTTCAATGCTGAAATAGTTTCAATTTCTACTGAAAAAGGTCACAAACCTGGAGGGAAAATGTAGGTACGTAATAATAATAATAATCCGTAATTTTTAATGTAACATAATCAGCAATATTTTATAGTTTTAGATGACAATAAGATAAAGATTCAGGTTGTCAAACATACGGCGAAAATTACGCTTAAGTATAGTAGAACGCTTAGCGCTTAAATATCATTTATGCGTTTGATAAATTAAATTATAAGACCTAAACTAGGAACAGAATCTTGGAAGTTATAAAGAATTTGAAGCATCTGTTGCCTACGTATATAATCGTTATATTTTGAGACCTGTAACGGTGCTATTAATTCATGAAATAAATTCAGGCGAATGGTGAGCACTTTTTATTAAAATTTGGGCATATGGGTAATTTTAATATTTCGGGCGAATAATTTCAGGCGAATGGGGAAGAAGCCGTGTTGGCCACGCTTGGCAGGCGGGTTGGCGATCGCAGCTTCAAGTAGCTCAACGAAGGACGCTGGTGCATGTCTTTAGGTTGTTCCCTAAGTCGTCTGTTACGACACCCATAGGAGGAGATGGGATGGTGGTTTTACGCCGCCTCACGCGGTAAATAAGTAAAACTTAGTAGGTAGGTATCTCATGTATTGTATGAGGCATCTTTTACATGACTGGCCGGATCGGACCTATCCCATTGTATTCAGATATCTCATGCTCATGATGCATTAGTCATTGACAACTTTTGATTGGGATTTCCTATACCTCCCGCTAAAGTAAGAAAAATATTTTTTATGATCCTAGGGATTGAATTTTTATCCTAGACTCAACTTAACTTACGTTAACAAATGAAATCAATATAAAATTAAAAGCAAGATACAACAATACTTACTTACTATATACTTTCGGGTAGTTGGAGTATTAAGCTTTAAATCTATTTATTCTAATATATGATCAGAACAGAGTATGTTCTACGATCAGAGGCAGAACTATGATTGTAGTTGATATCTTCTTTTGCATTTGGGACATAATTACATAACACACAAACCAAACTAAGCATAATTTTTTTAATTATAAAAAACTGTTATGCTATGTAACTTAAGATTAAATAATTTACTGAAATACTTACTTAATTCAAGAAGTTATACGTATATATGTATACTAAGTAGTATGCATTCTCTATAAATCTTCGACAAAGCAGTATTAGCTGAGTTCTCTTACTAATATAAAAATCAAAACATTTGTTTCCAAGTTATGAATCATACCTCATCTTAATTTAAGCATCTCACAGGTTCATGGAGAGGAAACGACAAAAACTCTCGTCTCTACGGAAGTAGAGGGCGTTGCCGTCGCCGCGTCTCACATACTGATTAGTTAAAGCTCCAAGATCAGCTTTTTAAAAAGTTTTTTATTACGGGAGAGTAATTCGCACTTTCGGTTACAGGGTAGGTACTACATCCTTTTCATCATTGTCATTACCGAGAGACGTCCACTGCTGGCCATAGTTCTTCCCCACAGATTTTCACAAGGACAAGCATTGTGGGAATTTGCCTCGTTTAAATGTTTTCATTTTTCAACGAACGCTGCTGGTATGACTTAAAATTTTGGGATCCTACTAGACTGCGATAAATTATATTTCCTAGTTTGCTTCCAGTCCCGTAAGACAAAGTTGTCGTTTTTATGATTTCTACTTCCTATTAAAATAGTCTTTGCGGTGCCAACTGTCATACGTTGTTTTTAAAAACGAAAACTTTGTCTAGCAGTGCTGAACGAGACAATGAAATTTATAAGCATAATGAAACTTTGATACCTTAAGTAATAAACTAAGATATAAGTTCTGTCTCTGATTTTTTTTTTTTCTCAATTTTATGATAGGCGTTTAAATACCGAATACTCACTCAACACAACCGAGACGAGCCTTGCCAAACATGCGGGTTCCGGTGTTCAGCAGATAGGCGAGGACAGTCAGACATACATACGAACATACCTATGATTTTATTTATATCGTGAAACCATATTGATTCCAAGACTAATTTTTAATTCCCTAAACTGAAGTTTACAATTTCACTAAAAAGTGTTACCTACAAAAATACGCCGCAGCCTACGTGAATAATTTATAAATGATTTTTTAACAGATTTATGTATGAGACTGTACGAAGGCTCCAAGTTTTAATAGTTACCAAATTTACAGCATATTCACTAACATCTTCCCCTCTTTCTGTATTAGGCGGTACGGCAAGATGAAGACATACATATTATTATAGTAACGCTTCGTTGGCCCATTTGCACACAGCACCCTGAAAAAAAATTGTGCTCTCTATATCGATTGCTGAAGACCCTCATTGCATCAGCACCTCGTTTCACACTTGACCGGCTCTTACACAAAGGTGCGCCCGCGCCGACGACGAGCACCTGCCGTTATAGAGTTATGTCAATGTTTAGAGAAGATTACTTTATAGGATTACTTGCTGGTGCGAATTTGTCTGCTCTGTAGCTCAGTTGGCAGTGATGTGGACTGAGTATGCGTGTGCACCTGGGTTCGGTTTCCGGCGGGACGAATATTGTTATGATGAATATCGATGTTTGTTTCCGGTTTGGGTATACTGTGATAATATAAACGCATCACACATCCTTGCATGTTCGTCTCTGTATATTTTCGGGCACCCTATATACAGGTTCTTCCTAATTAGGGGCTCTGAGTGTGATGCGTTATTATTATTATTCCGGCTTTCGGCTGCACAGAATTAGTATTTCAAGTATAGCTTATCTTAGCTTATCTTTATAACTAGAGGCTGCCCCGCGGTATTTCCCGCGCAGATTTCTCATATACACCCGTATATAATCCCGTTTTTTCCGTTCCCGTGGGAATTTCGGGAAATCCTTTCTTAGTGCTCACCTACACTCCCTAAGGAACCTACATGCAAAATTTCAGCTTTGTACGCCCAGTAGTTTCGGCTCTGCGTTGTCTGTCAGTCAGTCAGTCAGTCAGTCAGTAACGGAAGAGTTTTATATATATTGATTTGTAGTTTAGGTGTTATTCTGATGTCTACGCCATGTTACTGTAGTTTCATTAAGATCAAATTTATTAGATTTACGTGAAAGAGTAACAAAAATCCACTCTTACTAACGTTTAAATTATTGGTAGAATAAAAACTATACTTTAATAATGATAATATCCTATTAGCTGTAACCCTGGATTAACAAATAGGCTACTTTTTAGTGCGGTAATAAACCGCGTGTGGGCAAATTTAGTGGTATTATATATCGTTAAAGTGTATACCTATAAAATTGTAAAAGGAACAGTGGTTAGATTAGACATTAAGCAGTGAGTACTTAATTTTTTAATAAGTATCTTCATCTTCCAGTATGTGTCTACGGTGTCTATTCCTAACAAAAAAGGATTTTTTTCCGATCCAAATAATAAAAAAGAGAAAGTTATACTTACTTGCCGCCTCTATAAATTCGTAGTTCGCAAGCTGAGGTGCGCACGCGACGATCGCTGAGCACGCTTCAACTTGACATCCCTCCTCGAGACAGTTGGTGCCTCTTTGATCGGAAATAACGGGCGGCAACAACTGTGGCTTTTACTACGATAGGGGCTAAATACACTGACAGTACATGTACAAGTTATTCCAAGAAAAGTCTGTTGCAGATCTGCTGATCTAACTCCAGGTTATTAAACTTGTTAGAGCAGCTTTAGATGCTCTAGACGTTACAGCGTTTTTCACTCCAAGTTTAACTAATGTTTTCGGTAGAGCTCTTGCAATCCTCCTGTTGCTTCCTTTAGTTGCTTGACCTCTTCTCTTGAAACGAAACCATACTTTTTCTTCTATTTCTTAGCTATTCAAAGTAATTGGGCGTCACTTATCTCTAAATTGTTTTCTTCAATTCTTTCTAACCTTACAAAAACCCTTATTTTAACGAAAAAATATATTGTTCTTGTCTAAGCTGAAGGATTAAAAAAAAATCTTTATACAAAATGTCCAAGAGAGATTTTACTTACACTACCAGTATTAATTACAAAATAATATAGTGTAGTTTCAGAGTTCTAATAACAGATTTCAACAAGATAAAAATATTATTTAGCATTAAATTTGTATAAAGGTCAACCACCACCTAATCGATCGGTACAAACCGCACGGTAACCGGACATGTCCGAGGGTGGGCATTTCCGGTCGTCTGTCGCACTCTTGTCTCTTATAACAGAGGGTTGTAGTGTATACAGTAACAGGTTCTTAAAAAACCCTACCTACTTATATTTTAAGACAGGAGTCAAACCTATCGTCATAATCAATATTATATTCCTTTTACAAAACATTAAATAAAAAACAACATGAACAATTTACAATACGTAAAATTTCAATGCAGCTCATAGTTTTTCTATCACGGCACTTATTTCTGACGCGATAACGGAACCTTTAATGTTAATAATAACGTATCACACTAGAGCCTTACCTTAATTAAAACCTGTATTTAGGGTTTCCGGAAAATACACATTTACCCAGACCCAGATAACGATGTACGCTTCGACTCCA
The DNA here is from genome assembly GCA_951802225.1 of Euspilapteryx auroguttella. Lineage (NCBI taxonomy): Eukaryota > Metazoa > Arthropoda > Insecta > Lepidoptera > Gracillariidae > Euspilapteryx > Euspilapteryx auroguttella. The sequence goes on along the minus strand of OX637664.1, from coordinate 3,743,152 downwards.
CCGGGAATCCAAGTCGGTCCTGCGACGACACAGATAACATTTCTGAGAGGATATTGATCAATTATGCCAATTTCTTCGTAATACTTCAATGATTTCATCCTAACTTTGCAAAGTCTGCATTTTTTTAAATATTTAGCCTGCTAAATGTCCTACTGCTAGGCAAAGGCCTCCAACCTAGTTCTCCAAGCCTTTCGATCCTCGGAAAAACGACGAATAGAAAAAAGGGTGCGATAGTCGACAATATTCTCATGTGAAGACTACAAAATTTCGATTGTAATGCTAGAGTAAAATATGAGGTAAAACGGCATCAAAATGATCAGTTATCAAACTAAATCGATAGTTAAAAAAAACATGAATCACTCCCTCACTGCTCACCTGAGCGGAGGGTGATTTGCAACGCTCTGAAACAAACATGGGGACTTTTTAGCTTACGCGCACCATGGAGAAATTGGGGGAGGTTGTTATCAAGTCATATCATAACTGTAGCATTATGCATTATGAATCGGCGTATAGTACATTATTTGGTATTGCACTGAATAATGTCTTTATTTGAAAACGATAGAAAGATTAAGAATTATCCTATTGCATGAGGCAAGCGAAATGGTTCAGACGCGCCTCCTATGCGGCTCCAAGCGAATGTGAAACTAACAGTCCATAGAAGAAAAGACCAGCCCAAATAGCAAAACACTATACGGATGCAGCTGTCATGCCGCGCGAGCTGACCGCACCTTGCCGCGGCTTGCCGCCTATCAGACCAATCCGCAAAGCCGACGACAAAGTCGTCAGGAGTCGCCCCCAATGAATGCTACATATTATCGCAAAAGAGTGGAAAATATACATATTTAATAATAACCTTTATAATATTTACTTTTGAAGAAAAGGAATATTTTTAAAATGATCATCTGCGATGCTCGACTGTTTGGGTACAGCACGTGCGCTCTCCAAAACAAATCGCCAAAGAATAATGTTTAATTTTAATAATGAAGTTTATAACACTTTTGTCTGATTAAAGTTATGATTTATACTGAGTTAACGCCTGTTTCGGGTGATAATCCCATAAATATACCTCTATATTTTAAACTAGTTGAGACCGCGAACTTTGTACCGCCTTTGGTTCTACATTTTTGAGAATATTCTTTAGCCTATGGCCTATTACATCCGGGGATAGTGTAGCTTGCGAATTTTTTAAATCGGTTCAGTACTTTCGGAGCCTTTTCAATGCAAACAAACAAACACACAATCAATCTTTCCTCTTTAACATTGGTATAGATCAGTGTAATTCAATGTTTTTTAGGTAGCAGGTTCGTTATAAGTGACGGTAACATACCACATTTTCTTAGTAATATGTTGAATAATTTAAAATAAGTCTTATAACAACTTAATTCAGCTTATCGTAATAAATCTGAAAAGTATTATAATTTTGTTGAATTTCGCATTGTGATTACCACGCTGCAGTTACTATCTTTCCGAGAATTTCTGTTAAAGTATAGTTTAATTTTGCCCAAAATGTGCTTCTAAACTGAAACAAAGTTATATATTGTATGCTGTCCTACTAATTTTCGCCTTAAATAGTTACCTAAAATATATTTAAAAAAAGTTGGCGCGGAAGGATATTTCGATAATGATAATATACTTTTCTCTACGTACCTAATCTACAATCTGTCTTGATTAAACAACATCACAAATCTGTAACATGAAGAAATTATAAGAATCTTTATCACCCACTGAAAGGTCGATACAAAAACAGAATTATTTCTGAACTCCCTAATCATCGGTGGGTTTACCTGCAAAGCGAAAACATAATGTCTGACTTTTGTTTCGCAGTTTTGTGTAGCTAATAGTGGGCTGAGTGTTGTAAAGTGAGTGTTCTAATTCTAATGTCCCATATTGAAAACTATGGAGTCAAATTGATTGTGAGGTGGGCGCCTCCAAATGATTCTGATCGTTATCCCGGGATAACTTCCGTGTTGATTATTGAAATGTAAAACATGTTAAAACTTAGTAAATGCTTCAGAAGACTTGGTTGTATAGTTTTTCATATAAACAAAAGTATAATCGTTCTGCCTGTCCCTCAGGCCTACCAGGAATTGTAAAATCGAATCCAACAACATCTAATCATCAGAAAAATACCGTGCAAGAATAGAAATAAAATTAGAGGACGAACAACAAGCATCCATTTCACCAAATGACCATGGCATGCCGACAGCGCGACACCGCGCCACGGACAGTCTTCTGGGAACTAGGCAGGCCTGTTGCCATGGTTACACGTCGCATCAACACTGCCTCTCACACACACTATGGGAACGGCCAGGTGAGCTGGCCTAGGGTGGGGATACAGTGGGAGTATTGAAGAAAGTTTCCACTGGGCTAAGCATAGACTTGAAGATTTCTGGATTCAGGGAAAATGGCGAATATTGTTTTGAGCTGACAAACTGTTTTGTAAAGAGTTGCATAAACGCTTCAGTTTTACTTTTTATTGAAATGCTCAATTAAAATACCTTTATGATACTACTACAACTTTACTTTTTGTGCCAAATCTCCACAGGAGAGCAAAGGACCGAACAAATCCACACCCGCTACGATCTCGAGTCTCGAGCGATATCGCAGACTTTTCCAGGTTCTTTGTGTTTCCAGATCCTTCATTACTTGCCACGTGTTTTGGGATCTGCCGATTCACCCTTCTTGCTTTCAAACTATTTAGTATTCTATACTTGAGGTTTCTAATTCAGGGTCTTTTTCGCACATCGTCTGCTGGTCGGCACCAACCATTTTTCTTTGTACATTTAATAATTTTAATAAACATAAACTAAATTGCTCTTTATAAAGACTTTAAAGTTGGACTCTAAGCAGGTCCATGGGAGTTTAATCTTTCAGTTACAGGTCGACTTCAGAAATTAACTAGAAGTAAAAAAAAAAAGACAAATCTTGGTTAGACGCAGATAATTAATAACCTTTGAGTTATTAGGAATATTTCCCCAGTGTGACCTCACCCTTTCCGGTTATTTTTTCAGAGCGCGCCTGTCGCGGGTGTTTATCTGCAGTCACTGTAAAATGAGCGCTAATTGCAGCCTCGCCTCGAAAAAATACCTTAAAAGTATACTTACTACGGTTTTTTTTCAACTTAAAATTGTATGTACAGTCTAGGAGGTCGTAACAGATTTGTCTACGGCTTCGTTAGCCCTAGACTGTGTTGCCAAAGATCAAGAGCTATTTTGCAATACAGAAAAACCGGAAATGTTACGCTGACCTAGACCGCGAATGTACCAATTTTTTCTATCTATTCAGGTAAAAACTTAGTTGAGGCACAGAATTACCCCAATGCTCCCCTCATTGGTGTCCCAAAATGTCAATGAGAGGTTTTCAATTTGACAGCTCAGAAGAAAAAAACAAGTTTTATTAAGCTGCTACCAGATGGCGCTCTGCCAGGAGCACTAGGTCAAGCTGAAATGAATCATTCAATAGCTCAAAAGAAACATACAAATTAAAATTTAACTGAGGCAGTGACGGAGTTAAGAATTCGAAATTAAGATTTATATTTAGCAGAAAATGATCCAATCCAAAGATTCAGTCAATATTCGATCTCCCATTTCTCTTATATTGCTTTAGACACCGCCATCTACCGGCGTATTATGAAACTTTTTTTTTCTTTTCTGTCACTTTGAAAACCCCTCATTAAGAAACACCAAAAGTACCTACGGACAACAAAGTTCCTTCGTTGAAAAGTTGAATCAAAACAAGATATTTTTTGTACAACTATCAGAATATCTAACTAAGTACCATTCTAATTCGATATTTGACCTTTTCTCTTGGCGATACGCCCCCTGAGATGTGGTATTTTGGCGCCCCAGAGCTGCCGTCATGGCGACGAAAGTCAAAACACGCTGCCCTATTAATCTGGGACTGAGGGCGAGCGGGCTGAAATGATTATGTAGGGTCGCCTTGTTTTCTGACGGTGAAATTTTGATAATACATTAGTTTTACTTGCTTTTACTTAACAAAAAAAAAAACTATCAACTAGTTTTTGTAAATAAACAATAAAAAGAAAGCCGTGGACATGTGGTGGCGACATCGATCTCCTCCCATGGATGTCGTAAAAGGCGACTTAGGGCACCTGAAGTAGGGCAGCGTCCTGCGTTAAAAAACTTAAAGAGCTGCGATCGCCAACCCGCCTACCAAACGTCGTTATTATGGGGGCGGCCCGTGCCCAACAGTGGGCGTCTCTCGGCTGGGATAAAAATGATAAAACAAAATAAGTAAGTAATTTTTAAGGACTTAGTAATTTAACTTGTCATGAAAGTTTCAAGTATTTAGGGGTGGAATGAAAAATACAAATCCCGTCAAAATTTCACGGTCCATGGTCACCCCGAAGCGCCCGCGCCGGACGCCCTAACCCCGCCATCAAATTGGCGGGAAAGCTGGCCGTTTGACAGATCATTTTTTATTCCGTTCAGAAACGCACCACGAACTCCCGCCCGTGATTGCCAGGTGGTGTTGATTGGTGTCTGTTGTTTTCTGATGAAGGAGGGTGAGGAAATGTATAAAAATCAAATGCTATTAATTTAACAATTTAATATTGTTAGATTTTGTTTTCATATTAGGATTATTTTGATTGTGTATTTTTGTTTATTTTATTGTGATAGGCCTGCAGAATGCAGACTCTATTTTGCACATATTTTGTAAAATGTAATATTACAGTCATAGAAAAAAAATTAGATAGATTCAACATATTTTTTTGTAAATTAACATTATAGATTAAAGATTCAAGATTCAAATATTTATTGCTTTCATGTGGTACAAATTATTAAAAAGTTCGACACATGACCGAGTAAGGGCACTGCAATATACCTTAAATACTATCTTAAAAATAAAACAGAAATATCTTAAAAACTAACACAGAGTTTTACACACGTAACAAAAAAATAATAATAACAAAACAAAGCTTTGTTTTTTTTAAATTATTATTAGGAACTTCTTATAAATTCTTTACTTTTCCTTATCATCTAAATCAAATAATACGACTTAATAATATTCATACACTTTAATTTCAACTGATCAATCATCCATCAATAAAACAAATCCGTTGGGACCTTTATAATAACAGCTTGTTAATTATCCTAAAACGTAAACAGATTTTATTATAGCGAGATAATCTCATTATTAAAAGGGCGAGCCAACATGACAGAGCCGAGGGGAGAAAGGGGCAAAATGTTCGTTTTTTTATTTCGCGTAAAACGCGCGCGGTCGGAGGGTGGAGAGTGCCAGCGGAACCGGAAATGAGGTGAGAGTGTGGTCTGTCATGCGGAAATTTTGATTTTCTGCAGTGTGTGGCAACCGAAATGATTCGCTTTAAAGTAGTTTTGTCTTTAGTTTGCATAACTAATACAGTCATGTTATCTACGATATATATTAATTTCTTCTATTATACTTACATATTTTACAAATCCCGTTATTATTTTATCCTGCAACGTTATTTATATTATTTTTTTTTATTTCAGAGAAAAAAACTTGTTTTTTTCCACAGATTTGTAGTTAAAAATAGTTAAATAGTTTGTAAATATTAAGGTATCATACATAATATATGTTAAATGCACTGTTACTCGTCGCCGGCACAGTCATATATACCGCACCCGCCATCTCTGGGGAGTCTTGGCAAATATCGTTAAGTAAGTAAGCCGCTTTGGTAGTGTATAAGTTTCACGCGACTTGTAAGCACTGTAACTAATTAAATAACTATGGAAACATTTCTGTAACTGAAAATGACTGGCTAGTGGCTACCCAATATTTTTCTTACATGAGCCATTAAAACTGACACCTATTATTTTAGAATTTGTCAAATCTTATGTTTCATTTTTGATATTTAACTGACTTCAAAAAAGGACTTTATAATAAGTTTGACATGTATGTATGTGCTTATGTATGTATGTTTGTCCGCGATTATCTCTTTTGTGTGCGAGTTTGGCTGAACTGATTTTGATGCAGTTTTCACAAAAGTATTTGTTACATTCAGTTTAAGTACCTATTTTAACCAATTTGAGAAAAGAAGAAGTTCTCATTTTATGTATGTGTAGGCGGTTTGAAGGCGGATCTCTTTTTGTAAAAAAGATTTTTTTTTATCATACAAATTCTGCTTATTACTGTTTTACTTCCATTTTTTTTTTTTTAATTATTAAACGTGAAAATCTCTTTAACAATAATACACTCTAATGTCACTTTATAGTTACATCATTGTTATAATGATTATGATGCTGATGAGAGATTAGCTTAATTGAGCTAGTTGCCGCTTAGTAAGTAAAGCGTCGCGTGCGCACCGCTTTTTGCTGAGATTATAAGCGTATTGTTTAGACTGTATGTTGATAATTGGCGTGGTAAGAAACATATGAGGGATTGTTTGTTGACGTTTTTCCAGAAAACTTTATTAATTTAACTTAATAGTTTGACTTGTTTATACTGATTTTCTCTCGTTCATATTTTTTATATCCTAAATGATATTTCAGCTTTAGAACGAAGGTTGACTATGAATCTGTCTTTGTTATAATAGTTGTGAGAATGTATTTCCCTACGCGACATTTCAATTGCTTGATAAATTTGCAAAAAAGTATCTTTATATTGCTTCTTCATGAACAAGCAACATTGAGGGTTACCTGAAATCGATAAATATGATTCACTAGAACGCTGTTACGAGCCCCATCAATTTGCTGGACCTGGCCAGACAATCAGTAAATTGGTGCGCGTACACAAACACACGCGCCGAGACCCGGTAAGGGTGTTCAAGAGAGATACTATTGGTTGCCAACTCAACTTTCATCTCTGACTAGCTATTTAAAATTTCTTATTTGTGCAGCGTGTAGTATTTGGTCTTTAACAATTAAATAGGTATTCAAATGTTTCTTCCTGTCTCCTAAGGTGAAATTCACTTTCTACATTATATTTCGATAATACTGAGCCAGAAATGTATAAGAATTACAGTTTTATCTTAGAAAAGTTTTTCTAAGGCTGTCAAAATATAATTCACTTACATGTTTTGTTTTCTATTGTCGAATAACTTAGGTAATAAGATGTCTTGCATTTAAAAAAAAATAATTAAAAAAACTTGTCTTAATTATTTTCCAAAGCCCATAGTGGTGCCCCATCCTGAAAGCAAACTGGGCGCGGACACGCAACACCCGTGAGATACCATCGATCCCGCGCGGGGGATAAAAAATGTTCCTAATGTAATGATAAAATGATATTATAGTAACGATCGACCAAATGATGGGTAGACCATTAAAATAAAATTCGTAAAACAATGTAATTTTACCTAGTTTAACAAACAAACAAAATAGAAAACTTACAGATGCATGACGTATGGTATGTACTTTTTTCTATGAGACTTTAAAATTACGAAAACATATTATAAGTTAGTAAGTATAATTATCCCAATACAGTTTGTCACTGCGGGGGAGTATGACAATTACCCTCTTACAACAAAAGATTACCTTGATTACATAGAAAACTTGAAGAAGATGTAAAGAGGAGGCCTCTGTCTATTGACACACTAAACCAATTTAAAGAAAATGAAAATAAAGAAAGCAAATGAGACGGTTTAGAAACAAAAGGCTATTCTAATTCTAAGTATAATTATAATACTTACAATACCTTTAGCTTCCGTGGCCAGTGGATCAGTTACAGTTCACTCCAGTCCAGACTGACCACGTTTTTTAAAACGCTCTAATTTCAAAATATGTGTCCATAATATGTAGGTATATTGTGAATCTAAATCCTATATTTGGCCTAGTCATTCTTACAGTCATACTTCCCTTCTAAACAAACATCATTAGTATTATTACTGACGTTTGCTACGCTTTTAAATCATCATAAGGTTAATTTACTCTCTTTTAAAAAACCCTAAAAAAAGGTGCGGCGCTAACAACATCAGTTTAATTAGCCGCATGGGATGAACGCGTTAGCCCCACTCTCCCCTTTACCCAGCTACGAGGTAAGAGGGTTTGTATGACCTTTAAAATTTGGGGGTGGCTTTTTATGTGACCTTTGTGAGATTATTATTGTTGTTTTGATTGTGATTGTGATAAAGTGCGAGATGAAATTAAATTTTTGACATTCTAAGTGTTGAGATCTTATACCCGAGAGACTTGATATTTTTACTTTGTTTCTAATACAATTCTAATTTCTTTTGAAATGTTAGAAGTTTACTCGAAATAATGAATATTGAATCGAATAATCAACATAAATTTCAGTTGAAAATTAAAAAAAAATCACGCTGACTATTAGTCTAATGCAGCGAGGGAAGTTTTTTGATAAAAAGCACATCTCACATTTTTTACATATTTTGTTTAACTTATTAATATCCATTTATTAGAACATTTTTCATCAAGAGATAGATACACGCGGAAGACGATCAGCACGCATTGCACGACGCACGCGCGACGCGCACCCGCACGAATGACGCGAGCGCCCGTGTCACGATCTTCACAAAAAAACTAAAACGTTCTAGAATATAATATTAGTACGAAAGGACATTCATTTTTGTCAAATTTATCAATTATTATAGGTTAGCTAGCCAGCTTAGCCACCATAGGTCATTGCTATGATGCTACACATAGTTTTTAGTGTTTTTGCAAAAACTTTCGAAGGACCTCAAGTAAGCCCGGTTTATTATTTTTAAATTTTGTTTTCAGGAATCAGTCTTATATAACTAAGCCTACCGCGTGTTTAATTTTCCTCCACGATTAAAAAGTAATTTTTAGTTTTATCTATCTATAAGACTAGCTAGAGGCTGCCCCGCGCAGATTTATCATAAACACAAAAACCCGTTTTTTCCCGTTCCCGTGGGAATTTCGGGAAATCCCTTCTTAGTGCTCACCTACACTTCCCAAGGAACCCACGTGCCAATTTTCAGCTTTCTGCGCCGAGTAGTTTCGGCTCTGCGTTGTCTGTCAGTCAGTCAGTCAGTAACAGAAGAGTTTTATATATATTGACTAGAGGCTGCCCCGCGGTTTTTCCCGCGCAGATTTCTCATAAACACAAAATTCCCGTTTTTCCCCGTTCCCGTGGGAATTTCGGGAAATCCCTTCTTAGTGCTCACCTACACTCCCCAAGGAACCCCCGTGCCAATTTTCAGCTTTCTACGCCCAGTAGTTTAGGCTCTGCGTTGTCTGTCAGTCAGTAACGGAAGAGTTTTATATATATTGATTGAACTTAAATATTCATTTTTCTGTAAAAAAAAATATATTAAAAAAGTCTTTAATAAGTATACTAACACATTATGTTACATAACAGCAATGTTAAACTCGTTAAGCTAACTAGGTCAATAGTGAACAAGAGGAATCCGAGCAAGGCTAGAGTTAGCCAATGCCTAGATAAGACCTAGCAGAGCTGGATTGTTTACACAAGTAATTATTTCACCAATTAATATAAAACTCTTTCGTTTCTGACTGACTGACAGACAACGCAGAGCCAAAAATACTGGGCTTAGCGGGCTGAGGAATTATTTATCGAAATTCCCATGGGAACGGAAAAACGGGGTTTATGATAAATCTGCGTGGGTGAAACCGTAGTTTAGTATATTCGGGTGTTTCAGCTCATGTATTCATAACAAAATCAATCCAACCAACAACGCTGCTTTGAAATCTCAAAATAAAAAAAACTGCTTCGATTATACGGTTTTTCATATTTCATGTATGACAGCTCTGGCTTAGTTAGCAGTGATGTAGACTGCGACCGGGTTCGAGTCCCGATGGGGGGAAACATTGTTATGATGTATATCGATGTTTGTTTCCCGGTCTGTCTGGGTGTAATGTTCGTCTATGTGGGAAATCTAGATACAGTTCTTCCTAGTTAGTTACGGGCTCTAAGTGTTATATGTGTTTTTTTTGTTATTGTTACTTAATTATTTTTTCGGACACAAAAACTGAGTTTATCAACACCTGCTTTGCGAGGATAAATAAAAAAAAAATTAAAGAAAGAATCGTTTCATTACCAAACAGTAACACAATTAAACTTAATATCATTAAAAGTTATGAATATGTCTGTCTATTTACTTCTATGTCGACCTTGAATGCTAAGTCAACGATCTTGGAAAGCAAAATTTTATCTAGATGCAATGACGAGTGTAAAATTAAAATAATAGGTAGGTATATTGTTTTGACAAACCTATTGTATTTTCATGCCATGCATGCATAAGTTTATTTGGCATAAGTTTAGTTAGTTTTAATCATATATTTTGATTTACTATCATTGTTCCTTTGTTTTGCTTGTCTTTCTTATTATAAAAAAAACGGCTTAAGGTACAAGATACAATATGTTCATAGCAAAATAAGTGTGTGGGTACCATACAGGTCTTAAATTATTTACAAATAATTTTAACTTAGTGATCCAGCAAGGGTATAGCAATTTAGGAAATTTGTCTGCTTAGTCTGCTCAAGGTAGAAAATTTTAAACTATCTCAAATTTTCAAATGTGCAACCTACCGTCAAAAAGGGTTTTTCATTAATGTTTATGTAGAGTCCTATCTATGTCTAAAATAAAACTAAACTTTCTTATGAAAAGTTTAAAATTTGAATTCTGCGAGTCCACTAGTTAACCTACTTTTCAGAAAGGTCGTAGACCTTTGCTTATAACAATTTAACGCCGACCCTCTTGTCAATGTTATTACTTTACTTATAAGCGTCTTTCTACGCTGGTTCCCTAGTTGTCACCTTTTTCTCACATCAGTGGTTATTTGTTGTACAAACGACAATAGAATGATACGAGGCATTGGTCACACTGACATACTGAAGTTGCATGGAGCTTGCTTGGAGCGCGCAATGATCGCGTGTTATATGATGGGCTTACGGAGAGGTAATATGTCGGTTTCCGACATTACATTGATGGTTTGGTTGGTAGGCCATACTAATGAAAGCCGTGTAGGTCCGGGCGTAAGAATAGGTCTTCGGTATACCCTGCCTGTCGTAAGAGGTGACTAAAAGGGGTCTTTGGGGTCGTGGGTGTGAAGGGCGGGGGCCCGACACACTCATCAAACGGCCCCAAGATGGGCGGCGGCACAGCCTGTGGCACTGTGCCGCCACAGCTACAAAGGCGAGCCGGGGAGGGAACAACATGCCCTCCCTGAGCACGAACCTGATAGCAGCTGAGCGTGGGAAGAACTTCGGACGCCAGTAATGCGTGGTTCCCGGGGTCCTTCCCAAAAGCGCCAAGACGGCCGCTGGGGGGTTTTAGTGGGTACGAGCCCCACATACCCCCGTTGTGTGCGAATGTGTGTCGCATGTGTGTGCGATGAATGCGTTAGGCATTTCCCCCCGTTACAAAAAAAGGCCATACTAATGAAACTCTGTAACTGAAAGGTTTATACGAGGTATATGGTTTTGTATAAACTCAAAAATTGATGAAAAAGGTAAAAAAGAATTAAGAACCATCGTAAATAATGGTTAAAAGATACTTATAAATTCAATTCAAATGCTGTTTTGTTTTTTTTAAACATATCTCGTCTGCATGTTTTTCCGCTTTGGTACTTTCATATTGCATTATTTTATTATTTAGGTAGAAAGCATTAGTTAAACGTTTAATTATATTGGAATTTAAAGTCATCTTTAAAAAATCACATGTGGGGTTTTTTCTTACATTGTTTCGGTATTATTTTGATTTTGTGTACAGTATAGCAAATGTTGCGTCGCTTGAGAATAATATAGTTTTAAATTGACAACGGCAAGCTAGTTTATGTCGGAAATTGTAAAGAAAATATGTCGACGCACCGCATAGCTCAGTCACAGCACCATGTGTGACAAACCAGCGTGTGTACCCAAAGGATGAATCAAAGAATAGAATTAGATATTAGATGGACGCTGGGAGAGTCCCACGAGCTCCTGCAGTTGACAATAGTACAAATTGTACCATAATGAGATATAACAGATGAATAATGAGCGAACGTTGCGAAATAAGAGCTTTTTACTGTGCAATTACGTTGAAGATATTGGAGCCAATTTTGCCTCTGGTATTTTACTTCTGCTGATTGGGAATGGAAAGTGGGTTTTCGTAGCAGAACAAGATTGTGATTATGTTTGATAAAGTTTATTATTCCGTTTTCCTCTAGTATCAGAAGACGAAGCGGTTAGCACTCTGTTCCTAAGAAGGTCTACTATTAATAATAGGCATTTAAACATTATACAACAAACATGTTTAAAAGCCCACAAAAAAGAAAATATATGGTAGGTATGTAGTAGTCGATGACAACATTAGATGAAACATCTGAAAATGAAATGTAATTCTAAAATATAATAGAAAAGATAGATAGATAGATAGATAGATGGATAGACTTTTTATTACAATCAATGAACTTAAAATATTACAATATTCTTAAATTAAAACATTGACAAACAGCAGATAGACAAAAGATATCACGATATAAAAAAGACGAGATATTAGATAATGGACCGGTATCGTACTATCGTAGAACCATAGTCAAGAGACCTACAGGGTGCCTAGATGAAGAGGAATTTAGAATACGTACTGTTACACATTTCTTATTATAATGGGCATATACAAATGTAAATAATATAGGTCTAAACACATAATCTTGGTCTGGGAGAAGCCTAGGGCAAAACGGCTCCTTGCAACATCAGGGGGCCAAACCTAATAAGTAACCTTACGAAGCCCTCATTTTAATTGTTTTTTTTTTATGTATAACTATTTATACAAAAAAATACAATAAATATTCGTGCCAGATAAGAATGTAGTAGGTATATGAGCTGGTATAGCTACTTCGATTGGCGGGCGGGATTGGAAAAAAACAATTCAGCGAACTTTAAAATTTCAATAGCGTCATAAAAAACACATTATTCATCATTAGACGTTACAATATGATAAATACAGAACTAAAACAATATTAAAGACCAATGCTCCCTACCATAGAATAATGCAAATGTGCATTGCAAACCCAAGGCCAATTTGAACCTTGTTCATTAGACTATAAGGAGTTTGTGTGGTGTTAAGGTTAGCGGTAGACTGTACCCTGCATTGAGGAGTCTGCATTATTTGTTGACGTTCATGGAACTCGTGGTTTTGCTTCTGGAATACTAAAATATTTAGGCATGGAGATGGAAGCCATTATAACACCTATACTAGCGCCAATAGCAAAAAAAAAACTTCTAAACCATGGCAAATTTTAAAAATGTGACCCGTGTGACACTACTAGATCATCTTGCTTAGTAATTTTAAGGTCTGTTGAGAAGCTTTTAGATTAAAGATCTGAGAAAGCAACCAAATGTTTCCAAAAGTGACTACTTTGGAAACATTTTTTTGCTCAGTCTACCTCAAATAGAACCTGGAAAAAGCATTAAATACGTACAAAAAAAACCAAAAAACCTTGTTAAAATAAGATTATGCTCCCAGACTATAACTAAGCATGTTAGTTATCAAATTATAATTTAGGTGGTCAGTGCGCAATTTTGGCAGCCCCACATTTTAGTCAATACAATGCTTCACGGCGCCGTCTCTTTGACTTACCTTATAGAGGGTTTTGGTTCTCGAATCGAATAAGACCAATCGTAAAATACAATATTAAGGCGGAAATTTTTAAATTATTTTGGCGAAAGTATTCATTTTTAATAAAGTTTAATTGAATTCGCGTACGTAAAAACCTATTTCCCACATTGTGATATATCGTTTTTGAAAGACAGAGTTACCGATTTTGTGTATATTCAAGGAACTTGTTTTTTGGCCTTTCACCCTATAGACACAAAATCTGTAGGTCTGTCTTCCAAAAACGTTGTATTGCAATGTGGGAGATGGTTTTTTACATACGCAAATGCATTTAAACTTTATTTAAATTGTATACTTTCGCCAGAATAAATAAAAAACACGAAACAATTTGAATTTCGCGCCTTAGCGAGAGTTACCACCTTAACTGAAAGATTTCCAAGATTTTCCAGCAGGTCTCAACCTGTGGAAAAACCATCTGGTTTCATTAAATACTTTCTGGCTTTATTTTTCTGTAGAAAACACTTTATATGCAGAAATTGGCTCATAAATGTAGTAGGTACTCAATTTTATTGGAGTACTTCTACGTTTCCTCATGGTAACCAACCGAATATTTTTTTCAAATTAATTTGCTATTCAATTTTTCTAATGTTATCCAATCCTTCGTTTCTCTACATCTCTTTTTCCCTCAACTCAATCTGCCCTAGCAAATATAAAATAGACATTAAAAATAACAAATTGGCAGCGATACGTTTCTGAACTAAAATTAAACAATAACTGGCAACATCGAGTCGTCATTCCTTGACATGCGAGTCCAGAATTCTCGTAAAAGCACCTCAATATTTATCAGGTATTTTGAAAGCTCTTGCCTGCATTGCATCGTTTTAGCTATAGATAACGACGTCTGTCTGTCTGCGTCTCACATACTCGGGAGATGAATACAACATCCTCACAGATCTTAAAACGTAATAGAAGTGGCCAGAGGCAGGGCACTAAGAAGGCAACCTTTGGTAGAATACTTTTCGTTCATCTCGACTTGACTCTTGAAAACAAATCATAATGTCACCAGCATAATGGCAGAGGCACCAGCTAATCACAGCCCGACCCACGTTTAGCCGAGTTTATGCTTTATACCATCGTAACAAGGGGGCAGCTTGTCGCTGCGGTTATAACGACCACTATACTGCAGCCGGGACCAACGTCTTCCGAAGCACGACTCAGAAATGAGACTCTAGATTCTAGGCAAAAAAGTTAAAGAAAGAAGAAAGTAGACAAACCAATGGAATTCCTTTTTATGCGGCCTTATTAGGCCGGTGAAGCAAATAGCAAGGAAAATATATTTTTTGGAAGAAATCGCTTTCAGTGTTATGGTCGCCTCTTGCATAGTTCAGGGTCATTTAGTTTCATGTTATTTTATGTTTTATTTTGGTTGCAATATAGTCCTCTCTAACTATTTCAAACTCTACACTTGTAGGCGCGTGCGCAGGTCGAGATAACACAACATTCTCTCGCCATAGATAACGTCTCTATCCAGCGAGAGTGGGCACGGTCCGTTAAATGTTTATTCGTCTGGTTTTTTTGTAGTTAGGAAGTATTTTGTTTAAAAATCTCACTCTTGTAAGTGTAAAAAACACAACACAAAATCCAAAATAGTCCTTCAGCTGTTTCTTTAGTCATCGCCTAAGACCCCCATAGGAGGAGATGGGGCGGTGGTATTCTATGCCGTCACCAAACGGCAAAATAACGCATAACTAGCAAAATATTGCAACTGAGATACCTAATCTCGATTTGTTTAGAATCAAAACCCGGGACGGTATGCTGTGTGATTGTTGCGTATCGCACGCGCAGTATGAAATGGTCTACGCAATTGCGTAGCGTTAAACTCCCAATTATAACAGATCTAGTTTTTTGTTAGATTATAGCCAAGGACACAATTTAAAGTCTCAAAACATACAAAACATTCTGCAAAATAATTCCTAATGTTGTAAATAATACTTTTTTTTAAATCGTTCCTGTTTTCGTTACCCATTGCCAAGCCTGTTTTTGAGACGAATTATTGTAAAATTCCGATTACAGCTTGTGATTACAGCAATATTTTGCAATATCTCTAGAAATACCTCTACTAAACATTTACATTTGTAACATTTACACTCTACATTTTTTAAAGAAAAATAAAAACATAAATTTATTGTGTATTGAGTAACGTGAATTACTCATGGACCTAGTAATTAATAAGTTCATGGAATTACGTTTAACGGCTTCTTCCCCATTCGCCTGAAGCGAGCTTTTTCTAATCATGAGATTGTAGTTTTCTTAAAACAAACCAAATATAATCTGCTTACCTGAGTTTTGACAAAGCATTACTAAATAATTGTAATCATACTCACACAACACAGATTCCATCGCATCCCCATCCTCACAAACATTCCTATACAATGATCGTACTAAAGGGATTAATACGGCTTATTTTATAAAAAAAAAGTAATACTCATAATTCTAAAATAAACCTTAAGTCGCATAAAATAGGGATGGCATTCAAGAACTAAGTAACAACAACCCCTTTTGAAATATTAACCATCTAAATCTACAAAGGTCAAATAATACAACAAACTGATTTGAGGGGTCAGTTTTCTTATTGTCCATTTCGGACCAATAGTAGTTTTTTTATGGGCAAAACTGACCATAGGTCATTTTACGCCTTGTTATACAAAGAAGGGTCAAACTGCCCTCTGAATAGACGGATCAAAGGTGGGGGTTACAATTACAATTTGACAGATGAAGGGTTGGGATCTTAAGATTTATTCAAGATGAATGCATTGGTCATTGTAACCGTTAAATTCAGAAATATGATATTTGCAAATGTCTAAAGTCTAAGATCGTGTTGCATTGCATGCATATTGAAATATAGAAATCAAACTCATCCGACGCATCGGCAATTTGATTGACAAACGAAACTAATTCAAAGATTGTTGCTTTCGCACGGATCTCAACTTCTTTTGCAATTAGAGTTTACTAACTTCCTTTTTTGAAGTGTAATTATAAATGTAATCTGAAAATAAAACTCTTATAAAACATAAATGAGATATTTTCTCAATCAAATAGTTATGGATATGTACTTACGTATCTTATCCTTTGTTTCCGAACCGAAGCGAACTAACAAAAACAATTTTTGTAAAAGATAAATTTTGGAACACGATTTGTTTAATTTTATTCTGGCCAGTTCAGTCTGAAATTGGGGGTCCCAAAGTAAGTTTTGTTGAATTCCTGTAGCGGCCAATCTTTACAGAGCAGTATAATATGAAAAAGCGTGAGTGTGGCTGTGTTCGGTGGGCCGTCTGCGCCAAGCCGTACAATATTAGACAACACAACACAACGGACACGCAAGACATTTATCTAAACAGAGAGATTACCCTCGCTAGTCCAGCTGCCGTCAAAAAGGGTTCCATAGCCGTTGTGCAATTTTTAATTGCGAAATATTTGCATAAGTGTTCACGGACAAAGGTGGATAAAAAAGTGTCCACAAAGAAAGGGACAAAATGATTGATTATGAGTGGTCACGCCGGATTTAGAAACAGGATGTGATGGGATAACGGAAGACTAGAGGCTGGTGAAATAATGCAAAGAGAACTTAACATGGTAAGCTTAGATTATTCAATAGAATAGAATAAACAAAACGAAAGAAACAAAAGAAGTTATTCGAAAGGTACCTTCAGCCAGTCAGTACCAAATATAAAGTATTTTAGTTTTACACTTTATATTTAACTAGTGGACCCGGCGAACTTCGAACCGCCTAATTTATTACTATTTTGTGCATGTATTATAGTTAAAAACCTTCCTTTGTTAGTAGTTTAAACCTTCCTTGAATCACTGTATCTATAAAAAAAAACGCATTAAAATCCGTTTCGTAGTTTTAAAGATTGAAGCATACATAGGGACAGACGCGGAAAGCGACTTTATTTTATACTATGTATTGAAAAAGGAAAGATTCGATTGTTTGTATAAATGTTTAAATCAAATAGGTTCCGAAAATACTGTAGCGATTTAAAAAGGTTTTCACTTTAGTATATTTTCAATAGGGATCGATCTTAAAATGACATTGCTCGGTACGAAGAGCCAGTTTCACTATGTATTACGGCCACATTAATAGGAATAATGCTTTTCGTCATCTTAGCTTTTTTTTGTATTGACATTTTGCTCTAGAGACTTAAGTAGTCGTATTAGAGCATCAGCCCTCGCAGCACGACCGACCATTTGCGGTGTCTTTCTGTCACTTTTAATCGCTTTTGACATTTCAATGCGGGAAAATGACGTCACTAATCGAGAGCGAACCATTATGTCTACGGATCGAGCATGAGCAGCACGGGATACAACTCTTGCGATGTTGAACTGTCAGTTTAATCAATTCTCTATGATCTTGCCAAAAGTGCGAACATGAGATACGGTTTTTCTCTACGAATGACACATGAATCCGACATATCTTGTCTACTAATGGAAGGGGTGCAGACAAAATAAGACAAGAAGACAAGTTTAGTTCTAGGTTATGTTATCTTTCGTCGATAGCATAATTAAGTTTGGTTATTTACTGGAAAATAAAATAAAAACCAAATGGCAGGGGTATATATTATACACTTATAGTATAGTATAGACACTCTATTGCAATCAATAAACTTATCATTAGGTGACTAACAATTAATGTTCTTAAATTAATACATTGATTGCAATGGGCGGCCTTATCGCTTAGAGCGATTTCTTCCATAATAACATCAATACATTATTAAATAAAGTCGCTTTCCGCGTCTGTACCTATGTATGCTTATGAGCCAGTTTACAGCGATACTAGCGCCATTCGCGTAAAAAAAATATCTTCTAAACTAAGGTAAATATCAAAAATGTGGCACAGTATGACACTAGATAATATAGCCTAGTATTTTTAGGGGACTGTTGTATAGCTTTTAAGTTAAAGACCAAAGAAATCTAGAAAGTGTTGCTAAAAGTGGCCACCTAAAAGCTATAATCCTTATTATATGCTAGGCTACATTATCTAGTGTCATACAGTGCCACATTATTTTATACTTATTTGTCTTACTTTAGAAGATATAATTTTTTACGCGAATGGCGCTAGCATCGCTGTAAACTGGCTCTTAAATCTTTGAAACTACGCAACGTTTTTTTTTAAAAGATAGAGCGACTCAAGAGAAAGGTTTATAAGTATAATACCTGCACTAAAAAGTTACGTGTTAGGCGGTACCTAGTTCGCTTGGTCGTTTTAGGTTCTGTATAGGTTTTCAGTCTATCTAGGTAGGTATTGTCCATAAAACGATTTCTACTCCCGCCACCAAAACTATCCACTGTCCGCAAATTATGACCGAAGCTAGATGACCACACAACACATTGAACACAAACAACTGTTGCTCGCACAACAAAGTAAATAACTTACTACCGCTACTAAATACTTAACTTACTTTTTTGACTCCATTTCACACTTTCTTTCTGCGTTTTTCTCTTTTTATGGCGTAAATCGGCGTAATTACTTGGATAAAATACTTAGAATACTTTGTTCAAAAGTTTTTACAAACAAAATGAAAACAATTACAACGATCATTTGAAAAACGTTTTGTTTATTCTTCACATAATCTAGTGCGTTCCATTTAAAACATTTCTTTTCATAATAAAAAAAATGTAAACTAAACGCAATGAACGAATGAATAGTGCTGTGCTGCTTGTTATTTGAATCAATATCTTTCCCCGACCCTGTGTGACCACATCAAAAATAAAAGATTGGTCTTATTTTTTTCGTCTAGCAGCCCCATCTATCTCGATGGTGAGGAAGATTTAGACAACGATTAAATTTGTCTACGCACTGCTGCATGTTCGCACATGCGGGAAAACTAGACCCTCGAGATAATTTTAAACATTTAATCGCGTGTTCAAATGAGTGAGTGCATGCTGCCGCGGCTGGTCAGCTATTATTATCACAAGATAGCTAATAGGTATACCTATAAGATATAAGTGATTGTATGTTGTGATTGGGATAGTCTCGTCTTAACGACCATAGGCGACCATTGTAGTAAGGCAAGGCAAACATTTGTTTACCTGAGCCAATTGGTAGGCAGGCACCCTGAACTAGCTCGCCTCTCGCAGTATAGGATACTTTACCAAATAAGGTATCAATACCAATTAAATTACTAGTCACATTTACTTTCTAGAAGCGATATCTTGTATCCTTAAATTAATAAATCATTTTTGACTTTTGACTCAATATTGTGGATTTCAGAATACCTTTGCGACTTCTTAGTAGGTTACATAGGTTACCTTCTAAATAATATTATTGATCTTAATTTATATTGTTATCTGTTCAAGGATTTAGGTAGTTTACTTGAGATACACGAGCACAGCTGCGCGCCAGACTGGAAGATTCAGAAAAATAATCTTTATTCGCTTAATAAGCATGCAACATCTTCTGTTTAAACAAGAATTTGTTACACATACCATAACATCTTTTATTATAGGACGAATTTATAAAAATAATATAAAAATGAATCGCAAAATGTGTTGGTAAGCGCATAACTCAACAACGTACAAAACATAACATAACATAATCTCACACCTTTTATTCCCCGGAGGGTTAGGCAGAGGCACCAGCTTGAGAGCCGGACCCACGTTTAGCCGAGTTTATGCTTACTCAACAACGCCTGGACCAATTTTACCAATTCTTTTTTTTTTGATGATCGTTAAACTCCAAGGATGGCTTTTACGGCGAGAAAATTCAAAAAATTTCCGGGAAAAAAACATAGTAATAGGTTAGGCGGTACACCAACGTTAAAGCAATAATCACTAGGAGCTGAAGATGAAGATCAGTAACTATAAAACTGAGAAAAATATATAAAAAATCGTTAATCGTTTCATACATTATCTATTGCTGAAACTATTTTGGCTCTAGTATCGGAGTATCGGAGTAATTTAGCCTCATAAAAAGCTTGCGTCACTCTATCAGCCACCCAACAGAGGCAAGCTAGTATATTTTATTAGGTGTATTGCCATTTTAGTACTTATTTACTTAGAATAAAAACTTTTTATAAAAAAATTAAACCGCCGAAAAAACTGAAAAGCATTAAATAATAGGGAAACATTTTCTATTAGGCCTTGATTTACTCACTTCTTAAAGTAATTTTGGATTACCAAGAAATTTTAAGTCGGCGCCACACCACACAAGCAAATTCATTATCTATATAAAGCGCAATGCGCAGCGGCATACGTTTTTCGGTTGTTTCTTTGAATTTCAGGTAATTTAGTGATCTTTATTCGTTGATTCGGTGGCACCGACTCAAAATTTCTTGGTAATCCAAAATTACTTTAAGAAGTGAGTAAATCAAGGCCTAATAGAAAATGTTTCCCTATTATTTAATGCTTTTCAGTTTTTTCGGCGGTTTAATTTTTTTATAAAAAGTTTTTATTTTTTGCTTTTCAGTTTTTTTTGGGCTATTTTTTTTGACCCCAGCTAATCACCCTTCACAGGGTGGTCGCACCCCACAAGGTGGCCACACAACCTGGTGAAGGTTGAGGGACTAACAGGATGAGGTTCGATCACGACCGGTCGGTGAGGCGATTTGTGAGGGAGGCCTATGTCCAGCAGTGGACGTCTTTCGGCTGATTTTATTTAATTTCCAAAGATATTGTAAGTAGGTATCAAAAGTTATAATGTAACACGGAAATGCAACCTGTGAGTGGATAAATCGACCCGCCGACCAAAAAGTCACCCCTATTTTCCCACCCTTAGGGTGGGAATTTTATTTCCAAATTTTTATGGGACCAACTTCAAGATATACCCTGTCGATTAAAAAAAGAATTATCAAAATCGGTCCACACAGTAAAAAGTTATGCGTGATCATACATAAAAAAAAAAAAAAAATATATACGCGACGAATTGAGAACCTCCTCCTTTTTGTTTTTTCGTCGGTTAAAAAGTAAACTCTACAAAACTACCGCATTCAGAAGCACACGCAACCCTTTGTTAACCCTTGTGATGAGAAGATCAGGATCCCTGCTTCCCGAAACATTAAAAAAACAGCAAAACAGAGTGCCAAATTACCATAAACAAGGCATTATGTGACGGTTGGGCGAAAACCGGTTGAGAACCGGTTTGATCCGGAAATCGTTGTTCTTAGACACCTTTTAGACAATGCCCTTTTCCTCGACTACGTTTAGCTTATCATCTGATCGGTTAAATAGGTTTAATTTTTATTTTTTTGAAACTGCAATTAAGGAAATGTTGTCGATTTCAGAGAATTAAACACGCTTGAAGTTTTAAGATTGAGTTCTAGACAATTTGAAGAAGTTTAAATATGTTAATGTTGATTAAATTTAAGGAATTATAGGTGATTAAATTTAAGGCATTATCAACATACATAATATAAAATAAAGTCGCTTCCCGCGTCTGTCCCTATTTATGCTTATATCTTTAAAACTATGCAACGGATTTTGGTGCGGTTTTTTTTAATAGATAGAGTGATTCAAGAGGATGGTTTATAAGTATAATACATGCACAAAATTGTTTGATGAGGTTTTTTTTAATAGATAGAGTGATTCAAGAAGAAAGGTTTATAAGTATAATACATGTATAACATAGTAATAGGTTAGGCGGTACGAAGTTCGCCGGGTAGACTAGTGCTTAATAAAGCAAAAATAACAATTCTCTGCTGCTGAAAAAAATGCGAATTTTATTTTCAAATGTAAAATGGGAACCCCACTTCTAAAACAGTATAAATATCTAAATATTTTTCGTCTCTACATTATTTCGCAGTCGAGTCGCGAAACTATTTACAGGAGTGTTTCCTTTGTTTTTTATGGCAAAGATTTAGAAGACAGGCAATTTTTGACCGCGACACGACACTAGGGTGTTATGCGATTTAGCGGCAGACATTGTCTAATGTATGAGATGGACAGAGGGTTGTTATTTTTTATTGTTATAACCGGAAGGATAAGATAAACGCTCTATCTTTCTTACTTAAAGAAGGACAATCTTTAAAGAAACTTTTGATATTGCTCCGTAGCTCAGTTGGCAGTGATGTGGACTGAGAAGCGAGTGCACCCGGGTTCGATTCCCGGGCGGGGCGAATATTGATATGATGAATATCGATGTTTGTTTTCGGTCTGGGTGTGATGTTCGTCTCTGTATGTGTTTCGGGCACCCTAGATACAGGTTCTTCCTAGTTAGGGGCTCTGAGTGTGATGTGTTATTATTATTATTATTATTATTGATATGCCTTGGACATGATTAAAACAAAATTTTAGGTAATATTTTGTATACGTAAAGAAAGATACAGTTATTTCCGATTTCCCTTTCGATAAATGATCAAAGGAACAGTTGTTAAAGGTGCAGTGCAAACCGTTGACCCTAATTGCTGAAAAAAGTTGTTTATAGTTAAAAATGAACTGTATTTTAACACTTTTGAAGATGCAAGAAATAGCATGACTTCCTTTTCGTACACCAAAAAAAATATGAAAAAAGAACGCCTGCAAAAGCAGTTGTTTTTCATATACTGGGTCACAAATCATTTAACTGGGCAAAATTGGGCGGGAAGTGGAATTATGGAACCAAATAAACCCTTCATTCGATGCAAAGTAGCGTGTATTTGAAGGTTTTTTATATTTTAAAATAAAACAAAAAAGTTTTTATTACAAAAAATGCAATCTATCTTTGATTTTTCTATTTTTTTTGTATGATTTTCTGCCGCTATAGTGACTACAGAGAAATTATTATTTGTTTCGTTGGCCAATTTAAGTATGCACTACGGAACCCTAAATCGTTATCGTTTGAAGACTGGTTTCTTATCGCCACGGCAGATGGCGCGGGGGAGACAATGAGCTCGAGTAACGTAAGTTATTCGTTCCGTGCTGTTACTTTTGTATGGGTTTATCTTGAATACTTTATTTAGTTCTGAATCCCGCTTCAAGACTTTTGAAATTTGATTGTTTCAGTTTTTCATGATTATTAAAATACTTACTGTAAATAGAATTGGAAAATCTGCATAAACCACCTTTGTGAAAAGAAAAAGTTTTTATTTATGTTAGTTAGTCAGTAACAGAACAGATTTCTATAAAATATGTCATCCTAACAACTAAACTACAAAAATAATAATTAAAAAAATTCAAAGTTTCGTAGTGAGTGATCAGAAATAATGTAGGATACTAATTTAATCGTTAAAAAATGTTTTAAATCCAGTATTTTCGAAGCCTATTCGATTCAATCAACTTTTTTCTTAAATGAGTGTAGAACGGTTAAAATAAAATCCGTCAAAACAAATGCTACCGTTAAAGTGTACTCTCTGTTTACATATGTGAGTCATAGTTCACATTTCTCGGCCATTCCGGGAAATGTCTGGGCCCGTGGGAACTCTAGATGTCGGATGCTGACCTCTGAAGTAGCCGCTTTTGCTTGTACTGGATGCGGTTTTATCACACTAATATTATAAGTCGAAAGTTTATGTGTATGTTTGTTACTTCTTCACGTCTCAACGGCTGGAGCGCTTTCAGTGAAATTTGGTATGGAGTAAGTTGACACCCAGGATTTATTGCGGTGAGCACAGCTAGTATGTACTTACATAAATAAATACCGTATCACATTCAGCGCCCCTAGCTAGGTAGAAACCTGTATTTATTCAAACAAATACACCACAAACGGTTAAAACATTGATATCAAACCAATGTTCGCTCCCACCGGGAATCGGACACGGTGCTCTCGCGCCACAGCCTCCACCACTGCCAGCCAACGGAGGCATTCGAAGAGGCACTTACAGAAACGCCATAAAATCTCTACTACTGGACATAATACTTCCCAACTCACCACCAGATGGCCTATTAAGGCCGCTTTTGCAATATTGTTTTTCGTCCACTTTGGGGTTTTTTTTTTATTGACATTGACACTTTGAGGACCAAAAGCAATATTGCAAAAGCGGCCGTAATAGGCCCTCAGGATTTTGGGAGTAGGTTGCCATAATCGCCACGCTTGGCAGGTGTATTGGCAAGTATTATGGCCCTTCAAGTTTTTATACGAAGGACGCTGCTGCCCGTGCTTGGTGTTCTAGTCGCCTGTAAAAACTGAAAGAGAGAGGTGATGAAGGGGCGGTATTTATTTTTTTTGTTTAAGTTTAAAATGTTGTCCAAAATAGCGCATCCAGTACCGAACGTATCACTTCACAACAATTCAAATTTTCCCATGCTCTCGGACACCTGAGCCCTGCCATAAAGCATTATATTTAAAAAAATACAAGATATTCAGATAAATAAATGCAGTGCAGTACATTACAGTGTAATCTAGTGTAATAAAATGTATAATCACTATCATCTCAGCCGAAAGACTGCTGGACTTCGCACACAGAACGCCATCAAGACCGGTCTTGTGCTACCCTGAACTTGCACTCTTGAAACTCTGACAGCTCTTCAGAACCCTCCACCTTGTGGAGGGTCTGTCTACTCTTCGTCTTCCTGTGCTTGGTCGCCATCCACTCTAGATTCGGTCGATCTAATTTTCGAGTTATGAGTGTGCCTATTGCCACTTGAGTTTTTTAATGATCTGTACTACAAAAGTAAAACTTACATAAAAAAAAACAAGAGAAGACAAATAAAATTTCCAACTGACCTTTAAATAATAAATAATGTAAGTTACTACCAAGGACAATAAATATACAAAGGAACGGTCGTTTGGAAAGCAATGAATCGAACTCAAAGAATCTGATAAGAAAAATTGACTGTTTGTCTGTAAATACGAATCTTATAGAATCGACTTAAACGTAGACGTATATAGTTTTATAAGAATATTCTGATTAGTCATTCCTAGGTACTTTTAATTTCTTTCTTACTTTCCGACAAGTATTTATTTTGAGTCTTACATAATTCCTAATTCCTTTATAGGTTTTTTTTCTAGAGATATTATAACATTTAGGCAGTGGTTACTACTTCACACTCTTTTAAATTGTCTCCTATTTTTTATTTTAAGTTATCATTATATTTCTAACCCATTATTTTAAAATCTGTCTATACGGATACTGACTGAGATATTCAGTTTGACCAAAACACATACAAAAACAGGCAAGAAAAGGAAAAAATCCCCAAAAAAAGTAAAAGACAGATCCCGCCGTACACTAAATCTCACACCTTACAGCGTACTTCCAGTCCATTGTTCTTCACCGAGCACATTTGCATAACACTGCGATGATGCCACAGAAAGCTTCTGTCCAAAATAACCCAACTATAGGTACCTGATCTATTTGCCAACCCTTTAGCGCGAATATTTTCCCACTGTCCGAACAAAAGTCCTTTTCACGGTACAATTATTATCGGAAATGGGCCGCCATTTTTTGCATTGTCCAGATTTCTTTTTGATGGACGTTCTTTTTATGAATGTTTTACGTCCATATATGCGAACTTTGGGCGGTTGGTTAAGAAAGACCGTTGGAATGCTCCTGTTTGAATTTGGATTAGAAATAGAAATTACAACGTATTTCTTTGTGTTCTAATGTAACGGTCAAATATTTTATATATAGTTACGCTAACCTACTTAAAAGAAACTCGTATAACAGAGAACAACTTTATGTCAGTACTGAATAAAATAACCGTAAGGAGCGCCTAATTTATTTTCTATTATTTTTAATAATCCAGCCGCGGCAGCATGCACTCACTCATTTGAACACGCGATTAAATGTTTAAAATTATCTCGAGGGTCTAGTTTTCCCGCATGTGCGAACATGCAGCAGTGCGTAGACAAATTTAATCGTTGTCTAAATCTTCCTCACCATCGAGATAGATGGGGCTGCTAGACGAAAAAAATAAGACCAATCTTTTATTTTTGATGTGGTCACACAGGGTCGGGGAAAGATATTGATTCAAATAACAAGCAGCACAGCACTATTCATTCGTTCATTGCGTTTAGTTTACATTTTTTTTATTATGAAAAGAAATGTTTTAAATGGAACGCACTAGATTATGTGAAGAATAAACAAAACGTTTTTCAAATGATCGTTGTAATTGTTTTCATTTTGTTTGTAAAAACTTTTGAACAAAGTATTCTAAGTATTTTATCCAAGTAATTACGCCGATTTACGCCATAAAAAGAGAAAAACGCAGAAAGAAAGTGTGAAATGGAGTCAAAAAAGTAAGTTAAGTATTTAGTAGCGGTAGTAAGTTATTTACTTTGTTGTGCGAGCAACAGTTGTTTGTGTTCAATGTGTTGTGTGGTCATCTAGCTTCGGTCATAATTTGCGGACAGTGGATAGTTTTGGTGGCGGGAGTAGAAATCGTTTTATGGACAATACCTACCTAGATAGACTGAAAACCTATACAGAACCTAAAACGACCAAGCGAACTAGGTACCGCCTAACACGTAACTTTTTAGTGCAGGTATTATACTTATAAACCTTTCTCTTGAGTCGCTCTATCTTTTAAAAAAAAACGTTGCGTAGTTTCAAAGATTTAAGAGCCAGTTTACAGCGATGCTAGCGCCATTCGCGTAAAAAATTATATCTTCTAAAGTAAGACAAATAAGTATAAAATAATGTGGCACTGTATGACACTAGATAATGTAGCCTAGCATATAATAAGGATTATAGCTTTTAGGTGGCCACTTTTAGCAACACTTTCTAGATTTCTTTGGTCTTTAACTTAAAAGCTATACAACAGTCCCCTAAAAATACTAGGCTATATTATCTAGTGTCATACTGTGCCACATTTTTGATATTTACCTTAGTTTAGAAGATATTTTTTTTACGCGAATGGCGCTAGTATCGCTGTAAACTGGCTCATAAGCATACATAGGTACAGACGCGGAAAGCGACTTTATTTAATAATGTATTGATGTTATTATGGAAGAAATCGCTCTAAGCGATAAGGCCGCCCATTGCAATCAATGTATTAATTTAAGAACATTAATTGTTAGTCACCTAATGATAAGTTTATTGATTGCAATAGAGTGTCTATACTATACTATAAGTGTATAATATATACCCCTGCCATTTGGTTTTTATTTTATTTTCCAGTAAATAACCAAACTTAATTATGCTATCGACGAAAGATAACATAACCTAGAACTAAACTTGTCTTCTTGTCTTATTTTGTCTGCACCCCTTCCATTAGTAGACAAGATATGTCGGATTCATGTGTCATTCGTAGAGAAAAACCGTATCTCATGTTCGCACTTTTGGCAAGATCATAGAGAATTGATTAAACTGACAGTTCAACATCGCAAGAGTTGTATCCCGTGCTGCTCATGCTCGATCCGTAGACATAATGGTTCGCTCTCGATTAGTGACGTCATTTTCCCGCATTGAAATGTCAAAAGCGATTAAAAGTGACAGAAAGACACCGCAAATGGTCGGTCGTGCTGCGAGGGCTGGACTGTTTATAAAAAAAAAACTGTTTAAAACTTAACCCTAACAATTACACTTACAAATACCATCACTAGAAAACACTAAATCAACCCTCAAAAGCGGAGGTTATCGCGATTTTCCGAATAACAACCGTTAAGCCGGACCCGTTTTAATCATCCTATTGTACCCCACCCGTGCTGACCCGCCCTTAAGGTAACCCTTTCAGACCCTGAGGGGTCATCCCGAATGACCGCTGACCTCACCTTAAGAAAAGGGTTGCCTATACAAGCCATTATTTGTAACACCCCTGCGCGAATCTATTCCTTTATCCTTTATTTGTCTATCGGTGAAATTTTTGCAGCTTTACCTCGTGGGAACGAAGAATGTTCTAGTTTCTATTCTCTCTGTGCGAAATTGTAACGTCTAATGGACAATACTTTCGCCCTAAAGAATCGCCTCTACTATCTAGCTAGGACAATGGAGTGGTCTCTTTTTAATGATTTTTGCCATTGTGTTTTTAGTCTTTGATTTCGGCTCCTTTGTCGGTGGTCATCGGTGGCCGTTGGTAACGGATTTGCCGATGCTATTTAAAGGCGGTGGCGGAACCACTTTCGACCAGAACGGGTGACGCGGTCTTATATAGAGCACCCAATTATTTGTTGGCTAAATGAACCAAAATATCGTATCTAGCTAGCTAGCATACCTACTAATATTTTTTATAAAATAAACCAAACAATAGTAAACTGTGTTAGGTACATCAAACAATATTTGGTACTTCTTCTTACTGTGATTATAGCGTCTAGGACAACAAGAGATCTGTGTATTGAGTTCATCCTGCTCAAAAATATAATGAACTGCCTCCGTAACAAGGCGTAAAGAGGAACTGCTTTCGTTCATAGAATATTTGTTTTGCACTGACATTTTGCTCTAGCTAGCTAGATAAAAGGTTCCTTACTTTCCTCCTCCATTCCTTATTAGACGACCTTATAACCACTCTTGGCCTTTTTGTTCTGCTTTTATTTTGATTAGTAACAATTACTTTTTTAATGTTTTGAACCATTCGGAACAGGTAAAGTAAGTGCAGTACGCCTGTAAAATATGCATAAAAATCTGCAATTTCAATAATAAGTGGTGTAGTCATAATTTATTTAAGCTTAAAATAATAATAATTTCACTCTACAAATAAGAAGAACCAACTACACAAGGCAAAACAACGACACGACAAATAAAATAACAACTTGAAAAAAAGAACCTATCTTTAATTTCCTTTAGAGTAAAGGACCTTTCACATATTGCCGAGTCATCGACACCGCTAAGGCAATGTCCAGAGGGCGAGGTACCCCGGATGCGGCGGAAGTGGGGAAGACGCGGGGAAGAGCGGAGGCAGTTGGCTCGTGCGCGCGCGCAGGTGCCTTCCGTCCGATGCTGTCAGGGGTGCCACGCACTTGTTTTTGGTTGCACAAAAGGATGCTGATTTGCTTTTGGATTACGATTCGTGAAAAATTAGATAAAAAATGCGCATCTCACAAAACTTATTCTGAGCAAGAATAAGTTTTGTTGTTTGTTGTTTTTCGAAATACAGTTTCTTTATTCTATTTGAACATTAGTAAAACGTTAATGTAAGGAAGTTACAGTTATCTTAGATTTTTTTAAGGCATTTCTAATGATTGTGGATATTACCTTACATTACAATCACTATTTCCTAGATTATTTAATTTAGAATTGTTATAAAATATTTGAAATAATTGAAACCGGAATTTTCCTTCTTCGTCTCCCACCCGGCTGAGGTATAAAGCTAATATAAAAATATTGTTTTACTAGTGGGCGCCCCGCGGCTTCGCCAGCGTATTTTTCCTTGTTACATCAAATTCCCAATTTTCCCATGGGAATTTCGGTATAAAAAGTAGCCTATGTCCTTTCTCAGGCATTGTTCTTTCTTTCTTTTTTTTTGTGTCTAAAGCCTGAGAGCCTTTAGAGTCTAGACTATCCTTATACAAAATTTCATTCAAATCGGTTCAGTAGTTTTCTCAGGAAAGCGAGACAGACAGACAGACAGACAGACAGAGAGACGGACAAACAGACATACAGAGTTACTTTCGCTTTTATAATATTAGTATGGATTAAATTTAGAAACCGCAAATGGCGTGCCACCCCTGGCGTTTCTTTCTCCGGCACGGCATCTTCAGTCGGCACATGTGTTGATCCGTTACTGTTGTTTTTTTATAATTCCATATCAAGATTAAAGGATGTTCTACCACAGGGTTCTACTTTAAAGGATAAAGGTATTACGTATCTTTTGAACAGTCTTGATACTTTAAAAACGAATTAAAAGTAACCAGTTTTCTGAACTATTTTCTATCTGAGTATTGGTGATATACCGGTAACATAAATGAAATCCTATATATATATATATATATATATATATATATATATTATTTTGTTTTCTAATGTTCATCTTTGTAAGTCGCCTAATTCAGGTCACACAATTCTATTTTCAAATGTTTTATCTTATTCTTAGAACATCGATTTTATGACCTAGAAATTCAGATAGACTTGTCATCTCAGCCGAGCTGTTGCACAGAGACCTCCCCCAATGATCACCAGGCAAACATATTGGGAAGAGTACCATAGTTACTTTGCCAATGCTTGGCAGGTGGGTTGGCGATCGCAATATATAGGTGTTTAATTTTTTTAATGGCAGACGCCTCTGTCCCTTGCTTCTATACTGTAATCCATGACGATAAATATTATAAAAATATGCTAAAAAAAAAACAAATATACCTACTTAACTGATTATAAATTTTAAGGATTATGACTTAATTTATTTTAAACTAAAGTATCAAGACTTGTTGTTCGGCAAACAAACAGGTGCGGGTCACCCCCATCTTCATCTCCTTTGTGCCACCCCCTTAATGCCAGCCATGAGGCAATCTTAAAAATGCCTATAGTGCGGCAGAAATGTCAACTGGTTTTAGAATTAATGTCGACAATACGGTAACTAATTAGGACTCCCTAGATCCAGATCCAGCTAGGTGATCTGATGACAATTTAATTACACATTATAGGCTTACGGTAATTTACTGTTTAGTTTTTTTTTTCTGCATGTGTAAGTGCACTGGAAGACGCAGTAGGCACACCCTCAACAAGTTGGGCAGACTACCTGAAGGTTGCTAGAGTGCACTGGATGACGGTCGCTCAAAACCAGACATTTTTGCGATCTATGGAAGGCCTATGTCCAGAGATGAACGTCATTCGGCAAAAATTAATATCTAATAATTAATACCTATCTATACTATAACCCTGTGTTATTATTATTATAATTAACCCTGTTATTCATAAAAAAGTTAAAGAGCGCTTTAGTTATTTGACGTATGTCAATTTAGACTGGATGTCACGTATTTACATTACAACAAACCAGAGAAGTAGACCTCCAGTAAAGATACTTAAAATGTTCTTTAAGTTTATGAATAACACGGTAAGTATACCGGGTACTGGTTAAGTATTATATACTCTGTGACCGGGTGTTTCTGACAAGGGGGTAATAAATTAAAGGAGGGCTTCTGCTCACCATAACTAACAACTTTCCCAAAGCAACATGGGTCGAAATCTCAAAAAAAATAACAGCTTTTCCATACATTGGTTTGATCAGCTGACGGGGTCAACCTGAGTATTTATTAATACCTTAAATTATTACACAACTTACATTTTTAAACTTCTTGCATGACATGAAGTGTATGGATAAGGGTAAGAGGGAAGATCTTCTAAGCGCAACGGAAAATAACGTACAACCGGCATGTTGCTAAAGAATGCTGCCTTCACAATGTCGTCGATGGGGGATGGCGTGTAATTACCTGATTACTTCGAAGGGACTGCATGCTACTTATTCATTTGTCTGCAACTAAAGTAGAACGCGAGTCTATCTTTAAGATCATTTTGCGGTAAACGTTTTTGCTCTGATTTTGCTTTAGCAATGGTAAGGGAAACTTTCGCAAAACTTACAGGTTACAGGGATATAAAAAAAAAACAGTTAAAGAAACTGTTCTACATGTAATTAACTCTAGGTGTTGATAAGATCGTTAAATAAAAACCAATGTCTGAGTCTGACTGACCTAAAGCTGATCAGTTGATCCATTGAGGCTGGAATATGAGGGGAACAAACAGCCAATTGATTGACGACGATATTTAGTCCTGCAGCTTTGGCGCCATCTGTAGGTATATTTATTTATATAATATAATTATCACCTTTCTATCATACTTTTTACTGCCTCTTAATATCATAATTGCGAAAGTTAGTAAGAATGTTTAGATGTTTGGACTTTTGGGGTTTGCTCCACTTTCAAGTTGAAACTATATGATCGAGATTAAATAGATTTCACCGTTTTATAAATTAGACATAAGAATTAGCAAGACGCTACGCTACGCTGCTTCATCATCTCTTTAAGCCATATTATTTCGATGAGTTAATTGTGATACTGCAGCAAGCTTTACTCTTTGTCGGTAATCTATGCACTTGTGTTCAGCGTACGATAATGATTCACATGCGTACGCGTAGGTACTCACTTTAATTAATAATGAATTCGCGATTTAGTCCGGCCAGCTTTCCAAAGCACACCTTTGCGTACCTTAAAAGGCTCGTTCGTTACGTAACGGCGGGAAGGGAACCCGGGCCCGGCACTCGGCACCTGGTAGTCATCGACACCTGCCGAGCACGTGCTGTCTCTCACTTTTTTCTTGTTTTTTTAGGCTTCTTGAGATAAATGCTATTGTACGAGTAAGTATGTCCTTTATTTGCTGCGAGAATTGGGCAGAACAATTATGAAATTCACCCACGTTACTGACCTATAGACTAATTCTCTGATTGTAACTGACTATTATTTTCAGTCTACGTAACTGACTATAACATGACTGATTAACAGATAGACAGACAAGTTACAGGCCAAATCACGTGACAAAAGATTCCAAATTTAAAATGTAGGTTCGTAATGGACAGTAATGATGAAAATTACAAAAATGCAACATAAAATTAAAAAAAGAATCGTAAGTAATTGAAAATTCCTGTACCTGTTAAAAAAATAATTTAAAGTAGGTAAGTATATAAGCTCCAGGACTCAAATTCTGGACGTAGCTCGGAAGGCGGCAGAGCTCAAGTGGGACTGGGCCGGCCACGTAGCCCGCATGCATCCGGATCGTTGGGCCAAATGGACCACCGAGTGATTCCCAAGGGATGGCAAGAGGCTACGTGGTCGACCTAGAAAGCGGTGGAGCGATGAGCTGGGAGCCCACACCAAGACCTGGTGGGAATGTGCCCAGGATCGGGAAAAGTGGAGAAAGGGGAAAGAGGCCATTGCCCAGCAGTGGGACGCTACAGGCTACAAATAAATAAATAAATAAATAAGTATATAATAATTAATTGTTAGTGGGCAAAGTATCTGACTGCTCCGTGGCTCAGTTGGCAGTGATGTGGACTGAGTAAGCGTGTGCACCCGGGTTCGATTCCCGGGCGGGGCGAATATTGATATGATGAATATCGATGTTTGTTTCCGGTCTGGGTGTGATGTTCGTCTCTGTGTGTGTTTCGGGCTCCCTAGATACATGTTCTTCCTAGTTAGGGGCTCTGAGTGTGATGTGTTATTATTATTATTAGTATTATCAGTATTTAACAAGAAGACCCCGTTGCTTGGCAATATGAAGATATGTAGGGGAGGCCTTTTTCTACGGTGTTACTCTCGGCTGAGATAAAAAACGCATAGCTATCGTGGGTATCTCAATTTTTTTTCATCATCCCAACTAAAAGTGCATTGTAACAAACACTTTAGGTTTAAACTTCTAAGTTCCAACCCCAACCCCACCCACACGTGGCGAAGACGTTAGGGTCACCGGAGCGGGTCGCAGATGTCGCCGCATCTGCCTGCGCCTGGTTACTGACCCCTGTCTTAGGATTTATAGCCTTACCTTAACGCTTGCTGTAGATAAGTAAACCTATTTGCTTTTTATTATTCCTGTTAGAATATCTAAATGGCCTCCTTAGAGATCCTTTTTGCAGATATTATAATTTTAAAATATTTACAACTAGTCGAACCGGCGAACTTCGTATCGCTTAACCTATTAGGTACTATGTATGGCATGCATTTATACAAATAAAACTTTCTATTGAATTACTTCATGTATTAAAAAAAACCGCATCAAAATCCGATGCATAGTTTTAAAGATATAAGCATAGATAGGGACAGACGCTGGAAACGACTTTGATTTATACTATGTATTGAAGAAACTGAATGCCGTGTAGTGGTGGCAAAGAATACCACCAGCCCATCTTCATGGGTTTCGCCATGGGAACACCGAAGGTCGGGCAGCAGCGTCCTTAGTTGAAATACTTGTAGAGCCACAATGCGATCGCTAAACCGCCTGCCATTCGTGGCGATTACGGAAATCCCCTCTACAATTGTGGCAATCTCTGGGGGAGACCTTTGTCCAACCAATTTGTCTAACCATTTTTATGATAATGACGAAGCACCTGGGGTACTATTACGGCCACATTTGCAACATTGCTTTTCGTCCTCTAGAGTGTCAAAGTCAATTCAAAAAATACGTTAACAGGACGAAAAGCAATATGCAAAAGCAAGCGGCCATATTATGGGTCTGGTGAAGGTTGCGAGAGTACACTGGATGATGAGGGTCGCTCATTACTGATCATAGGTAAAGCAAGCATGCTATAACAGTTACTCAATACGTAGAACGGCGATGATGGCAGATTTCTACAGACTAAGTGCTCATTTGACGGTCTGTGCCGAGGGGGCTATCATCCGACACACACGGCTGACGGGATCCTAACTGCTATTAGGGATCTGCGAAAAATATACAATTGAAGATTTGTTGTGAACTTTTTTTTTTTTTAGTTTTAGATAGGTATATTCAGCAATAATTCCTCATTACTTTTTTTATAAAGCATTGATTGGTGCGGCGGCAGTAACTAATAGTAAGTGGGTACCTAAATAAACATCATAATTTAATAAAAACTGTGTCGCTCGTTGCATAACGACAGGTGGCTTTATCGTTTAAAAATATTCTTCACTAAAGCTGCGGAACCATTGAACATTTCTTCGCAACTCTTGATAAAAAACATAGCTTTATCAATGATTTGTCCACTGGTTGCGAAAATAGATGGCTTCGATTATGCCGCTAGGTTAAATAAGTACTGAAATACATTCATAAATTTACCGGCGCTATACCTGTTTTATAGATTTCTTGGAACTCGCCAATTTACTTTCTTGTTACGTTATGTGGCGAAGTTGGCAGATGCACTGTAACTCGAGATGAGTTCGATTTCCGACAGGGCAAACATTTGTATAATGTTTCCTTTATACCTACGTACCATGATGATGGAACGTATAATATTATTTATCATTATCATCTCAGCTCAAAGACGTGCACGCCTCGCGTCGAAAACTTTTTAGCCCCAACGATATCTATTCTTCAACTTGGGGCTATGGCTACTTTAGTTCTTTAATTCGATCATGCACGGAAACTCATTCCATTTCCATTGCACTTTGAGTGACTTTATGCTTTCTGATATAGCCCATAGTAGTGACCATTGTTTCTCGATTCCGATATTATGTGCACATATTTTTTACTTAGGTAATATCTGATTCATTCACAATCTAGGAGAACGCTTACCTTTATGATGTGAATGTATCTCGTAGTATACCTATCTCTTTAGCAATTTACTCCGGACTAGGATTCAACAAAGAATCTACCGCAAAAAAAAAGTCAACCCTCTAACAAAAATAAAAAACAGTAAAAAGCAAGTATCGACCGAGCAACCAGACCGTGTCCCCGTGTCCGGGCATCCGGCGTCCGGCGTGATCTCCGGCCCGGACGGGAAGTGACATGGGATATGGAAGCCTTATAACACCCCCACAGACGCGACGGCTAGTGTATAATCTCCTTTACAATGGCTGTGGTTGGGATCGTATGAAGCTGTTATTAGAAAATATACCTATTAAACTATTTAAAAGGTAGGTATTATTATTAATAATTCGACTAATCTATACCAATATTATAAAGAGGAAAGATTTGTTTGTTTGTTTGTTTGTTTGTTTGTTTGTTTGTTTGTTTGTAACGAATAGGCTCTGGATCTACTGAACCGATTCGAAAAATTCTTTCACTGTTGGAAAGCTACACTATCCCCGAGTGTCATAGGCTATATTAGATTTTCAAAAAAATTAGGGATCCTTACTTAAACTCCAATAACGTAACCCAAGGTGCATATTTTTTACCATTGTTTACTTTGTTTGATCGTTGGTAATTTTTTTATATAAAATTCGCCCATTCTGGGCAGGCAAAGGAACTCAGTCCATACAGCCAAGTCTTCAGTAGTTTATTTCTGTGTAATAAAGATTTTTTTTATCACCCATTCTGGGCAGGCAAAGGAACGTAGTTTATACAGCCAATTCTTCAGTAGTTTATTTCTGAGTAGTAGTCTTCAGTAGATATTTTTTTTTGTTTTTTTTTTATTTACCCAATCAGGGCAGACAAAGGAACATAGTCCATACAGCCAAGTCTTATCTTAACTAATCTTGAATTATCTCGAGTTAAATTGAGCTACATTAAGTTATCTTGACATATATTGACTTAACTTACCTATCAATCTTAACTCATCTAAATTTATCTTAGCTTATCTTCGCCTTTCTTAACAATCTTAACTTATCTTCGCTTTTCTTAACTTATCTTATCTTAACTCATCTAAATTTATCTTAGCTTATCTTCGCTTTTTTTAACCTATCTTAACTTATCTTCGCTTTTCTTAACTTATCTTATCTTAATTTATCTTAGCTTATCTTCGCTTTTCTTAACCTATCTTAACTTATCTTATCTTCGCTTTTCTTATCTTAACTTATCTAAACTCATATTAACTCATCTTAACTTATCTTATCTTCGCTTTTCTTATCTTAACTTATCTTAACTCATCTTAACTCATCTTAACTCATCTTAACTCATCTTAACTCATCTTAACTCATCTTAACTCATCTTAACTCATCTTAACTCATCTTAACTCATCTTAACTCATCTTAACTCATCTTAACTTATCTTATCTTCGCTTTTCTTAACTTATCTTATCTTCGCTTTTCTTATCTTAACTCATCTTAACTCATCTTAACTCATATCTCCTCTGAGGAGAGCAGAATGCTCGCGGCAGAGAACGCTCACCTCAAGGGAGAGGCGAAGGCAGCCCGGAGGAGGCGAGGAGCCTCCATGGAGAAATGGCCCTCCTCCGAAGGGAGATGGAGGAGCTCCGGACGATTGCTCGGTCTGGAGCCCCCTCTGCCCTCAACTTGGAGGAGGTCAAACGCGACATGATGGTCCAGTTTGGGACCATGTTGAACGCGCGACTGGAGGCCCTGGACGAGCGCCTCCTCCCGGCCCAGCGACCTCGGCCGTCCTTGGCGGCAGACAGAGCCCCCTCGGCTCCAGTGCCTCGAGCGGCCCCGGCCACTCGAGCTACCCCGGCGCCCAGAGCGGCTCCAGCCCCAAAGACCCGAGCGCCCGCCTACCGCCTGGCAACCAGAGGCGGGCACTTCTTCTGCCCCCCACGTCCCTCTTCCCACTGGTCCGGCCAATGATGACGGCTGGACCCTGGTGACGGGGGCCGGAAGGGGCAAAAAGAAGAAAAAGAAGAAGAAGAGGAACAGGGACAAGGAGCGGGCTGCTCCAGTCCCGGCTGCCCCTACTCCAGGGCCGAAGCAGACGGCCTTGGAAAAGTCCAAGGCAGCAGCCAAGAAGCTGCGCACTCCCCGCACTGCGGCGGTGGTGGTCAGCCTTGGCCCGGTGGCTGTGCAGGGAGGTCTCACCTATGCTCAGGTGATCTCCGCTGCAAAAGGGAGTCTCGACCTGGCAGGTCTGGGCATCGACAGCATCCGCTTCCGTGCGGCTGCAACCGGTGCCCGCCTGCTAGAGATCTCCGGGCCTCCAGAAGAAGCCAGGGCCAAGGCAGACGCCTTAGCCCAGAAACTAAGGGAGGTGTTGCCCAAAGACACGGTGAGGGTCTCCAGACCCATGAGGGGGGTGGGGCGCATCGTCAACGAGAGGGGCCTCGGCGCAGTGTGGGTACGCTGCCTAACAGATGTGGCGCGGACGATCGCACTGGCCGGAAAACTCAAGCTCGGATGGAGCATTGTCCGGTCTAGGCTCCTCCCGCGGCGTACGAGGCGCTGCTTCCAGTGTCTGGAGAAGGGGCACCTCCGGGCAGACTGCACCTCGCAGAACGACCGCAGTGGCCTCTGCTACACTGCTGCGGTCGACCAGGGCACATTGCCGGAAACTGCGAGGCTGAGGTGAGCTGCCCGCTCCGCCAGGCGAGCGGCCAGCTTGCCTCACACAGTCTGGGCAGCTGCGGCAAGACCAGCCAAGGGGCCAAAGGAAAGGGGAAGGGAAAAGGAAAGGGGAAGGGGCCCGGTGCTCCCCCTAGGCCTGCCACCGCCGATAGCCAATTCGCGGTGGCCATTGATGTCGTTTCGCCTCAGGACCAGTAATGGCCACCCGGATCCTGCAGGCAAACTTGAACCACTGCGCCATAGCCATGGACCTGTTCATGAAGAGTCCTGGCGCAGTGGCAAATTCACGTCGCAGTGGTGGCAGAGCCCTACTATTTCGGAGGATTTGTGCCCAACGGATGGATCTCGGACCGCTCAGGCCTCGCAGCCATAGCCGTCCGTCCCTCCGCGGACCACGTGCTCCGGCCGGAGAGTATAACGCGGGGAGAGGGTTTCGTGTCCAGCATGCTGGGGGAGATGCTGTTACTCAGCGCGTACTTCTCCCCTAGCCGCCCATTGCGGCACTCAGAGGCAGAGTTGGCAGCGACGGCAGCGGTTCGTTGAAGCCGGAGGCGTTGGAGATTCGGCTCCGCAGCCTGTTCTCCACCTGTATGGAACAAGGTGTGTTCCCTCTGCAGTGGAAAACGGGCAAGCTGGTCCTCATCAGAAAAGAGGGCCGGCTCGCCGACTCTGTCGCTCCGTCAGATTTCCGGCCTATCGTCCTTTTGGACGAGGCGGGCAAGCTGCTCGAGGGAGTCATAGCTGCCCGCATCAACCGACATCTTCAGTCGGTTGGGCCGAAATACAGGAGTGGGTCTTCGTCTTTATTAGGCAGCTCAGCGACGATATTTCGTCGATCTGATCGGGCTGTATTTTAGTGTCCAGCCAAAACAACATATGACTAAATTGTCTACCCCGTGCGAAGCCGGGACGGGCTGCTAGTATATAAATATACCTACCAATATTATAAAGAAGAAAGATTTGATTGTTTGTTTGTTTGCATTGAAAGCTTAAAGACTTTTACCTAATAAACTGATTGAAATAATTATTTCACAGTTGGGAAGCTACACTATACCCGGGTTCCAGAGGGTAAAATATTCTCAAAAATTTAGAACGCAAGGCAGTACGAAGTTCGCCGTGTCAGACTACTTTATAGCCTAAAAAGTCGAAAAACATTTTTAATTCTTCTGTCTGGTGGGACGGAAATCCTCTGCCAAAAAGATTATTTTAATTTGAACAGAATTGTTTTCGGAAATAGAAAGGTCATGTGATCCCACAATGGTTCGTCAATGCAAGCCCTCCTACAAATTTAAGAAGAGCCCTTAATACTACGTTTCTTCGTAATAAAGGAGTATCATTTAACTTTGGCCATCAACTTTGCGTACCCTCAAACCCACTGGTTCCGTTAGTAAATTGCCTTATTAAAAACTATTAATTTAATTCAAGGCATTTTTGTTACTAAAACGGAATCGAGAAACTTTTAATCGGATGTTCTTATAGATTAACTTTATTTGTAAGTATATCGTTGATTTTCAATGAGGCTAAAAATATTTTATTAGTATTCTTGTGAACCTCGAAGCACCTTCAAAGTATTTTCGAACTAGTCAATATATATAAAACTCTTCCGTTACTGACTGACTGACTGACTGACTGACTGACAGACAACGCAGAGCCGAAACTACTGGGCGTAGAAAGCTGAAAATTGGCACGTGGGTTCCTTAGGGAGTGTAGGTGAGCACTAAGAAGGGATTTCCCGAAATTCCCACGGGAATGGGAAAAAACGGGATTTTTGTATTTTTGAGAAATCTGCGCGGGAAAAACCGCGGGGCAGCCTCTAGCCTCTTATAAAATAAATAAAATCAAAATTAGCCTGTTAGCAGGTGCCTGAAACGCATACAAAGTCACAAATACTTGACAAGGAACACCATAGACCGGTAGTCATTATGTTTGGCCATTCGTCCCACCGCCGCGCCGCCGGGAATCGAGCTCGGACCTTCGAAGACGCCACAGTCGTATATCGCTGCAATGCCAACTGCTATTAGTTGTTAAAATCAATTTTATAGTGACCCCTGAGACATTTCTATACACTTATAGAGCCGAAATTTGATCAATCCGTGATCAGATAGATCACAACGCCAAATCGACACTTATTTACATCTTTTTTTATTACGTGTCACATTATTCGTAGCAAAGTTAGTCAATATTTCGTAGCAAAGACCAATTTTATTTATTTACAATTAAATTCAAAAGATTGTGTGGGTTTGCGATGCTTTTTATTCTACTAGCGAATAAACTTTATTTAAAAGTATTATTTCTACAGACATAAAAGGGTGGATACAATTATTGTATGCGAATTGAATCCAAGCTGGCTTTGTGTCTGAATTCTATTGAAAAAACACAATGCCCTAGGACTTTTCTTAGAACTTAGCAGTCTAAATGAAAAATACAATTCAATACTAGTAATTATTTTACTTTTTCTGTTTGCTTGCATACGCTATTTTAAAAGAAATTCCACGAAATTAGGTTGATTAACTTGAACAGTGTGACAAAGTATTTATTTTACATTCGTAATTAATTAGGCAATGGTTTTCTAATAACTATCGTTATTGCAATGCGAATGATGTGAATAATTTTGCCCCTTGTACAGTGGCGGTATAGGACTAGGAGGCCGTAACAGATTTGTCTATGGTCTCGTGCGTGCGGCCTAGACTGTATTTACCATTTTTTTATTTACTGAACCAACCCACCGTACTTTTTCTGTTGTCTATTTTATCTTAACAATGGGTTGCCTGGAAGAAATCGCTTTAAGCGATAAGGCCGCCCATTGCAATCAGTGTTTTAATTTAAGAATATTGTAATATTTTAAGTTCATTGATTGTAATAAAGAGTCTATCTATCTATCTATCTACCAAAGAACAAGAGCTATTTTGCAATACAGAAAAACTGGAAGTGTTACGCCGACCTAGACCGCCAATGTACATAGTCATAGCTCACGTTATCTACATATATTATGGTTATAGGTAC
Organism: Euspilapteryx auroguttella; assembly: GCA_951802225.1. Classification (NCBI taxonomy): domain Eukaryota; kingdom Metazoa; phylum Arthropoda; class Insecta; order Lepidoptera; family Gracillariidae; genus Euspilapteryx; species Euspilapteryx auroguttella. The sequence continues at coordinate 3,701,988 of OX637664.1, read as the reverse complement.
ATAGTTCGCGAACAAACCCCGAAGTATATTCATAATATTAAATGCGTCAATCTATAGGCACACAAACTACAGATTACTAAATAGCAAACTAAAACCACCTACACTTCCTCCTCCTCCTGATAGGAAGGTAGCTTGAAAAACCGCTGAATCTATCATACACATACATACAAGGTCCAAGGAATATGTTTGATAAAAAATGTGATAAAATTAAAGACCTTAAAACGCGTAGCAAAAACAAACTAAGTATTCCACAGAACAGACTAAAACGGACAAACAAATGCTTTATAGGAAACGAAGTAAGATATTATAACAAGATCCCAGAAGAGATTTTGATCCTGAATGATAATGAGTTTTAAACTCGTATCAAAAAAGGTTTGATTAAGAAAGCTTATTACAATGTTGATGATTATGAAAACGACAAAGACGCATGGAAGTAGTCTAGCTCTGCACGATATTTTCATTATTTCATGTATGTACTTTAAATCTTATTAATTTATGTTCTTTGTATTATAAATTAAATTGTAATGTCACATAAGAACAAAAAAAAGAGAGAGATAAATTGTAAAGTAGAGTTTGTTACCCCTTTCTTCTCTACGCTGTAAAATCATTGCGAAAGGGAGTAGAATCATTTGACAGAGGAGGGCTCGTTTGGGGGCGTCTTCAGGCGACCATTGTCGTAGGCAAGGCAAACATTTGTTTGCCTGAGCCAATTAGTGGGCACCCTGAACTACCTCGCCTCTATCAGTATAGGATACTTTACGAAATAAGGTATCAATATTAATTAGATTAGTCTAATTGACTTTCATTAAGCGATATCTTGTATCCTGTATTAAATAAATCATTTTTTACTTTACTTTACTTTAAATAAATAGTTACTGAGTAAGAGGACTGGTCTGTGACTTGGTTAAAAATGAGACACCGCCTGGCTCCACAATTTAATCAGCCTCTGGCACATGCCATACATAACTCCATACATATTAATACGGGAGGGTGAGGTAGGGTCGCATCCAGCTGCCTACCACCTGCACTGTGGGGATTTGGTGCGTTGACCCGCAGTTGTTACTTTTATCTGTTGATTAGTAGTTAGAGGGAAATAAAATTCTACACTAACCAATATGTTGAACGTCTACATCATACGCCCTGTGAAGAATTCAACCCCCTCAAAAGACGACTATTGAAAGACCCAAAGGCCAAGCAGCATCGTCCTACGTTAAAAAAATTGGCCCTAGACAATGTTGTTTATACTAAAGCCCATATTGTGATATTATCTAGACCAGACAGTCAGATGAGTAACGGATAATGACGTTGGACAATGATGCATGAATCATACCTATCATATACTCAGGCCCCGAACGCACAGGCGGTTTTTTTCGAGCGGATTTTATATAACATATTGAATCCTATGGAGGTGTGTGTCCGCACCAGCTGATAAAAAACCGTAAAAATCCGCTATTGCGGTTTCATTTTCGCGCGGACGAAAATTCGTTGTTCCTTCGGGGCCTATGAATAAGGGTTTAAAATGGAATACCAAACTTTTAAACCGCGCGAAAATAAAAAAAATACAGCGGATTTTTTCCGCGCGGATAAAAAATCCCCCTGTGCGTTCGGAGGCTTACTTTCGCGTCTCGTACGTAACAAAACAAAGGGTTTGCAGTTTGAAGAAATATGTAGGAATTAGATTATACAATAATTTATTATTGACCACCTTCGTAATTGGCAGTGACTTAACTTTGGAGGTCCGAGGTTCGACTACCGGCGGGGGCGAACTTTTATAATTATGTTGGATATCTATGTTTTCGTTTCCTGGGTCTAGGTGTATTTGTATGGCATGTGTTTAGAGCATCCTAGAGACTTTCTACTTTGTTTGGGGCTCTGAGTGTAATGCGTTATCCTAGTATTATTATTATTTGAAAAACTGATTTGATGTTTAAGTTCAACTGAAACTCTTATTAGACATTATAATGTAGAGATGTGCTTTAAAAATTGTAAGTTTTCAAAATCTTCTTGAATGGAAACTAATTTCTTGAACATGCTTTAGGTTATTTTGCGTTGTGGCTTGTAAATTTTTTTTTTTTCAAAAGTAATAGCTACCATAAAAATGTGTTTATATTATTACAAATATTAGAAAAACTCAAATCCTTCAAGTAAATCCAGTCGAGTATTAGGAAAATCTTATCTGTAAGTATAGTAAAACCATAAAACTATGACTATTTATGACAAACCGTCTCCCCCCTTTTCTCCAGACGATGAGTCATATCATATCATACAGTACCGCACGTCAGCTTGTTACAAAAATAATGTTTTTACTCACTCACGGCTCACACCGCAGACAATTGCTAATAAAATACTGCTAAGGCACAATACAGCCAAGTTACAGTCAATGACTCACGATCTTAACGAAATTATACACAATCTAAAAAATAACAAAAGAAAGTGCATAAATCTATGGCATGCTTAGGTGTTAGGTGATAAACCTCGTCATCGTCATCGAAATACGTCCACTGCTGGATATAAGCCTCTTTCACAAATTGCCATAAGCCCCAAACTTATGCGACCCTCATCCAGTACAATCTCGCAACCTTAATCAGCCTGCGTAGCATGACGGTCCATTTGTCGAATCTTTCTGTCTGTTCTAATCGCTTTTGACATTTCAATGCGGGAAAATGTATGGAGATGATCGACAAAAGTGACAGATAGATACGACGAATTCGACAAATTGTACGTCATGCTACCACCGCAGGTCGTCTGCCTACCCTGCGTCTTCCGGTGCGCGGTAATCGTGACACTTTTTGGCCCAGCAACCGTCATTTCTTCGAGCTGCCATCATAACTATAAAAAGAAATAATGTAAATGAAAATCGAAATTCAACTTTGTAGTGCCGTGGTAGGCACGGATGTATATTGTAACCGGGGGGGCACCGTACCGTGTTCTATTCCCGGTTGGGCGCAAATTGTTAAGATGAGTATCGATGTCCGTTCTTCGGTCTGCGTGTATATTTCTTCGTTTTTGTTTTTCAAACACCCTACCTAGTTAAGTGCTCACCTAGGGAGTAAAATATTTATTGACACGAGAAAAGGACACACTAGGTTCGGTCAAAAAGACACAAACGGTGTCATCATAAAGTAAAATCTGGAAATCTCCTTGTGGAGCCAGACTTTTAGGCGGCACCTGTCTCAACTAAACATCTGCCTTTCAATACCGTATATTGACCCAGAGACCTTAATTTGTCTTTGGAATATTGGCTGTCTCTCAAGTTTAAGATGGTCACCTTCGTATATAAGAACTTATATGATTTTTGTTTGTGCCAGCATCCCACCCCTAGCATAGGTCCTAATCTCCATTTTACTTTTAATTAAAGCTTGAGTTTTTTTTTATTAAAACTAGGAAAAATGATTCATGGTACTTAATCCGAAGGTACTTAAATCATTATTTTATGTAATTTTAAAAATAAAACTTTACTTAAATGTGAGTTAGCTAACCTTAGCATGGGCTGGTTAAGTATTATATTCTCTGTGGCATGGGGTATGCGACTAAGCTTGATGCGCGATAAAGCAACGACCTCTTTGCAAGGTGTAGAGAACTGGCTAGATAAAAAAGGGCCTACCTCATAAAAATGTGTTTGTATTAGAAAGTCCTTAGAAACCCTAGTAGTAAGAAACACAAGTAGGTTTTAGCTACCCATATTACCTTCCCTAGTAACAAATTTTTAAATCAGCATCCTTCATTCTTTTTACAAAAAAATAAAAAATAAAAGCAGATCATTAAAAAAGCGATCGAATCAAAAACGATCATCTGTTCTCATTCTGAAGAAGACAGGTTGGTTTGAATGTGCGAGTAAATGAGACAGATGCTGCGCGCATCTGCCGCGCATACTGGCTGGAATGATCTTGATTGTTTTCTTTTTTTAAGTTAATAAAATGTCAATACTAATTGGAATTTTCGGAATAAAAAATTCAAATATTGGTAGGTACATATTTGTAATACCATAAATGCGAAAATAACTCGGTCTGTCTGTGTTTTACGCTATCCTGTTGAAACTACTAAACCGATATGGCTAAAAATTTGTAGGTTTATAGACAAGTTTTACTATTTCACCCAAAAATTATACGGGAACGATTTATTGGAATTGTGGTGTTTGAAAAAAAAACTGCTTTAGCGAAGCCGCTGCGTTTTTTTTTTAAAAGAATTTTTAAATAATTTTGAAGAAGTTGATGTCTGTTAAAATCAGCAAGGATTGATATATCTAATTAATCACATAGGTACCCAAAGAGGTCTCTAGATACTAAAAAAAATAAACAAACATAACTAATCCAACAACATTAATCTAAGCTGATTCAAGTAAGTTTGAAAAACTAAATTCTTATTACAAAAAAAGCGAATAATAAGAAACAAGTATCAAATCCTATAAGACAGACTACACGATGGTCAGCTGCTTATCGGTTCGGCGCGTGCGCATCTCCAGGTCAGACTGCATGTGTGAGTGGGTCTTCACAAACAATGGAAGGCAGCAGTGTGTGTATAAATTCATCTTGATGACATTGACCGTGGATAAGAAAAATACAATCGTAATTTCTTACCTAATATTTTGATAATATTTAGCAGAAAGACGTCCACTGCTGCTGGACATAGGCCTCTTCCTCGGATCGCCACACTTGAGCGACCTTCATCCATTCAGTGTTCTTCCAGTAACCAGGTACATAAGGTGACCAGGTATTATATTTTACAATACTGATAATAAAGTATTTTAGGTTTTATTGTTTTTTTTTTAAGGACAGTCGGGGGCATAGGAAGAAAACCACCCCATCTATTCCTTCGCATGGAGAAGGGACTGCAGCTGCGTTTAGCTTTGATAAAATTCGAAAAGCCATACTAAAGGCTAAGCCATACTAAGGCTAAGCCATACTAAGCTTACCTATAAGATTCTAATGAAAGATAATGTTTTTGGCTAGCCCCATCTATAGTACTAGAAATCGTTGATATATCAAGCTATCGCGTTTTAGGCGCAAATCATCTCATCCGATACGTCACCTCTGATCCAACCAAGCATAGTCCTCTCCCAAAAATGGTGGTCAAGTCAAGCCCCATTGACTTTTAAAAAAGTTCCTGGCACGTGCTGGCTAATAACAATGATTACTTTTTATAATTCTTAAAAAAAAAGTTAAGTTTCACTTTATGCACCGGCAGCTTCGAAGGATCAATTATTTTTGTTTTTTTCTTAAGAGGAAGTCGGGAAGGATGCACTCTTGACTTGGTTTTCCTGTGCCCGGAGGCTTTTATTACTAGATAATATTATAATTTAGTAACGCTCTGCTCCTCTCATTATCTTTATCATTGTGGGTTGCCTGTAAGATTTTGCTTTTACGAAAAGGCAGCCCATTGCTCCTATTTGCTTTTTTTTGTGTTTGTAACTGGAAATAGGCCTCCCCGACATGATCACCACAAGGATGATGATGTTTTTTTACCTACTATCAGTCATGTTTGTGGTTGTTAAAATTTTATATTTAAAAAACTAAAGATCTTTCATAACACTCATAGAAGAAGTCTACGCTATTCACTATCATTTTTAGAGTCTACTCCGTTAAAAAGATCCAAAGGTAAAAGTTCATTGATTCGGCTACCTGTGCTGATGATGCGGAGAAAAAAAAACAAAGAACAAAGATGGCCGACACAAAAAAAACAGAGTAAAACAACCGATCTACAAAAACCATCGCGCGACAGATGCTGACTAAATACAAGGTAGCGGTGCATAGAAAAGTGCCGAATTACTGGAAGATGTTATATCTACGATAAATAATACCTGTAAAAAAAAATGGTTTTACCTTACTAACATAGGTATTCAAGGAAGGAAATCTGATGATTAAAAGTGTCTAGTCTAGGCTAGACTATCTATGGTGCCCAAAACACATCAAGGACCCTCCATAAAATAAACACACCAAATCAAGACCCGGAAACAAACATAGGACGGGCACAGTGGCGGTCTAGGAGGCCGTAACAGATTTGTCTATGGTTTCGTCAGCCCTGGACATGCCAAAGAACAAGAACTATTTTGCAATACAGAAAAACTGGAAGTGTTACGTTACGGCGACCTAGACCGCCACTGTACTTAATTAATTCTTGATATTCTCCCTCGCTTGGAATCGAACCTGCGTAGTCTTATGTTTATATGCAAATTATGCGTCACAGTAACAACACTTACATTTTTCATTTAGGTAAGTACTTAACTAAAATGTGAAGAAGAAAAAAACCCTGAGAAGATAAAAACAAAAAAAAAAAAAGTTACTTAATTATGTTATCGCCTGTACCGGAAGGCCGCTGGCGCACGGCACGAGCCTTTCCCGCGTAAAAAGTCACTATTGTACTTTACTTTGCATCGATCTGTAGCTGATGAACCGTCGTCTTCCACCGCTCGGTGGACTATCTTTTATTTTATAAGAATACTAGCTGTCCCAGCGAACTTCGTATCGCGCCTTACGATTTTTTATGGAAAAATATAATTGTTATTTTTACTAACATCCCCTAAATTTTTTCATATTTTGTTATCCCTGGACTAGGTACCTACTATGAAAATTTCAAAACCAAGTTCTCGAGTTTTAGAGAGACGAACCGAGATTCATTTTTTTACTTATTTTAAGTAGATGATTTAGGTATACATATCTAATGTAAATGATCATGATTGATTACCTACTTCTTGTAGCTGTAATACCTATGTAAGTAGGTATAAACTGTATAAAGTCGATCATCCACCGCAAACAACACAAAGGTTAGTTTATTATTATTATTTATTTGTAGCCTGTAGTGTCCCACTGCTGGGCAAAAGGCCTCCTTCCCCTTTCTACACTTTTCCCGATCCTGGGCACATTCCCACCAGGTCTTGGTGTGGGTTCCCAGCTCATCGCTCGCTTGGTCGACCACGTAGCCTCTTGCCATCCCTTGGTCCGTTTGGCCCAACGATTCGGATGCATGCGGGCTACATGGCCGGCCCAGTCCCACATGAGCTCCGCCGCCTTCCGAGCTTCGTCTAGAATTTGAGTCCTGGAGCGCAGTTCGGTGTTTCGGACTCTGTCCACTAATCGAACGCCTAGTATGCTGCGCTCCATGTTTCTCTGGCTAACCTCGAGTCTGGCCTTTTGGATGTCCGTCAAAGACCAAGTCTGAGCTCCGTAAGTAAGGATGGGGAGAATGCACATGTCCATGAGTTTGCGTTTGAGGCTCAGAGGAAGGAAGAGGAAGAAAGTTAGTTTAAGATAATTCTCTGTGGTTTAAGCTTAGCTCGCATCTAGCCAGTTTTTTTATTCATCCACCGCAAGCTATGCCAGCTAGCTAAGCTAAGTAATATAAAAACTGGCTCAACTTTGCGAGCTAAGCTAGTTTAGTTGGCGGTGTACGATTGACTTAATAAAGACTCTGGTTAGTTGTTTTTGCTCGCCCAAAATATAAGTGGCTATGTAGAGGTACCCTGAACAATTGCTTGTGTTTAATAATTAAAACACAATTTAGCAAGTGAAAGTGTAATTAGGCGTCATCTGCCGGTCGAAGGCGACAACTTTCGCTGCTTTAATTTGAGCTTCGAGGACAAGTTGTAAGGTGTGCATGCGCATAATGGTGTGATGCAATCGCGGTAATTGCACATAAAAGCCAAAATTTAGCATTTTTTCCATCTGGTTTCCTGAAAAAGCCCGATTGTCCCAAGGTCCTATTAAAATAAAAATAAGTAATGCATGAACATTAATGTCGTCGTTCCGTGCATGTTTGATGATGTTTGGTTACGATTATTGTATTACTGTGTTTACGTAGTATGTAACTCTATCACTAATCTGTGTCTATAGTTTTTGTGATAGAAGATTTGTGGAACCAATATCAATATCAATACATATAGTAGTATAGTAGTATCAATACATAGTATAAAATAAAGTCGCTTCCCGCGTCTGTCCCTATGTATGCTTATATCTTTAAAACTATGCAACGGATTTGGATAAGGCTTTTTTTACTAGATAGAGTGATTCAAGAGGAAGGTTTATAAGTATAATACATGCACAAAATAGTAATAGGTTAGGCGGTACGAAGTTTGCCGGGTCGACTAGTCAATACATAGTATAAAATAAAGTCGCTTCCCGCGTCTGTCCCTATGTATGCTTAAATCTTTAAAACTACGTAACGGATTTTGATGCGGTTTTTTTTAATAGATAGAGTGATTCAAGAGGAAGGTTTATAGGTATAAAACATGCACAAAATAGTTATAGGTTAGGCGGTACGAAGTTCGCCGGGTCGACTAGTAATTGTATAAAACAAAGTCGCTTCCCGCGTCTGTCCCTATGTATGCTTAAATCATTAAAAAATTCCAACGGATTTGGATGCAGTTTTTTTTTTTTAAATAAAGTGATTCATTAGGAAGGTTTATATTTAAAATACATGTACAAAATAGTAAAAGGTAAGGTGGTACAACGTTCGCCGGGTCAACTAGTTAGAGATAATAGAGATAACCAATAGTAATCATACTAAGTAATATAATAACATGTCTGTGCATTGCATATATATAATTCAATAGATATCTAGCGTTACCCTGCTTTAAAAACATTTTTTGGATGTTTATTTTAATAGGTTGCTTACAAGATTCTGATGCCTAAATATTATAGGTATTATCATTTTTGTCTAGCTAGATAATTTTTTTATTACCAGTTATATTACCTAAGCAAACACATAGGTAAAGGTAAAACTGAATTACCTATGTAGGAACTCCCCACAACGTTATCAAACAAAAGAGAGATTTTGTCCCCTTCACGAATATCTGCCGCCCTATCTCGGTGCGATTCGAGATGTAACGCCCCATTGGATGCTGCGCCCGGACACGCCCTCCGACGAGATCAGCCAATCAGCGCTCAGATTCTGCGCTTCAATGTTTGTTTATGTTCTTATTTTGAATCTCGGGCATGACGTCACGTGATGACAAATGACACCCAATTATTAGCACCCACCCACCACTCAACATGCAGTATGCCGTCCGCGATGTTACCCCATACTAGCGCCAATATCTAAAAATCTCAATTTAGGTCTTGATCAAAGTCTAAGTACCTACTTAGTTAGATTTATGTTACTACTTACTTGCCAAGATACCAACATAATTACCAAGAATTGCCTTTACTTTATAATAAAAGTGGGTAAAACAAAACATAAATGCATTTTTTATAGATTTTCAAAGTTAAGTACCACCAATAATTTTAAAGAGAACCCGCCTTCAAAAAATTTACACATACATAAACTGAGAACTTTTTTTTTCTTAAGTCGGTTAAAATAGGTACTAAAACCTTCTCCTAAATGTGTTTTTTTGTAAGCTTTTGAGTTATTCTCCAAAATGACACTTTATTTATTTATTCCTCTACGTCTATTACCTACTTCAGAAGTTATCAACTCCTCTGTTGCTCAGTTGGCAGTGATGTGGACGCGGTAAGCGATGAGTAAGCGCGTGAACCTGGGTTCGATTCCCGGGCGGGCCGAATATTGATATGATGAATATCGATGTTTGCTTCCGGTCTGGGTGTAATGTTCGTCTCTGTGTGTGTTTACAGGTTCTTCCTAGTTAGGGGCTCTAAGTGTGATGTGTTATTTTATTATTAATACCGACTTATCTAAAAAAAGGCCATCTTTAGGTAAGTACTTAGGTGGGTAGGTATGTTATTTGAGCCTTTTGCACTGATGTATGAATATGGAAGCGTAAGTAGGTACTATAAGTATGTAAATCGAAATTTAGAATGGCTGCGTTCAGGCCACAAGCTGCGGGAGTCGCCCGAGCTCACCACGATCGGCTAAGGGTGTTATTTGTGGCCGCGTCTAGTAGCCGCCAGTACCTAGTGTCTCAGTTTGCCCCTGCTCTAAGGTAGGTAGTGTTATCTTCCCGTCTGAAGGCTGGGCAAACATGGCACGATCGCTATTTGGCTAATTAAGTACTCTACTCAGTGGTTTCTTAAAGAATACTTTGGTTTGTACCACCTACCTACACTCTAGGTTGCTTACTACTAGCAGTGCCAATAAATTTGGGATACCCAGTGGTCATGGTCAGACAAATTTGCTTGAATTTGTAAATGGTAATTTTTGGTAGAAAAATAATCAGCAGTGTTTTATGACTAGTAGCGCCATCTAGTATAGACAACATAACATACACAAAACATTCTGAATTAAAATTAAGTTTCATCTAAACTCCCAACAGATGTCGCCATAAGTATGGTTCTGCTACTCGCCGCTAGATGTTGCTAAACATAATGAAACGTAATTTTTTCTCATTTTATCTCGCTCTCGTGATCGTCTTTCTCTTTCTCACTGGCGTTATTTTTAAAAATTTAATTTGGTCGTGTTGCATCAGCAAAACAAAGAAAACAAAACTGACTGACTGACTAAACTAAAGTTAGTTTCAAAAGTTGGGTTTGTAACTTTTTTTGGATTTCCTTCCTCACTTCTTCATAACTAAGTGTGTTCTGTAAAGAATGGTAAAATAATGGGTGTCTACTTCTGGACACTGGGCGAAGTTGCCCTCGCAAGAATGTGTAAAAAGGTGTATGGGAAAGTTCGCATTTCCAAGGATGAAGAAGGAAGATTTCATGATGAGAAAGGTCAGTCAGATTTTAATCCAGTAATTTTTAAAACCTGGAATTGAAAGCTCTGAATTACCTTTAAATAGGAACCTAGGTAAGTACTTACTTATGCCGTCTAATGCAATTCCCGCGGTTACTTGCGTTGCCGGGAATATTTTCCAATTTCAAATGATTACCACCTGGGTTTAACTAAGTAAGTAGGTACCTACCTACCTAATTACTAAGTATCTTCTAGAGTAATGTCCGATTTAGATCACGTCACTTGCTTCTAACTAACTAAATGTAAAAACTAAGGTATGTTATGTAGGTAGGTGCAGTAAACCTACTAAGGAATCAGAATCAGAAAGTTTCACAAACTTTTTGGGTGTGACAGATAAGTGATTTTGCCCCCCTTTATTTGAGTTAAGAATATTAAAAATATTTTCTATTACAGTTCTAGGCATATCAGCAAATGCAGATGGTTCTCTGAATGTGACAACTGAACTCTGCTACTTTGTGGAGGTCTGCCAGACGAAGGAGACCATGTGGCTGCCGTACACCAGTCTGCATCTTGCTGATAGGTCCAGACCATTCTACGGAGAGAGCAAAACGCCTCAGCCTGCCAAACCTGCTGGGGTACCTAAAAAGGTGCTCTCGCCTACCTACTTATATGAAAAAACAAAGATTCTACACTAATAAGCATGAGCCTGTATTTGGGCAATAGAATAGATTGGAGTTTAAAAAAAACATGACTAGATACATTTTTTCTATTTATCAAGTAATATTTTTATCCTCATCTAAGCCAAAAGTCCACTGTTTTGGACAAGGCAAGACAAATATTAATTATAGTACACAAAAACTTGAAGCGCCATCTATTGGTGATTTGAAAAATCTTCTCAATTACTGTACTGTGAAAAGGTTTAGCTAGATAAATACTTGCTAACTTTGCTAGGTAATTCAATTTACTGATACTTCTACTGATTTTCTCTAAATTCATTTCAGAGAAAAGCAAAAGAAGAACATACTCTGCCGCTACAAGCTGCAAAACTAGCAAACCTGAAGACTCCGGACCTTAACACTACCTTTGACTTGAGACAGCTTCCTATGAGAATTGGGAAGTATGAGAATGCATTCAAAGAATTCATTAGGAGAGGCAAGGAAATGGTTTTTGACGAGTTCTACTATTCAATGCAAAAGGTAATAAATATTTATTAGGCTATGTTGCACAAAGAATAGCTTAACTTAAGTGGCAGGGCACCATAATTCGAAAAACAACCTGTTTAGGTTGCGAGAGTACATTGGATAAGAGTCGAACGAGAGTGGTCGGTTTGGCGATCTATGGGGGGAGAGACCTAGTCCAGCAGTGGATTTGTCATAAAACAATGATTTTTTACAACAATTTATTCAAATATTATATTTTATCTTTAAGAGTGCTTCGTCCGCGTACCTTCGTACTAGCGCCAATCTTGAAAAAATAAAAATCTTCTTCAAAGGCTGAAATCATAAGAGTGAGTAGTGAGTGATGCACTAGATTTGAATCTTTGAATATTTTAAAACAATTTTGAATCCCTTAGGACAATTTTTATTAGCTTTCAGGATAGATCTTAGAAAATATCCTTTTTTGCTAAAATTGACCACTGAAAGCTCTCATAATACCAATTTAATTAACTTTATATTAAAGGACCCAACAAGAAGCGACGACTGGGACTACATAAACAACGTGAACGCGAGCACAGAAGACAAGTTTGAAACGGTCATCAAAAACATAATGACGGAGAAGGAAGTGAAGCATTATTTGAAGAGTTGCTGGCGCTTCCACACAGTCTCCAAGCTGGACGGAGCTGGTGTGAACAAGAATAATAGCGTGGACAGCTGCTCTGATAGTTCTGTAAGTGTTATTTTTATTTTACTTATTGATGAGGGTTGTTATTGTTATCAAAAAGAAAATCCACTTAAATACAACAATTTTCACGTAATTACACCAAGCCTAACCAAACTAAATAATTTTAAGTAAAACTACCCTCATTTACAATTTTTTGTAATGGGGTTAAGAAAAAGGCTAAAGAAGCTGCCAGAGATCTGGTATCGCAGGTAACAGCGCAAGAGGTCCTTGCGGGCGCATGGGAGCCGCTGGGGGTCCGTAAGGGCTCCGAGGCGACTCCGCGGGTCCCATCGGGCTTCAATGCGTCTGTGGGGGTCTGTGCGGGCTCAGGAGCACCAACTGGGGTCCAAAAGGGCTCCGACGCGTCTCATTGGGTCTGTACGGCTCCGAAGAACCTACCAGCGTAGCAATATTTGGAATTTGTCAAAACATTTAAGTATCTTGGACTTGTAATCGATCAGCATTTTAACTGGAAACCTCACATTGTTTCAGTATCCAACAAGCTGCGGTCAGTGCTTGGTAAATTTTATCATCTTAATAGAATACTAAGCAGGAAAACCATGTTTATTGTTTACCACGCACTCGCCGACTCGCTGCTCAGTTATGGACTTAGTTGCTATGGATTAACCTTTAAAACGTATTTGGATGAAATTAAGCAATTACAAATTAGAATGTTAAAATATTTAGTAAGTAAAAAAACAAAAAATAAATGTAAGAATAATTACGACCGTTTGTTTGCAATATGTGGGGTGTTGCCCGTTCACTGTAAGGTAAAGTTTATGTTGGCCTTAGAAACCTATTATACAAATACCTACAAAGTGTCTGTTCGTGATGGGTACCCAACAAGATCGGTTAAAACAGGAAAACTTGTACAGCCAATTGCTAAAAACTATTATGGTGAAAGGCTCAAAGAATATCTAATCCCAAAGATGTATAACCGAATACCATTTTTACTGGGCAATAAGAAACTACCTATCAGTATTCTGAAAACTCTTATGAAGAAAACTTTACTCGAAGGTTGATTTATACAAGTTTGTTATAATGTTAGTCTGTTAGTTCTATTCTAGTATTGTATAAAAAAAAAAAAAAACAGTTTATTAGTAGTAGCTTAATGTAGTGGGTAATAAAAAGACTAAAATAAGAGTGCATCCGCCAACAAACTGCAATAGCAGTTTGGCGATATTGTTTAAATTAATAATGTTCCTACCTACTTCGAATAAACGTATTTAAAAAAAAAAAAAAAAAAAAAATAAAGGCTTCAGCCAATCAAAAATTCACATCGGTTTGCACTGATAGTGAAAAACAAAGACAAAACCAACATAATAACAAAAATGGCGGTAATAACAGTGATTCAAGCAAATATTCAGCATAGTTATACTGGTGCAGCTTGCTTGCGGAGGAAGCTTGAGGAGCAGCCCAGGACTATAGCGGTAATACAAGAGCCGACAATACACCGGAACCGGGTATGTAGTTTTAATAACTTGTTCGGCAATATGTACACCTGTAACACCAATGATAAGGTAAGAACAGCTATATTTATACCTAAATATTATACAGCAAGTCTAATCACACACCTTAGCACACCCGACCTCACGGTCGTCAAACTGATGACGGGAGAAGAAGGTCAGTACCAGGAAATTTTCATAGCCTCGGCTTACTTTCCTGGAGAAGGGGCAGTGCCTCTCCCCGAGTTGGAGGTTCTAGTTAAGGAATGTAGTGATAACAAGATCCCGCTCATAGTAGGCTGCGACGCAAACGCACACGGCACGCTATGGGGTTGCAGGGAAACAAATAAACGTGGTAAGGACCTTATTGAGTTTTTACTATCTTACGACTTAAGTGTACTGAATAGAGGATCGGAGCCTACTTTTGTAACAACCCGAGCCCAAACTATACCAGATATCACAATTACAAACACTTTGGCCAGGGAAAAGGTGACGGGCTGGAGGGTATCCCCAGAGCTGTCCTGCTCGGACCACAGGTGGGTAACCTTTAACTTAGGAGCCGTAGTACCGAAACCAAGAAAATTTAGAAATCCTAGGAAAACAAACAAGAATGAATATATTCAAAGCCTAACTACGGGGCTCGATGCATTAGGAACTCCTAGGAACCTGAACTCAGTAGAATCGATTGAAAATGCAGTAGAAAATCTAAATAAATGTATTATAGATAGTTATGAAAAATCTTGCCCTCTCATTTCACCAAAACCAACACCAAATAACTGGTGGTGCAAATCATTGGAAAAAATGAGAGCAAACCTGCGAAAGCTTTTCAACCACGCAAAGAACACCAGAAGACCGGAAGATTGGAAAGCTTTTCAAACGGCAAGAAATTGTTATAAAAAGAAAACAAGATCTAATTATAAAGAGGCATGGAGAAACTTCTGTGGGTCCATACAAAACGAAGCAGAAGCCTCCAGGGTCCGAAAAATAGTATCAAATGATACATACATACATACATAATCTCACGCCTTTTATTCCCCGAAGGGTTAGGCAGAGGTACCAGCTCAAGAGCCGGACCCACGGTCAAATGATACACATATCCAATTAGGGTCCTTAAAACAACCAGATGGATCTTACACAAAAAGTGACACAGAGACAAGCAGTCTGCTACTGCAGACACACTTCCCGGGCAGCACCGTGCTCGCCCGGGATGACTGCAGTCGCGATGAATTCTTGCATGCCCAGACCCTTCCTAACGAAAACTGGGAAACAGCCACTAATATGATCACAGAAGAAAAGGTAGAATGGGCTCTAAACTCATTTCTCCCATTTAAATCCCCCGGCCCTGACGGCGTGATACCAGCCCTCCTTCAGTGGGCGGTAGCTGCAATAGCGCCTCGCCTTGTATGTATATTCAGAGCGTGTCTGGCGGTAGGGTATGTACCTAAAAGTTGGAGGGAAATTAAAGTGGTTTTTCTGCCCAAACCAGGGAAGGAGGACTACACTCAGCCAAAAGCTTACAGAGCAATAAGTTTATCATCATTCTTACTTAAAACACTAGAAAGAATATGCGATATAGACATAAGGGATGGGCCGCTAAAAACTAACCCAATACACCCTAATCAACATGCGTACCAACCGGGTAAATCTACTGAATCAGCTCTTCACGCGGTGGTAAACAAAATAGAAAATTCAATATTAAATCAACAATCATGTTTAGTGGTATTCATAGATATAGAAGGCGCTTTTGATAAAACTATGTTTTCCAGCATAAGCAACAATCTCAAAAATCTAGGCGTAGATCCCATGATAAGTTCGTGGATCGACAATATGCTAAAGACAAGGACAGTGTCGTTAACCTTAACTGACACCACAAAATGCAAAGTCGTGAAAGGCTGTCCGCAAGGAGGGGTTCTATCCCCTCTTCTGTGGATAATAGTAGTAAATGATCTCTTGTGCAAATTAAACAATAACGGCTTCTACTCTATAGCATACGCGGATGACGTAGCCATAATGATAAGTGGCTTGTTTATAAATATATTATTTCAGAGAATGCAAATAGCTCTTCGTATAATAGAAAACTGGTGCACAGAAAATACTTTGTCTGTAAATCCAAGCAAAACTGAAATGGTGCTATTCACAAAAAAGACAAAGCTGGGTACTATACACCCACCCAAACTCTTTAATGAAACACTAAAACTAAAAGATGAGGTCAAATACTTGGGCGTTTGGCTCGACCAAAAACTGAGCTGGAACAAGCACATAGACATGACTCTTAACAAAGCAACGATTTCACTTTTTCAATGTAAAAAACTCGTTGGACAGAAATGGGGCCTAAAACCGTATCTTTTTAAGTGGCTATACACAGCAGTAGTGCGCCCTATACTTACCTACGGCGCAGTCGTCTGGTGGCCGCGCACAGAGCTGATCACCACAAAAGACAAACTGCGACAATTTCAAAGACTAGCATGCGTGTCCATTGCGGGCTGCATGAAGTCAACACCCACTGCAGCGCTGGAGGTGCTGCTCGGTCTGGCCCCGCTGGACATGGTCATAAAACAAGAGGCCAAGTCAGCTGCCATAAGGCTGGACTCATTGGGCCTCTGGGCGAGACAGACAGCACTTACAGGTCACGGCCGTATTTTAAGCATAGCCAACAAATCAGTTCCCTGTTCTTTAATGGGCAGTGATCGCATTATGAAAACAATTATATGTAGAAAAAATTATGCTATTATTTTAGATGACAATCAAAATGATAGTAACAACCAATATAACATAAACATTTACACAGATGGAGCAAAGAATAAAAAAGGCAGCGGTGGTGGAGTATTCTCTCCGGACCTTAACTTTCAATACTCTATAAGCATGGGCAAAGATGCGACCGTTTTTCAAGCGGAAATGCTGAGCTTGCTTCATGCAGTGCAAAATCTAAGGGACACGGTAAACAGAACTGTCCGCATTGTCACAGACAGTGCATCAGTGCTATGCGCCTTGCGTAAGCCAATGACCAAGTCCAAGCTACTGCTGGACTGTCATCAAGAGCTACAAAGGCTGTGTACCCAACAAGGAAACCATATATCATTACAATGGACAAAAAGTCATAACGACAACCCAGGCAATGTCGAGGCGGATAAGTTGGCAAAAATAGGAGCAAACATGGTGCCAATTGGCCCCGAACCTTTTGTTAATATATCCCCAGAAACAATAACACAAAAACTTCTTCAGGCAACAGCAATCGACCATTCTGAGGAATGGGCGAATCGCGATGACTGTAGACAAACTAAAGCGTTTGTACCTACAAACAATCTCAAGCTCACACGATACTTATTAAAACTGTCCCGCAAACGTCTTACCACTCTTGTAGGGCTAATTACTGGACACTGTTCAATAAATAAGCATTTATACAATATAGGTGCGACAGACAGCCCTCTGTGCAGGGCTTGTATGGAAGTGGATGAGACGGTGGAGCATATGTTGTTAGCCTGTCCAGCCACTATCGAAACCAGGTTGTCCATTCTCGGCCCAGCTGACCATCTAGCTGAGCTGTTGGAGCATCCTGGCCTCATCCTGCAGTTTGCTGATGAGCTCGGATGGCTCCTATAAATGTGGGGAAATGCACAATGGCTCCAAGTTCGCGAGCTAAGTGCAGGCACTTCTCTACCCCCACAACTGAAGAAGAAGAAGAAGGGTAGTTAAAAAAGTTACCAATATCAGCTTTGATGAACAGTTTTGCAATTATAGGTGGAGTGGGTAATGGGGCTATCCAAACTTCCATACTTAATAATATAAATGCAAAATAAAATACTAATAACGCAACACACTCAGAGCCCCCAAACTAGGAAGAACCTGTATCTAGGGTGCCCGAAACATATACAGAGACGAACATACACCCAGACCAGAAACAAACATCGATATTCATCATAACAAGGTTCGCCCCGCCGGGAATCGAACCCAGGTGCACCCGCATCTCAGTCCACATCATTGCCAACTGAGCTATTGAGCAGTCATCTCTTTTATCTGTTTCGCTTTCACATCTTATCTATACCAATATTATAAAGAGGAAATATTTGTTTGTTTGTAATGAATAGGCTCCGGAAATACTGAACCGATTTGAAAAATTCTTTCACTGGTAGGAACACAAAGAGAGCATCTTCCTTGTTCTGTGGGTAGGAAGCTACACTATCCCCGAGTGACATAGGCTATATTAAAAAATTAGAGGTCCTTACTTAAACTCAAATAATGTAACCCAAGGTGCAATATTTTTTCCGTTGTTTACTTAATTTGACAGGTGGTTTGTTGTTGTTGTTTGTATTATTATTCGCCTATTCTGGGCAGTCAAAAGAACATAGTCTATAGAGCCAAGTCTTTAGTAGTATCTTATATTCTATGGCGTAACGAAGTAAGCCGGGACAGCTCGTCCAATATAAAGCAAGTTTTATTTGAATCCGCAGTCATCATCGTCCCCGACCAAGCCAGTCCCGGTGCGCGCGGGCTGGTGCCTGGCGTGCGGCGGGCGCGCGCGCCTGCTGCAGTGCGCGCAGTGCCCGGCCTCGTACCACGAGCCCTGCGCCCAGCAGTGGAGGATCACTGTTATGCGTATGTTATTCTTATTCTTCTTTTTAAAAAGGTATATACGTACAGTCAGTTTTAAAAGTCAGCAATCAGTGTAAGGTCTGATTGCACGCAAGTAAACCACTTGACTTAAATTGTTGTAACAGATTTAAGGCAAGTAAACTTAAACTCTTGAAGTCAAAGGCTGACATTCAGAGTCAGTGCTTGGAGGCTACTCTACGACTGTGAATGTCAACCAAAGTGTTTTACAGAAATCTTATTTTTAAGGTGTCCTTAAAATCTACTGATTGTTTTAAAAGCGCTCACATAGCATATGTCTCAGGTGTTACACAACAAAGCCCTGAAATATACTATAGTTCAGATAGAAAACATTAATTTATTTCACGATTGGCGCTGGTACGGGCGTCATCATTGAGTAAATTTGCTGATTAGGTAATTGTAGGAAACTGAAAGTTTCAAGTTGGTACATATTCTGGATTTTCACTGTTTTCGTAACGCCCAGACCGCAAGACGCCCTCGTCGCAGGTCAGTGTAGCCGAGGCGACAGAGACGAAGCGCCAAGTTCTATCCTCGACGCGCGCCGCCAGCCGCCTGGCCGCCGCCCGGCCCGAGCCGCCGCTGTGCCCGAGCTGCCAGCACGGGCCTAGGATCGGGTGAGGATACTAACCCTCTTATTCATAAAAAGTTAAAGAGCATTTTAGTTATTTGACGTATGTCAATTTAGACTGGATGTCACGTATTTACCATACAACAAACCAGAGAAGTAGACCTCCAGTAAGGCGACTTAAAATCTACTGTATCTTTATGAATAAGACGGTAAATCTACTATCTCTCAACTATTAAACATGAATCGTGGTTTGTTATTCTCTTCGTGGCCTTTTGTTTGATAAAACGTTTAGTTGCAGGAAATGTATATGCAATGTGTGTTTAATATCTAGGTACGGTGACGTGGTGTGGCATAAACTGGGCGCGTGCCCGTGGTGGCCGGCGCGCGTGCTGAGCCCGGGCGCGCTGCCGCCGTGCCTGCTGGCGCGCAAGCACGCGCCCGACGAGTGGCCCGTCATCTACTATGGTGAGTCTGCTGGCTTGGTGACAACACAACATCACTCCGTCCCCAGCTACCTCTTGCCGCGCGAGCAATGATCTATCAAGATGTAGATATGGTTCATCTGTTAATCTACAATTATTTATAAATTCTGTATCGCGTATAATGATTTTGTGAGATTTACAACAGCATTATTGCAACAGCATGATGATTAAACACTGCATGATTATTTATTTTTATAAAACTTCAATATTGAAAGAAAGCGTCTGAAGATAGTATTCACATATACAGGGTGTTTCTGACAAGACTGTAATAAATCTCGGAAGAGCTTGCTGCTCACCATAACACCTTGCAACAAGGGTCGAAATCATAAAAAAAAAATTCATTCATACTGGCTTCGTAAGCTGATCAAAGAAATTAAAAGATTTCGTAAGGGTTCATTCAAGTACAACGCTGGTAACAAGCTTGTTGGCGCTCGTTCGAAAAATGTATAGAAAATACCTGCGCTAACATTCGCGCTGAAACAAGCGTCTATGTCCGCGCAGCGCATTTTTTGAACCAGCGAGCGCCAACAAGCGCTTGTTACCAGCTTTATTCGTGAATGTACACTGAGGAAAATTTCGTTAGTTATGATTGGCTAAATCATACCTTTCATTGGACTTCCGTACCCTCAGAACACCAGTATATCTTGCCCCCTATTTCCGTAGGCGAGCTCAAGTACGCGTGGGTCTCGTTGTCGCGCGCCATCTTGTTCCTGCCGAGCCACGCGGCGGAGGAGCGGCCCTCGAGGCTCGGGCTGCGGGAAGCTATACTAGATGCTGAAGATGACTACATCAGGGTTTACCTTACTTAAAATCTGGCTTTTGAATACTTTAAAATTACTTTTCTGTTGAATAGTTTCGACTTTTTAATTTTCAATAAGTACAATTGCCAAGAGCATTGATTAAATATATGTGTGATGATTATTATATTTTGTTATGGTAACTACAATTGAGTAGGCATTATTTTTAAACGGTAAATTTTATGTGACGAAATAAAAATGTACGTTATTTTATTTTAAAAACAACCTCATAATTTTGATTCTACGGTATTGGTTGGTGACGCAAGTAATCTCATAGTAATGTTCACTTACACTATCATGGTATTGTTAAGATGTGGTGAGAAGTCTTAAATGGGGAGTTGCCAGTTTCATAAATTTTTAAAACATTTTTGACCAATTGTGATTTAAGAAAGAAAGATCTGATTTTATTTGGTTTTCTATAAATAATTATTAGAAAAATTGTGATATTAGTTTTATACTTGACGATTGTTTTGCATGAAAATTTGTTTTGTATTTTTAATTATGTTTGTGTTTTGTTTGTTACATTTTAGTTTTTGTTTTTGGCATGCTTATTTTTTAATACATAATTTTTTAACATTTGATATTTTTTATTTTAGGCATAATATGAATACGCTTTCAAAAAAAAACAAAAGTAATTAACATTCATTTATTACTTTTTTATTCATGAAAAATAATACTCTTGATTTTATAGCATCAGAATGTGAATCAGTTACCGCATAGCATCGCTTTGTCAGCTTCACCAAACATACAATTTGTACTTACAATATAAAATTAACATTATTGTTTTTACAACCAGGGAGCACGTAACCTATTCGGGTTTAACCTTCGAGAATTGTACGCAGGTCCACCCGCGGTGCTATGTATTATCTAAAATAATGTATTGTAAGGGATTATGAGTGGACCTCTCTTGCTCTTTTAAGTTACATGCTCGCTGCTTTCAAGACCATGGGTATTAGAGAATAAAAAATAAAAATAAACATTAGGAATATAGCCCAAGTTATTTTAAAAATTACATCACAGCAAGTACTATTTAGGCATAGCTGTCCATCTTTATACAAATACATATTAAATTATAAAATTACATAATAACATTTACTTACAGGGTATCCACTGGAAGATATTAATAACAAAGTGATTACAAGTCTCTTAACTCATTTTATTTCAAGGAAAGTTGAACCACCTCGACCAAAGTAATATGTTTTTAATAAATTTTCATTCCATCCGCTCGAAAATAGTACTTTTACTGTCCTCTAAATCAAGAAGTGACTCTTTATTTAAATTTTGTTTATAGACGGGCAGTAATGAATTCACATACATTATTTATTGTCCTCTGGGCAATTACGATGCTTAATTGTAGTAGAATTAAGCATCATCAAAGCAAAAAAAAAACTGCATAAACTGACATTGGAAAAAAAGCGGTATATTACTGTTAAGCTACGTGTTCTTAGTACTAATAGAGTACTTTAATTAAGTCTATTGATTGCAATAAAGAGTATTTCTATTCTATTCTACTTTAATTTTAATTTGCTTACTAATTATTGTTACAAAACTAAATGATTGAAGTGAAGTGGATTTTAAAACAAGCTGGCTGATTAGGTCAACAGAATTAGGTAGGTATCTGCTTTTTTATCGAAAATTTTCTCTTCGGATGGAATGAAAATAAGCAGAATATCTCTGGCGTAAAGTTATTCTGCTTCGGGTTGTGTTATAAACCTCGCTTGTTCTTTCATTTTCGACGATTATAATTTTAACAGATACAATGTTTCGATTATAATTTAAGTACCTATACAAGGATCACCAAAAACAAAAATTAAAAAAAAAACTACAGGTTCAATAAAATATTTAACGCTACAGTTTATATTTTAGGATTTCGCAATCTCATTTTATTAGTATTTATTATATCATCCCAGTTAAAACGATTTAGATCTCATATTCAGAAAATTCATACAAATACATAAATAAATTAAATCATATTTTCAGTAATTAATGTTTGGCCGTTTGACTTCGCCGAATCATTTAATCATTTTCACATCGTAATATTTCAGTAGCAATCATACAATTATTCAAAAACTTTACAAACGGAATATTTAAATTAATTTCAAAAATCTGTACCGCTTCTACGTAAATCTATTGGTACTTACTAATATATTACCTTATCAATTCTATTAATAGTCACTCGTTACTTAATTTCAAAGAAATGTTATGTAAATGCGCACTGACAGACGAGCGAGCCAGCCATGGTCTGATCATAGCTAACCTAACCACCACTCAAAAGATACGTGGTGTCTAATATAAAAAACCCAATATTTGGCGCAACAATTGAGTTAGCAAGAACCATTCAAGCCCGCTAAGGTGCCGAGTACGATATATGTAATCCCGGCTCAATCCGCCACTCTGGTCCAGTTCAACTAAGGCCTCATTGAGGAAGACGCGGCGCGTCGCACGGGGCGTGCGGTCGCCGACGCGCCTCTTTGTACGATATCGAACATAGGCCTATGTTTTGATCTTGGAGCGTAAAACGACGGCGGCGTCCGCCAACGCGTTTCCGTAAACGGTATCATACATTGCTATACGTATGACTAAATCGCAGCACGCCCCGCGTGCCCCTAAATTCGGCCTTAGAGGACGGGAGAAAAAATCTCGGCGATTTTATCTCCGTGCCACGTATGCGTAAAATAAATTTACTTTTTCTAGAAAAGCATTTTGTTTACAGCAACAACAAATAAAACAATTAAACTACTTATTACTAAATCAATTAAAGGCTCCATTACGTTTGTGCCCCTGTTTAAGTGAAAAACTAAATTGTCAGAAGAAGTATATTCTAAAAAAGTAGGTAAATGTCTAGTTATTGTAAATTCTGACTTTATAAAGACGTATACAAGCGGACTACACACATTATGGACTCCTAGATAAAAATTATAGTCTTGTCCTAAACTGTATTTGTTTGTATACGCAAGGCAATTTATTGCTTACAATATGTATACAAAACTATACTAATATATAGTCAACAACAACACAAATGCATACATCGGCTTTAGCCACTATTTTATGTATTTTACATGACGATACAGGGTGTAATCATTTGTTAGGCAAATAGTGTTAAGGCGGATTGTAATGCCCGCCAAGCATTTAAAAAGGCACGACAAAAGTACTCTAAAATTGCTATGGCAAAGGGTTGAAAACGGATTTTTAATTACAAAATATTCTAAGCAACCCTAAGAAAAACTATAGAACTCAAAAGCCGTATTCAACCCTGTGGTGTAGAATTTAGGGTCCACTTTACAGTATTTTCGTCGCGCCTTGTCTGATGCGCGCTGGGAACAAACTGATTTCATAAAACTAAGTGAATAAATTGGTCTTAATTTTAAGTAAGGAATTAATATTACTTTTACTTTGTAAAAATATTAAGAAAGAATCAGTTTATCCACTTAGCCTTACATCAGCCATTGTTTCAAGAAACACGTATCATTCATTTCAAAAAATCATTCATTTCAAAAGTATCACCGTCATGAATAAGTCAATTACACCCTGTATAACATACAAAGCTATACAATTTTATATTACTATACACAACTACGCGTCGGGGCTGATGAACAGGGCACTGACCGCGAAGCAAAGGAACACTATACCGCCTATTATTGTCACTGGAAAAAGAAATAAAACGTATTATAAACTGTAAATAGGGAAAAACTATAGTACTTATATGATAAATGTACGCATCAATATTATATTACAACAAACTTTGGGATGTATCTATCAAAAAGAGAGCGTAAAGGGGACGTTTCTGTTGGCGCCTCAGCCAACATCTCAAACAAACTATTTTTCTTTTTCTTTCAAAGAGAACTGTCAAGAAGACGTTTGTGTTTAACTCTTGTCTTTAAAAGTTTGCATTCGTGAATTCGTGATCTCACCATGTAAATATCTACTGAATTAATAAAACTTATATTTTAAACCAAGTCCTGGAAGCGCGTTATTTCGGACTTGGGCACAAGTATTCGCCTCCGGGAACGGCGAAAACAGATACAATAAATCTACATACAATAACATTTCTTTCCTATTTTATTTGGTCAAGTCAAGACCGACAGCGATGAAGTCGGCCCAGAAGCATTGTTTGTATGTATGTGTTTAAGGCACCTAGATACAGATTCTACCAAGTTAAGGGCTCTGAGTGTGATGTGTTATTTATTATAATGTAATCTCACCAGTCCTAACAGAGATCTTCTGCGCGACCATCCTCCCGCCAATGACGGCGAGGCCGGTGCACAGCGCGTGCCCGAGCGAGCCGCCCACCACCACGCCCACCGCGTCCTCGCGCGTCGCCAGCACCACCGTCGCCAGCTGCGATCTGGTGGGAATGTTGAAGTTGAACATTTAGCGCTTAAATATTACGACGCCGCCCCTGCACCGCCGCCGCGCTACCGCCGCGCAATCAATGTACATTTTACCGTTCTACTGTACTGTTGTTAGTAATACCTACATTGCTAGTTCTGAACATCGCACGTGTCGGCAGCGCGGCGGTGCGGTGGCGGCGTCGGTCGTCTGTTTGAGCGCTTAGGCCGCTAATCCTGGACGTCTTTGGCAAAATCGCCAGCCACGGATTGTATTGAAATGTATGGTAAAAACTCACTTGGCTACTGTTTGTCAACGATGCCAATATGGAAATTGTAGTCGATACCGTGGCTGGCGACGTCGTCGCCATGGTAGGGTCCCGTAAGTTAGCGACCTTACAGTCTTTACTAATCCCACTGATAAGTTGATAAATTAACCCTGGTGGACA
Source organism: Euspilapteryx auroguttella (assembly GCA_951802225.1). Taxonomy (NCBI): domain Eukaryota; kingdom Metazoa; phylum Arthropoda; class Insecta; order Lepidoptera; family Gracillariidae; genus Euspilapteryx; species Euspilapteryx auroguttella. The sequence goes on along the minus strand of OX637664.1, from coordinate 3,676,867 downwards.
ACATGTATAAAGATAATTCGATGACAGCATTCGAAAACCTTTGCTGCTTTTTTAATGGCATGTTATCTTGTGGTCCAAAGAATCTGGTGTTAAAATTTGCATTCGGACACTATTGTTATAGTATTCGAGCAAAAATACTGAAACTGGGTGGCACTCTGAGCGACAGAGATAGCGAAACTATCAGGATTCCTTGTTGACTGTGAAACCTTAAAAAAAACCTTGCAGAAGACAGAGCTGCTGCACCATTGACAAGAGCCTCGCTTATAAATTTATTATGATGATGGTAATTAATAAATAAAGAACAGATGGTCGCTGGGTCCGAAAGGTTCTCGGTGGCGACTTCGCACCTAAAGTCGCACAGTACGCAGACCACTCAAGGTTGCGGTTGTACACTGTGTGAGGGTCGCTCATGACCGGTCGGTGCGGCGATGTTTGGGGAAGGCAATTGTCCAGCAGCTACGTCTTTCGCCTGAGATGATAATATAAGATGAGAGGTCACCCACCTGTCCCCCCACTCGGCCAGGAAGGTAAGCGTGGCGGCCTGCAGCAGCACCTTGAGCATGGCGTTCCTCTTCCGCCGCCGGTTCTCCGCCTGGCCCTGCTCCAGCATGTCTAGCGTCTCCTCCTTCTCATCCTGAAAATCATTACAAAATTAATTCAAACAGAATTAAATAAACTTCTCGTTCCCGAGAAATTGCTCAGAGGGAATTGCCGTTGGTAATTTCAGGCTGTCCTTATCACTCTCTTCAGGAGGCCGTGTCTCGTGGGAAGGACACCCGATAATCAATGCTTCCCTTATACTAGCGCCTCTTCGATAAATGATTAAAAACTAAACCATGGCCTAAATCAAAAATATTCGTTAATGACGCCCTAGATAATCTTCCTTACATTTTTTAAGGCTCTGTTGTGTAGCTTTCAGGATAAGGATTTTAGAAATATTCATTTGTTGCCTAAAGTGGCACTTTTAGTTCACAAACGAATAAATCTAATATAATCATCCTGAAAGCTACACAAAAAAAATATTTATCGGTAGTGGCGCTAGTATCGCACCGTGTGGCCCGTTATGTAAAGAAAGGAATAATAGTAGTTGTAAAATGATGAAAGTGCTAGCCGAAATTAAAGTTTGAGCGCAGTGAGAGTTTCATCTGTTTGCTAAGGTGTAGTGGCAGAGTTCGAACGCTCGGTTTGCGCCCATACTAGACAAAATCTAAAAGAATTCTCGTCGGCAATTTCTAGGCGCGACTAGTGGCCCAATGAGCGCCTTCTCTAAAAATATATATTCGGACATCGCAGGCCGCGTGCGATTCAATATAGATAACTATATTATGTGATTTATTCATTCCTACCTGTCTACGTGACTTATTATTTATTCAACTTTTTGATTTTATCAATTAGGGTGTCGTATTTTGCAAAGATACCTAAACAATCAATCATTTACCGCTATCTGCTCGGGAAATTTATTTTCCATGTGTCCTTTATCGATGAGTCGGAATACGTACATAGATAGAGACGCGTCGTACGCGTACATAGATAGAGATCAATGAATTCTATATCGGGTCGGCCAATCTAAAGTTGCTAGATGTAAATGCTAAATGCAAAAGGGTATTTTATATACCTAATGCATTGGCTAAGTGCAAGTTATTCTTTAGATTTCGTTTGCATATAAAAACGAAATCTTAAAAAAAAATATTTAGGTAATCGTGAAAAAATGTTTAAACGTTTTTTATGATTTAGATTGTAGTTCGATTATTGGTCGAAAGTATTGTATTGAATTACATAATTTAACTAACAAATATAAAATGGGCAAATATAGCGCAGGTTTATTTATAAGTACTTAAAATTTATATTCTAGTTAATAGGTTTATGCATTTATGTGTGGTTTTGGCAAATTATATACTTAAGTAGACCAACATTTCAAAATATGTTTGCTAAATTGCGGAAGTATTAATTAGTACATGGTAACCATTTAATCAAAAACATTATTTTGTATTTACACGTAAAAGACATAGTTCAAACATCGACTTATAATTATTTGCATACTTAAGCAGACTCAATGCACAGCGAAGGTGAAGGCGTGTATAATTATATTTAGGTCTCATTATATAATAGATCTTATCTCAGTACCTATTTTTATTTAAAGACAGAAAATTGATTTTAAACCTTAACCACTGAAGTTAAGTTTCAATTCTGCATTGAATTATGTAGTTGCAATCATTATTTTGAATTGTTTCGTGAAACCGGTTTACTATATAGTTGGCGTTCATTGCGATATGTAACACCAAACAAAAATTCATGAACAGGGATATATTAGAATTATCTTTTGAACATGTACAATTCACTTGATTAGTTTTGGTAAAAATAAACTAACAACATTTTAAGCCCATTTTTTTTGACTTTTCATACAAATCAATAACCTTCTAAGTTGAAAAATATCAATTTCGACTCGTTTTCTTTGAGAAAAGTTAAACGGAGTACAGAACAAAATTCAAATTCCGAATTTTGATCCTTATGAACCAATTACAGCTACAGAGTACCTACTGTCGAAATGTTTGTACATGATTATGATACAAAACACCGTCATTATCTCAAATTCTAACATAATAAGTACCAAATAGTCTCAATAAAAAAAAAATACTTATCCAATATTAGAATGAGCCTGCGAGTGCAAACAACGATTACGTAACAACACTAAAATGAAAAAGCGCAAAATTACAATTCCACAAAAAATGCTGAATTCCTTTTCTAAGCCAGCGATTTTATGAGTTCAAAAAAAACAAAATGCTAAGGCTAAGGCAATAATTAAGGCTGTGGCCCCAGTTAGCAAACTGTAAGCGGCCGACTGAGTTAGCGGCGTATCCTGTTTAGTTCGCCCTTCCATATTTGAAATGGATTGAACACAGTTCGCAGGTACCGTGCGTAGGGTAAGCGCAAAACTTGCAAACTGTGGACACCCCATTTCAAATACGGAAGGACATACTAAACCGATAACTCAGTAGGCCACTAGCAGTTTGCCTCCCAGAAACACAGCGTAAATAATAAAAATTAAATAAAACAAAAGAAACTAAGGTGTTCGTACTGCCAGGCATATAGATGTATGATCACCCTGCTTGCGGGGCTCACGGGGTCCGGAGAAGCGAGGGGGGGTCGCGAGGGGCCTGCGATTTCTGACCGCACTGACCCCTCCCCTGAATCGCCGTCCGGCGATCGTGGACTCTCTTTTGCTTTTTCCTGTGCGTTATTTATGGGAATTTTGAAATTGGAATATAAATTTCGTTTAAAAAAAAACTAGATTATACTTATCTGTTTTGTCAAATTTGGTAATTGGGTCTAGGGAGTGTAAATTAAAGTTTTGTTGGTCCCAGGCTAGATCATAGCATAGATTAAGACAATCTACTATCTAGAATTTATACATGTAAATTATAGCCAGGTAGATAATAGACGATTGATTAAAAAAATAAAGGCATGTAAGTAATGGATTTAATGTATAGAAGAATGACAAATCTAACCTGGCATTCAGCAGGCTGTAGAAAGAAAAACTAATTTAAACTCAATTCAAAAAAAGAATTTAACATTTTAATATATAGAGGAATTGTAGTCTTACGTTAGGAACTTCAATCATAGCAAAAGAATAGAAACTGTCTTACAACAACATTCTATGATATCAACTAATGTCTAACATGCTTTATTATTCAGGCAACAAACATTCCTTATTGCGTCTTCTTTTTGCAAATCTTTAAAATATATCTACATAATCAGATTTTAATTAGTGTGAACAGGAAAATCATTAATTTCGCAAAGCCTTTTTGTACATAGATACCGTATGATACTGTAGATTTGTATGATATGGATCAGAAAATTAGAAACGCAAATTATACGTGTCGGATTCACTTTGAATATGAACGGTATTAACTGAAAATAATGGTTTTGTAAGCTGGAGACGTAACGATAGTCTGTCTTTACATAGCATACAATATTATTTAGGTACCTATCTATATACCTACTGTTTTCTCCAAAAATTAAATCAGACTACTATATTAGTATCTATATGTCAATGTTATGAGAATTTTCCAAAACTGCAAAAAAAAATTTTTATTTCTGGAGCGTGTAAGTTTTGCTAAAGACGGGCTTGAAACAACTAAAAGCCATAAATTAAATCCATACCAAAACTTATTAATTTATTTATAAAAACATTACTGACTGTAATTAAGCTATTAAACCATATAAATCAATTAATTGGACGGATAAAAAACAAGGATAATTGTCATTATCAAAAAAAGATAGTATAAAAAGACAAGATATTTTTTTAAGCCAGCTTAGATAGCCTATCTCTGCTTGGGTATCATCAAATTAGTTTTTATCTTCCTCTTTTACGATAAAAACCCGCAGTAATCAGATTGCAATTTTAATTTTCATTGTTAATGATAACTCGTTATAAACATATTATTTATAATTTATATACTTATGTACTAACCTTCTCTCTTTGATAAACATTGCGCTAGAGTTTAATATAAAATACGTTATCAAGCTATATATATAAAACTCTTCCGTTACTGACTGACTGACAAACAACGCAGAGCCTAAACTACTGGGCGTATCGGGCTGAAATTTTGCATGTAGGTTCCTTAGGAAGTGCAGGTGAGCACTAAGAAGGGATTTCCCGAAATTCCTACGGGAAGGGGAATAAACAGGAATTTTGTGTTTATGAGAAATCTGCGCGGGAAAAACCGCGGGGCAGCCTCTAGTATATAATAAACTCTTCCGTTACTGACTGACTGACTGACTGACTGACTGACTGACTGACTGACTGACAGACAACGCAGAGCCTAAACTACTGGGCGTAGCGGGCTGAAATTTTGCACGTTGGGTTCCTTGGGGAGTGTAGGTGAGCACTAAGAAAGGATTTCCCGAAATTCCCATGGGAACGGGAAAAATAGGGATTTTGGGTGTTAATGAGAAATCTGCGCGAGTGAAACCGCGGGGCAGCTTCTAGTCTCTTATATTTTGAATTTACATAACTTTGTAAATACGTACTTAATGAGTCTTACTCTATTTGTTAATTTCTACTTTCTTTAACTGTGTGGCTTTTTTAAGCATTGATTATTATTCGGTTTTTTTTTCTAATGTAAACAAACCTTATTCAATTAGTATGTGTATTTGTTATTACAGCTCTGCAATCAATATATATAAAACTCTTTCGTTACTGACTGACTGACTGACTGAGAGACAACGCAGAGCCGAAACTACTGGGCGTAGAAAGCTGAAATTTTGCACGTGGGTTCCTTGGGGAGTGTAGGTGAGCACTAAGAAGGGATTTCCCGAAATTTCCACGGGAACGGAAAAAAAACGGGAATTTGTGTTTATCTGAGAAATCTGCGCGGGTTAGACCGCGGGGCAGCCTCTAGTATATTTATAATAATAAATATCGAACTTAACGCGAATAAAAAATCCTATACCTTTTTATGGCTAGGGGTGACGAAACCAAACAAACCCTCCTTAGCGCAAATTTTTAGTATATCAGAAATTTACTAAAAAAAAAATTTTACTGCGCAGTGATATGATCTGTTTAAATACCGCACGGCCTTGGTCGGCCGGCCGGCAAAACTAATTACATAACGCAAATTATATAGCACCTTTATTCAACTTTAGTCCATAGTCTTCACCTAAGAACTTATTACTTAGGGCCAGTTCACAGCACATCTGGCGTAGTGCGGCAAAGATATCTACCGAGAGGTACTATGTTAACTGTTCTCTAAAATTTAGCGCATATTAATGTTTGGAAACTTCAGAAACTATATTCTTTAGATTGTCTCAATGCGGTCCCAATGCTGAGCAAGGACCTCCACCCTCTGTATCATCATGTAGGAAGATTTCCCGTGCAATGTGAACACAGCCCGATACATAGAGTAATCAATCTTATTCAGCAATCTTCTTCTCATACGGCCACGCTAAAAAAATTTAAACTATAAGATCTCGTTCCTACTTGTCGGATTGTAGATGCGGATTTAAATCGGGTGTAACAACACGGGGAGAAAAGGGTGCCTTGCCTTGAATAGCACTGGAAAATCAATTAAAATTAGGGTTCGACAGTCAACCAGTAGGAACGGGCTATAAGCATCAAAACTATATTTAAAAAAAGTAAAAACCTGATCCTCTCTTCTCTTCAGCTCGCTCTGCACCTCCTCCAGCTCCTCTTGCCCTTCGTTGGGATCCATCTTGCATCCGTCCCTCAGCATTTTGATGCCAAATATCGCGAACAGCGCCGCGCTAATATAGTACGTATAGACACGCGGTATCACCGTAGCAATCCATCCGAAGGCAGCAGAGAGTATTGTCATGAACACAAGGGCGGAAATCGCACCCGCAAACACTATGATTCTTGGATGTTTCATCGCCATTATAGCGGCTATGAAGAAGGTCTTGTCTCCTAGTTCTGACACGATCACTACGGAGAGTGAAGCCAGGAAGCCTTGCCAGAAGTTACCTTGCGCTGCTGCCACTTTCTGTAAATAAGATAATATTATCAATTAATAGTGTTTAATCATAATTTCAGCGAAATATCTGTCCATAATGACCAGTACATAAAAGGAAACTATGTACATAGCCTTATCAGACTACAAACACAACTCATATTTATTTTAAAACAAAGATGATGAAGAAGATGTGTATTAGTAATGTGGATCTATTTGCGAGACTTGTGGTTTACTCAAGCAAGATCATAAAAAAAAGTCGCCAACCTCCATTGTTTACTTTGTTGCGAATAGTACATTTACTTGTTAGTACGTTTTATCTTTATGGTTTCTTAGTAGGTAAGGTAATGTCTGTCACGGTAATAAAATTATTATTTTTACACGCAAAAAAGGTACTTATTTCGACCCCCATTAGTTGAAGACGATCAATAATAATCAAAGAAAATGTTCGTGTTCGTTTTATATAAAATCAGAGCTAGCACTCTCAACCCCCAACTAGTCAAGGCTGTTTATAAATAACAGCAGACGACTGCCGGTTCGCTGGCGGATGATTTTCACGGACTTTTCACGGACACACGCGAGGGGTTATTCCCCATACCGCAACTCACTCATATTACGTAATTCATTAAGGCACGTGACACGTGACGATCACGACTAAATTAAGCCCGCTATTTGTTTTTATACGCGTCTGCTTTTGGGTTCTTGTTTTTTTTTATATAGAATTAGCGCATTAAGTAAAGGTGTGAGAGTGACAAGCGCTTCTTTTTTATAAAACCTGCTCATCGTCTTTTTATTTTAATTCAAGTCAATTTTGTGCGGTTGATATATAATTTAGAAAATAATATAAGCACATTGAGTTGAACGACAGTCTTGACTTCGTTTGCTTTCGTACAATATTTTTTTGTAGACGTTTCGCGCAAAAAATTCTAAGTGCCACAAAACATTTTTGAAAAATCTATGACCGAATCAAATAGGCACTAAGACATTTTTTGCTTTAATTCATGTCACTGTTTTTACCACTACCATAAATAAATATTCCGTTTTTCTTTCATTCAAATAAATACGTCATAGTGACTCGTATAATCCAGAATAGCAGACGCAAGCAGCCACTCCCACACTGAAAATATTATTGTACCGGGAACTTGGACGTGCGGCGAAAAATATAGCAAGGTTAAATAAAATTACGACAAAAAAACTTAATTTATTGTGTATTTCATGAGGGAAATATGTAAAATTTTTGCGAGAAAGATAGTAAAAACAACTAAATATTTCCATTTTAAAATTTTAAGGCGATACGAAGTTCGCCTAGGGACAGCTAGTTAGTATTCAATAAATATAAGTCTTATGATATTCGTCGACTGACAGAACTGAAGAAGCAGAGTAACAGACCCCGACATGGTGGTCAGGTCAGTCGACCTGCGGCGGTAGCATGACGGACAATTTGTCGAATTAGTCGTATCTATCTGTCACTTTTGTCTATCATCTCCATACATTTTCCTGCATTGAAATGTCAAAGCGATTAAAAGTGACAGTTAGATAGATTCGACAAATGGACCGTCATGCTGCGGGGGCTGGTGAAGTTTGCGGGAGTGATTTATGGCGATCTGTAATCTGGATATCTGTGTCCTGCCTGAGATGAAATGAAATAAAAAATGAAATGAAAAAACTCTTTATTGTCACCAATGGGCGGCCTTATCGCTTAAAGCAATTTCTTCCAGGCAACCCATACTGAATTACAACAACAGGAATTTATGGTAGGTGTTGCAACTAAAACATATCAATAGATAATGATAATAAATGACCAACTGACTGTTCGACAAACAACTATCAACCAAAAGCGCTTTAGACAGAGACTTGTAATTTGGGCACAGAATACCTTATAGTACCAGGATTTGGGGTGAATGTTTCATAGATATAGATGCCTAGTTCAATGAGGAAAGAATTCCTGAAATTGAAAAGAAGCTACTGGCACACAAGGTCAGGTATAGCTGATACATTCATTAATGGAACGCTACGTAAAACAGAAACATGATAATGAAAGGGTCTTCAACAAAAACGTACTAAAACTTGATTGATTATGATTTCGCTCACACAACGAAGGCGGGGCCAATTCATTTACAGAGGTGAAGGTCACAAATTCGACATTTCAGTGGTTTCTTTGTATTATACACACACACTGCTCTACGAAATAAAAAACCTATATAACTCTTTTTTTGTAACAAAATAATCTAATACATATGCATAATAATATGTACGTACAGAGATAATAATTAGCATAATAATATGTACAGTGGCGGACACGGTCGGCGTAACACTTCCGGTTTTTTCGTATTGCAAAATAGCTGTTGTTCTTTGTAAATACAGTCTAGGGCTGACGAAACCATAGACAAATCTGTTACGGCCTCCTAGTCCGCCACTGTACGTACAGAGATCATATAAATATATATTTTTTTTAAAGTGACCCGCCTTGAATAAATTGACTCATACATGAACTGAGAACTTCCTCTTTTCTGAAGTCGGTTAAAATAGGTACTAAAACCTTCTCCTGGATGTAACCAATACTTCTGGGAAAACAGCATCAAAATCGGTTCAGCCAAACTCGAGATAATCGCGGACAAACATACATAAATAAAACTGATAACCTGCTTTTTGAAGTCGGTTAAATAAGGATACAGTTCCTCAAATTTTAGTGTTTGCGATGCGATTATGCGACGTGTTCAGTTGACGTGACGTTTATCAATTACTTCAGAATTCAGAAGATTTTACAATTAGTACAGAACGTTCAGTTAATAAAAATAATCCATGAACAACCCTTACCCCCCCCCCCTTCACACCGCAGTCCAGCTTTCTGCAGGGTCCCGTTTGGTTTTTTTATATGCTAGCATGCGGGATGCTCGTGAGGACGCTAGCATAAAACACATTCGCCATCAAACGGGATCCTGCAGAAAACGGAAAACTGGACTACCAGGGACTGAATGAAAGGGGGGTAAAGGTTCCTTGTTGCCTGCGGAACTCTTATGCCTTGGTATTGGTAGGTTACTTCATTGGAATATTTTTATAAAGTAATTAATAAATGTAGAAAATATTTACTTAAGATTTCACTATCGACAATTTAAGTGACGAATAGTGCGACGACGACGACGTGTTCTTTTGTTATTTTAAACATGTTTTGTTCTTATAATTTTTTCTTAGGATATTTTTAACTCAGTAGATTGAAAATGCCAGATGGACCGACGATATAAAGACTGTTGCGGGGAGGACTTGGATGAGATTGACAGCCGATAGAGCGAACTGGAAAATAATTGGAGAGGCATTTGCTCAACAGTGGGCTGATATGTGCTGAGGAAGAAGAAGAAGAAGATTGAAAATGATTTTGTATATAAGGCTGACTACAGGGGGATGGACCGATTATAGTTAATTTTAAACAGTACCTTTAATCATAATATTTTGTCTAGTTTTTTTTGGGATTTAGTCATATTTCGCAACTATCGCCTGATAGAACTTCATGGAAAAGTGTAAGTAAATGTGGAAGCGATTGAAGCTGTGTAAAGAGAGACTTACACCCCTTTACTACAAAAAAGATAGACCGGTCTCAATTGCCAATTTGTATGCCGAATTCGTGATTTAAACCTAGTCTAGTGATTTTGGGTGCATTCACGTACAAAGCTGGTAACAAGCGCTTGTTGGCGCTGGTTCGAAAAATGTATAGAAAATACCTGCGCTCACGTTATTAGACCAGGTTCAACTATTTTTGTGGTAGAGCCGACAAGATCGACTACACATATATACAGTGTATGTGATTTAGGTTAAGTTTAAGCATAATATACTGATTATTAATTCAAAACATGGTGCAGTACATAGCGTTGAGCGTAGGTAGTAACTTATATTTTCCTTATTTAAAGATGTCTACATTTGCAACGTCCCGTTAGTGTACGTTGGTTGGTAATACGTAATCAAATTCTAAAAATAAGATATTTCAAGATTGATAAAAAAAATAGTACTTAAGGATATTTTGGGAATCCAAACAAAACTTTTCTTTCCAAATTTAATTGAGCGTTGATCTATAAACCTAATCAATTCAAATTAAATTGTATCAAATCGAAGGTTTTAGGTAATGAAAGACTTTGCGAAGACATTGCGTGCTAATTTTATTAGTTTTGCGCAAATAATTAAGAAACCAAGGCTTTTCTTATTTAATTTGCTGTGAAACGTTTTATCTTTATAAAACTAAGACAAACGGCAACTATTTAGGTACCTAATATAGCTATTATGTATAGGTATTTAGCTTTATCGTGAAAACTACATAGCATGGTAAAATCCAAGCAAATTGAAGATCTTGCGAGGTTAAACAATTACCCCTTACTTCAGTGATGTCGTAAAAAGCTGATTATCATTGCCGCTTTGAATTTGGCGCAACACCTTGCTGCGCGGCAATTTGCGACAAATTTAAGGCACCCCCTAGCGTTGTAAGCGACACAGCGTTTATTATACTACGAGCTGGCCCGGCGCACTTCGTTACGCCATACAATTTAAGATGACTAGACAATGTTCTTTTGACTGCCCAGAATGGACATATAAAAAAAATAAAATCTTATATAGCCTAATATCACTCGGGACTGGGGTATAATTTTCACAATAGTGAAATAATTTTCAAATCGGTTCAGTAGTTTCGGAGTCAATTCGATGCAAACAAACAAACAAATATTTCCTCTTTATAATTGGTATTGTGGTTACTTCTATTTACACTGTTTAAACCTTCCCTGGACTGAGAAAAATTGAAATCGTCCTATCAATTCTCGAGTTTTAGAGACTAACGATCAAGCAACCGATTTTTATAAAGCAGAGTAGATTATTATCTACTGAGTAGATTCTACTCTACTTTAACCATAAGGTTGGTGACAAAGGAGCAAAACAAAATACAATCACAACACAGATAGATAACCAAAGCAAATTGTGACAATGCATAGGTTACGGTTACCTACTCATAGCAACGAATATACTGCGCTACGCGGTAATTTGTTGAAACAGGTCGCCGGAAAAGATAGTTATTCCCAAATTATGTTTAATTAATTAATAGAAATAGAGCTTGTATTTAATTTTAAAATAACGTTTTTTTGTTTTACAATGCCTTAAATAATTTAAATTTATTGACAAATGCGATGTTAATAGTTTGTATATTCGCCGGAATACTTGTTATCAAAAACCAACCTGAATAACGTTATTCATAATCCATGTCCTAAAGTCCTCCGCTTCAGGGGCCACTGTCGTAGTCGAATTATCAAAAAACGAATTCGAGTTATCGAAATAACTGGTAGCATTTTCGAAATAACTAGTAGAGTTTTCAAAAAAATCTGGGAACATTGTCGTTGTAAAGTTTTCAAACATTTCCGTAGTAATATTCATCGTGGATTAGGCCTAAAAGCTAATATCACAGACACGAAAAAAACACCGCGCGCATAAGCGACCACGGACGCACTGAAAAGAAAATTTCTGACACACTGAAAAGCGCGGGAACTCTTATCTGATAAACGAAATATCTGTTTTATCAACAGTCAGATACATGAGACACATTATGTGCGATGATTATTGATAGTTTAATATAACTGTGAAGCATATACGTTAACCGCACAATATAACTAACTTAAATTAACAAAGCGCGTGTTATCGCGCTAGGGCACACGAATCGACTAAACGCAATTTGTATTCGACTGACTGAAGTGTTGTGTTGTCTAAGTTTCAAATACAGAAGGAAAAAAAGTTGGTTTGCCGCCAAAAAGGCATGGTCTACGTGACGGACGAGCCGCTATTGACGTCATTATTTTATCAACCACGCGCATAACTATTTTAGAGTGGTTCCTAACTCTAATTCCGTATCTCTGGATGATATTTACCTATGATCTTCGATAAATATAAATAAGCACCTACCTACCATACCAACCATGAATTGCGAGTACCCCTCGATAAGGTAAAATCTATCTAATGCAATTTTTTTGCCATTTAATATAACGCGTCCCACCCACGCAGAGTTCTTCCTAGATTAATTCTGTATCTAGAGTTTGTAATTATAATGCCTTTTTATGAGTCAGAGTGAAAGTACACGTAAGAAACCTACATTTAAAATATCAAATCCCTATCTCAAGCGGTTTGTTTTGTTTAAAACGTTAACGTCGTCTTCCATTCAGTAACAGAAGAGATACTAAGAAAAACTGCTGAAAAAAAGAAAAAAAAGTAAGGTACCGTCAAAATAAAAAACTTTATTAGTAAAATATCCCGACGCAGTTTGGTTTAATGTTATGAGATAAATCTTGAGGCCAGAACATTTTTAAACACACGAGTACAGATCTGCATGCAAGAGTTTTGTTTATAAATCGTCAGTCGTTAAAAGTATTTCGATAAAACCGATCACTTGCCAGAAGGATAGGTTTTCAATATTTTTTGATATGTACCTAGTTAAGTAAATAAAATACTTATTTCAGAAGCAACAAGCGCATACGTAAATATGTATCTTAATTATTGTATATTCATAGTATATTAATTTAATTTTGCAGAAGTTGTGCAATACCAGTTATAGTTATTTCAGAATATACCCAATAGTACACTTTCATTTTTAACAGGCTTTAAATAAATAAATAAAAATACAATAAATTAGTACATAACCTTAACTTCGATGAAATTTTCAAAATTCAGGTATTAAAATAAATTCGTTTATTTTGCTGACCATGCTATAATGACAAATGTCCTTTTACAGAAAATCTTCCGACATTGAGATATAAAGTAAGCGTTTTAAAGAGGCAATGGCTTTAATCTTAAGCAAATAAAGTATATCATGTGCAAATACTGTAAAACATGACACACTTAGTAGAAATTAATTGACAAAATATTTACCAACTAATTTATATTACAATAAAAATTAGACTATCTTTCCAAATTAAAGTTATTTTAAGAACAATTAAAAAAATGGCTTAAACCATTCACTTCTACATAGAGATACATACAAACTGTTTTTAAAGAACCATCTCCAAAATAAAACTATAGAAATAATATTTGGCCAAATGGTTCGTATAGTATGAGGTGGAGGGAGGAACCCCCATAAAATGTAATCTTTTTTTGCTTTCACTAAGTATTTTGTCGACGTAATAGATGGCACCATAACAATTCATGAAAGTTTTAGTTTAGAGAGTTGTCTACCATATACACCGAAGTTTACGGAATTATTCTCATAGAACACTTTCAAAATTTTGCTTGTTGCGATGAACCCCTTGCATCTAAACTTTTATGATATAACCCAAAACTGAAATAGAAAACTGGTGTTTCCGTGGAGTCTTCCTTGGACCCCTAGGGCTCCATCTGGACAACTTTTGGAGCCACTGATCTTACACTTTAGATTTAGGCACATGTCTCAGACATATCTATCCTGAAATTAGGGTCCCTTACCCTTTGGTAAGGAACTCTAAAACTAAGCCTGCCTTGATTTAACCAAACACGATAAATAATAAGTAAAACTGGGTTGAGAATTGAGATTATCGCTATTGCCGCCTTACACGGACGAATAGTATAAGTAAATGAACATTTAAAAGTACAGAAAAGGAAGGTTCGTTGAACGGACTTGGCACTGTGAATGTGTTTGTTTAATAAAATAACTACATATATAGCCAGCTAAGCTAGGTGAAGGTGGCGGGACGGGAGTGCACTCAAAATGAAATAGTCGCACAAAACCGGTTATAATGGTGTAGGCCTATGTTTCGCAGTGCATGCTTTTGCTATATGATAAGAATAAATGTCCTAAAATCATTCAGGGTCTGATATTTATCTGGATTTCGAATTTTTGTCACTCGAGTCACAGAAAACGTTATTGTCGAGTGCCGAGGTACGATTCGAATAGCAGATCGAAGCGTCACACTTATGTAATTGGGTGTACTTACTATTGGCGATATGGCACTAAGGCGTTGCATGCTGCCACAAGGTGCATTTGAGTGTAAAAGGAAAAAACTCTACAGTCAAAATCTCAAAAACTTTGCATGATATGAGAAGAAAGGAATTGAGGAAAGCAGGCAGACAGGCGTTAGTTTACTTAATAACTTAATAAAATTGTATAGGTAGTGCTATTAAATTTTTTACAACTGCTGACAGAAAAATATTAGCAAACATAAATACTATCTCAGCCAGTTCAGGCCACTAGTCAACAGCGTTTTACTTTTTAACACTTCAGTGAGATAATATTGTATTGTTTTCGCTCTTAATCATACATCTGTAACAATAAGTACACTCAAATCAAATCAAAATGAAAATTATTATTTGTGATTTGTTTGATGTCTGATAACTAGCTCTTTTTTATAAACTCTATTTACCACAACATATTATAACATTAGCCTTGAAAAAGCTCTGCTCTGCAGATTATACTAATTTTAGATTTTGTTGTAAAATTATTACAAGCAACAAGTAACTTAAAGGGTCTATCTATTACAATTAAACAAGCACCAATCGTGAATTAATATAATACATATTTTCTTTACCACATGGCAAAAAGAATTAAAAAAGTTATCCTGTATGACACTAGATCATTGTACACATCTTGTGTTTGTATGCTTTAAGGTTAATTTCCAACATGTTCATATATCACTTATCAGTGTAATAATATAATTTTATGATGTACACCTGTCATGAATCTGTGCATGAATGTTGGACTAGTTTTGTAACCAAAGTGTTTAAAAATGGCAAAATGGATCCAAGCAAATGAGATAATTGCAGGTTATTTTAGTCCTTAGTTCGTAAGTAATCATTAAAAGCTACAAACAACAAAATAACTATTTTAAACACCCTTACCGCAAATAATGGAGACTTAGTAGAAGTTGGTGGCAACGGACTCTGCTCTGCGAGAGACAGCGCAGACATTGCCACAAACACAGCCGCTGCTAAAACTGTTGACCTCTTGCTAATCATCTTGATCTATAAAAAAAAGGAGAAAATATTAAGAATCACATAAGATAAGAAATGTTGAGATAAAACAAGATTTTATGGTACATCTATCTTTTTTATTTTATTTTATTTTTATTTTTATTTCTTTGGGTTAACAAACAGTTACACATTCAATAGTAGACTTATAAATATAAGTAATCTAAGTAGTAGTTATTAATGTATAACCAACACCGGAAACCACAGAGTTCTAAGAAAAAAAGCATACATTGACTAAAAAATTACAACAAAAACAAACAAAAAACATTATTTAATTTTTATAAACTAAGTAATGTGAGAAGAGCATCAATGAGCAAAAGTTGGTATAGGTACTAGGTACCTATTTATTAATCGATTGAAGGAGCTTGGATCGTACTTGGCATCTGAAAGAGCACGAGGAAGATGTAATTATGTCGATCTCCTGAAAGTTCGAATTATACTCGTTTTCAAACTCTAAGCTCTAACTAACACACAAATGTATAGTTTATTCAGTGTTAAGTGTGCTGATCTTATAGTGCCATCTGGCAAGCAATGGCAAAAATAAAAAGCACAGGCGAAGGCACAGTATTATTGTATAATATAAAACATTAAATCAGTGCAACAAAGTTCTTCTAAAATTACATTTGATCTTAATTAACTAGCACCATTCTGAGTAATTTTACACATTATCAGTAGCTATTTAGCTTTGTTTGCTATATAACAGCTACCTATGTGATGATAATAATTTGCTGTTAGTTGTACAGTGGAGGACTAGGAGGCCGTAACAGATTTGTCTATGGTTTCGTCAACCCTAGACTGTATTACCAAAGAACAAGAGCTATTTTTCAATACAGAAAAACCGGAAGTGTTACGCCGAGCGTGTCCGCCACTGTACTATTCATAACAGGTAGGTTATAAGAAATTAAAAATGCGAAGAACTCAATCATTTACTCTAGATGATGCATTACTCAACAAATAGGAATCCATTATAATATGTATTATTAAATTAGTATAAATGCTGTACGCAGTTTTTGAATGTTTACCAAGATGAGACTATGAGGGAAATAGAAATACAAAATTTCTTACACTATGTGATAGGTAGGCACTTACTTTTCAAAAGCGATTTCTTATAAGATTCTGTGGTAAAACTTGCAAAAGAAATTGGTAGAACGATAGCTTAGAAAACTGTTAGACTATATTGATCGAACTCAGTATGAAATACGGAGTAAACATTGAATAATTGACGATAAAAAGTCCACCTCAGAATAGATAAAATAGTAAATGTTTACCTAAGTTTTCAGCGAAATAGTCGATGTTTCTAGGAGATAATCTGAGCACAATGAGATTTTACACAATGTTATTGATTTTAGATGATGATGTTTATTACTTAATTTTATCACAAAATTCCACTTTTTATTCAGAATACAACTAATAAAATAAACGATGCTTGTTTGACGTCATCCATACAACCTAAAATTGACTGACAGTATTGACAGTAACAGAAGAGACGCATAGCGGCGGTTTCCTTCCTCTGAGCCTTCTGAGCCGGGCATACAACAAATACCTACCTATCTCTAGTTGGTCTGTGCAACAAATAATAAATAAATAACCTCAAAACAAATCTAGTAAAAACAATTTTTTGTTTGATTTATCAATTAGGTAAATCATCAAAATGCCTGTAGATTACAAAAGATTTAACTGCCCTGAAGATAGTGTACCCTACAAGCGATTCACAAAGGACTATTTGAAGAGCTACAATGAATTACAGCAAGAACTCGTTGATAAAAACAATAAACGGAAAGATGGTCGGGCTTTGGATGAAGCTAGAAGCATGTGTATGTTTTGTATGTGTTTTACTTCAAATACTTTAAACTACATTAAGTTGGGTTAGCTATAATATTGACGGACGGTCGTGCTATGACACTGCGCCAATTTATTTCGTTCCTTCTAACTAGCAGAATTTTTGGGAAACGACTCAGCGCATCAAAACATTAAATAGTATTATTTTGTTTCAGTTGCAAGAACAGACATGGTTTCTCAGGCTAAAGGGTCTGCTTACATAGAACTTAAAAAGACTAAGGTTATATGCTCAGTGTTTGATCCAAGAGAGATACCACATCAGAATGAGTTCAGGTATGCTAATAGATGATTATCAGTTTTACATAATATTATTTACGCTAATTTTGTATTATAAACTTCTGATTGTATTGCAGTCAACTAGGCCAGTTATACTGCGAAGTAAAGTTTGCTCCATTCTCCTGTCCGCGCCAAAGAAGACCGCATGCCCCTGATGCGGAAGAAAAGGCACTGTCTGTGGCACTGCGGCAGGCATTAGAGCCAGCCGTGTGCAGAGATCTGTTTCCCAACTATCAGGTAAACAAATATGGCGTAAACTTGTGTTTTTATGCAGTTGTATAGTTCTTATTCCTTTTATCTATTGATATATTTTCAGTCCATTTCAAAAGATTTAATTACTAAGCAAATCTATTGTTTGTCTGGTTTACTCAATCATGTTTTTATTTCAGGTTGATGTTTTCATCTACATCCTTGAAAATGACGGTGCATGCCTAGCTGCTGCAATCAACGCAGCAGGCCTAGCCCTGGCAGATGCAGCTGTTCCAATGTATGACATCATTACCGCCTGCTCCTTAGCTGTCATTGGAGATAACATGTTAGTTGATCCTACAGAAGCAGAAGAGCACTTGGCCATAACCAACCCAGAGGAAGATGCCAATCACGGAGTCATCACAATGTCTGTGTTAACAGAACTAAAACAAGTGTCAGATTTCACACAAGTTGGATCCATGGACATTGATTGTGTTAATAAGGCAATGGATATTTTGGAAAAGGAGTGTAAAAGAATAGTTCCAAATATCCAACAAGTTTTAGTAGCCAATGTTGTAAGAGGTTTTGAACAAAAGGCCCGTTTGGAAGAGGAGGCCAGGGAACGGGAAAAGATGCTGGATGCTAAACTAGAGGAATGGTCAAAAAAATTAAAAGCTGCATGATACATTTATGTCTGTTATTTCATAAGTATCCTGAATCTTGTTACACAGTTAACACTGTTTCAAAAGCAATTTCACTTTGATGTAGGTAAATAAAAAATCACAAAATAGATTTAACCTAAAATAAAACTAAATAAAACCTAATCTTCGGGTTTTTCGGGAGGCGGTCCACATGGCTGCAACATCTTCTCCATAAGATTGAATTTGACACGGGCTTTCGATTCATTTTCGACGATAGCAAAATAGCTGAGCAAGTCAGGGTGCCCCATGTAGCTGCAGCATGAATCACGATGCTGGTTTGTCAGCCACTCGAATTTTGTGGTGTCAGCGTGCCCTGTCCCAATATATTTGCTCTGAAGATGCTCCAACTGGCTGTGGATATTGTATCTTTCTCCCATTTCGCTAGAAATCGCAATGAAAATAAGTTAGCTTGGAAAAATGAAGAATTGAATTGATTAATAAGGTCGGCATAGGTTAATAGATACTTACCTTAATTTTAATGGACTCAATAGGTACACTGAGTAGACTTCGTGTATCAAACGAAATGATTTATATAAAATAGTTTTTCCTTTTGGTTTACGGAAGAAGGAAACAAACAATCGAATCAACAAAATGTTAATGTGCATCTGACTGAAGTGAAGCATATGTCATGTCCAGTCTAGCTTGTCAATCATCAATCAATCGTAGTGCTGTCCTCCACAAACTACAAGTCGTTATAGTCATGGTGTAGTTAAATGGTAGTGAAGTGCGTGAAATATAACGACAAAATATCAATAAAAGCACAGATTAAATGAATATTAAAGAAGAGCGCCATTTTCAAAAACTATTTGATCGATATTATTTTCTTGTTTTGATAATTTTTAGATGTAATTTATGGAAAGTATAACGAAAGTTGTGGAAGATATTGAAGATGACGAAGACTCTTTGCGAAAAGAAGCTAAAAAGATCCTTAGCAAGAAGAACAGCGAAGCAAATAAAAGATCAACGCACTTATTCATGCATGAAAAATGCCTCAACGATATTGTACGTAAATAAGCCAGCACATAAACTTACCCACTACCTATACCAATACTTTCTAAAACGACCCACCGACTATTTTAAGCCCTACCACCTGTAGATTATAAAGTTTTTCTGTAAAATGCGCTCTTCCTATACAACTGTTCCTACCCAGCAGAACTCTACTACAGCTGGGGGTACTTATGTCTCATACTAAATTCGATCGTTTGACTCGTAATTGTATTGTTAGCGACTTCGCTAACCATTGCCACTTTAACAAAGGCAATTTATGCTAGACGTCTAAAGAAAACAACAACAAAGTCGTTAGCAATATATGTACATTTCGAGTCTATAGAATTTAGCTAAGAAACTTGATCCTCTGACTTTGTCGCGTCCTCCATACTTCTATAAATATTGTTCTCAATTTCCGCCGTATATCTGTATAAACGAATCTGAAGACCGGTCAGTGGGTCGTTTTGTTACTACCAATGATGTGGTAATTCCCTGTATTATGTTTTATACGAGTACGTATACCTAGGACAAACCATCCAGTTAGGTAGGTCCAACTTCGAGAAGGAGGTAAATCGCCGAATCCAGCTCGGATGGGCGGCGTTCGGGAAACTACGCAACGTCTTCTCGTCCAATATTCCTCAGTGCCTGAAGACGAAGGTATTTAACCAATGTGTGCTGCCAGTGATGACATACGGTTCTGAAACGTGGTGCTTCACTATAGGGCTTATGAACAGGCTCCGAGTACTCAACGAGCCATGGAGCGGGCTATGCTCGGGATTTCTCTGCGGGATCGAATCAGAAATGAGGACATACGCAGAGAAACCAGGGTCACCGACATAGCCAAGCGGATAAGCTCGTTGAAGTGGCAATGGGCCGGTCATATAGCCCGCAGAACAGATGGCCGCTGGGGCCGAAAAGTTCTCGAATGGAGACCACGGATCGGCAAGCGCAGCGTAGGGCGTCCACCGACCAGATGGACGGATAATCTGCGCAAGGCTGCGGGTCCACGCTGGATGCAGGCCACCTGCGATCGGTACAGATGGAGAGCCTTGAGGGAGGCCTATGTCCAGCAGTGGACGTCTTGCGGCTGAAATGATGATGTTTTGTACATACATTTTCTTTGCTTCCCAGTAAACTTCACTAACGGTCTATTGAACTCTTTCCAGCCAAAACCCAAAAATCCAACGCACGTTATCTTCGCCTATTACCATAACAATAACATAACAAAAATTCAGAATCTGGACCTCATGTACAACCTCACACATTTGCATCTGCAATGGAATAAAATACGAAAAATTGATGGTCTGGATCGTCTAAGCAAATTGAAGAAATTGTATTTGGGCAATAATTGTATCAGCGTTGTGGAGAAATTGGATGCTTTAAAATATTTGGAGGAGCTTCATATAGAAAAGCAAAATATTGAAAGTAGCGATGGATTGTGCTTTGAACCGAGGACTATTATTGCTTTGGGCGTAAGTAGAAAACCAAATGTATTCCATCCAACCAAGTCCCACCCAACCAATACAGTAAATTTTATGGCTCGGTTATTTTTATAGCTCAATAATCAAATCTTATTACAAATATTTTCAGCCATCATTACGAATTTTGAATGTATCTGAAAACAAAATAAACGATATGTCCTGGGCAAAGCCGCTTCGCAGACTTGAAGTTCTAATAGCAAAGAAGAATGCAATTGAAGATTATCAAGTAAGTTTACAGTTAAGAGCTCGAGTGTGTTTCATACTGTAGGATGATGATGATGATTTCTTCCTATAGCCCCTCATCAGGGGCAAAGGAATACGTGTATCCTCGTCCTAAAACTTAAAAATATACATACAATTTTTTTTTTTCAGATGACGGCAGACTATCTCTGTCCATTGATTTCTCTTGTGGATGCTAACTTTATTGGAAACCCTATGACGAAGAAGCATCGCTACAAAGAAACAATAATAGCAAGATGTGCTCAACTAAGTAATATGCTATAGAAATATCTCTTAGCGATAAGGCCGCCTTTAATATAATTTAAATTAGATGTATCTATTTACATAATATTCTTATAAGGTTTTTTTTAACTAATACAAACTAAAATGTATTATTTTAGGAATCCTAGACACAGTAGCTATACATGGAACCTCGCGCACCTTCCTGCGCAGTTTCGACAAAGCCGTACGGCTCCGGCAGATGCACGCCAGCAACACGCTTTCTCTGGACCGCCAAGGGGTCGATGATTTCTTTGATCTAAACATGTTGGGGCCACAGACCCTGAGCGCATCTGCTGTCACAGAGTTCACTGCTCACAAGCCTAGAAGTAAGCCTCATTGAATATTTTACTTATATTATGGCTGCTGATCGTGCGTAGCTAAAATAGGTACTGGATGTTTCTGACAAGGCGGTAATAAATCAAAGGAGGGATTCAGCTCACCATACCCTCCAACTTTCCATACATTTGTTCGATCGACTGACGGGTCAAATAACGGGATAGCTGATTTTTGTTTTTAGATTTCGACCCATTTTGCTTTGGGAAAAAAATGGTTAGGCATGGTGAGCTGAAGCTTCATCTGACCAAGACGTCCTGAGTCCAGGGACTCTAGTCTCTTAAACTTACGATTAAACTTCTATTCTATTATTATTCTACTATTACTCTGTTACGATTGTGTCAAAAATTGCGAGTCTCGTAACTTTGATTGATCATTATAGTATAGCAATAGAATAATCTGGGATTTTTTTTACCTAAATAGTGAATCCTGTTTTATGTTGTGAATCCGGACGGGCGTAGTGCAACTGTCACTTAATATCAATCAATATTGACATATATAATGTCAGTCGAACGTAATCATAACAATATCTTATTAAGGAGCAGACTACCCTTTTTGGTCAATTCCAATCTATTGCGATACTACTGCTATAGTTATAGCAAAATTGATTACGAGATTACCAAATGTGTATATTCTTGCGATTAACGTACTGTTTCTACTCTACTTTTATTCGATAGTTACTGTTTGCGCGATGAGACTAAGGGCCCTGACCGTCGGTCGAGCACTATTTGCAGCATACTTACTTACCTGTATAGTTTTTTTAATGTATTGAGCAATACCAGAAATAATAAGAAACAATATAATTGTTATTCCTCAATCATAATAAGCATAATTTTTAGTTTCGGCAGTGGATTCGACCTACACATTCATGCCAAGAGCGTTTTGGCGCAACCCCCGCACCGCACCCTCCCCGCGCGAATCTGCGCCCCCTATGGAGACCCCGCCGGCACCGAAGCCCCCGGTAGAGACAGCTACCGGGGTCCCCATCAAAGGCATCCTAAAGAAACCTATGCCTATGAAATATATTTAAATTGAGTTTTAGATGATTATAATGATGTTTTGGTATTTTTGATAAAATAAATTTCCATTCAAGAATCACAAAAGTGCTCTTTTGTTATTTACTTTCGGTTTCTCTCGTTGGATACGATTGTGATTGGCTTGGATATGGATACCCAGATAGTTTGGAAACTGCCGCTACCTACGCTAAGAGATACGTTGGCAAGTTTTGCACAGGAAGATGTTCAGTCATTGCAGCATAGACAAAGTAGAACGCTGCGCTTCCTACATTTGCAGTCAGTGCAGTTTCCAGGGAGATGGGAGATCGCTACGAGTTCAGACCCTAAAGAACAGCATGATTTAATTGCGTGTACCGTGTCGTGCGGCGCGGACATGCTCTAAGAAACGTAGTGATTTACCTTCTCTCTATCTAAGCCGACCACACATCTCTAGTTGGTCTGTGGACCACACTCCCTTCATTTCACGCGCGACCGACGTCTTTTTGCAGTCGAGTTTGCATTTTTTTTAAAATGCTGATTGCTGATTGACAAACTGAATTGACTGATTCAAACGTCAGTTCTATACTCAATCCCTACCATAAATAAAATAGTCGTATGTGGTAGTCGGTGATAACAACCAGTGTTGCCAACTTGGGAGTTTTTAGAGCTAGTTACAGCCCTAATCATTTAGGTCTCTGAAAAATTTGTTTTAGCTCTTCAGCTCTTTTTTTTACAATTTTAGAGCTGAGAAAGTAGTACTAGGTATTATTAATTGGTAGGTACCTCGAGAATAGTGAGTGAAGTTACTAATTCAGTGTCTATAATAAGTCCGCGTCGCTTTCGTTCGAAACATTTGTCACCGCGTGAATAGTTTTAAATAATCATAGTAGGCTGGCGAAAAATACTTAAGGATAAAAATACGTGTTTCCATAGCCAATAACGACCCACCGACCCAAAATGTATATTTTTTTTTTAAATCTAGCTCTTCGTACCTTTTTTAAGATGTGATCTAGCACTCTTAAAATTCGAGTTGGCATCGCAACACTGATAACAACAATAACAATGATTTAGGTTAGAATTGGCATTGGGTTAGATAGAACTTAGATTAAATAATTTCTCTATTAATACTGAGCAAGGCAAAGAAAAGCAAACATGGACGACCGAATTGAAGAGAGTCTTAAAGTTTTGTATGAAGAAACAACAGGTAAATGTTAAAAATTCCATGTTTTATACCTATGCAGTATAGCTTGCACTTCAACCTTCCAATTTATGTTGTAAAACAGTCTTTGATACTAGACAACGAAGTATTATTCTATATTCTGGGTCGGTGGGTCGTTTTTTCTGTCTTTAGTTTGGTACCTACTTACATAGAATTTTTTTTATTACTAAATGGCTTTGCAATAAAAAATAACCAATTTTTTTTAGACTTCTATTTAGGGGCAGATATAAAGGAAGTTACTTCATTGGAGCCCATTGAGTTCTATAGAGATTATGTATCCAAAAACATCCCAGTTATTATCAGAGGAGGATGTAGCAATTGGCCAGCTACTAACAAATGGAATGGTGATTATTTTCGGTAATTAATAACTATTCTAAATTCAATTTGTATACAAAGTTAGGCACTCTACACTACCAAACCTCGGACACATCATAGAAAAAATAGCTTTGCTTGCCGCAAGCCAACACTCATGTACGTTCACGCGTATTATGCTTGTGTGAGTGAGATAAGACGTGCGACACTGCTTTATTTACTGAGCAAATACCTAGAGGTAACCGAGAGCAGGGGAGCCGC
Organism: Euspilapteryx auroguttella; assembly: GCA_951802225.1. Taxonomy (NCBI): domain Eukaryota; kingdom Metazoa; phylum Arthropoda; class Insecta; order Lepidoptera; family Gracillariidae; genus Euspilapteryx; species Euspilapteryx auroguttella. The sequence goes on along the minus strand of OX637664.1, from coordinate 3,652,354 downwards.
ACTTGCTGAGGGAGGCAGAGAGTGCCCATACTGTATGAAGTACTATATATTATACTGTGACACTACTTCACACTACATGCAAGGCCTCTCCAGGAGACTATTGTCGTAAGGCAAGTCAAACATTTGTTTGCCTGAGCCAATTGGTGGGCACCCTGAACTACCTTGCCTCTCACAGTATAAGATACTTTACCAAATAAGGTATCAATAGCAATTAGATTAGATGTAGTCTAGTTGACTTTCATTAAGTGATATCTTGTATCCTATATTGAATAAAGAATTATTTGAATTTGATTTGAATCTTTAGTCTCAAAGTGAATATGCTTATTCTTTGTATACCATAATCCCAATTTTTTGTAACAGTCCTATTATTAGTTCAAGTGCAAGTCTATCAAATAATAATTAATTTTTATTTTAGCAAAAAAATTCCAGCTAAAAAGGTAGAAGTGACGCTAACACCCAATGGCTTAGCTGATGGAATCAGCAAACACAAGGATGGAATTGAGTACTTTGTGTCCCCGCACCAAACTGAGATGACCATGACTGAGTTCCTTGAGTTGTTGGATAGCAAACGGTATGTTAACATGGACATAGCAGAACAGAAAAAATATCTTTTTTATAATAAAAGCTCACTTGTCCTTGTCAAAACCGCCAAGACGGCCACAGGGGGTTTTAGGTGAGTACAAGCCCCACCACATAGGCAGCATTTAACCCTGGAACCAAAAAAGTACCCACCTAGCAGAGTCTTGGAAGTTTTAACCGATACTTTATCTATTTGGTATGGCGCCCTCAATTGGTTTGTTACCATAACTTTATTACCCTACCCACCCACACCTTCACTCACTATGTTGTAATAATGAACTAAAACCAATAGATGGCGTTAGTAGCACGGCTTCCCCACTAAGCTTGCAGAAGGGGTAGGTATAGGTTTCTTTGTATCATGATTTCTTAAATTCACAGGGAAAACTACGTACCCTACATACAAAAACAAAATTCAAATCTCACAACGGACTTTAGTGAGCTGTTGCCAGATTTGCGAGTGTTAGATTTCGCGGAGAAAGCGTTTGATATGGCTCCGGACGCGGTCAACTTCTGGATGGGCGACGAGAGGGCGGTTTCTTCTAGTGAGTTTATTTCTATGGTATGTCCCTTCTTAAGTCAATAATATTTCTTCTTTTGAGAAAAAGCACCCGCCTTCAATAAACTAGGACCAGAGATGTGACTTATCTAAGATAAAAGTATCTTAAATACAGATACAAGATACAAAATACGTATCTTCAATCTTGTATCTAGATACTTTTTTTAAAATGCATTTTGTATCTGGTATTTAAATACTTTTGTTAGGTATCTTAGTATCTTGAAGATACTTTGTTTACAAAATACTTTTAGATTGGATTATGAGGGTGTGTTTGTGCATGGCGTTTTAATTTTTTCTTGTTAAGAGGAAAAAAAATTGTTTCTTTGTATCGAATAAACTCTGTCCATAACTAACTAGACCGATATTTAAAAAAAAAACATTAGAATCCTGAATTATTCCTGACTAGCTTTCCCGGCGAACTTCGTATCGTGCCTCACACACAATTTTATATGGAAAAAATTAAATGTCGTTTTAACTAACTTCCCCTCCGTTTTCCATATTTTCTCACCTTTTAAACCTTCCTTGGACTAGAACGAACATTTCAAAACCAAAATCAACTAAATCGTCCCGGCCGTTCTCGAGTTTTAGCGAGACTAACGAACCACGATCATTTTTTATAGATATATAGTAGAAGAAGATAGATGAATTAACAAAGCCAAAATAAGAATAGAGTATTTTCAATAGACTATAGGAAAAATATTGCACCTTGGGTTATATTATTTGAGTTTAGGCCTTACCTAAACTCAAATAATATAACCCAAGGTGCAATATTTTTCCGTTGTTTACATATTTTGACAGTTGGTTTGTTGTTGTTGTTTGTTTTTTAGGGGGTTCTGGGCAGTCAAAAGAACATAGTCTATGGAGCCAAGTCTTTTGTAGTAAGTATATTATATTCTATGGCGTAACGAAGTAAGCCGGGAAAGCTCGTATTACATAAAGATATAAATAAATAATAACATTTACATAATTAAAGCCTTTCCGCTTTTTGAATTCTTGGAAATATTTTTTATCTATAGTCTATTGAAAATACTCTATTCTAATGGATCCCTAATGTTTTTGAAAATCTTATATAGCCTATGACACTCGGGGTTAATGTAGCTTCCTACCAGTGAAATAATTGTTCAAATCGGTTCAGTATTTCCGGAGCCTATTCGTTACAAAGAAACAAACAAATCTTTCCTCTTTATAATATTGGTATAGATTTAATACTATTGCTTGTGCTATTTTGATTTTTTGCGAATATTCTATACTATTATTATGTTCACCAGGGATAATGTAGGATTCATAACATGAAAAAATAAAACGGTCCGGTAGTTATAAGCCTATTCGATGCAAACGAACACAAACATTGTCTATACTTACATTGTAGGGCGGTACAAAGTTCGGCGTGCTAGCTTGTTTTATACAGGGTGTCAGGGGAAGCTATAACATAATTTTAAGAGTGTATTCTATAATCAATTTCACATACAAAAAACACCCCATATGAGTGGTCGCAGCCCCCCCCCCCCTCAGTATGATGTTTTTAAGTTTTTTGGCAAAAGTCAACCTCGCCTACTTTTAAATTGACAGTTAAAGAGCAGAGGCTCACAGAAGCTTCATTAAGGTCATGATCGAAGGCAAAGTAGTTAGGCTACCTAAGTTACTAAAAAAATAACCAAATATTGCCTTTACTTTTTTTTTTAAAGTGGCTGAAACAAAAAAAATTTTTTTTTGCATTTTGCTAAGGACGACTTCAAGAAAAAAAAAACATCATACGGAGGGGGGGGGGAGGCTGCGACCCCACATTTGGGGTGTTTTCGTCGATAAAATTGATCATAGAAAAATTAAAATTAAAATTATGTTATTACTTTCCCGGACACACTGTATAATGTTGTTGGTCCAATATACAAAATGAACGCGATTTACTCTTTAAAAAAAACTCATAAAAAAAAGTTATGTAAAAAGTATTTTATCTATAAAAAAGTATCTTAAAGATACGTATTTTGTATCTTGTATTTCAGATACTGTTTTAGAAAGGTATTTGCATCTGGTATCTGAAATACATATTTAAAAAGGTATTTGTATCTTGTATTCAGATACTTTATTCAAGGTATCTTGTACATCTCTGACTAGGACATACATAAACTGAGAACCTCCTCTTTTGCGAAGTCGGTTAAATTCTGTACTAAAACCTGCTCTTGAATGTCACAAACACCATTGTGAAAACCGCACCAAAATCGGTTCAGCCAAACGCGAGATAATCGCGGACAAACATACATCAAACTGATAATCTCCTTTTTTTAAGTCGGTTAATAATAATATCACATCACAGCCCCTTACTAAACTAGGAAGTACCAAATGCTCGCCTCCGCCGGGAATCGAACCCGGTGCACCCTCGTCTCGGTCCACATCACTGCCGTACCAACTGAGCCACGGAGCAGAGTTAAGGCGTTGTACTCTTTCGTTTCCTAATTGTACGTTAAATCTTGTATTTTTTTTTCAATAGTGCATAAAGATCCCTACGAGAACTTATACTGCGTGATCAGAGGGCACAAGGACTTCCTCCTGGTCCCGCCGACGGACCTGCCTTACGTGCCTTTAAGGCGATACCCGGTCGGCAGATTTACCTACAACTCGTGCCACGGATGGGATATTGAAAAAACTGAAGATTCCGAGAGCGTTGACGGCGTTGGCGGCCTGCCCTGGATCAGTATTGGTAAGTTGGTTGGTGTGGTGTAAGAAAATCTCAGACTTTTTTCTCGAAAAAATAGGCTGGTTGCGCTGGAAATAGCTACATTTCTAGAATAGAATAGAATAGAAATACTCTTTATTGCAATCAATAGACTTAAAATAGGTGATTACAATTTATTATTACTACATTGACTGCAATGGGCGGCCTTATCACTTAAAGCGATTTCTTCCAGGCAACCCATTGTCATGATCAAGTAAATTACATAAATGAATGGTGGGTTGGTCTAAAGAAAAATGAAATCTTTAATTTTAAACAATAATATTATAAACTACCATATTTCTAAGACTTAGATTGATTACTTTTTGTCTCGCCCACTTAGACCCCTGTCGAGTCTGTAATGTCTATATACGAAAGTCAGTTAGTGGGTACCCTGATCCATCCAGTAGGTATAGAAACGTATCGTTGATCCTTTTCCAACTGACTCACTGACAAAGTCGAATTTGCTTGATGTAGTGACTTCAAATTTTAAATGTCATTTATTTAATGATAGCACTAGAATACGAACTTGAGGAATATCGGGAAAATACATTTATTTGCAGGCGAGCACCCATTATATTATGTAATTATAATATATGATCAAACGAACTTCTCAAGTGAAGTTCGATCAATATTATATGAGTGGTTTCATTTGAAGATATAAATCATTTCACTAGGTAGTCCTTTCACCTACAAGGCAACATTCGCACGTTCTTACAAATAACTATTAGTCGATCGATTTAATCGATATCGATTACTCGATTAATTTGAAATTTACCCATGCTCCCATCCCTACCACTCTACGCGCCCATCACTAGCAGCGTCCGCCAAGCCTGTCATTCTTTTTAGAGATAGATTTCTGGCATAAATTACGTCGTTTATTGACTTTTTTGACAAAACTCGGGATTTGGGTAGGGAGGGTGATTTATATCTTCAAATGAAACCACTCATATAATATTGATCGAACTTCACTTGAGAAGTTCGTTTGATCATATATTATATTTCGTGGTTTCATTTTCGATATAAATCATTTCACTAGGTAGATGTTTAGAGACATTGTTTTGTCTATATTTTTTCATGATAATGAAACAATATTAATTAAAAAGATGTAATTTTTGCTAGTTTTATTTAAACTCTTAGTATAGGTACCTACAAATCTTATTTAATAATATTACTCATCTTATTAGTTAAAAACACTATATTTTAACATATAAAAGTAATCATTATAGTTAGTTTATAGAGTACTTCAAATTTTAACATTGCGTAGTTACTTAGGTAAGTACTTGGTAGGTAGGTACTCAGCTACATTAATTTATAACATACTAATATACTTATTGTATATTTTTTAATGAACTAATTTGGTCAGAGATTTGATAAAAAAGTTGATAATCAATCATCATAGGTCATTGATAAATTTAGCAAACTTGTTAGAGGTAGAGGTCCAGGCGGCCGTCTTTTGATCTGATCAAGATTGACGCCGGTAGCATGAGCAGCCGATGTGGCGGCGGCGTGTCGCGTGCTGCTGTGTGTGCCGTACACCGCAAGGATCTGCCTGATCCACATGTTTATTGACTATGCTGTTGTGTTCCTGTGAGGACGTTACGCTTCACAGTTATTAAGAGGTGATTGGCTTATTTAGGTCTGATTTATTTAGTTAAGGTTATATAACCGTCTTATATATAGACGGATTCACCGTAAGATAAAGTAAAACTAACAATGGTTGATAGCTTTTGATTGCATTTAGCGCCTATAGTTTTGATAAAATTTACATTTACTTTATGATTCTAATGCCATTGCTATTTTTATTTATAATAATCTGTTATTTAGAGAAAGACTTTCAACCATGTGTGCTGTAGGCTGTAGATAATGTTAGTAAAGTTACTTTTGTCTAGGATAAGTTCATTCTTGTTTGGTATAAATTTTTAGAGATTTTTGAGAACCAATTGTGGATACTTACCAAGTACCTGTGTACTTTGGTGGATTGGGTATTAGTTTATAACACCTTTAAGGAAGGTGCTGATGCAATCATCCGAAGAAATATTTCTGCCTAAAAGCAGAGATAAAGCGGTGGCTCTTATGATGATGCCCTGTGAATCCTGTGATGCGTCTTTTTCGAAGACATCGGAGGGAAAAGTAATTACACTAAAAACAGAACATTCGAAAGAATCTAATTTAATCATAGTATTGAAAAACATTATATTGATATTGTTGAATAGTAATATTAGAAAGTGAGGCTAGTATAAGATGCTGATGAGATGCTGTTGAGGGGTTAATGAGACCTGGCATTGCCTGCTCGAGCATACTGCGGTACTCAGGGTAAGCGTGAGTAGGAGAGGGTGACGGTCCCTGTTAGTAGACAACATAGGTTTTCGTCACGCCCTCAAGTGATTATTACGAAATAACTATATCAATCAATGGAGGATAACAGGCAGGTCTAGAAGTACTAGAAGGGAATACTAGAATACTGGTCGTTTCGTCCTCAGTAATTTTTTGTAGGCCGTTAAGAAAAACGGAAAATGAAGGATAGGCATAGAAAAAATATGCATGCCCCCTTTGTAGCATCTGGGTCTTGTTTCAAAGAAAAGTATTTCTTAAGTTTTGCGCTAGAATGTTTGAAAAGCATCTTTAAATTAAATCTTCGATCTGCCTCTAAATTATATTTCGTGTAATATAGGATGCTAAATGCTAATAGTTAGATTTTTAGCTAGCTTCTCGAACCAAGGCCAAATATATCTGGTAAGTTAATTGAAATTAGGAAATTGTATGCAACTTCGTGTGGTTATGTAGCTGATAGCTAATATGTTATCTACCCAAAACAAAAATTAACAAATTGTTTAAGTTTCGGGGCATCTAAGGCTTAGTATATTGCTAATAATACGACATATAATTACTATAGTAAGTTTGAGTTACGACTTTACGACTCGAGTCCGTGTTAACTTATGACTCATATTTTTGTGTTTAAATGAAATTTTAAGATCTTTTAACATTATTATCTCATTAATTCAGGTCCTGTAAAATAATTATCATAGTATTCTCTGAATAGAAGGTAGGTAGAAGGTACCTGTACCTTTGCCTTTCAAGTATTTTTGGATTCAACCAGCCTTTTGTAATGCTGCGCTAGCGGACATTAGGATGCCAATCATTTGTAAAAATTTTCTGATTGTAACTGGTGGTAGTTGAGAACACTTCAGAACCAATTCTATTATTTTATTACGTTTATGGCTTGTAAGTGATAAAGTCATATTTAAGTCATCTACTTAAATCCTGAAAATTTGTAATTATTTTGTGGCTATAAGCTACTATTTTCATAGTTTATAAAAAAGCCCAAGCACTCGAGTGATTTGAGTGTAAACCTAACTTAATTTAAATATTCCATGTAACTACGGTCTATGTAAAGGATATCGTCACATACAAAAAATTACCAATTTTTGACCAAATGAACGCAAGTGACCTACGACCCCTTCTTTAATCTTAGTAAAAGTTCTAGGCGCTATCGTGAGCCAATAAGATAAGGCATTGAGTTGAAATCATAGGTGGGTAACAAGATTCTGTGTGTTCACATCTTTAAACAGGAAACGTAGGTAAGTATTTACGCTAGTTTTAAGCGACAGAAATAAAAAGTTACGAGACATTTTAGGTCAATAGATGCCATGTAATAATAGCTTGCATGCTGTTCTGCCATTTCGAAATGAAGTTTAGTTACTTACAAATTTATTTAACAGTTTTAGGTTAAACTTAAATCTCTTACCTCCATTTGAATTGGTGTCAAAAAGGTTTTAGATACGAGTTCTAGCAAATTATTAGTTGCGATTGACATTTCTTGTTGTTACTGTGCTAACCATGTTACAACAGGAACATATTATTGCTCAAGTGGAAAATTAGAAAAAGATTTAATTATACTGTTACAAATCCAATTAAGGATACCTTTATTGTTTGTGATATACAACCAACACATTTTAAAAATATTGTACTGAATTCTGCCAGAATGGTGGTTGAGCACGTGGCCTGATTTGGGTCGTTCTCTAAACGTGCGACTGCGTCGGTATATGGGTCGTTGTAATTTGGAGCTTGACGAGTGGTATCTTCGTACTCTGGCCCTGGCACGCCCCACCCCCCCCCTTGTTTTTCGCAAAGCGAGGAGGGCGTGAGTTTTCCTGAAACTGCGGCCAAGCTGTGCCCGTGGAGCTCGTAGAGGCGGCTGTGTTGTGTAAGCAACAGTATTTCTGGGAAGACTACTGTCTTCCTGATTTGAAGGCATTGCTGTTCAATTTTGAAGCTTTATTTAATTTTCTCTAAAATTTGGCACCGAACAGTGCTTCATCTCGTTTACTGTACTGAAAGACATTCAAAAACGTCTTGGTCAGAACTGGTGCAGTCTTTTAAATGCGAGCTTGTGTCTCCGAGCTATAAAGGTCGCATGAACTACGGGAGCCCTCGCTTAGAATCTTGATTGCCTCTATTTTATATCTTGAGTTAGGAGAATGGCCATGGCCCTACTCCCCGATGTGATGTGAAGTCAGTCCAAGTTGAGATGACAGTATTTTAGTATTTAGCTTTAAGGCTTGAACCAATATGTAGTTGCTAGGTATAGTATATTGCTGAAGGATTTTTTCCTTGACTTCTCTAGCCATTTGAGAGAGATTATCGTAGATTCAATCACACAACTTTAGTTCATCATCCAGGGCTTCGCCCAGGGTTAATAAAATTTATGGGTCCAGTTCCGAAAATTTAAACTTTGCCTCAGGGTCCGAGTTCAATTGGTTGTTGTAACCGTTACCAGTTCCAATAAGGAAGTTATTGCTGGTGCTTGGACCTGTTTTTGGTGACGGTATTGAAAGTGGTTACTGTTGATGCAGTAGTGGCAATCGGTACTTGGTATGTCGCCATCATGATTTTTGGTGATTCAGTCTCATTTAGACCTGATCATGGGTTGTAGGGAATAGTTTCGGCTAGAAATATATCCTCATATTCGAATGATATTTGCTCTGGGCACATTCACATTGTAAAGGCGTTTCGCCTACTGGAATAAGAAGAAAAAACAAAATTATGTTTTTTATATTTTTATACTTGCATGAAAAATGATTATTATTTTTGCATTTTGCCGCGTTCCTATTGGAATCTATGGCAGTATGGTAGCCTGGTTCATATTTGAATCTATGGCTTTGCAAAAAAAAAATTTTTTTTTTTTTTTAATGATAAAAAATGATGTACAGTTTTGAATTTTGCCGCGTTCCTATTGGAAGCTATGGCAGTATGGCAGCCTCGTTCTTGTTCGAATCTATGGCTTTGCAAAAATATTTCTTTTACACTTTTTAAATGTAAGTTTATGCAGAATTTCAATTCGAAATTTCTGTTTTTTTTTTTTTTTTTGAAGGTAGGTAAGCAGATGAACTTACCGTAACATAAGACATTGTCTCTCGATTTATAGTATGAGGATAATGAAATCCATCAAAGTTTAAGTAACTCACTTAATTTTTTGTTAAAATATTCGTAGGATCTTTTCGGTATCTTGAAAAATTAATTTTTTGCGAACAAGATCCGAACGCGTGCTTTCGTTGCCTCGCACGGAAAAAGAATGACAGGCTTGGCGGACGCTGCTAGTGATGGGCGCGTAGAGTGGTAGGGATGGGAGCATGGGTAAATTTCAAATTAATCGAGTAATCGATATCGATTAAATCGATCGACTAATAGTTATTTGTAAGAACGTGCGAATGTTGCCTTGTAGGTGAAAGGACTACCTAGTGAAATGATTTATATCGAAAATGAAACCACGAAATATAATAATATAATATAATATAACATTCCAGCACTTGCATTGCAATACTGGATGAGCCCTATCTATTATGTTTGACTGAATATAAAAGCAAAAGAGAGCTTAACTAATCAACAATCTTCATACACAGATCCGACAAATCCAGACCTGGCAACGTACCCAGAATTCAAGAAAGCTCACAAGTTTAATATAAGAATACATTCCGGGGACATTCTGTACCTGCCAGCTCTGTGGTACCACAGAGTGGCGCAGAGCCACGGCGCTATAGCCGTCAACTATTGGTACGATATGACGTTTGATGTTAAATATTGCTATTTTAAAATGTTAGAGGTTTTGTGCGGTAAGAAATACGATTCTTTGCCGCCAAGTTAGCTAGCTGTTCTTGAGGCTCAAATCATGAAACTGTTGTTTTTTAGTTTTGTATAAATTAGTTAAGTAAGTTCTTCAAGATCACCTCTGGATGCCTCCAGTATGCCTACAATAATGAATAACTAAAGATAATCCTCTGTAAATGACTATAAACCCAAAAAAAAATAAAAAATTACATCAATGAAATTTGTTAGTTTAATATCTCTTTAATAAGAAATGTACAAAATAAGTAAATAATATAACTCAGATTTAATCAGTATAAAATAAAGCTACCAAAATTATAAGATAAGTATTTATGAAATAAATGTATTCGTATATGGTTTAAAAAAAACTTTTCTTTTAGCATAATAAATTATAAAGGCATTTTTAAAAATCTATACAGAGCGTCAGAGGTCAGTGCGTACTTTGTTTCATCGTGTGCTACGCTACCCGCTGAACTTTGCAAATCCTGCGCTGGGCTGGTCCGTGGTCTGGGTAGATAATTAAATAAATAAAACCCGTTTCGAAATATCTAATTGAAGATTCCTAGAATTTCTCTCTAGGTCTATCTAAGTGTCTAGACGTCTGTCGGACGCAACCTGTTATTGAAATTAGGGTCCTTCCTTACGTATGTGGCATGTACTGTACATACGATTTTGAAGAACGTATTTACTGTACAGTCACGGACTAGGAGGCCGTAACAGATTTGTCTATGGTTTCGTCAACCCTAGACTGTATAACCAAAGAACAAGAGCTATTTTGCAATACAGAAAAACCGGAAGTGTTACGCCGACCGTGTCCGCCACTGTACATACGATTTTGAAGAACGTATTCGATAAAAAAAAAACCTTTTTTGCTGCCTCACCGACTACAACTTGGCACAGATAACTAGAAAATAATGGGGGCGCCACTTTATATGTAGAGTAAGAAATCTTTATTAATTTTCACTTAATATAAAACTTAAGCCCAAAGTTAGTCAAAATCAAAAATCTACAAATTCATGATCTGTTTCTTTACAAGAGGTAATTTTTTATCAGGTTTTTTAACTTAAGCTAAAAATGGTTCCATTTCAAGACACAGTTGCCAAGCTGTAACTGGCAACTTAAGTTATACAGCACAAACCTTAATAAGACAGCCCCCTCTGCGAAAGTGGCGCCTCTTTCGAGTGATGGATAACTTTAATAAAAATAATAATAATCGAGAGCGCAGTATTTTATCTACTTAGTTGCTCGATCGTGTTAATAACACAATATTACGTTCAAATCCAGCTATCATTAAATTTGTAAAGCGTCTGCCAAGTTAAAATGGAACTGGGCCGATCACGTTTGCCTAATGGACACGGACCGATGGGCAAAAATCGTCTCCAAGGTGGGTTCCAAATGACGGACGACTAAAATTTTGGCCCAGGTAGAGATGGCAGGACGACCTCGACAAGTCACTCAGGGGGCTTGGTGAGAAGTAGCACTGGATAGAGTTGAGGCAAATGGCAAGAATGCTTTGCTAAAGCAGTGGAAAACAAACCAGGCTTCATAAAAATAAAAGTTATTCCTAGTCTATAATATATTGCTTCTTATTTTATCAATAAAATTGGTTCAGCCAAACGCGAGATAATCGCGGACAAACATACATCAAACTGATAATCTCCTTTTTTTAAGTCGGTTAATAATAATATCACATCACAGCCCCTTACTAAACTAGGAAGTACCAAATGCTCGCCTCCGCCGGGAATAGAACCCCGTGCACCCTCGTCTCGGTCCACATCACTGCCATACCACAACTGAGCCACGGAGCAGAGTTAAGGCGTTGTACTCTTTCGTCTCCTAATTGTACGTAAAATCTTGTATTTTTTTTCAATAGTGCATAAAGATCCCTACGAGAACTTATACTGCGTGATCAGAGGGCACAAGGACTTCCTCCTGGTCCCGCCGACGGACCTGCCCTACGTGCCTTTAAGACGATACCCGGTCGGCAGATTTACCTACAACTCGTGCCACGGATGGGATATTGAAAAAACTGAAGATTCCGAGAGCGTTGACGGCGTTGGCGGCCTGCCCTGGATCAGTATTGGTAAGTTGGTTGGTGTGGTGTAAGAAAATCTCAGACTTTTTTCTCGAAAAAATAGGCTGGTTGCGCTGGAAATAGCTACATTTCTAGAATAGAATAGAATAGAAATACTCTTTATTGCAATCAATAGACTTAATATAGGTGATTACAATTTATTATTACTACATTGACTGCAATGGGCGGCCTTATCACTTAAAGCGATTTCTTCCAGGCAACCCATTGTCATGATCAAGTAAATTACATAAATGAATGGTGGGTTGGTCTAAAGAAAAATGAAATCTTTAATTTTAAACAATAATATTATAAACTACCATATTTCTAAGACTTAGATTGATTACTTTTTGTCTCGCCCACTTAGACCCCTGTCGAGTCTGTAATGTCTATATACGAAAGTCAGTTAGTGGGTACCCTGATCCATCCAGTAGGTATAGAAACGTATCGTTGATCCTTTTCCAACTGACTCACTGACAAAGTCGAATTTGCTTGATATAGTGACTTCAAATTTTAAATGTCATTTATTTAATGATAGCACTAGAATACGAACTTGAGGAATATCGGGAAAATACATTTATTTGCAGGCGAACACCCATTATATTATGTAATTATAATAATATAATATAATATAATATAACATTCCAGCACTTACATTGCAATACTGGATGAGCCCTATCTATTATGTTATGACTGAATATAAAAGCAAAAGAGAGCTTAACTAATCAACAATCTTCATCCACAGATCCGGCAAATCCAGACCTGGCAACGTACCCAGAATTCAAGAAAGCTCACAAGTTTAATATAAGAATACATTCCGGGGACATTCTGTACCTGCCAGCTCTGTGGTACCACAGAGTGGCGCAGAGCCACGGCGCTATAGCCGTCAACTATTGGTACGATATGACGTTTGATGTTAAATATTGCTATTTTAAAATGTTAGAGGTTTTGTGCGGTAAGAAATACGATTCTTTGCCGCCAAGTTAGCTAGCTGTTCTTGAGGCTCAAATCATGAAACTGTTGTTTTTTAGTTTTGTATAACTTAGTTTAGTAAGTTCTTCAAGATCACCTCTGGATGCCTCCAGTATGCCTACAATCAATACATAGTATAAAATAATGTCGCTTCCCGCGTCTGTCCCTATGTATGCTTAAATCTTTAAAACTACTCAACGGATTTTGATGCGGTTTTTTTCAAAAGATAGAGTAATTCAAGAGGAAAGTTTATAAGTATAATACATGCACAAAATGGTAATAGGTAAGGCGATACGAAGTTCGCCGGGTCGGCTAGTAATGAATAACTAAAGAAAATCCTCTGTTATGTAAATAACTATAAACCCAAAAATAATGGAAGATATTACATAATGAAATTTGTAAGTAAGTATACATTTATTATAAAATGTATAAAATAAGTAAATAATATAACTCAGATTTAATCAGTTTAAAATAAAGCTAACTAACGTATAAGATAAGTATTTATGAAATAAATGTATTCGTATATTGTTTAAAAAAAATCTTTTCTTTTAGCATAAATTATAAAGGCATTTTTAAAAATCTATACAGAGCGTCCGAGGTCAGTGCGTACTTTGTTTCATCGTGTGCTACGCTACCCGCTGACCGTTGCAAGTCCTGCGCTGGGCTGGTCCGTGGTCTGGGTTGATAATGAAATAAATAAAACTTGTTTCGAAATATCTAATTGAAGATTCCTAGAATTTCTCTCTAGGTCTATCTAAGTGTCTAGACGTCTGTCGGACGCAACCTGTTATTGTAATTAGGGTTCTTACGTATGTGGCATGTACTGTACATACGATTTTGATGAACGTATTTACTGTACAGTCACGGACTAGGAGGCCGTAACAGATTTGTTTATGGTTTCGTCAACCCTACACTGTATTACCAAAGAACAAGAGCTATTTTGCAATACAGAAAAACCGGAAGTGTTACGCCGACCGTGTCCGCCACTGTACATACGATTTTGAAGAACGTATTCGATAAAAAAAAAACCTTTTTTGCTGCCTCACCGACTACAACTTGGCACAGATAACTAGAAAATAATGGGGGCGCCACTTTATATGTAGAGTAAGAAATCTTTATTAATTTTCACTTAATATAAAACTTAAGCCCAAAGTTAGTCAAAATCAAAAATCTACAAATTCATGATCTGTTTCTTTACAAGAGGTAATTTTTTATCAGGTTTTTTAACTTAAGCTAAAAATGGTTCCATTTCAAGACACAGTTGCCAAGCTGTAACTGGCAACTTAAGTTATACAGCACAAACCTTAATAAGACAGCCCCCTCTGCGAAAGTGGCGCCTCTTTCGAGTGATGGATAACTTTAATAAAAATAATAATAATCGAGAGCGCAGTATTTTATCTACTTAGTTGCTCGATCGTGTTAATAACACAATATTACGTTCAAATCCAGCTATCATTAAATTTGTAAAGCGTCTGCCAAGTTAAAATGGAACTGGGCCGATCACGTTTGCCTAATGGACACGGACCGATGGGCAAAAATCGTCTCCAAGGTGGGTTCCAAATGACGGACGACTAAAATTTTGGCCCAGGTAGAGATGGCAGAACGACCTCGACAAGTCACTCAGGGGGCTTGGTGAGAAGTAGCACTGGATAGAGTTGAGGCAAATGGCAAGAATGCTTTGCTAAAGCAGTGGAAAACAAACCAGGCTTCATAAAAATAAAAGTTATTCCTAGTCTATAATATATTGCTTCTTATTTTATCAATAAAATTGGTTTCTTTGTTATTAAAAAAAAACATAGTTCAAAGCTTACCTGCGTAACCGTATAAGTATTTTAACTTATGATTTACTGGGAAATTCATAATATATTATTGTTAAGTTATTAAAGGAAAGTAAACTGATGCTTATGCTAGGTTATGCTGTTTCCGATTATAGCTCGAGCTAGTGTAAATAAAAACAGTATTTAAATGTTACATTCTGTCGACAGGTTCTTATATAAATATAAGTAATATAAGACAGCCTACCCATTATATAAATGCTAATTTAGTTATAAGTATTAAATATTTTTTAAATTTCATATTTTCAGCCTAACCAATGCCGTCACTTCCTCTCATACTGACTTCTCGGACTTCACAACTTTAGGGCGTATTCAGGTACAAAGCTGGTAACAAGCGCTGGTTCGAAAAATGAATAGATAAATCCTTGCGCTCACATTCGCGCTGGAACAAGCGTCTATGTCCGCGCAGCGCAGGTATTTTTTATACATTTTTCGAACCAGCGCCAACAAGCGCTTGTTACCAGCGTTGTAGTACGTGAATGCACCCTTACGTAGTTTAAATTACGTTTTTCACCCTTGGGTACGATCTTCTAAAAGAACTGACGTGGACGTTTCTACTTTGATCTAAAAAAAGTGATTTAAAATATATATCAGCTTTTTTAAGTGCTGTTTTTTTTTCAGGTTATAGTTTTAGGCAGCTTTAACCATTCTTATTATAGTAGAAAACAGTTTCAGGCCCCGTAATAAGGTGAGGTCGCAAAATATCCTTAAATAGGAACACTTCGATCATCCAGTTGTTTTTTGAACTGACATAGCCATTGATGAACGAAAGGCGAAAGGCCCTTGTATCGCTTAAGGTTAGTATGCGTTCGTTAGTCATAAGATTTCAGTCAGATTTTAGTCATTTCATTTATAACTTACTTACGTATGTCATTTTGTTTAAAATGCACACGTGATAATGTAACAAAAGGTGTAATCAAGAAAATTACAAGAATAACATCGATGTACTTAGCTATAGTACGAACATAAATTTTATTAAATTGTTTATTTATATAATTTCTTTTATTTAGAAGTCAATTGTTTCGATTTGTTAGCACAGGTTCGCAACAATCAATTTTAATTATTTATTAAAACAAGCCGTTCGTGTGGTGAAGGCTTGGAATTGTACCACCCCATCTCTTTACCTGACCACGAGCACAGTATAATAAACAGAACTCCACGAGTGTCGTAAAATATGATTAGGTAATGTCCGAAGACCAGGCAGCAGCGTCGTTAGTTTTTTTTATTTTATTTATTTTCGTATTTAGCCTGTTAAGTTTCCCACTGTTGGGCAAAGGCCTCCCCCCTAGTTCTTCATCCTTCCGATCGTGTGCCAACTCCGGCCAGTTCTCCAGATGGGAATCGAGATCGTCCCGCGATCTCCTCCTTGGTCTTCCACGTTTGCGTCTGCTACTAGGAACCCACTCGGTTGCGATTCCTGCCCACCGGTCCGGGTCCAAGCGGCAGACGTGACCAGCCCAGTTCCACTTGAGTCTGGCGGTCACCGCACCAACGTCAGGGATGGCGGTCTGGGAGAGCAAGGCAGTGTTTCTGACGCGCGCGATCCGTCCTCTTTACTCCTAGTATACTGCGCTCCATTGTCCCCTTAGTTGAAAAAAAACTTTTACGCACATCTTATCTGAAAATAACAGTATGGAAGTATGGATTTGCAGGTATGTTATGGTATTTACACTTGGCCGGCTGGCTTCACATTAAAAAAAGAAAAAAAAAGTTATCCCTAAAAATAAACATCTCAGATTTGAAGGCGAATTTAAATAAAATATGAAATGGCATGTCGGGCTCCGTGAAGAACGCGTCCTTCTTGGTATTAGCCTTGTCAGAGATTTATTCCTTGAAATTAAAATGCAGATGAAATTAAAACCAGTCACTGTAAAAAATTAACTCAACATAAGAGTTAAAGTTGATAATTCTAGTAAGTTCTAAGTACATAAGTATAATACTTACCAAAACTAACACAGAATAAAATTATGTGTTAGTATGATGATTAGGATTAAGTATTGATGATGAATTAGTCTCCGTTAGATGGGGCGTCATACATTGCGTTTTTTGTCGTTATTATTGGAGCAGTGTGTAGCGTTGTATCGCAAAATCCAAATTTTCTGTTCCTGTGGGTGTTATTGTGTAACACGTTACTACATATTAACTTTTGGAAAAAAATCCCAACCAGTAACAGTGTTACTCGATGGTTTTTTTTTTTAAAGTTAATACTTTTTACTATCTAGTCACACTCACACTGTGACACTTGGGGGGTGTGACTGGTTGGTAACAAATCGGATTTGCGAGGTAAAAAAATATATACGCGACGAATTGAGAACCTCCTCCTTTTTGTTTTTTCGTCGGTTAAAACGTAGACTATGTCCTTTCACAGGCTCTAGAGTCTTAGACTATCTCTGTACCAAATTTCATTTAAATCTGTTCAGTAGTTTGGGCGTGATTGCGTAACACACGCATAGACAGAGTTCCTTTCGCATTTATAATAATAATTAACGAATATATATCGTCCTCCTTATTTATTTTATTCGTATGAGAAATACAATAAAAAAAAGTAAGACTGGGCTGAACAGCGGGAGTCATCTTCAGCGGAGTCTCGTCTCTACAAACCTTTCATTCGAAATATGAAAACGGGCGCGAGCGCGCGCTCCCGTGCAAATTTCGAATCCACAGCTTTTTAAATTTTTTTTTATTTCAAATCTTTTCAAACTTTAGCACCAGTATTTTTTAATATATTTTTTTTAATATAGTAGAAAAATAAGTGTAGTGCAAAATGTTAAAAAACACAGTGAAAAAGTACATTTCCGAGGGGAGTAAAATTAATCAACTAATCATGGCTATTTTAAGTAAGTTTTTTATAATTAATTAATTCGGAATATTTCATTATTTATTTGTCTACTATATATAAAAATGAATCGTGGTTCATTAGTCTCGCTAAAACTGGAGAACTGCCGGTCCGATTCAGCTGATTTTGGTCTTAAAATGTTACTAGTACTTAGTGATTTTTTTTAATTGAAAAATGGGTAAGAAGTTTTTTTAAGAATAGTAAGGCGCGATACAAAGTCCACCGGGACAGCTAGTAGCTTTTAAGTTTGATTTTACACCGGGCAACTAGAGAAGCAAAAACTTCCTGCCCAAAAATTATAGGATCTATTGGTCCTCCCAAAGAAATAGCTTTTTCAGTTTTTTTCTGTAAGTAAGTGAATTACTTACTAACCTACTAGTTAAAAAGTATCTATACTTACTTAAATATATTTTTCTACTTCCCTTTTTTTCTTTTTCTAAATAAATAGGTTGCTAGATAAATATTATGTTACCTGCTTGAAATAATTTTTATTCATAAGTAGCAAAAAGTTTGTATGCTTTTTCTATTCGATGGATATTGAATCGATCGAAGTTGTAGGTTGTAAAGTACCTAAGTACTAGTACTAGTACTTTTATTACTAGTGTGATTTTATTTATTACTAACTAATAATCATTAAATTATACTCAAATATTAAATATTAATTAGGTACCGTATGAATTAGTACTCGTTATTGTAAGGGTGGAAAGGTGGATGTGCTGGCTACAATTGATAACGGTAATTTTTATGTAAAGGTCAAATCAAATAATAACTCATTAAATTTTCAAAACGAAATCAGGTTTAAGCTTTGTACTTCTCTCAATCTTAAATCCTGTATCGTATGTGGCCGGCCGGCCGGCGATTTCGAAAGTAACTGTTCGTCGGATATTGATAAGAAGCAATCCCACTAAGGAGTCTGCGCACACGACGGCAACTAGTTGCTTGCTGCGTGTATTCATATTTGTGTATTGAATTCGTTTACAGTTATGAAAAATTCCAACAACAAATTTGTCATCGCAACCGGCGCAGGTTTGCGTCTGGTTACAAGTTTCGGTAGTTAATAAAATAACGATAACAGCAAACTTTTGTTTATAATAGAGTTTCCTGTTTAAGTCAATATATTTTAAGGTTTAATTCCTGCCATAGCGATATTCGCCTAACCTACCCTGGTGCTACCGCTATTTCACAGTCACCTGACTGCGTCTGCGTCCCTCGTGTGCGCTCACATTAAGAATCCTAGCGGTTAATTTCTTGAGGATCATCTGTCTCGTGTCTCACCCACTTTTGGCGGGGCCGTTTTTTTCAACGACCTAAAAACCGATATTGTTTTTTTTTTGGTTTTGATAGATTGTTATATTATACGTGTTAGTTAAACAAAATTTATTAGGATTCTTTGAAGAAAGTAAAAGTTGGGAAAGTTATTGTAAATACCAGCGTATATGTTCGATTGATAGAGATTTTAAAAAACCTACGTAATAAATGAAACTGATCTTAAAAATATATATAGTTTTAAGAGGTGCATTTAAAAATAATAATCGTTTGCACTAAAATCGAAATCTATTTAATTTACTTACATTTAGGTTGGTATTATGTTCCCTTAGAATATAGTCCAAGTTCGTGGTCAGCGAACTTAGCAAGATATTTTGTTTTTATTGAAACAAGGAAATTAGATAACCTGACCAAAGAAAGACCATAGGGCTGTTTTAACAAAATTTCGTTTCGACATCTAAACTTCTACTAAGTTTTAAATAGCTTATATCCGTGCTGACCTGCAGAACCTGCAAGTTGTAGGCTTATTTTCCGTTAATGCTACAGATTGTTAATAGATTGAATAGCGTCTCGCTGGAAGGAGCGACGACTTTGGGTGTTTCTGTGTGCGTGGAGCTTGCAAGCCTTACCAGTAAAACTCCCCGGTTGCCGCCTCAGCGACTTAGGGAAGGACCCGGAGAATCATTGATGATCGGAATCCGGTGTCCTTCCCACATAGAACTAGAGATCTCTTTCTTTTATGGCGAGGAAACTCCTAACGAGTACCCTGCGGCTCGTGCGGAGCCGCCGGGTTATGTAGGGTTCGCACCCACTAAAACCACCGGTGTCCTCCTCGGCTGTTAGCAAGGGGGCCAAGAGGAATCTGTGGAGTAATCAATTCCGCGACAGAACTAGAGACCAAACCCAACCACTATGCTACGAACGACGTGCATCACGTATGAAGTCCACGTGGGCAATCAGTATCAATTAATAAGTTTGCGACCGCGTCTGTGGCTGGGTTGTCAGGTCAACTATTTGCAAGTGTTGTGAGACTAAGAACAACTGCCCGGCACGTGCCTGCCTTCTTTACAATGTATCTTGATCTTCGATAAAAAAAAACTTGATAGACGTAAGTAGGTAGTTAGGTAGATATAGTCACTTTATTGCAAACAATTAAATTATTTCTTAAATTAATTGATACCGACATTGCAGGCGCATGTTCTACTTTAGCTTACAAAAGGCGATGATGACCGATCTATCTACCTGGTAAAAGCTCTGTTCTTAAATGTATTTATGTATACAGCTATCTAAGTTTTTCAGTACTTACCTATGTAAGAAATGTAGAAGCAAAGGGCCACCAACCAGTAAATTTTAAAAGTGGTCTATGATTAAAAAAGTCTGGGACCTCTAAGTTAAAAAGCTTGTCTTCTAGTGCAACGTGCATTGCTTTTCAAATAAAATATTTCATCCCATGCACATTATTCAGAAACCCTACAAACATCGTTACAAAAAACTCACTTAGTAACTTTGCTCTATAAAAATAGCAAACTAGAAATAGGCGTTCCCTACTTTATAAATATAAAGCTGGAATAAAAGTAAAAAGCGATCCTGGAATGCCTAGTCCCAGGCAAATCTATTTAAGGCCTTGCCTGCGGTAATAAAGGGAATCAGGTTCCTTCTAGCTTAGCTGTTTTAATTTGAAACTAAGTATTTTTAGTCTAGTGCATTAACCTACCTATATCTGACCACCGACCGACGCCGTGTTCAGTTGACAGTGATGATAATGGATATTATTTATGATTAGTGTTAGTATTATTTGCAGCCTGTGATTTAGGCACCCTAACTCTGACTAGATAGGTACCGGTTCCATAAAGTAGGTGCTCTGAGTGTGAACGTTGTTATTATATCTACATTTATAATAAGTTATAGGCCTTCCCTGAACCTATTTCAACGTGTTTTGGTATTTATAGAGTATTTTATATATATTATATAAAAATACAGCAAGTTTCATCAAAATAGGTTTAGTAATTTAAGGCGGAGCCCCGAATATAAGCTAGTACTAGCTTACTACTATACCTAATATTTATCTAAAAACCCTACTTACTTCAATTTTTTTTCGTTCTTACAGTGGTATTTCCCGTCTTCTCATACGGCACGGCCATCGGCTGGCTGTCCCCCATGGGCCCCCTGCTGATGTCCCCCGACACCCCTGCGACGGCCCCCGTGGCCCCTGAGGTTGTCTCCTGGATGGCCTCGGTAGCGTACCTTGTGGGGACACCCGCTGTGTTCCTATTTGGATATATCGTGGATAACTTTGGGCGAAAACGAGCGCTGATGTTAACTTCTTTATCTATGGTGGTGAGTACTTAAACGAATATTCTCATATACGGTATCGTTATCTACCCTAAAATATCTAGGTATTTAAATGCTGAACTAAATGATAAGTAATAGACCCTTCATCTCTGCTGAGAAACGTCTACTGTCAGGCAAAAGACTTCTCCACAGTACACCACAAAGACAAACATTTTGGGGAGTTGGCCATAACTGCCACGTTTGGCACGCGGTTTAGCGATCGCATTATGGCTTTTAAATTTCCAAACAAAGGAGGTTGGACCCACCCTTGGAGTGTTTCCTCGGTCACCTTTTGCGACACCCATAATACTTATGAGAAAATGGGGTAATGGTATTCTATGCCGTCACCTTCTTCCATTTAAAAATTATTAATTAGTAATATTAATTATTATAATTAATTATTTTAAATCCTAAACTCGGCTCATCGTCATGATCTCAGCTGAAAGACGTCCACTGCTGGACATAGGCTTCCCTCAAACTTCTCCAAACCGACCCTTGAGAAGTTTTCGACCCCATCGAGCCGCTTCAAACCCACTTTACTACTAGAGGTATCGTGGGTCTGAAGCGCATTAACCCATTCAGCGCCACGGGCGCAACGTATGCGTCCGTTAAAAACATATCCCCAGGCGCCGAGGACGCCGGCTGGCGCTCGCACTATTTTCAATAAAAATCATACTAAATAGGATATTACAATATTATTTTTACTGAAAAAAGATAGTCAAGGATTTGATTAAAAGGATCCAATTCATGCTTTATACTTTTTTCATACATTTATTATATAGAAATAGCCATTGAAGTTCAACTTGAGATAAAGTTAATTCTATTTGCTCATTTTTTTTTATTTAAATGCAGAATTTAATAATTTTAATAGAACTATACATTGTATTTTTTTGATTTTTTTATGTCGTGATTTAGTATATATTGGAACAGGGCACATACGTTGCGCCCGATGGCGCTCGAGGAAGTGTATTTTTCGGTTCGCTCGTGCTACTTTGTCCAAGTGCAGGGGAAAATGTGTTTTGTAAGCAAGCAGTTAACGCTGCTTTTAGGATTGAAGTGGTAAACTGTTTCGACTTTTTGTAATTATAAAGGTGACCGTAGATTTGAACAAGCGTCATATCACCTATTTTGTATTCAATGAAATAAAGATAAGGCGGTAATTTTTCGGTGCTTTTAAGTTCAAGCGAAACATTTTTTGTTTAATTTTATTAACGGTTAATTATAAAGAAACATTTCAAAAATATTCCGAAAATCACACAATACATAATATTTGCAGCTGTGCGTTTCAATGTTAAAAACATTGAACAATAGATAAGGATATTTTTTGAGTGGTCGCCGACCGCTATTATTCTTTTGTCTTTCGATCATAAAAGTGCACAGCGTCGGTTCATTGCCTATTGTTTTAAAAAATTAAGAAATGTGGTGACATTTTTTTTGGTTTTTGCAGATTAATCCTTCTTAGAAAAAGTGTACACGTAAATATTGCCTCCGAGAGCACCTACTTATAAAATAAAAAAGTGGTAGTAAATGCAACGGCAGGTTAACCTCGGTCTAATCGTTAGGTACTGCGGCGTATCTCTTCGCTTGTTTGTATTTCTGTAAAATTTGTGACCTGGTGGTAAATCCCGATACTCCGATTTTAATCAAATGACCTGGCTATTGGCGACTGATCTGACAATGAACACTGGCACTACGATTGATATGGGAATTGAAACTGGTACTCTGAACCCTCATTTGATGATTGATCTGGCTATAAAACAGACAAATTAAGTTCTTTGAATCCCTTTTTAGAACATGTAAGTAGTCAACAGAGATGTTATCGCAATAAACTGTAAGTACTTTCTAGTACATAAGAATGTAGTACCTAGTACTTAAATAGACATCATTTTAAGTGTGTAAACACCAGAATTTAATTTTTTTTGTTAATTAGGATAACGTTTCCGGTTTACAACTGTTTTCCATATTAAATCTTGACAATGTGTTCAGTCCATATTTGCTAATTGAATCATCTTATCTTAATTCAGAGAATCCTATAAATCCTTTTACATACTTTTTAAATTTGGTATGTAAATTGGATTTTGCTATATATAACAGATTTAGACGATGACTTTACTGAAAATGAATTGGCGGGCTTAGTGGTTGCAACTCTTCATTTATCGGAACCTGAATCTGGGATCATTCATCAGACTGTGAATGAATGTAATGAAGATGACATTTTATAGAAAAATCATTAAATAACGAACAGCAAAATAATATTTTAGATGAAAATGCTGAAGAATTATAATGATGTTGACCTCGAAACGCCAGAGTGAAGTCATGAGCATCCACATATCAGTTCAACTGTTAACATTTTCACGGAGCGTGTTGGACTTGATACCACATCGACATCTTTAAAATCACAGACAGATTTTTTCTTTACTTTGTTTACTGAAGAGTTTTTATTGTTTTTACTAAAAAACATTAATGCTTCGAACCTGTTTCTTACTTCCACATATTTCGACAAATTGCACTTTGCTTTGACATAAATGCCAGGGGATCTATTGCCGTTCAAAATGAAAATTAGAATCAGTTTGACATAAGATAAGTATACATTGCGGGTATATAGGTGAATCATTTTGTCTACCTACACAGCGTCTTTCCGTTCTATACAAGGCCAGTACGCAGCCATATGAAACTGCTCACGTTACATTGTAATGCTGTTTTAAAATCTGTTATTACAATGCATACACGAATTTTGCGTACTGACCGTGTATAGTTTGTAGCGTGGATGCTCGCGTCTTCGTTCCGGACTATACTACACCATTTACTTACACTTGCACTCGACAAGAGTTTTTTTATTTTTTTTTTATTTACTTAAATATTGAGTTAAATTATATTAGGTACGACTAAATCTAAACAACAATTAATTATAAGGACATGTTTAAGTGTATTATTGAAAATATAAGTAACTTTTAAATTTGATGAAGATGAATGAGCTTCTAAAATGGGTGTTAATTTATTGAGTTTTCTTTAATTTCCGTCAGTACTATATGTGATGGAAACAAGGGGTCATCATTATTGGTTAACATTATTAACAATTATTTTTTCACACTCAGAGCCCCTAACTAGGAAGAACCTGTATCTAGGGTGCCCGGTGCCCGTTACATATACACATACGATCAATACACCCAGACTGGCAAACAAAACCATAACAATTGCCCCCGCCGGGAACCGAACCCGGTACACCCGCGTCTCAGTCCACAATACTGTGCTGCTAACTGAGCCACGAAGCAGTCAATAGGGAAAATTGGTAGGAGAACTATTGCGTAAAAACTGTTCTATGCTGGCCTTGGTAACTATTTTTCGTATTTGATTAAAGAATACAATTGTAGTAATAGTTAGAATCAACAAAACCTATTAATCAAAATAGTTGCGGGTGCCGAAGGAAGAAGTAAAAAAGGACACCCGTATATGTGTAAAGAAAATATATTTTCTTTGCGTTCTTTTTAATACCTACACCTCTTTAGTAGTTATGGTTTTAAAGAAAGTTAGTTGTCACGACATGTCATAAGTCAAATGAATGTTTTGTTTACATTGAGTTTAATTTTAGTTTCGTGTTTTTTTAAAAGGATATTTTTTATTTAAAATGAATATTAATTATTTAATTGTGAATAAGTGAGAGGTGGAAAACGAAACTTTAAATGTCGTTTCTTTAATTTTCAGGTGAGAGTTGTGTTTTTGTAAGATTAGATTATTTGAATTGATTTGTACATTTTCTCTAAGAGATTATAAAATAATAAAAAAAACTTTAATTTTCAGAGCAACACTTTAGAGTTTCATTCCAATAAATAATAACATTATAAAACGACATTTTTGTTTTTGAAGCTCAATATGGACAAACTCCGTTTCGAGTTTACAATACTACCCGGAAATGAAGGCAAAACAAATGTTTGTTGTATTACTTCTATAACAACTAGTGATAACACCGTATACGCAATACCAGAAGAGTTACAACCAGTAAGTCATCACAAAGATATTTTGAAAACAAATACATACAGTAAAATAAAGAACAGTTTGACAAAGAGGTATCAGAAAAGACGAGTATGGATTACAATGAATGATGAACTTAAAAAGGTATACATAGATGAAGACGGTAATATACAGTTCGGCGGTCAGTATCTTGAAGAAATGAAGGATGATCCAAAAGCTTACGCTGCACTTGAGGATGAACCAAATAAACTGAGAACCTACACGGATAATAAACATTTGAATTTAAAGCAGATTACAGAAAGATTTGTTATTGAAAAGTTCACAAGCAAAAATACAAATGCCGACCTATGGATAGATATGTTCGAACAAGAATGCCACCGTTTTGAGGTAATTTCTGATGAAAACAAAATTGAAATACTCAGATTGTTTATGGAAAAATGTTGTGCGGATTGGTACAGTTCAATGATTATGAAGTTGACGCTGAACTCAGATTGGCAGGTATGGCGAAAAAAATTCTGTGAAACATTTTCAAACAGGGGATGGAATTCAGTCACTTATGGATTAAAGTTTAGATATAAAGAAGGATCTTTGCTGGATTATGCTATAAGAAAAGAAAAATTTTTACTGGAAATGAGGAGGTCAATTGACACGGGAACATTAATCGACCTTATAGCAGCTGGTTTACCAGAATTCATATTGAATAAGATTGATCGAGATTTGCTGAAAGATACAGTTGATTTGTTTAATGAGGTGAACAAATATGAACATATGGTAAAATTAAATAGAAAACCTATGCAACCTAATAAAAACTATGGATATTCGAAGACATATTTTAAAAGCACAAACGAAAGAGAACCAAACAACCAATGCAAAATTTGTGAAAAACTTAACAAAGGTCCTCGTTATCACTCAGAGGATTCATGCTGGTTTAAGACAAAAGGACAAGAACAAGAAAAGAACAATACCTTTAAACACGTAAATAACACAGTAATTGAAGCAGAGCTAAATAAAACGAACCAAAAAAACTGAAAGTAACACCATTAATAAAAGTCAAACTAACAATAAATGATACATTAGAAATAGATGGAGTATATGATTCGGGTTCAAATGTTTCTCTGATAAACTCTAAGTTATTAAAACTGAAAGGAGAAAAAAATAGATTAAATGAAGCAGATTTAATAACTATTAATGGTGTTAAAAAGACCACAGGTTTGACTAATTTAAAGATAAAAATATTAGAATTAGAAGAGAAAGTGGATGTATACATTATTGATGAAGAACAGTTTAAGTACGATTTTTTAATAGGATTGGATTTGATACAAAGATTTAAACTGATACAAAATGAAGACCTAAAAATAACTCAGAAAGAGTCAGAACAATTAACCTATAATAAAGAAAATGAAAACGAAATAGACGTTGATAAAGAAATAAAAATAACAACAAAATATGAAGAAGAAATAATAAATAATATAGAAGAATATAAAATAAATTTTAACGAACATATTAAAGAAGAGGATGTGGAAATGAAAATAAATCATTTAAATGATTATGAAAAGTCAGAAATAAATAAACTTATAGAAGAAAATGAATCGGTTTTTGCAAAAAATAAATTTGATATAGGTACTGTCAATGGATATGAAGCAAGGATAGATTTAATGATTGACACATACTGCAGTAAAAGACCGTACAGATGCACTGAAACTGATAAAAAGGAAATAGAAGAACAAATAGGAAAATTACTGGACAATAAATTAATTGAAGAATCTTACAGTCCTTTTGCAGCACCAGTCACTTTAGCTTTTAAAAAAGAAGATAATAAGAAATCAAGATTATGTATAGATTTTAGAGATTTGAACAAAATAGTTGTCCCTCAGGCGCAACCATTTCCTCGCATAGAAGACCTGGTGGTTAAGACAAGAAATTGTAATGTGTTCACAACCTTAGACATTAATTCTGCATTTTGGTCTATTCCTTTGAGAATTGAAGACAGAAAGAAAACAGGATTTGTAACACAAGAAGGCCATTATCAATGGACATGTTTGCCGTTTGGATTAAAAACTTCACCAGCAATTTTTCAAAGAGTATTAAGCAATATACTAAGAAAGTACAAGCTAAATGACTTTGCAGTTAATTTTATTGATGATATTTTAATATTTTCTAAAAGTTTTGAGCAACATATAGGACATCTGAAACAATTAATGGGAGCAATTAAAGCAGAAGGTTTCAGATTAAAATTTACAAAATGCACATTTGCATCACATGAAGTTAAATACCTAGGGCATATAATACAAAGGAATTCTGTGAGGCCGTTGAAAGATAATTTGATTTCAATAAAAAACTTTCCTGTTCCAAAAACTCAGAAGAATATAAGACAATTTTTAGGAAAAATAAATTTTTATCATGAGTATATACCAAGATTTGCAATAATACTCGATCCATTACATAACTTACTCAGAAAAAATCAAAAATTCATATGGACAGACAAATGCCAAGAGTCATTTGAAACAATAAAAAATCTCCTGTGCTCACAACCTGTTTTAGAAATATACGATAAAGACTTACCTATAAATATATATACGGATGCATCAATAGAGGGCGTAGGAGCAATTATGAAACAAACACAAACGAATGGACAAGAAAAACCAGTAGCATATTTTTCAAAAAAATTAAATGCTGCTCAAAAGAAAAAGAAAGCAATTTACCTAGAATGCCTAGCCATCAAGGAAGCTGTGAAATATTGGCAATACTGGTTAATAGGAAGGTCCTTCACTGTTTATTCAGACCACAAACCATTAGAAAATATGAATCTTAAATCAAGGACGGATGAGGAATTAGGTGATTTAACATATTACTTATCACAATATGATTTTGTCATAAAATATGCACCAGGAAAACAAAATCTGGAAGCAGATTGCTTAAGCAGAAATCCAGTTTTGGAGCCAAATGAAAATAATGAAGAACAACTTAAGGTGGTTAACTTAATAACACTTAATGATATTATCACTGATCAACGATATAATAAAGATATTCAGAATAATAAAGACCAACTAATAGAAATACAAGGAATTTATATGAAAAATTATAGGAAAAAAGATAAAATTATATTGTCAGAAGAACTCAGCATAAAACTTATAAAAGATGTACACGAGTATCTATGTCATATTGGTATTGGACAAATGCAGAAGACTCTTGGATCGCTTTATGCATCTAAAAATTTAACAAGGAATATAAGGGAAATTTGCAGAAGGTGTGAAATATGCTTAAAGAATAAAACTAGAGGTTTTGATAAATATGGTTTTATGTCACATCTAGGTCCAGCTACAAGACCTTTTGAAATAGTATCCATTGACACGATTGGAGGATTCGGAGGTTCAAGATCAACAAAAAAATATTTACATCTATTAGTGGATCACTTTACTAGATACGCTTACATTTTAACATCAAAAACACAGAGTGCAAATGATTTCATAAAATTAGTAACAAAGGTGATAGAAAAGGAAGATATAGCTATGCTACTCACAGATCAGTATCCAGGGATAAATTCAAAAGAATTTAAGAAGTTTTTGTCGGAAAAACAAATAACTATAATATTTACAGCAGTAAATGCACCATTTTCTAACGGTTTAAACGAGAGATTAAATCAAACATTAGTTAACAAAATAAGATGTAAAATAAACGAAAATGGAGAAAAGAAAGCTTGGACAACGATAGCACAAGATTGTGTTGATAAATATAATGAAACAATTCACTCAGTAACAGGTTTCTCACCAAAGTATCTATTATATGGAGAAGATGGTACAATTCTACCGAAGGAGCTGAAACAAAAAAAAACACATAGTGATTGGATTAGTGACAGAAAAACAGCACTTGAAAATACAATGAGATCACACAATTACAATAAAACTAAATTAGAAGAAAAACTTAAATATTGGGAATTTGAAGTCGGAGACATGGTTTATGTAGAAAATGGAAATAAGTTAAATAGAAAGAAACTTGATGAACTGAGGATTGGACCATTTAAGATAATTGAAAAGAAATCAAATACAATATACAGGATAGATACTGGACACAAAAAGACCGAATCAAACCTATTCCATATCACAAAATTAATACCAGCTTCAGTATTACAGGATACATCGACTGAAGATGCGTATGAAGAAAATTTTATTGAAAATTTTCTTTCCTGGGTGGGGGAGATGTAAAGAAAATATATTTTCTTTGCGTTCTTTTTAATACCTACACCTCTTTAGTAGTTATGGTTTTAAAGAAAGTTAGTTGTCACGACATGTCATAAGTCAAATGAATGTTTTGTTTACATTGAGTTTAATTTTAGTTTCGTGTTTTTTTAAAAGGATATTTTTTATTTAAAATGAATATTAATTATTTAATTGTGAATAAGTGAGAGGTGGAAAACGAAACTTTAAATGTCGTTTCTTTAATTTTCAGGTGAGAGTTGTGTTTTTGTAAGATTAGATTATTTGAATTGATTTGTACATTTTCTCTAAGAGATTATAAAATAATAAAAAAAACTTTAATTTTCAGAGCAACACTTTAGAGTTTCATTCCAATAAATAATAACATTATATATGAATTATCGTGAAATAAAAAGAGAGGTCAATACATCAAAATGGCGTCATGGCGAGCATGCAACTGCTCACGTACAAATTGTTTGGGAGCGCTTACTACGATACATACACGATTAGTTCGCACGCGTACTGGCGCTGTACATTAAGGAGCCAGATAAATTTCAACGTAACTACAAACTATACGTGAGAATTTGCGTACTGCTCTTGTATGCATTGTAATAACAGATTTTAAAACAGCACTACAATGTATACGTGAGCAGTTTCTTATGGCTGCGTACTGGCCTTGTATAGAACGGAAAGACTCACCTACACAAGAGATTCAGCTGTAAACCCGCAATGTATACTTTATCACTTGTCAAAATGTTTCTCATTCTTATTTAAATTGTGAAAGGCAATAGCCTAACGGGTCTCCAAACCGTCTGCAAGTTTATATCTCGATGTCCGCGCCATTCTCCTTGTATCGTTCACGCGGCCACCATCAAACCTTCATTACTTCTTTAGGCAGTGGTCCGACCGCCGACGATGAACGAGAAACGAGTAGAACTAAAAACTATAAATGAGTTGACGATCAGTGGAAGGCGATTGTGCAGTTTGGATAGTTTTGTCTCCGGGCAACGAGCGATTTCTCGCGCCACTCGCCCGTGGTCGCTGCGGTCAGTGCGAGCGAGCATCGCTGAACGAGCCCTTTTTTTTAAAAGCTAGTCGTCGCCGGCGGCAGTGTGAACAGTCAGAGAGCAACTATTAATACATGCATCTCTTTCTTTTACACCGAATGTTTATGTATTGTTCCTGTCTTGAGCGAGAAAATCGCTGATAGTCGTTCTCTCGCCTACGACTCTGACTTAATTATGCTTCGAAAAATTTCTGGTTTTCACCATTCAGCGTTGACAAATATCGACCTAATCTTACCATAATAATAATTTTTTATTCCAGAACTTGGTGGCGTGTTCGAAACGGCAATAAATATTTTATTTTTATGTCCTCAGAGACAAAGTTTTGTGAAATATTAAGGACTAATCCTAATCATGATATCGGTCCTGACTACCTGACTAGACACTTTAACAAATTGTGAGATCATTAAGTTGCAAAACAATTAGATATAATATTCTGATAAAATACACCAAGCCTATTTAAGTACTTAAAATAAGAAATAAATTGGCAGCTACATTTAATAACTGTTACTTTAGTCAGTCAAAAAATAAACTAAAGTATAGCATTTGGTTGTTGAATAAGAATTTTTCTGCTTAAACACGTCCATTTTTTCTGCCAAAATCGGTAGCTTTTTAGGTGATTTTTACAGCTCGCGCAGCGCCAGGGGACGCCGCACTGTCGGCCTTGCGCGGCGAACGAAATCTTTGTATGGTGGCGTGGCGCGTTGTGTTTTTTGAAATCGCGGTGGAGGTGGAAGAGTTAAGCTATCTACCCTACCTATTGCCACTTCAGTATTGCAATTTTTTATGCTAGGTATGTCAGTAACTTTAGTTCTTCTACGGTTTTTGCTTTACACTCGACTAAATTAACACAATGCTTAGGTAAAAAGATCTTTATAATTTCCAGTTCTGCTGGAGTCTGAAGCTGTTCTCTTCGGAGCCCTGGGCGCTTATCACGGCGCGCGCCATCGTCGGGCTTGGAGTCAGCGGCTCCTACGTCGTCACACCGTTGTACATCAAGGTTTGTGATTTATTAATACATCATTGGAATTAATATCTTGACCTATCGGTCATTACTCTTTAAAAACTTTTAAATTATATAAGTAGTTTTACGTTTTCTTATAAAGTTTTAGAAACTCAAGTTTATCGCACATTTTTTGCTTATTTTATTTCTAAGTATTCTTTATCATCACATGCAAACATATATAGATATAGCTACTCAGATATGTAAGGCTATTCTTGAGACTGACAGACGGACGGACTGATTATTCATATTAATAAGGTCCTGGGACTAGTATACTTGAACCTTGCATAATATCAACACATCAACTTTTTTTTTTACCATGAGGGCAAGGTTGTTTGTAGGTAGATTCACTGGCTTCTGATCACCCTACCAGATCGAATAAAATGCAAAAACGGCGGCTTTAAAAACAAATTTCTACTAACTTACAAACGAATTCTTCTCAATTCAAAAGGAAATAAGCGAAGACACAATAAGGGGTACGCTGGGCAGTCTAGTGGTCCTCTCACAGAACCTGGGCAACCTGGCGGTCTACCTGATGGGAGAGTACCTGAGCTACCCCGCGGTACTGTGGCTGTGCCTGGCCGTGCCGCTGCTGCATTTGGTACTGTTCACCACCATGCCTGATACGCCTTCATATCTGCTCAAGTGTGGGAAGGTCGAGGTGAGCCTTTACTGTTTACCGTCGACGTCATTTGACAAAGGAGGGCTCGTTTGGAGGCGTCTCTTTAAGCGACCATTGTCGTAAGGCATGGCCGAAATTTGTTTGTATACATACAGTCTTATGTAATGAATTATGCCTTCGATTAAACTTTTCTGTCGCACGAGCAAATAAAATTGCACATTTAACGCGAGGAAGGATCAACGTTAAGCCAACTTATAAACAGGATGTTTCAGTGCCCTTACAGGCTTCAGTGCTGTGCTGTTATATTCTCAACGCTCAAATATAAAAATAAAACGTATACTTATTATTCAGGAAGCTCGCGACGCGCTAGCCTGGCTGCGCTGCCGGCACAGTTCAGAAGAAGCTGTGGATGTGGAACTTAAAGGTCTTCTGCGAGAAATGGAAGACGTCAAGACCGGCATTGTGGACGCGCTCAAGACCATCGGTAAGTCGTCATTACAACCGCAAGACAACCCACTGCTGGGCATAGGTCCTCTCACGGATCGTTATGAGAGGAATCATTGTGAGGGGTTTTTGCCATAATTGCTGAGCTTGGTAGGTGGGTTGGAGATTTCAGTCTGGCTCTTAAAGCTGAAAGGAGATGGATTGGTGGTATTCTATACCTACCGCCGGCGAACGGTGGAAGTCATATCGATTCAGTTGTAATTTCTTTGCCATTACTTCCAGTTAATCCTCAAGCCATGCCTATTACCAGTGCGCTTTTAATTGAATTTTTAAGTTCATATCGTTGCACACGATTCCCCCGGCAGAAACTGTATTTTTACTCCTAATACTTTATTGTTATATGCTTACCTTTTTTTTTTATTGGCGCTATAGTATCGCCGTTTAGGGGAATGCGTACTAAACAACACATCCTAAGTTATTTTGCGAAACTTTACCGTTTCCTGAAGTTACAAGAAACATCTCGTAAATGAATTTCCTTAACTCTAACAGTAGTGTAAACCAAATATTATCACGGAATAATCACTGTTAAACCAACAGGTACAGTAGCTAAAACAATCCTGTAATATTTGCACCTCACTCGGCGTCTCGTTAACACGGATATGTACAGTTGGGCAAACAAGTGCCCAGCTCGTTAAATAGTTGTTATATTATGTTAGTGTTGCCGTGATTGCGGTCACTGTGTCAGAATATTGATTATGTTTTTTGGCTAAGTTCATGGATTAATGGTGTCAGCTTGGATGATTAGGAATTTGTCGATTAAAAAGTCAAAGAACCTCCGACGTTTAGTTAAGTAAACAGTGCACTCACCTAGCTAGAACTATTTTCTAATTTTGGAATTTATTCGTAGATACATAAGTTATCATTCCTAAATGGTGCCGTGCATTATAAATAACAATAATTTAATGCCCTTATAGATCCTGTAGGTGCCCGTTGTAATGGGCGCAAACAAATTATGTAGATATTCGAGTGAACATAATTCAACATTTGGTCGATGTACCTATACTTACCAATATAGCTCACATTATTATTTTTAGCTTCATCCGTACTTACATACCTATGTATAAGTATGTACATACAACTAAGTTTGTACTTACATACTTATAAAATTATGTATTTCAAACAGCAACGGACAAAGCGACTTCCCGCGCTTTTCGCATCACGCTAACAATAACGTTAGCGCGGGAACTGTGCGGCTGCCTCGCGGTCCTGCACTTCGCGTCCCTCATCTTCAGCGAGGCGGGCTCGTCGGCGCTGTCGCCCAACCAGCAGGCTGTCGTGCTGGCTGCTGTACAGATGCTCGGCAGCTGTACCGCTTCGAGTCTCGTCGAGAGGACTGGCAGGAAGGTAGATTTGATTTTTGAGGCGCTATCTTGGATGAAATGGCGGGAATATTTTCATGTTTCTTTTTTAAAAGTGTCTCGAAAGGTTCTTGACTCTTAGCACGTCACCTGCCTTTGAGTTCATTATTATAACCGATAAACTTTAACTGCGCGACATAGGTCTTCACCACAGATTTCCACAAGGACAAACATTGTGGAGAGAGAGCTTGCCGTAATCGCCACGCTTGGCAGTCTAGTTGGCGATAGAATTTTAACGAAGATCGTTGCTGCCCGTCGTTCAGCTATTCCCTTAGTCTCCTAGATGCGGTGCTGGTATGTTATGCTGCCCGCCTTAGTAAATGAAGGTTGTCTCTCTCAGCCGCTGCTAGGCGCGACGTGCTTCGTCTCGGGCGTGGCGCTGCTGGCGCTGGGCGGCTGGTTCTACCTGGCGCCGGGCGGCGCGTGGCTGCCCGTCGCCGCGCTCTGTCTGTGCATCTACTGCGACGCGGGCGGCCTGCAGCCCGTGCCCTTCGTTATTATGACTGAGATGTTCCCTTTTCAGGTCAGTTTTTTTATGTAATCATCGACGAATTAACAACTTATTTGTAGCTGTTTTTTTTATTCATGCTTATATTATTATAAATGAAAAAAAAAACTCTTTATGTCAGTTTGTCTCGCTTTAACGCCAAAACTACTCAACTGATTTGAGTTAAATTTGATACACAGAAAGTTTAAGGGCTAAGAAATCACGTTGGCTACTTTTTATCCCGAATATCCCACGGGACCAGAAAATTAATGCTTGGACGTTTTAAGAGAAACTCCGCTTGCCGCTCTTATAATGTAGACCCGTCGCGGTCACCCGGTTTACTCTTCCCTAAATCCGGCCCTGTCAAAATAACCTACTCCAGACAGGACTTCGAACTATTGCTAGGGACTAATATGTAATTTGCATCAGATAGAAGGTAAATCACTATTTGCATATTCTGTTATGTTATTCATATTTCTCAAAAAATTACCTTGACTATTCCAGCTCCGCGGCACAGTGACGAGCCTAGTGATAGCATTCGCGTGCGCACTAGTCTCCATAGAGTTACGCGTATTCCACCCGCTCACCGAAGCAGTGGGCATACACGTCGTGTTCTGGATGTTCGCCTCGGTCTGCCTCGTCAGCACCGTCTATATTATATTCTGCGTGCCCGAGACTAAACGAAGATCCTTAGAAGATATCTACGCCGAGTTACGAGGCGAGAAGAGAACTGAGTGTGACGGTGTTGTTACTAGGTTGTAAGTTGTGATATGCTATGTCCGCAATAGTGCGCTTTTTGTTCGTCTTGCGTTTTCCTTTGACGCATGCCTCAGCAACTCACACAGCGCATGCAATAACCTACGTGATGCGTGTGCGTCTTATAGCTCAGCGCTTGATTTTAGAATGAATAGAAAACACTTTCTTGCATAAAAAGTAAGATACAAAAGTACATCAATAAATTCAGGGTACAAAAAAATTGAATTTGCATGCAATAGGCGGCCTTATCGCTAAGAGCGATTTCTTCCAGGAAACCCACATTTTAGATGAATTGAAAGGTGAAAACGCATGATGACTGTGACAGTGCAATTGAATGCGCACTGGTGTTGACATAGCTAAACCAGTAAAGCACGGAAAGGAAAACTATTATAGCGGCGCGGCTTAAACGGAGATCGCACGAAACTATATTTAATATCTTCTCCGCAGCTTTTCTGTCACATTAGGTCCCAATTGTTTACTAACTAGGTCTAGTTTTATGTTCCACTTTTAGCTAAGAAATTGTATTAAGGGGCGAACGGGTGCGATACTAGCGCTACTTCGATAAATAATATCTTCTAAGCCATGACTGAAATAAAAAATATGCGTCTTTGACTCCCTAGGTAATCTTGCTTAGAATTTTTAAGGGTATTTTTATCGTATCGGAAGTAGCGTAAGTTTCGCACCGTGTAAGCCCTGAAGTAAGATTGGGCTGTGCTTCTCTGCCAGACAGTCTCATTGAAAACGCGTTGTCGCCGGCGAAATGGTCTGAGTTTGCAGTTTTGTTAGATCTTACTGTATTGTATACCCAGTGTTCATGCAAATAAATGACTGATTACTGATTACTAATTTGCGGCTTGCAGTTAGCTAACTTAGGACACAGCCGCAGCTTCGTATTCGTAATAGACGATATCAGTTCAAATATTTGTCGAAGTGTCGGTCTGTCTACCACGCTTGCTAGATTCTTGTAGCGACACACGCGTTGTTCGGTAAATTCTCACTAATCTCACTCGAATACTCTTTTGTAGTTAGTTTTTTTTTATATACCTACCAAGTGTAATGAGAGATAATATATATCAGATTTTTTTTCGGAAAAATCTCCAATTACAAAAACTTTAATCAGATAAGGCTAAAATGAGTTTTTTAGTTTCTACGGATTAGTTTTTGACGTGGTTGCATGAGACCTAAACGATAAAGTTTCAAGACAATACCATTACACCCTTGTAAAAAAATACAATTCAAATAATATATTTTCTTATAAAATCAGACTCTAAGGACTTAGAACCTTACTTTAAATAAATCAATTAAAATGTTTAACTAACGATTTGTTAAGAAATAAGTACCATACCTATATTTGATAAAGTGATATTTTTTGTAAATAAATAAATTTAATTATAATAATTTTTCATTTAAAACAAAAAACGAAAATCACAAGCATGGAATGTATGTATATTGCAAATATTTCACAGTATCGTTACATATAATTATGAACAAATTGCATACTTAACTATTAGTATGACGATTCTCTTTTTGTAGAAACAATTACATTTTCAAGTTAACAGTTATATCAAGTCATAGGCCGAGCGCTCATATGGCAAGGCGCGGCGCTGAT
This sequence comes from Euspilapteryx auroguttella, assembly GCA_951802225.1. Classification (NCBI taxonomy): domain Eukaryota; kingdom Metazoa; phylum Arthropoda; class Insecta; order Lepidoptera; family Gracillariidae; genus Euspilapteryx; species Euspilapteryx auroguttella. The sequence goes on along the minus strand of OX637664.1, from coordinate 3,615,531 downwards.
GTCAAAAGGAAAAAAAAACTAGCCGGGGATAGTTATACCTCTTGTATACTATATACTGGGTGCCTCTATTTCGGATTCGAGTACAATCAAACAATATATTAATATTTCTTCAACTACATAGGCGTATACAATACAACACTCATAGTATTTTGCTTACTATACAAACAAACAAAACTATGATAAGTTATATATTATTTATAACATATAAGTGCTCATGAGTTTGTTTGTGCTTTTGATAATATATATCTAATATTTTGTTATACAAACATACGGGCGCCGTCTTAGCTTTCCGACTATAGTATATTTGTGATTTATTATTAGATCAATACGCGAATCTAGGAATAGATCAGACCACGATAATTTCTGTAAATCACAATGAATATCATCCAATCAAACGTATTAAGAAAATCTGAATATTTTATACAAACTTACTTTTTTATATAAAACTTCAACGATCCCTTTATTAATATAAAATGTAATAAACGCGTTATATTTAGGATATAGTCAATGTATATTTAATTTGTAATCTCTATACAACTACACTGGTTACATACATGTAAACTAATACAAAATCTGAATATTCGGACACAGTATAAAAAGGTGTAGGTAGTAGCTTAAATACATTAAGTATATGTAATAGGCATAGACTCCGAATCCTCTATGCTTATGTGGAAGTCTATGGTATTTAGTATTAAGCTACTGGTATACATACATATACAAGTAAATTGTAGATATACAAGTAAATTACAATCTAGTTTGTTTTAAAAAAGGAAAAACTCTTTTTAGACTAAATTACTTAAATTAATGGATCTGTAAATTTATCACAAACCGTGGCAAGAAACTTTTATATTGCACATAAAACTAAAACAACTTAATTAAAAAAAAAGTAACATAATTATTATTTTGAATGTACAGACTACAGACGCATGCTGGAATTTGGTAAAAGTATAGTAAAGCGACATTTAGACGTTTTCAGGCAAGTGTGCCTCACTAGATTTTTGTACATTAATTAAATAAAACTAATCTTACCGCTTAATGTTTGGTTTACGACGATTTGGTTTGGGTCTCGCTTACATTTCGGAGACAAAGGACACCTACTTGATTTAAGTTACTTTAACAACGTAATTAATAATTAAGGTTAAAAACAGTTCGGCCAGTCAGTTCACATTATCAAAAGTATAACATGCATGACTCATGTAAAACAAAACTTTATGATTCCTTAGTTAGAGTCAAGCGGAACCCTATTTCTGTTCCTCCCTGGCGGTTTTACCATCTGTCACTAGACTACCGCCGTATCGATAATCAACGAATCTTTCACATATTTTAGTTGGCTTGGTCTATAGTTCTAGGCAGGCATATAAAATTCTAGGCAGAATTTAGCTCCTATTGAAAGCGAGGGTTTTACGCTATTCTTTGTATGTTTAGTTCACGAATCAGTCTTCTGAATAATGGTTTGAGCTAAACATATTTAAAAGGAGTTTTTTAACTAATGATTAGCTTCTTTTTGGTCGACATGGCACGTCGTCACCGGTTTAATTAAATTAATTATTTAAGCACATTTTTAGCATTACTTACATACTTTTTACTAAACAAATAAATCCATGTTATGTTTTATTTAAATAATTTCTAAATGCTTATCTTTCTCAAAAGAGTTACCAAGCATATCGGCGTTGTTATTCGTAAAATAACAAATATTAAGAACGAGACTCGCTTAAGTTATCAAACTATACCTAAATAATATTTTTTTTGGAAAATTGACTCAAAATATAATCTATTAACGAAAATGATATGATTTAGTAATTAGTTGAGAAGGGAGTCAGAATAAAAATTGACATATTTGTACACGATTTTGGAAGGAAATTGACCGAAAATGGAAGACGAGAAAAAAAAATAGTACTGAAAAATTATATAGGTGGGTCATTAAATTTTGCAATTGTTACCAGCTAAAGTACAACTTCCATCAAATAATGCGTTTTTTTGTGTAGTGCTAAGACGAAACTGAAACTTGAAAATAAAAAGCGATAAAATATAAAAAAGTATGTAGAAAAGAACAGTTTTGTTTAAACTACACAACTGTCAGTGCGGATTATACAAGTAACATTAAAAATGAATAGTAAATAAAATAAAAGTAAAATATATGCATTTAAGTGCTGACTATACGAAATTATTGCGCTATACATGCATCGATATTTAGCGCATTACATAATCCCTTAATCTTATCTATAACAATATACTAATACAAAATCTTAGTAATAGTAACAACTAAGGGCTATTACACACAGCGAGCGTTTCGACCAGAGATGCTTAGCAAAAAAATTGTTTTTAAAAACCAATGGAATCACTTTATTCAGTCGTTTCTTTCAGGGTCAATAAAGTGATTCGGTCACTAAGCCTAACACATTCCTCGTTCGCATCTCTGGTGGAAACGGACCTTTAGGCCCCGTCCGCACAGCTGATTTTTTCCCCCGCGATTCTGCAACACATTGAATGTTATAGAAGTTTTCGCACTGGTGATAAAAAAAAATGTGTTATACTTGGAGTAATTCGTGCTAAAAAAAACGCGCGGAAAAAATCGCCTTGCGGACGGGGCCTTAGTTTTTTCTCCTAGCAAACCGCACGTCCTTTCAAGACGCGACCAGATGTATTATAATATGTATAATGAGAGTACAAAGTTTAGTATAATGCGTACATTACGTGCGGGGGAAGTAGTGGCCGGTGCGCGCCGGGAGCGGCGGCGGAGTGTCCTGAAAATATATTTTACCAATTAAAACTAATGCATTTAATTTCAAGAGTTATTTGTTACATTAGGTTTAAATCACGAATTCGAAGACAAATCTTGATCAAATTTTTAATTATTATAAGATTAAATTTTTTGTTATCCTTTACAATTTAGTTAAAAAATGTGTCTAGGATGCCAGGAATACCTACAGTATTTCTGCCAGTGTACCTACATGGCACAGGAACAACGAGACTATGAAAAAAATAAAAAAAGACATGCGTCATAAAATCTGGAACCAGGTCCTCGCATTTTGTAGTATTGTCTACCATGTTTTGAGAAGCATTCTAAAAAATGTCATTAGCAATTTTTTTACAAAAATATATTAACACCATCACCAGACAACACTTCAACCTATCTATTTATGTCATAAAACACATGTATTAAGCAGAGTACAAATAGGTAGGTTGATATGCTGGCTACTTTAGGACGATAAATAAAACAAACCTTTTAAAAAAGCGTGCGGTCTGGTCAAACAAAACAAAATTCAAGATTGCATTTTAACACTAGGTGCCACACTCTGAAATAAAACAAAAAACAAAACTCAATAAGCTGTCACGCGAAAATAAAAACAAACAAACATTTAAGAGCCAGTTTACCGCGATGCTAGCGCCATTCTCGAAACAAAATTTTATCTTCTAAACTAAGGCAAATAAACTAAGACATATACACTAGATAATCTTGCTTAGTATTTTTAGAGCACAGTCAAGTAGTCCTAACTTAAAATAACAAATTTATAAACAGATTGTTGCTAAAAGTGGCCACTTTTAGCAACAATTTGTAGCTTTCTTGGGTCCTTAACCTAAAAGCTATACAACAGTGCCCTAAAAATACTAGGCTACATTATCTAGTGTCATACTGTGCCACATTTTTGATATTTGCCTTAGATAAGACGATATAAAATTTTTTCGCGAATGGCGCTAGCATCGCTGTAAACTGGTTCTTAATGAAAAACGTGCTTGGTTACCTACAAAATTTAAAGCACTGTTCAACAAAACATTGGTTTTTTATCATTCAAAACTGGAGCGAGCTAGATTGTGCATCGACTCCAGAGAGAAAGTTTTAATTCTTTGGAAAACAGACGCCTCTGTGGCGTCGCGCTAGAGATCTTAACAGACGCAGCGCTAAAGCGTCGCGCTCTTTGATGTCACACACACTCCTATACGGTGCTTAATCAAACAAAGAGCGCGACGAAATATCGTCACGTCACGACGCTCTAGCGCCGCGTCAGGCTAGCGCTCTAACGCGACGCTTTAGCGCCTTTTGTATGACAAAGCCTTAGTATAAGCCACGCTGTTAATAAAAAGATTTGAAAATGGCGGCCGAACGCATGCTATCTCGCGTATATTAGTATGAGAGTATGAAGGAAGAGTTAAGAAGAGAGATAGCCCTTCCAATGGCCGTAATTTTGGGATCTTTTCTATTATTTTCGCAGGTATTATACTATTATTATAGTTATACTACATATTAGGTATTCAGGATTCAAATATTTATTGCTTTCATGTGGTATACAAAAGATGGTACAAATTATTAAAAAGTTCGATTCTGTGGTAATGTAGCATAAACTTGGCTAAACGTGGGTCCGGCTCTTGAGCTGGTGACTCTGCCTAACCCTTCGCGGAATAAAAAAAGGCGTGGGATAATGTATAATGGTAATGCAATAGAGTAAAGGTGTGAAGGTAGTACCTGCACGGGGTCGCGCGGGTAGCGGCGCGGCGGCGCGGGGCGCGCGGGCTCGTCGCTGTCCTCGTCCGCCGAGAAGTCTGCGCGCACACAACACACGTCACTCCTCAACTCCGCACGACTATCGCATCATCGAGCACAAATATACATCTAAAAATGTCCACTACACTGCTAAAATTTCCATTAAAGCCTACGTCACTTTAATATGTGATTATATTTCGTAGGAAGATTTAATAGTTAGATTTTTTTTTGGAAAATAAAACTAGGTTTTTTGCGAAAATTGAAAATTTGATATAAACATTTTTTTCTTTCAATCACTTTTTTTTTCAATCATTCTGACAAAAAGCAGTTTTTTTTGCAAAAATCCTATATGTAATTGAAAAGTTTGAAACATTCCTTAACTCTGATTGACTAGATTATTGCTTGTTAGTTAACTCTTATTCCGATTGGTTCTCTGTTGCGTCAAAGGTTTCAATTTTTCAATTATACTAGTTTTTTATTTGCAAAAAACTGCTTTTGGTCAGGATGATTGGCAAAAAAATATCCTTATATCAATCCGGGTTTTTGCAAAATCCCTAGTTTTTTTTGCAAAAAAAACGTAATTATAAAATCTTTCTACAAGATATATACCAGTCGGCTTAATTAGTAACTATACCGCTTTTCATGTAGGCTCCTAGGCCCCTAGTTCACAAACGACGCCTTCGAAGACGGCAGCGACGGTACAAATTCGGCTAAACTATTTCATCTAGCGTAGTCAAAGATAGTTTATTTACCAATGGATTATTCGTGTATAGAATTAATTATATGTATAGGAAAATAATTAAAATAGCATACAAAATTATTGAAAAAAAAAAATTTCTTTCAAAGAGAGTTCAAATTGGACAAACATGCGTAAAAAATAATAATACAAAAGAGACGAAGAAAGTAACAGTAAGAAAAATAGTACAGTGAACAGCGCATCAATCTTTTATTTTTTGTTTGTAAAATATTGATCACTTAGCACGTATTAAGGTTGAAGGTACTTTAGGTTGATGTGCTGGCAACTGTACCAAAGTAATCTAAAAATGGTAAAAATACTTACTGGTAAGTTTCCTCGGTACCACTCCCTTGATAGCGTCGTCAGTGTCGGAACCTTCTGCGAAACATCGATACTTACATCAAGCTCAACAAACAATATACACAAATATATATTATAGAGAACTTTAAAAATTACTATAAAGACAAGTTTATGTACAGTGACGACCTAGGTCGGCATAACAATTCCTAATATCCTACGGACACATTCAACTCTATTATACGACCCTACTGTATTTAATAAACGCCGATGCTATACTGTAGCTCCAACTTATCCTGCAAAAACTGCTTTTGCAAACAGACAATTTTGTGCTCAATCTAGCCATATATACAATAACACAAATAAAAAGTTCTGTACCAAATGACAAAACATGATGTAAAGTTAACTGTATGTACTTGGCTTTTGCCTCTTTGTTATGATGATGTCGAAAAACTGTTACTGTATCAAAATTAACTTATACTGGTGATCAGCGGGCTGGCTCATACCTGGGCCAGCGCATCAGCCTGGCCATTCAACGTGGCAATGCAGCCAGCCTGCTGGGCACCGTGCCGCCGGGTGGTGGTGATTTGGAAGCAGTGTTCTATTTATAATTAAGTATGTGTTTTATTATTTATTATAATTTTTTGTAAATACTTGTATATAAATGTTAATAAATTAAATTTTAATATACTTATTGGAATTGATAACTAAATTATTAGGACAAACATGACAGACAGACTAACTATTTTAATAAATGTATTTTAAAATCTGAATAGGAGCAAAAAGTGTTTTGTATTTCTTTTTTTGTTGTTCTTTTATAGTATTTAAGCAATTTTTACCGTTTGTTCCAAACAAATTGTTAATCAAGGAAGAGTAGGACTCCTAGTACAGGTATCTAATACTTAAATGGAGTTCTTGTGTTGTACCTATCTTTTGTAAATTTATTTGGAAATAAACAATTTATTTATTTAACAATTCCGGTTTTCCTGTATTCCAAAATAGCTCTTGTTCTTTGGTAATACAGTCTAGGGCGCACGAGATCATAGACAAATCTGTTACGCCCTCCTAGACCGGCACTGTACAAAGTTGTGCAAAAGCGTTTGTCAAACCGACGGCGCTATAGCGTCGCGCTTGAGCGCTAGCCGTCGATATATTTACTAGATAGAGGATCCCATACAAAATCAAAGCATAAATAAAACTGTTAGCGTAAACAATGCTTGGCTAACGTTTACGTTGAAACTGTCACACTTAGCTTTGATTTTGTATGGGACCCTCTATCTAGTATCATATATCCATGACTAGCGCTCTAGCGCGACGCTATAGCGCTGTCTGTTTGACAAAGCCTTACTATAACAAAAGTAAGACAAAGATAACAAAGATAGATAAATGTTATAGCAAAAAAGAATTCTGTTAAAATTTTAACGAATGTTTAGTACCTGAACAATTAAATCTATACCAATATTATAAAGAGGAAAGATTTGTTTGTTTGTTTGTTTGTAACGAATAGGCTCCGGAAATACTGAACCGATTTGAAAAATTCTTTCAATAGTAGGAAGCTACATTAACCCCGATGGTCATAGGCTATATTAGATTTTCAAAAAAATTAGGAATCCTTACCCAAACTCAAACAATGTAACCCAAGGTGCAATATTTTTTTCGTTGTTTACATATTTTGACAGGTGGTTCGTTGTTGTTGTTTGTTTTTTATTCGGCCATTCTGGGCAAAAGTCTCTGTCAAAAGAACATAGTCTATAAAGCCAAGTCTTTTGTAGTATCTTATATTCTATGGTGTAACGAAGTAAGCCGGGAAAGCTCGTGTGTTATATAAAGGCCATAAAATGTATATGATAAATATAAAACTGAAATTGTGATTTGAAGAATCAAATAATACGTGCAATTTCTGAATATAACAATTATGCTACGAAGCGGATAATAGGTACAGTCCCGTGCACTAAAGAATAATGTACATCTACATTTGAAAAATACAAGTAAGTACTTAAATCATGTACACGTTTGCACGCGACTATAAAACAAATTGTTTAAAACATCTAGAAACTACATCAATTTCGTTTAAAAAATTGTAAAATGCAGGCAAATATTTGCAAAAGGGGCTGTAACTGAGAAAAAGCAAGCTATGAAGGCAGACTTTATTTATATCAATATAGCGAACAGTAAACAAATTGTGTTTTTGTTACAATAAAAAAAACAGCTAATAATTCTAAAACCCTAGGTAGGGCATGTTCTCACCAGAGTTAAGTTCCCGAACTAGCGTGGACATGGCGCTGGACACGGAGTCCGCCGCGAACAGCAGGTCGCTGCGCGCGCCGCGCTCCGAGCCCACTGGGGTAGACAGATATCAATAATTAGTGCTTTTGAAGGTATTTTGAATAAATCCATACTAATTTATTAAAATAGTTGTTGTAAAAGGCGACTAAGAGAACATCCGAAGGACTAGTGACCACATGTGCAGAAGTAGGCGTCCACTTTCTACACATATCGCCACAAGTCCTTGGCTCGGCTAAGATCTTAAAACTTTGAAGAAAATTATAAAATACTTCTCATATTATAAATGCGGAAGTATTTGAGGATGTTTGGTTTTTTTTTTCACTTTCATGTAAAAACTACTAATATTTTTGCGGGAAATTTAGTGCTGAAAGCGCGGCGTGTTGTTAGAAATATTAAAATAAACAAAAATGTCCTCATATGTGATGAGATTTTGTACCAATTACTCCATGAAGGCCTAACAGATTTATGTGTGCGTAAGCTTGGTCTTTTTCCGCGTTGATTACGTATAGGCATGAATATGTACGTCAGTATGTTAGATGTTTGACCAAGAAGGCGCACACTTGTGTGAGGGTTGTAGATGCGTGCCGTGTGACGGTAGTCTATGTCTATATTCTCACTGGTGGCGGGGCGCGGCGGGCGGCGGTCGGCGCCCAGGCTGTGCGACATGGCGTCGCGGCGCTCGCGCTCGCCCAGCGACGGCGTCTGCGGCGCGCTGCGCGGCGTCGTGCGGCAGTTCGCCTCTCTACACATACAAATAAACATAACAACTATTTATCCATACTAGTTGGACCCGAAACGTTGTCCTGTCTTAAACTGAACAGGGCTTTAAAAATTCTAAGCAAGATTATCTAGGGAGTCAAAGACGCATATTGATGATGATTTCGGCCATGGTTTGGAAGATATTAATTATTTATCGGAAGTGGCGCTATTTTCGCACCGTGTAAGCCCTTATATAGCTAATGTTTAACAGAACTGTATAAATGGGAAAATGAAAAAAAAAATCTTAAACGAGCAGTGAGCACCAACAAGTTGAGCGACTTTCAGATTCTGTACTTCTGTGGAATGTTGATTTCACATTAGCTTGATAGGAATATAGAATACAATGTTTTTAATTTATTAAAGGTACCTTTTGTAGTATACCTAGACTTTCGAGAACCTTATGTATCCTATATGATAATGATTTGAATTTATTCGATTACGTCGTAGATATGAATACCTTTCGGGCGCGATAGGCTGCTGGGCTCCGGGTAGCGGCGGACTCTTGGTCGAGCGCGGCGACGAATTCGGCGTCGACCGCGGCGACGACTGCTGCGTCTGTTTCAACAGAATATTCCAAAGCTTTAGCTATTTTTGTTTGAAATTTACTGACAATCTGATTTACGATTCTCTATGTATGTTGTGTAGAAATTCTATGATAATATTCCTATAAATAATAATTGGTTGCTTTTGTAACAAAAAAAACAAATAAATGATTATCGTTGTTTATTGTTATTAATTGATAATTGTTTAGAATTGTAAGGATTATTTCAAATAAACAAAAATAGACGATAGTCTATCTTCCGCCTGTTAACCAAAAGCATATAAATACCGCACTCGACGAGCAGGCTGGGATTCTGTTCTGAGCCTTCGCGCGACATGCTGACGTACTAAATATTAGTTAAGACCTGCCTACGTAGCATGACGGACCATTTGTCGAATCTTTTTGTCTTTGACATTTAAATGCGGGAAAATGTATGGAGATGATCGACAAAAGTGACAGATAGATACGACTAATTCGACAAATTGTCCGAAATGCATGCTACCACCGCTACATACGTCTTGCTTGATGCTCGAAAAATTTAAAGATAAAACGCAAATTGAACTTGAAAGGAACAAAAAAACCTCTTATTTATTACTTTTTAAATTATTTTATTAAATTCAAAATTCGAATTCGGAATGCGGGATCATAGTACCATTTGTACTACTAAACGTACAGACCAAAACTTCAATGAAAAAATCAGCCACGCACACCGCCAGAGAGATCCACCGTGCAAATAGCAAGTATTTACCGCAAAATACGCCTTTAAGTACATATTTTTTAAGGCAGGGAAGAATATTGTGCTTTGGGTCCGAGAACATAAGATCGGTTTTCCTTTCTTCTAATTCGGTGTAATTTTTAGCCAATGCCATAGCTACTACTGATAATAGAATTATTATTAAAGACTTCATTATTAAAATTTAAAAAAATTATAACAGTTTCTGTAAGCTAGAACAATGAAATGGTTTGAGGTAAGTTCAGTGTCGAAACAGTTTATAAAGGATGTGAGCTCTAGGGTGACAATGCTGGTGTACATGTAGAAATTCCAACTGCCAACAAATTTAATTCAACATAGTTGAAAAATTCCATTAACAGACCATTTAAGATAATAACTGAATCGGACTAGTGACATATACGAGATCACATGTACAGTAGCAGTAGAAAACTACTTCAGATTCCGGTTTGATTCTGTGCCGGGGCGAAAATATAACGAAGAATATTTAAAAAAACTTTTGACATTGTTGCATACAATTATGTATAAAAATAAACGATTTTTTCTTACTCTGTCTGTGTTTCGGGCATCACTGAAACAGGTTTATTTTAGGTAGCTGCTTTCAAAGAAAGGTATTGAATTTTACCATTCATTTTCTTTACTAATAAAGTTTTATCGGAAAATAACCTTAACCCTGTCAAGATCTCCTAATATGTATTGTTAAACATATAAAACATATTCATATCCTTGAGGCGACGTGTATAATGAAACACAATAGTTGCGGTTCTTCCATCGTCGCGAATCGCGATCTATGGAAAAGGCTTAGGTCCAGCAGTGGACGGCTTTCGGTTGATGATGATGTTAATAAAAACCAAAATCTATATTATATCGTATCAATACTTATCAAATGCCAAAGACGGTCTAATTTAAAGACCAATAATATTAATTTATGTTGTAATTAAAAAATATTTAAAATATTCAAGAGATAGTGATAGCGCGTGTGATCATAAAAACAATCGAAAATAACATAACTGCAATGCAAGTGCTTATTCCAAGTGAAAATTGTAATGTGGCCATGATTCATGATTTTATTTATTTTCTACGATAAAGTACACACCAGTGCCAGCATTACGAGATTTTTTTCTAATTTAAATTATGTTTTATATAAGTAAATTTTGTCTAATAATTTTTCAGAAAAATAATACATTTGCCCTATCACTAAATATGTATAAAACTTAAGTTCATGTTTATACTAAGAGATTTAAATACATACTTAAAAAAACTTTTTATAAAAAAATTAAACCGCCGAAAAAACTGAAAAGCATTAAATAATAGGGAAACATTTTCTATTAGGCCTTAATTTACTCACTTCTTAAAGTAATTTTGGATTACCAAGAAATTTTAAGTCGGTGCCACACCACACAAGCAAATTCATTAACTACGTAAAGCGCGATGCGCAGCGGCACACGTTTTTCGGTTATTTCTTTGAATTTCAGGTAATTTAGTGATCTTTATTCGTTGATTCTGTGGCACCGACTCAAAATTTCTTGGTAATCCAAAATTACTTTAAGAAGTGAGTAAATTAAGGCCTAATAGAAAATGTTTCCCTATTATTTAATGCTTTTCAGTTTTTTCGGCGGTTTAATTTTTTTATAAAAAGTTTTTATTTTTTACTTTTCAGTTTTTTTGGGCTAATTTTTTTGACCCCAGCTAATCACCCTTCACAGGGTGGTTGCACCCCACAAGGTGGCCACACAACCTGGTGAAGGTTGAGGGACTAACAGGATGAGGTTCGATCACGACCGGTCGGTGAGGCGATTTGTGAGGGAGGCCTATGTCCAGCAGTGGACGTCTATCGGCTGAGATTATGATTATTAACATTCATATAAAAAAGACTCATAATTATACCTAGCAGTTTTCACGTAAATCACAACACGGCATACAATCGGTGAGTGAACAATAAAGTCACCCCTATTTTGCCACCCTTAGGGTTGAAATTTTATTTCCAAATTTTTATGGGACCAACTTCAAGGTATACCCTGTCGATTAAAAAAAGAATTATCAAAATCGGTCCACACAGTAAAAAGTTATGCGTGATCATACATAAAAAAAAAAAAAAAAATATACACGACGAATTGAGAACCTCCTCCTTTTTGTTTTTTCGTCGGTTAAAAAAGTACGTAGTTTGGTGCTCTGAATGTGAAATGCAAAGTGTTATTTAGTAACCATGAAATTTATGAATCGATAAAATTAAATCAAGCAATATTCCTACTTTAAAAAAAACCTAGGTTTCTACAATTTATTAAACTGTTTTAAATTGATGTATCTAGTAGAAAATTCAAACTCATACTTACCCTAGCTAAACAACTTACCTTATATAGACTGCTACAACAAACCTTAGCGCACAAAACAAGTAGCTGGCAAGCAATAGACATTCAATCTACCTTCAATCAGGCATCAATCATGAAGCTAATAATTCTTCTGGCAGTCCTGATAGTCACCCTAACCTTTTGTGCCGCTTCTCCTACTGAGTTGGAACCAAAACTCGATTTCGAATTATTAGAAAATGTTCATGCAGACGCATGGAAAATTGTTATTTGCATCGGTAAGCATGCAGAGGACTTCATGGCTTGCGTCCCGAAGCAGTTCGAAGTAAAAAGCGGGAAGGACTGGGGCGTCTTGCTGACGTGTTTGGCTAAGGTCGTGTCGGAGATTGGAGATTGCATTGTAAAGGAAGCTTCGGTCTAGGAGAAGTTGAGGTTTTGAATTATTGATTGTGTAAAATCGACCTTATAATAAAAATAAAAGTTATTAGAAAAAAAATCCACATTTTTGTAGTAACGATGAGGTGTCGTCATTACTTAGCATGTTCAGTGCATTTCCCAATTTTTCATAGTATATCAATATAAATCTGTGTAGTGTGTAAACTAGCCTTATTCGGCTCTACCACAAAAAGAGTTAAACCTGGTCTAAATCACTAGACTAGGTTTAAAACACTAATTTGTCATACAAACTGACTATTTAGACCGGTCTAACTTTTTTTGTGGTAACAGGGATTGTGTTTAAGTCCTGTAAAAGTTGTGCATTGTTCAGTGGCGGTCTAGGAGGCCGTAACAGATTTTTCTATGGTTTCGTCGGCCCTAGACTGATTGACAAAGAACAAGAGCTATTTTGAAATACATAAAAACCGGACGTGTTACGGCGACCTAGACCGCCACTGTACGAGGTGTTTCCATCAAAGCCTGTTAGACCTCAATTACTCCCAGCAGTGTGCAAACAACGGGTGTACAGGCTCAGCCAGGGACGAGCGAATACATACAGATTACGTCACGAGTTAGCAACCTCCTTAGAAGTTAACACTGTTATTCATAAAAAGTTAAAGAGCACTTGGGTAATGAACGTACATTTGTCAATCATATTTAGAATGGGTGTCACGTATTTACTATACAAAAAACCAGAAAAGAAGACCAGTAAAGCTACTTAAAACATACTGTATTATGTGTTAGCCTCTGTTCCTTCCTTACTCCTGTGACAGTACAGTACAGCTGGAGGATCCTGGATGCGTGTAGGGTGCCAGGTTCATCCCGGAAAGAGGGCAGACGACGCGCGCAGCCACCTTGCAGCTAAACAGCTGAAGCTTAGCCTCTGTTCCTTCCTTACTCCTTGTGACAAGGTTACCTTGAGCATCCTCATGAGTCCCTCCAGCTGCTGCATGAGGTGTTTCCGTGAGTCCTGCAGCGAGCACAGGTGGCCCTCCAGCTCGTCCTTCCTCAGCCTCAGGGCTCGGAGTTCAGAGACCAGCGGCGGCGCGCCCGGGACGCTGCCGGGGCCGGCTTCCGCTTCCTGCTGACGTCTGTGCCAGGGAATATTATATATTAGGACTTATTTATATTTAAATGCACTGAGACCACTTAGCGTGCCAGCTAAATCTGCACGCAGTCAAAATATGAACCAATCAGTCAGTCAAATGAGAATTGGTTTTGAATGGCGGATGAAGTGCGCTAAGGACAAATATAGGGCGACCCCAAGTTCGCTAACTCAGCTGGCGCGGATTTTACAACGTCTGTCAGCTCAACTTGTATCAAATAAAAGCGGACATTGTAATAATAGCCGTTTCTCAACCAACCCATCTCTACCCATTGATACATAAAAGGCGACTAAGGAAACATGTGAAGGGTGGTAGCAGCTTCCCGATATACTCGAAGAGCGATCAAAAACCCGCATGCCAAGCGTAGCTATTACTGCAAACTTCATGCACAACCCACACCATCTATGGGGGAGAACTATATCCAGCAGTGGACTGGACGTCTATCAATCATACCTGAGTCTCGCGATTTCTCTCATGATCTCTCTGTTCTTAGCTTCAAGTTGCGAGATGAGTTCCCGCTGCTGCCGCGCGCAGTCCACCTCCGACCCTTCCGATGCGGAGCGGCCCTGAAGGTACATTCTAATATTAGGAAAACGTCACAAAATTTAACCATCAACTTAACGCGGTCTTATAAATAATAATAATAATAACACATCACACTCAGAGCCCCTAACTAGGAAGAACCTGTATCTAGGGTGCCCGAAACATACACAGAGACAAACATCACACCCAGACCGGAAACAAACATCGATATTCATCATATCAATATTCGCCCCGCCCGGGAATCGGACCCGGGTGCACACGCTTACTCAGTCCACATCACTGCCAACTGAGCCACGGAGCAGTCTTAACATAGTTTTCAACTTTTAATTATACAAATACATTTTTTTTATTGTTATTTAGTAACATAAACATTTTTGAACATAATTAAAACATAGTATGCTAAAAGAAACAAAAGGTGCCATCTCGGCGGATGCTGGGAACTGGTTACCCAGTTTCCAGCGCTGGTTTTTAGATGGCCCTAAAAGCTTAAACTAAACTGAATTAAACTTATTAGCTAAAACGAAACATACAATTATATAATCTTTAAACCTTTAAACAATTATATTAAATTAAAATAAAATCAATTTCATATAACATTAAAATTATTAGTGTTATTTACAAAGCACTTACCAATTCCGGAGTCAAAGAGGCCGATCTGCTAGCTCTAGGCTGTAAAAAAAGAAAGCGTATTAGTAAACATTTTTACGTTCTCGTAGAATTTTCAGAATGAAAAAGTATCCTTTGTTCTTTCTCAGACTTTAGGTTAGGCTTTCTCTGTAAACATTTAATTTAAATTGTTTCACTAGCTTTGGCGTGAAAGCTTTACCGACAGTAAGACAGAGTTACTACAACACATTATTATATTAGTATCTAAGAATAATAATATTCTATTATAATACAATAGAAATACCGAAAAACAAAGTATTATGCTCTCGACGCTGCAGCCACACGACCTTAGGAGCCACTAGAAACTGACGCGGCATGATGTCCGTATTGTGGGCCCCGCCCACCGCGTCATCTTGTGCCGTGGGTTCATTCTATTGGGCTAGTTCCGCTTCTAGAGTAGATTATTGGTAGATTAGTATATAGATAGGGTCCGGGTACCATGGTGCGCGCCTCGCGGGCCAGGCGGGCGGCGTAGCGCGCGATGAGCCGGTGCTCGTCGTCGCCGCGCGCCAGCTGCTCCGCGATGCCTGCGGAGTGCGGAGTGCGGAGTGACACTTCTTTTATTATTTTACACCAACTTACGCAATATTCTAAGAGCCATAGTACAGCTAAAGTAGCGCCACTCACGAAAAAATTTAATATCTTCTAAACAAAGGCAAATATCAAAAATGTAAAACAGTATTCCGCTAGATAATGCAGCCTATGTATTTTTCGAGCACTATTGTATAGATTTTAGGTTAGATACCAAAGGAAGCTACAAAGTATTGCTAAAAACGGCCACTTATGTGGCCGTTTTTCAGTATCATTATCTAATGCAATACTGTTTCACATTTTAGATTTTTGATATTTTCTTTAGTTTAGACGGTTTTTTTTTTCTCCGGTGGCGCTACTTTAGCTGTGCTGCCTCTTAATTCGTAGAGTAGTATCATGGGTGTCGAGGACACTCCACGTCGTACAATTAACATTTTATTAATCGTCCGTAAAGTAATAATAGCGTTATAGTCTGTCTTCAACGAGAAAGTAGTCGAACAAGGATATATGTATAATATAAATAATACTGACTGCGATGCGTGGAGCGTGAAGAGCGCGAGTCCAGCGAGCCGGTGTTGACGTAGCCCGCGCCCGCGCCCGCGCCCGCGCCCGCGCCCGCGCCCGCGCCCGCCTCCGGGAACCCGTTGTGCGCCGGCAGCGGCGACGGCGGCCTGTGCGACACGGAAACATATTACTTTACACATTGCGAGGGTGCCGGCATATAATACTACAGATTCCACCATGTAAATTTAGCTCTGAGCAAAATATGGATGGGATTACTGCGCACGTGCAAAAAATGAACGAACGAGCAGAACGACTGTAGAATAAGGGGACGAATAGTATCATTGCGTGGACACAGCACGATTAAAATAGCCAATAGAGCGCTAGCGCACGACACAGAAACCGCCCCACCCCCCTGTAGCTTTCCTATGACACCTGATTTTTGATTTCTGCGCATTCAAGTTCAAATACAAAGTTACATGGTTGAACCTGTACCACCCCATCTGCTCCCATGGGTGTCGTCGACGACTAAAGTAACACCCGAAATTGGAAGAAAAATAAGCTGTGCCGATTTATATAATTTTCTAATAAATTAATAATTCTGGGCAGACACAGGAACATAGTCCATACATTCGTCGTCAATAATAATCGTGTAAACTTATACGAAGTTTACCGGGTCAGCTAGTAGTATATAATAGTAAAGTATATACTGACACGATGTGGCTCAGGTTGAGGGTGCGCTCGGGCTGGTCGGGGTAGCGCGGCAGCTGCCCCCGGCCGCGCTCGGGGACGCAGCGGAAAGATTTGCGTAGTGTCGCGCCGATCTGCTTCGACGGGGATTTCTGAACGAGAAATTTAAAAATATATATTAGGGTAAGTTTTTATTAATAGTAGTGTTAAATGCCAAAACCCTTATATGTATTAAGTCATGCAATTCTAGGACGGGGGGACCAAGAATAAGTCTATTATATATTTTTTATATTGTTAAAAAAAGGCTGTCTTCACTAGACAAAATGTGGAGGACGACGTTGGCCAATTCTATAGCAATTGTGGTGACCCCGACGTGATAACGAATATAGCAGAGTTTAAGATATACCATATTCCCGGGGTCCATCCCAAAAAAAAAAAACTTTCTGATGTCCCTCGGTTTTGCAAGCCCCTTATCAAAAAACGAGGTAAGTACTAGGTACTCACATAAGCTGCATACTCCTTGACCTCGTGGTCGTTGGAGTGGGGGGGTGTGGTGCGGCCTCGCCAGAAGCAGTCCTGGCAAAGGGTGTACCCGGCACACTTGCTGCAGCGGTACCGGAACCCGGCCAAAGAGCTGCGCCGACAAGCGCTGCATGCCATTGGGTGTACGACTGTTTACAAACACACACATACAAATGTTAATACTAGAAGGTCCGGCTTACTAGGTACCGCCCTAAAATAAAAATTTACACAAAACTACATTTTTTATAATTATATTAATCCGAAAGTAACTCTTTTTTTCATCTTTTACGCCGAAATTACTGAATCATTTTACATTAAATTTGGAAAAGGAATCGCTCGATTTATCCTGAAACTAAGAAATCATCAATGAAATGCGTTTAGTATTAATAATAACGGGTAAAGTGAAGTATTATGATGAGGACTCTTATTTTAAAACCCGAGCGCAGCGAGAGTTTTAAGGACGTATTATTAACTTGAAAGCGAGGGTCGTAACAGCACCCGAAGCAGAATAGCTTTACAGCCACGTTCAAACTAGAACAAGCACAGACCGTTCTCGACGGCGGCGAGGCGGTGCAGCAGCGGCAGCCACACGAGGCAGGGCGGGCCCGGCTCCGACACCAGCGTGTCCAGGAAGTCGTTCACTGTCACCTTCACATTCTGCAACAAAAATATTTACAGATAGGTCAGTACATAGACGTTTCTGTGTGTGTTTCGTGAACCCTAGATACAAGTTCTTCCTAGTTCGGGGCGCTGAATATCATTATTTATTAACAACCAATAGACATCCACAGCTGGGCATTGATTCCATAGATTGGGAGTATCCAAAGGACGTGCTGCTGCCCGTCCTTTGAATACTCCAGTCACCTTTTACAACACCATTGGCATTCTATGCCAACTCATCTGGCGAGTTGTTACCTGGTTAAATATGGAGTGTGGTAGATTATCCTCGTAGGGGAAAGATGGCGATTCCATCACGGCGGCCGGCAGCGCCAGGGCTTCTCGTAGAAAGTGAGCCGCTTTCCTCATCTGCAGGTGCCCGTTGCCGTCTGATACTTGTGAGAACAGGTCTGCGCAAGCGAGATTATGTATATGTTACTGTGCACATAGATACTAGCTTATCAGGCGATATGATGTAAATAGCAAAATTACAGTACTCTAAGTGATAATGCGCATAGAAATCTTCGTTTCTGTTCGACTACGGTACTACTGCCGAGCTTCGGAAGATGATATGTATCTAAGGTGATTAAGTGCATCCTCTGCATGCGTTATTTAGTAAAATTATGTATTTTTCTGCATGCGCATTATTAATTTGGGTGTACTGTACTCTCCCTCCTCTTTATAATTTTTGTGTATATTTATTTTGTGGGGACCTATGTATGAAGTATTCTAGTACATATTATGTATATGATATAACAACACACAGAATCTATCTCTATACAACGGAACTGTGGGTTGTCTGGAAGAAATCGCTTTTAGCGATAAGGCCGCGCATTGCATGAAAATTCAATTTGTCTGCACTTGCTCTTGTATATTACTTTCTATGCAATAAAGTGTTTTCTATTTTATTCTAAATCTGGCCTTCTTTATTATTGAATGCATTTGCCACTTACATCTGAGCTTATCAGTGAGCTTTCCAGCACACATTGTAGCGAGGGCTACCTTTATCGAAAACACCCGTATCTTGCCAACATTTTCACTGAAACAAAATAAGATTTATTAGAAAAGAATGCTTAGCTTATAAAAAATGATAATCTTAATCACAAATTTTAAGAGGCGATTTTGAATATCAATTAAGTCAAATAAAAATTGTCTGTTCCTGACATCTCAACACATCATCGGGCCATGGTACCATGGACCGGTGCCGAGGCCTACCTGGAATGGTGCTGCCACACATTGGCACTCGCTTCAGCGCATTTGCGATCATTTAAGCATTTTCCTATTTTATTTAACTAGCACTATAGAAAGTCCTTACTATATCAAAGCATTTCATTTAGATGGGATCCCCGGAATACTAAACTGGAGCCTAGCACTCGACATTGACCTTTGGGGTTCCATTGCAGTATAGGCAGAGGCAGACAAATTGTAACATTTTATAGCATATTAAAATGTATGTTTCACTTACCCTGTACTATAAGCTGAAAGCAGCCAATTCAACAATAGCGCAGTACAAGCCTCAACCGATACTTGATGGGCTGGGGGCAGTCGTTTGTTCAAGTTGTGGTATAATGATGAGACTAGGGTTTCCAGGCGGGTAACGTTGACGCAGGCATTAGGTTCTAGTGTGTTGAGGGCATTCTCTCGGAATGCTTCTATTACATTCCATATGTCTATGACGTGCACTGAAATAATGATTGTTAAGGGTTAGATTGTTTTTTGTTAGATTTTAAATGAGAAGTTATTTTTTTTGGTAGAAATAACATCTGTAAATTAATTTAAAACAACTCACAGTTACATTTCTTTTGGACAAATCTCAGCTTGCAAGCAGTCCTGTAGGAAGCAAATCGGATCAGATCAAAGTTCTGTTCTCTCATCTCCTGATGAAGCAGGGAGCGAGGGTCCGAGGAGCTGCTGATGCTGACCGCACCAATGCTGTCACGTTCTAACGACATGGTGCTAGCTGGAACAGTTTTATTTTACAGTTTTTGTATATAATTTAAAGTACAGAAGCCAGGGCATCAACTCAAACATGTAAATGCATACAGATATAAAGAGCAGAATTGACAATTGAAATTGGGTAGGTACTGGGCCCCAAGTTTCTTATCTTATTTAAGACCAATTGCGATTTTTTTTTGATTGTCTTGTCCACTTTTGGCAATTTTGGTAGTCTCTTATTTAACTATCGATCAATCGCGGCAATTGCAATCCAATTGTACTAAATTGGTAGTTTCTTAAATTGTAGGGGCAAAAGACAATTACAATTGGATACAATTTTCGTAGTCTCTTAAAATTTGAGACCGATTGTCTATGAGATCGAATTCAATCGAATTGTGATTGTTAGAAAAAAACACAATCAAACAATAGTACCTTTTTTTCAATTGTGCACTACTCGTAAAGTTATTTAAAAGTTATTTATAATGAGTTTGAGGCTTCGTCTCCTTATTTTGGAGATGGCCAATGAAGCCAAGAGTTCATAAAAACATTTAGGTTGGGGAAAGCGGCAGTCAAGAGCATGTTTAGCTCCCAGGAGCGTCAGTGAACCCTTATAAATCAATGTTCGACATAAAGTTTATAATAACATTTAGATTTGGCAAAAAGCCGAGCCAGTCAAGGACTCCTCTTACTCTTTTTCTGTTTACCACCACAGCGTCGGAGTTATGGACTTACACCTACTAACAAGTAAGTTTTTAGCGAGCTCCTCGAACATAACCTATAACTTAACAACAAAACTTTTACATAATCATTTAAGAATAGTGACATTAAAATAGGCACCTAAAATGCAGTAACTAGTTCTCATAGGAATCCAGGTGGACCTCTAGTGCTCCACAAGAGACTGAGCAGTCTAATTTGATGACACAAAAGTTAAATAATACTTAGATCTACTATCTCAGTTTGTCGAATATGTTAATATAAAATGTAATGAAGGCTGAAAGGGGTCCACCGAAACTGATTTCAGTTACATTACAGTTTTGTTAGTGTTTTTGTTTGTGTAAAGAACTAATAGAGTTTTCTTTGATAAGGTTTTGATATAATTTTCCCTACAACAATTTAACCTAGCATCTTTTTTTTAGATACGGTACTAGTAGCATCATGTTTTTATGCCTCCCGCTCAACCAGACTTGCAGGACAGAGCCACTACTACTACTAATAAATTCAGCAGAAAATATTGTAAATGCCTGCGCAGATTTACACAACATGCTTATAAATATGAATGCCATGGATGACACATGAGGCCGCCCTGCCCTCAAAGAAAATAATTTGAGAAATCATGTAGGTAAGTCTTAGCGTCAGTAAAAGATAGAAATATGAAATCAATATTACTTTAATTAATAGTGTGTTAAATTATTTCTTAATCAAAACATTTTGTTCTAAACATAAAAATGTTACTCGTCAACAATTCATTTTACATATTAAACACCAACCTTCCATATATACCTTTTTTGTTACTTAGTTTATTTTATCCTAACTATGGGTTGCATTGAATGGAAGAAATTGATGCAAGCGATAAGGCAATTATACATAAACACACATGCCAATATTTAATTATTCATTTATTCATATTTAATTATTCATTTATTCAGTGCTTGCAGGCTACAATTACAAATAATGTTTTATTTCAGCTACAACAAGATTAAAAATGTTCCAAACAAAGGAGGCGCTGGAGATGATTGACATGGCCACATTAACCCGGAGCTGAAGGAAGTGCAGGCATTGCAGCAGGCCATCAAAAACTGAGGAGAAACAGAAATATATAATTAAAAAACATAAACAGTTGTTTTTTTTGCTTATTTCATACCTATCTCACATCTTTAGTGCCCCCGCTCACCAGGCAGCCTGGCTGCAGCAGCCAAAAATACCCCATCTCCTGTCATGGGTGATCTTACAGGCGACTAAGGTAACACGCGAAGGACAGGCAGCAGCGTTACAAAGCACTTTTGTTACAAAACTTGAAGAGCAATACACGCATGACGATCATGGCAACACAAAAATGTGTTCTTGTGACGATCTCTGCCTTTATCCAATGGTGGACGTCTCTCGCCTGAGAAGACTATGAAGATGGATCTATCCATGTAACTAACTACCTGCGTATGTTAACTTTTACTTGCTAAACGTGTTTTTATCATCAAAACTTTATATATATCCATTTACATACCTCTTTCTGGCTTCTTGTAGGTTCATCTAAAGCCTCGGCCGGTGTGTAGTAACTTCAATTTTGAGTGAAAATTAGTTTTGTTTTCTTCACCAAAATTTTTGTTTTGATTTGAATGAATGTCTGTAGACTGACTGACTGATTGATAATTTGACTGATTTATTGTTTACCTCAAATGAGTTTTTTTTTGCTGTACTAGCACAAGTTTTTCAATTTAGTTCGTTCTTTTTTACTAATCTTCATTCAAAAGTTCACTTTCTCTTCCCTAGTTAGGACCACAGATTAAAATTCGTTTGTGACGTAAAGCAATCGGCCAGCAAGACAATCAAAGTCATTGCGCGATTGAATTAAAGTTTAGGAGACTACCAAATTTATGACTGAACTTGATTGCCTTTTCTTACCATTGCAATTGCTATCTTGTTAATTTAAAATAAGAAACTCCGGGCCCTGGAAGTGCTCACAATTATAATATACTTTCAAAATTCACTAACTATTACAGACAAAACAGGTTAACACAAGGTGCAAAACTGCAATATTTTAATGCATGAATTAAAAATTTGAATGTGGAACATGAATTTGAATATTTCCAGTAACAAAAGTGAGGAATGTGCTTCTATGTAAATATAGTTAGGTATTTATCATGTTTCTTTTATTTACAGGGAATTCTATACAAGAACAACTGAACACAAGATTTTAGGACACTATGTTATTATTATTTTAATCAGATAAGATAGCACCTGTCCCACTCAACCAATAGGACAAGCTGTACATGAGCTCAGTGCTCTAGGCTAGAACTATAATGCCTTTGTACCTACTTTACCAAAGTTGTTGTATAGGTATTTTAAGGATCTTACGTTTGTTTGTTTTGTCTTATAGCCGGTTTCTTTACAAGCTTTACCTATATGAAAATAATGGCAAATATTACTTTTTACAAGGTTCAGTAAAGAACACATCGTACTTGATCTTACCTTAGGTTACACGTTTTTATCTATTAGCTCGTAGGTTTATTGACATGCTGAAATGAGTTCACAGTTGTCCAAATAATATTTTGAACGGAAATTAGATCGATTCACTGAAATAATTTGGTTGTGGTTGGGTTCTACTTTTTCCACATTTGTATTGCATAGCGTTTGTTTTCTTTTTAATGAATTGGTCCAATAGATAAGTGAAATTAATTATGTATAAACTCAAAATTATTCAAATAGGTTCCTAAATTGTATCACTTTAAAATTCAAAGAAAATAAAATTATTTTTGGAAAATAGAGTGCGCGAGTTGAGCTGCCATCACAATTACGTTTCATTTCAAGCAAATTGTTGTTTCTTCGCGTGTGTTCTTAAAACGAATGGAATGAAGTAAACAATGCGTTTTGGTGTTCTAAAAATATATGCTTGTACAGGAACAATGTTCATCTCTAAAAGAAATCAGAAATCAGAAACATTTATTTCGAACATGTGGTAAGATACAGGTGGTAGTGTATGGTAAAGTACAGCACATGAACCCTGTAAGGGCACCGAAACATAAAAGTAGGTACTTAAAAAGACTAAAACTTAAAAACTAGGTAGGAACTTCCTATATTATTTTTAAGTAGACAGGTACTCTTAAGGTAAATGAAAATAATAAAAATCTGTATTGCAGCTAGGTACTGCAATAACAAAATACTTAAGTGTTAAAACATTTTTAAAACAAACTAAAACTATCATAGACAAAATAATATTTTTGTATTAACACGTTCAGGGCCTGAGATAAGGTATAAGGCTACGACCGCACAGGCGGTTTTTTGCCGCGCGGATTTTATGTAACATACTGAATCCTATGGAAGTGTGCGCACCAGCGGATAAAAAACCGTAAAATCACGCTTGTGCGTTCGGGGCCTATGAATAAGGTTGAAAATTAAATAACAAACTTTGAAACTTTGACACCGCGCGGAAATAAAACCGCTGTGCGTTCGTAGCCTAAATATTAGTTATTTATGTACTGATCATCTATACCAATAATAAAAAGAGGAAAGATTTGTTTGTTTGTTTGTTATCTATCGCTATCTTAAACCTAAAGAAATAACCAGAAATCGTGTGCTGCCGCGCATCAAGCTTTACGTAGGGTGGATCACCCCATTAAGGAATTTACTTGTGTGGCGCGCTGACTTAAAATTACTTGGTATACCCTACATTACTTTAAGACCTTAGTAGGTAGTTAAATTATAATTTTATGCTTTTATACTTACTTTTTTTTGGCGGTTTAATTTTTTGATAAAAAGTTTTATTCTTGGCTTTGGTTTTGCTATTTTGCCTACTATTTTGTTATCAGCTGGTGACCAAACCATATAAAAAAAAATATGTTAAACGGTTCTCATTCAGTTCTTCTATCATCCGTCTAAAGGAAGCCCAGCGCTTGTTTCGAAAAACTAGCCGAGGAAGAAGTCATTGGGTCGTCTCTTTCTAACTAGTATAACTAGTGTCACCATTGACACTTGGATGACATTGGACCCTTCACTTTACAGAAGTTTGAAAGGGTCTCACCAAGAAAAAACTTTTTATCAAAAAATTAAACCGCCGAAAAAACTGAAAAGCATTAAATAATAGGGAAACATTTTCTATTAGCCCTTAATTTACTCACTTCTTAAAGTAATTTTGGATTACCAAGAAATTTTAAGTCGGTGCCACACCACACACGCAAATTCATTATCTACGTAAAGCGCGATGCGCAGCTGCACACGTTTTTCGGTTATTTCTTTGAATTTCAGGTAATTTAGTGATCTTTATTCATTGATTCTGTGGCACCGACTCAAAATTTCTTGGTAATCCAAAATTACTTTAAGAAGTGAGTAAATTAAGGCCTAATAGAAAATGTTTCCCTATTATTTAATGCTTTTCAGTTTTTTCGGCGGTTTAATTTTTTGATAAAAAGTTTTTATTTTTTGCTTTTCAGTTTTTTTCAGCTAGTCACCCTTCACAGTGTGGTCCCACCCCACAAGGTGGCCACACAACCTGGTGAAGGTTGAAAGACTAAACAGGATGAGGGTCCCTCACGACCGGTCGGTGAGGCGATTTGTGAGGGAGGCCTATGTCCAGCAGTGGACGTCTATCGGCTGAGATTATGATTATTAACATTCATATAAAAAAGACTCATAATTATACGTAGCAGTTTTCACGTAAATCACAACACGGCTATACAATCTGTGAGTGAACTATAAAGTCACCCCTATTTTTCCACCCTTAGGGTTGGAATTTTATTTCCAAATTTTTATGGGACCAACTTCAAGGTATACCCTGTCGATTAAAAAAAGAATTATCAAAATCGGTCCACACAGTAAAAAGTTATGCGTGATCATACATAAAAAAAAAAAAAAAAAAAATATACGCGACGAATTGAGAACCTCCTCCTTTTTGTTTTTTCGTCGGTTAAAAACTAAGTCTCACTCGAGCTCATTTTATAAAAGTTGAATTGGTTTTTGATATGATGAATATCGATGTTTGTTTCCGGTCTGGGTGTAATGTTCGTCTCTGTATATGTTTCGGGCACCCTAGATACAGGTTCTACCTAGTTAGGGGCTCTGAGTGTGATGTGTTATTATTATTTTAAAAGCACTGTGTTCTCATACTCTTAAGGTTCATTTTGATATGACCAATAACATGCAGTGAGAATTCTAGTTGTACGTAGTTTACTTTGACTATGTTCATGGCTTACTGCGGCACAGCAGGTTAAAGAAAAAACCATTTAAATTCAGTGAAGAATCATACATAAAAAAAAATATATATATACGCGACGAATTGAGAACCTCCTTCTTTTTTGTTTTTTCGTCGGTTAAAAATGAATCTATTTTTATAGATAAGTACTCATATTATCAAAAAATCTAAAATTTAATTCTAATTTCAGTATTCAACAAGAAACCTTTTTCAATCTTATAGGTAGTTCGGCCACAGATTATTTCGAAGGCATGGTGCCTTCTCACCCTCAGTAAGTTACCTAAAGCGAATCCACTTTATCAGAAAAAATATTGTACCTCCTTATATCATGCAGACAGGCAGAGTCAACTAACCGTCTTATTGATAAAGATACAGTACATTTTAAGTAGCTTTACTGGAGGTCTACTTCTCTGGTTGGTTGTATGGTTGATGGTTGATACGTGACATCCAGTCTAAATTGACATTATGTCAATTTAGACTGGATGGAAAAAGTTAAAGAGCATTTTAGTTATTTGACATATGTCAAATAACTAAAATGCTCTTTAACTTTTTATGAATAGCAGGGTAAGTATATGGGGTAAACGGATAGGTTTAATAAATTTCAGTTTTAATATTATATAAATAAAACTAGTAGGTATACATTCATACATTTATTTGAAATTAAAACAAGTTTTTTTCTAGTACAACCAATAATCGATATATTTCTACTTTAACATAATGTACATAGTCAATGGAGGTCTACAAATCTACAATGTTTTTTTACTTCAAACAGAATTTAGCAGGATTTAATATGTCATAATTATGGGTAAGTATGTTTAATATTTAATGCAATAATAATTTTCAAGTAACATCTAGTCACAACTACAACTAAGTACTTACCTACTTACTTTTTATAATTTAATCATTGCATACAAGGTGTTTTTTTATGAATACAATAAAAGATCCATAGCAACGTTATAATAACACATTATTTAGAAAAATAATTGCTAGGTAAATAAATGCCTTTGAAAATATAACTGTAAAAGTCTTAGTCATACTGATTTTTGTTGTACTATTTAACTGAGATATTTTTGTTACTTGAAAACTTAATTTTATATTACCTACACTACACTCGTAAACACTGTAATGTATTTTTTAAACTCACCAACAGTTGGTGGTATCTCTACTCTTCTAAGCATATAATTTACAAATATACGAATATCTAGGTATATGTACCTATGTACCTACTAAAAGATTTACAGTTTAAAGTAAATAAACTTTACACAACTTTCTACAGATCTTAGATAAGTATATAAAATTGCTCTAATTAGCATCGTAATAATATAAGATTTGAATATTCACTATATAAACAAACACACAATAGTGTAAGAACTTGATATAAGTAGTTTTATTATTTACAAAATTATTGTAAATGTCACAGATTAGTTTGGTCCATGAGGACGTAAGTAAGCGGCAAGGTTATTTAATAACTTACACTATAAGCGGCGTACCCATTCATATTTCTTTCAAATTATTTGTATTATTTTTACAAATGAAATACCTTTTATATTTAGTGAGTACAAAATTATAATAGAATTTAGCAAAAATATTCACAAAATCGTGTAGAATATTATTATTTTACAACAGTATTTTTAGTAACTTAATTCGTTAACGAATATTCATACAGAAATACAGTTTGAAGCTTCCGTACCTACCTATAAGTAAGTTACTTTTTAAGTCAGGTTTTGACTTCTACATTACATGTACTTTGTTTTATTAGAATAATATAATATTTTTTTTTTAAATATTTGGTTTTACCTTTTTATTATTACCTTTACTATACAGTACCTACACTAAAACTTCTTATATTTTAAAGCATTTTTAAACGTAAAGCCAATGTGCCCAGGTAAACCGTGAGACTGGTGCACCACCTCTTATAGCTTCATGCTCGGACTCCGGTGAAATGCAACACGCTATACGCTGAAAACATAATTTAATTATTTTAATGATTGTCCTTCACAAGACATATGCATTATTTTATTATAAAATATTAATAAGAAATTAAAATAATTTAAAGATATCTTAGAGCGTGAGATAATAAGAAATATTACCTCTCTGCAAGTACCCGGCGTAGTTATGATTTTGTAGATGGCTACAATAGGGATCATCAATATTGAAGAGCAGGCCAGTCCCCAACCCAAGACGACAGCCCACGGTGGGTACGTGTAGTTCTGATATTGCAAAGGTTGCTGGTAGAGAAGGCCAAAGACTACGACGCCCTAGAAAGTATATTAAAGTGATATATTAAAAATATATATAGTAAAAAATATTAAAATTCAATATATTCAGTGACAACTAGACAATGATTTTAAATCTAGATACATACGATGATAAAAGTTGGACTTATAAATTTCCAACATATTCTCCAATAGAGACCAGGTCGAAAACCAAGCATTCTTTCCACATCGTCAGAAAATTTTTTAAGACCTGAAAAAAAAAAGATCTTATAAAAACTTTTTATAAAAAAATTAAACCGCCGAAAAAACTGAAAAGCATTAAATAATAGGGAAACATTTTCTATTAGGCCTTAATTTACTAACTTCTTAAAGTAATTTTGGATTACCAAGAAATTTTAAGTCTCTTTAAGTTGATATTGTTTGTTATTTATTTGAATACAAATTTGAAATTGTCAGGGCATTTTATTTAAAAACTAGTTATGTTTGTTACCATAAAACCAAGCAACGGCCACCGCTTCAAAGAGTGCAGAACAAAGCAGGGAAATGCCCGCAGCGTAGGTGTCCAGAAGATGAAACATGTAAATGCCACCCTGTAAAATAAGATCAAAATAAAACAGTTACAATTTAAATCGCGACAAGGTAAAATTATAAATAGTTATCCTGGCACGCAATGTGTTAATTAACCATAGACTTAGAAACCGGAAGTATTTTTTTTTCTAAGAAGGTAAGTAGGAAATGAGGTCTTTGCCCTCACACTTTAACACTACCATTTTCGAACTCAAAAGCTTTAGAAGCTCAGAGGCAGGAAGAGATCAATGATTTCTACTTTCAACAATCCTTACATCGACCTACATTGTTGCTTCTTCTACAATCTACATTCACATAATGTATTTTGTATGAAAAAACGTTTATAGTATATATTTAAAAAAAGTTTTTATGTGGGCTTTCTGAAAGAAATCGCTTTTGGCGGCCCTTCTAAAAATATTATGCCAATGGGCTCATATCACTTTAAGTAACGCTTACCGGAGTAACGTTGATGCAAGCTACGCAGAATGAGAAGCAGACGACCAGCAGTGTAAAATGCTCGCGGCGCAGCCAGGTGGCGCCACTGGCTCGAGCCTGGTCCAGCAGGCCGGTGATCACGCATTCAAGGCCGCCCATCTGCGAGGAATTGTTAGTTTAGTTAGTATGATACGGATGTCAGTTACCGGTAGGTACAGGATTAGATGGCACAGAACCATGGCTCATGCTTGATATTATACGGAATGGTGATATAAAATTATACAAAACATGATGAAACGTAAAAAACAATTCTTCAATCGTGTGATTATACGACGACATACGCCCGTATTCTATTCTATTCTAAAACCGAAGAATTCAATAAGTCTCGCGTACGTAGCCGCCTCGAGACTACGTGGCGACCTCTCGGCGTAGCTGCGTAGCAAAAAATAACGTCAATTTGAAGTCTTGTTTGCGATATTCGACATTTCAATTGTTTTCAGAGTCCTTTCAATCTAATTCAAGATTTTAGAAAAAAGTTGAAAGTGAGATCCATTTATGCCTAGCGAGAATGCAATAGTGAACCTATAGTCTCTCAAAAAGTATAGGTCTGTGAACTATTTACACCTTTTTGGCAAATGGTAATAAATTAATTTAGGGTAACATGCCCTATTACGGCGCGTTTTGACGACATTTTAAAGTAGGGTAAGAAATTAAGCATTTCTAAATATGTTAGCAGATATTTGAATTTTTTTTTGACACTCATGATAATTATATTTTCTATTTCAGTTGTCGTTTTATTTATTTTAGAATGATAATTAATTTTAAATAAATATTTTTTCTGACAATTCGGAATTCCTATTACGGCGGCAAAAAAAAGTTTGAAGCCCATTACGGCGGTAAGCACAGCCTATTACGGAGTATGGGATAACACACGCAAAATGAAACATTTTGCTCATGGTTCCGTGCAATCAGAAAATGGTATGCAATGGCTGTAATTGTTACTGGCACTGTACATAAAAACAGGTTCTTCCTAGTAAGGGGATATTTTGATAATATTTTGTGTAATTACTATTTAATAAACGGCCGCGCGAGCTAAGAAGTTTCCAGTAATATAATTAGTTTAGAAAACACGAATAATTAATATTTGGCTGTATGGGCTACTATGTTCCTTTGCCTGACCTGAACGGGCGAATAACAAAACAATAATCAATCAATCGATCTACGGCATCGTAACGTTCTCCCATCTCTCTGCACAACGGAACGGATTTAATTAATTATGGGGATGATTTTCTTTTTATAACCCACGCTGATAAAGAAACGATTTGAAAATGGTGGCCGAACGAATGCTATCTTGCGTATATTAGTATGAGGGAAGAGTTGAGAAGAGAGACAGCCCATACAAAGGCCGCCATTTTGAGATCGTTTTTTTATGTGCGCAGGTTATACCCATAAAAGCGTAATTTGTGCAAATTTGGCTAGCTTATTAACATTATTTTTAATATTTGTTGTTAATCTACATTAAGTGAAGTTACAAATGATCATTATTTAATGTCTGTTGACCAGGTCAATATCTCAGTAGAGGCTCGACTTTTGTTCAAAAAACGAATATTTTGCCACAATTTTTGCATTGTTCTCTAAATTTCCATAATGTTTTGAAGTTTTTAATATTTGTTAGAATTCTTTGGACGAAAAACAAAATATCGTGAAATTTTTTCATTAAAAATAATCGAGCCGTTTCGGAAATTAGTACCTTTGGCAGACAGACAGACGGACGGATAGAAAAGACATATTAATAAGGTCCCGGAACGTTTACCCGAAACCTTAATCAATAAACTGATACAAACCTAAACTGAGAACTTCCTCTTTCCTAAAATCGGTTAAAAATAGGTACTAAAACCCTTCTTCTGAATTAAAAAAAATACTTTTGTGAAAATCGGTTTTGACTAAATTGAAATAATCGCGGACAAACATGCATACAAACATACATACAGGTCGAATTGATAACCTCCTTAACCTCGTTATAAAACAATTGCTGTTCGTTTTTCTCAAACTTTAATTCGATAAAGGCCCGAACGAGGGTTTAAATAATCCTACTAATATTATAAACGACTAAGTTTGTAATAAAGGATGTCTGTAACTCTTTTACGTAAAAACGACGAAATAGATTTTAATAAAACCTTACAAATAAAACATATTTGAAGGAAAATTTAACTGGCGAAGCAGCGGGGTGCAGTCAGTGAAGATTTAGTTAAACGGTAAAAAAATATGGAAAATGGATTTCTACCCAAGCGGAGAAAGTTAAAAAAAGAAAGATAATTTTTTTTTACAACAACGTTGACACAAACATGCAATAAAATGGAACACAAAAAAAATTACAACAAAACAGTAAACCAAAATAAAATAATAAAAAAAAAACCAACGAATCATAATCAGTTTTGTATGGTGTGTCAAAGTTGTGGTAAAATATAGTAGTAAATTATTATATTGATGGGATAATACGATAAACCTAACCTTAGATACATTTTTGTGTAAGTTTTTTAATTATTTACTTACCCTGTTATTCATAAAAAGTTAAAGTGCATTTTAGTTATTTGACGTATGTCTATTTAGACAGGATGTCACGTATTTACCATACAACAAACCAAATAAGTAGACCTGCAGTAAAGCTTTTTAAAATGTACGGTATCTTTATGAATAATACGGTTAAATTATTAGCTCTGTAATTTCCATACACCGTGTTAGGATTCCTTACAGCCTAATACGGTAGTTACTAAAATATCTAATGAGTTTTTATATCCTTATTCTGAAATATAATGTTAAGATATTTCGGTAATGTAAATTATTACTTACAAATAAGAGCACTCTGTCTTTACCATAAAACTCTCAAATTGTTAGTAATCGTTGTATTAGACCATTTTTCTTCATAAAAACTCATACGTTAGGTTTCACAGTATTCTAACAAACTTAAATTTTACTCTCAACTTTAAGCGTAAAAAACAAGGATTCTATTTTAAAAACATGTACCTCCAAAATTGGTTTTATACTTGAGAACTAATGAAAATTACACTTAAATAACGAAATGTTCATAAATTATATTTATTATACCACTAAATTTATAAATTACCGACACTGCGTTTTTCCTATTACCGATGGTACCCTCCGTAATAGGCATTACCCTCAAATAGCCTTCCTATCACGGCGGACTTTTGTTTACTCATATTTACTTGTTTAATTTAATTTTAAACAGAAATCAACTTGATTAACTAAGACTTCTTGAACGTAAAAAGTATTCGAATATAGTAACAAAATCTTAAAGTGTTTGTTTGAACTAAAAACGAAGTCTGAAAATTCAATGTTCTACCGCGAGTCAGTCTGCGTTTGTATGAAACAGCTTCTCGCTTCGCTGACGTTACAAAAAATAATTAATTTAAGTCATTTTAAACGATTTTAAAAGCACGAGTGCTGGGTAATAAGTTGAGTGTTATTTTCCCTTGGACACTATGTAGTAACCTTTACCATACACAGTCACAACTAATCATAAATTGCAAAAGATAAAATAGAGCCGTAATAGGACGTGATTTTGACTACCGCGGTAATAGGACGTTTTACCCTAAAGATGTATTTTTTGTTTCGATAATCGTGAGTATACTCACGAATAGAATCAGTTGAAAACAAACAAATACGATCTTACTTTCATTATACTCGTTCTTATTAACTTAAATGTATATGTATACTTATTGGAAAAGTTATTTAAAATTTGTGTCTGACAGTCCGCGTAACCGTGAATTATCTTACACCAGAATCCAATCCCAGCATGATGAGCATGAAGAAGAACAGCATAGCCCACAGACTGGCGCCGGGCAGCGTCGCCACCGCCTCCGGGTACACTTGGAACACCAATCCTGGACCTACGTAGTACAAAAGCTACCTATTAGCTATTATTTTTCAGAAGCAAAACTCATGAAATCTTATAATTATACTGAATTATATAACTGTTTCGGTGCCCTTACAGGGTTCATGTGCTGTACTTTACCATACACTAAGTACCACCTGTATCTTAATACATGTTTGAAATAAATGTTTCTGATTCTGAATATTTTCTTTCCCTGTTATTCATACAAAGTTAAAGTCAGTCGAGTTCGGTTAAGTGCTTTGGCGAATGTCAATCAATATAGACTGGATGTCTCGTATTTACCCTACAAGTGACCTGAGAAAAAGACCTCTAAAAAGCTATTTTAAGCCTATTAATTGTATCTTTATGAATAATAGGCTAATAGGTATTCTGTGTAATAGGGATAGAGTGGTAGGTGTCTAATGCCCCTAGTCGAGTTCGGTACAGAGTTTAGAGCAATAAATAGAGTGGACCGAATTTTACATATTATTAACATTACAAAGGTTTAGGATCGAGATGGTTATCGATAGACGTGTCGGACGGATCGAAGGAGTGACGAAAGTTTTAGTTCATCTTCAAACTAAACATCTAAAACTTAAACGATATACTCTCAGAATATCTATGTTCCAAAAGATGGTAGGTACTACTTTAAAATATTAATGTTGTGGTACTTAAGCAGGGTACAAAAATATACCAAGACCAAGTGTGTCATATTTGACGCTGGTGATCTGCAGAGATCTCGGTACCATAGGGAGGTATTCGGTTATGTTTGGGAGGGTGCATGGGGGACGTTTGCATCAGACTATTCGTAAGGATAAATTCCCACCTTCCGTAGCCACTGAGGAGATAGGCACGCCCTGCTTGTGCGACATGAAGCCCAAATACGTGAAGATGACAAAACCGGAGAAGAATGACGTGAAACAATTCACCAGGGTTGTCACCAGGCAGTCCCTGAAATAAAGGTTACATTAGTTATCTGTAGCATGATAGTCGACATATTTACACCCGCGCAGCTGTTCGAACTCGAACCAATGAACAGCTGATTTGTTTCTGAGATTTTGACCCATGTTGCTTTGGGAATGTTGTTTCTTGTCTTGTCAGAAATACCCTATAAGTACATATAATAAGTAATTATAAACTAGGCACCGTACCTTCCGGTGGCAGCGATTTGGAGGCCATTTTTTATTTGTAAATATGTCTTTGTTTAGTTTTTTTTTAAGGTAATGTTTAATAACATAATATCATGTACAATTTAAAACTTACTTTTTTTTAAATCCTATTTAAAAGCTAGACTGCTGGGTATTCTGCAATTCGACTAGTTTCTTCCCTACCTGCGACACTTCGTCGCCCCTGTGGCCAGTAAAGCAATATTTGTTCGCCTCCAGTATTACTATCTAACTGCTTCCTATACTACTGTGTGCACCTGTTTAGTTAGGTGTTCATACTGTGCTACTAATTATATTATTTCTAACTAGGTATACTTATTGGTTAATATTACACTAATTTACAAAATATTTTGACTCGATAAGCTTTTTAATGATTTCTTAATTTCAGGTCTTATTACTTACATTATCTCCTACCTGTTAAGAAGTCTGTTTCGCGTTGATGCAAATAAAAAATCATTCTTTATATTCTTTACCTGTAGCAATTATTATGAAAGGTGTTGTAGCTGGCATAGGACAGATGCACTCCAAATCCTGCGCCGACTGAATAGAAGATTTGTACCGCGGCATCCACCCACACCTATAAAATAAAATAATTTATCAATGAATCATTTGTCACGGTGTGTTTGGAATAGAATAACACCACCACATCCCTTCCCATGGAAGTCCTTTGTCTGTCCGGGGACCTATGTTCAACAGTAAACGCCTTTTGGCTAAAATAATGATGATGTGTGTATCGAAGTCACTAAAAATAATAAATTCATTGATGCACTTTTTAAACGACTTTAACCATAGCAGTCATATTCATATAAGTAAATAGCTGACTGTCTACTTATCATCGAGGCGCAGTGATAATGCCGACTCTGACCCTAGAGGTCCATGTTTAATAAAAAAAAAATATAAAACCATTGTTACTTGTGTATCCTTCAGCCTAGTCAGTTCAGGTTGCAGGTAGTAGGCGATGCCACTGGTGGCGCCTGGCAGGAGGAGGCCTCGAGCTAGCAGTATGGAGAGAACCACGTACGGCATCGTTGCAGTCAGCCATACTACTTTGCCTGCAATCATTAATTTACTCAGCTGAGCAAGCCAGTATGAAGCCGACTTCACGCGGCAGTAGAAGCTATTCCATATACAATTAATAGTCCTAAAAAGTTTCAATCACTAGAATTCTTATCAGGAGTAGGGCCTCAGATATACATAAAATATTTTGATCCTGATGTAAACTCACGAAATATCTTTAGTGACCTAGTTTATTTAGTGATTAAATTTAGTTATTTTCACGTGTTTTACGACTCAGTTACCGCGACTTCAGACCGCGCTTCTTTTATGACAAATAACCAATTTATTAGTAGGCAGGTAAACTGGGTACGGTCGTCATTGTTTACGACTCATAAGCATTTTGATGGATATCTCGAAATAGTCTTTATCCAATTCAAGTTTACTAGCTTTATATTCAATTTGCAACCGCGAACCACGTATTTGTTTTTAATACCTGTAATAAACTGTAGGATTTAGGATTAACCTACTGTCATATTCATAATTAATTCCTACCTATTTACTTTTATTCGTTTTTTTTTAATATTTAATGTTGTTTATTTTATATACTGTAAATTAAGTTATGTGCTGTGTGCTCTGTGTATTGACATTTTGCTCTAGCTGGATAAACGAAATACTTTTCTGTGTCCACTCAATGTGGGTCTCTCATAGACCCAATTACATTTTTATCTGTCTATCTGCCGACCTATCCCTAATAGCTGTAAAAGTTAGAGTATGAATCAAAGAGCAATATTTCAGTTAACATGAAATTAAATTAAAATTGGAATATCTCACCAGAACTCTTCACACCCTTGAAGAGAGAGAGGTACAGCGTGAAGTAGACAACACCGAGACACGCCGCCAGCTGCCACTTGGGGAAGCCGAGATCATTCAGACCTTCTGAGTACTGCATCTCGAGGACTGAGCGACTGTTGGAATTAGATAAATAAATTTAATAATTTAAGCTGGAAATGTTTTTAATATCCTGACATGATACACACTCAGCCAGTGTACTCTCGCAACTTTTACCGGGTCGTCTGAGCAACTTGTGAGTGGTTGCCTCTCTACGTCTTTCGGCGCACGGTTTTTAAAGAACTTTTCGGCTTCAGCGACTATCTCTTCTTTTTGCTGTTTGTCGAAGCCTTACAATCTGCAGGAATCACCACCACGTCATCAACGTTGCGGGCATAGCCTGTAACTAGTGTAGTTTACCAACTTCTTAATAGTTAAAGCTAATGTTTAGAACGAACATCTACCTACTACCTACTTCATATTTTACTGTAGAAGCTAACTCACTGAAAGAACTCGCTAGCTGGTGTAAAGTGTGAGAGCGGTCCCTGGTAGGGGATGTCGGTGCGGTCGGTGGCGTTGGTAGAGTTCTCCCTGGACGCGTCCCAGCACTGGTCCGTGTTCCACGCGTTGTCGCAGTGCAGCCACGGGAGCTCGGACTTTGCTGATGATATTAGGAAATAGAGCGCCCAGCCTAGGAAGTAACAAAAACAAGAATGTAGATGCTAAAAAGTCGCAAAATACTAAAATGTGTTCCTTATAATAATTGAATGGAATTTAAAAGTTACAGTGTCTTCAATATTTTTTTTGTTTTTTGGCTTTGATTGTTACCCAGAAATAACGCAAAGAATATGTTCCAGTTTACCTCTAGTGGCGACAGTTTTTTTTAACACAGCTTTGTAGTCGTATCCATCTTTAGCTCCTTTTCATTTGTTTTTTTGTTTGTATGAGACTGATTAAATATAAATTAAATGTAATTAAATGTATTTGTTTTTTTACATTTAATGTAAGTACTTACCAATGATGACGTTATAGTAGAAAGAAACGTAGAAGGCCACCATGACCGCGCAAAATCCTACACCTGTTGACAATGAACAATTCATTGGTACCTTTACGTGTTTAAAAGTTTAAAGTTAATCAATATAACATTATTCTTGAGATATAACATACTGTGTTTGTGCTAGTTTTAGTTAAGTTTAAAAAAAACTGAAAAAGTATTTGCTTGATGCGCAGAGGTATGAAGCGGGTATCGTCATATAGGTAGTTTCTTTTTCATTTAAACAGCTGAGACTTCGTACTTTGTGCTTTTATATATATTTTATTTTATTGCATTATTCAATCCTGCTTTTATCTGTTCTCGTTTCCATTTTGTTAAATATTAATTATGTTTTAAGTTTATATAAATCTTACTATAATCAATTTATTTAAGTAATCTATTTTTTGTAATCGACGAACGAACCTAGTTCTTCGGTGTTGGCGGAAGAACAGCGCCTTGGTTTCGGCCATGGCATATGCTGAGTCAATACTCCGTTTTAACGAATATATTAGCTCAACTTTGTATTAGGTATTGTGGTAATAGGCAGGTGGACACTGGTTTTTATTATTTTTATTTTATTTTAACTTGTTCACTTTATATGTCTACCTCCTAACTTTTAATTCGTTAATAAATGTATATTCTTTCTTTCTTTCTAAGTTATCTTGTTACCTTTGAAGATGGGACATATCTTCCACAGTGTGATGGGCCCTTGTCGGTTGTATTGGCCCAGGATCAGTTCCATGTAGAAGAGTGGGACTGCTCCGAAGATCAACATCAGCGTGTATGGAATCAGGAAGGCACCTATGATAAACATACATATTTGAATCATTTCTGCATGAAAGTACAGGCCGACGCCGCCTTCACATTCCGATGTCATAGAAGAAAAAAGATATAAGCTTTTACCCCAAAATGTTTTCTACTGCTGGACAAAGGCCTACCCCTCCCATTACCATAAGCACAAACATTTTGGGGAATTTTGCCATAATCGAAACACCTGGCAGGCGGGTGGGTCAGCAATGTGGTTGTTTAAAATTTTCAACGAAATACATTTTCTTATACGAAGAGTGAAGATGGTGAAATCAAATTGTATGCCGCTAAAGATATGTTACCTCCACCGTTTCTGTAGCAAAGGTAAGGGAATCTCCACACGTTGGCGAGATCT
This sequence comes from Euspilapteryx auroguttella, assembly GCA_951802225.1. Classification (NCBI taxonomy): domain Eukaryota; kingdom Metazoa; phylum Arthropoda; class Insecta; order Lepidoptera; family Gracillariidae; genus Euspilapteryx; species Euspilapteryx auroguttella. The sequence continues at coordinate 3,577,616 of OX637664.1, read as the reverse complement.
ACGGCGAAGCCGATGATAGAGAGCAGGAAGTCGGCGCCCGTGCCCCACGTCTCGCGACCGTCGTCACTCTCTGAATGTACGGAGATAAAACAAGAAGTGTACAATGATCAGGAGTGAGTGTTAATAAGCAGAAAACAATGTAATGATAATGTTTATTATATATTTTAATACTTTAATGAGGCTATTTAAACTAGCACTATGCGGATTCTGCTAATAGTTAGTTAAAATACAATAAAATACTTTTCAATTATTGCTTACTTCAGGAAATAATGTAAGTTGTAACTACCTACCTAAGGAACTGTATTCTGTGTCAACATCGCTGACCCACAGATGCGAAAGCACAATAAGGAAGTATTAATTATATGCAAATTGTAACTTACCACTTTTAACACTATTACTTCTTATCCTTTTTGAGGCGTCAGCAAAGAAAACCTCTTCTTCTATCAATATTTTCGGTTCCTCTAAAACCACATTAAAATATTTATACGAAAATTAAACATACAAATTTTACAATTTAAAAACATTCTATAATAATACTTACTTTTATAACAAGAGAGAGTGACAACAGACCCTTTTGTAGACTTATGATCTGCAACAAATTAATTTTCTTATTAAAAATATAAATTAAATTAATGACTCGTTGAATAAAAACGAACAAACTAAAACTAACTGCTACGGATGAGTATAGCTACGCGAGGAGCTACGTACGCACTCTGGCACGCGCTACGTGCTACACGACTATGCGGCTACGTGCTACGCGACTACGCGGCTACACTGCTAAGCAAAGCTACGATTTACATATCTTGGGTTTTGCGATGTACCTACTGATACTAATACTGCGGTTACCTCAACGAAAATTGAATATCTCCCACTTTGGTATGAACAATAATGTTTGAAATCAACAGACTGAGTATCCGTTAACCCAATAAAGCGATTAAACCGCGAAAATCACCTTCTCAATTTGTGGGATAAATAAGAATGCCTGGTAGCTCGCACATTCCAATGACTCAATAAGGTGCTGGGAAGAATTCCCGAGCGCCACACTGCGCAGTGCGCACACGGAAGCCGACGTGACTTACCTACAATAAGGCTTAGAATCTAAGCAGTTGATGAAAGTTATGCTTGGCTTTATTAAAAACGTACCAGATAAGAAACATCGATTTATCATAATAATGTAAACTGCCCGCCGGTAATCGATCCCGGACCTACAAAATCACAGTCGACATCACACGCCTATTGTAACTTTTTAGTTTACGATCTAAGTTATCAATATTTTGGTCTTAAAAAACCATGCTTACTAATTTACTTACAAACAGAGATCTGTTAGTCGTTGTTATTATGAGAATTATTATCGCATAAAATATCGGTTAAGAGCTACTAAATTACATCTATTTTAATAGCTTTTATATAAATAAATCAATAAATATAAAATAAATCAATAAATAAATAAATAAACTTTTATATAAATAAATCAATAAATAAATAGACATATAGTTTCATATTGAAGCTTGTGTTGCTACGTCTAGTAGCTTCCATGTGCGCGGGCACGAATTGAAAGAAGAATTCTCGATATCGGTATACAGGCGGTGGGAAAGAATTTCCTAGGAGTTTGCTGCGGAATTCAAAAATGGAAAAAGCTGGCGAAGTGCGGCCTCAAACGAAAGGAATTTTTCAATGAACTTGTTGGCTAAGGCCTTCCCGATCTTCTTTGCAAATTAAAAATTATTATTTTAAAAGGTACAGTAGCCAGATAGAGATAGAGAGAGATTGGAGGCTTTTGAGATGTGGTGCTGGCGAAGGATGGAGGGAATTAGCTGGAAGGACAAAGTTACCAATGAGGAAGTGCTGAGAAGAGTGAAGGAGGAGAGGAATATGTTAAAGACAATTGAGACGAGGCGGGGCAAGATGGTTGGGCATCTGTTACGACACGACACCTTCATCACCAACATTATTGAAGGCAAGATTGAAGGGAAAAGAGAGAGGGGACGACCAAGACGGAGTTACTTTGATCAAATAAAGGAAAAGATAGGAGTCGTGTCGTATCAAGAGGTCAAGCAGCTGGCGGGGAAACGGGAGATGTGGAAGACGCTCCACCGACAAGAGCCTAGCTCTTAAATTTGAAGAAGAAGAAGTAGCCAGCACATCAAACTATCAATTTTTTCAGAACAGTCTTTGCATTATGATCCTTCCATCATAGGTAGTAGGGTAGCTTATACTTGGGTTTTGCGTAAAACAAAGGAAAAATCTAAACATACTGGGTGTTTCTGACAAGGCGGTAATAAATCAAAGAAGGGATTCTGCTCACCATAACTAACAACTTTCCCAAAGCAACATGGGTCAAAATCTCAAAAAAAATAACAGCTGTTCCATACATTGGTTCGATCAGCTGACGGGGTCAATGTACGAGACGGCTGATTTTTGTTTTGAGATTTCGACCCATGTTGCTTTGGGAAAGTTGTTAGGTATGGTGAGCAGAATCCCTCCTTTGATTTATTACCGCCTTGTCAGAAACACCCTGTATATCAGTTTTTAATAATAATTTAACTTAATTAAAATTAGATATATAGTGAATTCCAATAATATTATAAAACAGAGTAAATCTCTTGAGATTCAATCGAATCTCTAACTGTCTAAATTATAAACTTTATTTCGGTGCATAAATCCAATATTCATAGATTTTTTTAATAAAAATTGTCTTATTAAGCTCGAGTTTAAATTCCAATAATCCCATAAAACAAAGTGAAATTTTTCTAATGAAAAAAAAAAAAACTCTTGAGATGCAATCAGATCGGAGCTCGGGCTTTCTAAATTATGAACTTCATTTCATTTAGCCGGAAGACGGAGAGAGATAGAACTGCAAATAAAGGACTCGCTCTGTCGGGATCTCTAAATTAATGAGGTTTTTATTTGCATAAAATAATGGAATATTAATAAATTTTTGCATTCGAGTTACCTATAACAATCAATACATAGTATGAAACAAAGTCGCTTCCCGCGTCTGTCCCTTTGTACGCTTGAGTTTTTTTTAATTGATAGAGTGATTCAATAGGACAGTTTATAAGAATAATAATACATGCCCAAAATAGTAATAGGTTAGGCGGTACGAAGTTTGCCGGGTCGACTTGTAAAACATACTTTCAATATGCCTGCCGATCGAAGTATGCTTTCCTCGCTATATCGATCTCTAGTTGATCTGAGCTTTATCGCAAGACTTGCATACCTACATGACTTAAGCACGAAGTGCATGGCTCTGAACAGGTTTTTGCAACAAAATATAAGGGAAAAAGGGGAAAGATCAATTAAATTGAAGAATATATTATTAAAATATCAGTCAAAAACAATTATAAATAAAAAAAAAGTCGATGTTAAAATTTAAAGCTGTATTTCAGGCGTTTTATCACAGCGGCTGTTGCAGCCAACTGTTGTAACTGTTATAAATGCGAACTTGGTTCTACAATGCACATAATTTAATCGTGTTATTTTTTTAACCAGCTCTGAAAAAGTTATTTAGACTTTTGTCTGTATTTGTCAAAAATATTTTATAATATAAAGATAGAATAAAGCAGCTTCGCAAAAAGTTATCGATATCAAATAAATGCCAATAATCCATCTAGAGGATCGGACCTATCGTGGGAGATGATGTGGTATTAACATGTTCATCCGTGGCCCAAACCAACACTTTTATCCATCATGGCACCCTAGGCTTTACAGACGCTTACACTGCCTACCGGTCACGGAGTCAAATATTAAAGTTACAACAACATTAGATTTCAAAAATATTAGGACTATTTTACGTCTAGAGGAGCAAATAAAATACCGTAATGCAAGAAGTACCCAGAGCAAGATTTTGTACAAAATATCGATCAATTCTTATGTATAATCTAAAACAGTTGCAAGGGCAAGGAACAAGGGTATCATGTTTACTGGCCACAGAATGCAGTGCTGTTGGCACAGAGCCCAGAGGCCTACCGTTTACATGCTATCTAAGCTTTATTTTTGGCAGTCTAATTACTTATATACGCTACGTAACTTAAGGCCAAGCGTACATCTATCTAGTGAGCAACAGCGAGATAATAAATAAACGGGTCTAAAAGTTCTTTGTGTTGTGTTAAGTTCTCACTAAATCTGTGAATTCAGTTATAAGTAAAGCTACATAAAACATACTGCCATTATTTTAATAATTATGTGAAGCTTTCATACTGTGCAATATATTATCTATTCACTTAGAGCAAGCACTGAATAAATCAATGTGAAATACGTTATGACTTCAAAACAGGTATTCAATCGAAAACTATTCTCACAACCATAAAAATTTGAGGTCATTCTAAATTCTATATCTCGTTTGTCTTCGCCGAACCTCGCCACAAGTGCGCCGGGCCTAATACGTCTTGCCTTGACTTTAGCTAGACTGTCTTTATCATTGGCAGCCTGTCAAGTGAAGACCCAGCATAGGCCTTATCTTTCGAGTGCCGACAGCAGTTAGTAATCCTCTTATTAACTAAGTGCACCCAAAGGAAACTTGAAGGCTCTATCTCAATCGTTGGGTCAATTTTAAATCGAGTCGCATTACATCGAATTTTTATTATCGTCCGACAAGTGTGAATAGTTTTATATATATTCTGTCACTGGAACACCCGATTTAAAATTGGGCCCGACAGACGACAAACTAGCTGTGCCCCGCGGTTTATTAGGGGAGATAAATAGCCTAGTGTTAATCCATGGTGTCACCTAACTGCGTACCAAATTTTATTAAAATCTCTCCAGCCGTTAAGACGTGAAGGCGTTACAAACATACACATACACACGTCCCACCACAAACTTTCGCATTCATGATATTATATTGTGAAAGTCATTGCCCAATCTACGTACTATATTTAAACATGTTTAAACTTATACATATTTACCTGAAGATACTACTATCTCGAGTATCGGTTTAATAAAAAAAACTTACCTAAAGCCCGTGGAGTGCTTCCAGCGGAGCAGTAGCCATCGTCTCTGACGCTGCGGCCGCCGGGCGTCCCCGTGGCGCCGCGGCTGAGCAGCGCCGGGCTGGCCCGCTGCTCCTCGTAGGACGGCGCCGTGTGGGTCACCACGCCTATACCGCTTAGGGTTGCCTGATTAGATAAGCAGGAAATTTGAAAGTTCGGAAGGTATTATGAATCAACATACTCTAAATTCACAAAAAGAAGTGTAATGAGCATACCGTCGACTGATCGTCGATGTCAATTAAATAAAGATGCAAAATTCTACTGCTTGCAATTATAACACGGCAGGTGAGGTTTTTGTAAGAATAGGTCTACATATCCCCAGCCTGTCGTAAGAGGCGACTAAAAGTGGTCATAAAGGTTAGGACTCTACTCATTCATCAGACGGCCCGAGACAGGCAGTGGTACACCTTAAGGCACTGTGCCATGTACCTTCAGAGGAACGCTTAGGAGGGAACAAGCAAGCCGAGCCACCCCAGTGTATGGTAGAGTTCTAATTCGATTCTTCCAAATGATGTGAACTTCTTCTTCTTCTTCAAATTTAAGAGCTAGGCTCTTGCCGGTGGAGTATTTTCCACATCTCCCGTTTCCCCGCCAGCTGTTTGACCTCTTGATACGACACGACCCCTATCTTTTCCATTATTTGATCCAAGTACTTCGTCTTGGTCGTCCCCTCTCTCTTTGATGTGAACAAGCAGCACCAAATTAAATCACCCTAGAAACTTTTACTTACCATAGTAGAGACCTTATGTGGCTCGGGGTAGAACTCCCTCTCATCATGTCTCCGGTCCGGGAGGGAGTGCGTCAGGTCTGGCCGATGCGTGATCTCGGCATCCTGGGTTCCAATTAGATTCAGTATTTTATTTATTAGATTTCTATTAGTGTGCACGTTGCTCTAATTCTCAAAAGTGGTCCAGCTGGCTCATAAGTCCACTTAAAACTCGACTGGGGTCTGTCGGCGTGACGGGAAAAAGAGTAAAGACTCCAAAATCAGCAATATTTTAATTTGTTCTATGAGAAAAAAAAGTCTGGGAGCCTCTGCTCTATGCATTAAAATAATCAACTTTCGTCACATAACTTCATTAACCAAATATGTTTGAGGCAAAAACTAATGTCCAGGGAAATATTTTATAGTGACTTGTAATTTTTGCATGTTTTAGCTCGGTTTGTCAACTGTTTTAAGCTATCTACTTACTACGTTTTGATAGGTTTTTGATAAAGTATAAAAATACGATCCTTGGGGTCCGAATCCGAATACCTTTCTTTTTTTTATATTTTTTTCTTCTTTATACAGGAGTAGATGTGGCTTGTATATCTTTTTAATAGAATATATTTGAACAAAAATAATTATTAATTTGGTTTACTAAAAGTTACTCAAATTAGTTTATACTCAACCATATTGCCCACACACATATCCGCTGCTCACGACGCTAAAGAGTCCACAACAAAGGAGGGGGTAGTTACCTGTCGGTGGGGCGACGTTCCCCTTTGGGAGTCGCAGCTTGAAGACCTGTTGCTCATATCTGCAATACAAATGGATAAGGTTACTACCTATATTGGCTGTATCGTTAGTACGGCCTTCCAATTTGAAATTAATAATAACACATCACACTCAGAGCCCCTAACTAGGAAGAACCGGTATCTAGGGTACCCGAAACACACACAGAGACGAACATTACACCCAGACCGGAAACAATCTTCGATATTCATCATACCAATATTCACCCCGCACGGAAATCGAACCCAGGTGCATACGCATACTCAGTCCACAATCACTGCCAACTGAGCCATGGAGCCTCAGAGTAAGGAAACCGCCGCTACATGGAGCAGTCGATGTGTCCACCATTTTCTAGTTTAGCCCTAACTCTACTCTACGCAGATTTGCATCGTTACGTGCTAACAGTAAACACACCAATTTCAAAAATATGGAAGGGCGTACTAATAATAATAATAACAATAATTTTCTTTATTTCAGAAGAATAAAATCCATAAATGTTAGTAACATAAGTATTTAAAAACAATAAACCGATATGCCCCGTAAACTAGGGCCCGTGACTCGGCCCCTAGCAGTCTGCTTACTGGGGACACGGCAGAAAATGTTGAACCTTGTCTTCTCATAATAACCCCACTGGGTTTTTGTAACTGTTAAACTCTTGTGTAACAGACGACTTGTTCAGTTAAAACTATCATCATCTTAGTCGAACGACGTCCACTGCACAGTCTTAGGCCTCCCCCACAGATCGTCATACAGACTGGTCTCATCGCGACCCTGATCGTCGGGGTTTGCCTACTCGAGGTCGACACTCGAGAACTATTTTGATTTTTCCCCAGCGATCATCCGTTCTTCCCAATGCCACTTAAGTTTTGCAATTCATTGTACATTTCAATTCAATGTCGGCGACTAAAGTTCTTTAAAAAGTATATATTGTTTCGATTTCTACTTCAATCAAAGATACGAGTGCAATTTAAATAGGACTGTTCATTGTTATAAGAAAATAAAGTTTTATAGACGACAAATCACAAACCATCGGCTTTTAGTACTATTTCTATCAGAAAGTACTTGAAGCTCAACGTTATTTCTATGAAAAATCAGGCAGACGACGTGTCACGTGTCGCTATTATGTAGGAAAATAATATTACAGAAACTTATAATACTTCTGTTGCGGTCGACACGTTGTCGTTAGAGACTTCATTACTGCTTAATCTTAAGATGGTAGAGTTCTGAATTTTTTGTATTATCTTTTTAATGATAATTACATAACAAATTATTTACAATTAAGAAACACAAGTCGAACCAACCTCCACATATTATTTCGTCAAAGATTATACTGATAACCATTTCAAAAAAACGAGAATAGCTACGTTACTAGTTCTTCGAAATTGTAGTATGTTTTTTGTTGAAACTACATAAGTATAATGATAAATAAAGAAAATCAATTCTGGTAGGTAAGTAGTGCAACTTTCATTTAAAAGTTAGAATTAAAAACATAACCAATATTTATTAATTTTTCCAATAAAATGTAGAAACCGACGCGGGCGACTGACGTCGTAGATATCGTAGCTCTATTTCTGTCAGTAGTTCTGTTTATTTGGTCGCTGGATTTCTTCCTCGTATATCCTCTTAAACCTCTGCTTGTATGGTTTTCAATTAACTACTATTCGCATACCTGTTGCTATCTATTGCAATTAGTGTACTTAGTTTGGAATGTAGCTTCATTGCAATTTGTAGGTACCTCTTACCTACCCAATTGCAATTTAATCTGAATGAAGTACCTTTTAAATTGTGTAATTTTTTTGTGAAATAATTTTTTCAGTGTAAGTTATTAAATAATCAGTTATAAGCAATAAGTACTTAAACTACCTTTTTCTTAAATTATTATTAATATTTTATAAGTAGAGTTCTGTGACAAGTAAAATTAACTAAATTCGGTTTAGTCCTTTTCAACAAATCTCATATAATCTTAAAACATCGTACTCGCTTGGACCCTCGGACCCAAATAAACAATCTTTGCCGCATTATTTACAACTTGAACTGAGAGCTGACTCTGAAAACTGAGAGGTTTGTGTATTTTTAACCGACGAAAAAACAAAAAGGAGGAGGTTCTCAATTCGTCGCGTATTTTTTTTTTTTTTTTTTTTTTTTTTTTTTTTTATGTATGATCACGCATAACTTTTTACTGTGTGGACCGATTTTGATAATTCCTTTTTTAATCGACAGGGTATACCTTGAAGTTGGTCCCATAAAAATTTGAAAATAAAATTCCAACCCTAAGGGTGGAAAAAAGGGGTGACTTTATTGTTCACTCACAGATTGTATTGCCGTGTTGTGATTTACATGATAACTGCTAGGTATAATTATGAGTCTTTTTTATATGAATGTTAATAATCATAATCTCAGCCGATAGACGTCCACTGCTGGACATAGGCCTCCCTCAAAAATCGCCTCACCGACCGGTCGTGATCGAAACTCATTCTGTTAGTCCCTAAACCTTAACCAGGTTGTGTGGCCACCTTGTGGGGTGCGACCACCCTGTGGAGGGTGACTGGCTGGGGTCAAAAAAATTAGCCCAAAAAAAACTGAAAAGCAAAAAATAAAAACTTTTTATCAAAAAATTAAACCGCCGAAAAAACTGAAAAGCATTAAATAATTGGGAAACATTTTCTATTAGGACTTAATTTACTCACTTCTTAAAGTAATTTTGGTTAACCAAGAAATTTTGAGTCGGTGCCACAGAATCAACGAATAAAGATAACTAAATTACCTGAAATTCAAAGAAATAACCGAAAAACGTGTGCCGCCGCGCATCGCGCTATAGGTAGTTAAGGAATTTGCTTGTGTGGTGTGGCACCGACTTAAAATTTCTTGGTTAACCAAAATTACTTTAAGAAGTGAGTAAATTAAGTCCTAATAGAAAATGTTTCCCAATTATTTAATGCTTTTCAGTTTTTTCGGCGGTTTAATTTTTTGATAAAAAGTTTTTTATATCCATCATCTGAGTTATTACGTCGCGCAAATACCTACCTACCTTCTATTATATTTTACTTCAAAAACAATTTCTTGAATGGCTAGCTACGGCTACGAGTTGTAGCGTACTGAAACAAGCGTTGTTAATTGAGAGTTATTATGACTGCATCATGTTTGCAGACTAAAATCAGTCCGCAATGAAGACAGTCAGCAAAATAGACACACAAGTAGCGTCGTCTCTTTTGGTTTTGAATTCAATGCTTCCAGAACTAAAAGCTAAGGGCCTAGGCACTGACCCAAGCGGGTTGAATATGGCCAACACACCGCAACACCCCTTCTTGCGATGCTTAGGTCAGTGACATAGCCGTTGAAAGGCTTCGAAAACAGAAAAAGACACGCCATAGATACACGGTCACAATGGAGCAATAAAAGCGGCGAAGATACGGCATAGAATAATTAAAAAAATAGCGTGTTGTATGAGCAGATGTCGTGTCGCCTGTGCCGTGCCTCCCTCTGTTTGCATAGCCACTAAATGCTATGCCATGCCACAGATGTAATAAGGTTATTTTACACAGTAGGAGACGGATACCAATCTCAAAGAGACGAAACGTCTTTCGAATTAAAACTCGATTCTGCAAATCAATCAACAAAAATTGCTGTTTTCCTATCCAGTTTCTAGGGGCTTTGTATGTATGCTGTTCAAAACCATATTATATTTATCGACTTTACCGTGACTATGTCGGCGGGCCCGGTCGCGAGGCTCGGCGCCCACGCTGTTCCCGAGCACGGGCATGCCCGCCATGCCGCCCGCGCCGCTAAACGCTCCGCGACCTCATTGTGGCATCCCCTAGAACAACAGAAATAGATGAGATTTTACTTTAAGGCTTCTTAGTTAAAAAAACTGTAGTTTTCACTATTTTTAACCACTTTAAAATAAGTTTCGAAAACTTCTCCAAAAAAGTACTTATTATATGTGAAAATAACGTAGAATTAAATTAGGATTAGATCGTCGTAGGGTCGTAGGTTATTGTCGGCTAAAGATGGACCCACCGAGACACAAAATTACAGACGCACAGCACAAAATGAACGTCAAAACTGAAAACAGTTCGGGGGAGACATACTTTGTACACTGCAATGATTTAAATGAAAACAAAAGAATTGCTGCTGAATTGCAAAATCCTGAAAAATATTTAACGAACAATAGTTTAAAAGCTTTTAAAAAGATTATTTGAACAAAAAGTCTTGATTGATTGTAAAGCATATTTCTGGATCGAGTTATATATAAATTTAAAATTCACAGATTGCAGGACGATCTACCACTATCATATCAAGAGAACAAGCCAGAAGTGGTACAAGATCCGTAGGCTTGTAGAAATTGGGGACGGGCCTTTGCTCAGCAGTGGGACACTTATGAGGCTATATACGGTCACTTTTTTTTATCGTGGCGGAAACTTTCAGGACTAAGTTTTTGCATGATTCATGACTAAAATGAATTATATAAAAACCAAAATTACTAATGTCTTTTTTTTAAGGCCGATGGACCCCTTGTTCACCCCCCCCCCCCATATTACCCTCTAGCCCATGACTCGTCTGGCGCTAGCTAAGCCACTGTAGGTCATTGTCTGTTGCCACACATCATTTTTAGTTTTTACAAAAACTTTCGAAGGACTTCAAGTGAGCACGGATCATTATTTTTTCAATTTTGTTTTCAGGAATCAGTCCTGTAGATCTATGCCAAACGTGAGTAAAATTTTCCTTCACGATAAAAACAACCGTAAAAAAAATGAAGATAGATAAATAAATACACATTATTGCAACAGCATCTTTCTTGTTCTGTGATTGCAACTTAATGGGCAGTCTTTCCAATCATATATATTACGTCACCATTTTGTCCACCTGTCCGAGCGCCTGCACTTGAGGTAAATTGTGACGCAGCCAGGCTGGTAGAGCATTGAATCTGCAATCTGCAGCCGTCAATTAGCCGGGTTAATTCATTTCTCGAGGGTGACGGGGCGAGGGCGTATTGTACCCAGTAGGGTTGCTTGCCACGTACTTACTCTGCATGAATTTTCTGAATGAATTAAAGGTGAATAATCACTCCCATGGATCCAACTTTTTCTTTGTATTATCAACTTTATTAACAAACACGAAAGACACTGTAAAAACTGAGAAAAAGCTGTAGAGCTTTATCCTATTATTCTTACTATAAAACCATAGGACATTTATTAGAAGAGGTTCCCTTTTAAATATCCTGTGCAACCAAAATTAAGTTTTATTTTCCAATCAATTTTAAATATTATAACTGTTAGTCAACAGCTCCAATAATTTAAGTTATAACGTTATAACATTAAAAAAACGGATATTCTTCATAATTACATGACATACCTAGTATACAACAGGAGTTTGTTTCATATATGTCCATGACTGGTATTAAATATTTTATTTTTAAAAGATTTCCTATTTTAAAATACAAGTTAACGTTATTTGAATAGCTAATGCATCGACAACCTTAGGTTCCACGATCAGTGTTGCGACCCCGTCGCGAACAGATCCACGGTCTAAATGAACTGGCCACGTGTTGGATTACTACTTGCTGACTGCTTTACTTACATACAAATTGTTGTTTATTGTTTTTCTTTTTCAAAAAGTTCCTCACGTATTCGACCACGGCGACCATCGACGATCGATAAATCAATTAAGAGCCAGTTTACAGCGATGCTAGCGCCATTCTCGAAAAAAAAAACCTATATCTTCTAAACTAAGGTAAATATAAAAAATGTAGCTCAGTATGATACTAGAAAATCTGGCTCAGTATTTTTTGAGCACAGTTAAGTAGTCCTAATTCGGCCAGCGATCCTGCAGAACGGGCTCGCCTACACGCAGCATTTGACCCGGTGTCAGGTTACTGGCTGCAGGCGCTACCATCGGCTAACCTGGGAACCCTCTTACACAAGACCACACTTTCCCTGGGGGTGTGCCTGAGACTGGGAGTCAGGACGTGTGCTCCTCATCGCTGCCACTGTGGAGATATGGTCGATCACCTCGGCCACCACGGCCTCTCCTGTATGCGCAGCGCCGGCCGCATGGCTCGCCACGCCAGTCTAAATGACATTATCCGTCGGGCCCTTACCACTGTCAACGTGCCGGCCGTTCTTGAACCTAACGGTCTGGCACGAGAAGACGGAAAGAGACCCGGCGGTATGACTATCGTCCCCTGGACACGTGGCAGGCCGCTGGTGTGGGACGCCACGTGTGTTGACACCATGGCGGCTTGCCACGTGCAAAGAACATCAGGCGAGGCTGGCGCGGCAGCCGCAGCTGCCGAAGACCTCAAACGGCGCAAATACGCGGCAATTTGTGAGCAGTATGAGTTTGTGCCGTTTGGGGTCGAAACTTTGGGGCCTTGGGGGCCCGGGGCGCGTCGACTATTCAAAGAATTATCGACGCGTCTGATCGACCATTCCGGTGACCGGCGGGCTGGCTCGTACCTTGGCCAGAGGATAAGTCTGGCCATTCAGAGGGGTAACGCAGCCAGCCTGCTAGGCACCGTACCTTCCGGTGGCAGCGATTTTGAGGCAATTTTTTATTTGTAAATATTTCTTTGTTTAGTTTTTTTTTTTAAGGTTTGTAATAAGATATAATGTATGTCAAATAATTAATAATAGTAGTCCTAAGTAAAAAGAACAAAATAATCCACAGGTTGTTGTCAAAGTGGACACACACACACATTTTTTTCTCTGTAAACTGGATCTTAAATGTACTGGTAAAGTAGTAGAGCTGTTCTGACCACAAATCCACTCTCTAAATAGTCTCTAATAGCTGCTTAGTGTCAATCGGTCGGGTTTGCTTATCGACACGAATTACTAGGAACTGAAGATGCAGGACCCTCGGCCACGGCTTAACATGCCTTTTGAAGCACGAAAACGGTGGTGGCAAGCTTAAAATTAGGAATAATAGTCTTTAAGAAATAAGTAGTGCTTTATATTATTTTGGAGCGAAAAGTGCTAAGATAAGTCCTGGAGTCAGATGATCAAATTTTGATTGGTACTTGATACTAAACATTCGCAGAAAAATATATATATAATAATATAATATCATGCGTAGTCATTTTAAGACGTCGTTGGTATCTGAATTTCTTTAACGACGCAGCCCCCCGCTCCCGACGCCATACTGCACCGCTATAAACTAATTGATGACATCTGCAGTAACTAATAAAATCCATGTTACATACCTCTGTCTGAAATCCTTCGAGGAAAATTATTACGAATGCTTTCTTACGTAACGTGATACCTAGCTGATGCTATCATAAAACATAATCCGGATAGGCAGATCAATTGATATCCACTTACAACGATTTTAAAGTACTTTTTTAATTGTGTGTATTGTTCGTCTCTGTACCTGTATTATTAAGAACCTGTATTTAGGGTGTATCAGGCACCCTAAATACAGGTTCTTTCTAGTCAGGGGCTCTGTGTGTGGATGCGTTATTGTTACGATTATAATTTCTTTATAAACTTATTCTTGAGCTCGTGCTGAACTTTAGTATAGTAAAGACACTTTATTGCAAACAATAAACATAACATTAGGTACCCAAGTACAATTAACGTTTTTAAATTAATAAATTGATTGCAAAAGGCGGCCTTATCGCTTAGAGCGATTCCTTCCTTTAACTTTAACTGTATGTATAATAAATCAGTTTAAAACCTATGACCCTTTGATTTCATTTCATCTTGAGAACTATAAATACATATTTGTTCGCATAATTAATGACAGCATGTAACGCCAGCGCAGCGGTCTCCGGTCACTAAGACGTCGGCAGTTCCGCAGAGATAAGCCAAAACGCTGTCGTAAAGCTATTTCTGGCCGATAAAAGATTATGTCTTTATGAATATGGAGCCTTGCGTAGACAAAAAAATGTATAGGTATATCAAAAACTAAGAAATTCTTTTGCTATCTTATCGTCTCATCATCATCTCAGATGAAAGAATACTGCTACTATAGGCTACTGCTGGACATAGACCTCCCCCGATCGCATTGACATAAAATAAATGTTTCTGATTCTGATAAATTGAAATAAATGTTTCTGATTCTGATTCTGATTCTTGACTGGTGTTATGTCATCCTCATGCAGTGCACTCCCGCAACGTCGTTCGACTTTTCGGCCCACGTATTTGTCACTATTTAACCCCCGAACGAAAATTCAGAGAGGGGTGTTATAATTTTAACGTGTGTATCTGTCTGTCTGTGGCATCGTAGAGCCCAAACGGCTGAACCGATTTTCGTTTAGTTTTTTTTTCTTTTCTTTTTCTCTCCGAAGAGCTGTGCTCTTGACGGTAGAGCCTATACTATACACATAAAATCAAAAAACACACACAGTTACACAACAATTGAACTACCAACCCAAAATAAATAAAGACTATTGTAAAAAGTAAAACAAAAAAGGGTAAGTTGTTGTGCCTGCTACGGTACTGATTAAAATGAAACCTTAATAATTAAGTTAACCAGCTCATGTTAAACTGTTTAAATTAATTTCAAGTTAGCTACTTTTTAAAGGGTTTCAAACTCCCGCTAGCTTAAGGAAACTTCAGGCAAGCTTATGTTACAGGCAAGTTTTCTGCGCTAGCGGTTGTGATAGTTAGCGAGTAGCGAGAAAGTAGAACAATTAATTTAGTTTGATTACTGGAATGTGTTTGTTCGGATAAGACCGCTGTTTTGAAGTTCTTGACGTGGTGAGCTTCACGATATTAGTATGTCGTTTAGTTACTTATTGCTATACTGTGGCCTCAACCAGTCTAGGTCGGTGTAATACTTCCGGTTTTTCTGTATTGCAAAATAGCTCTTGTTTTTTGGTAATACAGTGTAGGGCGCACGAGACCATAGACAAATCTGTTACTTTTACGCTCTCCTACACCGCCACTGTACTAGCATACAGAACCAGTATTAGTATGAAATTCGATTATATATTTGAGTTGAGTAATTAATGAATGTCACAGCCATGACACTGTTGGACATAGGCTCATAGATCCCACAAAGCGAACATCTTGGGAAGGGGTAAGTTTCTTTAAATCGCTACGCTTTGCAGGAAGGTAGGAAATCGCAGCTTTACTATTCAAGTTATTCAGTAGAAAAAACCCAATAAAATTCCACATTTTTATACCGTGTTAAAATTTATATCTTCCACTGGTCACGTGATCTTAAACAAAGGGAAAATTGCGGTGGCCAGAGGTCGCTAGGTCGCTGCTTAATGAGCTATGACGAGATAGCTCACTGTTGACTTGTGAACTAAGTTATCATCACCAAGTTGATACTTTTAAAAGCAAAATTATATTATTTATGACGAGTCGACTCGGTGAACTTCGAACCGCCTAACCTATTTCTATGTTGTGCATGTACAGTGGCAATCTAGGACGGCGAAACACTTCCGTTTTTTCTGTATTGGAAAATAGCTCTTGTTCTTTGGTATTACAGTCTAGGGCGCCCGAGAACATAGACAAATCTGTTACGCCATCCTAGACCGCCACTGTACTATACCCTATACCTATAAACCTTCCACCACTTTATGTATTTAAAAAAATTGTATCAAAATCGGTTGAATAGTTTTAAAGATTTAAGCATAATAGCTGTTCTGCAGGGGACTTTGTTTTAAACTATGTACTGAAGACCTTTAAAGACTTCTTTAGAACTGTGAAGGCTTACTTTGAGAATTTAGGGACACTAAACAGGCAAGAAACAAAATAAACTTATCCTTGCCAGATTGCAGAATATTAGGCCTTACTACAAAAATAACTTAATTTAAGCAGACCTGTAAATAGAACTAGAGAACCATTAGCATCGGAAGCGGCGAGGTCGGGCGTCCGCGACACCGCGACCGACACCCATCAAGGCGACGCCACGGTGGGCTCTCATACGTGTTGGGTTTTGTTTGACACTGAGCGAAGCCGCTGTCGCTGTCCATTATCAATCAATATTGTAACTACAGCAGCTACAGCTTGACCCGTGGCTGATTTTAGGGTTCCTTACACAAAGTGAAGTGTAAAACTGGACCTTTTTACTGAGCTATACAATGTCTGTTTCAGCAATATTTTTGTTTTTTTTTTTAATATGTTATTTTAATTGTTGATTCCTTCTTAATACTATGGAAATTTTTGGAATACCTTTCTTAGTGATTCTCTTTAAACCTCTAGGACACCTTCATATTTTCTCTATCTTATACCTATAATTAATTATATTATTCTTAAATGTATTTATATTTTCTAGGACCACTGCACGTTTGCTTTACATTCTGCTTATAAAAACTTATATCATTTACGCCTGAATGAGAATGTCTCTATACAGAGAGATTGAATTCTTAATATCAAAAAGCTTTGATTTCCTAGTATTATTGCTTTCATCATCGACAGCTTTCAGACTTACAGAAGCTTCCGTCCGGTTAAGTTAATTTCCGCCTTCAGCAAAGCTTAAAAATATATCGCAAGTTGCGGGTAAATAAGTTACTTATATTTTATATAGTTAATTTCCTTTCGATATCAATTAACATGGATTATGAGATAATACAATACATATAAAAAATACAATATGTGAAGACAAAAAAAGTACAGCAAAAAAAAGCTCCTTACAAAATTTCACGATGCCTGTATAGGTATAGAGAGATTCAGTTGAAACAGAAGCATATATTTTGCCCAAGTGCGAAAACGCCTCGTGTCAACATGTCACCAGGATAAAGGTTGTTATTATACTTGAATAATTAGGATGTCAAATATTCCCCGGATCTTTCAACAGGAAATTACTTTCTACCTTTTTTATTCCTGAATACCAGTAATTTTCTGGATATTGGGATTTCCGGTCGGATAAGAAACTCACCATACACAGATAATTCTATCCTACCAAAAAATAAAGTTATGATTATAACAACAAATAAATTATTACTTGTTTCTTGAGATAACATTTTTAAGAGTGCGTTTCCACCACAGGTTTCCACCGAGGAATGTGATAGCTTTTACCTTTAACATTTATCTTGCAACGAGTGACAAAAGTGATTCTGGTTGTAAGTGCTTTTTTAAATATATACAAGTTGAGTTCGAAATTAAAAAAAAGTATATAATTAAATTTCATACATATTTTTTTGGGACCAATGTAGCATACTTTAAAAGCCTCGACAAAATTACTACTTATTTCATTAACGCAGAGGGGTATCAATCAATATAGAGGTATCTACTACTCGTTAGTCTATTTAGCCATTCTAGAAGCCTTTGTCCTTTCTCAGGTTAAGACTATCTCTGTACCTAATTTGATTTAAATCTGTTCAGTACTTTTGGCCTTAATGCGAGATTAACAGACAGAGTTACGTTTGCATTTATAATATAGTATCAATTTGAATTTTAAAATATCGCTGTTGCATTCCTGTTATTAAGTATATACCTACGTTCGCGATATCTTGTATATTTTATCATTAGAAGTTGTGGCAAGCGCAAAATAAAAACAATTAAATATTTTTTAAGTGTTTTTTCCACAAAGTGTCAATTTATCAATGTCTGTTAGGGCCAGGCAGCAACACGCTCTTGTTTGTTTGTTAAAACAAGCTTATGAAAACTATGCAAACCGGTTAACACATAAAGACTTAGGGCATCGTTGTATTTTTTTAGTTTTACGGGAATTTCATGTTTCTTACGCTATAATTAGCCAAAAGCACCGAAAATCCATACAAACAGTTTAATCAAAATTTATGATTAAACTTACTATGGTCATTCACAGAGCCCTGCTATTTGGTTATATAGGTATACAAGTCGACCCGGCGAACTACGTACCACCTAACCTATAACTTTCTTTTGCACGTATTATACTTATAAACCTTCCTGTTCAATCACTCTATCAATTGCCAAAAACCGCTTCAGATTTCCGTTGAATAATATTAAAGATTCAAGCATACATAGGGACAGATGCGAGAAGCGACTTTATTTTATAATATGGTTTGATTGATAAAATTATAAACTTTTCGGTCAGTCTTATATTCCAACGACATTGCATTTTTCGGTACCTAGTAGATAGTCAAGTTAAAAGACATTAAAACATAGTTTTATATTGTAACAATACCTTTTTGATGAGAAATTATTCTATTCAACTAATTTATTTTTACTAAGGTTACTATATAAGTTTACTATTCAGATAAATTATATATTTATGAATATGAAAACAGCATTCTACCTATAATCTTTTCCGAAAATTAAAATTAGAAAGATACTTACTCAAAGAAAAAATGAAGTCCGCTTATTTTTAATTCAAATTAATTCAAAAAGTCTTCATCAATTATTATAACGTTCGTTTTATCATACACTAAAACTTTTTGAACTTTGCACCGCAGCCGAGCAAGCTTCCTGCACCGGCCGCTACTCTCGACTGAAGAGAACTGAAGCCTGAAGCACAGACCACCTTATAATACCATATGTACAGAAGATTCAATGTCTTAGGTATGAGATTCTTAGGGTATGAGTCATCTTGAAATAGCTTTTTAATTTCGTGATGTAATATATTATGGCTACCATGCAATATTATATATTGAAGTCTGCAATGACCAACAGCAAATGGTAGATCCACAGGAAAACACAAACAACACGAAATGGCTCTGCAACAAACGTATGTATTCAAAATTTTATTATTATTCCGTTTAGCAGAATGAAATTTTCTTTTCATAAAAAAAATATCGTTGAATGATGGAAGATCTTCAGTAAAATCACAATTTCATTGACGTCATATAAAATATTGTAGGTATTTTTACCGTATATTTTACTCTGAGGACCTGAAAGAATGTGCATTATTTCTACAATGTACCAACTTGTCCCCCACTTCAAGGTCAGCGTTAATTTAAATTATTGAGAACGTTCCTAAAACTTCTCTAATATCACTTTTTTTGAAGTAGATAAACGAATAAGACTTTTTAATCGATCTAATCAATAAATTCATCAATTAAAAAAACACAATCAAATAAATTTTTGATATCAATCTCCGCGTTTTTTGTGATTTTTTCCAGCGACTGGTTACGTTCTTTCTACGCTGCGGGCTACGCGCTATGGGCTACGTGCTACGCGCTACGCTTACGCGACTACGCAAGCTACGGCGTAGTCGCGTAAATAAAGTAATGCGTATCGCGTAAATAATAGCTTAATTCTACTTTAAATGCTTTAAAATTTAGTTTCAAAGTATAATTTAGTCTCTTTCTTCATGTGGATAACGTTCTCTAAGCAAACCTGTAACTTTGAATTTTTGTAATCTTAAATAGGAAGTGATTCCTTGTACTGCCAGCTAGCTATTATTATAATGCCGAGTAAAGTTAATAGATTGCAGCAATAATTTACTAGGAAGAATACCAGTGCTGCAAAACTACGCATCATTGTAATTTAATGAATAAAATTCCTATAACACTTATCATAATAGAATAACAGTGATTTGTTTTATTAATTTATCATTTGTTTGCATGTTGCTGGTATCATTAATAAAGTAAATTATTATTATTGCCCATTGCCTCCTATTGCACATGAACTGCAGTCTTAATTTATCTGATTGTTTTTATTCAGAGATTGTCTTTCATTTTTATTAAGTCATGCGAGTTCATTAAGTTCCCAATTGTTGTATTAATTGCCTTTTATTTTGGAGAATCTGCTTAACATGGTCAAAATCTTATTTTAAACTAAATATTTTATCACGAAATCCCGACAAGATGGATATTTTAATATCATCGTAAAAAGACTGGTAAGAGAGACCCCGCTGCTGCCCACCCACTGCTGAACAAATGAATCTTTTATCACACGCCACGCACCACGGACTTTCCCTAGAACTAAATTTTTTATTCAAAATTTTATTTCTTAAAATATTAAATTTAAAATTATGTAAATGTATTACCAACCCGCTCACCACACCACAGCCTCGAACGTGACATAATAATGGGAAGCGCGCTAGAGGAAGAGCCCCTACAAGATGGTCGGATTCCATTAAACAAGCCTGTGGTTCCATGCAGAGGGCAGCCCACATAGCCCTTGATCGCGATATATGGAGGGAAATAATTATTGGTCACGATCCTCAGCCATGAGGGAACGACGAAGAAGAATTACCAACCCGATGGTCTGACAACATAGTATCGCCGGTAGGCAGTTATAGAAAAGTTTAAATAAAAAAGCAAGTTATCAAGTGAAGAAGGCCACTAAAGACTATTGAAGCAGATGGTTAGTGTAAAACGCATGAGTTGGCGTTCGACGCGATGCTCTAGCGTTCAAGTGACAGAGATTAACTTTCCGCTTTCTACTGTAAGCAACATGGAACTAAAGAAACTAAACGTTAGTTTAATTGCCAGTTTACAGCGATGCTAGCGCCATTCGCGATAAAAAAATTAAATCTTCTACTAACTAAGGCAATTATCAAAAATAAATAAATAAATAAATAAATACTAGATAATGTAGCCAAGTATTTTTAGGGCAAGAGTATAGCTTTAAGGTTGAAGATCAAAGAAAGCTACAAAGCGTTGCTAAAAGTGTCCACTTTTGGCCACAATCTATGGATTATTTTGTACTTTTTACTAGGACTAATTTACTGTGCTCAAAAAATACTATCAAGCAAGCTATATAGCAAGATTATCTAGTGTCATACAGTGCCACATTTTTGATATTTTCTTAGTTTAGAAGATATAATTTTTTATTGAGAATTGCGCTAGCATCGTTGTAAACTGGCTCTTTAAGGTTGCTGGACTGTTCTACAAAAAGTACCTACCGAGCTCAATCCGGCAATAAAACTAGAATCGAATAAAAGTTAAAATGTTTCAGTAAAAAAATTAATAACCTGAACCCTTTTTCACGGCCCAGCGAGCTGCTGCCCTCTGATGTTAAATATCGGACCGAAGAGTGGAAAAGGTAGAGCAATATTTTACATATATCTCTATCTGTTAAGGTATGTGTCCAAATTGAAATTTAAGGCACTTGCTGTATATCGCATCGCTTGCTCATGTAACTACATAATAATTAATTAAAATCGCTGACTTTCCGCTATATAGATTTTGATGCAGTTTTCACAGTTGCCTAATTCCTTAGATTCAGATTCATTTATTCATCAATTGATCACAAATATAATAGACTATACTTAAATAAGGTTTATATACTAGGGTACCTCTTATAATAACATATTTGCGAAACCAGGTTAAGTTGCTAGTCGTTTTCCTTTATTTAAATTTTTCTCCTTAGTATGTTTATATTATAATATCATAAAGAAACTAAAAGAAGTTTTTTTATTATTCTAAATCAAGAAATTTATTAAAAGAGTTCTCAGATATATGTTATTGTAAATTACCTAAGGTATGTTGAAAATATATTCGATACTGAACCTGCATTCCACAATAAAGCTTTTTTTTTGAGAATTTAATCAGTGTTTTTAATTGTACGTTGTACCTAGATTGATTTTAGTCATTAAATTTGTCCTAACGAAAGAGCTTTTTATATTTATATAAAGAAAAATATACGAAACCATCAGCTGTTGTAAACTAGATTTTATGAATTTTTATGGACATTTAAAATTGCCAGACAAAAAAGCGGGGTTTAAAATATTAGGCCACTTTCAAAAGGCATGGAACGATGGGCCATTTGGGCAAACTGATTGTTCGCAGATTCTTGAAACTAGATAAATTTTAGCTATTAGCCTTTTCTAAGGTTGAAAATTTTGTGGAACCATGAAAAAAATGGCAATAAATTCTCTAGTTATATTTTTTTCTAAACTCATTAAGTGCTATGCTTGTTTATAATAACTCAACTATACTGTCCAATTATAAATTTGCAAAACCGTTCACAAACAAGGCGCCTTTTCCTTATTATCACTATACCATCAAGTTTTTAATAGTCAATAGGAAACGGAGAGGATGAAATTAGTATAATTAAATAGCATAACCTAACATAATCTCACGCCTTTTATTTCCCGGAGGGTTAGGCAGAGGCACCAGCTTGAGAGCCGGACCCACGTTTAGCCGAGTTTATAATTAATAGGAAACAAACAAAAACATATTCAAATCCTTACATCACAAATAAATCCAATGCAATATTTCAAAATAGCAAGTATTATCATGTGATTGATAGAAAATGCATTGTTTCTTGTCAGATTGTTAGAATATGGATTTGCGTAAGTTACGGCCGTTTTTTATCTCGACCGGTTACCCTGTAAATATTCGATAGTTGTTCCTTATATTTTACATCAAATTTGATATGTTGGTTTTAGAAGCACGAGTTTTGTATGCTTTAAAACAATAACTATACTTGAACCAATCTTTAAAATAAATAACCGTACAACGTTGCAGGGCTGTATGTTCATCCACTTTTGTATCTCTAGTTTGTTGAAGAGTGAGAAAACAGAGAAAAAAATAATAAAAACCCTGAATAGCTGTCATTCCAGCACCAACATTATTAGAAAACATCAAGTTCTGGCGGGAAACAGTTTATGTCGCTAACTCTACCGCCAAAGTGTGAGAGTGATGGATGATGAAGGATATTATGAATTTTACACTTATGTTATCTACATTAAATATTATTGAATGAATACTAAAGTATTCCGTGCAAGAAAGCGCGCTAGTACGCGTACAGAGAAACCTTGGGTCATAACTAGAAAATACCGGGTGCGTGCCACCGCAAGCAGCTCAAAAATTCCAATCGACAGCCGCGGCCGCAATATCGGCGGCATGCGGCCTGACACCTATAGACAAGTATTTCATAAGACGGTATAATTGGAATTGCCAGAAGTCAAGTGCTACGGCACCGGGTGCGGGTGGACTTGTTTGAAAGCTTGGTAGTCGCGTTTTTATTTATTTACCTAAGTATTTTATGAAGATTCATGTCACGTCAATTGGGATTGTTGATGATTTTGATCAAATATAACCTTAACGTTTGCTCTAATCGTGAAAGCGTGAAAGTTTCATGACGGCCCGTCCAGTAGTACCTACCGGAGATTAGTTACAAACAGAAAAAAATTGGAATTTTGTATTGATATTATTCTTTATATGTCTCCTACATTTATTTATTTCCTAGTTGTTTTTTGGAAAAAAAATCAATGTTTATTATTATTATCCAATATAACACGTCGATTCTACAGTAAAGTCAAGAAAATAAGATAGAAGAAGAAGAGGATTTACTCGCAGAACTTACCTCTATTTTTTATCTCGGCATTGGCATCCTATCGTATCGCATTTTTTAGCTTATCTCAAAGATTGTTGTAAAGAGAAAAAATATTCATAATAAATTTAATTACCTAATTGTTAAGATAATAATCGCACATCCAATTATTTGCGAACATTCTTTTAATTAAATAATTCGCTTAGCCCTTCACATGGTTCATCTCATACATACATACATCCCTTGCAATTGCAACACCTCAAGGCATTGTCAGTAATCCGATTTGCTCCAATCTGTTTTCAATCTCACCTCAATCAGTCTCACCTGCCTCCGGCTCTTAATCAGTTTATAGTCCTATTAAAATTTACCGCTGCACCTACACCTGCGTAGCTACCTCTTGTTTTCAAGGTCAATTCAGGCTGGAGGCAAGATTGCTTAGACGACCTACTTTGTACCTTATCACGTTGGGCAAAAGAACTATTTTGAAATAACAGTACGGGTTATGCCGCGGTTATTCGAGGATGCAGTTTCCCTTCCCACAAAAGGTTGAAGGCTCACGAGGCTTTACGTTAAACAGCTCTTAAACAGTTTACGATACGAATTTGTTTGAAAACACAAGTCCAATCGCCAAATTGACGCAATCACCTGACCTGACTGATAAGATGATGGTACTGTGCCCATCGACAGGTCATCACCTTCATCAGCTCGACCGAAAGATGTCCAGATCACAAAAATATACTCCGCTTGGTAGGTAGGTATAGGTAGGTAACGCCCTGCAGTACCGGGCCCAAGAAAAGGACTAAGGTATCCCCTGCCTGTCGTAAGAGGCGACTAAGAGGGGACCCCGGGGTCGTTGGGTGCACGAGGCGGGGGCCTCGTGTAGTCATATAACAGCCCTGAGAAGGGCGGCGGAACGCGGTGTCCAGTTCCATCGTCGAACGTAGGAAGAGCCATCCCCGCTCAGGGGGGACTACCACCACCTGTCCCCCCGTGAAGAGGCTACTCAGCCAATGCTGGAGGGGGTCGTGGAGCTGAACACAAAGTTTGAGAGATCTCCCGTGACCCCCTTGCAAACAGCCGAGATGGACACCGGCGGGGTTTAGTCCGTTAGTGGGTGCGAACTCCACATAACCCTGCGACTCCCCCCGGGGTCGCAGGGAAAAAAGGTATAGGTAGGTACTCTCTTCCGAGAATTGCCAACCACGCGACTACTGACACAAGCCTACGTCATCATGCTGTTTACAGGCTTTAGCCACCCACCACATGCTAGTTGGTACGTCGCATGGAATCAATAAGTATAGTACAGTGGCAGTTTAGGCCGTAACAGATTTATCTATGGTTTCGTCAGCCTTAGACTGTATTGCCAAAGAACAAGAGCTATTTTGCAATACAGAAAAACCGGAACTGTTACGGCGACCTAGACCGCCAATGTATTTATTAATTCCATGGTTGGTCGCTCGCTTTGCTTGTATGTCGCTCGTTTTTTTGTCGGTTAATATTATTACTATGGCTACCGTCGCCACGGAAACAGTATTTATTGAGTTTCAGTCTCGTTTCAGTTCATGGTTCATGGAATTAATAATAATTCCATGGTTTCACCTGTCAAATCGATAATCATTGTCATTTTTCATTCATTTTCATATCAGCTGATTGTCAGTATTTAAGAGGTTTCGTCTCTCTGTTGATATTTTTGTTCTATTTCCTTAAAACTAAAAGCTCAACTTGCCTTAGGTAGGTACTAAATAAACCTTAGAAATTGCGATCTAGGCGTGTGAGAAAGTTCATTACCGTGTCATCCCTAACAGTGATAGGATAGTACAATTTCGTAAGTGCAAATGAAGAAGCTATCGGCTGAAGACTTCGCAGCCATGGAGTATCAGCTCCGAGGGTCTGTGGAGGAAGACCGCCAGTACCGGCGGGTCAACGATGTCAAATGTGATGCCATACATACTGCTAAGACATATGAGGAGTTTGCGTAAGTACCTTACTAAGAGTAGGGACAGTGGTTAGTTTTGGAACGAGTGGTGTTATTGGTACAGTCACGGACTTGTTCGGTTAGTTAAGCTCTCGGTCGGTGGGTCGTCTCTTGTTGTTTGGTATTATAATCTAGGATCAGTGGGTCCTTTGGTCGGTGGTTTTAGTTTTAGTTAGGTAGTGCACACGAGACTATAGATAAAACTGTTACGCTCAATGAAACCGCCACTGTACGTTGGTGTCTGAACGAAACTATGCTTGTTGATACTTTGAGTTTTCGTATACAGAACTAGTGTGCACCACGTAGCTTTATAGTCATATTCATTTATTAGTGCTTCTCCTGAGCAATTTCCGGTCGGTGGGTCGTTTTTTCCATTCGAACCACGAAATCTCAATTAAGTATTGGTTTCTGTGTGATTTTTGGGTTAAATTTTAGTTTATCTTCTTTTCTCGCACGCTTAATGCTATGTCTGTACCATATTTCATTTGAATCGGTTCAGTATTTTTGGTACGAGAGCGAGACAATGAGATAGACATAGTTACTTTCGCATTTATAATAGTACTAATCGACCCGGCGAACTTCGTACCGCCTAAATAACATATTAATATGTTGTTTTCCCGGTAATTATTCGATTTTTTGTCGACGTAAAAACTATCAAAATTTGCGTTTTTGAGTTATGCGCTTACCAACACATTTTTCTTTTTAATTTTATATTATAGATTAGTTATGGATAATTTATATCAACAGGGATCGAGTGGCAGCAGCTCATTTGCAACCATTGGAGAAGAGAGACTACAAAAACAAGAAAAGGCAGTGAATCAGTACGCGAGCAACGACAAACAAACTGAATAAAAACTTATTGAAAACTTAAACAATGTAATGTAGGTAAATTATCGACAAATAAATGTTAATGTTGACCACCTTCGTGATTATGTTGGCAGTGACGGTTTCAGAAGTCTTATCCAACTGTAATCTATAATTTTACTAGTCAACCCAGCCAACTTCGTACCGCCCAACCTATTTCTATTTTTGGCATGTGTACTACTTATAACCTTTCCGCTTCAATCACTCTATCTATAAAAAAGACTGCATCAAAATCCGTTGCATCGTTTTAAAGATTTAAGCAAACATAGGGGCAGACGCGGGAAGGGACTTTATTTTATACTATAATAACACATAATAACACATCACACTCAGAGCCCCTAACTAGGAAGAACCTGTATCTAGGGTGCCCGAAACACACACAAAGACGAAGATCACACCCAGACCAAAAACAAGCATCGATATTCATCATATCAATATTCGTCCCGCCCGGGAATCCAACCCGGGTGCTCACGCTTACTCAGTCTACATCACTGCCAACTGAGCCACGGAGCAGTCAAAGTCACTATGTATTGATTATGTTATTTGGTGACTTCGTAGGTCCGAGTTGGATTCCCGGTGGGGACTAACATTGTTATGAGTGGTTTTGATCGATACCTACTACCGATGTTTGTTTCGTGGATCTGTTAACTTCAACTTACTGCTATAACGGGTAAATGTAATTGTATGTAAATTTTGGATTTTATCTTAATAAATAAAAAATGCCTAAATACTCAATTGTCATATAATTTGCTTATAATAAAAGGGAAATAAAGCAATAAAAATTGAAAGCATGTGAGGCAAATAGCAATCTCCGCCTCAGACACGCTACAGTTATGTGCCGGATCTCGCTTGTTATTGTTCTATTCTTTCTTAATATGCGTGAAATACAGAAAATATTAAGTATTATAAGTATGTGATTATCGTGATCGTGTATTCAAATTTATCAATAAGATAGGTACGTAATTAATTACTAAGAGGAAACACTTACTTCAATCGATACAAAGTATAAAATAAAGTCGCTTTCCGCGTCTGTCCCTATGTATGCTCAAATCTACT
The DNA here is from genome assembly GCA_951802225.1 of Euspilapteryx auroguttella. NCBI lineage: Eukaryota > Metazoa > Arthropoda > Insecta > Lepidoptera > Gracillariidae > Euspilapteryx > Euspilapteryx auroguttella. Next base: position 3,550,142 of record OX637664.1, on the reverse strand, counting down.
AACTAAGCAACAGATTTTGATGCGTTTTTTTATAAGTATAATTCATGCACAAATTGTCCGAATTTCGCCGTGTTGACTAGTATTTTACTAAACACATTACATAAATCTATAACTACTAGGTACTACTTATACCATTTATCAGTACCAGTAAGAACTAAAATTTCCATTACTGGCTCAGTTACTGATTGAGATACAGACATCCCAAGTCGCCAATTAAACTTGCAATAAGGAAGGAATTTCTAAAATTCTACAGCGAATTGACGTTATTAATTTATAAAGCGCAGCGTGTACATAAGTTAGATAAACATTATGTAAAAATTTACAACGCAGTATTTGGAATTACAACTCTCCTCATAAGAGAAAAGCAAGAATACCTACTACCAACCACTCCTCAAGGTTTTCAGCCAGCATGCAGGAGTGCATTTAAACTAGCCCATCGTCCCTGGCACAGTCCATGCTCAAGAAGTATGGGCTGCGTGAATCGGAATCCGAAGCTATGCGGAATTGAATTATTCTCGATAGAGCCAGTGGAATTAAATTATATTCTGGCCGTGAACTTTGAAGCACACTTGAATGGGAGTAATCTGCGTAGATACTACCAGATCTGCCCTCCCGAGACTAAAGTGCAGTATCAGGCAATTTTTCGATTTTCGTTTTTTTTGTGATTCAGAAAATATGATTTTTATTCTTACTGCTAATAAAATCCATTTTTGTGTACAACATTTAGAAATTAAGTTATTTAATTTCTAAAGTTTACTGCAAAGCCAAAAATAGTAAAAATTTCATGATATCCCAACTAAAATGCAGTTCTATGTTTTACTGCATCCCATATGTTTAGGATAACCAAGTAAACTGCAGTATGACATTGAATTTTTCAGCACTTTAAATAGTTTCGTTATTAAGTTAGACATGTTAAAAAACTAATTAAAGTGCAGTAAAAACTAACTCCATACAATCAATTATACTGCAAACTATTACACATTAATTTTTATCGATAATAACCAATTAAAATGCAGTATCATCGCTGTTTACTGCAGTGGCATTTGTTATACTTTATCTTTTTGTGATACCGTCACCAACTAAAATGCAGTATAATTGGATAAACTGCATTTTAATTGGGTTTAATTTAAATAAGAAAAGTTTGCTTAACTAACTAAAGCGCAGAGGATCCTGGTTTATTACTGCATTTTATTCAGTTTAATTTACGTTAATATTAAATCGGTAACTAGACTTATGAAGTATTAGAATCAAGTACTTTCATTTAGTCAGTTTTTATAACTATTTATAGTGTGTGCGGCCGATTTGCCAACGGATATACTTACTACTCGGTGAATTATTTGTGATGTTTATTCATGACATAAAATTAATATGGTTTAAGAACTCACATAGTGGAAAATCAATCAGACCCCTACCGGGTCTGCGCCACCACTTCTGAATAACGTGAGTGGACTAAATATTGATACCGTTATGATCATAAACCGATGGAGTCAGGTTTCTTTGCAGTGTTTAACTTTTCAAACTATAATGTTAAGCATTCTCGGAAACAAAGAGCAGTCGCTAACGCCTGGAAAGAAGCAATAAAGGGACATTTCGCGGTGTTCTACGTGGCGAGGCAATAACTTGCACTCGGCCTGCACTAAAATCCTGACCAAAATGTTGCTGAAAAGTATAGCAAGGAAGGGTTGCTTATTATCACTAGCGCTGTTCTTACTGGTTCTAGACGACAAGTGACGAGTATATTATGTAGTCACCGGAAAGGGCAAGCGAAGTATCCACTATTACTTTCAGACGTTGCTTGAGGATGCTACTTTTCAGATGACCTACCTATCCACACCTTCGTATTAAAACGTCAAAGACTAAGGAAATGCGCTTACACTACACAGAAAAGGACCCTCTGAACATACAGGGAAAAGAGCAGGAGCATGTGTCAAAGTTTACCTGCCCATTTTGGTGGAGTGGTGAGTGAGCCCTACAGGAGGAACTAAAATGGACTTTGGAAACCGTGTCAACAAAGCGCGAGCAGCTTTCGCTCAGTGTTGCGAAATCACCATTGTGGAGCTCTAATGCAATCGATCTCGGATTTTCGAGTCCAATGTGAAATCAGTGCTAATATAAACTTAAAACTATCAGTTATAAACCTTAAAAGGTTGCTTAGAAAGAGCTGTTTTGTTAATGAATTTTGTGATATTCAAGTTTTTTATAATTAATATGGTATAATAATAATTTAAGTAGGTATTAGTTTTTTTTTTTGTAAGAATTTTACTTTAAAAGTAATGAAAACCTATTTTGAATTGAAACTATTACGTTATTTTTGTAAAATTAAAATGTTTTATTTATATAATTACATACTACCTTCAAAATATGAATGTTTTTTCCATCAGATACTGGTTAAAATGCAGTAGTATATCAACTTTACTGCAATTTAATTAGTTTTCCACAAAGTTAATTGAAATCAAACGCAGTAACAGGCCTTTTTACTGCAATTTACTTAGTTTTATAGTAATATTTATAAAAAAAGGGGGAAGCAGTAAAAAGCGCCAAAAACGATTAATTTTTTTATTTTATTAATTAATCCTTTATTTTTTATTACATCGTTTTCGTTGTTTTTTTTATTTGTGCATCGATAACTGCCCCTTATTTCTACATTTAAAATTTTATAATTACATGTCTTAATTTTTTTTAATGATTAAATAAAAACTTTAAATGACGTTTTCTCGAAATCTCAATTTTGGTGATACTGCACTTTAGTCTCGGGAGGGCAGAGATACCACCTATATTGTTTTTCAGAGATTGAATGTTGATATGTAGATCCCAGCGAGACCTTTTGTAAAGCTGAAAGGTTTGGGTAAAATGAGTGTGTTATGTTTAAAGCAAATTGTATCAAGGTTACCTTATTAGGTAGTAGTTATTAGTTCAGCCAACTATTAAAATTATTGTGTAACATGAGCAAAATAATAAATGTATGAACCCACCATCCATTAGCCCCGTTAATTTGGTCGTTCTTACCTAATAACAAAAAATTAAATTAACAAAATATAAAATTTTAATTTATTAAAAACCTAGATTATTTATATTTTTTGATCTACTATAACAAACATGTAAATAACAATAACACAACAAAAATATTTCATGAAATGTTTAAACAATCTTAGTAAATAGGCCTATAAGAATACGAACGATATAAGAATAAACTTTAGAAAAATGGAAACATGAAAACATATAAAAAAAACTAAGAACATCAAATAAAAATAATTGTAAGTAAGTAGGTATTAGATCAATTCTTCTTATTAGGATTACTCATGCGTATGATGACCTCGATCTTGGTGTGCGTGCTCTCCTTCTTGGGGTTGTAGAGCCGGCGGTCGTTGCGGTCTATTGGCATCAGCGGCTTGTGGTACCAACCGTAGCTGTTCAACACAATCCAATCATTATCTTCTTACTCTAGGTGTTTATGATAATACATACTAATATTTTAAATGCGAAAATAACTCTGTCTGTCTGTCTCGATTTCCTGAGAAAACTACTGAACCAATTTGAATGAAATTTGGTACTTAAATGGTATGGTTAAGAGCTTGAGAAAGGACGTAGGCATACTTTTTATCCCGAAATTACCACGGAAATTTGATGTTTCAAGGGAAAATGCTTTGGTTAGGCCTCGGGGCGCCCACTAGTTAGATAGTTTGTAAATTAAAAGCTGATTTAGCTCACCATACCCTAATAACAATCCCAAAGTAACATAGGACGAAATATAAATAAAAAAAAAAAAACAGGTGTACCATTTGTTCGATAAAAAGACGGGTGAATGTAAGGGACAGCTTAGTGAATTAGCTTTGTTATTTTGTTCCGACTCATTTTGCAGAGAAAGTTGTTAGGTAATAGGTATGCTGGTAAACTGAATCTCTCCTATATTTATTACCGCCTCGTCAGATACACACATTTAGTTTTTTGGTAAACTTCTGTCCGTTACCCAAAAATTGTAGGTATATAAACAGGTGAAAGTCGTAGGAAGGTAAACAAAATCACTTCTTTAACACTACCATTCTCAGCAACACTCAGGCTGGCATTCAAAGTCGAGTCAGAGATCGATATTAATCAAAATGCAAACTGTGAAAATTAAACTTGAAGTCATTCTCCGCTTTGGAGCGGATTACGATAAAAAGTTTAAATTTGTCATTTTGGAGGCTACTCCGAGCTCTGTCTTGCTGTGAATGACAAACTCAGTGTAATCAATATCAATCATCATTTCAGCCGTAGGACGTCCACTGCTGGACATAGGCCTCCCTCAAGGCTCTCCATCTGTACCGATCGCAGGTGGCCTGCATCCAGCGTGGACCCGCAGCCTTGCGCAGATCATCCGTCCATCTGGTCGGTGGACGTCCTACGCTGCGCTTGCCGATCCGTGGTCTCCACTCGAGAACTTTTCGGCCCCAGCGGCCATCTGTTCTGCGGGCTATATGACCTGCCCATTGCCACTTCAACGAGCTTATCCGCTTGGCTAATCAATATCAATACATAGTATAAAATAAAGTCGCTGCCCGCGTCTGTACCTATCTTTAAAACTACGCAACGGATTTTGATGCGGTATTAAAAAACTTTTTTTTTATATATAGAGTGAATCTAGAGGAAGGTTTATAAGTATTATACATGCACGAAATAAAGATTCAGCTCACCATACCTAAAAATGGGTCCAAATCTCAAAACAAAAATCCCGGTATAAGGCATTACGAAGTTCGCCAGGTAAATAAAAGTTAATTAAACTAACGCCATATTCTCGGTGGCCGGCTCGGGGTACTTGCTGTGCGGCCCCTGGGCGCGCGTGAGGCCCACGTTGCGGAAGTAGTCTTCGATCTTACGCTCCTGCTCCTCCGACTCCGAGCGGAGCATGTCGTGGCGGGCGTAGAACTTACCAGTCACGGGGACAGCTAGTTCAATTAAATAGAACTTAGGTAGGATATTCATACTATCAATACATAGTATAAAATAAAGTCGCTTCCCGCGTCTGTCCCTATGTATGCTTAAATCTTTAAAACTTTGCATCGGATTTTGATGCGGTTTTTTTAATATATAGAGGGATTCAAGAGGAAGGTTTATAAGTGAAAAACATTCACAACATAGTAATAGGTTATGAGGTACAAATTTCACCGGGTCGACTAGTATATTATAAATGCCAAAGTTACACAAGTACGCGTAAACTACTGAAATTATGATATAGCTGAAAATTGGTTTAGTTGATAGCTTAGAAAAACGAGGCGGACCTAAGATACTGTTTATGCCAAGAACCCACAAGATGGAAAATATAAGATTTTGCGGTTTGAAGGGAACTTGCGCTGGCGAAGCCGTCGTCCGGACAAAAGTAAAACGCAAACCTTTTAATGTCTATGTTTTTTATCCGCAATTAAAAAAAACATAAAATATATACTTTGCAGTGTGATGTAATGTTTCAAAGACTGCTAATTAAGACCAGGAACAGACAGACTGATCCTTCTACGAGTACCTCTATCTACTGTTATAAAAAGAAATACTAACATCCAAAATTAGGCCTATATATCTTGTAGTTCCGAAAATGCTTCACCTCTCGGTGGATGATCTCATTGAGCATATGAATGTCGATCGGCATCCGGGTACCGAAGGTGCACTTTCCGAACGCTTCCGCCATGCTGAACCCCCTGTTGGTATAATATAAGAAGACTGAATGGATAAGGCTGCAAATTAATGCTCGACCGATAGTAAGCGTTAACGTCGTCGGTCAGACGTAGCTACTACATCTAAACAAACTTATGAACGCGTATATTGCAGTGCTACCGATTAGCTACGCGCGTACATTTGCACAGATGTAGCTACGTCGTAGGCTACGTCCGACCGACGACGTCAGCGCTTACTGTCGGTTGATCCAGTCACTCCCGCTCGTCCACACCCCGTCGTCCACACTGCGGACGACTGGGAATATTGTGTTCTGTTTGTCTACACTGTGGACGAACGGAACGCATTATTCCCAGTCGTCCATACCCCGTCATCTCATGATCGAGCACTATTAGCAACTTAAACAACAGTCAACGTCCTATACGTCCGCCATTTCAGTGACATATTTCAACTCGCTACATTACGGAATTGAATCCGGACTTCACCCGACATCACATCACTCGTCGATATCACAACACTGCGCCACCAAGGCTGTTGTAGTAGGTACAGTGGCGGGCTAGGAGGGCGTAACAGGTTTGTATATGGTCTCGTGTGCCCCAGACTGTATTCAGAAAGAACAAGATCTATTTTGCAATGCAGAAAAACCGGAAGTGTTTCGCTGACTTAGACCGCCACTGTACGTGTACAGTCTCATGCAGTAAAATACTTGAAGAATTTCAGTAGGTACCTCCTTGCAATAGTGCTAACAAAAGTTTTTAATTTCATACATAGATAGAACCTGCTTCATTTTTTTATTTTTTTTATTTTATTTATTTATCTGTATACACATAATGCCATTACAGTTTCCCAAGGCGACATTATGCACTAGGTTACTAAATAACTTAAAATTAAATATTTACAAATATACAGTTCTTAATTTACACAATAACAACAAAAAAAAGAATAAATAATATAAAGAAAAAAAAATTGATCGTAAAAAATAATAAAAAGTGTAATAAATGTTTAAGTAAATTAAAAATAATGATAGCTATGTACAAATTATATAAATGATTGGCTCTTGTTTTTTGGGTAGCATAAAATGAATGAATGAATTCATGATTCTATATACCTATAGCACAAAGCATTAAAACAATATTTTGCACTGCAATACCGCAGCAAAGCGTGTATTTGGGAATTGGGAATGTTTCGGTCAGTGGGTCGTCTTGGGGTTCGTCTATGCAGCGACTGTCTTCGTTAGTCCCCTATTGTTCACGGGGACGGTGAAGATATAAAAAGAAGTTAAAGCACTCGGTACTTACACACAGTATTTTTTTTTCTATTTTCTATCAAATTCATAAGAGTGGAAGTTCTTTTTATAACAACGCTTTGCTACAAATACTTGGTTATTTGTTTTGAAATAAGAAGGATAAATCGTAAACTGGGGAGAGCATTTATAAGTAGCCTAGGATGGCGTTATTGGCGTAACACTTTCAGTTTTTATGTATTGCAAAATAGCTCTTGTTTTTTTCGTAAAAAAGTCTAGGCCGCACAAGACCATACAAAAATCTGTAACGCCATCCTAGAGCGCCACTGTCCCTATTTTGTGTATATACAGTATAGAAGAGTATATCTTCCTATCTACTACTATGTAATTCATTTATATAAAATCGTACCTAGTGTTGTTTCCCAAAACTACTTACTGATACTGACCTTTAAATTATTTGATAAGTAGGTATTTTGACTAGCTTTGTAAACTGCTTCTAAATTATTTATAACTTAATAATAAAATTGTATAAAGCTTCGAACCGAGGTGTAAAGTCTGAAGGAACTAGAAATCTGAAAAATAAACACCATTATCTTGTAAACACACGGTTTGTTTACAAATGGGCATATGTCCCTATCACAGACATTAAGGATTACCTATCTTCCTCTTCCCGCGTTTTCTGTTCTCATAGAGAGATGGGAAACGGCTACCTATGATGCTATGATTTAAGGCGGTAACTCACGGTATGGCGCGAAATTCAAAATTTTTCACGTTTTTAATTATTTTGGCGAAAGTACTTATTCATTTTTAATAAAGTTTAAATGAATTCGCGTACGTAAAAACCTATTTCCCACATTGTGATATATCGTTTTTGAAAGACAGAGTTACCGATTTTGTGTATATTCAAGGAACTTGGTTTTTGGCTTTTTACCCCTTAGACATAAAATCTGTAGGTCTGTCTTCCAAAAACGTTGTATTGCAATTTCGGAGATGGTTTTTTACATACGCGAATTCATTTAAACTTTATTAAAAATGTATACTTTAGCCAGAATAAATAAAAAACACGAAATTTTTTGAATTTCGCGCCATAGCGAGAGTTACCACCTAGACACACAAGTTGAATTAGATATATTTAGACGGGGACGGGGGAAACCCGGTGAACCAAACCAAATATAAAAGACCCCCACATAGACATAATGGTTCGCTCTCGATTCGTGTTTAAATGAGTGAGTGCATGTTACCGCTGCTGCAGCGGTAACATGCATTTTTCTCGCCGTAAAAACCATCCTTGGACTTCAACGAATATTTAAAAAGAGGAATTGGTAAAATTGGTCCAGCCAGGCGTAGCGATTAAATTTTATATTATAGTCTAATAAATAAAATTGAATCGCAACGCAATCTCAATATATATTCTATAATTTATAGAAGATATATATATTATTTGACTTGTTGCATAAAAACTTCACTGTACAGTTTACAAAGAATAAGAACTTTCAACGTGGCTAGCTAGACTGCATTAAGTATAGGTTTGTCGGTTGTTGACAAAACACGCCACGGCCACGGTAAACATGGATTGGTCCTTCTTATTGCACAGCCAAGCCGGCTAAGATAAATAGAGACTTAGTTCGTTCTTCGTTTTAAGGCGATAACTCTCGTTATGGCGCGAAATTCACGTTTTTTTTTATTCTGGCGAAAGTATACATTTTTAATAAAGTTTTGTAATACTTTTTTGTTTACCACACATTGTAATTACAACAAAAACAAATAATACAACGTTTTTGGAAACAGACCTACAGATATTGTGTCTCAGGAGTAAAAGGCCAAAAATCAAGTTCCTTGAATATTGAACGGCCGGGCCGATTTTGCTGATTTTGGTTTTAAAATGATTGTAGTAGTCCTCGGAAGGTTTAAAAGGTGAGAAAATATGGAAAAATTTAGAGAATTTTCGTAAAAGAAAAACTTTTCCCATAAAAATTGTAAGGCGTGATACGATGTTCGCCGGACCAGCTTGTTTTGAATGTAGTGTTTTCTAGTATGTAAGTACTGAAATGAGGTAGGTTATTTTACCTAAACAGTTGACATCGAGCCGTGCCGACGACTGGGTCGAGCGACTTAGTAGTTGTTGTTGTTTCCAGAGTTCCAGGCGATACGCTTTACGACGTTATTAACCGCAATGGTCTTATGTAGGTTTGTTTGTACTTGTTCGCGACAAGTGTAACGGCCTCATATAGACTATGTAAATAGATATTAGTTTAAGATTTTTAATATTAAAGAACCCTGTAGGGCATTTTTATAGAATAAGATTGTAAATAAAATTTGGTATAAACTTTGAGGTAAATGCATGTAATGAGCGGTATGTAACAAGTCGGTAAAAGGTAATAAGGTCTGTTGGGTAAAATAAAGTATTATGGAGTTGGTAATGTTATTCTGGTAGCCTATTAGGAAATACAACCTAGGTAGGCTAGGTACTGCCTAAATAGTAAATAGTAAGTAGTTAAACGCTAGTCATATAGAAATAAATAGAGAATAACTTGATATTCAGTATAGTAAATAAGTAGTACATAAGCTATGAACCTTTAGGGAATAGCAGGTAGCTTATATTTGTATTAGTTTTAGAGAGGGTAGTTGTGTGTAAGTGGGATCTCGCAGGCCTCCCCTCACCCCCGCCTTCGTCACCTACGGGTGAAGGGGTGAGGGAGGAAACGCCCGCGATTGGCCTGCTAGGTCTCACACGCGCTCTAGGCTAAGCTCATGTAAATAGTAATTTTGTAAGATAAGTAAGGCCATTTTTGGGGTCTGGGCTTCCTGCCGACCACCGGGCCTCCAATAAAGAAAAAAGAAAAGAAAGCTCCTGAGTTTCCTTCAAGCCTCCATCCTCTTCAGTCATTTAACCAGCACACCGCCTAGGATTGTGGGTCGTCGAAGGGGCCCACATAAATTGGTCCTCCAGAGCCGGATACAAGATTCAAGCCGCAAGCGGAACATAGGACCAAATAAATTGGTCCTACAGAGCCGAATAGAAGAATCAAGCCGCAAGCGGTCCAGCGAAAACTGATCTCTGCAAGCCGCATCTGAAGAAACAGTCAAGCCAACGAAGGAAACTCAGGAGCAACATCGGGATGCCCATAACCCGGAGCAAGAAGTCGGCGCCGTACGTCGCGCGCCCAGACCCGGCCGCCCTCGATCGCGCTGCCCGCGCCGCCACTCAAGCAGCCAATCAGGAAGCAGCATTAAGCGCGCATTCTGCGGCCGAGCCCTCCGCTGGGCCCGCGACACACACGTCTGCCGCGGGGCAAGTCAACCCTGCCGGCACCTCCGCGCCCGCACCCCCCGCGGGGAGCGCCCCCTCCGCGGGGGTTGCCGACGCGGGGGCCGCCCCCCCCGCGCCCCTTGCGGGGACCGCCATCCCCGCAAGGCCCGCGCCTTCACCGGCCGCCGCGATATCCGCCGCCGTGATATCCGCCGCTGCCGCCGCCGCCGCCGCGCCATCCGCGGCCGCCGCCGCCGTCGCCACGCATCCCGCCTCCGCCGCCGCCGCGCCTTCCGCGGCCACTGCCTCCGCCTTCGCCGCGCCCTCTGCCGCCAACGCCACGCTCTCCGCAGCCGCAGCCGCAGCCGCGCCGCGTAGCAAGAGGGCTCCAAGCAAACACAGCTCGGCGAGATCGAAAGCCCGCAAGCGTGAACTCGAAATGGCACGACAAGAGCTCCTTCAGCGACAAGTAGAGCTGGCCGCCGCACGCGTCGCTTGGCTAGAAGAGGAGACTGATGAGGAGGAAGAGGAAATAGATGACAATGCCACGCTCAGAGACGAGCGTACCAACACCTGGGTCCAGACCAACGCATTGGCTCTGACTACAGGTGCATACCAGGACGAAGGAGCCGCCGCCGCCGCTGATTCAGGAGGGCTGCCGCCCTTAGATCCTGCTGAGTTGCCGCCAACGTCGAGACCATCGCCGCGTCACGACGTACCTCAGCAGATCACCACACAGCAAACGACTCTGGAGAGTCAGGCTCCCGTCCTCTACGTCGAGCGATCACCGCCGCCGCCAGAGCTCGACTATAGGGAACTAGCTTCCGCCTTAGCCATGGCCGCCCGTTCCATGCAACCCGTCAACGCCGAGGTGATGGACCTGCCGGTGTTCTCGGGCGCCGCAACGGACTGGCTGCCCTTCAAGACTGCCTACGAAGAGACAGCAAATCAACTTAGTGAACAAGCCAACCTGATGAGACTAAGGAGAAGTCTCAAAGGAGCCGCACGCGATGCAGCGCAATGCCTGTTCGTCGGAGCGACGTCCACTGCCGAGGTAATGAAGCTACTCGCTTCAAGATTCGGACGTCCCGATGCGCTCGTCATCGTAGAGATGGAGAAGCTTCGAGGACTCCCACGGCTAGCCGACACGCCGAGGGATATCTGTACCTTCGCCTCAAAGGTAATCAACATTACCTCTACAGTGAAGGCGCTCAACAGGACGCACTATCTGTACAACCCGGAGATAGTGCGCGGCGTAGTGGAGAAACTGCCTGCGACTCTCCGCTACCGCTACTACGACTTCGCCGCAGCGAAGCCCGCCGAGGAACCAGACCTGCTGACAATCACCCGCTTCCTCGAGCGAGAGAGTGAACTTTGTGGGAGCTACGCGCCGGCCGAAAACCCTTTCCAGCCGCAAGAACACAGAAAGGGAGCGGCTACGGAGCGATGGGATAACAGCTACCACTCTGAAGAAAAGAAAACTGAGTGTCCGGTCTGCCGAAAAGTAGATCATAGAGTGCCGGACTGCCAGACATTCAAGAAAGCGGAAGTCTCAAGACGATGGGAGTTTGCGAAAGTAAACCGCCTGTGTTTCCGCTGCCTCAAACTTCGCCACAAGGGTCACACATGTAAGTACAAGCAGTGTGAACTTAATAATTGCCGCTACGCTCACCATCCTTTATTGCACACAGAGACGAGCCTTGTGACCGCAGCACAGCCGACCGAGCCGCCAGCACACTTCATCGCCTCGGCTACGACAGAGAAGAGGACGGCGTTACTGAAAGTGCTGCCAGTCGAGGTCTCCGGTCCAGAGGGTGCCTGCAAGACTTACGCGCTCCTGGACGACGGCTCAACCTGCACACTCATAGACGAGAGTGTGGCGAAGCGAATCGGCGCAGCGGGACCGCCATCACCCTTCTACATCGAGACAGTGGGAGGGTGCAAACACAGTGAGAATAAGTCCAGGCGAGTCTGTTTTAATATACGTGGCCCTAACTCAGACTCATTACAGATATCGGCGCGCACGATGACCGGCCTCAGACTCTCGCCGCAAACGCTCGAGCGAAGGGACATAGAGGGCTGCGCGCATCTGGCAGACATAGAAGAGGAGATCGAATACGGGACGTACACGCCAACGATCCTGCTCGGACAAGACAACTGGCATCTGCTCGTCGCGCACACTACGCGTAGCGGCGAGCGAGATCAACTTGTGGCGTCGAAGATGGACCTCGGCTGGGTCATTCACGGCGTCAAGGGGCCGCGCAGCAGAGCTGAGCGGCAACAGGTACATCACGCAGTCACCAGCCAGGATGACTCCGAGGAAGACAAAGAGCCGCCTATGCAAGAACACTTCGCCCTGGAGAGCCCGGGCGATGAGCCGAAAAGTTCCTGCAACGCCGTCGAGGGGCGAGCTCTACACTTCCGAAGAGTCAAGACTGCGCGACTACCGGCGGGAGGCGTCGAAACCTGCCCGTTACGGAGAGATGACCAGCCAGACAAGCCGACAACAGACGAAGTGGCCGACAACTCGACCCGCCAGACATCGCCCGACTTCAGCAGCCAGCTGAAGATGTGCCAGGCCTGCCGCATCCGAAAAGCGCGGCCGGCACAACCGTCGAAGGGTGACAACTCTAAAAATAGTAATTTTGCATGTATTAATAGTTGTTTCTCGTTCACAGGCCACAACCACTTTGGCCTGATGACTGAGACCGCCGCTAGAGGGCGGAAGCGCCGACGGCGACGTCGCCGGGCGAAGCACAAGCCGCAAGAGTCAGCCGCTCGCCGCCAAGATCTGCGCGCACTGGGCGCGCAAGTACCTGCAGAAGCTCCAAAACCGGCGGGAGCTCCAACGCCTGCCGGAGCTCCAACACCGGCGGGAGCCACGAGCCAGCCACCAAGCCGTCAAGCCTGTGAAAACCTGGTGCCGAAGACGCTGCCAAGAAACCGAAGCAGTCTTCCCGGGTCCAGACGGCGAGGTACGAGCAGTGGACGTGCCGAACAACAAGGGCGTGCTGCGACGGCCGACGAAGAAGCTCGCCATACTCCGGGTCGCGAACACCTTAGGGCTCCAGCTACAAGCTGCGGCGGGAGTATATGTTCGCGACAAGTGTAACGGCCTCATATAGACTATGTAAATAGATATTAGTTTAAGATTTTTAATATTAAAGAACCCTGTAGGGCATTTTTATAGAATAAGATTGTAAATAAAATTTGGTATAAACTTTGAGGTAAATGCATGTAATGAGCGGTATGTAACAAGTCGGTAAAAGGTAATAAGGTCTGTTGGGTAAAATAAAGTATTATGGAGTTGGTAATGTTATTCTGGTAGCCTATTAGGAAATACAACCTAGGTAGGCTAGGTACTGCCTAAATAGTAAGTAGTTAAACGCTAGTCATATAGAAATAAATAGAGAATAACTTGATATTCAGTATAGTAAATAAGTAGTACATAAGCTATGAACCTTTAGGGAATAGCAGGTAGCTTATATTTGTATTAGTTTTAGAGAGGGTAGTTGTGTGTAAGTGGGATCTCGCAGGCCTCCCCTCACCCCCGCCTTCGTCACCTACGGGTGAAGGGGTGAGGGAGGAAACGCCCGCGATTGGCCTGCTAGGTCTCACACGCGCTCTAGGCTAAGCTCATGTAAATAGTAATTTTGTAAGATAAGTAAGGCCATTTTTGGGGTCTGGGCTTCCTGCCGACCACCGGGCCTCCAATAAAGAAAAAAGAAAAGAAAGCTCCTGAGTTTCCTTCAAGCCTCCATCCTCTTCAGTCATTTAACCAGCACACCGCCTAGGATTGTGGGTCGTCGAAGGGGCCCACAGTACTACTTCTTAATAATAATTTATATCAACTTTACTTTTAAGTTTTGTACCTTTCCACCTAACTTATAATAATAAACTAAACTAATAATAACGCATCACACTTACAGCCCCTAACTAGTAATAACCTGTAAGTATCTAGAGTGATTGAAACATTTATAAAGACGAACATTACCAACACCACCCTACACTCAGACCGGGAAACGAACGTGGATATTTCATATCAATGTTCGCCCCCGCCGGGAACAGAACCCGCCGCACCTGCATCGTCGCATCTTACGCTTTTCAGCAGTTAGTATATTAAGTACTTATATTGTGTTATATTTATAACTTTTCAGCGATATTAAATATAGCCTTAACATCCTCAAAAATTTATTGACACGTTTATAGGTTTTTATATTATTAAAAATATAATCAAACATAAGTTACAGCTGTTGCTGAGTTGCTGAACATGATACCTACTTACTTACCTACAGTTATCCAGAACAATGCTTTTTATTTAAATCTTCAGAAATAATTTAACGGATGATCCACCAAGGTTTTTTCAGGCTAGCAGTGGCGTAACTACCATAAGAAAGCTAGTTAGATCCCCTCATCAACTAGAAAAGAGCTGATGATCTTCAAACAGCTGAACAGATTTTCATGAAACATGGCTAAGAGATTTTCTATGATACAAAAAAACTAAACGAAAATACGTTCATCCGTTTGGGCTCTACGATCCAACAGACAGACAAACCTCTGTTTTTTCCACGGGGGTTAAAAAAAAAATACTTAATTTGAACGCACGGAACGCTACCTCACTCTACGAGCTTTCACGCATCTAGTTTCGCATAGTTGCCGCAAGATGGCATGAAACCTGTTGAACTTTTGACGTGAACTTGAAAGAAACTTGAGACTAACCAAAAATAACAAAAGCTTTTCGTGTTTTTGAGCGTTTCTTTTAGTTTATTTTGGTTTTTACTTTCGTTAATAATTTAACTTTGTAATAAATCTAAAGTTACAACACTTGAGTTACCTTATTTTTAGTTGTATTCTATACGTATTAGGCGTGACAACCCACGAAAGGAATTTCATGTAAAAAGGTATGTTTTCTTGGTTTTAATCTGCTTTTGTTAAATTTAATCAGTACGTTATTAACTTAGGTTGATATTTAGTGCTGCCTCATAGTTTAATCCAGTGAAAATCATATTTTTCTTCTAGGGAAAGTTTCTGTGAACTCCTAGCAGAGCCCCACACAACTTTCTACACTATGTGCTATATTAATACCTACATACCTATTATAGGTACCATGTTTTGATTGATTTAATAATAATTAATGTTTAATTTTCTTGATTCTTCCTACCCTAGACTGCACGATATAACCCTTTGTAACTTTTAATACAAAATAGTGTTTACTGTAACGGGGCTGTATTGTAACATGCATTATCTTTCTAAAATGAAACCCTACGATAAAAACCTAACATTGAACTAACTCCAAATAGAACAACAAAACCCGATTGTTTAGAATCTGCTCCTCTAAAAACACTGACACACCATAACTGAAAGCAAAATGTCAGTGATGTAGTTACCCTTTAATAACTAAACTTTGCACGCTATGGACACTTAGCGTGTTACCTCAACAGGCGATATTGGTCGTGCGATATGGGTTCCACAGACAATCAGGCAGGCTTCGTGGATGTACGAGCAATTTCTATTGGCTGTCGAGCACTTATTGCACGACCGATATCGCCTCTTTAGGAAACACGCTTACTCACAAAAAAAAACTCATTAGTACACTCATGTGTTGGAGAGTGTCATTTCTAACTTGTAAAGATAAATGAAGAAAATATGTCTCTTTCCTAACTCTGTTGGCCTCGTGGATATATCACAGAACTCCATAATTTTGTTTGTTACATATTATAAGGGGCAATGCTCTTTGACTCTGTAGATAATCTTGCTTAGAATTTTTAATGCTCTGTTGTGTAGTTTTTAGGAAATTATCTTAGAAATATTATTTTATGAAACTAAAGTGGCCGCTTTAGGCAACAAACGGTTTATTCCTTAGATTTTGAACCTGAGAGCTACATAACAGGGCCTTAAAGATTATTTAGAGAGTATTTAAGTTATATTGCAGTGCCCTTACTGGGTCATGTGTCGAACTTTTTAATAAGTTGTACCATCTTTTGTATACCACATGAAAGCAATTAAATATTTGAATCTTTGAGTCAAAGACACATAATTTAGATTTCGGCTATGGTTTAGTTTTGATATTATTTATCGGAAGTGGCGCTAGTTTCGCACTGTGTAAGCCCGTAAGTCATTTCTTTAGATTTATTTAAACAGCTGTGCAATAACTTTATATCTTGGGATAGTCATAAAGAATATTGATAATACAAGCATTTTATTACTTGATAAAAAAAAAATACAAATCCTTTCACAATTCTTAACAAGTCCATTATGTAAAACAAGTTTAAAATAGGGCTTGTAATGTACAGTCAAGTTTGATAGTAAGTAAATCTAAATAACATTTGCTTCACCACTTATGTCCACTGTTCAGTTGTGTTAATGCACCTGGGTTGGTGATCTACGTAGGTGGACTGACCCAAAATAATAACTGAGCACAGTTAGACAATCTATGTGTCAAGTTGTTACAGAAGTTACAAACTTCTTTGTGTAGGTAAATGCCACAAAAATACACCCCTGTAGTTACACTATTACATTATTTTTAAGTCATGACTTAAAATTTAAGGAAATTTAAAACAAAATAAAGTCTGTATAATTTTCTACTTTTTCTTTTTGTGATCTTTGTCATCTCTGCTTGATTTCTTGGACTTTTTAGACTTTTTCTTCTTTTTGTGCTTCTTTTTCTTTTTACTGTCACTGTTGCTGCTCTCTGATGATGAGGAAGAGCTGGTGCTGGAGGACCTGCAGGAAATTTATTTGTTTTATAAGCATACTAGCTGACACTTCAAACCACCCTGCGTTCTGAATTTTTGAGAATAGTTTATAGCCTATGCCACCCGGGTAGTGTAGCTCTATCCAACAATGAAATTGGTTCAGTTCTTTTGTAGCCTATTCAATGCAAAAAAAAAACAATACTATTTTTCCTTTTTATAATATTGGGTATATTGATTATTTTTGCCTTTAACTGGATTTCAACCTTATTTTTATTTCTTAAAATAAAACTATTATGCCAAGAAAATATTAGTTGAAAGTATACCAGAGTGCACCAATACAAAGTCCAAATTACCTTGATCTCTTCCGTTTCTTGGTCTTTTTCTTCTCCTTGACTTTCTTGAGTTTTTCCTCAAGTTTTTGCTTGAGCTCTGCTTCACGCAGGCTCTGCAGCGGAGTAGCATACTCCTGCTCACTGTCGCTGCTCGTACTGCTCACATCTAGCACTATCTCCTTGTTAGGATCTACCTGTGGAAAATTATGTTTAATGACATAATTTTGATGATGATGTCTATTACTGAATTTTTGGTACCTATTAATTATGCTGTAGTCCCATAGTAAAAAACAATAAAACAACCCTCCAACCCAAACTTTTGGTTGTTCTTAAAAATATATAATTGAATTGTTTATTGTATGATTCCATAAGATTTTGAGCAGAGTATATTACATACGTAAAGCTGACATTGTAGTATGCAAAGCAAACAGAATAATTATTTATGTGAATTTTTGAGGTTATATCTAAATAAGTTTCCTATTCTTAACTGTTTCTAAATAACTATGTGCACAGCGTTTGTAAGATAAATAAATAAACATTGTAATCTTATACTTGTTATGTAATAACATAGTAGGTAACTCACTTTTATAAAGTTTCTGCATTGAAATGTTAAATGGCCCGCGTAGCCGCACTTTTTACAGGCAGGCCGCGAGGTCTCCTTGCCAAATTTACCAACTAAATCTGAGTACGACATGAAAACTACAAAACTTGAAAGTTTTGCTTGTTTTAATTTATCTTTTGATAAAAAATTGGAAAATCCAAAATTCCAAACTTTCTTCTCGAACGAAAACGTCAACAACAAACAAGACAGTGTCGTTTCAATACACGCAGTTGACGCTACCACACGAAATTTAACTTCGATTTAGGTACCTACCGCGTGAACAGAAACGTAAACTAACGTTTCTTTGTACAGTGGCGGACACGGTCGGCGTAACACTTCCGGTTTTTCTGTATTGCAAAATAGCTCTGACGAAACCATAGACAAACTGTTACGGCCTCCTAGTCCGCCACTGTACATACAAAATACAAAACTATGATGGACCTTTAATTTCAGATAAGAGTAAAATTTACTAAAGACAGAAGAAATGTGATGCCATGGCTGAGTTCCTGCCTCTTTGCGACGTGCTCTTCAACGTAATATCGCTGGCTGGGTACTTTTGCGACGTGGTATTTGATGTGGTGATGAGCTATGCGCTGCTCGAAAGAGGATACAAGGCTACTTTTGCCGCAACAATATCTATTATTATCACATCGCTGCTGATATCACAAGTTAGTAAACATGCATAATGCTTAAATAAAATAAAAAAGAGTTTTAGGTACTTTTGTAAAAAACTATTTCTAAGTCTTAATTGAAAGAAGGCTGTCTGGTCTAATGACTGTGCTTTTCTCTAAAGGGATACGAAAATATATAAAAAAAGGTTTACCACAAGGTACAATTCTGGGTTAATTAATAAGTATTTTAATTTAAACTTTTATATTTATCTTGCTTGACGGTCCGTGATTCTAAATCAAATACGGACCGTGGGAAGCTGCTTTAATTTAACTCAAATGTATCCGAAGGTACTCTCTCTGCGCTGGTACCTGGCGGTGTGGTCGGCGGAGCGCCGCGATGGCCGCGCCCCCTGGGCTCCCGTGGCGCTGCACTGCCTGCAGCTTGGCGTCCTGTGGCGATACGCGCGGCTATTCGTGCCGGTCGACCTGGGGCATGTCAAGCATCAAGTCAGAGACTTGTGTAAGTTTTTAAAGCCTATGCCATTGAACAGTTTTTGTGTGAATTTTGTTTTGTAATTATCTTTTCAGCGTTCATCTACAAGTGAACTAACTGTTCTGTGCTCTTTTCCCACCGTTTGAGCAAATTCGTTTTGGGTAGAAGAGTAAAAGTTTCGAACCTCTAGTTTGAATACGTCTTTTGCTCTTTTTAGAATCCGGCTCGAAGGACCACTAGTCCATAAGTCTCTTTTTTTTATATAACGAGCAGGATGCGGCAGTTAGTGCATGTAGCGCCCATGCTAAAAAAGGTTTCTAACCTCTGGTTAAAATACACCTATTCACATATTGCTCGTTTTTATATCTGTCTCGAAGGACCAATAAAGATGCAGAGAAGAAGATTCCAGGCCTGGCTCACTCCGCACTTTAGGTATAAACCTGCAAGTACCTGCAAGTGGCGGCGCCGGCGATACCCATCAGCCGCGGGTTGCGCCGCCGCTCGCGCGCTGCTCGTTGCGCCGCGCGTCTCATAATTTTCGCGCCGAGTTCTCGCATCCCTTATAATTGCTCGATGCCGTTAGTGTTCCTAAAACAGGCGCTGTCGCAAAGTAGCACGGGTCATTATCGCATGAATATGCATTGCGTGCGGCTTTGGAGAAAAGAGTGAGAGAGAGATATTAACTCAAGGTTATATGTAACAGGAGCGAGCTAGATTGTGCTTTATGGGTAAGCAGCTAGATTTAACTTTATTTAAACGATTCCGTTTAGTGAGTCTTCTGTACCTGGTACTATTAGGTATTCTGTGACTCTACTTAGTAATATTATATTGTGCAGGCATGCTGCGACTGGTCCACGCGTTCTGCGAGGCGGCGCCCATGCTGCTGCTGCAGCTGCACGTGCTGCTGGCCGCGCGCGCCGAGCCCGAGCCCGCCGACAGGGGTACGACTAATATTACTACAGCTTTTATTTTATACCTTCCAGTTTCATCTGCGCTTTTTAAATGTTTGTGTACTTCAGGTGGTAACTCTGGAAATAGCGCGAATTAAAAAAAAAGCGCTTTTTGTATTCATTCTGGCGAAAGAATTCATTTTTAATAAAGTTTTAATGACTTCGCGTATGTAAATAAACATCTCCCTCATTGTAAATCGTTTTTGAAACATAGAGTTACCGTTTCTGTGTATATTTTCAATGTGTGATCTTGATTTTTGGCTATTTCATTCTTATACATAAAATTAGTAACTCTGTCTTCCAAAAACGTATTACTATGTAGGACATTTTTTAACGAATACATTCGCCAGAATAAATAATAAAACAAAAAACAATTTCGCGCCATGCCTTGCCGATTCCCTTAAAATCCGCTTTTTTTCTCTACGCATAGTCAAGGTTTTACCGTTTTTGCGTAAAGGAGCCTAGTTTTGCTCAAATGACGTCACTGACGGTTTTTTACTTAAAAAAGCCAATACTCTTAACAGTTCACTCTATAGATTTGTCAGCAAACAAGGCGTTCGAAGAGCTGAACGTGATCTCGGCGAGCCTGTCGCTGTTCTCGGTGTGCTGGGCGCTGGCCAGCTTCAGCAAGAACGTGCGGCTGCAGAACGTGCACCGCCTCGTGCTCACCTGGCTCGGAGTCATCTTCCAGGTGAATCATTGAACACTGTTGCACAAAAACACAATATACTGGAACAAATCCTCCGTGGCCCAGTTGGCAGTGATGTGAACTGAGTAAGCGAGTGCACCTGGGTTCGATTCCCGGGCGGGGCGAATATTGATATGATGAATATCGATGTTTGTTTCCGGTCTGGGTGTGATGTTCGTCTCTCTGTGTGTTTCGGGCACCTTAGATACAGGTTCTTCCTAGTTAGGAGCTGTGAGTGTGATGTGTTTGTGTTATGTTATGTTATGTTAAATACAGTTTAAAGAAGAGAAAAACGAACCTTTTTCATTCTACGGTGATTTATTGCTTTATTGACATAACACTGTCATAGAAAATAATAATTCTAAATTTCCTACTCATAATTATAAACCCGAAAGACAATGAGGATGAGCCTATGTATAGTTTCTTATTTAGGGACATCTTGTCATTGAAGTGGAAGTAAACCTGACCAACAAATTATCCAAAATACAGTTATTTGGAGTGGACCTTAACATAACCAACAACTTACCTATCTTATGTTCTGTCAATACCCTGCGCAATAACTTACCCTCCCTACTAGACTTAATGTTCAAACTTGTTTGCAGTTTCTGTGGCGGCTCGGCACAGTCTCTGCGCGGGTGTGCGCCCTCACTCTTTATGCGCTAGCGTACGAGTATTGGGTGTTTCTAGTCATTGGTAAGTTAAAATTCATCAATTCACAGGTAGCTCTGGTTCAAATCCGGCTCGAAGGACCACAATTATAATTCAAACACCTCTTACCACAGCTAGTGAAGAGCTCCAAGGCCAAGAACAAACTTATCATAAATTTAAAGTACCCGACCGCGACATTTGTCAGGTTCATCGGTCTCGGTATTCTGCACAAGAATGCACCTTTAGAGTCTGCTATTGTAAGGTACCATTAATTTGTGTTTGCTTGCCGTTTAATTAGCATATATAACCATCTCCTCCCATATGTTAAAAGGCGACTAGAGGAACACCAGAAGAATGGGCAGCAGCGTCCGTCGTTGAAAAGCTTGAGGAGACATACTGCGATCGCCAAACTTTCGCCAATTAGGCGTTGCGATTACGGCAAAACCCCTTCGTAATGTTTTTCCTTGTGGAAATCTTTCTAACATTAAGTGTGTTTTTGTTCCTTTGTTTAGTTGTTCGTCACTGTTTGGCAGTAAACGTTGTTAGAATAAGTATTTATAAACCAACTAGTCGATCCGGCGAACTTCGTATTGCCTAACCTTTTACTATTTTGCGCATGTATTATACTTATAAACCTTCCCCTTGAATCACTCTATCTATTAAAAAAACCCGCATCAAAATCCGTAGCATAGTTTTCAAGATATAAGCATACATAGGGACAGACGCGGGAAGCGACTTTGTTTTATACTATGTATTGATGCTCTAATGTCACTGTCATAGTGACGTCTTGCACAGGGGTATTATATACCCACCCCTCTCTCGCTCTCTCTGTCTACGTAACTTGTTGCGCTCATTTTGTATAAAATTCTGTGTTCTTGTTCTTTCATAATTCTGTGTTTTTGCCCATAACCCATCAAACGTTTTCTTTCAAATATGTTGGGAAGTCCAATACTGAAATTTTTCGTTTGTGGTGACTGATTAAGCGCGCCCGCAAACGACCGATTATTTGTAGGACCGATAATCGGGCCGATTTTTAGTTTGTTTTAAATTTTCCATCGTTTTTTAGTATGTCGTGTGCGTAGCACTAGTGCAATCAGTACATTCTATTTTCCTCCTACAAAAAATCGGTGGCCGATTATCGGTCGTGTGTAGGCGCGCTAATGTGTGTGTACACCCGGCCAGGTCTGCACTGGCTGTCGATGTACCTGTGGCTGATCTCCCCGCGGCGCGTGTTCCACGGCGAGGCGATGGGCGGGGCGCGGCGCGCGGCGCTCTCCGCGCTCGTGGCCGCCGTGCACATCCTCGCCTACGTCAACCTGCACCAGGAGCGACACACGCGCCGCGTGGTGAGACACACACACACACACACAGCGAGGCGATGGGCGGGGCGCGGCGCGCGGCGCTCTCCGCGCTCGTGGCCGCCGTGCACATCCTCGCCTACGTCAACCTGCACCAGGAGCGACACACGCGCCGCGTGGTGAGACACACACACACACACACAGCGAGGCGATGGGCGGGGCGCGGCGCGCGGCGCTCTCCGCGCTCGTGGCCGCCGTGCACATCCTCGCCTACGTCAACCTGCACCAGGAGCGACACACGCGCCGCGTGGTGAGACACACACACACACACACAGCGAGGCGATGGGCGGGGCGCGGCGCGCGGCGCTCTCCGCGCTCGTGGCCGCCGTGCACATCCTCGCCTACGTCAACCTGCACCAGGAGCGACACACGCGCCGCGTGGTGAGACACACACACACACACACAGCGAGGCGATGGGCGGGGCGCGGCGCGCGGCGCTCTCCGCGCTCGTGGCCGCCGTGCACATCCTCGCCTACGTCAACCTGCACCAGGAGCGACACACGCGCCGCGTGGTGAGACACACACACACACACAGCGAGGCGATGGGCGGGGCGCGGCGCGCGGCGCTCTCCGCGCTCGTGGCCGCCGTGCACATCCTCGCCTACGTCAACCTGCACCAGGAGCGACACACGCGCCGCGTGGTGAGACACACACACACACACACAGCGAGGCGATGGGCGGGGCGCGGCGCGCGGCGCTCTCCGCGCTCGTGGCCGCCGTGCACATCCTCGCCTACGTCAACCTGCACCAGGAGCGACACACGCGCCGCGTGGTGAGACACACACACACACACACAGCGAGGCGATGGGCGGGGCGCGGCGCTCTCCGCGCTCGTGGCCGCCGTGCACATCCTCGCCTACGTCAACCTGCACCAGGAGCGACACACGCGCCGCGTGGTGAGACACACACACACACACACAGCGAGGCGATGGGCGGGGCGCGGCGCGCGGCGCTCTCCGCGCTCGTGGCCGCCGTGCACATCCTCGCCTACGTCAACCTGCACCAGGAGCGACACACGCGCCGCGTGGTGAGACACACACACACACACAGCGAGGCGATGGGCGGGGCGCGGCGCGCGGCGCTCTCCGCGCTCGTGGCCGCCGTGCACATCCTCGCCTACGTCAACCTGCACCAGGAGCGACACACGCGCCGCGTGGTGAGACACACACACACACACACACAGCGAGGCGATGGGCGGGGCGCGGCGCGCGGCGCTCTCCGCGCTCGTGGCCGCCGTGCACATCCTCGCCTACGTCAACCTGCACCAGGAGCGACACACGCGCCGCGTGGTGAGACACACACACACACACACACAGCGAGGCGATGGGCGGGGCGCGGCGCGCGGCGCTCTCCGCGCTCGTGGCCGCCGTGCACATCCTCGCCTACGTCAACCTGCACCAGGAGCGACACACGCGCCGCGTGGTGAGACACACACACACACACACAGCGTGGCGATGGGCGGGGCGCGGCGCGCGGCGCTCTCCGCGCTCGTGGCCGCCGTGCACATCCTCGCCTACGTCAACCTGCACCAGGAGCGACACACGCGCCGCGTGGTGAGACACACACACACACACACACAGCGAGGCGATGGGCGGGGCGCGGCGCTCTCCGCGCTCGTGGCCGCCGTGCACATCCTCGCCTACGTCAACCTGCACCAGGAGCGACACACGCGCCGCGTGGTGAGACACACACACACACACACACAGCGAGGCGATGGGCGGGGCGCGGCGCTCTCCGCGCTCGTGGCCGCCGTGCACATCCTCGCCTACGTCAACCTGCACCAGGAGCGACACACGCGCCGCGTGGTGAGACACACACACACACACACAGCGAGGCGATGGGCGGGGCGCGGCGCGCGGCGCTCTCCGCGCTCGTGGCCGCCGTGCACATCCTCGCCTACGTCAACCTGCACCAGGAGCGCCACACTCGCCGCGTGGTGAGACACACACACACACACACACAGCGAGGCGATGGGCGGGGCGCGGCGCGCGGCGCTCTCCGCGCTCGTGGCCGCCGTGCACATCCTCGCCTACGTCAACCTGCACCAGGAGCGACACACGCGCCGCGTGGTGAGACACACACACACACACACACAGCGAGGCGATGGGCGGGGCGCGGCGCGCGGCGCTCTCCGCGCTCGTGGCCGCCGTGCACATCCTCGCCTACGTCAACCTGCACCAGGAGCGCCACACTCGCCGCGTGGTGAGGCCCCCACACACACACTACTAGTTACTTTCCAGGATATGTCACACACACACTACTACAATTACATTACAACCCTTTAGTTTAAGCTTACACACAGCCTACTATTTACTACTACAAACTGACCTGCTACAGCATTCGAACATGATAGCTTTATGCCTAAATTGTATACTTTATTTTTCATTCCTCGCCATTAGAAATTTCTATAATAAAACGTAAAAAATGCTAATAAAGGGTAAGTACTTACCTATTTCTTTAAAGTGCGATTCTTGCGACATACCTGCGTAGGGTGTGTTTTATATGTATGTGCGTGGGGCTAGTTTATAGGCCTGTATTCATATTGATTAGTGCGAGTGCAGGTGCGTAGTGATAGTAGAAAACAAAATGTAGAAAGCGACTGATAAGTAGAATGAGGTTTTCTATTGTTTGCGAGTGAAACTGCGAGTAGCCATGTCCCGCTCCCTCACCTTTCCCCGACACTTGCAGTGTGCCTGCCACAAAACACGTCTGGCTTAGCAAACAATTAAAATGAGTAAACCGAACAACTAAACAGTATTGGACACTATTCGCAGTACACACCTGCACTCGCGCTAATTATCAATATATATAAAACTCTTCCGTTACTGACTGACTGACAGACAACGCAGAGCCGAAACTACTGGGGGTAGCGGGCTGAAATTTAGCATGTAGGTTCCTTGGGGAGTGTAGGTGAGCACTAAGAAAGGAATTTCCGAAATTTTCACGGGAACGGGAAAAAATCCCGATTTTTGTGTTTATGAGAAATCTGCGCGAGTGAAACCGCGGGGCAGCCTCTAGTTGTTAATAAAAGTCTTAATGACCACTAATATGTTTCGGTCTGTCCTCAGCTGACCTTCTACTCAGTAATGCTGGTAGAGAACGGCGTGCTGGTGGCGGCGTGGGCGGGCTCGGGCGCGGCGCGCGGCGCCAGACCGCTCGCCATAGCCACCGCGCCCGCCTCTATCGCCGGCCTGGCCTTCATGGCGCTCTACTACAGGTACTACATTACTGCACACTTTTTCTGACAGTACGTGGTGCCCTCAGCTGATGTTTTATATCGTGATGGTGTGCCGCGCTCGCTGGGCTAGCCCTTACTACAGGTATTACTAATATTAGTGTCCTTAGCTGACGTTCTACTACTACAACGGACAAACGCTGCGGAAACTGCGCGCGCCGGTCGACCTCCTCGTGCGCCCCCTACCGTCACACCGCGCAGAGGTATAGAATAGAAGAATAAGAATAAACATTTATTCAGCAAAACCGACATAATTACAAAGATAAAAATAAAGACAAAATAAAATACAATTTGCAAAGAGACGTTTAGTAAACAAAATAAAGTAGTTAACATTGATAGCAAGATGCCTACGGTCACTTGTCACTCGAGCCCTGCGCGCCGTCACCGACGCGCGTCGTCAGTTGGTTGTAAGGTGAAACGGAGACCATTTCAGCTTACGAACTCAGCTGCAAGGAATTGAAGCTGAAGCCAACTGTTCTTTCATTGGCTATACTAGTGTAATTACATCCAGCCCACGCAACTGCAGCACAAAGGTTAAGAAGAGCAGAGGCTAAACCTCATGCGACGGCCCAGCAACGTGACACTACTGCGCACGCGGTGCACCGACTCAGCCAGGGACGAATGAATATACAGATTACGTCACCAGTTTTCGAGTTCATTACCTCTAGTTCATTGTAATATTGTTCTCAGGTACTTCCACGTCAGGAGACTGGGCTACTTGTTAGGAGAGAACCAGCAGGGCACTAATAGTACAAACGCTTCTTCCAAAGATAAAAAAGGTAAATATAGTTTTACATGTCTTCTATAGCATTATTTTTGGTCCTTCATTAATTCTTGGAATTTCGAAATTTTACACAAATCAGCTGTGTGGAACATTAAATCACCTCAAAATCAGCGTTATAACCTCATCGACAAGTTGGCCCTTTGTCACGATTGTATAAAAACCATAAAAACATAAACTCTGCTAAACGTGGCTCCAGCCTATCCCTTCGAGGAATATAGGTGTGAGAGAGATGTTTAGTTCAAAAACGCCCAATAATCATTGTTTATATTTATTGTTTAAGGTAAAAAGCTAAGTCCAGCGGACAACGCCGCTATCCCGGGCGTGTTCAACTGTAGATTTACTAATCCTGTCAAGTAAGTCCTTTTTCCCATTTCATCACTCACTTCCTCCGAAGGAAGGCCACTGATATTAGACAAAAAACGTAATTAAACAAAGATTTTGAGTTTAGAAACAATTTTAAAATAATAAATACATGTTATTTCTAACGCAATCCAAACAGGTATTACCATTTTCACTACGCAGTAAATGTAGATAGTTCCTACACTGTCAGATGCCTTGAACCACAAAACACGCGAGCCGCAGTCAAATATCGAACTACATTAGTGCATGTGGGTGATATTATAAGGATAGTGATACTTATATTGCTTCCTATCGCAGTTAAACTTAATAACGGTCGGATTGTTTAATGTTGACGTTATATAACTCGTCCCGGTGGCCTTCCTTCTTATACATTTTCACTTTATTAATAAAAAGTTAAAGAGCATTTTGGTTATTTGACGTATGTCAATTTAGACTGGATGTCACGTATTTACAATACAACAAACCAGAGAAGAAGGCCTCCAGTATAGCTACTTCAAATCTACTGTGTCTGTATGAATAATACAATATGTCTGTAAATCTTTAATAATATGTTACTAGTGGACCCGGCGAACTTCGTACCGCCTACCTTATTAGTATTTTGTGCATGTATTATACGTATAAACCTTCCTTTTGAATCACTCTATCTAATAAAAAAAACCGCATCTAAATCTGTTCCATTATTTTAAAGATTTAAGCATACATAGGGACAGACGCGGAAAGCCACTTTATTTTATTACTAGTCGACCCGGCGAACTTCGTACCGCCTAAACTATTACTTTCTTGTGCATGTATTATACTTATAAACCTTCCTCTTGAATCACTCTATCTAATAAAAAAGACCGCATCAACATCCGTTGCATAATTTTGAAGATTTAAGCATACATAGGGACAGACGCGGAAAGCGACTTCATTTTATACTTTGTATTGATGATACTATGTATTGATATTGATTTTGTTAATGTTCAGCGGTGCTAGAAAGAAGAAAAAGCCGACGTCGTTCGTGCCGCCGCCGCCCGCGCCCGCCGCCGCCTTCTGGCGCCGCCCGCTGCCCACCGCGCACAATCATCATGTAACATTTTATTGAATTTTTATCGTCACTTGCTCATCTTACCGTTATTGTTATGATAATTTTTCACATCTGTACAATAGTAATTTATAAAGATTATTTATTGCCTATGATTATCTCAAACTAAAATGTAACATAAGGATATGGTCTGAACTGAAATAAATAATATTATTTAACAAAAATCTAATTTAAGGGAACAATAACAACAACCACCACCTTCTTAATGGTTATTCATTATTAAAAAGGATAAAAGGTATTTACTTCATTTTTAACCGACTTCGAAAAAGAGGAAATTCCCAGTTTGTTGAAGGGTCTCTTTTTGTAAATAATAATTATTTGTCCACGAATTGAAAACAACGAAATGACTTTCTCACGGTCTCACTGGTGAATCAAAACAAAACGGTGCCACGTATGAGCGATTGACCTCTGCCACGAATGTTGTGTCAAAATATGTGATAATGCTGTCCTCCGTAGATTTTGGCGGAGATGTTTCGGGAAGATGGCTGATTGCATGATGGCTGGTTGTTGATATGAAAGTGTTTACGTGTAGGGCGGGTCATCAGAGAACGAGGGCTCCAGCAGCGTGGGCTCGCGAGTGAACATCCAGCAGAAGCTGCAGGAGAAGAAGATGAAGCAGCTGGCCGAGCTGAGAGTCATCGAGGAGGAGATGCGCCAGGGGAAGCTCGCCACCACGCGCCCAGGTCTGTTCTTTAGCCAGCTATAGACAGGCTTATCATGTGACAGTTACACAGCACAGGAGGAGGAGATGACCGAAACCTGGTTGGAACGAAATTGTGTTTACTCTAAGTGGGTAGCAGAGTTGCTATGGTTGTTACAGCGCCCAAAACGGAATAACTTTACGCCCACGTTGTATGCGTCGTAGGAAGATTTGATATTTAGTTTTTTTGCGAAAAAAATTAGGGATTATCCGGGTTTTCGCTGATTATCATTCCTTTCAATAATCAAAACGATTCTATTATAATGGTATCATCTTGATTTAGGAGACGCTCTATGTTTTTTTTTTTTTTATAACTAAACTTTATTTTATTCAAATTTAACTAACTTTATCTTTATCACAAATACAGTGCCAGTAGAAGAGATCTACAGTAGCCTCCAGCGGCAACCGATACCGCGGGCGAAGACGCACGTGGAGCCCCCGGCCTGGGGCCCGGAGCCCCTGCCCGCGCCGTCGGAGCACCCGCCACACCCCTACCAGAACTACCCCGTGCTCCCACCCCGGTGCCTTCTATACCCCGCCTACGAAGAGCCAAAACAACCCTACCAAACACACTACGACACAGAACAGAACGGATCGTCACAGCTAAACGACCCTCTGCAACTTAGGAGATTGCCCACCAATCTCTACGTTCTAAACAGCCCCCCGACTATATACGAGAATCCCAACTTGAACTTTTTGCCGTTAATTGAAACAGGCTTCTCTATGTCTAGTCCAAGAACAGTCAACTACGAGCCAGATAGAGAATAACTTATTGCGATAGGGAAGTTAGTTACTCGGGTACAGCGAGGGGCAGAACATGTATAGTGGGGGGGATAGTTATGTGGGTAACGGGATAGTTACGGGGGTTTCGGGCAAGGGGATCGAGGGTTCAAGGTAAAGAGGGTAGGAGGCTGCAGCGATGTCGGACGCCGGAGATTCTGCTGGCGCCGCATTATCTGCAGGGCTGCCGGCAGCCGTGCTGTTGGCGCCGCCGCCACACTACACTA